>CM037851.1:295089823-296372823 GCA_021234595.1 Delia radicum | reverse complement strand
TTATCATATTTTTTATTTTATAATCATAATATAAGCTATATCTCGGAAAATAAGCGAAATAGAGCAAAATGGAAGAAAATCGTTCGTCGTACCTGTTAATTAGAAATTACCCAGCAAAATAAAGTGGAAGTAGTGCTTTAAGAAACCCCTTTAACTTGACTTCTCAAGCATTAGTATACGCACATTTTTCGCTTTCATAGAAGTTATTGTTATCAACTGCCAAAAATGTTAAATTAAAGTTATTTTAAACAGCATTTGCATCACCATATAAATTGATTGGTATCTAAATTAATACAATCCTAAGAAGTGCTTTTTAATAAGTACATATATTCTTTTTGTTATATGGAGGTTGAGGTGGATTGGATTTGCAATCAGAAGGTTGTGAGATCGATTCCGGATTGGGGAGACACTTCTCGTCAAATTAATTATTAAAAAAATATTTTAAAATATGAAATGAATTCAAAATTGTTAAATGAGCTTTTTTATCATTTCTTAAAATTTTTTTTTTAACCTAATCAAAACTTAAAAATATTTTAAAAATAATCTCAGTGATATGAAATCATATAATAAACATGTTTTAAAAATCATTATTTTATCTTTTTTATATTTTGTGTAGCATATTTTTCTTGTTTTCATAAATATATATCAATATTTTCAACTTAAGTTCGTTTTAAGTTTGTTGTACTGCATATGCAACTTTGCTGCAAATAGTAGAGCGGTCTACTTCAATACAACAGATTGTGATTCAGATTCGTGTGTTTAATACTCGATGGCCCCAAAAAAAATTTTTTAATATTTAAAAAAACATCCCAAGAGTATGCTGCATATTTTTATTAAATAAAAATATTAATGTATATTTGAGAAAGACCTTCCATGAACTATTGAAAAATAGCATTCATGCACTGTTTAAAATGGTATTAAAGAAGTTATATATTCACTCCATCCGCCCAATGATACGAAAATGTTAAAATCACTAATGATTCACCTAAGTTTGCACCACATCCTCAGCTCTTATTTTGCAGGGTTATTAACCAAGTTACCAAGTAACTCTAGTCAGATCCGGAGAGTCCATATTAGCTGAGATTTTCTGTTGATTTAGCAAAATCCTTAGCTAATTTAACTACAATTGTCAATTTCTTTAACAGATTAGCTAATTAAAATGTTTACCTAACTTTTTTAGCTCAAATTTAGACCTCCTATATTTAGCTGACTATGCAAGTTCAATGTTCTGTTGTCGTAGGTGAATTTTCTGCTATTTTTACACTAAAAAAAGTTAGTTGAAAATTTATTATTTAAAATATTTAACTTAATCTCAACATTTTTTTTGCTGACATCTCGTTTTCAGTTAAAATTTTAGTTAAACGCTTTTGGCAAAAAACTAATTTTGAACTAATTTACGTTGCTACCAAAATTGTGCTGATAAACACAATAATAGCATGGAGAACGAGTAAAAAGACTAGATGTAAATGTCGCAGCTTGTATGGACGAAGAGAAATAAAATAATAGGTACAAACAAGCACAACCATTATAAGACTTACACAAATTGCAACCGCGTTTCATTAAATTTGTTCTTGTGTATAGTATACATCAAACAAAGGCACGCATGTGCATATAAAAATTGTGAATACACGGTTAAAAATAATATAATGCAACAAAAAGATGTATCAAATTTGAGGTAGCCTTATATCTAATTGATATACAATTTGATCCGAAAAATGGTGGATCGTATTGTATATAATTGGATTATATTACATTGGGTTTGATATAATTTGATACGAATCAATCCAGTTAAAATAAATTTGTTTAATTGAATGCAGGGGGGTTAGATATTATGGCCCGATTATTAAGAGCCCAATTTAAATTTAACGTACAGTTGAATTTAAATTTTATATATATTTTGGAGTTTAATATATTTTGGAGTTTAAAATTTGAACTTTTGATGCTCTTTAAGATAACTTCAATAGGTATTTTCAATGAATATTTTCGAGTTGATATTCAAGTTTTGAGCGGGATGTTATGTATTTCAAAATAAAAACGTCACTTTTCCTTTTTACATGGGGCAATACATTGTTTTGTTTAATCGCATATATTTATTCTGCCAATCCAATTATATATTGCCCGTCTAATAACGTATGGTATAATATATTCTAAGATACAATAAAACATGACGAGTTACGAAAAATTACAGTGACAATATGTATTATATTGTACAAAACTGGATCCCATTATACAAGAATATATAATATTATTTTTACTCGGGAAAATGTGTTTTTAAATCAAAATTTTTAAAAGTTTAATTTATTATATCATTTAATTATTTAATATACTCCAAATTATTTAGATATCGACTTCTGTTTTCTTGGGATATCATTAACCCACTTTAGCCTGGAATCCAACATGAGAAAACTTTGAAGTCTGCAGATATGTTTTGTATGCCAGTAAATGTGTCTTCAAAAAAGCTTTCATTTGATACAAAATTTGTCTATGGTTGCTTTAAAATAGAAAGAAATAATCGAAAAAATGAGGCAATTTTTAAACCCACTTACACTCAAAGAAAAATCTTAATCATATTTATGAAAAACTTCATAAATATGATGAAATACTTCATTGATTTTCATTCAATGTAACACTTCATAAATATGATAAAGTTGTTTCATTAAAATTCAAATTGATGACAAGATTTTTCATATTTATGAAATGTTTCATAAATATGAAGAAGTTTCATAGTTTAAAAAAAAAATGCTCCATAAATGTTATAAGACAGACGCTTTATAAATATGATGAAGCAAATTCATACATTTTTATGAAATTAAAAATTTTCTTTGGTAGCGTACACACACAATAAAGCCTACAGTCAATGATGAAATTTTATTTTCAATACATTATTTTTAAAACCCAATATTTTGCAACTATAGTTCAGAATATATCAAATAAAACCCTGCATTTCAAATTGAAGTTCAGAAAATATCAATTGGAATTATTACTGTTATTATTAAAATTCATAAAAATAATTTTAAGTTAAGAATTTTGATTTGGAATAAAAAAACATAAATTGAGATAAAGAACTTTCATTTCCACCGAAATTTAGAAAAATTTAATTTATATTCACAAAATTATATATAAAATTTAGAACACATTAACTGATTAGCATTTCGGACGTTCAATTTATGTTATGATAGTTTCTAAATTTTAAATGGAAAATCTAAATTACATTTTTTTAATTTCAAATGAAAAATCTTAGTTTCTATTGATGATTTCTAAATTTCGAATGAAAATTTACAGTTTGTGAAAAGCTGAAATGATGAAAATTTATGAAACATTTGTCATACATCATCATAAATATGATGAATCCCGATGATGAAATCCGATTTATGAACGAGTTTCATCAATATGACGGAACTTTTTTCTCGGATTGTAAAGCATTGTTACGATCTGATTATGAGATACATTTTTATGAAACTCTTCATCATATCCATGAAAACTTCATAAATATGATGGATAATTGATGCAAAACTATTTATGAAACAATTTCATCAATATGATGAAACTTTTTGTAATGAGTGTAGTAACCCTCAAACATAGATTGGGCAGCTTAACACTTGCATTTTTATTTTTTTTCCAATATATCCAAAGTTCATTAAGTGCGGGTTCGGGTCAGGATTATCTTTAAAGAAATTTTTATATTCTGTTAAAAGAGCCTTTGTTTAAAATAGAAGTTATTAAATTAAAATTTATTTGAAGCCTACACTCAAAAAAAAAGCTAGTAAAATCTGCAAAAAATTTTGCTCAGTCAGAAAAATTGTAGTCAGGAGGGTGCTTTCAAAAAAATTGCTAATGTCAGCAAAATCGTTCGATGAAAATCAGCAAGCTGACTTTTAGCAAAAAATTAGTAGATATAGGAAAATTTTTGTTAACACTTAGTGGATTAGAAATTAAAAAAATTAATAAAATTTTTGCTGAATATTAGTAGACTGAAAAAAAACTCAAAAAATTTGAAGAAAAATAGTACTTTAGTTAATTTATTTGCTGAAAATCATAAAACATATTTTTGTGATTCTTGGAAAAATAATGTACAATACGTTACAAAAAATAAAAAAAGTTTATACTCCCACATTGACGACAAAAATTAATGTAATATCTAAAAAAAAATAAAAATAATTATATATAACACAAACAAAATTTTCTTTCAACTTTCAACTTACATCAATTGTTGTCTAAATGATGCTATCTTTTAAAGGAACGCAAATGACGCAGATAATTATAAAAAAACGAAAAAATAACAAAATATGACATAAACAACATTTTTTTTTTTGCAATAAGAAAAAGAAACCATAAAAATCTACCTAAGATGTGTGTCTTTGTCTTTCGCTTAAGTTGGTCTACATGTCTGTATATTTGTTTGCAATTTTACCACACTGGATTATTAATCTCTATAAACATTACGTTTAGAAATACACATTTAATCTTAATTTAATTTAAATATTTTCTTTTTTCTTTTATTGAATTAATAGGCAATTACTTTCACAAGCTGGTGATAGGCAATTACTTTCACAAGCCGGTGACAACACAAAATTTAAGTTGTTTTAATCCGCAATTTTGTTTTATATATGAAAAAAAGATACAAAAATCTTCTATGGTTGATTTTTGTATATGTCTTACAAGAGTTACTCTTTTTAGTATAATTTTCCTCGTCACTACTACATCTTGACATTCCGCAACATCTAATTCATTCTGCGTATATGTATCTTTCAATCTGGCTTTAGTAGTTTTTTTTAAAACAACTTTCAATGAGGTCCCTTATGAAGAATTCTTCAATTTTGTCACATGACAGTGGTGCACACCACCACTAAACCAGTCACTATAGAGCAATTCCATATGACATGTGACAAAATTGAAGAATTCTTCATAAGGGACCTCATTGAAAGTTGTTTTAAAAAAAAACTACTAAAGCGATCGCAACGAGTGATAGCTCGTTGGAAAGGTATTGAATCAGGCTTTAATTGAAAAATAAAATTTTCCTAATTTTTCTTGTTAAATAATTAAAAATAATTCAATTATAAAAAATATAAAAACAATGAGAACAAGGTGGTCTCTTAAATGCTCTTCTCCTGTCCAAACAAGGAGTCGGGGCCCATTTTTTTATTGCTGATTCTTAAAGCAAAAATTATGAGGAATCCAAAAAAAATAAAATTAGCCGGAAAATTTAGGAGCTTCTGTGGAAAATCGGAAAATTTAATTTTCATGGGAAAATTTAATTTTCATGGGAAAAAAGGTAAATTTCTGAGAAAAATTAGGAAAATTTTATTTTTCAATTAAAGTCTGATTCAATACCTTTCCAACGAGCTATCACTCGTTGCGATCGCTTTAGTAGTTTTTTTTAAAACAACTTTCAATGAGGTCCCTTATGAAGAATTCTTCAATTTTGTCACATGACAGTGGTGCACACCACCACTAAACCAGTCACTATAAAAAAAAAAAAATATGTAGGTACATTATTTTTTGGTGGGCAATCGATTGAGACTATTTATTTTAAAATCGGAGAGGGGTCGTCCAAAAATTTGCCAATTTTGATCGTTTTCATATGGAATTGCTCTATAGCAAAATAAATTAGTAAAACATTAGTAAAATATTACTTAAACATTAGTTCAAAATAGTTAAGTGCTGAATAAGTATAACTTAAATTTTAGCTGAAAACAAAATTTTAGCAAAAATTTTGCAGAAAAATAGTTTACCTGATTTAAAACACGATAACTAACTTTTCTACTAACTTATTTTTTTTGAGTATAGGTAGAATATACGTATCAAAAATAGTATTAGTTAAGGGTTCATTAGTAAGTCTATTAGTAAAGTTAAAAAAACGTATCTATAGACAATTAAATGTGTGTGTGTTTTGGCCAATGGGCTTATAGATTGTGAATAAATAAAATTAAAATTGAAATATTTTTTGTTTTTTTTTTCAAAAATGCTGCTTTTTTACAAGAATGCTACGTTACTTTTTAACTTCTATTTCTAAACTAATTAATCCCCTTTAAAGGCTTACCCATATTATATATGTATGTATTACAAAATATTAGTAGTGACCAAATTTTAATTAATTCATCTATACCAAATTCATCTCACTACAGGATACCTTCGAATACAAACCATTAATTTATATTTCTTTTAAAAATTTTCAAAATAAAATTGCAGTCTTGGACATTATACTACATACATAAATAACTATTATAAAAAAAAATATGTGTCACTATGTCACCTACAAAAATAAAATAAGATTGTGTTCCGAAAGACAAAATAACATCGACTTCAACATCAAGACAATCAATATAAAGACATAATAGCCATTGATCTCGACACCACAAACGCCAAATATAAAACAACCAAAGTTGTTGTGCGTGTGTCGGTTGCTATATTGACGGAATACAACATTTGTAATTACATAATTGAAACTGGTTTACACAAATAATTTTATATACTTTTTGCTTTTTTTTAAACCTTCATACCACCCTAAAAAAACTTACACTTTCCTCCCTCGGGGTCAGTTTTGACCCAGAGAAAAAAAAAATTTATTGCACATAAAAAAACCACACTGTTGTTAAAGAAGAAAACGTATTTCACAATTCAGATTATGTTTTATACACACAAAAAGAAAAAAAACTTGAAATAATGTATATCAAATCTACACTGAGTAAATTAATATAAAGGCACTGTAGTTTGAAACTGTAAAATGTGGTATGCAATATGCAACTTCTTAATTACTGAACCGAATGAAACAAAACATGTGTGTGATTACAGAGTAGAAGTGTTAGACTTTTTAAAAAAATAATCGAATAAGGTATACAAGTTAATAATGTCGATTTTTTGCTTGAAAAATGCATTTATTATAATAACAAAATGAATTGATACATTATTCAAAGTATTGTCCATCGTTAGCCATTACTTTTTCCCATCTTTCTGGTAGCATATGGATTCCGCGCCAAAAGAACTGCTCCGGTTTTGAGGTAAAGAATGAATAAAGCCAATTTCTGATACCCTGTTCTGAAGTGAAGCGTATTCCAGTAAGGGCGTTCTGCATCGATCGAAACAAATGTTAGTCATCGATCGAAACAAATGTTAGCCCCTATAAGGCGGGTGAGCCAAAAATTCCCATCCACTGTTTACCAAATAGTGTCAAAATCACCACTTTTGAATCGTGCAAACCATCGTTCACAAGTTTTGTGATTTGGTGCATGTTGACCGTAAGCTTCTACCAACAATCGATAACTTTCAGCAACCATTTTCTTCAAATGAAAGAAGGTTAGCAGACTTCCCCGCAAAACATCTAATTGAGGCACAAAATTCGACATTATTAAAGCGATTGAAAAAAATGTGTGTTTACACTTTGGCGTCTATCGAATACTGAATTATAATGACAGATGTTTACCCTCCAAAATACCATATTTGTTATTATTGACACAAACCATATGTGATAGTTATGCCATATGTTGTCCAAATCGACATTATTAACTTGTATGCCCAATATAATCACCCTGTCTTTATACAGGAGAAGCCACATGGTGGCAATGTAGGACATCTCAAGAGTATTAAAGATTTTGCCGTTATTCTCTCCATTAAGTACTAATTTACCGAACTTTATCAATTTTGGGCAATTTAAAGTATTTTTCCAATAAAAAGAATATGGTGCTATGTTATCCCTTATTTTACAAAAGTTGTTTAGCCCGGATAAGCCCATAGCTACACTCAAAAAAAGTCAGTAAAGTCTGCCACATTTTTGCTGGGAGGATCTTTGTAGAAAAATTGTTAATATAAGCAAAACAGTTAGTATATTCAGCAAAACTTTAGCTAAATTTTTTTGCTGATATAAGCCATTTTTCTGCAAGGATCCTCCCAGCAAAAGTGTTGCTGACATTAATGACTTTTTTTTTTTTAGTGTACCATACAAAATCTAGCCAAAATGTTCTCATTTTATTTAATCTTGTTTCATTTAGGTGATATTCCCTTTTAAAAGTTACTATTTGAAAAAATTAGCCTGGGCCAATATCGGTTAATATTAAAAATTAAAATTTCTGGAGCAACATTTTCTCAGATCGTGACCAATTATTAATTTTATATGGCGTACGCATCTAATTGAAAACCCGGCGTTTTGCCGAAACACATATTTAGGCTATTTATTCTATTACAAAAGTTCAGTATTCTTTTAGAAATTTAAATTTTTCTGCACGGGTCCCATTAATTGTGTGTCACTTTAACTTTTTCTTTTTTTTAACTGATGTCCTTACGCATATGAAGATGCTATTGGGGTAGAAACTAGGGTTATTGTTTTAGATGGAATTAACTGTTTTTTAAAAAACCATTTATTAAATTTGACTAATTTATGTATTATTTAAAAAAGCATCGTATTTTCTAGTAGTCGGCATACATTTTTCAATAGTCGGCATGTGATGATCCAATAGTCGGCATGACTTTTTTGTTAAAGAAAAAATAAATTCGTACGGATATTAAAATTTTTACTTATTTTATTTAAATTCCTCACATATTACACACGAGTACAAAATCTTAACTTTTAAAAATGAATAAGGTTATGATCACCAATCCTATATATATTACAGGTACGCGGATTTTAACGACGTACTTTATTTTTCGATGTACTGTACAGTTTTTCGACTTTAAACTATGGCGACTTTTCATGCAGTTTTTTACATACGAAGTGTTTAAAAATAATCAATCTGACCTCTTACTGTTGAAATGTAATGCCAACTACTGTAGTCTTATTTAAGGTACATATTTTATTCATAAAATTTTAATTTTAACCCGCTGATTAAAGGTTTTTCTTGTTTTTCTCACTTTATAAAGTCTTAGCTAACTTTTTTGCTAAACTTGCAATTTAGCTTGACAAATGGTCATGCAATAAAATGAGCCTGGTGGTTCCGCAAGAAAATAATTACTCAGGCCGACAAGGGTTTGTAACCAAGAATCAGACTATATTGTCCCGAAGGTTTTAGACGTGCTGAATCCGAATTTGACCTCAGAATAGCACTATCACGTCAGGTATGCCAGATATTCTAACCTAAAAGTGCAAAAAGTACGTTTTTTGGGTACATTTGAGGTCGTCTGACTTTCAAAATTTTTTTGTTTTCAAAAAGATAGTTACGGTATTTAAAAGTGCTACTCCTCCCTTACAAAATTCATTTTGAATTACTTAAAAATGTTTTATTTTTGATTTGAATTAGTTCAATTCTTCCAATTTTGTTTTTTACTTCTCATCGAGTAAATATAACAATAAGGGTAAAGCGTTGATCTTTTTCCTTCAAAATTTGGGTAGAATAATTCTAGCCCTTCTACATTGGTTCTCTGATGATTTTCGGTGACGCGAAATGAAACATGTAAGGACCTGTCAGTAGATAAAGTCTGCGATAAGAAAGCGGGCAAAAACTTTTTTGAGTAATAAATAAATATTGCACGGTTTTTTGTTTAACAAAAAACAAACGATCTTGAACTCGAATAATCTTGCTCACATCATAATGTATGATAAAAGATCGAAAAATAAACTTTTGCTTTTAATTTTTAAAATTTAAAAGTAAAACATTTTTAAAAAATCTTCATTTGTCACTGACAACCATTCAAAGAACGGGGTTAATATCGTCTAGCGTTGTCACTCGAATAAAAATTATTCAATTAATCGAACGAACAAAACGAAAATTCGAACGAACAATTTAAAAAAACACGATTTCCGAATAACGAATAATTCGAATAAATTTTGACGTTTAATCGAATAAAACGAATAATTAAAAAATATTTCTTTTAATTATTTTATTTTTCCAAAATTTACGAATTTTGAGAAAATTTATAAAAAAAAAATGGTAATGGACATAATAAAAGTAAAAAAATAAATATTGAAGAAATAACAGATATTTTAAAACGTTTATTATTCGTTTTCCAAGATATCTTCTAAGATATGGACTCCTTAATAATGGGTAAAAATATATCATTTTACTTTGAAGCAAACAATATAAAGCAATTCACAGATAAAGTACTATCGCTTAAAACTAACATGACTTTCGAATTTTAAACTATACACTCAGGGAACTTCTGCTGTAAATATTTGTCGTTGTTTGAGTTGTAATACAGTAATCTTTATTTTTAAGTGAAAAAAAAACAGTCATTTGTAAAACAATTTTCAGTTTTGACTACATTTGTAGTTCATTTAAAAAAAGAAACCACATCAAATTACTGTACTATGAAATTATATTCATTTTATCCGTTTTCTGTTTTTATTTAAAAATTAAATTTGTCAAATGCATATTATTTAAAAATTAATTGCGACTTTAAAATAACACTGTACTAAAATACATTATAAAATTTGCCATGCGGCGATGTCTCAACATAAACGCAAAGTTGTCTACACTGAACGCAAAAACCATACGTCACTCTGGTAACGTTGCGAAATAGAGACGGAGGAGATTAGAAAAATAAACAAAAATCTAAAAATAGAATATTTGTGTTTGTTTGTGTTGGTTACTTCTGAGTATAATATACAATAACAGAAAAGCTAATAGGAAAAAAATCTGCAATTTAGCTTCATTAACGCCTGTCCATAAAAAGGCAGAAACTAGTAGTCTAATATGATATAAAAATTAATAGTGTTTATAATTTTTTAGAGAAAAACGTTTATTCATCTTATTGACGTCAACCTTTCTAAAACAAATAAACGTTAGTCAATTTTTTACTACATTTGTTTTTCATTTTTACTACATTGGGGTTAATTTTATTAACAGATAAAAACAAATGACAATGTTAGTTGAATTTAATGAAATGTAAGTCATCATTGTTTCAAGGCAAATTTCATTTGTTTTTAACGAAATTTGCAGTGGTCTTTACCTATAAAATATTCTAAAATATAGCTATTTTACAACGAAAGTACATTAGCAATTAAACTGTTAGTTCCATTTATGTAATTTCCACGGTAACTAAAATAAGATCTTAACAGTTCCATATACTAAAACTATCGCCGATATATACATATCGTCACCTAAAATGCAAAAGGGCGTAGCTAACAAAGTTTGCAAAACCGGTTTTATTGATGATAATGATTCATTTGGCTAAACTATATGCCTACACAAAATTTTTGGACTTCTACGATAAAAAATAGCGGTTTTATAAATAAAGTTCAAATCTTATATGTTTTCGTTTTTGCGCATACTGTAAAATACTAAAGTAGAGTTGAGTGATTATGAAGCTCTGTATCGAACGACATTTCTCATTAAAATTTGTGGGTTCTATGATTAAAACTATCAGTTTTATTAACGATATTGTTAAAATATCTGTGGGCATTTTTTGCTTCTCTTGTAGAAAAGTAAATATGTTAGTTACGCCCTTTTGCATTTTAGGTGACCATATATTGAACTTTTTAACGATTTTCAAAACTTAATTTTTTTCATCACAAGATAACAATCACAAAGGGCGTATAATTGAGAAATCTTTTGGAGTTACTATAACTAGTAGGGTATTCAATTGGTTACTCTATTCAATCGTTACTCGATTAATCTATGAATTTTAATCAAACAATTGTTCGAGTAACTAAAAATGGCCAATTTGGAGTAAAGATGAACTCGAACAATTTTGTGGATTAATCGAGTTAATCGAGTAAATCAAAATTTCAGTCTATATTATAAAAAAAACATTTAAATTGTTTCGTATTTTTTAAAGATTTTTTTTTTTATAAAATATAAACCCATGTGGCTGTTATCGTTTTAATTTGTATATAATATTTGTTTAGTTAGTAGGGGTATAACTTTTCTACGTGGCATCACGATATGGGCAATACCGTACTGATAAATTTTTTTTCTTTGATCATTTTGGAAAAAAAAACGTTCCGCAACGGCACCAATGCCGAAAATATCACATTTTAAGCAATTATATATATTATACTATACTCAACTGAAGGGCTAATTTTTGAAACTATAAAAAAAATTTAGACCAAAAGGTTCAACTTCTAGAAACTAAGCCAAATGTTGAAATATTCAACATAAAAAGGCAAAAACCGCAACACTATTCGATTTTGTTAACATTTTTTGCAAGATTAGAATTGAACTTAATTCATCATCATCTTTTGGTGTTATAGTTCGGATTGGACCGTTCACTCTTTCCTTTCATTTGGATCTATATTTAACTCAATCATATAAATTTAAAATCATATATTTTGCAAAAAAAAAAAAAAAAATCGAACAAAAATATGGCTTCCTTTAACGCATTTGGTGGGATAATTTTTTAAAGATAGCGAAAAGTAATGTAATTAGTCTTTATATTCCAAGGAATATACTGCTAATTAGGGTTATAACTTTTAGGTTTTTATTATTAGTACAATATTTTCCATGCTGGTGCCTGTTATAACCCTACTTCTAATGTTTCTTAAAGTCAAACTTTATAAGAAAAATAAAGAAAAATAGTATATTTTATTATAAGATTTTGTTAATTTTAAATTAATTACCTGACGTATATTTGTAATACTGATAAAATACATTTCGGATTTCCTGATTTTAAATTTATTTTGTCTTTTATTATGTATTTTTAATTAAACATTAATGAAATTAAATTATTGAAATTATTCGAGTTACTCAAGTAATTTTAAAATCTTTCTCGATTAATCGACTTACTCGTACAAAACCAAACCCGAGTAATTTGAATACCATAATAACTAGTCTAAAGTGGTATATGGTAAAAATACATAAATTATTTATTTAAAATTGTTTTTATTCGTTAATCGTTCGATTAATCGAATAATTTTGAAAAATTAATCATTTGATCAAAAATTGTTTGGTCGTTTATTCGAACAAAAACACGAATGATTGACAACCCTAATATCGACCCAGAGGAAGGAAAATATTTTATTGAAAGTATCGTTTTCTGATGCAAAATGACAAAATTTTCTAATACATAAAGTTTCGTTTGTTTCTCTTAAATAGTTAAAGAAATATTTAATAATAAAAGCGGCTATGGGTCAAAAACTACCCCAGGATGGTATGAAGGTTAAAGAAAAAATCTGATGTTCGCACAAAAACAGAATAAATGGAATATGTATGGTAGAGCAAAAATAGACAGATACAAAGCCATGCATGTTAACTATAAATATTTGTTGGTAATAACACTATGCACAAAATGTATACGCAATTTTTAACAACATTTTAACTCATTAATGGCACGTTATAGATCCGCTGGACATTTTTCAACAAAACTTTGCAGATACATATCGAGGGCCTATATTCAATAGTATGCATCTGCAATTTTCAGCAAAATAAGTTTTTGATGGGAAAGCCATCGCTGACGTTATACCCACCCATCTATGATATCTGTTTGGAAGCAAAATGTCTGTTTTTTGCTACTATGGTTTTTGTCAAATTTATTTTCAAATTACAAAATCACAAGTTAAAAAATAAAAATCAAGTATTAAAATGTAGAAGGTATGGAATACATGTTATCTTATTCACAACGCGTGGCGGAACATTTGAATAGCTTTGATCATATGGAAAACTAGAGGCTTTATGAAATTTATGAGACTAATGAGGACTAATACGTTAACCCTTTCACTACCGACTTTTTGTTTGTGGATATATTTTTATTTCGACTTCAGATTATTTTTAGGTATTCTGAAATTAGAAGTCAAAATTTTTACATAAATGAACCCGCCTAACCCACCACATAATGGATCCAAAATCGAATTTTCAAAAATTTTCAGATAATTTTTACCACTTAAACATTCGAATAACAAAAAATGTCTTTCTGCACACAGAGAAATAACGTGCCAACCGAATTGAAAAGTGTATATTAATAGTAACAACTTACAAATTCAGTTAGTACTACGATATTTACATTCGATATCTGAATATTTTGGGTGTTGCAACTAGAATTCAATTGAATTAACCGAGCTTTGTTATGTAAACTAATGAGAAGTTGTAACAAACGTCTGAAATTTGTAATAACAAAATTTGAGTCGTAATAACCGAATTTCAGTTGGCAAATAGCTAAATTTTTCTCTGTGTGTGATCATTAAGTGAAGCTACATGCCAAACTTCGAGTTTATAGCTTTGCTTGTTTAGGAGATATACCAAACGCCTTTTTGTTTGGAGATAAAGGCTGTCCTGATAAACAATTTATGCATATAGTGATTGCTTTTATCAATGATCAATATCCAAATGAACATACTTTAACAAAAATATAAAGTTTAATTGCATTATAAAATTATTTTATATGTATTTTTTTAAAAATGTGTATGAAGAAACTAGACATAGTCCGATTTGAGCTCTTCAAGGCTGGACCGATGTATATGTACCACACTAGCATAGATAATAAATATAAAGTAGTTGCAATTTATAAAAGATATTGTAGAAGAAAGTTTAATTGGTAAAATTTAGTTCGCGTACGAATCAGTTTTTTTGGCACTCTTAACAATTGTATTTGTGTAGATACGAGCTATTGAATATAGGCCAACGATATATAGAACTTTAAAATTTTTGTAATTTTTTTTTGCCTCAATGCAAGATTGTGCGTTTTGACCACGTTTTAAAATTTCCTTATGGCAACCCTGACGATATAATTTTTATAAGATTATTTTTATAAGATTATAAAAATTATTTTATATTTTTAAATAATTTTTAAAAAAAGTTCCATTAAAAAGGGTCAGACATTGATTTGTTAAAAAATATTTTTTTTTTTGGCAATTCTGTATAATAATTTTTCACAAAGTTTTTTTTGGTTCTCGATTATGGTCAAGCTGTTGAATTAATTTACGTTTTTTTCAACCACTTAATTATAATTTTTTCAACCACTTAATTATCTTTATAAACCCAATTAAAAAAAAATATATGGAGCTTTATGTAGTCATATTAATAATTATGTGACGCTATACGTAGTCTTATTAAATTGCATCCAAAATATGGGCCCATATTATTGTATCTGTTTGTATGGGTTTAGATCGAATCTGATGCGATTACAAAAATGTCAAGTACAATTTTATTTAAACTATGGCCCGATAGAATTGTATTACATCGTATCAGTTTTGTATTTAATTGTATTAGTTTATATCTAAACTGATACAAATAGATATAACAATATAGGTTTTGTGTAGTTTTAACTTCAAAAAGGATACTATATTTCAACGATAGCACTTTATCTGTTAATTCCTTCATATCGTTTGCTTGAATGTTAAAGCACTAATCTTTACCCATTGTTAAATAGTCCATATCTTGGAAAACAATTAATAACAAATTTTAAAATTTCTGTTATTTCTTCATTTTATGTTGTCCATTACCATTACGTCACTCCACCGCTTAGGTGAGAGTAAAGTGGTTGCTCTAGATATTTCCAAGGCGTTTGATCGCGTGTGGCTCGAGGCACTCGTGACTAAGCTAGTTGCTTTTGGTGTCGATAATGTCTTCTCTCGATTTATAACGAGTTTCTCAGAGACCGCACTATATGTGTTGTTTTAGATGGAGTCTCATCAAACGAGTTTCAGCTAAATTCAGGGGTACCGCAAGGTTCTGTTCTTTCTCCTACCCTCTTTCTTATTTTTATTAATGACCTTATTGGCCAGACCTTCAATCATATCTACTCTTTTGCAGATGACACCAACATTTGTCATTCATTTTCATTCGATCACAGGCCAAGCTCTTTGGAGATAGAGGTCATGCGGCAGAACATGAATGACACACTCAATCAAGACCTTTATACAATCTCTGAGTGGGGTCGCACGAATAAGGTCGCATTTAATTGCACGCAAGATCCAATGTTGTATGTTAACCCACAGACGGGCTGTGGAATTAACATTGTCATCTGTAGCTATGGATGGTATAGGTATTGAGGAATCAGATACTCTTGATGTTCTGGGCATGAGAATACAGTGTGATGTCCGTTAGAATAAGCACGTATTTCAAGTGTCGAAACAGGCATTCAAGTGTCTTGGTTTACTGAAACGGTGCAAGACTTACTTCACTCCATCCGATCTCCTTACTATTTATACCAGCTATACCAGCTGGAATACAACTCTCATATATGGGCAGGGGCTTCAGTGTCTATTCTGAAGCTTCTGGACCGTGTTCAGGGGAGGGCGGTGAAGCTTATCAATGACAGTAGTGTATCCAACTCTATTGATTCATTGGAGCATCGTCGGAATATGGGTTGTGTGACACTTTTCTATCGATATTACCATGGGAGGTGCTCATCTGAGATAAGTGAACTTATCTTCGAGCCCGAGTTTTTATTCGTAATACTCACTTATCTAGTAGAGCACATCCGTTTGTAGATGATTGTCCCGTGTTTCGCACAACGCATTACAGAGAAAATTCGTTTTTTAGTCGAACGATTCGTATGTGGAACAAACTTCCCGCAGAAGTCTTCCCTGTTACTTACAATTTAGAAAAATTTAAATAAAATATCCACAAACACTACTCCCTCTTTTCTCCCTCCCATACCCTATTTTCCTGATCAATACAATGCACTGCATGAGTAGGGGTCATCCCCTGAGTATTGGTTAAAATTAAAAAAAAACCACTGTTTAATTACAATGCTATAATTAATGGTTAGAAAATGATAATATTTTTTTTTTGTAATTTTCGTCAAATTTTTTTAGCCTACTGTATGTCTCTGCATGTTTGAAATGTATGAACAAATGATGTTAATGTTTGGTAATTGGCTAACAATCAAAGTGTTAAACAACATCGATAACAGCTATAACAATAACTTGTATTATTAAAAATTTTATTGTGGAACTGTTTAAACTTTTTACAATGTAATGAAAGGGGGGAACAAATTAACATTAAAATAATCAAGAAGTATATAAAACCAAAAAAAAAAAAAAAACTAATAAAGCTGTAAAAAATGTTACTAGAGCCAGAGTATAAACTAAATTTTTTTTTGTTTATATAAATAGAACATTTTTGATCTTCAAAGTTTAGTAACGTTATGATGCTTGTTAGGAAAAGATCCTAGCCACGTGTTCGATTACTAAGAACACAAGAATGGAGCAAAATTTATGATTAATAGGTTTTTTTTGCTAAAGCTCTGCTTATTCTGGAGGCTACAGCTTTTCTAAAACTTTGGGTTCTGATGAGATCTTTAGCCAGATCGAAACACTAGTATCAACTTAGCTAATACGTTTGATTTGCTTTATTTTTGTAAATATACGGAGCACAGTGGTTCCAAACACAAAAAACATGGCTATAAGTACGGATATTCTAAACTACTGGTCCATTCGGGACAAATTAAAAAACGGAGACTAGCCTTTTAGAAAAATGTTTCTGCAGTCACCCTGTTTTAACATAGGGTATGTTACAGGGTGTCAAAGTTGACCATCTTGGGTATATAAAAGTTTTGAAGGGATATGAATTTAACAAATTTGGACCGATTTCACTGATTTTAGACTTATTGTAAACTTGGTTACGAGACAAAACATGATTTATGTGCTATAGTAGCTCTTATAGTTTTAAAAATATTTGACTTTGAGTTTCAACAACTTAATTTTTCTCCTTGACTTTTTTATTTTTGCCAGTATTTTCATTATTATAAGAAAATGTTTAAATTTTTTTTTGTGTGATTCTCATGGCTTTTCTCAAACTCCTATTGAATTTTTTTTATTAATTATCTAAAGCCGTTTCGCAGTGATAATTTTTAAAACTCAAAAATTTAAAAAGTATCCTAAAAATTACATGTTTTGGTCACATAAGCGGTTGCTTCATTCATCTTTATATTTATTTTATTTTATTTTTGTTTTTTTTTTTTTTTTAAAAGAGAAGCAACACTCAGGAAATTCTTCCTATTAATTAATGTGTTGCTTTCTTTGGAAAGGGGATAGTGGAGAGATGAAAGGTGGTGAAAGATGAAGGGCTTCAAACATGGCAACGCTGTAATTGCGCGAGATGATAAGTCTTAGAACAGTTGTTGCTCGCCACCTGATGTAGAATTGGCGAATTTATTGAAGCTTTTTGTTTCATAGCCCTGATTCATTATTTTACTTCGGTGGGGTTAAGTGCTATGGGAACACCGAAGGTGGGTGCAGCGATGTAACAGTCCAACGCGCTAACCATTACACCACAACGCCCAAAGCCCAGCATTGGTTGAAAGTGGAGAATTTTGCAACGAAATGTTAAGTTTTTGAAAGTGATAGAAAAAAGTCACGGAACTTGGAATTTTATACTATAAACAGACATATTTTAATGGGTTGGCGCAAAGAGTATATACAAAAGGAGAGACTACACTTCACATGCCTCTCATTAACAAAATACCGAACTCGGGCAAGCAAATGAAAACATTATTAACACTAAAAAATGATTGCAACATGTTGATAAAAACTTGTTGCTTGAAACACTCAGTTTTATTTTACTTATATTTTGTTATTTTTTATTAAAAATTAATAATTGTAGTTTTATATTGATGGTTTTATCAATAATATTTGAAATAATTAAAAATTTTATTAAATTATTATTTAAAAACATGTTAAAAATTATTTTAAACTTTTAAATTTCTGCAACATGTTTTGATTTGCTCGGTGCGAGTTTACGAACAAATAAAAAGAGAGCAAATTAAGCTACGCTGAGTAGTAAGGAAACTGACTCATCTTTCTGAATGATCTCCTTGGTCGTACTTTCAATCCTATTTACTCATTTGCAGATAACACCAACATTTGTCATTCATTTTCTTTTTATCATAGGCCAAGCCTTGGAGGTAAAAGGCAGATTATGAATGACACTCTAGATCATGACCTTCCGACAATCTCTGAGTGGGAACGTGCAGACGTGGTCGATTTTAACGCTCCCAAGACCCAATGTTGTATGATGGCCCATAGGTCCGTGAACTCAACTATGTCATCTGTGTATATGGATGGTATCGTTATCGACAATTTCAGAGGTTTTAACACTCGCAAGACCCGCAAGACTCAACTATGTCATCTGTGTATATGGTTGGTATTGTTATTGAGGATTAATATACTGTTGATGTTCTGTCATACCTACGTGACAGATTACAGTTAGTTTCTGTAAATGGATTGGAGTCTGGCTTACTACGTCTTTATTCTTGGGTACATCGAGGTTATTTTTATGTTATTTTTAATTTAAAACAAGCTTTCAACCTCCGTATATTTAAAAAAATAAAGCAAATCAAACATATTTGCTAGGTTGACACCAGCATTTCGATCTGGCTTAAGATCTCATCAGAACCCGAAGCTTTAGAAAAGCTAGAGCCTACAGAATAGGCAGAGCTTAAAAAAAAGCCTATTACGTTGTTACCTATTTTGCTCCATCCTTGCCTTCATAGTAATCAAGCACGTGGTTAGGTTCTTTTCCTAACAAGCATCATGAGATTATTAAACTTTGAAGACCAAAAATGTTTTATTAATATAAAAATATTTTAGTTTTTACTCTGGCTTAAGTAATATTAGACTCCATATTAAAATCTTTACCCGGGATGTCAGATAAAATCCATTTTTTCGAAAATTTCCGCAACTTTAACTGTCTAAAGTTTTTATTGTTTTTAAAAATTTCAAATTTCTCTATGAATAATTACAAATTCATAGTCATGTTGCTTTTTTAATTGAATTATATTTTAATTTAAATTTCAGAAATTGAATTTGTATTTTTATTTTAAGGAGATTTTTATAAAATAAATTATAATTAGTACACTGTGTTTTATTAATTAATTTATTTCTTTTTTATTTTTTTTTTTTCAACGTTTTAAAAATATGATTTTGGAACTGGCAAACACTCATTGCAAGTGCTTTGCCAACGTTTTAAATATTAAATGACCAAGCACACACAGCCCGGTGCTATCATTTTTGGGTTGGCAAAGCACTTATTTTATCATAAAAAAGGCACTATATTAGTTGTTGTACCAACATTTCAAAATGATGGTTTTGATATTGGCAAAGCACTCATTGACAGTGCTTTTAAAACGTTTTAAAAAAGAAACGGCCAAGCCCTGCCCTATGTTATCATTTTGAGATTGGCAAAGCACTTAAATTATCAGAACTCCAACGCTCTGCTAACGCTCATACCACCGTTGAAGGCACTGGACCAACGCTTGGCCGTTCGTATTTTTCTGGCAAGGTAGTTTAACAATTATGCATCGCACAAAGTTTAAAATTATCATCTCTCAGAATCATTACGCGAAGTACAATAAAAACACTTGATTAGAAGAAAAAGTCATCTTCAAATAAAAAATAAAAACATTATTTTAAGGTTAAATAGTTATTATTGTAGAGGTACCCAGTCAGAAAAAGACACACAGACAAACGCTGGCAAGGCACTTTAGCAAGTGGTATAAGTGCTGGCAACAAGTGCTTTCCCAATACCAAAATTATAACATCATTAGATAAAATGTCCGTCTGTTTATAAAGTGTCGGACAAGCACTAAGGAAAACAAATTCCCAACGTTGGCAAAACCATAAAATAGGTGGTCTAAAAATTTGTTTTTCTAAATAAAATTAAAAAAAAGTTCATGTGAAATTTTTTTGGTCCCGCCGGGATTCGAGGGCCTAATTTAATTTTATTTATTTATTGGTATCCTGATAATACAAGAAAATATTCTTGATCATTTAAATTATCAGTCATTATCGGTTGAATTTTACAAAACATAAAATTTACACAAAAATAAAAAGGGTATAATAATAAAAACAAAATAATAATAATAATTTAAAAATTATTGAAAAAAAAAAAAAAATATAAATAAAAATTTTAAAATTTAAAACATGCTTTAAACATATACATACATATCACAGAACTATTCATTTAAATGAGTTTTTAATGCTTCTTTAAAGTTATTTATGTTGCTCATTTGCTGAATCCTTACGGGTAATGAGTTCCACAGACTAACTGAGTTAATAAAGAATTGTCTTTCTGACAAAAGAAAAATGTTTGATATACACAACTTGCCAACGTTGGGAAAACAAAAAAAAAGTTTTCTTAAAACAGCTTTTCAGGAAACAAAAAAAATCTATTTTATATTAAAAAAATATTGAAAAGTATAAAAAGGAAACCGGGTTTGAACTTGGAACCTTCCAACAACAAACTTTTTTAAACAAAGCAATGGTAATTTTTGACTGGATATCACTGGGAAAACACTTTTTCCCAACGTTGGTATAGTGCTCTCAGACAATTATTTTTTATAGACCACGGAAATTATTGTAAAACAAATACTGGCAAAAAGCATTTTCGAAATGCTGGTAAAGCGACTTAAACAAGTGTTGCGCCAGTAGTTTATTTACAATTCCTAAGTTAGCCAGTGGTATACCAATGCTTGGCTGTTTCTGACTGGGTACTTTCCTATAATTAAATAATAACTGAACAAATAAAATGTAAGTTACGTGTTTAGTTTACAATGTTTTTTTTAGACAAATAACTACCCAGTCAGAAACTGACAGTGGTACCGAAAAATTGCAAACATATGACTGGCAGAACATTTGTTTAAGACGCTTACCAGCGTTTCTATAAAGCGTTTTGCCAGTATTTGTTTTTTAATAATTACCGTGGTCCACAAAAAAAAAAAGCATTTGCAAACAAGCATTTGAGACCACAGGGCCAACGTTGGTAAAAAGTGTTATCCCAGCATTTATTTTATATAAGTGATGATGCTTTGTTTAAAATAGTTTGTAGTCGGAACGTTCCGATTTTGATCCTGGTTCCTGGAATACATTTTGTTTGTGATTTTTTTATACTTTTTAATGTTTTTTTAATATAAAATTAATTTTTTTGTTTCAGGAAAAGATCTTTAAGACGATTTTTTTTTTTTTTTGTTTTCCCAACATTGGCAAGTTGGTTCCAACAAACCTTATGCCAGTGCTGACATAGTTTAGCAGCCAACTGTTACCCAGTAGTTAGAATTCACTTACGTTCTAAGCTATCAAGTATTCGATGTCTTGTTAGCTCAATGGGTATAGGTGTTGGTTGCCAATCTGGTGGAATGGATTCGAATCCCGGTGGGACCAAACAAATTATAAATTACAAAATTATAAATTACCGGTTTTCTTATTTTATTTTGGAAAAAAATATTTAAAGACCACCTATTTCATGGTTTTACCAACATTTTGCCAACGTTGAAAATATTGTTTCCCCAATGCTTGACCGCCACTTTTTGAACAGATGGACCCTTTGTCTAATGATGTTATCATTTTGGGGTTGGGAAAGCACATGTTGCCAGAACTTGTGCCTCGCCAGCGGTGGTCCGTTTGTCTTTTTCTTGCTGGGTATTTTTTAAAATTCCGAGTTTTTTGCATTCCATTACAAGTTTTATGCTAAATTAATTTCTCAATATTTGCAATCGTTTATGGCTATTTTATTTTTTCTCAAATATTTTTACAGTAATCGAAGGTCAATAAGAGGTGCGTTGTAGCTGCTGTTGTTGATGAAATCGACACTATCATCAGTACAATAACACCTCTCCCTAATTGATGATTGAGCGCATTTCATCAATTTTCAAAGTCCTATTTCGTCTATTAACTAACAAACGATTTAGTTTAGTACCTCAAGTACAAGTATTTTAAATTAAAATAGACAAATTTATATTCAAACACAATTCATACAACAAATAGGCATTAAGATTTGTGACAGCTTGGTATAACAGATTATGTGGAAAATCATAAATCACTATAAAATTTAAAATCGTACAAATAATGCAAAATTTGTAATCCAAAGTTTAAAATCATTGGTTATTTAATTTACTTATTTGTATTTAAATAAATTTAAATAAAAAATTCAACCCATATACGAGGAGAAATTATATTTTTTAAGAACATCATGTTATGATTGAACAGTTTATTTTAGTTATAGTATGATCCTTATTATAATAAATATGATCCTAAGTATGATCCATAATATAATCACACTCTAAAAAATGATTGTAAATTTACAACTATAAAACGAGTAAAGTTTCATGTATTATTACGCAAATTCGTTAAATTTATACATCAAAATGCGTAAAACTATTTTGCGCACACTTTTATACACAAGAATACCCACTAACAGTATTTTTACCAATTATGTGTTTACAATTAAACACATTATGCCTAAAAGTAGTATTATTTTGTTAAATAAAATTTTTACGCACAAAGTTTGTAAATATACTAACTTATAATAGTAATAAATATTTTGACATTTTTAAATTGAAAAAAAATGAAACAAAAAAAAAAAACAAATCCAAAAAAATCTAAAAAATTTAATTTATTGAGAATTTTAATGAAAAAAAAAATTTATAACTGTAGTATTTGTGGTAGTGTTTAGTTTATAGTTTATTTCCAAGTGTTTGCAGCCTAATTGTGGAAAAATATTTTCAAAATATAATATATGTACAGAGCTTTAAAGAATAAAATTCTTCATTCGATTTATTCAGTCAGTTTTTACTGAATCGATTTTAAAAATATCGCCAATATTGAAAAAAATTGCCAAAATTGAAAAAATCGACAAAATTGAAAAAATCTTTAAAAAAAAAACGCTAACAAGTTTGTTATAATTTTTATTAAAAATAAAAATTATGTTTTTTTCGACCTTTAATTGTGCAATGAAAATGAAAATTATTCAAGTTCGAGGCCATACTCTATATTTCTTCATTAGGATATTGTCCTAACAAATAATCTATAGAGTTTTTTGTTTTCAAATTTATTATTTGACCCTTTCAGGAATGTGTTGATAGATCTATTTCGGGAATTTTCTAGGTTCCCATCATCAGAACACGTTTTGAAAGCGGTAACAATCCAATACCAAACATCAAACATACATATGAACTAGTTTACTCACTACATGAGAACTAATATACATATGAGTTTGAAGTTAAAGATTATAACCATTGATCAAAAAATAAATTGAAAACTTGTTTGATGTGCAAGATCCACCTCTGGTGGATATTCAATACACGTTTTTTTGTTTCTCTCTCCTTTTTATATTTTGTTTAGTTTGTAAGCAATTTGTTATAATTTTTATTTTTAATAAAAATTATAACAAACTTGTATAAAAGGCAGAGTACCGCCAAGTTTTCTTCCCCTGTTTTGCTTACAAACTAAACAAAATATAAAAAGGAGAGAGAAACAAAAAAACGTGTATTGAATATCCACCAGAGGTGGATCTTGCACATCAAACAAGTTTTCAATTTATTTTTTGATCAATGGTTATAATCTTTAACTTCAAACTCATATGTATATTAGTTCTCATGTAGTGAGTAAACTAGTTCATATGTATGTTTGATGTTTGGTATTGGATTGTTACCGCTTTCAAAACGTGTTCTGATGATCGGAACCTAGAAAATTCCCGAAATAGATCTATCAACACATTCCTGAAAGGGTCAAATAATAAATTTGAAAACAAAAAACTCTATAGATCATTTGTTAGGACAATATCGTAATGAAGAAATATAGAGTATGGCCTCGAACTTTAATAATTTTCATTTTCAAAAACGCTAACATTTAAATAAAATCGCCAAAAATTAAAAAAAATCGCTAATATTTAAGAAAATCGTAAAAAATTAGAAAAATCCCTAAAATTAAAAGAAAATCAGCAAAACTTAAAAAAACTCGTTATTTTATATTTGTGATAATACAACACATTAATAAAACTCTTTCTAAAAATTAATTCTTTGTTTTATTTGAAACATTTTTTGGTCTGTTCTTCTTTCTTACCGCAAGGTAAATATACGCATTTTAAGGGGGTTCTTACGCATATAAAAATGTATTTTTACGCATTTTATCCGTATATTTACAAGTAAAGCATGTTTTTTTACTCAAAACTTCAGTGAAATTATTCATTTATTTCTAAATTTAATTATATTTTTACGCACTTGCATAGTACATTTACACGATTTTTGCTGACCAACTTACACGTAATGTGTGTCTTTTTTTCATTTACACACATAGAGTAAATTTACCCAACTTATAATAGGAGTATAGTTTCCTACTATAAGTTGGTAAATTTTAACAGAAATTAATTAGAGTACATGGTAGTTCTGATATTATAGTCTCGGAAATAAAGCTAGGGTAATAGTTCTCAGAACGTTTTTTTAAAGCGTTTTTCTTCGAAATTCTGATTAGTCTAACATGTAATAAAACAAATATTACAACCATTATCTTTTTTAATATTTTATTATATTTGACACGTTCAATCAGCAATTATTTATGTAAAAGACTATTACCAAATGGGTTCGCTACTTTTAAAATTTTGCGTTTTTTGAAAATATTTCACAATATTAATTGAATTTAAGGTATTTGGGAAGCATAACATTTTTTGAATAGCCAGTGCTGTGTCAGCGGTGGAAAGTTCGTTCCATCCAACTATTGGCCGATGTTATCAATCGGGTAACAGGACCATACTGTCAAAATTTTTAAACCCACGTTTTGCCAACGCAACAACGACCGTCGCCAACGCTTTGCCAGTACTGTGCCGATTGTATTTTTCTGCTGGAAAGTCGAAATTGAAAAAATCACTGAAATTAAAAAAAAAAATTTCTAATATTTGAGAAGAAACATCGACAAAATTTAAAAAAACGCTAATATTGAAAAAAATCGCTAAAATTTAAAAAATCACCTAAATAAAAATCATAACTTTGCAATGTTTTTTTTTTTTAATTTCGGCAATTTTTTTAATTTTGATAATTTCTTTAAATTGTGGAGATTTTTTTTGTGAAATTTTGTCAATTTCTTCAAATACTGGCGATTTCTCCAATTTAATCGATAGTTTTTTTTTAATTGAAAAAATTACCTACATTGAAAAAATTATTTACATCACTGCATTTTTTTTTTTTTTTTTTTAATTTCGGCATTTTTTTAATTTTGATAATTTCTTTAAATTTTGGAGAGTTTTTGTGAAATTTTGAAAATTTTTTCAAATACTAGCGATTTCTCAAATTTAATTCATTTTTTTTTTTAAATTTTGTTATTTTTCATTATGTTGGGTTAAAAAAAAAATGGAAATTTTGTGTGCACCAAAGTCAATATTCAATTAACTTTTACTTGAAAGTGACTTTTACTTGAAAGTGATTTTGAAACCAAACAAAGGTTTAATTGAAATTTCAACGACAATAATTTTTTCTATGTGATTTTTGAATCAAAATCAGGGGTCGAATTGCGGCATTCGTGATCGTAAATTAACTATCGAAAATATTTTTTTCTTTCTGAAAACAGAACAGATTCATTGTGACTACCGAATTGTTCGCCAACTGAATTGTTCGGTTGTAGCCACCGATATTTTCGTTTGGGGCCAATAAAACAGAATTTCTGATGGATTATAAAATTTCAATTGACCTATGAATACATACAGATTGTGGCAACCAAATAATTCGATTGCTGCAACCAAACCGTTCGATAGTCACAATGAATCTGTTTTCTCTGTGTACAGATGGAAATATTTATATTGAAAATTTCTAATCAACTGGCATAAGCCCATTTTATATATATATATATATATTTTTTTTATATTTATGTCGACATAATCTGTTATACAACAAGCACTGTGACATTAAAAACGCGTTAGATACATTTTTGTATTGTTTTGCTATTTAAATTTTTCACACAATATTTGCATAACTATTCAAAATTGTAAAAAATTGTAACGGTTGATTGACTTTTCTTCCCGACACTTATTTGAATATTCAGCAAACACTGTTAGATTTATAAAAAGCCATAAAATATATGAGAGAATATAATGCGATATGATAATGAGATATGATGATATAAAATGATAAATGATAAAAAAAAAGCCCGAACAAATAGTTCAAATTTCAGCTACGACAACCACCGGCATTGCTAGACAATTTTGCTAGGGGCTATGGGTTTAAAGCGCCCATTAATAAAATCAGTCTTTCTTACACAAATTTATATAATGGAGCAAAATTGATTATTAATAGGTTTTTTGTTAAAGTTCTGCCTATTATGGAGGCTCTAGATTTTCTAAAACTTCGGGTTCTGATGCTAATATGTTTGATTTGCTTTATTTTTGTAAATATACAGAGGTTGAAAGCTTGTTATAAATTGAAAATTATATAAGTTTTTTTTTTTTGTTTTTTGACACTAATAGAAAACATATGATTTTCTATTGTTGATTTACTTGAATAAACGTCACTACATTGCTAGGTCTGTCAAAAAAACAGAGTAGTATTTGGAAGATGACAAAGCCAATTGTGACAATTTTTTGTTGTTGTTTTTGTTTTTTCTTTGATATTTTAAATTTTGAATCTCGCTCCTAGACGAGGACAAGAAATTCTCATTGAGTTTGTGATTTAACATAACAAATATCTCTAGAAATTCTAATAACAAAGTCCCCTGAAGATTTCCTTGGGCAGGAATGAAATCCGGATAGGGACACGCCTACATCAGATTGCTTTTCACAATTTGTTAAATAAGTTTTGGGACTTTAGCACATTTAATTACTATAAATGCAATTAATGTTTATCCCGATGAAAATAAATTTAAATTATTATTTTAATTGAAAGAGTTTTAGTAAACTGTCTGCAAATTTTTTTAGTTAATACTATCATTTCAGTGGTAGGTGCAAAATCAATTAAAATATTAATTTATTCAATAAAATTTTTAATTGAAACCGGTTTTTAGTTTTTTCTGTGTTAATGCTTCTCTGGATCTTACAGTGGACTACAGACAATGCCCTTGCAGTTAATTTTCCTGAATCTAATCCCAAATGTTTGGGTTTTCAACTCGTTTTACCTTGGATTTTGATGTATATTCGGCCAATGATGTAATTAAGTCTGTAAATCAATTAAGATGTTTTGGTGTTGTAGTTGATAGTAAACTGTCGTAGGATTTATTACGTAGGATTTATTCGCCGAACATGTACTTACCCCTTTCCGTTAAACGTAAAGGACTGTTTATTTATAATGTTCGTCACCGTAATCATGTTTCGGACTATGTGAGTCTCTTCCTTGGGTGTTCTTTTGATGATTTTATGAAACGTCGCTCTTTGATTTTCTTCCACAAAGTAGTCGTAGACCTTTACCTTAATATAGGAACTTTGTTTTTACGCGTCCAAGCCGTGATCCACAGACATTCATTCCCAGGATAAGGAGAACATTTTTTGAAAGATCATTCATAATCAGAATTGCTCGGTGTTGGAATCGGTTGCCCTTAGAATAACGGGTTTTCTCTCATTCAAATAGCACCTTTCGGTTAAAAATCTTACAGAAATAACTATAATAACGTTACCGCTAAAATACCGTTATCGAAATAAATAAAATACCGTTACCGAAATAACTAAAATATCGTTACCTCAAAACACCGTTACAGAAATAAAAGAAAATAGCGTTACCCGCATCGAATCGGTTACCATCCATGGTTATTTCTATATGCTTTTAGATATTACATTAATTCATGTAGTCAATGTGGGAGTATATTTTTATATTTTGTAACGTATTGTAAATTATTTTTTAAACCCTTCACTACCGACTTTTTGTTTGTGGATACATTTCTATTTGGACTTCAGATTCTAGATAGAAACATGTTCAAATGTACCTTTCTCTCCTACCCACTAAAAAAGAGGTCCAGAAATCGAATTTTTAAAACTTCTCAGCCCATTTTTACCACTAAAACATTTGATTATCCAGAAATGCTTTGTTTGTTTTTTTTTCTGGTATTAGATAAAGCTATGTGCCAAATTTCGAGCTTCTAGCTTTGCTAGTTTAGGATATAAGCCAAACGCAAATTTTATCGGAGATAAAGGCTGATTAAAAATATCGGACTTTGTTGACAAATATTGCGACTATATTTCTCTGATTAACATATTATGCATATAATGATTCTTTTTCAATGACAAATATCCTAATGAATATAATTAAACATTATGGAGGCTCTAACTTTTCTAAAACTTCGGGTTCTGATGAGATCTTTAGCCAGATCGAAATACTAGTATCAACCTAGCTAATATGTTTGATTTGCTTTATTTTTGTAAATATACGGAGGTTGAAAGCTCGTTATAAATTGAAAATAACATAAAAATAATCTCGATGTATATAAAAACAAAAAACTAATATAACTGTAAAAAATACATAGACTTTTTGCATTATTAAATTTTTTTTATATATTTTTAAAAATGTGTACACTGCAGTGTACAAGGTTAGTCAAAGGGTTAAAAGAATCACAAACAAATGTTTAGGATTTTCAGCAAATGAGTTGACTCAAGTATAATTTTTTTACAAATTTATGGAATTTTTTTTAACTCTACTAATATTCAGCAAAAATTTTGTTAACTATTAGCAAGACTTTTGCTAAATCTACTAATTTTTTTGCTAAAAACTAGCTCGCTAATAGATTTTGCTGACGATTGAAATTTTTTGCAAGCACCCTCCTGACTAAAATTTTGCTGACTTTACTAACTTTTTATTGAGTGTACACTGATCTTGATGTAAAACCATAACAAACGCATTTATAATATTAATTAAACATTGGCATGGATAACGAAAAGATATTAAAAACTCCAACAAAAATCTAATAAAATTAATGGCAAATGGCACAAAACTAATATTTAAATCAAAGTCATTACATAAAAAATGAAAAAAATATTGAAAACTAATACCAAACAAATAATTTTGCAACTATTTAACCCTCAACGATAATGTTTTTTTTTTTAAATTTTTTCTAATAACTAAAATTGATAATAAAAAAAAAAAAAATCATTTATACCCATTAATTTTCTGTTGGCACTTTGTAATCTGACGACAACGATGATATTTTAATAATTTAAAACAAGGATGGTAGGCAACACCGCTAAAATAACGTTATCTGTTTAAAGCCCTTTCAACTGACCACACATTTGGACAAAATCCTTGCTTCGAAAAATTAATAAGGATATGGCTACCACTAATTATATATATCTCAGGCACGCTGATTTTAATGGCGTACTTTATTTTTCGATGTATGATATAGTTTTTCCACGATATTACTTTAAAGTTCGGTATAATGTTAATTAATGCAGATTTTGACATATAACGTTTTTAAAATGCAATCAAATTACAATATTTGTGAATTCAAGTAAAAGTTTAATTAAATTCGGTTCTATTAAGGAAATTGTAATATCAATTATCAAAACACTGTGCAATAAAATTTGGGTCATCGCCGTCAGCCTCAATGGTTCCAATCCGAAATGAAAGTTGACTATTCGATAAACCAAACTGCCAAAGGGTTTTGCAAAATTTCAGATTTCTGAACCACAAGAGCTTTTCGAAGTTAATGGAAGCTAGAAATTTTAGAAAATGCAGCCATTGTTGTGTGTTCGTTCACACAATATATCTGATACTATTTTTCTACAAAAATCTTTCTTTAATGAAAATCGCTTAAAATTTAAAAAATTAGTCCAGATTAAAAAATACCATAATTAAAAAAAATCACTAGCATTAAAAAAAAATCAACAATAATGTAACACAAATCCTCAAAAACGGCCGTTTTTAAAAAAATTGATAAAAATGGGAGTTTTTTTTTAATTTTAAAAAATTGCTAGTATTGAAAAAAAAAATTCCCCAAATTTGAAACAAAAATTTCCGAAAATCATTTTTAATTTTCGGCTTTTCCCTGAAGTTAAACTTGTAAATTTTGTCGATTTTTTGTAAGTGTTTTTTTTTTATTATTTTAGCAATTTTTTCAATTTTAAAGTTTTTTTTTCAATTTTGCCGATTTTTTTAATTTATTAGCAATTTTTCAAGCGATTTGATTTTTTAAAACTTTGTGATTTTTTACTTTGTTGTCGTTATGAATTATAAAAATTATAGATTTCATTTTCAATTAAACATTTAAACATTTAGATATTATTAAACTTTTAATTGAAATTTTATGGACAATATTTTTTTCTGTAAAGTTAGCAACATTTTTGCTGGGAGGATCGTTGCAGAAAAATTACTAATATCTGTAAAAAATTTGCTAAATTCATCAAAATTTTTGTAAAATGCAAAAATATAATTATATATAACATTAAGATTAACAATTTAGTTTGAGATATGATTATATATGGTCCAACATAATTAATATTTTTTTATTCGTGTAAGACATTATTATATAAGACATATTATGTAAGACATATATTGTTTTATATAACCCCATACATACGAGTAACCAGATGTCCAAATTATTTTCTCGTTCTAATCACCAAAATTTACTTATCGTTTTGGATCTAATTAGACCAAGTATCTCTTAAAAATATTTTGTGATCTATCAGTATCTTAAATTATGTATTTTTGAATGCCCCAATTTTGAGATAAACAATGAGATCTTAATTTGTATTTGAGATATAACTTTTGATCGGGTATTTTTATTTTTTTTAAATATGAACTGAATTAAAACATATTTTGGTTTACTCGATTAAGCGACCAAAACTGTTCCAGTTATTCGTTACTCGAAATTAGCCATTTTAATTTTCTTAAACAACACTGTGTGTAATTTTTTAAGTCATGGCAAAATAACCATATACGGAAACCACTACGTGATAAAAGACTAAAAAAAAAGACCCTTGTCTCCCAATTTTTCCCAAAGTCATCTCCTCTTTTGTTTATGGGCCGCCAAAGATTTGGGGCCTCGGTATCATTTTCGCAAAAAAGTGATAATTTTCTCAGGCTCATATCTTGCAAACCGTTCAGAATTTCGATTTACTCTCTATGGCAAAGTTGTAGCTCTTGTTTATATGTTCTAGAAATTTGTTTATTGAGATCTTAGGTAAATTTTTGTAGTCGATTGTTTCCTTGAATTTTGAACGGTTTGCTACCTATGGACCTGAACACGGGAAAAAAGGTAAAAAAATCGAATTTTTTCAAGTTTTTTGCGATTTTGATCTGGAAGGTGAAGTTTTTTTGATTTTATATGTTCGCAATTTTTGTTCTTTATGACAAGAGCTACAACTTTGCCATAGAGAGTAAATCGAAATTCTGAACGGTTTGCAAGATATGAGCCTGAGAAAATGATCACTTTTTTGCGAAAATGATACCGAGGCCCCAAATCTTTGGCGGCCCATAAACAAAAAAGGAGATGACTTTCGGAAAAATTGGAAGACACTGGTCTTTTTTTTTTTAGTCTTTTATCACGTAGTGGTGTCCGTATATGGTTATTTTTTTCGTGTTGCACTGTGCAATTGTTTGATTAAAATTTATCGATTAATCGAGTAACGGTTAACAGATTGAATACCTTAATAGACGTTAGCTGAATTACTAAAACAACCTTACCCTTGAAATAACTTTACCTAAATATCAAAAATACCGTTACCGCTAAAATACCGTTATCAAAATAATAAAAATACCGCCATGGCGGTATTACCAAAATAACTGAAATATTGTTACCCCTAAAGGCTCGTTATCGAAATAAAAGAAAATTTCTTAACCCTTACCGATGACCGCATCAAATCGTTTACCATCCATGATTTGAACACCTTATAGTATTAGAGATATTATGCAATATAACGTGAAATGGGTGTTTGAATTTACGGTTAACACTTGTAGGCCTAAATTACATACTACCGTACATATGTACTTGACACATGAATACAGTCATTTATTCATTCATTTGCAAATAGTCGCATTTGGATACACTCATAGAAATAAATAAACCTGTAAAAATAGCATAAAAAAAGCTATTAAAAATTAGTTAAAAATTATCTTGCAGAAACAACTGCTAAAATTAGCCGTTTTTTTTTTACTAAATATTAGTAAAACAAGAATAGCAAAAATAAATCTGTTGAAATTACAAATATTTAGTTATATTTAATCTAAAATTTAGTTAATTGAAAGTAACAAAATAATCTGCTAAAATCAGCAAAAACTTTATCATTAAAAAATGTGAACTTGTTAAGGTTTTTTTTATTTATTTTATTTTTGCGGATCTAATTTAATTAAAAAAAATTTGCTCAATTTATCAGGTTTATTTCTATGAGTGTACGGACAGAAGTTAAATTAATACATTAAAATTGTTAAAAGAGTTGGTCGGTAGTTAAAAATAAAATATTAAACAAGATTTTGATATTGAAAACGCATACACCACAAACAACAATGATTGACAAACAACAATTTGGTCAAGAGTAAAAATGTGTTGATTTTTTAAAACTTATTTTAAATATTTTGTTTGTTTTGTGAATAACAAAAGAAACAAACAAGAAACGAAAAAACAAAAAAAACTTTTTACGTTCGTTGACTTTAAGGGGCTTTAATATGCTTAAACGATTAAGGGGTACAGTGGGACGATTTAATATTTAACATGTTCTTAGGTGTTAAAAATAATTTAGAAACTTTATAATATTTAGTTAAAAATTTAAAAAGATTCCGCACAGTGGTAAAATACGGCCATATACCCATAACTTCTTTGTTTCTGTAGATAAATAGCTTGGTACGTAAATAAAAAATATTATTTCAAACCTTCAATAAAAATAAATAATAAATTTTGGTATAAATAAAGGTGGCGCAAAAGTAATCCTCCTATCAGAAAATGCTATAAATTTTGCGATTGCCCCCTAATGTCAGTTCGTTTTGACATTTGTGTAGTAAACACATGCGAAATACACGTTAATAATCAATGTTACGTTACACTGCTCCAGAACGCGGAGTATTGGTGACTATTTATTTGACCAATAATCGGTCGGTGACTTTGGCACAATGTGAATTTCGTCGCAGATTTCCTGGCCGTCCAACGCCTACTGGTGAAACACTGCGACGTTTAGCCGCTCGCCTCGAAGAGACTGGCACAATACGAGATGCTGCCAGGCGTGGCAGACCCCGGAGTAGCCGTTCTGCAGGGAATATTGCGGCTGTAGCCGAGGATGTCATGGAAGCGCCGTCGACATCGACCAGACGACTACAGAGCGCTACAGAGCAATGATCAACGAGTTCTTTTTGCCGCAACTTGATGAATTGGGATTGGAAAACATGTGGTTCCAACAGGACGGTGCAACGGCACACACTGCACGTGCCACAACCGATATGCTGAAGGATGCATTTCCCGGGCGCCTAATCTCCCGTTTTGGCGATTTGCACTGGCCAGCAAGATCGCCTGATTTGACCGATCCAGACTTCTTTTTGTGGGGCTTTTTGAAGTCGCGGGTTTATGTCAACAAGCCTCAGACTCTTGCAGCTCTTAAAGACAATATCCGTTAAGAATGTGAGGACCTATCGCCGGAAGTTTTGGCCAAAGTGATGGAAAATGCCATAAAAAGGGCTCAAATGACAATCAACTGTGGCGGCGGCCATTTACATGACATCATATTCTCGACTTGATGTAAAAAAATTAAAATACGAAATAAAAATAATCCACAAGAAGAATCAAAGTTTTTCATTTTTTTTTTAAATTACAGCCAAAAAACATCGGAAGGTTATTTTTGCGCCACCTTGTACAAATAAAAAAAATAAAATAAATAAAACAGGGGTTGGCCGAACTGCACTAGTTCGACATATTAAATGTATCAATTATACACATAAATCTTTTGCAAATCTTCTGAGTTTCTGCTATGCTATTTACACTCATAGGAATAAACCTGTAAAAGTAAAGGGTGTTTTTTATACAGGTATAGAACTTTAAGTTGGCAACACTTTTTTAACTGGCTGCCATTTTGTCAGCTTGCAAGTGATTTATTTATGTTTAGTTTGGTTTGGCATTTCAACATGAATAGACTGACGCCTGAACAACGCTTCCAAATTGTGCAAATTTATTTTGAATTCATGTTTTGTCAATAAACAAAACTGCCGTACTTGGAGTGATGATAATCCTCAAGTGCATGTTAAGACACCGTTACATCCAGAAAAACTGACTGTTTGGTGTGCTGTATGGGCTGGTGGAATCATTGGTCTGTACTTATTTAAAACCGTTGCTGTTAAGAACGTTACAGTCAATGGCGACCGCTAAGCCATGATTGCTGACTTTTTCGTTCATCAATTGAACAACCATGATGTGCAGGAGCTGTGGTTTCAACAAGACGGCGCAACATATCACACAGCTTATGCCACAATTGATTTATTGAAGAAAACGTTTAGTAACCGCATAGTTTCACGTTTCGGACCCGTGAATTGGACACCAAGATCGTGCGATTTAACGCCGCTAAACTATTTTATGTGGGGATATGTGAAGTCGCTAGTCTACGCCGATAAGCCCGAAACGATTGACCACTTGGAGAACAACATTCGCCGCGTTATTACCAATATACGGCCACAAAAATTAGCAACAATGCCGTTAAGTTTAGCAAAATAAACTGTTATTTGCATTCTACAAAATTTGAGGTAAATACAGGAAAAATTTTGTTAATATTAAAGTTTTTGTGTGCCATTTGGAGTCTACAAATATTTAGTAAAAGTTTTTGATAATTTTACTGAGTAAAATGCTATTTTCAATAAACAAAAATTGACATCGAAAATAACAAACATTTTGTACAGTAACTAATTTTTATTTATTTTTTTTTTTTATTAATTAATAATCATATAATTACAAATTATATGCTATTACCCTAACCGAGCACTAGCTACTATGGTTTCGGCGCGTTGTAGCGAAAACAGACCAGTGCCTCTGGTGGGAATCGAACCCAAGACCCCCGCACTGATAAGCCAGCACGCTACCAACTAGCCTACCGGGGCGCACAACTAATTTTTAATATCTTTTCCTGCTATTTTAACAGGTTTATTTCTATGAGTGTAGAAATGCTACTTAATGCTTGGTACCAAATATCATCAAAATCTGACGAAGAGTTGCTAAGTTATTACAAGAAACGTGAAGATATTTAAAAACGTGACATCGTTCCACATGGTTTAATTTTTGCTCTAAGTTCTTCAAAAACACAAACAAATATTTTAATGGTCAACTTTATGCGTTGAGCCCAAAAATGTGACCAACATTTTTGTAGGGTTGCTAGATTTTGTTCAAGGCTTGCAATTTTTTATGTGGCAACCGCAAAAAGTTTTTGTTACATTTGCGGATTAAAAAAGTTAGTTGAAAATTTTGCTAAACATCTATTAGAAATATTTAACTACGAGTAACTTACAGCAAATTTTGTGCTGAAATTGAGTTTTCAGCAAAAAAATTTAGTGAAACGGTTTTACTAAAAAAACTAAATTAGAACTAGTTTTTGTTGCAACAAAAATTGTGCTGATAACCACATCCACAGCACGGAGAACAAATAAAAAGACGAGCTATTAATGTCGCAGCTTGTCTAGATGAAAAAAACCATTCTGAGACTACACAGAAAAAAATAAAAACGGAGTTAATTAAAAAATGTATTGAATCAATTATTATTTTAATTGATTTTGGACCTATTACTGCAATGATAATATCAATTAGAACTTTTATTGAAAATTTAAAAGGAAAACAAGTTATAAATAACTTCTACAAAAAAAAATATGATACTCACAAAAAAGTGTGTGAAATATACGTTGGTATGTGTGTTTTTGCTAATGCGGCGTCTGTTTGTATGTTTGTGTGGCTGCTTGTTTTGTTTGTAAACTTCAAATGCATTTAGTTCTGAAAATTTTTTATTTAAGCCACAGTGTATGAAAAAATAATTTATAATAGAATATGTATTTATATATTTAAAAGTCAATTTAAATATTAATTGATTCAATTAAATATTTCAAACAAATTTAATTCAAATCAAATTTTTAATTAGATATTTTAAGTTGCTAATTTTTTCTGTGTACCCAAAAAATGCAACGTCGGTTGATTTCTTTTTTGTATTTTAGAATTATCATTTGAAAATGTAGAATTACGTCATACATGGTTTGAACCATCTCAACTTAATTTAAAATATGGTTGTTTTTTACATCGCTGTTTTCAAATTTGCTGAAATTTGGCAGGAATAAAGTGTATCAGAGAATTACGAAAAATCTAAAATTTAAGTTCGCTGACTCTTCTGGATCCGGAAATATGTGGTCTTGAAAATCGTAAAAAAATGTCAAAATTTAAAAAGTTGTACTTACTTAATTGTAATTTTCTTAAAAAGTATTATAGGTAGGCAACTCATCAAGGTCGCATTTGAAAGATTATTAAATTACCTTTAATTTGATATACAACATGATTTTTTTTTTGGAAAGGTCAAAGGTCACATCTTTTGACCTATACTTCGGGAGGCTATATCTTTAAAAACGATATTTTTAAAAAATGCATGTTTAAGATTGGTTCCTTCCCTAAAGTTACGAAAAATTTTAGAGTGGAGGTATTCTTTGATCCAGAAATATTAAACATTATATTGTTTTAGTGCAGCCGGGACTCAAACTCTGACACAGTGTAGACATTTCTTCTTTTTTTTACTAAAGGGCTCTTTGTGCTACATAGTTTTAATTCCCTTGTTAAATATCTACCTTTACTATGTGATTAATATTTCTGGATCCAAGAATACCTCCACTCTGAAATTTTTCGTAACTTTAGGGAAGGAACCAATCTTAAACATACATTCTTTTAGATTTTTAAAAATATCGTTTTTAAAGATATAGCCTCCCAAATTATAGGTCAAAAGATGTGACCTTTGACCTTTCCAAAAAAAAAATCATGTTGTATATCAAATTAAATGTAATTTAATAACCTTTCAAATGCGACCTTGATGAGTTGCCTACCTATAATACTTTTTAAGAAAATTACAATTAGGTAAGTAAAATTTTGTAAATTTTGACATTTTTTAACGATTTTCAAGACCACATATTTCCGGATCCAGAAGTGCCAGTGCCCTCAAACTTTGCACTTACTTTAGTTCTGTAATAATCTGTCTTCCTACGAAAAATCATAAAATTTGGAGAAGGTAGTGCACACCCATTGGTTGATTTGACATGGAATTACCCACATACGTTTAAGTAATTGGGAATTATTATGTTAATAAAATATTTAGTTTATTTCCAGATTTTTATTCAACTGCATTATGTTACCTACATATGTGGTAGTCCTGATATGTTTATATATAAAGGGTGTCCCAAGAAGAACGCAATTTTTAAATCTGGCAACATTCGAAGTGTCATTGTTTGACATTTGAACAATTGTTATTGTTTACTAGTAGAAGGTACGAGGTTAGTAAAAATGGAGCGCTACACGAATGAACAACTCATTCTCATTGTGAAATTGTTTTACCAAAATGGTGAAAGTTTTGCGGCTACAGTTCGCAAATTGCGATCAATTTGGGGTCACAATAATGCTCCAAAAGAGTCAACTGTAAAGAGATTAATGGATAAATTTGCCGAAACTGGGTCTGTTAGTGATGTAAAGACAACAACGCGCCACGTGTCACTGTGTGGTGTGGTTTTTGGGCTGGAGGAATCATTGGACCTTTTTTTTATGAAAATGAGGCAGGTCAAGCGCAAACAGTCAATGGTGTTCGGTATCGTGAAATGATAACCAGTTTTTTCTTGCCTAGAATTGAAGAAATGAATGTGGAGGGCATGTGGTTCCAACAAGACGGCGCCACATGTCATACAGCCAGAGAAACAATTCAATTGCTGCATCAGTCATTTCCCGGTCGTGTTATTTCGCGTTTTGGAGATCAGAATTGGCCGCCTAGATCGTGCGATTTAACACCACTAGATTTTTTTCTTTGGGGTTTTTTGAAGTCGATGGTTTACGCGAATAAGCCGACGACGACTCAAGCCTTAAAAGAGGAAATTGGTCGCTGCATTAATGAAATACCGCAGCATTCATGCGAAACGGTCATTGAAAATTTCATTAAAAGATCGCGTGCATGCCAGCAAAGCCGCGGCGGCCATCTGCACGACATATTGTTCCATACATAACCTCATTCTGTCTACTTTACGATATAATAAAGTTTCACGATTTTTTTTTAAATATCTGTGTTTTATTTAAAATTTAAAAATTGCGCTCTTCTTGGAACACCCTTTATTTAAAACAATCACAAAAAAATTAGATTTAAATTTCAGCAAAATAAATTAACTAGAGTAAAAATTTTATATTTAGCATTTTAGTTTAGTTTTTTTTTCAATCTACTAAGCTCCAGAAAAAAATTTTGTTTATTTCAACAAGTCGATTTTCAATTTTCATTGAACTAAGTGTCAGCAAAAGATTTTGCTGAATTTACTAGTTTTTTGCAAAAAATTTTTGACTTTAAATTTGTTTTAAATGTACTTATAATATTATTTTTAGAAATGTAACTATTTTTTCTTCTTTTTTTCAGACTTATACTGGACTACTGAGTTTAAAATCAAAATCAGGAAAAGGAAATATTGTAAGTGCTTTTTTGATATTTTTATATATCCTTAAATATGAGATAAAAATGGCAAAAAATTTATATTTGCCCTTTCTGGTTACAACGAACTTGTGGGGATCGAAAATGTTGGTTCGTTTTATGTGAATATTTTTTATTGACAAAAAAATAATTGCATTTTTAAACATTATAATTAAAAAGGTGACTTAAACATAAGAAAATATTTGCAAAAAAAAAAAAAAATAAACAAAAATTTTCGTTTTCCATAAAAATAGCAAAAGTAGCTCTAATCGCAAAATATAGCAAAAATTTTACTTAAAATAAATTATAATTACTTATTGTTTTCGCATTTGTCAATCAGAATAGCCGCCTACATATTTAAAGTAGGCTTGGCACTAAAACTTTGAAGTTTTTAACTAAAACACGATAGTTTTATGTAGGCTTTCAACACTATTAAATTGGATATTTAGAAATAATTTACTTGTCATTTGAAGACATTTTTATGATCAAAACTTTTGTGACCCACTGTTAAAAGGTGGGCGTTTTAAATACATCAAAACATACAATTGTTTATGTTTGCATATTTTTTTCCTTCCATAAACCAAAAAATCCCAACATTTGTCACTTATACGTTCATTCTCTTATTCTGTTGTTATTTGCTGATTTTCTTGCACATATTTCGCTTAATGTTTTTTATGTGACAAGTGCGACGGCGGCGCACTTGCCCTTGACTTAATTTATGTTGAATTGTTTTCTTTCTTCTGTTTTATAGACGTTTTTTTTTTTGTTAAAATTTTATTGTTTAATAAAAATATACATTAAAATAAATGTTGAAGTGCATAATTTTATTTTTTCGCTGAAAAAAAAAATATACTACTTAATGTAATTTGGTTTTTAATAATTAGCAATACGTGCGTCATTTTATCAACTGCGCATGTGCAGCCATCAGCCATCAGCCACCAGTTAGCAAAAGATAAAACAAACGAAACATAAAATTAATATTGTATGACATCTAATTAAGGAATTATTTTTTAAATTAATATAATTATTGTCATAAACCTTGTTAACGATAATTAAACTTAACTTAATAGGAAAAATAATGTTTATTAAATTAATTGCGTGTGCTTATTTTTCATTCAAAATTAATTACAGTAAGCGCGGGTAGTGTGGAGTAGTGGGGTAATGTGCAAACCCCCTTTATTTCGGAAACCAGAGAACTTTTTGAGAAATGTTTGTTGGTGAAACCGTTGCATATTCATACACTGCGTTGCATTACTATAATGACAATGGATTTTTGCTATTTTTTCGAATATTACAAACAGTTTTTTAAAACTTATAACTGTTTTTAAGAGTGTGATAACTTATTGTGTAATATTTAATATTTACATGCTGTGCGCCCCGGTAGGCTAGTTGGTATAGCGTGCTGGCTTATCAGTGAGGGGGTCGTGGGTTCGATTCCCATTAGAGGCAATGGTCTGTTTTCGCTACAACGCGGCGAAAGCCATAGTAGCTAGTGCTCGGTTAGGGTAATAGTATATAATTTGTAATTATTTGATTATTAATTAACAAAAAAAAAAAAATAATATTTACATGTAAATTTAAAATTTATAATTACATGTAACGGTAAAGAAAGAAGAATAGCAAATAAAGAAAAATTAAAGAATTATTTTTGCTTTTTTGCAATTTTAATCAATTTGCAATAAAATGCCGCTTGGTTTAAGTGATTTTGATAAACAGAAAATTTCAGACTATTTAAAAAGTGTTTTAAGTTTTCGGGAAATTGCTAGAAAAATAAACCGTTCACATGTGGTTGTCACAAATTTTGCAAATAATCCGAGTGCTTATGGTAAAAATAAAACAGGCGGCCCGAAAAAGACTCTCTGATCGGGACCGGCGTAAAAAAATCAACTCTGTTCGTACTACCCGCTTGTCAAGTAGATCTCATCCGTTTGTTGTCTATAGCCCGGCAAATCGCACAACGCATTACAGAGAAAACTCGTTTTTCAGTCGCACTAGCCGTATGTGGAATTGCCTCCCTGCGGAAGTCTTCCCTGCAAATTACAATTTAGAAAAATTCAAGTCAAATGTCCACAAACACTACTCCCTCTTTCCTCCTCCCCATAACCTATTTTCCTGATATCAACACAATGCAATGCATTAGTAGGGGCATCCCCTGAGTGTTGGTTCAACATAAAAAAAAAAAAAAAATGTTAAATTTCCAACGTTCAAAAAACTATTTCGATTTGATTGCGGCGACTAGGTACTTCATGTTTGAGCATGTAGACTTTTTGGGTACCTTAGTTTTTTCGTGTATAACTTCCCACACTGATAGAATTTTCCTTCATAGTATTAATGAAACGATTTCATTAAAATCGATTCATTGGTTTAATGAAAAATTTCATTAACTGAATGAAAATTCATTAATATTGGTATTTTTTTCATTAACATTTTTTATGATTTTTTCATAATTTCATAAAAAAAATTCATTAAACCAATGAAAAATTTTCAAATTTTTTTCAATAAAAATTTTGACTTGTAATCAGAAAAAAAAATTTTTTTTTTTGTACTATCATTTTTAAATAAAAAAACTGAAAAGTTTCTTTTAAACAAAATTAACCAGAACTTTGATATAAATAACTTTTTTTTGTTAAGTTTGCCTAGAGCTAACAGTTTTTGACGAATTAGAATAGTTGGTCACTAAATTCCAGGGAACAGATTCTCTAAGAAAAACGATATAGTTTTGTTCAAATCGAGACCTAAATTGTTATCTTTTTGACGATGTTACACAAAAACGTTGTGCTAAACGATAATAAATTTTTGTTTTTTAACAATATTTAACATGTTTATCTAATATGGTCGTAATTTAACTACAAAAAGTGGACTATAATCGTCGACCGTTCTACAGAATTCCAAGCTAGATCAATAAAAAATTACATATTTTGTACCGACATATAAGAAAATATGTCATCTTTTAACACAAATTATAAAAAATGTAAAGAAAGATTGAATGTAAAGAAAAACAGAAATAAATTAAAATTGGTTTTTTTAGTTCAGATTTTAATATTTTATTGCCGCTTAATTATATTTAAACGATTTTTTCAATCATTAAAGTTCTTAATATATCTAATTTAAAAAAAGTACAATAATTAAAATATTTCTTTTTTATGGATAAAAAAATTTTATTTTCAAAATTTGTAATTTTCGACCTGAAATCTAATCAGCTACTTTTCAACTTTTATCTTTTTCGAATTCGTCAAAAATTATGAGCTTTAGCAAATTTGTTGAGAAACAATAGAATTTTAACCACTGTGCTACATTGGTAGGTGGCCCCGGGAAAACCTTTCTTGTTAGATTTCTTTCTTACATGTCATAATATTCCAAGTAACGAAAATTTGCTGAATCAGGCTGAGTTCAAAATCAGCCATCGCTTTTGCAGAACAGCCTGTGATGGTTACTTTCGAATTTTTCGAACTTTTGTTATAAAAATAAAGACCAGACCTTATAAATAATATCAACGAATGATAGTTTCTCAATAACCACCAAATTAATGCTATGCTAAAATTATCATAAAAAGTGCAAATTATTAAATATCAACAAAAATATTTCATACAAACTATGAATTTTATTCATTAAACATATGAAACTTTCATAACGATAAGGCTAGGATTATCATATACTTTATGAAATTTTCATTCGGTCAATTAGACCATTCATTAAAATTGATTTAATGAAACACCTTTCATTGACTCAATGAAACGTTTCTTTGGGGACTTTTTTATGAAAAAATTCATTGGATTAATGAAGGAATTCATTAATACTACGCACAAATTTCTATCAGTGCAGTGTTCTAAATCATTTTTATATAAGTAGTTATATAAGTACATATTTGGTGATGGTAAGTACTTACAATTGTCATTACAAATCTTATTACTTTTATATAGAGATGTCGCTCAAAATAATGACATATCATTACTAAACACCTTACACGGGATTTTAACCCGGGCTCCAGGTTGTCAGTCAACCGCACTTCCATATGATCTATCTAGAGTTGTCAAATATTCGACATATCTATCATCTTAACTATCTCGACATATTATACTTAATAGATAAAAACATAAATGACTTGCTTGCACAAACTGTCATTACTTTGCAGCTTACAGAAAATCAAAAATAAGTAGTTATATATGCACTTACTTGAAGTCAAAAATTAATTAGTCTAAAAATAGATTTTGAAAAAATTTTTATATTTTATAAAGGGTCCGCCAAATAACTTTTTTTTTTAACTCCTGAACCAATTGGACTTTGTATGGCGTCATATCAAGGTCTTTATGCAAAATTCGTCTCAATGATGTCTCCGAAATGTTCAATTGTTGAGACCAACGGTGAATTGATGTTGATGGCGCTTCACGCACACTTTCTGCCACAGCAGCAATATTCTCGGGTGTACGCACTGTTTTTGGCTTTTCACGCTTTGGTTTATCGATGAGGATGCCAGTTTCTTTCACTTTTTTCACAAGATAACGAACATACGGACCATCTTCGTTCAGCGGAAGGATAAAACTAATTATCTGTCAAATCAGACATGAGCTAAGTGTTCTCATTCACGAAATAAGCACTAGTTGATAAAAAAAAGTTAGATGGCGGACCCTTTATTTAAAATAATGATAAAAATAAGTACTTATTTTTTGTATTGAAACAATTGGAAAACTAACTAGTTATTAGTAGTAATACAAAGAGTAAATTGGTGTCATTACGGGTTGTGAGAAAAATAATGACATGTCATTGCTGTTTCTACACTGGGTTTTTTTACAATAAAAATAATGCATTTTTGTTATGAACACAGTTCGACAACAAATCAAGTTATATTTTAACATCGACTTTGTAAATTTATAGTCAATACTTTGGCAGAAACCTTCAAAAATAAAATAGGTATTCCACGTTACCCGAACTTACTCTAATTGTCAAAAGATGTTTAAATCCTCTTTAGGAAAAAATATAAACATTATGGTATTTAATATGCAAACTATTTATTGATTTGACATAAAATTTATAACAATTTATGGTTTTTTATTGATCATTAATTTTTACTGTGGGATTTTATGTTTTTTTTTTTTTTTTTTTTTATTTAATATTATGACATTAATCTTGATCTAAAAAAATCTCATTTATTTATAAAACTTCGACTTATTTACAAACATCATGTCCCTGATGTACCATGAAACGATTGATATATTAACAGCTATATCTTAGCAGAAAATACACGTAAAATGGCAATTTAAAGTGCGATATATTTGTCTATAAGCTAAGTACGCTGAAATCGTCTGAAATAAAAATTTTAAAAATGGCAAAATAATCACAAATTTTCACAGTTTTAAATTTTGTTGCAAGGTACATATTTGGGTGCACCTTGAAACAGTTAGAGTGCTCATTGAAACATTAATTTGCTTTACTACACTTAGGAAATTATGTTGGTAAAGACGACAGCAATTGTAGTCAAAAACAAATGAAATTTCATTTAAAAAAAGGACGACTAACATTTCATTAAATTCAACTAACATTGTCATTTGTTTTTTTAATGTTCAAAAAATGACTAACAATTGTAGTAAAAATGAACCACATGGTAGTAAAAAATAAACCAAAATTTTTTTTTTTTATTTTTTTAAATAACAAAAAACAACTGTAAAGAATGAATGTAAAATCATAAAACAGTCATTTGATGTGAGTTGTTTTTTTAAATGAACTACAAGGTTAGTTAAAAATTTTATTTGTTCTACAAATGACTTACATTTACATTAAAAATAATGAAACTGTATTACAACCCAAACAACTACATATTTTTAAAGCAGAAGTTCCCTGAGTGTATAGTTGAGACAAAAGATCAATAACAAACAGGGACACGAACTTCATGCACTAAAAAGGAGTGTTTTGGGCACCTTTAATATGCATGAAAAATCTTAAAATATGCACTAACAATTACAAAAATATTCACTTCTATTTTTTTTTTTAATTAATTATTTTCATGTTTTTAAGCTATTTTAAAGTGAATTTTTATTGTTTTTTTTATTCTGTGCATACATTTTGCACAATTAACAAAAAATGTTAATTATTTATACTGAAAAATACGCATTTAAAAAAACCACTAAAACCTGTTTCACTTAATCACAGTTTGCATATAAAGTTTAAGCGAAATCTTAGAAGGGCTTAAGCAGCTTGGATCCTCTTTAGTCTATATGCTCGTTCGTCAAATATAAAATAATATTAAAAATGATTTTTCACGAAACATTTAGAAAAATTCAATAAAAATATGCAATAAAAATATGCATTCAAAACGAATTATGCAAAAATATGCATTTATAGCAAAATATCCAAAAATATGCACTAACAAATTGATGCCATTTTAAAGCAATCTCTTTGATTCGCAAATATACTTTGATTATCGCGTTCTCAGACTTAAGGAAAAAAGCATGCATTTACATGAATTTCCGGTCCCTGGCAATAAACATATAAGAGTGCTGTAATGGGTCGGGTTCGAGTCTTTTACACCCTTCAGCATTACTAAAATTTTTTTACATTTTCTTTTAAATTTACTTTGTTCCATACCTTCATTAAAATCAGGCCCGGATCCAGCTTTTCCATTTTTGTTTACTTCAAAATATTTCTTTTTACATACATATGTCAAGAATAGTATTTCTTGGCCGAGTTTTAATGCAGTTTTTATTAAACTGATGAAGTTTTTTTCACAAAGTGAATGAAAAATTTCGTAAACTTCATAATTTCAATGAAACTGTTTTTAATGAAACTTTTTCATTAGCCGTATGAAATTTGCTATAAACAAAATTAAATTTTTAAAATTTTCATTACTTGCTATATTAAAAAATTTCGTAAATTCAATTATAGTATACATTTTCCATAAATTTATATACAACTACGCGCCCTACTAATAACTGAATAATAATTTTTTATTTACGTTTTTGATGATGAACAAAAGTTGAATTCGTCCAAACAACAACGAATTTCGTTTAAATCAAAATCACGTTCATATGAAGAATCACACAAGCGAAACCTTACAAGATCTTTTGTCTGCCTTCATCCATTCAAAGAATCCATTTCTTTCCGTTTACAATTAAACCTCTAATTCCTTTAGCAACCTCCAAAATTTATATTTATTTTCGTGAAACGTTTTTACATCTAAAGAAATTCTATTGTTTTTCTTCTGTTTTTTTAAAATTATTACAATTTGTCTATTTAAAATATGTATTTTAACACATTTTATGACTAACATTAAGATTTAGACACAATATATGTAAATATAAAGAATTAATGTGTATAAATCTGTAAGCATGTTTCTCAACATGCAAAATACTATACTTAGTATGTAAAGTTATACACAAAATTATGTAATTAAACATTTTAAACAGATTGTGTCTAAAAATAAGCATTTTCTGTAATTTTACAAGAAAAATTACATGTTTAATAACAGTAATTTTACATGCATTTTTTGAGTGTAGAAAAATAAGTAAAAATTTAATTTAATAAGCACTGATTTCTGCAAAGCTTTTAATATCGATTCATTATTAAAAGAAAAATATTTTTTTAAATTATTTTATTAATTTTTTAAACATTGTAACTTATTTTCTAACTCAAAAAAAACTTATTGTAGTTCAGAACAAAATCTTTCCCTTTTTTACTTTTTTTAAAATCCTATTGAATTTTTTTCATATTTTTTATTAGTTTATACCACAACCATTTGTACAATTGTTCTGAACATTTCTTTAATACGCGTGTTCACTTCAAAATTTTTAACTAAAAGCTCAATTTGAACTAAAATTTATTTAAAACTTGCAAAGTTGGTTTACTATGGGCTTCACAAATTTGTACACTAACTTTTTCTATGAGTGTAAATAAAAAGATATTTTTCATAAAAAATTTGCATTGGTTTAATGCAAGAACTGGAAAAAGTCTAAAATCACTCCGACTCCTAAAAATAACACTGAATTTCGGGCGATTGCCATATTGTCTTACTTATCGAAGGCATTTGAAATATTGGTCCATTCACAAATATTATACTTTATAAAGGACTCTGAACTAATTAATGAAAAACAGTCAGGCTTCAGAAAAAACAGAAGTTGTATTACTGCTTTGTTGGAAGTGACAGAGCTAATAAGATGTGCTATAGATTCTGGTAACATTGTATATCTTACTCTATTAGATCAAACAAAGGCATTTGACCTAGTTGACCATAGAGTCCTTCTGAATAATTTAAAATATTTGTTTGGTTTCTCATCAATTAGCATTTCACTTATTTCATCATATCTAAAAGGCAGATCACAAGCAGTTTTTCATAACAACACTTTATCACAATTTATTATTACAACAAAGGGAGTGCCACAAGGATCTGTATTAGGCCCACTTCTCTTTACAATATATATTAACGATTAACCATGTGTGCTGCGTAATAGTGATGTACATATGTATGCGGATGATGTCCAACTGCTGACAGTATGTAGGCCAGATGCTACTGAGCATGCCATTAATGAAGTAAACAATGATCTAATTTCAGTTTTGGAATGGGCCACGAAAAATAAACTAACTCCTAATTCCGAAAAATCTAATTGTATTGTTATTGGACGTAACCAAACGAACACTGCAGGAATGGGAAGTGTGGTATAAAAACAATTGAATATGTTAATAAAGCTGAGAGCCTGGGCATTATGTTTAATAAAACACCGACATTGGATACCCATATAAACTTAACAATTGGTAAGATTTATGGCATGCTGAGAGGCTTGTGGTCTACACAAAGTTTCTTGCCAGTTGACACCAGAATGATGATAGCTAAGTCTATAATCATGCCACATCTTCTTTATGGAACAGAGCTCTACCGTACATGGGCTCACGGCTAAATAAAACACTATATAGAGGAACATTTTTTTAAAAAGTGAAAAACATACGCAAAAATGGAACGTTTCAAGATCCCCTATTAAACATTTTGAAATATAAATTGGGGATAAATTTAGGAAAAATTTTGAATTTAGAAGTGCAATATTATCAACCAAAATATAACTTATCAAAAATCACAAAAAAATTCAAATTTTTCAACTTAAATATTTTTGGAATTCAGCCACTTTTTAATGATATATTTATTTTTTATATTTATTAAACAATTGAAATTGCATGCATTTTTTCTTTTTAATTTAAATGAAATTTGGTTAATTTCAATCAATATTATAAGAATATTTATTAAAATACTCCAGGTTTTAGTTGATTTTTAATTCTACTGTGGTTTCTGATTTTTAATTGTTTTAAATTTTTAAATTGTAAAAAATAAAAGATATTTTCGAGATATTATTCAACATTGGAGTTTTTCCATTTTGTCGATGTTTCCAAATTTTGCGATTTTTTCAATTTTAGAGATTTTTTTTTAATATTAAGCAACTTTCGAACTTTATTTTAATACTATTGACATTTTTTTCAGTTTTTCAATTATCAATTTTTTTAAATGTTGGCCATTATTTCAAAAATTTGCCATTTCTTAAATTTTGACATTTTTTTTCCATTTTTAGCGATTTTTATTTTTAATTTTGATAACGATTTTTATTTAAATTTTGACGATTTTTTTCTATTTTGAATATTTTTTTTTAAATTTGATATTTTTTTTTAAACTTTGGTAATATTTTTCAATTTTGTAATTTTATTGAAATACTTTACATTTATAAAAATTATAATGGCAGGGTTGCCATATGACAATTATAAAAAATAGTCAAAAACCAGAATATTTTTCAAACAAAATTGAAACATTTTTGGAAAAAAATTTTAGTCTTCAACTGTCTGGAATTCTTATCCTTGAAAAATTTCAACTTTGGTGGCCAATATTTCCACGAGAGGACGGACGCTTTAAGGCTAACAAATTTAGAAAAATTTCTTAATTTTTCATACATATACAATCTGTAAAGTTTGGTTGAAAAATGTCCAGTGCATCTACGACGTGTTCTTAATGAGTTAAATATAATAAAGGGTGTTTTTTTTATAGAGGTATAGAACGTTGCAATGGATTAAAACAAAGATGAATTTTTTAAATTGACATGAAATTTATTTTATTCGAAAGATAACCTTGTGGCATTATAATTTAAATATGACTTCTGGCATATGACCGCCACGGCTGGCTCGGACGTAGTCTAATCTGGAGGTCCAATTTTCGATGACTTTTTACAACATTTGTGGTCGTATATTTACAATAATGCGGCAAAAGATGTCCTCCAAGTGATCAATCGTTTCGGGCTTATCGGCGTAGACTAGCGTCTTCACATATCCCCGACGATCTTGGAGGCCAATTCTGAAAATCGGGATCAACGGAAATTTTGTTTTGGGCCCATTCACCGAATCTGCGCCTTGCTAGGTGGTCGTGTGGCTTCAATTGTTGTACGAGTTGGATTTTGTGAGCACGTAAACCAAGATCTTTCTGCAAAATCTTCCATAAAGTGGATGGACACATATCAAAGTTCTGTGCACGATGGCGGATAGACTGATTAGGGTCTTTCTCTACGCTACGCTCTATAGCAGCAATGACTTCTTCTGTACGCACTGTACGACATCTCTGTGGATGCATATAATCATTTAGAGTAAACGTGGTGCGAAAACGTTCCATAGTTAATCGAATTAATTGCTCTGATGGACGATTATGTTGACCGTAAAATTGAAGTAGTCCGCGATACGTATTTCGAACAGAACCATGATTTTAAAATAAATTTCCACAATTTGGAAGCATTGTTCAGGCGTCATTACCAAACTAAACATAAATCACTTGACATCTGACAAAATGGCCGTCAGTTAAAAAAGTGTTGCCAGCTTAAAGTTTTATACCTGTACAAAAAACACCCTTTATAAAAATAATATTAGGATTTTAAAATTTGAAACTACGTTTCCAATATGGTGGATGATATTTTTAATGTTATACGGTTGGTTGTAAATTATTTATCGGAATGTTTTTGGGACCACTAAATATGACAACAGGTTACCGGTATGAAAAAAATAACGGTTTCAAAATAGTGGACGATTTTTAAAATTATATAGAATTTACATATTTTTGAAGTCGCTGAATACAAATCTAATATTCGACTTTTTTGAAACTTAAATTTCGGATCCAATGTGGTGAATGATTTTTGGTCTTCAAAGTGATGTATTAGTTTAATGTAATGTTGTATGTTTTATTTATCTGCGAGTATTCAGTGGTAGTCATATAAAAATTTGACAGATGTCAAGACCATCACTGAGAGAACTATCTGCATGATATTAATGAATTTTGGCATAAAACCAATTAAATTGCACTGAAATTTGTCCATTGAAATTTTTTTTATTAAATTAATGCAAGTTTTCACAAAATTGTGTGAAAACTATCATTTTATTTATAAAAAGTTTCATACTTTCAATGAAGAAGTTTCATTAAACACTGGTTTCTCAAAAAGTATGAAGCTTTTTATTAATTTAAAGATTTTTTTGTTTAATTTATGCAGAAAAGTGTCTTTGATTTATTTTTCGACCAATAAAAATTCATCTAACAATAATACTTAAAAATCTGTCACTTTCAAATTTAAGATCTTAATGTGAAATAAACCTTCAACCACTAAATCGGTTCACTAGGTTTTAAAACACAAAAATTTTCAATGCCCACATGTCGGAATATTTTTTATGCTTTTCAAAATTTTCAAATACAAATATCTTCGTAAATTTTGTTTTCTTCCAAGAACCCTTGTCAAATATTTGTGAAATAAGGAGACGTCTGCCAAATTTCGAAGCAAACCAAAAACCGTGATGTTAAAAAGTGATCGGTTTTACATGGAATGACTTATACATCCCTAAATTCCTATACTTTTCGATCATCTTGTAATTCTCATATATTTGAAAATATCTATTTTTACGAAATTTATTAATTATTTATACATCAGATTTTTTTTCTCATGACCAAATATTATGGCGTTAAACTGCAGTTTCAAATTCAAATTTCGTAAACTGTTTATAGCTTGTCTTTCATTTTCTTTATGTTGTCTTTTTTGTTTAATAACAAAACGGAATTCAAAAATGATCGCATTGATTCACAGCAACAATTCAAGGTGAAAATATTGTAAATTATAATGGTTATTAGCTGATGGGTAGATTGGACAAACGGCACAAAACATATTCGCCAGTGTGAGATACAAAATTTTGAATTTAACTGAATTTTTGATTTTGTTTGCGCATGCGCATGTGACACACACACATCACTCATTCACATTGATATATGTTTACAACAAACTCTCATCAGTTTATTAATCGATTCGAATATTCGTTACGATTATGTATTGAAAGATGTTGAACTACATAAATGTTTGCATTTATTCATACATACATACGTACATACCATGCATTTAGTTCAGGCAATCATTTAAGTATGTCAACTTTAGTGTTTATTAGTAGATACTAATAATTTTATGTAATCTTTTAAATCTTTACTATAAATATAATAGATACAGATTTGGCATCATAATAAAGTGGAACAAATTCAAAATTTTTTTTTTAAGTTCAACAAATTATGTCAGATTAATTAAAACCTACAGATATCACACTTGTAGTTCGCAGTTAATATTTTTATTTTTATATTGATGATTTAAAGATAAGACAAAAATAAGACAAAGCAATCGTTTTAGTTAAACTTAAACTTCTTTAAATACAAAATTGCCTTTGTATGACAGCCATGTTAAGATGTAAAACAAATTCAATGATAACACGGTTCTATAAAATGGCCCAGCCAGAAAAAGGCAAACGGAGCACCGCTAGCAAGGCACTTTAACAGGTGTTACAAGTGCTGGCAACAAGTGCTTTCCCAAAACCAAAATAATAACATCATTAGACAAAAATTCCGTATGTTCAAAAGCGTCGCAAAAGCATTTGGTAAACAAAATTTTAAAGTTATGCGCTGCAATACCGTGAACAGTAACAAATTTCGCATAGGAAATATTGAATTGGAAGAGGGTACGTCATTTTGCTACGTGGGTAGCATTTTAACAAATACAGGTGGTTCCAGCAAGGATGTTGCGTATCGAATATCTAAAGCCAACCAAGCATTCGGTACCCTCCGGTCGATATGGAAATCTTCTACATTATCCAGGTACACTAAGATAAGCATCTTTAACTCCTGTGTCAAATCTGTGCTGCTTTATGCATGCGAGACGTGGAACACAACAGAACACGAGATAAATTCCCTACAAGTGTTTGTTAATCAACGTCTCCGAAGAATCCTAAAAGTTTTTTGGCCTAACAACATATCCAATGGAGAACTTTGGAGACAAACAAACCAGCGGGCAATCCATATAGAAATAATGAATCGCAAATGGCGTTGCATTAGTCACACGCTGCGCAGACCTTTCAGGTGACGTTGCTAAAATCGCCATTGAGTAGAACCCACAGGGTAGGACGAGAAGAGTAGGCAGACCGTCTCACACATGGCGCCGTCAACTGAATATAGAAGTCATATCTACTGATCAAAGCTGGGGAGAAGTGAAGAGAATATCATCCAACCGGTCCGAATGGAATAAATTCGTTGTGGCCCTTTGTTCCCAATAGGAACCACAGGACATAATATATATAAACAAAATTTCCAACGTTGGCAAAATGTTGATAAAACCACAAAATATGTGGTCTAAATAGAGATTTTCCAAAATAAAATTAAAAAAAAGTTAATTTATAATTTTGTTGGTCCTGCCGGTATTCGAAACATGGCCGGCGGATTGGTAGCCTACAGCTCTACCCACTGAGCTAACAAGACATATATTTAATTGATAATTTACAACGTATGTATGTGAATGATAACTGCTGGGTAACCGTTGGTTGATCAAATATGCTAGTAATGGCATAAGGTTTGCTTTAAATAACTTTCCAACGATGGGAAAACAAAAACAAAGTTTGTCTTAAAAGAGCTTTCCTAGAAACAAGACAATTAATTATATAATAAAAAATATTAAAAAGCATACAAAAACCACACAAAAAATTTCTTAAACCGGGATCGAAGTCGGGATCTTCATTTTTATAAAATAAATACATACATTTTTTTTTTTGACAGAAATTATTTATTTTATTATTATTTGTTTTTAGAAATTGGTAAATGTTAATACATTTTTTTAATGACAGGACACCAAGCCATCCAGAAACTATAATACAAAAAAGCAACACTGGCAGTGTGCCAAGCCTTCAAAGTTGAAAATGAAACTATAAGGAGGATATATATAATGGATCAATGTTAGTAGTTTGAAATCATTATTTCGAATTTCATTTTTATTATGCCCTTTTTGTTATTCAAGAGTGCTGTTTTAATGTACTTTTTAGGTAACAGAACTTAAATGTTTCGTAGACAAGAAGTTATATCTGCACTCAGAAAACAGCCACCGAATTTGTTGGCAATCAAATTCTGGAGGTTTCGATAACTAGAGTAATGTTAAATTTTATGTTTAGTCGAGAAAGCTTATATTCAGTTGCCTAACCCAATATTACATTCCAAATAAATATTATTACGTTCCACAAAATTTTATTGAAATAAAAATTTTTTTTTTTTTATTAATTAATAATCATATAATTACAAATTATATACTATTACCCTAACCGAGTACTAGCTACTATGGCCTTCGGCGCGTTGTAGCTAAAACAGACCAGCGCCTATGGTGGGAATCGAACTCACGACCCCCGCACTGATAAGCCAGCACGCTACCAACTAGCCTACCGGGGCGCACTGAAATTAAAAATCTTTTTTGATTTTTCTGGTATTGAACAGTGGTCTTCAGATTAATAGTCCACTGTCCTACTGATTGTACTACAATCACTTTTAATTTTCATTGCCTTCATTGAGTTTATTCCACATACGGCAAATACGACTGATGAGCGAATTCTCTCTGTAATGCGTTGTGTGATTCACTGGATAATCGACTACGATCGGATGTGCTCTACTAAACAAGCGAGTATTTCGAATAAAAACTCGGGCTCTGGGAATGAGTTCACTTATTACAGCAAAACATTTCATATGGTAATATAGAACAGGGACACACAACCCACATTCCGACGATGCTCCAATGAATAAATAGAGTTGGATACCCTACCGTGATTAATAAGCGCCGACGTTCTTCTTTGAACAACCCCCAAAAGCTCCAAAAAAGACTATGAAGCTACTTCCCATATGTGGGAGTTGTATTCCATCTTCGGTCGGATATAGGTGGTATAAACAGTAAGAAGATCGGATGAAGTAAAATATTTTTTACAAAGGTTCAGTTAACCTAGACACTTGAATGCTTCTTTCAACACTTCAAATACATGTTTAGTCTAACGGACAACATACTGAATTCTCATGCCCAGAATACCTCCCATATTCAGTGATGACATTGATGACCCTACAGCCCTATGAGTCAACATATAACATTGGGTCTTCCTATCTAAATATTTTCGTATTCTTATTAATTCTTTGCAAATTCTTTTTTACTTGTAGAGCGGATATGAACAAATTTATTTAAAGCGAAAGATTCACGAACGTGCTGACAAACATCCACCGGAGAGCCTGGTATGCACTAAAAGCTGCAATCGAGGGCGTTTTAGTAAAGAATCGTGTCCAGCCAGAAGAAGCAACGATATAGGTGAAAACAATGCTCAATTACTTTTATAAAATCAATAGATCTATGACATTGAAATTACATTTTCTGCATCACCACTTTGATGAGTTCTTAGACCAATTACCCAAACGAATCGGACGAACTAGGAGAGCGATTCCATCAAGTCACCATTATTATTATTAAATGCTTTTACGCCAAATTGTCGGCGCATAGTGCCATTACAAAGTTTCTCCATTCTTGTCTGTTCTGTGCCATTGTCCTTAGTGTGGTCATATTGTCTAAGTTCTTTTAACAAGCTGCGTCGCCAACTTCCCCTTGGTCTTCCTCGCCTTCTTTGGCATTGGAGGTTCCTCTCGAGTTGCTTCTTGCCCTATGTCGTCAGCAGGTTTGCGCAATGTGTTGCCTAGCCATTTCCATCTTCGTTCTCGGATTTCCACTTCTATTCGTTTTTGTTTGCATCTGCGGTATAGCTCTTCGTTAGAGATCCAGTTGTTAGGCCACCATATTCGAAGAATATATCGGAGGCATTTGTTTAAGAAGCATTGCAACTTGTTGTACATTTCTATTGAAGACAGCCAACTTTCACAACCGTAAAGCAGTACAGATTTTACGTTTGTATTAAATAGACGGATTTTGGTGCTTGTAGAGATTTAATTGAAGCGCCAAATGTTATACAATGCTGCAAAAGCCCCTTTAGCCTTCTTAATTCTTTGTAGAATGTCAGTACGGGCTCCGCCATCGTCTGTTATTTGGCTTCTCAGGTAGGTGAATTCGTGGGTTGATTCGATGGGTTGCCCGGCGTTGTTGTCTGCGTATACAAGGTCGTTGAGATGTTCCACTTTGGTAGGGTGCCAGATGATGCCACGTTGAGGTCACCATGCCAATGGGAAAACGATACACAGGAAAAAAGCAAAAGTTTGTTCGTGGACTCAACCAATAAGGTATTCCAATATGAAGATGCAGGCACCGAAGTCGGGGAGGACGATAGATTGAAAGGACAGGCCGCAATAGATATGCCATTGAATGTGCTATCAAGCTCAGATGATGATGATGATTCAGATCATGGACCTGGACCACCAACGAAAAAACCAAGAGCATCAACTTCAATGGATATTCATTAATTCATGTTTGTTTGTATTTTGCTACATTTTTCATACTTTTCACGAATTTTTGATGTAAAATACAGCTGGAAAATATGAAAAAAGCATTTTCAGTATTGTAATGTTCTAAAGAATTATGAACTATATTATAAGGATGTATTTTCTGAAGATTACTTCACTGAATTTCCTACAGTTTGGCAGCTATGGACCAAAGAATGGTGAAAAAAGATAGCAAAAATTAAATTTTTCCGACAATTTAGCAATTTTGAGACACTAGATGAAGTTTTTAGAGGTAATTTATTTTACAATTTTTATCCTAGTCTATGGCTACAATTTTGCCAAAGACAGGAAAACAAAATTCAATTTGGTTTTCGAGATAAAGCTGTGAGAAAAATTGCATGTTTTTCGAAAAATCAAAGCCAAATTATGCATGACTCCATAAAATCCGAATAACAGCTAAACTAGCTAAACCCAAATGGGGTTTTGTTAGTTTCGATAAGTATTTCGAGATATTCCACACAAGAAGGAGCTTGCACTCAATGACTTCAAAAATGTTGCACTGTGTAATGGTACATACATATTTTTTATTTTATTTATTTATAACACTATGCAACAGAATGGGGGTAATGATCTTGTTCGTCGATACGTATTAGGGTAGTATAATAAAACCCCCAAAGGGTATGGGGCTATGTAGGTACAGTCAACTTTTAGAGTTTTAATTTGTGTGACCAACTTTGTATTTTATAACACGCTGAAGAAGGTTCTTTTGAGCTTAATTCTGTGTTCGATTCTCCACAATAAAAGTTAGTGAGGAGTTTCTTTTTGCAACGCTATATCTGCCTTGTTGAAGCGCGGAACCATTAAACGTTTTGGGAGGGAAATAAAAGTACACTTAGAATACTATGTAGGTAAAGACCACTGAAAATGTAGTTAAAAACAAATGAAATTTCACTTAAAGAAATGAAGACTTAAATTTCAGTAAATTCAACTAACATTGTCATTTGTTTATTAATGTTAAAAAAATTACTAACAATTGTATTAAAAATGAAAAACATATGTTAGTAAAAAATAAACAAACATTTTTTTTTTTCATTTTTTTAAATAACAAAAAACTACTGTAAAAAATGAATGTAAAATCATAAAACAGTCATTTGATGTGGTTTGTTTTTTTAAATTTTTTTAAACTAAAACTGGCCTTGTTTATGGTTTTTTTAAGTCTTTTTTTCAAAATATACTTGAAAAAAGTCCCCTGAAACGGGCGTTTTGTGGGTTAAAATGTTCCGCGAATATGTTCGGCTGCAAATTTCACTAGAGATTACTGAAGACAAAAAATTTATTTAGAGATGGCAAATCGTGAAAATGTTGAATTTAATTTTTTTAATTTTAGCTCAATGTAAAAAGTTGAATGCTGTGTCAAATTAAGTGAAAAACCTTCGTGTGTCATAGAGAAGCACGCGTGACCTATCTTTAGCGTGCTAAATTGTGTGATAAAAAGATAAAGGTAAAAATACATATCTGCTGATTATTATAGATTGACTAAAATTTTTAGGATTGTTTTGCATACATACATTTTTATAATTAAAACATGTATTTCGAAATTCGTAATCATGTCCTATCATGCCGATTTTTTATATAAAGTTTAAAAGCATCACTCCAAATAACCTTGCCAAATGTTGGATCGATATATCATCACTTAGAGATTTGGCTAGAAAAACCCAAATATTCCCCATAGTGCAGTGGTTTAAATATAAAGTTTTGTGAATTAAATATGAGAGCCATAAACATCGTACGACCACAGATGACGTTTTTTAATTCTATCAAAACAAAAGCAGATTGATTGTCTTCGAAAAGTTTTAAATGAAAAAAAAAAAACTAAATGCAAAACTGCCATATTTTAAAAACATTTTTCTCGAAATCTATACCGTAGATTAAAAAATTAAGTACACCATAGAAATCAGTATATCCGAAATATATATAATTGTTGGTCAGACTTTATTAATTTTTAAAAAGTAACATTGTGTGTTCCTGTGTAATTTATATTGTTTATAGTTTTATTAAATGCTTTCTTTTGAAATCTGTTCCAGCAAAGAAACTTTAATCAATTAAGGTGCGTTTAATACAAAATCAACACACAACAATATACTTAAATTATAATTGAAATAATCGCACATTAAGTAGTATGAAAAAAACCCGAATAATTCAAGCGTATTGTATGTAAATTTCATAAAAGACTTGGCATTTTAAATAGAAAAATAGCGTTGTCGACTAGTAGTAGTAGTATTCTTTATTTAAATTTAGCAATATACATATTATTACAAAAAGCTTAGTTTCTTAAAATAAGAATAAAATAAGTAATGAGCGACTTTGACTATATGTCGTCAGTCGACTAACTATTTAAAATAATACAAAAGATAGTTTGAATGATATGAAATACAAATGTTTAAAAATTATATTCAAGTACTAACAAATTTCTATAATTAACACATGTCTTTATATAGTTTGCCAAAAAATGCCAGTCTATTGTAATACCATTTAATACATCAATAATTTCATTTTCACTAAGTTCAGACTTTCCTATATACATAATTCTAAACTCTCTTAGAGCCCTACACCGACCTAGAAAATGCTCTATATTTTCAATTTCATTAATATTACAGAGAGAACATAAATTTGAGTCTTTTAATTGAAACCTATTGCCATTGAGAGCTATTAAACCACTTCTAGCTTTAAAAATCCACATTATATCTTCTATGTTTGTTTCTCCAATCAAGTATGTATTTTCATTTATTACATCTAATTTTTTATAAATTCTTTCCGTTTGTGAGGTTTTTGCCATATATTCTAGGTAGTATTTATCTTTCAGTGAGCTAAGCAGATTCAAACGATTTTCACTCCACTGAGTCTTACTAAATGTTTCATCTGTCCACGTTATGTTATATTGCCGACCAATGTTGTTCATCTCTTTCACCCAGTATAATTCGTGCCGTAGGAGTACCTTTGTTAGCTTGTATGGCAGCCGATCTTCTTTATATTCAAAAAGGGTTCTGCTCACATATCTTAAATGTAGATCTAGGGTGTATAAATGACCACTTTCAATGCATGTCTCTAATCTTAGTATATAAGTTGGCGTAAAGTTTGGGAGTCTTAATATTTTTTTGATGAAGTAGAGTTGAAGTTTGCCAACATCATTAAAATTTGAGAAACCCCACACCTGGGCACCATACGTTTGTATAGCTCTACAGACTGCCTGGAATAATTTCCATTTCGATCCGAGAGATATAGTTCTTTTATTTAAGAAATTTGCCCACGTTTGGTTAATACTACATTTTGCAGCTTTATTTCTAATTTCCACATGTTTTTTTAAAATCATTTTCGGAGTTAATGTAACTCCTAGGTAACAATACTCCTTAGCAATTTTAATTTCTTCTCCTTTAAAGAACCATTTCTCATTTTTCGATAATTTGCCGCCTTTTCTAAACACCATTATTTCGGATTTTGCTAAGTTGACCTCCACATCCCAACTTTTGCAATATTCTTCTAGTTTACATATCATCCGCTGCAGAACTTCAATATTATCAGCAAGTATCACTATGTCGTCAGCATATAATAGCTTACGGACGTTTAAATTTTCAATACTCAATCCCCCTTCTAAATGATCATGGAGATCATTAAGGTAAAGGGCAAATAATAAAGGTGACAATAGGCAGCCCTGCTTTACACCAGATTCCGTTAAAAAAGCCTCAGAAAGCTCTTTGCCAGTCGTCGACTATCGTTAAGGTTGTCGACTATCGTTAAGGTGTACTTAGTGAATCACTTAATAGTTAGTGCAAACAACAAAAGTTGTCGATATATTTTGCGATTGTCGTATCGTTAAAAATTACTGAATCGCACTACAGGATTGTAATATAAAAATTAAAAATTTGTTTAAAACATCTTATAGAAAATCCCCGATAAAGTTGCTTGAACAAAATCAGATGCCAAATAGATTAAAACTAATAAATTTAAGATTAAATTAAGTCAAAAATATTTTACTAAAAGTTACAATTGTTCCACCTACATGGTCTATCAAAAAAAAAAATCATCTTTCTTGACTAAAAAATTTAAAAACAATATAATAATTTAAATTTAAAATACAATACAATAAGAACCTTGAGAGTCATATTAATTGTAGGGAAAAATGCGTATACTCTACAGAGTTCAAGATTTTTTAATAACAACCGTCTGAAATTGACTATCTTTTACGAAAAAGTGTACGAAATGAAGTTCTGAATTTGGGATTATTTATTAAAAAATTTTAGCTATGACTTCACTAAATATTGACATTGTTGAATTTGGGGCTTTACTGGGTATATTTTTTGATTTGATATCGATAAAAGGTATCTAAGAAGTCAGCTAAATGTGGGCAATTTAAATAAAGAATTTTAATTCAACTACTTTGTTCAACCTTTTTCCTAATTGGGGATTTTCTGGGGATATTTTTTGATTTGCTTGGGTATAACGAAAAAAAGTATCTGCCAAGCCTGGTTCTAAGTGTTGTAAGTATTGTACAGTTGTATCGAAAATAGAGATGGTAAAATTTACGATAGTACGATAAAAGATTTGTACGTATCCCATCAAAATCTTAGTAATGGGCTCTCATTACCAGTATCTAAATAATAATCAGTAGTATTAGGGGCCAACTGCATATAATTCGGTGATCTGTACATGTACTGATTTGCAGAAAACTTAATTTTTTTCCATAGAAAAACTAATGTTTTGATCCATTTCGAATAAGGTTTTCAGCAATTAAAATTTTTCAAAAAGAAAGCATTCAGAACGCGATGTGTTTTCTCCATTAACAATTTGATAATCTGATGGAAACTGTTAAACATGCTTTAAAACTAAAAGAATTTATATGGGAAACTCGTTTTAAATCTAAAATTAGTTCGAAAAGAAGTGCTAGAATAAGAGAGATTCAATATTTTAAAATATTGGGTGTTTTTAGAAACAAATATTCAGGACGAAAAATTAAAAAGTCGTCAGTCTGGATACAAAATTTAACGATTCCCAACTGTTATTCATTTACTTCGACTGAAATCAGTTGGTACAACTAAATATTGGTTTTCACAATAAAACTCGGTTAGTGCAACTAAAATTAAATTTAGGACGGTTTTTGATGAAATTTTTCTTTAAAGAAATTGTGTAGAGCAATGTCCACTTAATCGGAACTTTTACATAGGGAAAATAAATTCGCTGTGTTTTTTTAAAAATTCATCACAAGATTTATATTTTTAAAAAATTTTGTACTGATTTCATGTCAGAAAAAAATGATTCTAAATTAAAATAAGTTCATATATAATTTTTTGGTCCAGCAGGGATTCGAATCCTGACCGCCAGATGGGCAGCCGACAGCTTTAACCATTGAGCTAACGAGAAAATTAATACTTGATAGCTTAAAACGTAAATAAATGATAACTGTTGGACAACAGTTGACTGCTCAAATACGTCAGCACTGACAAAGGTTTAATGGAAACAACATGCCAACATTGGGAAACAAAAAAAAGTTGGTCCTAAGACAGCTTTTCCAGAAACAAAAAATCAATTTTATAAGTAGTCGGAACCTTTTTTAAACAAAGCATCTCCATTGTTATGCAATTAATTCTTTGCCAGTGGCAAGACTTTTGAGCCGTTGGTAATTTCTGACTGGATAGTACTCGCAAAACATTTTTTCCCAACCTTGGCATAGTTCTTTCAGCCAATTCTTTGCCAATGATTTTTTTCTGTAAACCACTTAAATTATTGTAAAACAAATACTGACAAAACGTTTTTTGGAAACGCTGGCAAAGCGTCTTTAACATGTGTTCTGCTAGTAGTTTATTTACAATTCCTCGGTTAGAGAGTGGTATACAAGTGCTTGATTGTTTGTACCACTGGCGGTTTCTGATTGGGTAGTTTTACACATTTGCTTCATGAAAAAACGCACAAAATTTGTACTCTCGATTACCCGCTACATTACAAAAAAATAAAAAGCATTCTAGTTGAGAAATGAATTGTGCATTGGTATTAGTTAATTCTGTCTCTTCTGATCGAAACAATACTTGAGTGTACGTAGTGTGACCAAACTCCACTTTAGCCACAGTCATCGCTGTGTCGACCGTGGCTCAACTCGTTAAGAGGTGAGATTACGATGCATAGCTTGATGCTAAGGCAGTGAGTTCAAATCACAGTACGACACCAAAAAATAAAAAGATTTTCATATAGAGCAAATTAACAATATAAAAATACTTTGTTCAATTGACACATAAATTAACCACTGACGAGTCCCAGGAGGGGGACGAAACTGCGGCAGTCTGGTGTATCCCTTGTGTCCGTAAAATTTTTCAACAATAATGTTTTCTTCTTCCTGTAAAGAGACTAACTAAAAAATAAATGGTTACCAAAATAATTAGTAACTAATAAGGCTTACCCTTATAATTATAAATAATTAAAAAATAAGTAGTTGAAAAAAAGACATTATATTTGTAATAAAATAATAAGTCTCGAGTACTGGCTCGGGTCCAGGGGAGGGAAAATGGAACATTTCCTCCCCAAAATAAAACTTTTCAATATAAAAGTGTAAAAGAAATTAACAAATTTAATAAAAACTACTCTAATTTCCCTTCCCAATTTCTTTTAGAGGATCCGCGCCTGCGCGAGAAAGGCATTTTATTTGTAATAAAATAATTAGTCGCGAGTTAGCTTGACTGCATAAAAAATGACTTCTTCAAACAAAAAGAACTATACCTTTTGCAATTGTAATTCAGAAAATATCAATTAAAATTCAGAATTTCCATTTAAAGATAAGAAAATATCAATTGAAATTTAGAATTTCCATTTGAAATTCAGAAAATATCAATTGAAATTCAGATTTTCCATTTGAAATTCAGAAAATATCATTTGAAATTCAGAATATCCATTTGGAATTCAGAAAACATTATTTGAAATTAAGAAAACATTAATTGAAATTCAGAAACTTATCAATTGTAATTTAGAAAATAGCAATTGAAACTCAGAAACTATCAATTGAAATTCAGAATACATCAATTGAAATTCAGAAAGCTTTCATTTAATATTTTCTGAATTTCAAATTATATTTTCTGATTTTCAATTGACATTTTCTGAACTTCAATTGATGTGTTTCTGAATTTCAAATGGAAAATCTGAATTTGAATTGATGTTTTCTGAATTTCAAATGGAATTTTTAAATTTCAATTGATATTTTCTGAATTACTGTTGAAAAAGGTGTAGTGCTGACGACAAATTATAATGTCTTAAGATATCTTTTTTTCATTATAAAACCACTTACGTGGTAATGAAATATTTTGCTGCGATGATTATGTTCACGTGTGCTGACAGAGAGAAACCCTAACAGAAAATCTTCGTCAAATTGAAAATAAAATTTTACCATCTCTATTTTTACAATACGACATACAACATATACAACACTTAATACACCTTGTGAATAACTTTAATATTTATTTTGTCAACAATTTAGAAATCCCATACAAATAAATGTACTAAGGTTGACGGAAATATCTAGTTAGAGACATAAAATATAATTCTTGGCAAGGAAATCATTTCAATCATTTAGATTAAAATATTACCAAGTTAATGTTCGTTTTTTATTAAAAGAAAGCGCAGTGGTTAACAAGATATTTAATATTATTGTTAGTAACACATGTCAACAAAATCAGAAAAATATGATGCATCGGGGATGCTATCATATCTTTCTGATAGAGTTTGGGGAACCGATCACGAGTATGGTTTTAGAATTGGTTGATTTTGAACTAAACTTATCTATAATCAGATTGAAATTTTTAAAATAATATGTTTTAAAATGTAAATTCAAAAATCTCATAATTTAATCAATCATTACTTCACATTTAAATTAATATCCTATTTTTTTCGAACATTTTTAAATTAAGTATGAATCTTATTAAAGTAAATATGATTTTAGTTAAAATAAACTTTTTCGTATTTAAATTTTATCATAATTTCCGCTTTTTAAAAATAAGTTGAAATATATTTAAATTAAATAGAAAACAAACCTTGTTTGATTTCAAATGTGTTTCTATTTAATTTAATGTTGTTTCTACTTGATTTTCTAATACTTTATTTCTGTGTGTTGTTTCATACCTCGTAAAGTCTTCGAATTAAAATTTTGTTTAAATATAATTTCAGTTTATTTGTGCTTGAACTTTGTATAAAGTATTAAATTCAGTTTAAGTATGTGTAATTAAAAACATTGTACAGTGGAGCACGGTTATAATGCACTCGTAGGGACCGGGCAATTTTGTTCGTTATAAGCTAAGTTCGCTATAAGCGTTTCAAACATTAAAACAAATAATAAATGAAATGACAGGTTTTTGTCTTAAATTATACTAATGTTTAAATTTTTATTTGTAATATTTAAACAATTCTTTCATCTTACTAAGTTTCATATAGTTTTTAATTCTTTTTAGTGAAGTTTCAAGTAAAAAGATTAAGTTTTTATAATTTGCAGCACATTTTTCATACAAAAATTTAGATCTTTTTAGATCTTGCCTATTAAAGAACAAATTTACGAATTTTTGACGGGACAACAATGCGTTAAAAAAACAAAAAATTCTCAAATTTTTTCAAAATTTTCAAAAAAAATTAGGGGTCGCTACCATACTTTGAAACTTTGAGCGATTTTCAAAAAGGAAATATTTTCATAAAAATAGTTTTTATAAAAAAAAAAACTTAAACAAAATGAATATTAATTTTTATTATGTTATATTTAACTAAAAATACTTAGGAAAAAATATTTAGTTTTTATAAGATTGTTGACATTTAACCAATTTTAAATTATTTTCAAAGCATCAATTATGTATAAAAAATAAGAAAAAAAATTGAAAATTAGCACATCATAATAAGTTGTTACCATTAAAATATACTTTTCAATTCGGTTGGTACTTTATTTCTGTGTGTGTGATAATAAAAATATTAGAAAATATATTTTTGGTGAAGGAAACTAATTTTACATTGTAAATTGTTTAATTAGATCAAAATTACTTAGTTCCGAAATATTAAATATTTGGCGCATCGTTAACCCATGTTAACCGGAGGTCAAAATTCACTCACATAATAAAATTGATGGATAATAAGTTTAGTTCCTTATTAAGTAAAATTGTTAAAGTAATAAATCATTACTGTTAAGAATTATTAACCCTTGTTGACAGAAGCCCGAAAAAGTCCCGACAAAAAAATCGAAAGCGGATTTTGTACATGAGGTGAATTTGTTGAGTAGCAATTTTTGGCAAGTATTAAGATTCAAACAGAAAAAATTAAATAATATTATAAAAATGTCCGTTTTTTGCCTTATGTGTACAAAATTTAGATCGTTTTTTAGTTTTTTTTATTTATTTTTAACTATTAATTTTATTTTATGTAACATTTTTGAGCCACGGAAAACAAGGGTTAACGATGCGCCAAATATTTTTTGGTTTGGAACTGAGTAATTAGGATTAAGTAAAGTAATTTACAATGTTGAAGTGGTTTCTTTCTCCAAAAATATATTTTCAAAATATTTTTTTTATCTAAAATACTGACTTTCCTCCAAATACGCTAAAATTAAATCGGTAAACACTCAAAGTGAATTCAGGAATCCCTTCAGTATTATTTTGAAATTTTTTTTTAATATTTGCAATACTAAATTTTTAATTTTTTTAATCATAATTGGAGCATGGACAATAATACAAAATTTTAGACATTTGTTTGGCCTAAAAAAAATAGTTTTTTCCTGAATTGTAGACGTTAAATATAATATAAAAAAAATTAATATTAATTTTTTTGGAATTCTTTAAAATAAACCATTTTAAGTTATGTCCTTTATGGTATGGAAGCGAATCCTAAATTTTTTTTTTTTTAATTTTTTAAAAAATAAGACAATTTTTTTTTCATGAATCTTAATCTAACCTAGGGTTGTTCCGCAAAAATTCGACGTTTTTAAAAATAAAAAGCAGCATAATTTTCGTTATACGCGTAACAGTTTATATGAAAATTCGTAAAAGGGCCTAAAAAATTAGTTCTTTATATAAAAAATTCGCTATAATCGGTAGTCGTTATAGCCGTAATATTTTGTATGAAATATGTTAGTAAATGGGTGGGGACCAGAAAAATCGTTGGTTATAAAAAAGTTTGTTATAACCGTACTCCACTGTATTATAGAATTGATTTCTTAGGTGCCAAAGTTTTAAATTGGAAATATGTGTAAAAAAAAACATTTGTTTGTATTAAAGTTCAAGTTTTGAATTCCTAATAAGTTTGTTTATACACAGAGACAATTTCTTGGACGAGTTTTAATAATTCACTAAACTAATGAAGTTTTCTTCACAATATGAATGAAAAATGTCATAAACTTCAGAAAAGGCTTCATAGTTTTAATGAAACTTTTTGATTAGTGGTATGAAATTTATTATTAAATTTTATGAAAAACTACATTAATTTCATAGATCTAATGCAACAATTCATTGATATCTTGCAGATTATTCTCTCAGTGTACTAATTTAAGTAAAACATTTCAAAATTAATTTCGATTAACATAAAAACAGCTGCAAAGTCTCTATTTTTTAATACTCGATACAACGGAATATTTTTATTTTTTTGTATTCAAAGTGTGCAAAAAAGACTTATCCCGCTTTATATAGGCTGTCCCGCTTTATATAGGCTGATCTCGTCTTGAATTGTTTTCACGCTTTTTAAACCAAAATCCCGCTTTTTATATTTTGAAACTTCTTAATAGAATTTTTATGAACAATAATAGGGTAAGTTACCCAGTGGTCGGCACTTTAACGTTTTCCCTTTTTTTAACCGATGTCCTTAAGCATATGAAGATGCTATTGGGGTGAAAACTACACTGCACCAAAAACAGCTGTGAAATCAACTAAATCCCATGTTAAATTGAGGACTGGGTGGGGTGCCGTACTTAGGCTAGTTTACCCTATATGATAACAAACAGTTTTTGTAGTCGGCACCGCAATGCCGACCATTGCAAATTGATTAATATTTTTATTATCAAAAATTTTATCCCTAATGTCCGGTACCCATTAAAACAAGAAAAACTGAACTTCAATTAGTTTACCCTATTAGAAAATTGGCAGTTTTTTTTAATTGAAATAAAGTAATCGGTGCCAGTAATAGAATTTCGAAAGTTTTATCAAAATATATATATTATTATATATTATTATATATATTAAATATATTTTCTTTCATGAAAATTAAATTTATTTAAGTTCGAGGCCATACTCTATATTTCTTTATAAGGATATTGTAATAACAAATAATCTATAGTTTTTGTTTTCAAATTTATAAATTGACCACTTTCATGAATCTGTGGATAGATCTATTTCGGGAATTTTCTAGGTTCCTATAATCAAAACACGTTTTGAAAGAAGTGACAATCCCATGCAAAACATCAAACATTCATATAAACTAGTTTTCTCACTGAATGAGATTTAATATATGAGCTCGAAGTTAAAGATTATCGTTATTAAAGATTATTATGTTTTGCAAGGGATTGTCACTTCTTTCAAAACGTGTTCTGATGATGGACACCTAGAAAATTCCCGAAATAGATCTGTCAACACATTCCTGAAAGTGGTCAATTAATAAATTTGAAAACAAAATCTCTATAGATTATTTACTTGTTAGGACAATATCCTAATAAAGAAATATAGAGTATGGCCTCGAACTTGAATAATTTTTATTTTCATTGCACAATTAAAGGTCGAAAAAACATAATTTTTATTTTTAATAAAAATTATATCAAACCTATACACACAGAAAAATAAAGTGCCAACCGAATTGAAAAGTGTATATTAATGGTAACAACTTATAAATTCAGTTAGTACAATGATATTTGCATTAGATTTCTGAATATTGTGGGAGTTGCAACTAAAATTCAGTTGAACTAACCGAACTTTGTTATAAAATCTAATGTAAAGTTGTGCCAACGGTCTGGAATTCGTAATAACCGAATTTGAGTCGTAGTAACCGAATTACAGTTGGCAAATACCTAAATTTTTCTCTGTGTGTATTTTCTTTATTTTATTTGATTTCAAAATTTTTTTTATTAAAGTCAAATTATTAAAATAACTCTTTACATTTTTGTTTAAATATGTTCATTAGGATATTAGTCAGTGAAAAAAACTGGGAATTGGGTTTGCTACCTATGCACCTGAACAGGAGAAAAAAGAAAAAAAAAAAATGAAATTAAAAATTTTTTCACTTTTGCGCGCTACCTAAACAGTGTTAAGAATCATCTCTAGGAAGTTTATATGTTCTAGAAATTTGTTTATTGAGATCTTAGGTAAATTTTTGTAGTTGATTGTTTCCTTGAATTTTGAACGGTTTGCTACCTATGGACCTGAACACCGGAAAAAAGGTAAAAAAAAATCGAATTTTTTTAAGTTTTTTGCGATTTTGATCTGGTAGGTGAATTTCTTTTATTTTATATGTTCGCAATTTTTGTTCTTTATGAACGGTTTGCAAGATATGAGCCTGAGAAAATGATCACTTTTTTGCGAAAATGATACCGAGGCCCCAAATCTTTGGCGGCCCATAAACAAAAGGGGAGATGACTTTGGGAAAAATTGGGAGACACGGGTCTTTTTTTTTAGTCTTTTATCACGTAGTGGTGTCCGTATATGGTTATTTTGCCATGACTTAAAAAAATTACACACAGTGTAATTTTGGATCGAATAAACGATCCAACATTTTATCATCGAACCATCAAGCTATTATTATATATTTTTGAAAATTATTCGATTAATCGAACGAATCATGATTAAAAATAATTTTAAAAATACATAAATAATAAAAGTTTTTTACACAACCAACATTAAATTTTATGAATTTTGTTCTTAATTTGAAAAAATATTTATCATTGATTTCCTACATCATATATATATTGCATATTTGCATATTTCCGTCCCAAAATTAGCCGACATATTAAAGAAAACACAACAAATTTGAGAAAAATGTTCTTTTTTTCTCAGCATAATTTCTTTTTTAGCTCGTTACACCTGGCGATATTCAATAGTTCCTTTGTCTCAGGTGTGAAGTGGTGGAAAAATATCTCATCAATGGTTACGAATCGATTCAAAAGCTCGAATACATTGCGGTGAAACATCGCCAAACACTCTATTGAGACATCTTCACGACGATGTTTTTGTTCTATTGTAAGCAAACGCCCATCTTGCACACAGCATTCTCATCTCCAAATTATAGGTCAATATGCGATGTATAGCACTTTTGGAAATACATATAATTTCAGCCAGCTCACACACCTTCAGCCGACGATCATCCAATATCATTTTGTGGATTTTCTTAACCGTTTCTGGCGTGGACACCTCAATTGGTCGACGACTACGTTGTTCGTCTTGGCAGCTCGTACGGCCTCGTTTAAATATTTTATAGTCGTAAACGAAGGCTCAGACTTCGCTTGAGTAGAATCTAGCTCGGTTTTATTTTGGGCTGAACTGAGACCTTTCAAATAAAAGTATTGTATTTCATAACGCTGATCAATTTTTTTCATGTTTACAAATTACTGACAAGGGGAGTCTTACGATGGGTTATCTTCGATTTTATTTGGATATGTGATGAAGGAAAAAAATACGGTATTTTTTGCGGCCCAATCTCACGCTTAAGTGTTAAAAAGTGGGGCCAAAGTTGGAACAATTTCGAATGGAAACATGTCTGAATCCAATGAAATTAAGAATTTTTTGAACGCAGTTTTGATGTTGTCGAGCAAACAAAAATGTTGACACCAATATTGCCTATTTAAAAGTATAGGTCACATAAAATACGGACACACACAGAGAAAAATTTAGATATTTGTCAACTGAAATTCTGTTACTACTACTTAAATTCGGTTATTACGAATTTCAGTCGGTTGGCACAACTTAACAATAGTTTTTACAACAAAGTTCGGTTAATTCAACAGAGTTTTAGTTGCAACACCCAAACTATTCAGAAATCTAATGCAAATATCGTTGTACTAACTGAATTTATAAGTTGTTGCCAATAATATACACTTTTCAATTCGGTTGTCATTTTACTTACAGTTACTACTATCGAAAAAAGCTTAGACACCCACTCGATTAAATTTTAAAGGCATTAATATACATATTTTTTAGCTTAATTCAACTATAATTCTTAAACAAAACGCCAGTTTTAATATCACTTAAAATACATTGTTTTTGAATAACAAAAATATTTTGAAGTTATCGGACATGTTTCGTACACAGTTAATGTGTCCCCAAAAGCTCTTTCATTTGGGAGACTCCCCTTCATTGGGAGACTACCTTGTGAGATCATTTATTTTTGATGACTTAAAGAAAGTACGAAACAACGTGGCTCCTTGAAACTTAAGACATATGTTTTATAAGGTTGCCACTTTTCACCAAAGTAATTTTTTACAAACTACTACCGCCATCTATCGATCAATTGTCAAAATTTATTCGAATTATTCGGTATTCCAAAATCTTGATTTGTAAATGTTCGTTCGATTAATCGGAAGATTTTTATTTGAGTGACAACCCTAGTGCTGACTATAAAACTGGCCCTAACATACGCTTAAATTTCAAACTCAATTTGTTATTACTAGGGCAACCAAAAAACAGCTCCAAAAACACGTCTAAAATAAAATAAGCCGTTTGAATATAAAAATAAGCCATTAAATTTAAAAAAATCATTTAAATCGTTTCTAAAAACAAAATTTGTGTAAAGTTTGTTCCTTGCAACTTCGTCAGTAACACAAAGGTACAGCAGAGAAATTGTTTTTCCTAAGCTTCAAAGTTCGAAATATTTTTTGATAAACCAGCAACATGTAATGTTAAATTTTTCAATTTTCAGTTAAAAAATTCTTCAAAATACCAATTGCTAAAAAAATTGCACAAGTAGCTCTATTTGAAACAAAAACAAAGCATAATTTTTAAAGAAAAAGGTTAAAAAGTAGCTAATATTTACAAAATAAGCTAAAATAAGCAAATATCAAAAAATAAGCCAACAAAATCTCTAACAAATGTAGCTTAAAATTTTCATAATTATATGATCAGGACCGTGTTTAGTCTAAATAGTTCTATAATTAAAAAAAAACAACCTCTAGCTTATTTTCGGTTGCCCTAGTTATTACATATAATAAAAATATTTTTATATCGTTGCTTTACTAAATGACGTATAATGCTTTTAGTAAAAAAAAATCCAATTATCCCTTTACTTAATTATGTCTTCAAAACTTACATATGGGCATTTCCATAGTCACATACGTAGCAGTTGTACAATTCAATAAGGCGAAAGACATACATTTGTTTGCACTTGTTTACTTTTTTGTGTAGAAGGTAAGAAGCTCTATATTTAGTAAGAATAAGAAAACAATCGAACTGAATGGTCCTAAAAAATAAGCAATTAAAACCGGTGATGTGATGTGACAGAAATAGAAGTTGGAGTTTTCGTATTTTGAAAAAAAAAAACAAAACTCTGCGAATTGCGCAGGAATTTTTTAATAAAACTTTTTTTTAATATGATTTGAATTAATATAAGTTTCTTTTACAATTTTCTGAATTAATAAAACTTTTTTTGATTTAGTTTTACAACCCGTAGTGTGAAACGTTACTTTGCGTAACATGATGTGACAAAAATTTCGTATTAGGCAAATTTTAGGAAAAATTAAAAAATATTATAAATTTTATGTGGTGAATTTATTTTAAGAATTACAATAGATAGTATGTAAATTAAATTATAATTAAATAATTAACTTAATTTTGAACAAGTTTTCTGACCCTGATATTAAATGGTCCGCCATATAACGTTTTTTTTCCGATGCCGATTTTGCCAAAAAAAATCATCTTTTCAGATGAAGCTCATACTGCAAGGCCAGCCGAGGCAGCCATTTGAATGAAATTATGTTCCATTATTAACCGGAAGGATTGTACTTTCAAATAAAAAAGAAGTTTGAGAAAATATTCAGTACTTTATTTTTAAAGCATTTTCAAAAAAAAAGTTATTTGGCGGACCCTTTAGAATATACTTCTCAAAAGGTTTGATGTGCGCTGAGTACGAACAGATAGGACTTTCAGATGACATAAAAAGCTTGATTCCCGAATGTAGCGAAACCCGCTTAAATCTATAGATTAAGATATCTTCAGTGCATATCAAACCTATCGAAAAGTGTACTCCAGTCCCAGGTCTAACGTTTTCAAATTTTGATTTGCTGTGGTTTTAGTAGAATATATGAAATTTTTTGTGTGACTTTTGGCTCTGTTTTCTTTCCTCTTATTAGTTAAGAATGCCATCTACGTAAAAAAAATATTTTTATATATCAAAATACTCAAAAGCAAAATATTTTCCATGATGTGACGTGACAAAGTTTGAAATAAAAAAAATTAACTTTGCTTGATATGTCCCAGATTGTTTTTATACTAAATTTGTCACAACAAACTAATTTTAAAAACCAGCTACTAGCAACGTAGAAGTAATGAGGATAAATGCTGTTTTGCAGTGACGAACGTGACATTACAATGTCAATGAAAGCAAATCAAAAATGTATCGTTTACTGATCTTTATTTAATCCGTTTGCAATTTTTAAAGTTAATTGTTTTTGTAACAAATATTTTGAGATTGGAGTATACTTTCATTATCGTTCTTAAAGAATTAAATATTTAAGAGAAAATGTTACTGAAAACTAAAAGAGTTTACCAAAAACATGAAATTTTCCAATCTGTTTTATCATCATGGGAACTTAGATATGCTTTATTCGTTGAATTTAACAAAGTTTAAGTATTTTTATTTAATAATATAAGTAAGAAGAAATTATTTGTCCACTTCTAATTTTTCGGTCCCGGTGGACCTTTCTGTGCAAATGCCCATATGCCATAAAATCGCCAACCCTTTTTATGTATCCTAACTACATACATACGCACATGTATGTAACTGTGTATGTATTTTTATGCCAAACCATCCCATGCACCCACACTTGACATTACCAAACACTATCTATCTTTGCACACGACTTCTTTGTAATAATCGTATTTCCGGTATTGAACGAATTCCAAACAAGCGAAAGGGTCCTTGCTAAGGACTTCTTAATGCTTTTATACAATAACTGACCACAAACAAAATACAACAATAACAACAATAAAAACAAATGATTGGATTTCCTTTAATAAACAAAAGCAAATAAAAACAAACAGACAAACAATTTAGCAAATAAACAAAAACAACAAGCAGAGAAAAAAAAATGAGTACATGTCTGTTAAAAGCCACAAGATACATTCTTATCACACTCACACACATACACAGTTTTTTTAAGGGGATGTACATTAGGTTGTCCCGAAATTTTTTTTTTGGATTTCAGTAACGCAAGACCTCCTAGAATTTGCGTAATTGATCGTAGATTACCAAAATGACTTTAAAAATAAAATGAAACTATATCTTTAGGGTTCTACCGATCTTCAAAGTTTTGAAAAGTAGTTATTTTCATGATTATATTTCCCCATCCTTAATTTCGACACCTAAACTAAATATGCCACGACTATATATAACAACAACACTTTACCGGCAACTACAAATTTGCTAGACACAGTGGAGTTCGTTTATAACGTACACAAGTTATAACGAATTTTTTATAAAACAAAAAAATTCCGGAAAAAAAATTTTCCTTACCCAAAACATTCACTTTCCAATTATATACCAATTATTACGGTTATAGCGAACACTTGTTTATTGCGAACCAGTTTTTAAGTTCCTTTTTATTTAGAGTGGTGTTTATGGTTTAAAAAAAATGAGTTCGAGGCGTAGTAAGACAACTTGTGTTATATTGGGACCATATAAGGAACTTAGTGATCGGCAGCTACCAACTATAAGAGACGTCCTTAAATATATTTCATTTATCAAGTATAACATGAAATTGAAGTATAATGGCAAAGATCCATCAAATTCAGATATATATGCGATTGTTTTTGAAGAGATTGACAATATTTGGACCAAAGCTTCGATTCCAATCGTAACAAAGGAACGAGTTATTCAGTTACTCAAATCCTATTTCGAAAAGTACCTCCATTTGAAAAGATACCCCTAAAGCAAACGAAAAAATGGTTTCGAAAACAAACTAAAGTGTTTCTTGGAGTCAACTGGGAAGCTTTTCGACGTTGCTGCTTGCAAATGCACTTCATTTGAATTTTGTTCTTGTTTAAAACCTACGAAAGTTCCAATCAATGAAAGAAGTTTTTTGTTGGATCAAAGAAATTACAGAAAAATGGTTATATGTGGAGTTGATAAAAAAGAAACAGATCGATTAATAAAACGAAAGCAGAGACAAACTGAACATTCCATAAGGGCAGCAAAAAAGGCGCGTTCTACTCAAGAAATCGATTCTATCCCAGAAAATTGTGATGAAGTTTTACTGTGTGAATCTTCCCTAGAAACGTATTCGATAACGGAGGCATCTCCCACTAACACACTTTCGACAGATACACCTTCCAATTCAACGACGAATCGGAATACATTGCCGTTGCCAACAGTTGCTAAGGTCTGTGATAGATACGGTTTATCGACTCGTTCTGCTGCTGCTGTTGCTCTGCGGTTTTGACTGACTCCGGCTTAATTTCTACAGAAAATTAATGTCTGGTAATCGATAAAAACAAAATACACAGAGCTGTATCTAAAGTCCGAAAAGAAAATTCAAAAGACATTGGAGGTATTGTTATTAAAAGCATTTACTTTGATGGACGAAAAGACAAGACTCTGATAAGTGAGAAAATAGGGGATCGTTACCATCGCAAAGAAGTTTTAGAAGAACATATCTCAATTTTAGCAAAACCTGAATCAATTTATTTAGGTCACACAACGCCAAGTCGTGGCACTGCAAAGGGCATTCTAACTTCGATCACAACTTTATTAGAAGATAAAGGTTGGAATTTAGATGACGTGATTTGCATTGGATGTGAGGGAACTGCTACTAATACCGGTTGGAAGGGTGGCGTTATTCAATATTTGGAGGAGTATTTGAAGAGACCGCTACAATGGTGTGTTTGTATGCTCCATGCCAATAAGTTGCCCCTTCGTCATTAATTTTTGACTTTAGGTGGTTGCACTTCGGGACCTAGAGAATATTCTGGACTTATTGGAAAACAATTAAGCTACTTGTGATACTGAAACTACGGTGTCTTTTTGTGCGGTGGCTGGAAATTTGCCTGACTTGCCAAAAAATGTGGTCGATCAACTAAAATATGTTATCAGTTGTGGATTCTGTTATCGAAAGAAATGCTTTTTTTGCTCACCCGGAAAATCTACTTGTCAGTATGCTGTTTGATGATAGAGACCACATTCGGGAGCTGGCATTGCAAAGAATAATCAAAACTAGAGAAGCTGAAAGTAGCACTAAACACAGAATATTTAAACCACCAAAAATTAACTTCTATGCTGGAGATTACACCGAAATTATTATATGGCACGAGTGTAGGGTTACAGCACCTCCCGTTCTGCGAGTGTAGGGTTACAGCACCTCCCGTTCTAATGAGGACCTTCAAATCATGGCAAAAGATAACAGCTTGGAAATTATTGACTTTCCTTGTCACACACAAGCTGTGGAAAGATGTGTTAAACTGGTAACAGAGGCCTCTCAAAGTGTAACTAACACTGCTTCTAGAGATGGCCTTATTAGAACCAGGTTGAAATCACGAGCTGAAATGCCAAATTTTGGCCCAAAAATTATGTTTAAATTTTAAGTTTTAGTCATTTATTATCAATTTTATTTTCTTCTACATTAATTGCAAGTATAAAATATATTAATAAAATAAATTTGCATCTCGTTTTTTTTTTTTATTATTTGAAGCATACGGTTTAGGTTTGTAAAAACGTTTTCAAAAGTAGAGCCCTCAAGATGGCACGTAATTCGATTTTTATTTCTTTTATCGTAATCTGTGTAAAATTACGCAAATTTTGATACCTCTTGCGAAAGTGTAGCTCGAAAAAACACTTTTCTCATTCAAGGACGGGACAACCTAATGTACATAAACTGAAACTGTACATTGCACCAGAAGTACTTTCATGAATAAAATGCAAAAAATATTTGTGATGAAAAGCAAAAAATATTAAGAAATATTAAAAACATGTAAAACTGTAAATAATTACACAATAAACAAAATCTAAAATATTTGTAAATACAATTAAAAATTGAACTGAATAAGAGCCAATTAAACTTTTAATCATATCAATCACAAATTTAATTACAGCAATTAAAAATGTTATTTAAAATTTTGGAAATCAAACTTAAAAATGCTTCCAAACATTTTGAAATAAATTAAAATTTTTGAAAAGCAACAAATAAAATCTAATATGACAATATCATATTAAATTTTTGGACTTGATTAGAACAATATTCTAACTAAATATATGAAAATATACAAAGTGCGACAAAACCATTTTTATATTTTTAATACAAAATTTAAAACGTTTTGTAACATTTTTACACAAAAATGTTTTCACTTTTGTATTAAAATTACATAAATTGTTTTTTCGGACTTTCTATATTTTCATATATTTAGTTAGAATATTGTTCTACCTCAAGCCCAAAAATCTAATATGATATTATTGCATATTAGGTTTTTTTGTTGCTTTTCAAAAAGTTTGATCATTTTCATGATATACAATACAATTGTTTCATTGACATCGCCCAAATCTTCAGTTGTCTGCAGTAGAAAAAGATAATTGACTTAACTCAAACCGAGACATTACATACAACAGACAAAATAAACTCTATGAAAATCGTTTTGTCTGCCTTAGTGTATAAACTGCCTGATCTGGTAACCCTAATTATAAAATCAAACTATTTGCAAAATTAATACAAAAATTAAAACATTTTTGAACAATTACCATACCACGGCTCTTCTCAACAAACACTGTTTGTTGGGAAACATGTTTTTTTTACAAATTGTAATACAACAAACACACATATATGTATTGACATAAAAAGTATATGTAAAATTGTTGCTTTTCAAATAGTTTGATTTTATAATTAGGGTTACCAGATCAGGCAGTTTATACACTATAAAGATTCACATAGAGTTTATTTTGTCCGTTCTATGTAATGTATCGGCTTGAGTTAAGGCAATTATCTTTTTTATTGCAGACAACTGAAGATTTGGGCGATGCCAATGAAACAATTGTATTGTCTAACATGAAAATTATCAAACTTTTTCAAAAGCACCAAATAAAATCTAATATGACCATTTCATATGAGAGTTTTGGACTTGAGGTACACTTAAAAAAAAAAAATAAGTTAGTAGAAAAGTTAGTAAAACGTCTTATAAATCAGGTATACTATTTTTATACATATTCAGCACTTAACTGTTTTGAACTAATGTTTTACTAATATTTTACTAATGTTTTACTAATTTATTTTGCTAAAAAATATTGGGCTGATAAGCACCTTAATATTGTGGACGACAGATTCAAAGATATACATAGAATGAATTAGATGTCGCTGCATGTCAAGATGTAATAGTGACGAGGAAAATGGTACTAAAAAGTACAACTCTTGTAAGACCGGCCAATGTTGGCCGGTTACACTACAATTAAAATAAAATAAAATTGATCTCAGCATTTTAAGTTTAAACTTCGTTAAAACCATAAACAAGGTTGAACTACATCCCAAAAACTAGCTCTAAGTGTTAGCAAAACTTTTGCTGAATCAACTAATTTTGTTGCTAAAAGTCAGCTTGCTGATTTTCAGCAAACGATTTTGCTGACATAAGCAATTTTTTTGAAAGACCCTCCTGACTAAAATTTTGCTGACTGATCAAATTTTTTTGCTGACTTTACTAACTTTTTTTTTCGAGTGTAGTACACTATTCTAACTAAATACATGGATTTTTTTTACTAAAATTATATAGTTGATACCTATAACCAAAAATTAATTTTTGGACAATAATTTTTTTCTGTGTAGAGAAGAATTTTTTGTTCCTTTACATGTTTGACAACTTGATGACATAATAGACAGGCTTAATATTACAACTATGAGAAAACTGAAGCTCTCATTTGTAAAGAGTAATTGGTTGTTGTGCGAGGATGTTGTAAATAAAAGAAAAAGGGAGGGTAAAGCTAGTACAATAAAAAGTACTTTCTTTTGGTACAGTGCACAGTGGTAAAATACCGTAATAACTCCATTACTTCTTTGTTAATTTATGTCAATAGCTGATGTTTGCTATGCGAATAAGGAATATAGTTTCTTATATGACCTAAATTTGGGTGCAATAAATACCGATATTGGCCATCTATATATTATTTATTTTAGATTATTGTTAATACAATTTCTGTAATACACTTATTCTATTACGCGATGAGCGCGAAAAAAATTTAAACTCATTGTAGGGTTGCCAGTTTTTTTAGAGTTGCCACATATTTTTTCACAACCCTAAAAAAGTAAGTTACACTCACTAACTAAACAGATGATTTGATTACTAAGAAGTCAATAACGGTGAAAAATTGATGATTAATAGGTTTTCTTTTTAAAGCTCTGCCTATTATTCTGGAGGCTCTAGCTTTTCTAAATCTTTGGTTCTGATATGATCTTTAGAAAAATCGAAATACTAGTATGAACCTAGCTAATATTCATTTATTTGCTTTATTTTTGTAAATATACAGACTTTGAAAGCTCGTTAAAAAATAAAAATATCATGATTTTTACTTTAGATACGATTATATATGCAATTAAACTAAGAAACTGCATAAGCTGTGCCGTCGAAAAAATGTTAACATGCGTTTGCCCTTATAACTTTCATCATAAGCTTCCTTTAATTTTTTTTAACATAGTTCCTCTTAAAAATATTTCAGTAAATAAATGAATGGCAATATAGAATTTGTCTTTTTATTATTGCACAAAATGAGTGATAAAAAATAATTAAATACCCGATGAAAAAAGTTTCTATATACTCATATGCAACTTGATATCATTATATATGCTAATATTAGTTTATGAAAATTTTATAATATTATATCATCATATATCGTTGTATCGTATGATATATATTAACATATATTGTATAGCTGATCATATGAAATAGATATAGATCTATATATGACCATATATTTTACCATATATGAACATATGTATGTAAGTGTATATGTTAAAATTAATCAGAAATAATTCTATAGCTATTATACATAATTATATATGGCAAAACATATCCTTATATATAAATATATATAGCAAAATTTAATGAAAAAATGTAACAGTTTTATATATTTTTTAGCACTGTTTATAATTAGAATACAATTGAGTTTAAAATTTACTGCGAAAAAAACATGAACAAACTACGGTTTTTTTGTTTTGTAATGATTACACACAGTCACGAAATTAGAAAAAGTCGAGTTGGTTTGAACCACGATATATATTTTTAACACATTTTGTCATGCTGATTTCAAATCTTTTTCGATCATGTCACAATTTTGGGAAAACCACGATTAAAAACGCGAAGAATTGCGTACCATATAAAACATTTTTTTTTGGCTTGGAAATTGAGGTTAATTTTTTTTTAACTTTATCGCACAATAATAGAATTTTGCAAGATAATTGACCATTACTTAGGGACTTAAAATCCGTTTCGCACATGTGCCATTGCTTAATATTTTTTGGGGTTTTCATGGAATGTCAAATTGTATGGTGTTTCAAAAAATTAAATTGTTGACTGAAATTTGAATTTAGCGTTATTAGTTAACGAGAAAATGTATTTTCTGCAAGTTAAGGCCATCGACTACACTCAAAAAAAAAGTTTGTTGAAATTTTTGTTAAGCGTCTATTAAAATATATTTTTTTTTTTTAGTTAACTAACTTTTTAGTTAACAATTTTTTTTGTTGAATTTGGGTTTTCGGCAAAAATTTTAGTTAGGCGATTTTACTAAACAACTAATTTTGAACTAATGTTTAACAAATTTTTGTTGTTACCAAATTGTGCTGATAAACGCAATCAGAGCATGGAGAACAAATAAAAAGACGAGATGTAGTTGTCGCACATTGTGTAGATGAAGTAGAGAAAAAAGAGAAGATTCAAATAAACACAACTATTATAAGACTTACAAAAATATAACTGTGCTTGATTGCATTCATTAAATTTTTCTTTTGCTTACTACACATCAAACAAAGGTAAGCCAAACAAATTTTTGACCATAAACATTGTAAATATTAAAAAAATATAAATAAAACAGTAAATAACACAATAAATAAATTAAATAGACTAATTTAAAAAATTTATTAAATTAATGATTTTGTTGCAATAAACAACAATGGGAGAATATAAAGAATTATGAAGACAACCGATTCGGGCAGAAAGAAATATAAAATACTCCATGGTGTACAGCAGGTAGTAAAAAGTGCAAATTAAATATCTGCAAATTCGCTTTTATTTTTTTTTATAGATAAGTAGTTTTTATGATAATTATATTTCTTTTTTTGTATTTTAGAATTATCTTCGTTTAAAAAATTATAGAATTACGTCATACATACTCGTACATTCATGTAATTAATTGTGAATTATTGTTTTGTTTTGTTTTTTAATTTTTTTTTTTTTTTTTTAATTTTAACCAATACTCAGGGGATGCCTGAGTATTGGTTACTCATGCAGTGCATTGTATTGATCAGGAAAATAAGGTATGGGAAGGAGGAAAGAGGGAGTAGTGTTTGTGGATATTTGATTTAAATTTTTCTAAATTGTAAGTAACAGGGAAGACTTCTGCGGGAAGTTTGTTCCACATACGAATCGTTCGACTAAAAAACGAATTTTCTCTGTAATGCGTTGTGCGAAACACAGGACAATCAACTACAAACGGATGTGCTCTACTAGATAAGCGAGTATTACGAATTAAAACTCGGGCTCGTGGAATAAGTTCACTTATCTCAGATGAGCATCTCCCATGGTGATATCGATAGAAAAGTGTCACACAACCCACAAGAAGATCGGATGGAGTGAAGTAAGTCTTGTACCGTTTCAGTAAACCAAGTCACTTGAATGCCTGTTTCGACACTATAAATACGTGCTTATTCTAACGGACATCACACTGTATTCTCATGCCCAGAACATCAAGAGTATCCGATTTCTCAATACCTATACCATCCATAGCTACAGATGACAATGTTAATTCCACAGCCCGTCTGTGGGTTAACATACAACATTGGATCTTGTGTGCATTAAAATCGACCTTATTCGCGCGACCCCCACTCGGAGATTGTAGAAAGGTCTTGATTGAGTGTGTCATTCATGCTCTGCCGCATGCCCTCTATCTCCAAAGAGCTTGGCCTGTGATCGAATGAAAATGAATGACAAATGTTGCTGTCATCTGTAAAAGAGTAGATAGGATTGAAGGTCTGACCAAGAAGATCATTAATAAAAATAAGAAAAAGGGTAGGAGAAAGAACAGAACCTTGCGGTACCCCTGAATTTAGCTGAAACTCGTTTGATGAGACTCCATCTAAAGCAACACGTATAGTGCGGTCTCTGAGAAAACTCGTTATAAATCGAGAGAAGACACTACCGACACCAAAAGCAACTAGCTTAGTCACGAGTGCCCCGTGCCACACACGATCGAACGCCTTAGAAATATCTAGAGCAAACCACTTTACTCTCACCAAAGCGGTGGATTGACCGGCTCCAACGTTCCGATAGAAACGCCAACAGGTCTCCCGTAGATCGACCACTACGGAAGCCATACTGTCGATCAAACTCCAGCAAAAATTTTTGTTGATTTCAACAAGTTGATTTACATTTGCATTGAACTAAGTGTCAGCAAAACTATTTGCTAAATTTGCAGATATTAACAAATTTTCTGTCCGTTAACTTTACGGACTTTTTTTTTTGAGTGTATATGTAGTTTTTTTTACAAGATGCTGTCTAATATTTACTAAATTTCATTGGTCCATAAAATATTTATTTCTTTAATTTTTTTATTTTTTATTAAATCTTCATTTACATAACCAAGCGATTAGGGCCTTATGTGGTTAATTAAAGCTACACTCACAATATTATTATGTTAAAAATACCTATTAAATTAATTGAAAACACAATTAAAAAAGTACTTTATTTTTACACATTGTTTAAATAACCGATAAAAGTAGTAAAAACAATAACAATGAAATTAAATAATTTTGTATTTAAACAAACTAATTTTAAGATACAAACGAATTCATAAGTCAGCTCATTAAAAACTACTATCGCGGCGTGGATCGTACAAGCTTTGCATAAACGTTTGCTTCGTCAGTGGAAAATAAGCATGAAGATTTTTTTAGACTTATTCGCTCAAGAAGGTTAATATTAAGTCACTAATAAATCGTATCTTTTGAAATATAAATAGTAATTTGATTTGTATTAATTATTACAAGGGAAAAGAGAGCATAAAATTTTAATAAACAAAAAAAAAAATAGTTCATGAATGTTGTTATAAAATGTATGAACAAGTTCATACACTGCATGAAAAAGTTTTTGAAAAAAATTGTGTGTTGGATTTTTACGTTTATGAATAACTTTGTACTGTGTATGAATTATTTTTTTCTGTGTAGTAACTATCTAGACTTTTTCGAAAAATGTCTTTTGATTTTGTAGAAAAACTCTGTACCCATGTCAAAAAAAATAATTTGTGAATTTCCGTATTATATATAATTAAGTCCTAAAAATGAGAACATCTAATTGTATCATATTATATCTAATCTGATACAATTAGATATTATTTTACACAATTAGATCTAATTTGATGAAATTAGATATAGTTTGATACAATTGTATCTGAATTTTGTCCTCATCCAAATGTATCAAATTATATATGCATTTACATCCAATTATGGAATTTGTCAAATCAAACAACCTCATTTGTAAACTCAAATTTATTTCTAACAAATTTTTTATTTGAAGTGCTTGTAAATTGTAGTTTTTCATAAAAAAAATTTTTAAAAACAAAAAACAATTACAAAAAAATTAACAAAACCCCATTATTAGTGGCAATTTAAATAACTTTTTTTTGTATTTACAAAAATGCTCTATCAACTTGCTTAATATTACAAACAGTGTTTTGTAAGTTATTTCTGTGATTTTTGGGCTTTTTTTTTGGTTTAAAATGTTTTTTTTTTACTAACAAAATATTATTTTTTCCATTAAGGTTGAACTTTTCTGGTGGTTTCAAGTTTTTTACTTTTGCTTTTTTTCAGTATTTTTTTGCGTTAAACACATTGAATTTTGCTTTTTTTGTCTTCTCTGGTAATCATATATAGAACGATATGTATTTATATATTTTTACATATTGCACTATATGAAGTGTAATACAAAGAAAGATATATTTATCATATATTTGAGATATAATTTTTAATAATGAATATATATTTTACAATATATGATTATAAATAATTGTATTAAGTAATATATAACTATAGCAAAACTTTTTTACTTGGGTAGTTTGGTTTCTTTTTAATATTGACTTAAGTTGATTATTTCTAGTCCTCAGCTAAACATTTTTTTAATACTTTGAAAACTGACATATCATTTGACCATCGTCAAAGCCAAATTTGGCTAAAACAAAAAAAAAAAAAGAAATCTAATATTTGATGTCTGAATATGTAATTCTTTACAAACGTAATAGGTCCAGAAGTAATAGGCACACTCAAAAAATAAGTTAGTACAAAAGTTAGTTAAAAGTCTTGTAAATCAGTTATACTATTTTTCAGTAAATTTTTTGCTAAAATTATGTTTTTAGCTAAAATTACACTTATACTTATTCAGCACTTAACTGTTTTGAACTAATGTATTACTAATGTTTCACTAATATTTTACTAATATTTTACTAATTTATTTTGTTAAAAAAAATTGTGATGATTAACACATTAATAGTGTGGACGACAACCAGATTGAAAGATATACGCAGAATGAATTAGATGTCGCGGCATGTCAAGATGTAGTAGTAAAGAGGAAAATGATACTAAAAAGTACAACTCTAGTAAGACTAGGGTTGCCATTCGTACTGTTTTAAACAGTACATGTACTGTTTTTTGAAAAATGTACTGTTTTATTCACAACACCTAAAACAGTACGCAAAAGTACTGTTTTTTTGGATTTGCACTGTTTTTTTGTATATTTTACATATTTTTATATAAACAAGTTTTTTTGCGTGTACAAAGAATATATATTTTTTTAACCATGTTTTTTTGTGTGTACAATAGTTTTTTATATAAATTTTTTGAATCTCCCTGTATTAATTCCACTTCGTTTCTTTGTACATATATAAGTTTGGTTTGTTTACTTTTCAAACAATGGATGTTTGTAAACACAATTTTTTTTTCATGACACTGCCCAATGCAAAAAGTAATGGCGTCCAAACTAATAATTTTAGCAAATTTGACGAAATTTAGTCAATTTGAATTTTTTTGTTCTTTAGAGTATGTAAACTTGACGAAATTTTGTTGATTTGAATAAAATTTGTTAAATCTTAAAAAAAAAATTACAAAATTTCGTTAAAGATCTACAAAAATTTTTTTGTTGATTTTACCCACGCTATTTGGTTTGGTGTATTAACTTATTTTAAGTAAATATGTGATGTATTGAAGTAAAAGTTATGTTAACAATAAATAGAAAAATGTACTGTTTCTTTTTGAAAAGTACTGTTTTTTTGTAAAATAAATATTTAGAGATTAATAATCTAGTGTGGTCAAATTGCAAACAAATATGCGTTCAGGTAGACAGACTAAAGCGAAAGGCAAAGACACACATCTTAGGTAGACTTTTATGTTTCCTTTTTCTTATTGCAAAAAAAAAATGGTTGTATATGTTATATTTTGTTATTTATTCGTTTCGCTTCTATAATTATCTGCGGCATTTGCGTTCCTTTAAAAGATAGCATCATTTAGGCAACCATGGATGTAAGTAGTTGAAAGATAAGTTTATTTATGTTATTTATAATTATTTCTATGGTTTTTAAGATATCACATTAATTTATGTCGTCAATTTGGGAGTATGAACATTTTTATATTTTATAACGTATTTTAAATTATTTTTAAAAGAATCACAAAAATATGTTTTATGACTTTTAGCAAATAAAATAACTAAAGTATACTTTTTCTACAAATTTTTAGAGTTTTTTGCAGACTACTAATATTCAGCAAAAATTTTATTCATTTTTTGCAAGGGTTTTTTAATTTCTAATCCACTAAGTGTTTGCAAAACTTTTGATGAATCAATTAATTTTGTTGCTAAAAATCAGTTCACTGATTTTGCTGACATTGGCAATTTTTTTTGCAAGCACCCTCCTGACTAAAATTTTGCTGACTCAGCAAAATTTTTGGCTTACTTCACTAACTTTGTTTTTTGAGTTTAGATGCTATGCTAAGGATTACAAATGCTTTTTTCTGTTTATTTTTAATTAAATCTTAATTTTTACAAAATATGCAATTAAATCAAAAATATGCATTTATAGCAAAATATGCACAAATATCGTCACCTAAAATGCAAAAGGGCGTAACTAACATATTTACTTTTCTACAAGAGAAGCAAAAAATGCACACAGATATTTTAACAATATAGTTAATAAAACTGATAGTTTTAATCATAGAACCAACAAATTTTAGGGAGAAATCTAGTTAGAGGCAGAGCTTCATAATCACTCAACTCTACTTTAGTATTTTACAGGGCAACCAAAAAAATGCGCAAAAACGAAAACATACAAGATTTGAACTTTATTTGTAAAACTGCTATTTTTTATTGTAGAAGTCCAAAATTTTGTGTAGGCATATAGTTTAGCCAAATGAATCATTATCATCATTGCAAACTTTGTTAGTTACGCCCTTTTGTATTTTAGGTGACGATATGTATTTATAACAAAATATGCAACAACAACTCGATTGCATTTTGTTGGAAATTCTTTGATTCGGAAAAGTATTTTTTCAAAACCGATTTTATGGTACTGACCTGGTAATAGATCCTGTTAATAGGTCTTTTCCCCATTATTTTCTGCAGGAAAAAAGTACATTTTAGTATAACATTAGGAATCTTATTTATCATCCCTGATTCAACCCCTTCGGAAAGATATAATGAAATATGAAAATTGTAGTTAAAGAAAAAATGTGCAAATGTACATAAAAAGAGCAAGATAAATTAATGAGAGAGATATAAAAAGGAAGAAAGAGAATTTTGTAAACTTTTTAAAAAATTACAAGAGTTTTGAGAAATTAATAAAAAAGCTTAAGGTTTTTTTTTAATATTATTTTCGGTTTATCAATTCACAAAAGAGAAGTTGTTTCTGATTTTTATCTACTAGATACATTTCTACAGCACGTTTTCATATTTTATGAGTTTATTGTGTATGGGGAGTATAAAGAAACATAAAAAAAATAAAAATAATAATAATAATGAAATACGTGGTTAGAGAGCTTACGGTTTTGGTGAATGTAAATGTTTTTCGTTTCTATTGATGTATCTTTTTTATGGGGGTTCATATTCTCTTGCTTTAGATATCTTGTTTTAGTTTGATTTTTGCTTTGGGTTGTGTCTGGCCAACAAAAATTTCAATATTCCTAAATAAATACCGAAACATATGTAAAAGATAAATAAAATTTTTTAATAAAAAATAAACACTTTTTCCTAAAAGAATTTAAATCTGAACAGATAAAAACGCAACCGTGGTTTATTAACTTAAAAAATACAATTTACAAAACTCTATTATTTTTATAGATTCTTTTTTTTTTTATTTATTTGCAAAACTTGAGTGCTTAAAAAAAAAAATTTTTTTTAAGCACTGCAGAGTACAGAAAATATATAATGAAATACACCGATGTTTAACGAAATGTATGTTAAAAAATGTTTAAATTTTTAATTAAAAAAAAAATAAAAAAAATAAAAAGTTTTTAACAAATTGGAGTATGAGTAATAAAATATAGTAAAAGTGTAAAGTTTTTATAGTCCACTCTCTATGGATTTAATAATAATTTAATAAAAACAATATAATATTATATCAACCGCCGCCGCGTTGACATTATCAAATAATACTAAAAAAAAAATAAATTAAATGTTGGTTGTCATGTGGTTTTAAATATTGATGACATTTATTGTTGCAATTTCGTTATATCTTTGCTGAAGTAGTAAACAAAATGTATATTAAAAAAAAAAAAATAAAAAAATACAATTCGTAATACACCGACAAAACATGGGTTAAACTAGAACTTCCGTTTTTCAAAATTACAAACATTGCAAAAAAAAAAAAATTTTACTTTTTGTATAATTAACCTAAAAATATTCTTAAAGATAAAATATCTTCAATGTTTTCTATGTGATTTTGCTAGATTAACATTTTTTTGATATTCTTTTAAAAATTTTTATATATTTTTTAAAGCCCACATATTCTTCTAGTAATTTTTCTTCTTTAAATTTTATTTTCAAAAAAAATCCCCCATATATTATAAAGGTGTTATTTGCTTTTTTACATACTCATGAAAAATATGACATAATTATACAAAAAAGCAAAAAAAAAAAAAAAATATATAAACTATATACAGAGGAGGCCAAAATAATAGCAGGTTGGGTTTTTGACAAGGATATGAAGTAGTGTCCGACAGAACAGTTCGGCCAAAAAACTATATTTTGTCGGTTTTTTGATATCTAGAGGCAATGATGACAAATTTTGGTATTAGAAACATGTTTGTTGAGCCGATTTAATTCGATTTTGTGTATAAAATTTAAGAGAAAAGCCGAAGTTTAGCTATAAAGTTGAATGTTCGGCCGCCGAACTATTTTCAATATGGCCGAACTTTCTGAGGCCGAAAAGTGAATTCATTGCTTAACTACAGACTTTTCTTCAAATTTGACACTCAAAATAACATCTAATCAGCCCAATAAACATTTTTCCATCCGCCAAATTTGTCCATAATGCTTTAAAATACCGAATACAGACCAAATGGATTTTCTGGCCGAACTGTTCGGTCGGACACTAATAACAAGTATACACCTCGAATTTGTTAATATTCATAAAAGTTATTGATAATATAAATTCAAATTTGTCGCTACTAATATTGTTTGGCTGTTCATTTTTTTGTTTTAGCTGAACTTTGTGCAAAATTTACGGTGATCGAGCAGGAACTTGAAATTTGGCTCATGTCCATCTTAAAGCGTAGACTTCCGCTAAGACGGGGTTTTTAGAAATTTTTACGGGGAGGGACAATAAGGGAAAAAGGCCAAACCACTTGGGAAAGAAAGCTGAAATTTTCAATATGTGTTGTTTCGGATATGACCCAACTCCCTGGTGTGGTACTTTTAGGAATTTTCCCAGAAACGTGGTTAAAAGGGTCTAATAGCGGGAAACAGTCTCCTCCATGGAGGCCTGGACAAACCGCTGAAGCTAGAAACTAGGAACTATATTTTTGAAAATTCCCACGGGTAGGGTCAGTAAGGAGAAAGTCTCCCTATTGGCGGCCTTATCAAACCACAAAAGCGAGGAACTTAAAATTTGGTATGTGGGTACCTTATCACGAGTAGATATCTGTATTGGCGGAATTTTTGGAAATTTCCATGGGTGGGTCAAAAGGGGGGGGGGGGGAAGATCCACCTTGACGACCTCGCCAAATTGCCTAAGCTAGAAATTTGAGGTTTGGTACGTGGGTTCCTAATCAGGAGTAGATATCAGCATAGAGCGGAATTTTGGAAATTCTTACGGGGAGGGGCAGTAAGAGGAAACATATCCTCCTTGGCGCCCTGGCCAAACCAATAAAGCGATTAAATAGAAATTTGGTATGTGGGTACTTAACAGGAGTAGACATCTGTGTAAAGCGTATTTTTGGAAATTTTTACGGGAAGGTCAAAAATGTTAAAAATCTCTTGGCGGACTGCCCAAGCACATTTGGTCAGACATTTCGAATTTCAAATTTATGTCCAGGATCGTGATAAAAATAATGATTAAAGTATGTAAATCTATCCCTTCTTTAACCGCTCAAGGTAGAGTATTTAAATATAGTATGTGGATTCCTGTTCCCGCGTAGATATTTCCTTAAATATGTTCATTGGAGTATGTACTAAATTACTGTTAAGGTTCTTTTAGAATTTTCACGAATAGCAATAATAAAAATGTTGGTACAAAGGCGTAAATAAAAAATTTGATAAGTTTGTTCTTCCATCCCTTTAGACGGGATTTTTGAAATTCCTGCTAGGAGACGTGAAAAGTATCCCCACTGACGGCATAATTATACGCTTTTAGTATGAAACCTAAGTTTGAAATATTTGTATGTGCTTATTCACTAATAATTTATATTTTGGAACTTACCGCTAAGACTGGGTATTAAAAAATGTTTATATTGAGGGACAAAAATAGGAAGTCTTTCCCTTAACCTACAGCACAAACAATTTAGGCTACAAGTTTGAAATTTATAATATATTTTTTCTTTTGGGGGTATGGGTCAATTTATTAAATATATCTTTAGGATTTTTTTTAAATCTTGGTATAAATGGGGAATAAAAGAAAGAAATCCCACCTTTATTGATATATGGAATTACATTAGGGTAGAAATCTGAAATTAGAAATCACAAAAACTTCCACTTAAAAAGGATAAACTAATTTATTGAAACAAATTCCTTAAAAACTATTTAATTTTCCATTCTAATATACTCCGATGTATAAAGCTACCGGTAACGAAGTATCGGTCTTTTAAGCTCGTATTATTATTTTAAAAATCACAATTTAAAATTCACTACAAACATTTTTTAAGGCGAAATAAGGTATCATTTGAAAATAAAATTTTTATTTTTTTATACACACAAATTCTCAATGCACTATCGTAGCCGGAATTTTAAATTTCGCAGGTAAAAATTTTCATATATGGATCTATAAGGGTTCAATGTATGTTTGTACATGCTCATAAATATTCATGCATGTCTCTATATGGATACATAAAACTACATACATGCTTCCATATACCTCCATACATGTGCATTAACGAAATTTGAGGTAATAAATTCATACATGGTCATACGCACTCATGCATGTTCATATATTACCTCAAATTTCGTTAATGGACATGTATGGAAGCATGATGGAGATTTATGTAGGGCAGGCGCGGATCCAGGGGGAGGGAAAATGAGACATTATAACAATTAACATGTTGTATAATTCTATGAACAAATCTTTATCAAAAAATAATTTTTTTAGGTTAACCGATTTTTAATTTTTTTTGAAAACATATCGCGGAATTGACCATTTTGAAATTATAGGTTTTGTAAGTGTAGTAGTATTTAAGTAAAAGGCAGCCATTATTTATGTTTTGAATAGGTTTTAGAGTATTTTAGACTGTATGTGGGCGTTGTGGTGTAATGGTTAGCGCGTTGGACTGTTACACAGATGGTCAATTTAGAAAAATAATATGTATGAGTTTTCTATCACTTATATGTATCGCTGAGCCCACCTTCGGTGTTCCCATAGCACTTAACCCCACCGAAGTAAAATAATGAATCAGGGTTATGAAACAAAAAGCTTCAATAAATTCGCCAACTCTACATCAGGTGGCGAGCAACAACTGTTCTAAGACTTATCATCTCGCGCAATTACAGTGTTGCCATGTTTGAAGCCCTTCATCTTTCACCAGCTTTCATCTCTCCACTATCCCCTTTCCAAAGAAAGCAACACATTAATTAATAGGAAGAATTTCCTGACTGTTGCTTCTCTTAAAAAAAAAAATTTGACAATTTCGTGGACCAATTTTCAAAAATTACGTGCTATCGATAAACCAATTTTTAATAAAGAAATACATTTTGATATTTTTTCACCAACAAAACAACCAAAAATAAAAAGATTAGGGTTTTTTATATTTTCAAATAATTTTTGAAAAATAAATATTTTGGCAATTACTGGATAATAACTCAGAAACAAAAATACAATCGGCACAATGTTGGCAAAGCGTCGGCGATGGACGTTTAGGCGTTGAAAGAATGTGGAATAAGCAATCTTGACAGTATTGTACTGTTCCCGATTGATAACAGTGGCCAAACGTTGGTTTCAGCGAACTTGCCACCATTGGCATAACGCTGGTAATTGAAAAAATTTTATGTGTTTAAAATAGCTTAAAGTTAATGAAATTAATTTTGAGAAATATATATAATAAAACACATTTAAAAAGTAGCAATACAGTACCGTCTTAGTCATTTACATCATATTTAAATGTGAGAAGTATAATAAAATATAAGAAAAGAATGTTTGTACGAAAAAGGCTTACACAGAAGATGTTGACAACTCAAGTCTTAGTCATTTACATCATATTTAAATGTGAGAAGTATAATAAAATATAAGAAAAGAATGTCTGTACGAAAAAGGTTTACACAGAAGATGTTGACAACTCAAATTCTCAACTTTTGCGACTCCTTAAGAAAAGGTCTGAAACAAATTTAAAAACGGACCATCTCAATTAGCATCTCAATCGTTAGAAAAGCTCAAAACACTTTAAAATCTTGAAAATAAAACGTATATAAATTTGTTTAAAAAAAAAGAAACTAATTTTATTTAAAGGAGCTATTTTGCCTCTAATATTTTATCCTTAACTGTATTCTGTGTGTGTTGAAAAAATTTTATTTTACAATATTGAGCATGAGTATAATATAACCCGGTGTAAGAAAGCGCGCGCATTATATTAGCTCTCATACTCTTATAAAATTTAGAAGGGTATCTCACACTCTCTGTCTTCCTCCAGAATGCTTTACAAATTATTTTTTTTTTTTTTTACTATTTTTCAAGTGTCAAAATCGCACATTTTTGCTCTTATTATTTCTTGTACTCTTTATCTTATACCAAAGTATCTGATGAGCCGTAGTATTTTATTGCGTTTTTTTTTTGGTGTTTCTTGTTGGCCACGTTTTTGCCATATATGTATGTAACACGAAAATGGTTAAGAAATTTTGTTGTTTGTTTGTAGTTAGTAGTAGTAGTGAATCAACAGACAGACTCCTTTTTTACAACTTGATTATTGCTTAACTTAATACGAATTTTTTTGTGTAAAACTAAAATGTATGCCATATTATCTTAAAGTTTTATACATATTGTATGTTTCTTGACCGAAAATCGATTAAGTTGTGGTTATTTTCAAATGTGAATTTACGAAATTATTGAATATTTGAAAAGTTAATGGTGCATAAAAAATATATGTTTAATTCTATAGTTTTTTTTTTTTTTTTTGAATAGTTTTTGTTGCAACTTATGTTCCATATTTGTTTTATTAACAAGAACAGAGTGATGAAATTTAACAAAAAAAAAAAAAAACTACTAATCAAATGTGCATAAGTTTGTGAATAGTTTGTGATCGGTATAAAGCTTCTAAAAAATGAAATAAAAAAGTTTACAGGTTTTCGGTCTGAGAAAAACTTTTGATTACTGATTTAACGCTAACAATATTAACACAAGTAAGTGGGTATAAAATCATTGCCCAAGTATGACTGTCGGTGAAGAGACCTCTAAATTTTTCATATATTTTAAAACATTCATATGTATGTCAAATATAACCAGGTTTTGGTCCATAACTTAGAAACTAATCCAGATTATAAAAAGAAACTTTCCGCAAATGTATAAGAGAGCTCATTTATAGACTCAGAGAAATAAACCTGTAAAAATAGCACAAGAAGCTACTAAAAAGTCGTAAAAATTACATTGCTTAAATTAGCACACATTTTTGCTAAATATTAGTAAGATAAGAACATGAAAAATAAAATTGTTAAATTTACAAAAACTTAGTTAAATTTAAGTTGAATTTTATTTAATTGAACATAGCAATTTACTCTGCAAAAATTGCAAAGATTGAACAATTTCCGACACGCATTATTACTTATAATTTTTTTTTAAGTAAACTTTTTTTTTATTAAGTTATATTTTAAAAAGTCGTCACATTATGTGTACAGAATAATAGTGTAGTCGGATTATTAGTTTGTTTCCAAAAGAATTTTGAACAAAAAGTGAGTGCAAACAAAAGTTAAATTTTTACAAAAAAAAATTGTCAAAAATTCAGAACAATCAAATAATATTAAGATTATTTTTAAAGTATTTATGAATGCTTCAAAACAAGTTCCCAATACTGTTACTTTTTTTGGAATTAGGATACCAAAGACACAAACAAGCCGCTTTATTCACTTTATGTTCCGATTCCATTGTAAGAGAAATAATGAGCCGATCGGTTAAATATTCAAAATTTAAAAACAGAAAAGTTTAATTAATGTGTTGCTTTCTTTGGAAAGAGGATAGTGGAGAGATGAAAGGTGGTGAAAGATGAAGGGCTTCAAACATGGCAACACTGTAATTGCGCGTGTAGATAAGTCTTAGAACAGTTGTTGCTCGCCACCTGATGTAGAGTTGGCGAATTTATTGAAGCTTTTTGTTTCATAGCCCTGATTCATTATTTTACTTCGGTGGGGTTAAGTGCTATGGGAACACCGAAGGTGGGCACAGCGATACATATAAGTGATAGAAAACTCATACATACTATTTTTCTAAATTGATGTTGTCGTCACCGGGAATCGAACCATCGGGACCATCTGTGTAACAGTCCAACGCGCTAACCATTATTTAAATGAAAATAGCATTTACTCTGCAAAAATTGAAAATATTGCAAAATTTCCGATACACATTTTTATTTTTTTTAAGTAAATTTTTTTTTGTATCAAGTTATCCTTTAAAAAGTCGTCACATTATGTGTACAGAATAATAGTGTAGTCGGATTATTAGTTTGTTTCCAAAAGGATAGTGAGCAAAAGCAAAATTTTCCCAAAAAAATTCTTTAATGTCTCACAAAAAAATCGTCAAAAATTCAGAACAATCAAATAATATTAAGATTATTTTTAAAGTATTTATGAATGCTTCAAAAGAAGTTCCCAATACTGTCACTTTTTTTTGGAATTAGGATACCAAAGACACAAACAAGCCGCTTTATTCACTTTATGTTCAGATTCCATTGTAAGAGAAATAATCAGCCGATCGGTTAAATAATCAAAATTGGACGAAATTTCAATATTTAACCGATCTGCAAAAATTGCAAATATTGAAAAATTTCCGACACACATTTTTATAAATAAATTTTTTTAGTAAACTTTGATTTATCAAGTTATCTTTTTAAAAAAGTTGTCACATTATTTGTACAATATAATATTGTAATCGGATTATTAGTTTGTTTCTAAAAGAATTTTAAACAAAAAGTGAGTGCAAAAGAAAGTAAAACTTTTACAAAAAAATTCTTTAATGTCTCACAAAAAAATTGTCAAAAATCGGAACTATCAAATGCTAATAAGATTATAATTCAAAATATTTACGAAGGCTTCAAAACAAGTTCCCAATACTATCACTTTTTTTGAAACTGGTCTGCCCCTAGCAATTAGGATACCAAAGACGCACAAAACAAGCCGCTTAATTCACTTTTTATTCCGATTCCATTGCAAGAGAAATAATGAGCCGATCGGTTAAATATTCAAAATTGGAAAAATATTGCCAAAACTTAAAAAATCTTTGAAACTGATAAAACCGCAAAAAAAAAATGAAAAATGTTTCCGAGATATGGTAATTTTTTTTATTTGGGTGATTTGTTAATTTTTTTTTAATTTTGTATATTTTTTTAACTTTTAACAATATTTTTCTAAATTTATTTTTTCGATTTTTTCCTTAATTTGCGATTTTTATTTTGAATTTTTGTGTTTTTCTTTTTTTAATTTTGTCGATATTTTCTAATTTTATCGGTTTTGACAATTTTTTTTTAATTTTGGTAGATTTTCTTTAAATTTAATTTTTTTTTTTAATTCTGTCGGTTTTTTTCAATTTTCGCGATTTTTTAAATTTTTTATTTAAGTGATTTATTTTTTTTTTTTTTAATTTTGTATATTATTTTAAATTTTGGTGTTTTTTTCTCCAATTTCAACGATTTTTTCTCCGTTTATTTTTACGATTTTTTTTTCCCAATTTGGCGATTTTTATTTTATCTTTTTGGTTTTTCTTTTTAATTTTGGCGATAATTTCAAATTTTTTCGGTTTTGACAAATTTTGGTGATTTAAATAAAATCATTTGGTGAGTCTATATAATAAAAGTGGATTATTTCAATAACCGCGGAACGGTTCGCGTATAAAAGAAGAAAACCAAAAAAAAATTTAAATATGGTAGTTTTGAAGAAGTGCATTAAATTTTTTATTTTAAATTTATGTAATCAGCGCATAATAGTGAGAAGTAAAATAATCGCCGTACAAGCATTTTTTTAATTCGGGCTATCAATATGAACTGATAATGATTGGACAAGGGTGTTTGGCAATTTTCGAAGTTCTTAACGTGCTTTAAAATATTCAAAATATGATTGGTTCATATATTGTAAATCCACGTGTAATTTATTCGCCATATTTTGTATTTAAAAACGGAAAAGTTTTTTTAAAAAAGAGAAGCAACACTCAGGAAATTCTTCCTATTAATTAATGTGTTGCTTTCTTTGGAAAGGGGATAGTTGAGAGATGAAAGGTGGTGAAAGATGAAGGGCTTCAAACATGGCAACACTGTAATTGCGCGAGTAGATAAGTCTTGGAACAGTTGTTGCTCGCCACCTGATGTAGAGTTGGCGAATTTATTGAAGCTTTTTGTTTCATAGCCCTGATTCATTATTTTACTTCGGTGGGGTTAAGTGCTATGGGAACACCGAAGGTGGGCACAGCGATACATATAAGTGATAGAAAACTCATACATATTATTTTTCTAAATTGATGTTGTCATCACCGGGAATCGAACCCGGGACCATCTGTGTAACAGTCCAACGCGCTAGCCATTACACCATAACGCCCACAAAGGCAACAAAGGTAATTACGGCAAAAATAACTAAAAATTTTGTTAATTTTAACTGTTGAAAAATAACTAACAAACGCAGTAAAAATAACTAGCAATGTCGTGAAAATAACTGCCATTCTTTTACTACAAATATTTTGAAACAACTGTTTTTTATCAGTTATTTCTTGATATTTTAAAAATATATATTTAATAAAAAAAAAAGGTTTTTTTCTAATTCGATTTCAACAATCCTACATAAAATGTAATGTCAAAATTCCAGACGCTACACAGAGAAAAGTTTGATGGACGAAACTATGGAAAAATTTAAGACAATTAATGAAACTTTTCTTCACATAATAAATGATAATTTTCTTGAAATTAATGAAAACCTTCATACTTTTATGAAATCAGTTTTTAATGAAACCTTTTCATTGAGTTTATGAATTTTTTAATTAATATAATGATATTTTCCATTAACTTAATGAAAAGTTCAGTTTCATTGATTTTATGCAAAATTCATAAATATCATGCAGTGCACTCCAGTTATTACGTTTTTATGCATTGCAGTTATAATGCAATTTTATTATTATTATTTGCAAAATATTAATATACCATTACTAAAAAATAACTAACTTTAAACTAAAAATATCTAACAAAAATTATCAGTTGACTGCAAAGAAATGTTTTGGTAGTTAGTTATTAATAGGACAACCAAAAAAAAGCTTTAAACCCCATTTAACAGCTTTAAATAAGCTCGAGAAACGGTAAAATAAGCCGAAATAATCCAAAAAATAAAACGTAAAATTGTTACTACAAATAAAATGTGTATATAATTTATTCCTTGGAATTTCGTCAGCCAAGCTTAGTAACCAGTAGAGAAATTGTTTTTCTCAAACTTTACAGTTCAAACTGGTTTAATAAAATATTTTGACAAACCAATTGGTTGCGCTCTATCACAAGTAACATTAAATATTTAACTTTCAATTAAAATATCAAAATGTAGATTGCCAGAGAAAAGGAAACAATATCTTTTTTTGTGAGAAAATATCCAAAATAAGCTTAATTTTTAAATGAAAAATGTCAAATATACGCTATTATTTACAAAATAAGTAAAAATAAACAAATATTAAAAGCTTAAAATAATTATAATTTCAAGATCAGAAGTTTTGTTTAATCTAAATAGTCCTATCCTTTCGAATAAAAAACAAGCTCTAGGTTATTTTTGGTTGCCCTAGTTATTAAAAAAATTTAAATTATTAGAAATTTGAATTATTAGTTTAAAGTAAACTTTAATTATCTTTGATTATCTCAATACTTTCACATTCACATTGCAAAAGAAAATATTAGCCGCATTTTAGAATCTTAACTTTAGGCGTGAAGTTAACAATGAGAAACACCTTTAGATGGCATCTCTAGTTTTCCATGTGATACTAAATACCTAAAAAAAAATATGAATGATCATTACGCATATTTAATAAACCATTAATTAAACAAATAAATAAATGAACCTCACCTTAATTAAATTTAAAACAACAAAACGATCAAAGAAGACTTAAAGAAAATAGGCCATACCAAAAATACAGAGAAGAAATTTTTGTTTAACCCTTTCACTACCCTTGTACACTACAGTGTACACATTTTGGAAAAATTATTAAAAAAATATGATAATGCAGTAAAACTTGATATTTTTGCTTAAATATGTTCATTAAGATCTTGGTCATTGAATAAAAAATCATCATATGCCTAAACTGTTCATCAGGGCAATATATTCTTGAGATATGTAAACAAAGTCCAGTTTTTTTTAATCAGCCTTTATATCCGAAAAAAGGGGAGTTTGGTGATCTCTTAAACTAACAAAGGTAGAATCACCAAATTTGGCACGTAGCTTCATTTAGGGCCATTATTACAACTTGCCAATAGCTAAAGTTCGGATATTATCTGACAGATTATTAGTTTTTCGTTATTATAAGTATACTTTAAGCTAAAAGTGACCCATAAGCTAAAGGGAAGACATTGTTGCCTTTAACTTTAAACGTAAGGTTTATGTGTTTAAAGTTACCACATTTTCTGCTCTATAAAGAAAAAGAAGAAAATACCGAATTTCACAAATTATTGTTTGTTTGTAAACAAATAAATAAAAGTACGTTGCCACTACGTATTTTTATAAACCAATTCATAAACCAATAATCGGTTTTTAGTTTGGTGCTGCCACATTATCAAAAATATTAATTTTATTTTATTGGGAAGTTGTAATAACGAAAAACATTATAGCTCACTTTTTTCCTCACTTTAGCTAAAGTTACCTTTTACTAACAATTACTTTAAAGACAAGTTGTAATAATGGCCCTTAGTGATCAAAACAAAACTAAGCAAAGAATTTTTGGTCATTTTTTTGATCAAAACAAAACTAAGCAAAGAATTTTTGGTTAATTAAATGTTTTAGTGGTAAAAAAGGGTTGAGAAATTTCTAACATTCGATTTTCCGACCCATGTTTTGGTGGGTAGGATATGGTATACACACAGAGAAATCAAGTGCCAACCGAATTGAAAAGTGTATATTAATGGTAACAACTTAGAAATTCAGTTAATACAACGATATTTACACTAAATATCTGAATATTTAGGTGTTGCAACTAAAATTTTGTTGAATTAACAGAACTTTGTTATGAAAACTAATGTAAAGTTGTGCCAACCAACTGAAATTCGTAATAACCGAGTTTGAGTCGATGTAACTGAATTTCAGTTGGCAAGTAGCTAAATGTTTATCTGTGTGTACATGCAAACATTTTTCTTTCTACTTTGCGGACCCTTAACAAGAATCTGAAGTCAAAATAGAAATATATCCACAAACAAAAAGTCGGCAGTGAAAGGGTTAAATAAATTTGAAAAAAAAAACTTTTTAAAAATGGGTTTTAAAGCAAAGTTACGAAAACATAAGATGAACAAACTAATGAAATGAAATGAAAAAAAAAAAAATAGTTTATAAATAAAAAAAAAATAATAAATTTGGAAAAGAAGAAGAAAAAAATATTCGTTTTTTTTTAATTTTAAATCTGAGAGGTTTGTTCAATTACGAATGACTACTAGATATTTTTCTTTTTTTATGTTCACTTTTGGTGTGTGTATTTCAAATGATGTTCATAATGTGTTTGGGGCATTTAATACATATTGAAAGCTAGAAAGTTGTTCCGCACATTCATATATGGGCCTATGTCAAAAATTGTTAAATTCTTTAAAACTGATATTATTTTTTTAATAACTTTCTCAATTTTTATACCTTAGAAAAAATTATTATATGTTTGGGTTACCAACTCTTTTACTCGTAGTAATGGAAATTTTTAGGGCCATAGGTCTATATTTGTAATTGTTATCGATACGCAAAGTTCAAACATTTTAAATAATCCTTTGAAACAAGCTCCCTTTATTTGGTTCTTTTTATTTTTATGTTTGGGGCTTTCAACTTTCGTATTCCATTTGGTATTACACAATCTCCCAACACTTGAGAGATAAAAATCTCATTGCCGTGTCATCACCTAACAAATGCATACAAATAAATACATGGTAGTCGAACATTGAAACTAATTTTTTTTTTTTTAGTTTTCAAATTGTTATTGTTTTTTCACCGGTCACTGATGACCCTTCAGGGAATAAAAAATTGAATTGTAATTCTGCACAGTTGGGGTAACGTCTTTGTTGATGTGCCCTAGTGTTTCCATAAACGGTTAACCGAAAAGCCGGTTTTTGGGCCAATTCTCGGTTTGCGAAGTTTTTTTTAATTTAATAAAAAAAACATTAATTTTGAGATTTTTTTAAATTTTTCAACTTTAATTTGCCATAACTTTTGCGCCACTTGCAGAAAGTGAAAGCACGCAAACGTTTTTGAAGTCTCTAAATAGTGGTTTATTATCGTGCAAAATCCGATTAATGTGCCACAAATTTAAAACCAAATTTTAAATATTTTTGTGAATAGCCGATATATTTTAATATATTAAATTATTTTTTTAGTTTTCGTATGTACCTACCAGGCGAACAAATGAGGGGTTATATCATGCTCAATCTTCTACTATGACTATGAATGAAATTTAGTGATTTTTTTTTACAAATAAAACTCGTTGTTTAGATTAAAGTAACGAATATTAGTGACTTTCTGATCATATGTGTTTACTAGGGGTGCCGATCCAGAATGACCGATTTTGGTATTTATAAATCCCGAAAGTTTTCAATTTTTTAATTTGCCTATTTTATTACATTTTTGTAGCTATGACACACTGCTAAACAACGAAAACTAAAAATAAAACATAAAATATTTATTTATCTTTACAAATTTTTTAAATTATAATTCAGCTTTTATACTATTTCACAAAAGTCTTCTTAACCTCAACATTTCTAAATTAAAATTTGTCAAATGCATATTAATTAGAAATTATTTGCGACTGTCTATATGACGTTAAAATAACACTGTTCTAAAATACATTATAAAATTTGCCTGTGGCGATGTCTCAACTTAAACGCAAAGTTGTCAACACTGAACGTAAAAACCATACGTCAATCTGGTAACGTTGTGAAATAGAGACGGAGGAGATTAGAAAAATAAACAAAAATCTAAAAATAGAATATTTGTGTTTATTAGTGTTAAAAGAAAACTGCATTTTAGCTGCATTACATTCAAGGCCATACTTGGGAGTGATCGCTAAACGGTCATGCTTGGTATTTGTAATGTAAGAAGAAGCGCAGGTTTGACTCTTACAGCAGCCGCAGGTTGCTGAAAAATTTATCATATAGAGACAATCTGAATATTGAATTGTGGGCGTTGTGGTGTAATGGTTAGCGCGTTGGACTGTTACACAGATGGTCCCGGGTTCGATTCCCGGTGACGACAACATCAATTTAGAAAAATAATATGTATGAGTTTTGTATCACTTATATGTATCGCTGCGCCCACCTTCGGCGCTTAACCCCACCGAAGTAAAATAATGAATCAGGGCTATGAAACAAAAAGCTTCAATAAATTCGCCAACTCTACATTGCGTATCGACCAACAACTGTTCTAAGACTTATCACCTCGCGCAATTACAGTGTTGCCATGTTTGAAGCCCTCCATCTTTCACCACGTTTCATCTTTCCACTATCCCCTTTCCAAAGAAAGCAACACATTAAGTAATAGGAAGAATTTCCTGAGTGTAATTTGAATCAGTGTAATTGGTTGAAATAACATTTATTAACTAAATATTTAATATGCGATGAATTCCCTTTTAAAGAAAAATTGGAATTATTTTTTAACCTTCCCAAGTAATTTAATTAAAATACTTTAAAATTAATAGACTGTTAAGTTCTTAGAATATTTTTTTTATTTAATAAGTTTTTTTTTTACTTGACCCTTTGATTGTTAATTAATTTTTATTTTTTAAGATCATTATTAATTTTATTTTTTATCTCTAGTGTTGGGCATTCTAGTTCAGAGTTCATTCCGTTCATTTGCAATTATTGAACTAGTTCGTAAGTTTCTTTTAGTTCATATGTTTCTTTTACAATATTTTTTCCATTATTCATATTGTTAAGTTGGTCAATTGTTTTCAACAAATCTGCACAGTATAAGCAAAAATCCCAAATTAATGGTAAAAATTGAACTAGTTCATTTTAAAACCATTCATTTAGGATTTTCTCTCATATTATGCAAATTTATTAAACAAGTTATTAACCAATACAACAATATAAATAACTGAAAAAAATTGTCGCACAAACTTATGAGCTAAAAGAACGAACTAGGTCAATAACTGCAATTGAACGAAATGAACTAGAATGTTTTTTTTTTTTTTTACATAGTTAACTTATTAAATACATTTCAACCAAACTTCGCAGATATATAGAAAAATGTTTCATTACGTATTTTGTGTATTTTTTGTGCCTTAAAGCGACTTCTATTGGAAATATTTGCAAACAAAGTTGAAACTATGTAAAGACAATTTAATTTTGTATAAATGTGTGAACAAATCTTTATTCAAATACACTTAGAATACTATGTACGTAAAAACCACTGCAAATATAGTTAAAAACAAATGAAATTTCACTTAAAGAAAGGACGACCTACGTTTCAGTAAATGCAAGTCATTTGTTTTTTAATGTTCAAAAAATGGCTCCATGAAATAACCCCCCAGGAAATAACTCCCCAAAACAGAAATGAAATAAATCCCCAAACATGTATATAGAAAACAACAACAACGACATTTTGGGGAGTTATTTCCACTTTTGGGGATTTATTTCCTTCTTTTATTTGGGGATTTATTTCGTAATAAAATAAGTCCCCAAAATTTCAAAATGAAATAATTCCCCAGTATTTATTTTTGAGGAGTTATTTCGTTATTGATGTGGAAAAAAATGTTCTCTATATATGGAAAAAAATTTTCTTTATATAGATTGTTGGAGAAGAAAATTAATTTGTGAAATTAATATTTTGGTTGTGTAATAAAAAAAATTTCGAATCCCTATATTTTTAGATTTTATTTCTGCCAGGCTGTAAGGCGAAATGCCTGTAAGCCCTGGTGGCATGTCATAACGTTCAATGACATACAGTCCATGGACGTTATGTCACTCGAAAAGTGTCGTAATGTCCATGTACATTACGACATTATTTTTTTGGATATTATGTCACTTTCAAATGTGGCATAGCGTCCAGGTTTTTTAAAATAAAAAGATTAATAATATTTAGTATATCAATACAATTTTTTAAATATTCTTTAGTAGTATATCACAAAATAAAACTAAATTTACGCAGAAAAAACTTTATTTTGCGAAGCCGCCTGCCGCGTTCTACGGATGAAGGCCGCCACACAGAAAAACTTGTTTTTACAAATTACTTGATGTCTTAAAAATATAAGATTTCAACGGATTTGACATCTGATTTGAAAAAGAAGTTCTTCTGGGTGGCGGCCTTCGGCCGCTCTTAGGGGTTTTTTTCCTACGTAGAACACGGCAGGCGGCTTTGCGAAATAAAGTTTTTTCTGCGTGCGACACAAAAGAAACTTCAAAATTACTGATCTGTTTCCACACTGGAGTATAATGTTTATGGACCTTATGTCACCCAAAAAGTGGCATAATGTCCATGGACTTTATGTCATTCCATTTGTGGACATAATCTCACATTGCAGACTGTCATAAAGTCCATGGACATTATGACACTTTTCGAGTGACATAACGTCCATGGACATTATGTCATGGGACGTTATGTCATGCCACTGTAAGACTATATTCAGGTTTATATTTAAAAATATCTGTTTTGGAAGTACAAAAATTATGAGAATTAAATATATATGAACTTATATCTATATGTACAATTTTGAGTTTAAAAATGGGGACTTATTTCGTTTCAAATTGGGGATTTATTTCATTATGAAATAAATCCCCAAAAAATGGGGGGTTTTTTCATTCCCGTTTGGGGATTTATTTCATTTCGTTTGGGTATTATTTAATTTTTAAAATTGGGGTATTATTTCATAAGGAAATAAATCCCCATTTTTGGGGAGTTTTTTCATTTTTGTTTTGGGGGTTATTTCATAGAGCCCAAAAAATGACTAACAATTGTAGTAAAAATGAACCACATGTTAGTAAAAAATAAACAAACATTTATTTTTTAAATTTATTTTCATCGGGATAAACATTAATTGCATTTATAGTAAGTAAATGTGCTAAAGTCCCAAAACTTATTTAACAAATTGTGAAAAGCAATCTGATGTAGGCGTGTCCCTATCCGGATTTCATTCCTGCCCAAGGAAATCTTCAGGGGACTTTGTTATTAGAATTTCTAGAGATATTTGTTATGTTAAATCACAAACTCAATGAGAATTTCTTGTCCTCGTCTAGGAGCGAGATTAAAAATTTAAAATATCAAAGAAAAAACAAAAACAACAACAAAAAATTGTTACAATTGGCTTTGTCATCTTCCAAATACTACTCTGTTTTTTTGACAGACCTAGCAATGTAGTGACGTTTATTCAAGTAAATCAACAATAGAAAATCATTTTTATTTTTTTAAATAACAAAAAAAGACTGTAAAAAATTAATGTAAAATCATAAAGCAGTCTTTTGATGTGGTTTGTTTTTTTTAATGAACTACAAGGTTAGTAAAAAATTTAATTTGTTCTACAAATGACTGACATTTACATTAAAAATAAAGAAACTGTATTACAACTCAAACAACTACATATTTCCAAAGCAAAAGTTCCCTGAGTGTATATATGAAATTTTAATTTTGTAAATTAACAGATTTTCGAGACATTTTTTCTTTTTATAAATATTTTAGTAATTTAGTATTTTAGTAAAAACCAGCCATTATTTATGTTTAAAGTCAAAACGGAATGAATTTTGGAATACTTTAGACTTTCTGAATTTAAATAAATTCATGCTCCGATCGGTCAGATTATCAACAACTATGCACTATTTCTGAACTAATTTAATTTTCATATTGTCTTATCGAAATAACAATCAAAAGTATGTAATATTAGGCTTTGCTATATTTTTGAATAATTTTTGAAAAAGGTCTTATCAAAAAATGTAAATAATTATTTGGCAACTCTGAACAACAACAAGGTTTTATTCACGCTTGTAGAGAAGATGTGTAATTAGTTTAAAGTTTTTAACCCGCTTAATTATACTTATCAATTAAAAATATAACCGTTTAAAAACAAAGGTTTGAAAACGGAACTCTTGGAGAATAAGATGTGTAATACTAAAATTGTCTAATGAATTGTTTTATTTTAATGTTTTATATGAATAAAAAATATAAAAAAAAATTAGTCCCAAAAAATCCCTGAATCACGAAAAATCACTTGATGCCGATAAATCCCGGGATAGTTTTCAAAATCCCGAATCCCGGGTTTAAAAATTAGTCGCGTTCGCCACCCCTAGTGTTTACGTATGATTTGTACACCTTAAAACAAATTTTCTGAAAAGAAAACTAAAACTTTGGTTTATTCTTTAGCAATTAGCATGGATAAATTTTCGAATTAGTTTACTTAGCATCTTTGTTAAAAACTGTTAATTTTAAATTCTAAAAACCTCAAATTAACTACGTTGTAACAAAGAAAAAGCACCAAATAAACTTGATTTATACTGTCTCAAATTTTTGTCGAAAGTTTATTATACTTTGCTTATGTTCTGTCGAAAACAAATGTTTTGCATCAAAAAGAATTTTAACAAATCGAACACTTAAAAAAAATTTTGATGTGTGATATGCAGTGAATTTGGTTGTTTAGTTTTTTTGCCATTTAAACTTATACAGGGTGTCCGCCGGGAAGGTATACTACTTTGTTTGTTTATAATTTTTAATTAAATGAAAGAGAATGGATCTTATATTGATAAATGTTTTATTTAATGTCGGCAATTATGTATTGAATACAATATCAGATAAATGTCCGCCTCTGGTAGCCTCACAAATGCGAGCCCTTTTGAGCACATTTTTCATTACATTCTCATACATTTCACGCGGTATTTCATTAATATCATTACGAATATTTTGTTTGAGTTGCTCAAGCGTTTCTGGTTTGTTTGCATAAACCTTGCTTTTCAGATATTCCCACAAAAAGAAGTCCGGAGCAGTCAAATCAGGCGACCGTGGAGGCCAGTCAACATCACCATTTCTTGAAATAACTTGTTGTGGAAAGAGGTCTCGCACTAATTCCATTGTAATCCTGGCTGTATGCGATGTGGCACCGTCTTGTTGATACCACTGAATCTTAAATGGAAACAAATGCAAATCCTTGTACAAAATGTTGACCAAAGTTGTTCTTTAAAGACCAACCTCCTGAGCACGGCGTCAAATTGAGGTTGATGGATTGTATTGAACACTTTCTTGAGCAGCAGTAATGTTTTCAGCCGATCTTGCAGTACGTTGTGGTCCATGCTTGGGCCTATCACCTACAGACCCTTTTTCTTCGAAATCATTCACTACACGATAAATAGTGCGTTTTGTTGGCAGGTTGTTCCTCCCAAAAATTTCATTTAACTTTCTCATCGTAATTGATTTTCGATGATTGATTTTGTTAAAATGTTTTAACGATTAAAACACGTTGGTTTATCGAATATTTTTCCACAATAAATTTGCCACGTGTCTACTTCACGACTGCCAAATATGAACTGTCAAGACTAATGTTTACCAAAATGGCGGCAAAGTAGTATACCTTCCCGGCGGACACCCTGTATATGCTTATTTTTTCGTGTTTTTTTTTTTTGCCCCTAAAAATTGCCCTTTTTCAGATTTTCTCAGCTTGAAATAATTTTTTTCTCAAATTTTTTTACTTTTTAACAGGGTGATTATTTTTGACCTATTTTGTAAATTTGCTATTTTTGCCATAAACACAATGGATTTGGCCATTATTTATATTATCTGGTTTTATGATATCCAAGGGGTAAAAAAAGTGTTTAAAAATTACGTTTCCTTCAGAAAATAGCATAAAAATCTTAATAAAAACTGCAAAATATTAACTCCTATTTAAATAATATTAACTCCTATAGTTTGATTAATTTTATAAAAAAAAAAGTTTCTTTGATTACACTACTCAACATATACATATTTTTAAATTAAGTGAATTTAAAATTGCAAAAACATTTTATTTCATTGGCAGTATTTAAATATCTCGGTTTTAATATTTATATATTTCCTAATACTTTTATCAAAATCCAAAATTGGTTATGAAACGTGCCCCAGTGTCACTAATATGCCAAATACCACATGATCACAAATTTTGAGAACGCATCCTAAATGTGTTTGAAATTAATTACTGCATTATAATTTTTTTATTTAATGGATACATAAATATCATTGGATACATAAATTGTCTAAAAGCTAGTGAAATTACATTTCAAATTTCTTTCAAGGCACAGTCTTTCAGAAAATATTAAAATTGTCATTGGTTTTTTAACAAATTTTTAAGAAAATTTGAAATACCTTTTTGACCAAAAATTTAAATTTTTCATAAATTTTTTAAATTTTGAACTTTAAGGATTTTTTACGACTAAACTGTTAAAGGTAATTTAAAAAAGTTTGCTATTTCTTTTATGAGGAAGTATTAGTAACACGTAGAATTTTTGGTTTTTAAATCGATTCAATAATAAAGTTTTTTTTTGGTAAAAAGAACCAAATTTTTATTTTTAAATTTAAACAACTTTTAAAGTAGAGGAGATAACCTATATTTATAAACATATTTTTTCTTTATCTTACAACGTACACTATCATAAGCTAAAAATTCGGTCCACATTTACGAAAGTTATACCCACCAAAAGGTTTTTTATACACAACCTGTAAGTATATCCTGTACTTAAACAGGGTGACCCAATAACAATGTTACAAAATACTAACACCTCTTTTACAATTGTCAATTTGATTCGTACCGATCTGATCAGTAGTTTAGAAGTTCTATATTTATTACCATTATTTTTTTCAAATTCCCCACTGTGCAACGTTAACCCGTGCAGTGCCGCATTGAGATTAAAGGAGAAATTGCGGAATTTTATATATATTTTAACAAAAAACATTTAGTTTTTTTTCTTTTACATACCTTGCCAATGCTATTTCTTAAATCCATAAAAAAAAATTTTGAACTATATTAACCTTTAGATACTCTTGGTGTCAAAATGACCATTAGTTGAAAAGTATTAGCATAACACATTATATTATAACGAATTTTCAACTAGGGGCCATTTTAACACCAAGAGCATTTTTTAATGGGTTATAGGAACGGCTTTGAACTCTACTGTTCATAAACTAGGCATTCCAATCAACAAATTTCTGTGTTAAAATTGCAAATCCATTGGAAAAATCATGAAATATTAAGAAAAGAACTTAAAATTTTAACTTATTTTCCACAAGCTTCAAATGCCTAAATAAAAAAAAATGAAGTTCTCGTCATATAAAAAAATCTTATTAATATTACTACCAAAGAGTTTGCACTTTTTCGCAGAATCCATCTTTATAAAACATATTTTCTAATATATATATGTAGGTACTTTGAGTCTAAACCTTTCAAAACAAATTTGTTCTCATTTGAAGTTTCTAAAATGTCGCTGTTTTTATATTTACGTTACATAAACTGTATTTTTTTATATAAAAATATTCTTCTTTTTAAAATTTTTCATAATATTAGCAAAATTAATTCAGTGGAAAAGTTTGCGCATAGTGATAAAATATAAAAATATTTTAGCATGTATAAAATTTATAAGTACAAAACTAAACATGCAAAATTTTCAACTTCCTTGCAATACCGCTTAGATATCCCGAAACAAACACCTACATGATTATACTCAGACGAAAGATAATTTTGTGTAGATTTATATTCTTAAAAAAACTTTCTTAATTTTGCGCATTAATTTCTAAAAATTAGGCAAAATATACACACAAAAAAAATCGCGATATTTTGCAGCAGGTTCTGCTAAAATTTGAAAATTGTTGAGTAGTGTTATTTGCAAATAAAATATTACTAATTTTTTTATTAGTGCATGAAAGTTGTTTTAATCAAATTGAAAAACAATTCTATTTGGTTTAACAATTATTTTGCAATAACTACAACAACTTTTTTTTAAAAGTGTAGTGATTTGCAGTAAGTCATTCTTTTTCCGCAAATAAATACAAAATTGCTTAGTAATTTTCAAAAAATTTTCCTGTTAGTGGTTTTGAAATTTAACTTCTAAAACAAAATCCCGTTTTGTTGTAAACTTTAAACAAACAAACTAGTTTTTATTAAGTAAATTATTGAAAAGGTTGTTTATTATTTATGGAAAACTTTTAAGTAAAACATGAACATGTTAAAACAATCAACAGTTAGTGCGAAAAGAAAATGTACAAAAATATTAATCCTAGACGGTTAAAGATATTCAAACAATTTTAATTTTGTATAATTTTATGGACTAGACTAAACTTTAATTGAAAAATAAAATTTAATTTTTTTTTGGAAAACTGTTGTGGTCTTTACATGGCATCCCTGACATTATACATTTTAGATTCGTACAACTTTTTTTCTCTAAAAATTATCGGATTGGAACAACGTTATATTTTTTTGTGTCTGTGAAGTACATGTTAATAAGGAGCATGCATCGAACTAATTAATTTTATTAATGCTAAAGATTTAATTAATTGTAATGATTTCATTGATCAATATCAATATATTTAATATATACAGATAAGCTTTTTGAATAACTCCAAAATATAAAAAATATTGATATGAAAAACGTGCTAAAATCAATAAATATTGCCAAAATCCTGACTGGCATTATTTCATTTTCTGTCTTTAGCATGCTCCATTATCCATGTCATTTCGTTACCCGTGTTAAATGTTGCAATCGCACTCGTTCTCTTTTCCATTCTTCATCGTTCTAATTTGAAACAATGTTCCATTTCGTTTCGTTCCATTAACCTTCTAACGGATAAGGCTGCCTCAGGACAGTCTTCATAAAATGTACAACAAATGCGTCAAATTAGCGTTTTATACTTAGAAATGAATATATTCCGATAGAAAACTAAATTCGCTAAATATTTCGCAAAGAAATTTTTCGTGTGCCGTCCACGGTTTGGAAGCGAGAAAGCTTCAAAAGCAAAATTTCGTAAAATTTCAAAATATAATTATTTTTGGAAAAACATATTTTTCAAAAATCTAAAAATCCAATTTAAGTTGACTAAAAACTTTTTATAATAAAATATAAGTAAGACCGAAGCTTTATGTTTAATAATAAGTCCTTACTTTGGTCCAAGGACTCACAGGATTTTATCAGGATTCCTGTAAAGGACATCATCTTAACTTATAAACTAATAGACGGATTTTTTTAAAATTTGGCAGAAGGAAGACATTAAGATTTAGTAGCAAAGCGTTGAAGTTTGAACATTACAAATTGAAGTTTCTATACTTTTTCGCCTAATTTCGCTTTTTCCAAAAAGCGAAAATCGTGATATCTTCTTTAATATGAGCAGAAAAAAAATAGTTTTTGGAGTGTGGTTATATCTTGGTAAGAGAAATAATTTTTGTTCAAAACTTCTCTTTTATATACTTTAGTTTTCAAAATGCACCCTAAAATATCGCCCAAATTAGGCAGCGATAAAAAATTTTGTTGAAGAACTTATTATTTGTTTTTCGAGTGGAGAACATAGTATGAATTTCGTTGCAAAACATCGTTTGCCAGTTAGAGGGTTAAGGGTTCTAAAAATATAACGATTCCTCCAGATATCGATGAAATATGGATATGTGTTAGAGGATTCAATACTAAAAATATTTCGGTAAAGACGATTTTATTGATTTTTAGGGCGTTTAAAGAAGTTTTAATGTTGTTTGAAACTTTTTCGTTTAAAAGCTTTAAAATATCATTAGATAGTACTTTATTGGATAGATCTTCATAATACCTTTCATTTCAATTCCAATTTTTATATACTCCATTAGAAGAAATATGAAAAACAAAAAAAAAAATTAAAAAGGGGATAATCGGGGATAAAAAGGGGATACAAATCGGGCACAAAGAATCGATCTGGATTTTAGTCAGTTGTTTTTCAAATTCAAATTTTTTCAAATTCGTTTAAAACTGTAGGCTGTGTTAAAATTTGCTCAAAAAAAGTCATAATTTCCCCACTATGCCAGGGTTCAAGTCCCGGCAGGAACAAAAGAATTATAAATTCATTTTTTTTGTAATTTTACTTTCGAAAATCTATTTTTAGACCCCCTATTTCATTGTTTCGCCCACATTTGCCAACGGATCTTTGTCTTTTGTCAGACGGTTCTTTTGTCTAAAGATGTTATCATTTTGGGATGAGGAAACCACCTGCTGGCAATACGGGCTTAAAGTGCCTTGCCAGCGGTGGCGTGTTTGTCTTTTTCTGGCAGGGCTTGTTAAAAATCAACATATATGGATCCATACATACGCACACATGCTTCATACATGTCCACATGCATTCATACATGATTCATATATGTTCATATGTTGGACCATATATGTTCAGGTGAGAGTATCAACGAAAATTAAGTTAATACCCTATGGGAATGAGGAGTCAAATGACCTAAAAGTGACTGGTAAAAGAAGGATTTATCACAGCACTGGTATAACTTAATATTGAAGTGGGTTAAGCAGTGTCAATTGTCCTAAAATTACCAATCCTGTGACTGGTAAAGAGAGGACATACCACTTAACCAGAATGCTTACTAACAATAAAAAGCCAGTTGGCCAGAATTTTACCCATTGGAAGCTGTTTAGTTTTCGTTTATTTTATACGATATAACCCTTTTGCGACAGTCTTGTGGTATGAACATCTTTGGTTAGTCCTGTGGCATGCCACTATGTGCTTTAAAGCAGGACAAATGACCCCCTCCTATGACAAGCCAATGTTAAAGTTGCCAGTTGTTTACATAGGGTAGGGTTTAGCAGAGGACCGGTCTCTAGCACAAAGGGACCGATCCTGTGGCACACGCCTGACCGGTCCCATTCCCCATAGGGTAACTACATGTATGATCATACATAATCCATATATTGCCATATGTGTATATTAACGAAAATTAAGGTAATATTTACATGTATGATCGCATATGAACACCATGAGCATATATGCATCACATATGAATGTACATTAGGCCTGGTCGATAAAAAAAGTTGTGCCGGTCCCCCCCTAGAATTAAAGATAATTTGAAGAAGATTTGAAAAAAAAATTTTTTTTTTTTTTTTGCCACGCCCCTTGACCCCGTGCATTAGGGTTTTTATTTCCTGTGGCTCCATTTATAGTCCGATCGTAACGTGTTATATATCATTGTTTTTGGAATGACAACGGCTACATTTTTTTATTACTTTGATCACTTTTGACTCCGACGTCAAATTCTAGAAGTGACTTCTGGAAACTCGATTTCTACAACCCTAATTTTGCATATTTTTACATATTTTTGCATATTTTTGCAAATTTTTGTTGATGTTTTACTAAAAAAGCCGTTGTCATTCCAAAAACAATGATATATAACACGTTACGATCGGACTATAAATGGAGCCACAGGAAATAAAAACCCAAATGCGCGGGGTCAAGGGGCGTGGCAAAAAAAAAAAAATTTTTTTTTCAAATCTTCTTCAAATTATCTTTAAATCTAGGGGGTGACCGGCACAACTTTTTTTTTGTATGGGGTGCGACCCACTCTAATGTACATGCCCATTTATGATATGAAATGTCTTCATATGTAAACATGAATGAGTTCATATATGTCCATAAATGATATGTATCCATTTATGGCCATGTAATTTTAATTTTTAACCAGGAAGTTTATTTCTGTGAGTGTTGACATATTTTTTTAAATTGTTCATAAAAAAAATTTGCGAATTTTCTTATGGTTTAGACTGTAAATAATAATAATACAGTTTTGCACCTCATTACAAATAAATACAAACCACTAACAACAATATACATAAAAAAAGAACATTATTCTCAAATACATATCTGCAGCTGACAAGTGAGTCTGATAGTCATTACAACTTAAAGCTTTGATCTAGGAAGGCCGGTCTTCTACACAAATCAATTTAACCTGTGCTTACAAAAAAAAAAAAAAAAAAACGACTAAAGTAATAAATACAACAAACGTCAGTCAGTTAGTAGTCGGTAGTTGTAACGCGATCGTTCATTACCGTCATATTCATCAACATCATTATTATTATTAACATCATACAAGTTGCGGTCGTTGATCATCATCGTCATCATTTATACAGAGAGCAAAAATTCATTTAGTGTGTAAAAGTTCAGTTGACAACTTCCCGCGTTTACGGTGTTGCTGGCAGTCTATCTTTGTGTTTTTTTTTTTTTTTTTTTTCTTAAATTCAAATCGTTGCATATGCTGTGACGACGAACGTTTAACTAACTTACTAAGCTTAGCTAGCAAGCTTAACTAGCTAAAATTTAGTCGTACGCCTAACGTTGACATTCATTGTTGTGTTGTGAAACTCTGACGCTTACGCAAAATGTAAACTTTTTTTATACAGTTTTTTTTTCTTTTAAAAATTATACATTGAATTAAATAAATACCAAAAAAATTAAAAAAAGGTGTTGAAAAAAAAAATTATTATAACATAAAAAGAGGTGTTTTTTTAAACATGAAAAATTAAAAAAAAATAATTTTTTTTTAAGAAAAAGTAAAATATTAAAATAAAATATTCTATAAAGCAAATAAAATATTAATAAAGAATATTTTTTTTATATAATTCTAGTGCTAAAAAATAATATATATAATAATTGAAAAAATCTACGCTTGTTTATAAGTTAGAGCGAAAAGACTTAAAAAAAATGCTTAACAATTCTAATCATACAACAAAAATGATGAAGAAATAAAATCTTTTAAAGTGAATTATAAACCGATATACAACAGAATTCCTGCAAGAAAAAGACAAATAAGTAAAAGTTTTAATAATTTCCCGAATTCATCATATGATTGCTTTTTTCAAAACTAGGATTTATACAAAATATACATCAAAAGAACAAGGTAAATAATTCATTTCTTTGTTTCAAAAAAAAAAAAAAAAAAATATGAAAAAAGTTTACTAAATATAACAAAATTCTAAAAAAATCTCCATTAAGTCAGCAGAATTATTAACTAGTTAATAAATTATAGTAAAGAACATACATTTAATACAAATATGATGACTACATAAATATGCTAAAATAAGAATATAAGAATAAATATAAACTAAAAAAATAAATAAATACTAGCCACAAAGAATAATAACACAGTGCAACAAATGAAGACTTTTGGAAAAATGCACGGACTCGACAGTACAGGTTCGATTGTACTACCAAAGGTTAGTTAAACCCTGTACTCGGTTTGGCCAGTTTGATTTTTTTTATTGACCTTAAAAGATTTTGAAAATCAGTGCACCACTCAAAAAAGGTGTCGTCAGTTTTTGGCCTACAGCTAATTCAGAAGCGATGATATTGCTTAACTATATTTAGGAATAATGTAGTGAAGAGTCTACTGAACAAATCTTATAAACATTTTATGTGCATAAAATCATTTTTTCTGCACTTTTTTGAAAAAATATAAGAGAAAATAAAAAAAATATTTTTTTTTTTTGCTTTTTTCAGCATAACTTACAGGGACTTATAATTTTTCACTAACAATATATGACAAAATTGTAGCCATTGTAAATCTGAACAACTTTTGTGAACATATCAATACAATCTGAATGTGTTTAGGTATCCGAAATAGCTTACAAAGGCCACTAGTCGTTTTTGACAAGACTACACTTTTATTACATTTTTGTTTACTTTTTTTGTTATTGAAGAAAGTAAACAAAAATGCATGAAAAGTGTAGTCTAGTCAAAAACGACTATTTATAAGGTACAAAGTGGTCTTTGTAAGCTATTTCGGATGCCTGGAAACATTCAGATTGTATTGATATGTTCACAAAAGTTGTTCAGATTTACAATGGCTATAATTTTGTCATATATTGTTAGTGAAAAATTATGAGTCCCTGTAAGTTATGCTGAAAAAAGCAAAAAAAAAATTATTTTCTCTTATAGTGCAGGAAAAAATGATTTTATGCACATAAAATGTTTATAAAATTTGTTCAGTAGATTCTTCACTACATTATTGCTAAATATAGTTAAGCAATATCATCAAGTCTGAATTAGCTATTGGCCAAAAACTGAGGACGCCTTTTTTTGAGTGGTGCACTGATTTTCAAAATCTTTTGTGGTCCATAAAAAAAAATTGGTAGTCAAACTGGCCAAACCGAGTAGAGGGTTTTACTAACCTTTGGTAGTACAATCGAACCTATACTGTCGAGTCCGTGCATTTTTATCACTGTTGCACTGTGTAATAAATATGTATACAACAATACTATTTTATATACATAATTTTATATACATAAATTGGAGAAGTACACTAAAAACTTTTTATTTTCATTGTCTAAAAAAAAAAATTATAAAGTGATTAAATTTGAAAAAAAAAAATCACTAAATATAAGTTTTATACGTATACGTAATATGAAATTAAAAAATATCACTCATACGCCACCATTTCCATTAGAATAGGAGATGTCAGTTGGAAATAATACTGTGCAACAAATTTTAGGTCATCGCCGTCAGCCTCAATGTTTCCAATGCGAAATGAAAGTTGACTATTGGATAAACAAAGCCACCAAAAGGTTTTACAAAGTTAGTTCGAATTTAATTTTTATGACCTCTTGAAGTTGGGCTATTTTTGAATATTTTTTTCAATATGAGCGAAAGTCAAAATAATAATGTATGTATTAACATTTAATTTGGTGAACTTATTGCTCCATTGCTCCCAATGTCGAAAAATATATTTTTTTATATATTTCAGCAAATAATAGGCGAGATAGTGGTGGTCATATAAAAAGAAATCATAAATTTCTGGTGGAAAGACGCACTCAGCATAAAAATTTCGCCATTTGAAAACTGAAATTCGGTTACTTCGAAGCAAATTCAGTTACTACGGCTGAAATCGGTTGATATTTCTTAATATTGGTTTTCACAACAAAGTTCAGTTAATATAGAAATCAAAGCCAACATATAGAAATCTAATTTAAATGTGGTTGCACTAACTGCATTTTTTAGTTGTTACCACCAAAATACACTTTTTAATTTGTGAACTATTCTTAAGAAATCGTTTTTGTTATTTCAAAAACAAAATGACAAAACTTATCAATTTTAATTTATAGTCTGCTAAATTGAATAAAGTTTTTAAATAATTTTTGCGAAAAATCATACTCTGTTGATATATTTCATTCACTGGAAAAAGACCCGTAAAAATCGCCCATAGCCATTTCAAGAAATTTACATATCTGACAACCCTGAAAAAATATGCCATATAAAACACTTTTTTTTGCAATAAAACATAACAAATTAGCTAATATATGTGTCCTTGTCTTTCGCTTTAGTCAGTCTACCTGAACGTATATTTGTTTGCAATTTCAACGATGAAATTCTACTTGCAATTAAACTACTAAAAGACATACTAAAAGAAAAATAACAAAATGTTTTCTTAAAAATCGAATACATTTTTTTTACAAAATATTCGGAACAAATTCCGAAAATAAATTACACTATTCAGTAGCCCATACAAAAATTTTTACTAATTTTTTGCTATCAGCGTAGTGAATACAAAACATTTGCATTTTATAAAAAATCTTTATAAATTTTTTTTTTTTTATAAACATAACAAATTAGCTAAGATATGTGTCCTTGTCTTTCGCTTTAGTCAGTCTACCTGAACGTATATTTGTTTGCAATTTCAACGATGAAATTCTACTTGCAATTAAACTATTAAAAGACATACTAAAAGAAAAATAACAAAATGTTTTCTTAAAAATCGAATACATTTTTTTTTACAAAATATTCAGAACAAATTCCGAAAATAAATTACACTATTCAGTAGCCCATACAAAAATTTTTACTAATTTTTTGCTATCAGCGTAGTGAATACAAAACATTAGCATTTTATAAAAAATCTTTATAAATTTTGTAAAATGAAACTTTTTCATTAAGCGCATGAACTTTTAAATAAATAAAAATTTCCATAACATTTAATATAAATCTGCATCAATCTAATGAAAAGTTTCAATGGACGAATTGTAGCAAAACTTCGTTGATTTAATGAAAAAACTCATTAATATCATGAATATAACTTTTACAATGTATAAATTATTTCATAATAAATATATAAATAAATAAATAAATATAAATAAATATAAATTTTGGTAATTTTTATAAGTTACTTTTGTAATCGGAATTTTTATATACAAACAAATAAATTCGATGTGTTTTTTATTTTTTATATTCTCTGCATGATATTAATGAATATTTGCAAAAAAGCAATGAAATTGCAGTGAATCTCGTTCATTAAAAAAAACATCGTTTTATTTATTAAAAGTTTCATTTACTCAATGAAGAAGTTTTATTAACTGGTCTCATAAAAAGTATAACATTTTTAATAATTTTAGTAAATTGTTCGTTCACTTTGTGCAGAAAAGTGTCATTAGTTTACTGAAAATGTTCATTATTTTTTGTCCACTTAAATTCTCTACTGTTTTCATGTCAGAAAAAAATAGTCAACCCAATTATTGACCAAGTTTTTCCTTTTCAACCCAGTACTTTTAAACGGCAAATTTTTTTTTTTACTGGATATATTTTTTTTACTGGATAAAAATAATTAATTAATTACATGGACCCTTAACCCTTAACTATTTCCACATCTTGACTATAATTGTAAATAAAAATAGTACAAAATTGTTATCCAGAGTTGCCAAATAATTATTTGCAAAAAACTAATTTTTTAGATAGGAATTTTTCAAAAATTATTAAAATTTGTTTATCGTTTAAAGATAATTTTTAAAAATCTGACCGAGCGGATCATGAATTTTTCAAATACAAAGTTGAAAATATGTCAAAATTTATTCGCCTTTTAAAAATAAATAACGTTAAGGTTGGTATATAATAATTTTAAAATATGCTCAAAGACATGTTTAATTTTCTTCGATCTTCTTTTATTATATGATTTTTCTTCAAGCTTAAGATCTTTTGTTGAAACGATTGTAAATTATTAATTTCCAATATTTCGTCTCCACATTTGGAGACTTCTTCAGGGAAATTTATTTATTATTATCAAAGTTTCAACTTTGGTTCCTAAAATTTCCACTAGAGGGCGCTTTAAGGATGAAATTAAAAAATAACTAAATTCCTGAAGCATTGTTTTATACTAAAAGTTCTATTATTGTCACCTTCTTTAAATGTCGGTATGTTTTAATTTAATTTTATTTAACACACATGCAAAAAATATAACTTTGCTGTTAGCCAGCTTATATGCACAAACATCATTAGCTCAGACGGCAGACCGGTCCCTGGCACCTTGGGAGCGGTACCTTTAGTGATAGATTTTTTGAAAATATGAATACTTTGTGAATTGTATTTAACCAAAAGAACTTTATTAATAAATATTTTGACAAAAAAAAAAAATTAGCTAGCTTTAAAATTTTCCTTTATTAATTTGGATTTGTCACGTTTGAGATCATAATTAATGTGGTACTATTACAAATAGAGAACACTAATTGTTAATAAATGTAAGAGAAGATGAAAAAAATCTTGTGCGGATCAGCGCTAGAGTGACACACTTTCAACCTAGGCGACATTTTCAGCCTCATTCGAATCCACCACCCACAAGAAACTCAACGTTTGATCAGAAATATATATCAACCAACCACAGAAAATCGGTGATGTTAATTTCGTTTATTTTAATAAAATTTATAGTTAGGACCTTTTTAAATTTCTATGTAATTGGTAAACAAATCTTTTTAAATAATTTTCTAAATCAATTTCAAGCCTTTTGCGAACTTATAATTAATTTAATATTTATTTAGCTTATTTACACCCACCCATAGTAACATATTTTACACATAAAATTTGCAAGCCAACAATATTATTGATAACGAAATGACATACAAAATTAATCATGAAATTAAAATTAAAAAATTTTAGCCAGCAACTCAAGGTAAATTTTTAAAATATACATCACATTTATATATTAATATTAATTTATCTGAACAATAAACCCACAAACGCGTGCCATTTAATATTTCAAAAAAAAAAATTAAATTACGTAAAAAAACCAGAGGCATATTCACTATTATCTTCAACTTAAATCTTCAATACTAACAGAGAATATAAATATTTGTATAACTAATTTTTTTTTCTTCCCAGCCAGCAAACGGGCTCAAAAGTGAATCAAAAATGGGTTCAAAAAATTTTTATTAAAAATTACATTTTTTGCAAAAAAGTGATTTATAAAAATGAACCTTCTTTTTGGACTCAGAAAAATGAAAGGGTCAAGAAAAACTTCGCACATAAATTGGAGTATTTTTTGAGTCAAAAAAATTGATCTAAATTTCCCTCGTAGAATGCAGCCTCTTTTGAGTCATTTCATTTTTATTAAAAATTACATTTTTTGTAAAAAAGTGATTTATCCAAATGAACCTTCTTTTTGGACTCAGAAAAGTGAAAGGGTCAAGAAAAACTTCGCTCATAAATTGAAGTATTTTTGAGTCAAAAAAATTGATCTAAATTTCCCTCGTAGAATGCAGCCTCTTTTGAGTCATTTCTGAGTCCGAAAAAAACTCATTTTGGAGTCTTGTTTCAGCACTTTTAGACTCAAAATTATGTATTTTATGTATTTTAAAATTATTCCAAAAACAAAAAGGCCGCGAGTTAAAGGGTTCGCATTTCCATGTCCAGTTTATTTTATTATTAAAATCTACAATTGATTTACAATATTACAATTCACAAAATATATATAACTTGAAACAATCACAAAACTTTTTCCAGTTTATTATGTTGGTCCAATTTTTGACACTCTTGCTCAATAACCGTTAATATTTTTTGTCGAGTTCAATATATTTTAAAGCGATATTATGGCAAATCCGTGCACAAAGAAATTTTTTGTTTTGTTTTCAAAAAACGTGTCAAATATAAATAATTAAAAAATTCGTTTTAATCCAAAAATAAATTTTGTTGAGCATTTTTGGATGCATGAATTATAAACGTAAAGTAATTATTAAAATATCTTTTTGGAAATCTATTTATAGACACATTACTTTATGATTTTTTGTAAGTAAGGAGTATATTTTTGATATCACGAACGAAAACAAGAAACACAACAATTCATTTACATGTTAAGCATCAAAATATTATATGTATCGATAGCTCAGTTGGTAGAGTTCTCGCATAACTAATAATTAACAAACAGAGACCCCAGGTTCGAATCTCAGCGTGACCATGTTATTTATTTAATTAAAAACAAATATTTGTAATAATTTTTTTTTCATAAATTTCTTTTTTATGAAAATCTATTTATAGACACATTACTTTTTCAGAACATATAACCATATAAGTAACCAGTTACTTTATACCCTACAAGGTAATGAGACCACCCATTACTCACATTTTTGAGTCATTGTTGATGATTTTAAGAGGGCTCTTATTTAAATCTGTAAAAAGTGTGTTTTTTTACAAAACATTTTTGAAACCTCAAAAATAAAGATTAAAATTTGAATCATATTTGATTCCATATTAAGAGGGCTTCAAAATTCATTTGTTTTTTTCGGTAATTTTAGTGTCATGTATTTTGAGGGCTCCGAAATTTGCTGGCTGGGTTTATTTTATTTTTTTTTGCCAGAAACAATGTACGCAATTACATTTTGCATTCGTCATATGTTCGGTTGTAGCACCCAATTTACAATAGTTGGTGATGAAATTTAAGAGACAGAAGTTTGATGACTTTGAATCTCTATTACGTCAGTTATAAACATGACTTGAAAAGTATGAATTTTTTTTTCTTTAATATATTTTCATATTTTTAATTACAGGTGAAAAACCTGTATATGAATCATATTAATATGTGATTGCAATTTAAATCTTACTACTTTGGGTTTTTAAATAAATTACCAAAAAAAGAAAAGATGTGTTGTAATTGGCTGATATAAAAGGAAAAGATACTATTCCACCTGGACTATTGTCTGATACTTGAATGTGTGACTAACTTTTACATTAGATTAGATTTAAAAATTTATGAGTAGTTTTTTGTAAAGTAAAACAAACAAATTTAATTTTTGATAAGATAACTTTTATGAGTTTTTTTTTTTAAATATAAGAGTCATTCCAAACATGTTCGCTACGGTATTCGGATATGTGACTACGGTTATCATTAAAAAATAAGCACATCGATGTTCAATGTTCCTATGATATATTTGATGTATTAAGTTTTAAAAAATTCGGTGCAGTTCGCGTTGAATAGCGGTGAGAAGATCGATATTTTTATCAAAACTGCAGAAAATTCCACATGTTTATACTGCTCCGACTTTTTAAGTTTTCATTCGATTTTTACAAATCGTATCTCATATGAAAGGTTGTATTTTCTACTTTTGAATATTTGTTAAAAAAAATCATTAAGTATCTTTGCAGAAAGTTTGGAAAAATACCATCTTTGATTTTTCTTCAACAACATATTCAGAGTAGGTTTTCCATGGGTTTGAAAAATCTTTAGATTTTAGTAAGAAATTCTCATATCATTTGCTTAAAAAAGTCTCATATCATTTGCTTAAAAGTGTTTTTTAATATTTCCTGAAATTTAATTGATATCTTCTGAATATTATTTGATGTGTTATATTAAGTGGGAATTTTTTGAACAATTTTAATTGAAATTTTAACTGGACAATACAATACATTTCAATAAAGTAAACAAAACTATCCAATTCTAGGCCATCTGTGTCTGTGCAGGGGAATGCCTGCGAAGGTGTACGCTCAGATCTCGCATCTACATTCTTTCTGGCAGTCAGGCTGCACTGAGGGCCTTAATGGCTTATAAGCTGTCGTCTGGGTTGGTCATGGAATGCATTCAGACTATCAATAGGGTCGGTAGGGGCAACTCTCTAACCTTGGGGTGGATTCCTGGTCATGAGGGGCATGAGGGCAACGAGAGGGCAGATTGTCTTGCCAACCGCGGACCCGAAGGCCCTTTATTGGTCCTGAACCATTTTGTGGAATACCTGCGGGGTATGTTAGGGAAAGGCTCAGGGCATGGAGAGAGTCTGAATTCTCTGGTTACTGGGAAAACTCTCTCAGCGCCAGGCTAAGAGATTGATCTCTTTTTCCAGTAGGTGGTCGAGGCGACTCTCGTCGGGGGGGTTTGAGGACCCTGGCGTCGTACTTAACTGGACACTGTAATCTCAGATACCATCTGCACAGGAAGGGTCAATCGGACACGGATATGTGTAGGTTTTGTGAGATGGTGTCTGAGTGAGACCTCGGAGCATGTTCTCTGCGAATGTCCCAGGCTTTGTTATAGGATACTTAGGTTTCTAGGTGATCGCTTCATTTCGCCTTCCGACATCGCGAACATTTTGCCTAATAGGAAATTGGCTTTATAGGTAGCTTGAATCTGTAGGTTACTTTAGGCAGCACAAAAGACCTACATTGCTCGCGGTGCATAGTGCCTTCTGATCTAATCTAATCCAATTCTAGTAAAAGTAATAAGGCTAATATTTAGTAAACTTTTTTTTTTATTTTGCCGATTTCAGCAGTTTTATTTTAATTTTCCAAACATTTTATTAATATTTAGTAAAAATTTTTATTGACTTTAGCAAATCGATTTCCATTAAGAGTTTACTAAAATTGTACTAAATTTTAGTAACTTTTACTAATTTGTTTTACTACTTTTACTGCAAAATTTTCTATAACAATTACAGTTTTTCTGTAACTTTAATAGACTTTTCTATTTGAGTGTATTTATGGTTTGACAATCCCATCAGAATTTTTAGTTTTCCAAATATTCTCCTAGCGTCATTTTGGGTTTTTTTCACAAAATGGACTATCAATAAAAAAATGTTACCCTGACTACAGATTTTTTTCTATATTAAATGAAGACGTTGTGTGGCATCGTACTTTTATTGGTAAAACTATAACAAAAAAAAAAAAAACACAACTCAATTTGTTGCAGTTTACACAAATTTAAAGCCATTAAACTGTAATAAAAACTTTATGAAATATAGATAAATGTTAAACAAAATCCATGACGTCTTAGACCAGTATAATAATGTTATGAAATATTATTCGCCAATATATAATGTTCAAAAATTTTACGATGCGATCCGCAAAATATGCCAATAACTGTATATTTATTAAGATAATAAAGTTTTATATATTTTTTCTTAAAGATCAATAAATTACTTTGAATTTGATATTTGATATCATACTGCTACTATGTTCCACTTTTTCTTAAAAAAATTATTAAAACATTTGTGAGTCCAGATTATAAGTGGGCAATTCTTTAATCATCTTAATAATTAAATGCTCTCTCTCTCTACAGGTAAGGAAAAAAGTATATGGTACAAAGTTAATAAGAGACGTAACTTTTTAGTTAACAGTCTTTCTAAAAAATTATTTATGTTTTAATAATATTAGACAAGCCCTCAATTAAAACACACAATTTGCTTGGCTAAGAAAAAGCTGTGTAAAATTATTATATCTACATATGAAATAAGTATATGGTACAAAACTACAAATTGCTTAAAAACTTTAGATATGTTATTTTTAACGCAAATTTTTAACACGAAACCTTATTTTAGAGTAAATTACATGTTTTTTCAATATGATAAATATGACTTCATAACTTTTTTTTGAACATTTTTTATGAAATGTATTAAAGATTGCAATACAAAAATTCTTAAATGGTTTTTCATTATAGTTGGCAGACAGTACCGCTAAAATATCGTTATCGATTCAAAACCCTTTAAACTGACTATCTTTATCCCTAAAATAACGTTACCGAAATAACTAAAAAACCGTTATCCGTAAAATACTGTTACCGATATAAATGAAATACCGATATCCTTAAAATACCGTTGCCGAAGTAACTAAAATACTATTATCGCTAAAATACCGTTACCGAAATATATGAAATAGCGTTACCCTTAAAACATAGCTGTTAAGTAATGATTACTAATAGTAATAATTAGTAATTAGATTATTTTTTTTTAAAGGTGAAGTAATGATTATATTACGATTATTTTCAGATTCGCACGATTACTAATTGATTACGATTACAGATAATCCAAAAATAATCAAGATTAATAAAAATTACGAGAAAATAATCAAAAATAATAAAAAGTAATCAAAAAATAATTCGATTATATTTTTTGGCTTAAACTAGATTTTTTCCGAAGAACATGTAACTCTATATCTCGGAAACCAATTGGAATTTTGTTTTCCTTTCGATATAGTTGTATTTAGTCTTAGAGACTACAAGGAGTTATAATTAAATTAGTGTTCTCTAAATAGTTTTAAGTTTTTTTTTTCGAAATTTTAAGTTGGTTTTAACTTTATGCCATTTTGTACCATATACTTATTTCATATAGAATTTTTTTTTATTTTCCTGCCTTGATCACAAAAACTATAGAATGTTAAAAATAGTTCATAAAAATACTTTAGACCAGGAGTGCCCAAAAGTTCCTTATGGAAGAGCAAACACCAATACATTTAAAGAAAAACTAATTTTTATTCAATATTTTTTGTTGTAAAAACCAATACATACAAAGAAAAAAGAAAAAAATATTTCAATGTTTACCAGCAAAGCATACGAAAGTGTTGTTGCTTTGCGCTTGCGTGTATACAGCAAGGATGGCAAAATTGGTACAATTGTACTTTTTTCGGTACAATTTGAAATTCAAAAGTACAATGGTACACCAATGACATATATAGTACAAATTAAATTTCCCTAGTTTTAGTTTCTAAACAGCTTAATAAAACAAGGTATTTCCGACTCTCAAATTTTCTAAAAATCAATATCAAGAGAAAGAAAGAAAAATGTTAAGAACATTAAAAACTTTTGTAAGGACAATTTGTTAGATGAGGGCACAGACTGCAGTGTGTCCAAAAATTTAGCTGTAATAATAAGAATTTTTGACAATAAATGTCGTGATCGTGGCCCTGTTCGAAAATACATCACTGCAGTGCATCTGATGCGCAGCGCGTTCAAAAAAGCAAAAGTTTGCAACACTGCAATCGTCAGATGTTCGAAAATGCAACAATAAAGCAGCTGATGCGCAAATAAATCAGCGTTAGCGCGTTGGACTTTTACACAGAAGGTGCCGGGTTCGATCCCCGGTGCCGGCAACATCAAATTAATATGTATGAGTTTTTTCTATCCCTCATACGTATCGCAATGTCCACCTTCGGTGTTTCCATAGCAATTAACCCCACCGAAGTAAAATAATGAATCAGGGCTATGAACCAAAAAGCTTCAATAAGTTCGCCAACTCACCATCAGGTGGCGAGCAACAACTGTTCTAAGACTTATCATCTCGCGCAATTACTGTGTTGCCATGTCTGAAGCCCTTCATCTTTCCCCACCTTTCATCTCTATACTATCCCTTTCCAAAGAAAGCAACACACTAAATATAGGAAGTATTTCCTGAGTGTTGCCTCTCTTTTTAAAAAAAAAAAAAAAAAAAAAAAATATAAAAATGGCTGATGCAATGAATGGGTAAGCATAAAATTTATTATTTATTTATGATTTTTTTAAATGTATTTATTTTTTAATGATTGTTTTAGTGTCGAGATGGATGCAAATTTTGTAAAATTGTTAATAAGAGTCCGTTTGGACATGGAAGACGAGTTTGCGGCTGGAAGAAAAAAAAAGTCAGTGTTGTGGGGCAGTCTTTTTTTTGGCGTATTGCTCAGTTTTATATCATTTGAACTTTCATCCAATTCACAAAATAAATTTATTATTAACTTTTCCATTTTTGATTCTTTTGCGTTCGAAATTGTCAACAAACTGCGCAACAAACAAACATCTGATTAGCATCAGCATCGCAAACTAATCACAGTTGCGCATCAGATGCACTGCAGTGATGCATTTTCGAACAGGGCCCGTTTTCTAGGAATAATCAAAATTGAGGATTGTATTTGATGCTACAATTAAAATGTTAAATGGAAATGACATTCCTATAAAACAGATAGTTGGTATAACCACCAATAATTGTGGGGTCATGATGGGGTCTGTAAATGGTGTACAAACAAAATTTAAGGCCATTATTAAAAATTTATATACTAATGGCTAGATTTTGCCACATTTTAAATTTTGTGTCTTTGGATGCATCGAAATATGCTATATCATATGAAATTGAAAAATTTATGAGAGAAATCAAACACCATTTTTGTAACAGCTCCAGTCGACGTGAAGAGTTCATCAGTACTTTGGTACTGATGTCCATATAATTTTGAAGTATTCTTGTACGAGATAGTTATCGCGTCAATAAGTAATAGAGCGAATTTTGGAACAATGGGAACCATAACACTATTATTTTACGTTAAATGATATTGAATCAGATTTTAAAAACTTTAAACTGCAGTTTATCATATCAATATTTTCAAACCCCAATTTTAAAATGACCTTTTTATTTTTAAAACATATTTTAAAAATTATTAATTCCATAAATTTTATGTACTTTTTTTTTGTTATGTTATATTAATAGTACAAATGAAATGTATATAATTTTTATGTTTTTTAATAAATGTAAATAAAATAAATATTAAAAAAATGTGTTTTGGTACAATTATGTTCAAAAAAGTACAAATTTTAATGCAGGTTGGTACAATTTAAAAACTTCATTTGCCATCCCTGGTATACAGTGAAGAACGACAAAAAAACTAATAAGACGAAGTTGTTTGTGTATTTCGTATTGCTAGTGCTGAGCGCTCTATATGAGTATTAAAACACACAGCCTATAGCTAAGTGTTTTTACAAAAACAAATGAGCACCAAGCGCATAGGCCTTGGGCACCCCTGCTTTAGACTTACCATAGAACCTATTTTATTTAAAAGGTTCCAGTTCCATATAATTGGATAAAAAATATACCTGTATAATCAGAATCAAATTTTATAATATTAGTGATTTAATTCATATATTCAATTTTGTTTTTTTTTTTTTTAATGAATTCAATTTAATTATTTAATTATCTACTACAATTTTAAATATCGTTTAATTATTCAAAAAACGTACATATGATTTAATTATTATTGAAAACTTGTAATAGGTGTTGTAGAATTAACTAGTAATTATAATAGGCAATAACCCAGCACAATTTTTTTTAAATATGTATATAACTTTTCTGAAATAACACAATATTTTTGCAAAATTTTTCTTGCAAACAATAAGTTATTTATCCACTTTAATGATTTTAAACAAATGGTTAGTACTTGACTCCAAAGACATGCCCCAGGTTTTCGCCCAAACTACAATATGATTTTTTGCTGGGTTTTTTTTTTAAAATTATTTAATTTATTTTTTTTTATTTTCTATAATTAATGAGGTAGAAAATTTTTCTTTATTTTACACAGTATTTAGATTATTTATCTAAATAGTTCAAATGTTATTCACATTAAAGATCATTACCCAATGAGATCAGTTGTAGTTCGATAGAAATACATTGTGGATTTTCAATTCCTAAGACGTTACATACGGTTAGGATTTTATTTTTTACATTATTTCATTAGGAAGTTTCAGCATTTCCATTTCCATTTCCATTTTTTTTTTTTTTGATTTTTGATTTTTGCTACTTTTAAAGCTTATCTTCCAAAAGATTTTTGAGAATTTTTTCAGATTTGTAGAAAGGGGGTACAGGGTTACTGAAATTGATTTTGGAGGACGTTCTGAGACAAAATTTTTTTTTGTTTTATGTGTCTTGTTTTCACAGAACAAGACAAATAACTACTAAGGAGATAGTGTACTAAAAAAAATTATTTTGGTGTAAAAATTATTTTTGTTTAAGGGTCACTTTGATGTTGAAACGCCCTAAAACACACAGAAAATTCCCTGCCAATTCGTTAAATATACTCTAACATTTATGATACTTTGAAAGCCTTTTTCTCAAAACAGTGTTTTTAAAGTTAGGCTAAACCGATCAGTCTCAAATTTTCATAGAAAATAAATATGTGTGTTTGTCAGGGATTGGTCAAAGGTTTGATCTCGACGATAAATTTTTTCCATTTTATAAACATTTCAAGGCCAAAATTTGTATTGTAGTGGAGGATATTCCTTTACCCTTTTAATCAAAATAACAGATAAAACTATGGTTGACAGACACTGTAATTTCATAATAAGGCAGTGCCTACCACGCCCACATCGATATGAACATTTTAAAACTACGATTTAAATAATGGCATGTTTCTGCTAATATCACAGGCTATATATCAAAATTTGACCCATTAAATTTTGTTATATCTACAAAATACCATTATAAATCGGTGTTTTGCCGTGTTTTTAGCGTTATTTAAACAATAGTTCAAGATACTTCAAAATTAAACCGGTAAAATAGTGAAAGAAAACCGGTTATAAAAGAAGACACATGTTTTTAATATAATCGCTTTTTGAAAATTATCATTTCAGTATTGATATAAGCAACTGTCATACAAAAAAATATTTCCCTACTTTTTTCAATTAAATCGATTTGTTGAAAATTTTAAAAGCTATCAATTAAAAATTAATTGAATCAATTAAATATTTGCTCAAATTTGGAAATTGCTTGACATTTTTTTATACTATCGCTCAAAAGAGATTATTGTTGTTTTTTTGTAATATTTATATATATGGTGTTTATGTATTAGTAATAACACTGTGCAACAAATTTCGGGTCATGGCATACATCCCGGACCATTCCAACGAAAATGAAAGTAGACCATTAGTAGACTAAAACCCCCAAAGGGTTTTGAAATCTTTGCTCTTGTTTTGTTTTTATAGGCCCTTGAAGTTGACTCTTTTTTAGCATATTTTTGCTCTTTTTTTACTATGCATGAAAATAAAATGTTGAAATGGGTAAAAATAAAATGCAATAATAATGATCCTTAAAATATCATTACCGAAATAACTAAAATACCGAAATAACTTAAATATCGTTATCGCTAAAAACCCGTTACCGAAACAACTTAAATATCATTACCCCTGAAATACCGTTACCGGAATAAAAGAAAATAGCGTTACCCTTACCGATGCCCGCATCGAATCAGTTACCTTCCATATTTTGAATTTTATAGAATATCAGTACACACAAAGAACAGATTCGTTGTGACAACCGAATTCGTCGCCAACCGAATTTAAGGTACACAAAAAAAGTGAGCGAGGATGCTCATTTTCACACAGACTGTTTGGTAGCTTCTTTAGAAGTGTGGTGTTCAAAATGAGCTAAATCGGTCCAGCGCTTCAAAAGTTATGAGTGAAAATGTAAGGCTGCCTCAAAATTTTTCATACAAATGTGCGAATTTTACTAAATTACGTGACTTGTCCATTTTGTAACGTGACATATAGAGGTGAATAGTGTTGAATATTCACCTCAAGTGCTTTTCTCAACAAATTTTTTTTACACCTCAAACTTTTTTCACCTTGAAATTTTTTACAAAATGTCCAACATTTCTCTGTCCATTTTTCGTTTAAACTATGTCTGCCACCTTTTTGGAATATCATTATTTCTGATTTAGCGAGATTCACTTCCATACCCCATAACTGACAATATTCCTCTAACTTGTTACTCATATTTTGTAAAGTATTTATATCCTCCGCCAACAGCACAATATCATCTACATACATTAAAACTCGAACATTGATTTCATTTACATACAAACCGCCACCCAAATAATCATGCAGATCATTGAGGTAGAGCGCAAACAACATTGGCGATAACAGACATCCCTGCTTAACCCCTGCCCGTGTATCAAAATAACTGGCTAGTTCTGAGCTAGTCCATATCGCTGATTTAGTATTTTGATAGATTTTTTCTATGAAATTTACTATTTTTGTAAATATTCCCATTTGGTGCAGCTTATATAATAATAATCCTCGTGGAACTCGATCAAACGGCAACACTACTTTATCCAACTGATTTTTCCTTTTTGAGAATATTGTATATTGATCACTTTTTAATCAAACGAGTTATTATTTAATTGATAAAAATTCAATTAAAGAGCTGTCAATTTCTAATTGAATCAGCAATTTTCGTTGTTGGCGGAATTTCAGCAATAAAAATAATTGAATCGGCTGTTTTCGTGATTGAAATGAGTTTTTATTTTTTATGTGTATCTCTGCCTAACTATTGACATAAATATGCGTTAATGAAAATAGAATAAATGTTTATTTAAATTCAACATAAACTTGTTGAGAATTTCAAAATAAATGGCTGTGAAAGTGTTTATTAAGTAGCCGTAAATATTATGTACATAAATAATGCAATAACAAAACAAACACTACTGAACAGGTCAATAATCAAGTGTTGCACTTTTTATGGAATTAGAAAATAAAAACACATTAAAAGCTAACAACTTTTTTCAAGTACAAAGAAAAATCATAGAACATAAAAAACAAATTAAAAAGAAAAAATAAGCATTTCCATTTGTTTTCAAAGACAAGTTTTTTTCAAGTCTCCTATTTTGATAAAGTTTTGTGAATTTCGGTGTTCAGAATTTTAAAAAATCAAATTTTTAAAAGTTTTTTAAAATATTTTTAAAATATATTTTTTTATAAAAAAAAATCAAAATTATTTTTTGAAAAAAATCCTAGGTAAATTTTTTTAAAATATTTTTTATGCAAGTACCTACAAAGGTGTTCTAAACATACTCGAAATTTCAGAGTGAAATATCCACTACTTTTTAAGATATCTGAAAAAAAATTGAAAGAATTTTTTTTTTACAAAATAATTTTTAAATTTTATTGAAATAAAATGAAAAAGCTCAAATTTTTATATACATTTTAAAATATAATTCTTACACTTGTTCTATAAACAAGACACTAAAACTAAAAAAAACAAAAAATACCAGCCTACAATAACGTCACAAATGTCAGTCAGTCTAAAAATAATAGTAATAAAGTAGGTGTGGTGCATACTTAGTTGATTGCCTCTAACTGGTGGTTGGTTGCTACAACTGCCCTTTAACAGACAAAATTATCGCATGGATAAAACGGATGTTATTGTAAAGCTAGTGTTGATTTTATGTTTACACACATGTGGACGCCCGATGAAAAAAGTTCCGATATAGGTAATATATGATAATCATATATATAATTTATTATCACTTCATATCATACTCGTAGCTGATACAAAAAATGGCCTACACACGCAGAGAAAAAAATGATTGAACATGATTACCGACAAAAAAATTATCATACTATGATCCTAACAATCATAAACATGATTCTGGCTGATCATATTATGATCACTTAAAATGATTTATCATCATCTGAAATTTTATCGAATTTTGATTTTGAACCTTTCCATATCAAATTTTGAGTGCTTGCATGTTTTTTTTTGTTTCTAATCCGATTTTCAAAAAACTAACATATTTGTAATGAAACATGATTACATGTGTTTGTTATCTCTAATAGTTCCCGAGATATTCCCATTAAAAAATCTGAAATTCCAAATTTGGTCCGACTCAGGTCCAGTTTTTTGCGAATAGCGGAACGAAATCGTGGCTAAAAAGCACCAACAGTCTTTAACCTCCAGATAAATATTTTCTTTCTGAACATATAAAGTCTACATACTTTTGTAAAAGGTATATTTATATAAAAGGGACATGTGTGGTCTAATTAATTCCAAAAAATCATTGGATTATGTCTATTAGTAAATATTTTATGGAATAGTGAAAATTTTCATTTTAACAAAAACTGAAATTTTTACCTTCCTATTAGGATTGTCCAAGTTTTTGTTTTACCAATAGTGCTAATTGGAATTCTTCTTAAAAATGTCGTAATCTACACTTAATTTTCTTTCCAACGATACCAAACACTTATAAGACATGTTTATAACTCCTTAACGGAAAATCTCCAAAAGTTATGAGTCTTTCGTTTGCATCACTGAAGACGGTGTAACAATAAATACAAATAATAAGAAATATAAGAAAAATTTTTATTGGGGTAACTTTTGAAGATTTTCTGTTAAGAAGAGAAGCTATAAACATATTCGTTCGAAAGAAAATTAACTGTAGATTATGGTAACGTGGGTGATCCTACTCGTAATAGGAAGGTAAAAATTTCAGTTTTTTTTTTTAATGTAAATATTCACTATTCAATAAAATATTTATTAATAGACATAATTCTACGATTTTTTTGGACTTCAATAGACTTTTAAGTCAACGATATGAAATTATGTCATAATTTATGATTTGCTGTACACAATCCCGCAATTCCCAAAAATAAAAATAAAAATTTCCAAAAATTATATTTTTTAAATTTGTTGCTGCCATATCTAGATTTAAAGCGGGTAGTGGAGGAGACTTACCTCATATATAAGGTATATGTGGGAGTACTTACAACCGCTTCCCCTACGTAATTGGAGGCGTGCACAATTTTTAACAGTGGGTGAAAGTTGATATTTGACATAAAAATTTGGCAAAATTTAGAAGCGGCTAGGGGGAAAAGTATATACAAATTTTTTAAACAAAATTCGCTTTTGTATAAAAATACCATTCCGCATAGTATGCACACTTTATATGTTCATAAAGAAAATATTTATCTGGAGATAAAAGACTGTTGGTGCTTTTTGTGCAAAAAATTAGTTTCTACTTTAAACGAATGTCGTTTTTGATTGGAACAAGATATTGAAGTAATATTTTTTTATTTTTATCAAGAATTTATTTTATTATAAAATCAATGTTTTAAAAAATAAATTGTACCCCGCTTTTCGCAAAAACCTGGACCTGAGTCGGACCAAATTTGGAATTTAAAATTCTTAAATGGGAATATCTCGGGAACTGTTAGAGATAACCCACTTGTTTAAGTATGTTGTTTTTGTTAATCTCTACTAGCAGATTGCAAATATGTTCATTTTTTGAAAATCGTATTAGAAACAAAAAGAAAAAAAAAAAAAAACGGCGAGCACTCAAAACTTTATATCCAAAAAAATCCTTATTTTGGTTGGGAAAATTTGAAACCTTCCAATCAAATCTTATGCTTGTTTTCAGACCGTACTACTAAGTAAGAAATGGGTGAATTATTTCCCAAAATTTTGTGATATATCCTATTGTGCAGTGGTGGTCTCCAAATTAGCCCACCCAGCATGGAATTTTCTTTATCATATTATTATTTTTTCAAGAGTTCTTAATGTTTTTATTAATATATTGAATACAATGTACTCATTATAATACATGCCTTGTCCCGCATTTCGCTTGTCAAAAATTGCTAATGTTGGCCCTTAAATAAAGAATAATTTTTTTTTACCAACTTTGAGGACTCCTAACGGGTAAGTGGGACCAGATTTAGATTTAGCGCTTTTTATAATTTTGTTGCGCCAACCCTCCCTTACAAATTATCTTCGGCCATATTTACTCTATATTTTATATTGGGCAATTATAAGTGCCAAAAACGCTTGGGCAGGCACATTTGCCTGTGGTCGCAAAAGTGTTAAAATTCAAGGTAAAAATATTATGGCAATTAACAAGAAAAATCGACAATATTGTCATTTATATATATTTCACCAATAGAATTTTTTTTTTTAAAGATTTTAAATTGAGAATTTAGTTAAACAAAAATGATGTGTGCTGGGTGAACTATTTGAAGACCACCACTGTATATTCTAATAACTTTGAAGTTTTGTTTTTAAGTGTAGCTTTTCTTAGTTTTTTACTTTTTTTTTTTTATTGCTTTAAATACATTGAATTTGACTTTTTTTTGTCTTTCCTGATAATTATATATAAAAGAGATAGAATTTGTTTGGTTTTATTGTATCATATATACTTACATATATATATGATCTCATATATATAAGTATATATATATATGAGATTTTATATATAAGCATATTTAGCTATATCAAGTATGTATATATGATGAGATAAAAAAGATCAACTAATATATACATAACTAGAGACATAACGATATATGATGATATATTACGCTGTATTAAAAATGTTCGCAAAAATAAATATGAAATTCAAATATATATCGTTACATATGGCCACATATTTATTTATATCAAGTTATATCAAGCTATATATGATTTTATATAAACGTTTTTCATCGGGCGGACAGACATAACAAATATTTACATGCGTTTGTAAGTCGAATGTAATTAAAATTGTTGTGTAGTTTCGTTTGGTTTAAAAAGCCTACTCAAAAATCTGTTAAACACACATATTAGTGTAAACACACGCATATAGACATGCTACTTAAAAATCATAAAACAGACATTATTAACTGTAATTGTAAGGCGGTGGTCTGTTGTGGCGTTTAGAACTAAAGGGTGTCCCAAGAAGAGCGCAATTTTTAAATTTTAAATAAAACACAGATATTTAAAAAAAAATCGTGAAACTTTATTATATCGTAAAGTATGCATGAATGCTGCGGTATTTCATTAATGCAGCGCGTCCAATTTCCTCTTTTAAGGCTTGAGTCGTCGTCGGCTTATTCGCGTAAACCATCGACTTCAAAAAACCCCAAAGAAAAAAATCTAGTGGTGTTAAATCGCACGATCTAGGCGGCCAATTCTGATCTCCAAAACGCGAAATAACACGACCGGGAAATGACTGATGCAGCAATTGAATTGTTTCTCTGGCTGTATGACATGTGGCGCCGTCTTGTTGGAACCACATGCCCTCCACATTCATTTCTTCAATTCTAGGCAAGAAAAAACTGGTTATCATTTCACGATACCGAACACCATTGACTGTTTGCGCTTGACCTGCCTCATTTTCATAAAAAAAGGTCCAATGATTCCTCCAGCCCAAAAACCACACCACACAGTGACACGTTGAGGATGCATTTGCTTCTCGTGAATCACTCGAGGATTTTCCTCACCCCAAATGCGACAATTCTGCCTATTGACGAAGCCATCAAGATGAAAATGGGCCTCGTCACTGAAGATGATTTTATCGGCAAAATCAGCATTTTCATGTTGTCTCTCCAATACCCAATTAACGAACTCCCTTTGCTGTCCATGGTCAGCTGGCTCCATTTTTACTAACCTCGTACCTTCTACTAGCAAACAATAACAATTGGTCAAATGTCAAACAATGACTCTTCGAATGTTGCCAGATTTAGAAATTGTGTTCTTCTTGGGACACCCTTTAGAAGGAGTGTAAAGAATTAACATTTGTGAACAACTTTGTTTTTTTTAGCAATTATATACATAATTTTAAAAGAATATTAAAAAAACTAATTAGTGGAGTTTCACTATGTACAGTAGACTGTATCACGCTTGTGTGGAAAAATAAAAGAATATTCCGATTCTTTCTCCACAAGATTGCTTTTGTTCCTTTTATCAGAATATATGTGTATACCAAAAATTGGCGCAATCGGACGATATTTAGGGGTCGCTTTCAAATGCGACTTTTTATTTTCTTCCCTTATATTCCGCGCAATTACGGGTAGTGTTTCAGCGTTATTGTATTTCTTCACTCAGGGAACTTCTGCTTTAAAAATATGTAGTTGTTTGGATTGTAATACAGTTTCTTTATTTTTAATGTAAATGTCAGACATTTGTAGAACAAATTTTATTTTTTACTAACCTTGTAGTTTATTTAAAAAAAACAAACCACATCAAATGACTGTTTTATCATTTTGCATTCATTTTTTACAGTGGTTTTTTGTTAATTAAAAAAAAATAAAAAATAAATGTTTGTTTATTTTTTTACTAACACAATTGCTATTAACTTTTTGAACAGTAAAAACAAATGACAAATGTTAGTTGAATTTCTTCAAGTGAAATTCCATTTGTTTTTGACTACAATTGCTGTTGTCTTTACCTACATAATATCCCTAGTGTTTATATATTCGTGACTGTGTATTCTTGTTTTACAGTGTATTTATATAATTTGGTAATTTGTAATACTATTCCCACACTTTTATCTTAATTAGCACCAAATTCATGGAAATTCAAATGGACCCATCCCTCTCTATAATTATTAGAGTCCGACAGAACAGTTCGGTCAAAAAATTATATTTGTTGATTTTTTGGTATCTAGAGACAATGAGGATAAATATTCCTATTGGAAACATGTTTGTTGAGCCGATTTAATTCGATTTTGTGAACAAAACTGAACGAAAAAGGCGAAGTTTATCTATAAAGTTGAAAGTTCGGCCGCCGAACAGTGAATTTATTGCTTAACTTCGGACTTTTTTAAATTTAACACTTAAAATCGCATTTAATTAGCACAATAAAAATTTTTCCATTTTCCAAATTTGTCCATAATACTTTGAAATACCGAATAAATGGAATTTTTTTGGCAAAACTGTTCGGTTGGACACTAATAATTATATAATGTATTCTGTAGGCAGAATTAAAAAGAATAATAAGTTAAAATAAATTTATAATAATGTGCGCCCCGGTAGGCTAGTTGGTAGCGTGCTGGCTTATCAGTGCGGGGGTCGTGGGTTCGATTCCCACCAGAGACACTGGTCTGTTTTCGCTACAACGCGCCGAATGCCATAGTAGCTAGTGCTCGGTTAGGGTAATAGTATAGAATTTGTAATTAAATGATTATTAATTAATAAAAAAAAATAAAAAAATTTATAATAATAAATTACTAATTGCAGATGAGCTTAAAATTGTTTTAACTAGTTTGGCCTCCTAAATCCGAATCTGAAGTCAGGCGTTCCACTGTCTCGCCTTTTCGAGTTATGGAACATTTTTTTAATAATGGTTTATTGATCATCATTGCCGAGATGTCTTTATAATATTTTTTATGTTTTATGGATTTGAATCTTACATAAATTTAACTCTAATTTGAGTATAACTATGTCGGGAAATGTGCAAAGATATTTTGGAACATCTGAGGGGTGCATTCAGATTTGTTAAAAAATTGGACATATCAAAAGCATGTTTATAATATGCACTTCAGTAAATAAAACGAGGGGTCAAACTTGAAAATCATAGCAGTAGATCCAGAAATATAAGTAAAATAGGAAAACATTTTGAACCAAATTTTTTTTTTAAAGTACACTAGACCTATATTTCAGAAGGCTGTTTTTATTTCATTGTTTTGACTTCAGAATCATGTTTAGTTGGCCAAAGTACTTAATAAAGTGTGCCTATAAGATATTTGAAGTTCTGCTTAATTTCGGCTTTACGATGAAAAATCGTTAATTTATAGCGACATCTAAATATTGGAAGATTTGGCTGTAATTAGGACCTAGCATTACTGAGCACTATTGAAACAGGCGCTGCTTTGTGAAGCTCTAAAATTCGGCATTTTTTTTTTTTGGGACCAACCTAATGTATAATAAATTTTAGTTTACAGACACAATTTTGGCGTTAAGCGAAAATTAAAGAAAGAAGACAAGACATTTTAAGAAATTCCAAGGAACAACGATTTAATTTATACATCAAATTTGCATTTATACTACACTTCAATTCAAAAATGAAAAAAAAAAATTTCTGACTTTCGAATTTTATATAACAGACGAATCCAAAATCCATTCAAAATTTTAAACTTCTAGTTTTTTTTTTAATTTGTGGTTTTATAAAAAATCTTAACAAAAAAAAGAGCAATGCACACCGGAGCGTATGATGAATGAACAAATTTTAAACGAATTAGTATTCATCATACGCTCTGGTGTATTTTTCCTTATTGGTTTTATAAATGTTCGAATTCAGAAAAGACAATATAATATGTTCACTAAAATTACCTTCACACTGAGCCCCAAAACACGTATTTTCGTTTTTTTTAAAGCTTTCGACTTTTAAATTCCGTTCAAATTTTGAACCGAAAACTTTAAGAAAACGTATTTTTGGGTTCAATATGAACGTAGAATTTAAAACTGCCTTTTAGTGAGACGGATGTTAACTCTTCACAATACAATTACAATTTCTTATTTGTAGAAAAATCACATTTTCACTTCCATATTGAGCATATCGTTTTGATCGCTTATAAGTTTTAAACTATAAGAGGTTTTAATAAAGTTTGAATGCATTTTTTTTGTTAAGTTTACTAAAAATAGTCGATGTATGTAAAAAGATTTTAAGTTGGATAATAAATTTTTTTTAGTCATTTCATAGGCGGCTAATTTTGTTGAAGATTTCACACTTGTAATGATTTGAATATTGGGTCAATTTAACCCAACAAACACAACAGATGGCGTATTATATCTTTGTTTAAAAATGTTCATTAGGATATTGGCCATTGAAAAAGAGTCATTATATGCACACAGAAAAAAATTTAGATGTTTGCCAACCGAAATTCGGTTACTTCGACTCTAATTCGGTTATTACGAATTTCAGTAGGTTGGTACAACTCAACATTAGTTTTCACAACAAAATTCGGTTAATTCAACTTAATTTTAGTGGCAACACCCAAAATATTTAGAAATCTAATGTACATATCGTTGTACTAACTGAATTTATGAGTTGTTATCATTAAAATACACTTTTCAATTCGGTTGGCACTTTATTTCTCTGTGTGTGCATAATCTGTCCATCTGGGAAATTTAGTCGCGATATTTGTTAACAAAGTCAGATTTTTTTAATCAGCCTTTATCTCCAAATAAAAAAATGGACGTTCCGTGTATCTCCTAAACTAACAAAGCTAGAATCTTGAAATTTGGTACGTACCTTCATCTAATGGCCAAAAAAAAACAAGTTAAATTATTTTTGGATATTTGAATAATTTAGTGGTAAAAATGAGCTAAGAAGTTTCAAAAATTCGATTTTCGGACTCATTTTTTGATGGGTAGGAGGGCTAGGGAGCATACATGTCAACCTCTTTCTTTCTAATTTAATGACCGCAAACAAGAATCTACAGTACAAATAGAAATATACCCACAAACAAAAAGTCGATAGTGAAAGGGTTAAGTTATTTTTTTTTTAGTTTGTGTTCAGTCGCCAAACGTTTCAATTGTAAATTATTTTTTTAATAAACAAAATTATGGAAAAAGTAAAAAAAAAAGTGGGCGTAGGAAACTAAAATGAACAACTATCATGTGATAATATACATACATATATAATGAGTGTGGGTTAATAATTTTACAGTCTATTAGTTAATAATTTTATTTGTTATAAATTCACACGTGCAATTTTATAAATTTATATATAAAAGTTTGCAAGGAAAACAGAAATTGCAAAGAACTTTAGCATTTGATAGGCAACACCCTAAAAACAACCCAAAAACCAACCCGTGTCCAACGCTCTCTTCGAAAAACCTTAACTGGTTTTAAGAGAATTTCAAAAAAAAAAAATGTGTTAACAGTGGTACTTTTAATTAATTAATGTTCATGCTTTTAAATAATTCTAATTAAATTTTAAAATTTATTTGTGTTGTTTAATGTATTCTCTGCAGAAACTTTGTATAATTAACACAAAATTTTGTTTTTATATATACCAAAAAAATATGCATAAAAAACAACCTTTAAAAAAGTGTTTCTCTTAAAACCAGTTGTCATATAAAATTTAACAGATGATGAGTACGCTGGTTGTTCTTTATTCTTTATGTTCTTTGCAAAAACAACAATAGACAAGAAAATTGTGTATAGACACTTAAAGAAAAGACGATTAACAAAATTTTTTTGTTTACCAACCAAAAAAAAAAAAAAAAAAAAAACCAACCAACAACATGTTTGTAAGGTTTTATACATATGTATATCATTGACCTGATTCTAAAGGTAAAAAAGCAAAACAAAAACTCAAATATGTACACAATTTTGACTTGACAAGTCTTATCAACAACAAAAATTCTAAAACTTATAACAACAACAGAACAAGTAAAAAAATTTTTTAAATCAAAAGTGCCAACAATTACACTTCTCAACAATTTTCAACTTTTTGCAGAATCTGTATTTGTAGTACATATTTTTTAATAGACTCCGATCCGAATCTGTCAAAAAAATTGTTTTCATTTGCAGTTTTTAAATATCGCGGTTTTTATATTAAGATCATTCACACCTTTTATTTATTTTTTATCTTTTATCTGCATGTATTAACTAAATATTCCACTGGAAATTAGAGAGTTTTTACAAAATTTTCTATTTTTTCTTATATTTTTGTATTAAAAAATTCATTTTGGGGAAGGAAATGTCCCATATTTATCAGCAAAAAAACAGCTGACTGTTCTGCCGTCAAAAAAATATATTTTGTGTTAACTATTGGAAAAACCTAAAAATTAAGAAAAAAAATATCGAAAACATTTTGCATTTTGCAGTAATAAATTAGTGATTTTTTCTTTTTCTGTAAATTTTGGCATTTTTATCAAATTAAAATAATTTTTGATACGAACAACAAAAATCGGCTGATCTATAAATTTACCATGCATTAAAAAAGACACTCATGATTTGTTGTGAACAAATTGTAGTGAATATAACACAAAGTGAGTAAAGGGCGTTTTTTATAAAGGTATAGAACTTTGAAATGGTATAAAACAAAGATGAATTTTTTTAAATTGACATGAAATTTACTTTATTCGAAAGATAACCATCTGGCATTATAATTTAAATATGACTTCTGGCATATGACACCCACAGCTGTCTCGGACGTAGTCTAATCTGGAGGTCCAATTTTCGATGACTTTTTCCAACATTTTTGGCGTAGATTGGCAAAAACGCGGCGAATGTTGTCCTCCAAGTGGTCAATCATTTCGGGCTTATCGGCGTAGACTAGCGATAAGCAGAAAATAGTCCAGCGGAGTTAAATCGCACGATCTTGGAGGCCAATTCACGGGTCCGAAAGGTGAAACTATGCGGCTACCAAACGTTTCCTTCAATAAATCAATTGTGGCACGAGCTGTGTGACATGTTGACCCGTCTTGTGGAAACCACAGCTCCTGCACATCATGGTTGTTAAATTGATGAACGAAAAAGTCGGTAATCATGGCTCTATAGCGGTCACCATTGACTGTAACGTTCCAGCATCGTTTATAAAGAAGTACGGACCAATGATTCTACCAGGCAATAAACCACACCAAACAGTCAGTTTGCATATTATCATATGCATATTATCATTTAGAGTAAACGTGGTGCGAAAACGCTCTACAGTTAATCAAATTAATAATAATACGTATTTCGAACAGAACCATGATTTTCAAAATAAATTTGTACAATTTGGAAGCGTTGTTCAGGCGTCAGTCTATTCATGTTGAAATGCCAAACCAAACTAAACATAAATCACTTGACAGCTGACAAAATGGCAGCCAGTTAAAAAAGTGTTGCCAACTTAAAGTTCTATACCTGTATAAAAAAACACCCTATATGACACCAAGAATGAAAACCGCTAGTGCTTTTTAATTATTTAACTAGAAAATTTTAAAAATATCAGATTTGTCAAATTTAAAATAACAAATTGCGGAATAGCATTTTTATAAAACGCAACTATGTGTTGTATTCTTTCAGAAAAATATAAACACTATATATGGGATATTTCAAATTTTTTGAGCACCTAGTGAAACCGACATACTATGGCTCTTATTTCGTTAAGTTTTATGAATTGAAAAAAAAACGTTGTACAGGGTTTGGATGACTATACTTGAACGATATGACGTGCAAAGTTTTACATTGAAAAGTCTTCACCTTAAGAATTGGTGGTCATCTAAAATTCGAAAAATTAAAAAAACCACTTGAAACTTCCAAGAGTTTTTTTATTCATTCCGTTTTCTCTGTAATAGTTTCTAGCTTTCAGATCCAAACCAATACAAAATATAGTCACTAGACTTGGAGCATATATCCACAAAAAAAAAATTTTTGATATCGCTGCTGGTTGAAATGTTGCATGGTGAAAACCAAATTTTCCGAATTTTGAATTTTTTGAAGATTTTAAATAGGGTTTTTGCGGTATAGAGGTATATCAAGTTGGTGTCAGCGCACCACACAAACTTAAAAGAAATTAGCGTAAATTTTTTGAAAATGTATCTGTTTTGCGTCTCACAATCTGAATTGTCTTTTTAGTTGGCTAGTGTATTGCGTGATGTGAGTAACTTCGTAAAGTACACCTCCGGGGCGAAAACGCACTTTAAAATTTTTAAACGCAAACATTTTATGAACTTTTGAAAATTTTTGCAAAAAAACAATTTTTTTAAGCTTTTTTTATATCAAAACATGGCATGGGAATATGTTTAGGTATCTAAATAGATTCTTCGCGACAGACTAAACTGATAAAGTGCAAAAAAAATAATTTTTTTCAATCCTGTCGCGTGCAGCGGCAGTTTTTTCCAAACACATTTCGCTTTGTGACAACTGAAGCGCTGTATCAATTCCGCTCAAATGTACATCGAATGGAAGACTTTACTGAGCTTGATACTAAAATCGAAAACGCACCAAAAAATTTTAAGGATTTAAAATTTTATGAAGGAAACAAAATGTTTCTAACCTTAAAAAGCATCCTTGTATGAAATATTTGATTTTAAAAATTTAAAAGAATTATTTTTAATTCGGGTTAATTAGTAACCCAGAATCCCAACAAGTATTTTATAATCAGTCCAATATTAATATTTGCAAAAAAACGCGTTTTATTTTTGAACCCCTAGAAAGTGAGACTATATTTTTAAACAATGTTCACGGGGGCCACCTTAACAAATTTCAACAAAACAATTAAAACATACTACCGCGAAAACCGCCAAATTACCGCCGATGCAATGACATCTTAAAGAACTTGCTTTATTATAAAAACTCTATGATCATAATAGCCTTTGCTGAATGTTTCTAAGAATAAATATTTGAGTTTCAATTCAGTTTATTTTATTTATGTGCGTGAACAGTCGTGAATAAAACTTTGTAAAATGGTTTCAGATTATACATTAAAAAACGTGAAATTCGTAAAAACTGAGAAGCGAAACAAATTAACCGATAAAAGACGCGAATATCGCCAATCTGAAAAAATAAAAAGCAAAAAAAAAAAAACAAACAAATCGCAAATTGGTGTAAGAAAGTCAGTTAGGTATTCGGTTTTAAATAACAATAATAATAAAAACAATGCCACCAAAACAAAAAATTGCGGATTAAAAAAAATTGAAAACGGCTTAGAATTTATCACTGGAACCCAAGATTTAACTAACGAAACGTTAGTTACAGCTTCCAATTTGCAGAACAATTTTACAAATTTTCAAAGGTAACAAATAAAAATAGCAAACAATCATGAGTGGTAAAGTTTAAATGGTTATATCTCTTAAACCATTAGCGATAGGCAAATAGTTTTTTCCCAAAATATTGCAAATTATGTCTTATACTAGCCGTAATTTTGTAAAATGTTTAACAATTTTAAATAAAAAATTTTTTTTATTTTTTTTTTCAGTGTATTTTAAAAAGTATTGAAGCTTTTAAAAATATTTTAGTGTACTAAGAAAGCCCTTAAGGGGTATTATCCACACGCGTTATCCTTTTTCAATTTTAACAAAAACTGTAATTTTAATATTTTTTTTAATTTTTAACTTAAAACCGCCGTAAAATTTGCGCCGTTTAATACAAATGATTAACGCGAACGGATTTCACATGCTCAAATATAGGCTTATACACACACAAATCGACATTGATGTCAGACAAAAAAAAAAAATTAAAAAAAAAAAAATGTCTAGGTGCTCTAAATTTTTGAAGTTGCCCATATGTTTATGGGGTAAAGTGTTTGTAACCAGTCATATAAGTAACTAATATCGTAACTAATTTTATTACAATTAACTACTGATGATTTGTTCTTAGTTAGATTTTTACAGGAAGAAGAGAAGAAAATATTTTTATTGAACAATTTAACGGACACAATGGATATGCCAGACTGCCGCAGTTTCGTCCCCTCCAAGGACTCGTCAGTGGTTCATTTATGTGTCAATTGAACAAAGTATTTTAAATTGTTAAATTGATCTACATGAAAAACTTTTTACTTTTTGTCGTAGTGTTACTGAAGAAACTTTTAATCTGGAGGTAAAAGAGTCGTGCTTATTGGCTAAACAATTTTTTTACTTTTTTATCATTTTCAACTTTAAAGGCATTTTCAAAGCAATAGGACTTGATTTGTGCTTTTCGTTGCCCAAAACCGGACCAGGTTATTGCAAAAATGCTAAATTTTGATTTCCAAATGCGGATAACATATGCACGTTTACCCATATGAGTTAGCCATATTTGCCATTACAAGTAAATGTTTAATTTTTGAAAATTGGTTGAAAAATATTAAGTTGGCAAGCTCTCAAATTGATCAGTACCGGATAGATCTAGGGGCCCTTCTTTGAAATTACGTTGATTATGGCTATGAAAATGGCTGAATTATTTCCAAAACACCCTACTGCAATACCAGAGCGATAGCCTGACGGAAACAACGATATTATTATTCTCAAATTAAACATTCTTAAAGAAATTTCATGATTTTGTGATAAAGTTTTGAAAAATTAAGCAAAATATAAAAAAAATTTGATGAAAGAAGTAAATATAAAAACCGCAATATTTCAAAATCTGCAAATGAGAAAAAATTTAGCAGATTTGGATTCAGCGTACATAGGTCTATTAAAAAAGAAATGTTTCAAAGCCAGTTTTTTTTTAGCCGTTGAGCAGTGTTATCTAAACATATCTCTCACCTTCATTTCTTACTAACATTCCGAACAAACAAAAAATAATTTAAACTAATCAAGCTTTTAAAACAATCCATGAGTACTTTTGTAGACAATATACGATAAAAAAAGTATTTTCTTCGCATCACGTGACTTTTTATATTTACTCTTTAATAACAATTTTCATTTCTCTTATTAATTCATTAAAACACTTATTTTCTCTTTATTTTTACAATCAAAATATAATTTGTGAATGAAAACAAAAAAACAATGTTAATTTTGTTACTGTTACAATTTTCTATTTTTTTTTGTTTTCTTTTTCAAAATTTCCTCTTTAATAAAGAGTTTTCCTTATAGTCTGTGTTTGTGAGTCATGAGTTTTTTGTGTGTTTAATTTGTGTTCCAATCTATTGGTATTGTTTCATTTTAAAACATTGAACAGGCTAGTGTAGACAGGCAAAATTTAAAATCATCAGAGTTACCAACTCAACAACCCACAAGTGTATTGGGTTGTAGTTGTTGCCGTTTTGGGGTGTTCGTGTGACATGCCATGAATGACGCCAATAAGACGCTTTCTTACTGACTATTATGTCAGTGTCTACTCCTAACTATTCCATGATGACTATATGATGAGTGTGTAAATAGTACACCACAATACGAGCCCCTCCCGTACATTTTGTTTTTATTTTGTTTTTATTTCGTTTGAAATTTGTTTTATTCTTTTTTAATGTGTGTGTGCGTGTTTATGTGTGTGTGATGTATAATACACAATAATAATAATAATAAGCATTGCATTTTGCAAAAATTATGGTTGTTGAAACGTGACTGCGTTTTTTGTAGGCATTTAAATTATAATATTAAAAAAAATTTAACAAAAAGGGTTCTACAACCACCCTATAGGATTTTTTTTGTGGTTTTATTTGGACAAATATTTATATCAATTTTTTTTTCCATTACGCATTGGTAGGTTATGCTGTCATTTTAATTTTACACACACACACACACCTTTACTTAAGTATTGTCCTTAATAAAGGGTGTCCCAAGAAGAACGCAATTTTTAAATCTGGCAACATTCGAAGTGTCATTGTTTGACATTTGAACAATTGTTATTGTTTGCTAGTAGAAGGTACGAGGTTAGTAAAAATGGAGCGCTACACGAATGAACAACGCATTCTCATTGTGAAATTGTTTTACCAAAATGGTGAAAGTTTTGCGGCTACAGTTCGCAAATTGCGATCAATTTGGGGTCACAATAATGCTCCAAAAGAGTCAACTGTAAAGAGATTAATGGATAAATTTGCCGAAACTGGGTCTGTTAGTGATGTAAAGACAACAACGCGCCATCGACCAGGTCGATCGACCGAAATTGTCGCAGCTGTACGTGACTTATAAAAATGAGGCAGGTCAAGCGCAAACAGTCAATGGTGTTCGGTATCGTGAAATGATAACCAGTTTTTTCTTGCCTAGAATTGAAGAAATGAATGTGGAGGGCATGTGGTTCCAACAAGACGGCGCCACATGTCATACAGCCAGAGAAACAATTCAATTGCTGCATCAGTCATTTCCCGGTCGTGTTATTTCGCGTTTTGGAGATCAGAATTGGCCGCCTAGATCGTGCGATTTAACACCATTAGATTTTTTTCTTTGGGGTTTTTTGAAGTCGATGGTTTACGCGAATAAGCCGACGACGACTCAAGCATTAAAAGAGGAAATCGGACGCTGCATTAATGAAATACCGCAGCATTCATGCAAAACGGTCATTGAAAATTTCATTGAAAGATCGCGTGCATGCCAGCAAAGCCGCGGCGGCCATCTGCACGATATATTGTTCCATACATAACCTCATTCTGTCTACTTTACGATATAATAAAGTTTCACGATTTTTTTTTTAAATATCTGTGTTTTATTTAAAATTTAAAAATTGCGCTCTTCTTGGGACACCCTTTATATCATGGATATCATGTGTGTGGAAGTGACCTTAACATGGTGTCCAGAAGGTGCAATAATGTAAAAAAGAAAAGGGTTAAGTTTTGTTAGACAAATACATAAATAAAACTTTAAAATTGCTACACTCATAGAAATAAACCAGTTAAATCAGCATCGGATTTTATTCCAAAGCTGAAATTTTTTTCCTTAACCGTTTCGCACACAAAGTAGTACAAACGTGTACTATCAACGTGTTTTGTTTAACTCTTGTGCTTTCAATAATTGCTTGTATTGGTAAAAGTGAAATATGTTTTCCTCATTAAGGATATAATTATTAGAGTTCGTCAGAAAAGTGTTAAATTTCTTTGATTTTGGGATATCATCACTATTTAAAATGTTGTTGTATCAAAAAAAAAAAAATAAATTTAAGTTATTATTTTTTTTTTTAATTCCAACTACTTTCATATGGGCGTGGCGGCCAAAAACGCTGTATTTATATGAAATTTTAAATCACCTTTGAAAACTTTACTAAATAATGTTAGATAATTCTTCTAAAAAAATTTGATGTGTTGGAATAATTTTTCTCTTTTCAAATTATTTACTAGTTAAAATTTATTCACATTTTCTAAGAAAAAAATTAACATATTTCTTGAAAATGTTGTTAAAACAAAACTTTAAGAGCTACCATTAACGTCACAGTATTTACGAATAAAATTTTAAATGACCAAATTTGTTTTGTAATATTATTAACTTAAAATTTAATATCATCACCTTTTTAGCCTTTCTATAAATACAGTCGTAAATCTGTTTATTCTTTCGTTGCACAATTCAGTATTTTACTAATTTGTTTAAATAATTTGTTGTAATGAATTTGCATGTTTTTTTGTTTTATTACACGTGTAAATATTTTCGTTAATTTCTGTTAATAGTTTATGCAAATTATTATTAATTAAATTTTGTTATTTTTTAGTTGGAGTTACATGTAAATTTATTAATTACTAAAACCCCCACACCCAAAAAAAACTTGTTAATTAATACCAGGGAAAGGAATTTCATACACTAAAAAATAGTGTTTTAGGTGCCTACAATAAGAAAAAAAAAATCTGTAATGGCTACTGCAAATTTTACTGTTATAACGTAAAATTTAACTATTTTGATCTTTGAGGTCGGTATTTTTTTTTTTTTTTTTGCTAAATTTAGCAAATTTAAAGTCTCCTGAACTGTAGTAAAATGAACTTAGTTGAACAAATTAATAGCCGCTACTAAATTTTAGTAAAATTTCAGAAAACTGTAATTCAAAATGAATGTGCTAAAAATCAGCAAAAACTTTGCTAAATTTTAGTACATCCAATTGAACTTCAATGAATAAAAATTAAGAAAGTAAAATAAAACGACTTTGTTTACATTTTTTCCTAATATATGAACAATATTGCAATTTTAACTCTGTAATAAAAAATTGTATTTGTTTAAAATACGAGGGCGGATCAATAAGTTCGTGACTTCTCGAACTTCCCTCGTAGTTATATGAAATGCAACACTGCTCCCATCAAGTACCACCTGTTAATAGACTACTGTCAAATTTTGAGGAAGTTCCGTCATTTACTTTGCGTTTAACAACTGTTTAAAACATACAACCTCGTGGATTTTTTTTAAATGGAAAAAATTGAAAAAGTGCGAGGAAAAACCGTCAATAAAACCACGGAAAAGCTTGATAAATACTATAGGGACTCTGCATCATCGACTTCAATGTTAAAAAAGTGGTTTAATGACTTTCGTTGTGGTCGCACAAGTACAAATGACGCTTAACGTTCTGGACGGCCAATTGAGGTCAATACAACCGAAAATGTCGAAAAAATCTACGATATGGTGTTGGCCGATCGAAGAGTTAAAGTGCGTGAGATTGTTGATGCCATAGGCATTTCATATAGCAGTGTGGTTTAGATTTTAAATGATCAGTTGGGTTTAAGAAAACTGTCTACAATATGGGTGCCGCGTTTGCTTTCAATTGACCATAAACGTAATCGTAGCTAATAAGGTGATGGCACAGTTTTTTGGGATACACGCGGGATAATCCACATCGATGACCTTCAAAATGGAAAAACAATAAATGGCGAGTATTATGACAACTTATTGGACCGATTTAACGAGGATTTCACAAAAAAAACGACCCCATATGGCCAAGAAATGCCTGTTTTATGGACCTATAAAAATCCTATTTTTTTGAAGGGATACAAAAATTGGAGAAACATTGGACTACGTGTATTGAGCTAAAAGGAGATTATGTTGAAAAATAATTTTTTTTTTTTTGCAAAAAAAAAAAAACTGTGTTTCATTCAAAAAGTCACGGACTTATTGAGCCGCCCTCGTATATATATTTTTTTGTGATTATCAAAATTTTTGCTAAATTTAGCAAATTAGTAAAATATTTTGCCAAAATTAGCTACAAAAGTTAGTACAAAATTCAGTAGTTTGTAAAATGAGAATAGCAAAAATATGTTACTAAAATAAAATTAACATGTATCTTTTAATCTCAGTATGCAAATAAAATTTAAGATCCTTGTATCCTTTTTAGTTTATGTGCTCGTTTATCAAATAGTATTAAAAGTGATTTTCTACGAGCAACTTAGAAAAACTCAATAAAAATGTGCAAAATAAGTAAAAATAAATATGCAACAAAAACATGCATTTAAAGCTAAATATGTAAAAATATGCAATAAAAATATGCATTTAAATCAAAATATGCAAAAATATGCATTTATAGCAAAATATGCAAAAATATGCATAAACAAATCGATGCCATTTTAACACAAACTCTTTGAGTCGCAAACATATTTTGTCTACCCAGTTCCCAGACTTAGGGCGAGAAACTTTTCTAAAAATAATCAGAGTATAATTTTAATCACAGATATTTCCATATACATTTGACATTCACAATTAACTTTGGTTATTTTGAGGTAAGTTAGCAGGCCTTAATGAAAAGAAACTTGCATTTTCATGAACTTCCGGTCCCTGAATAATACATTTTAAAAATTTCAATTGAAATAATATATTTACAAAATATTTTAGCAACCAAATGTTAGAAACAATTGAACAATTGAACATTTTAACAATTAATAAAAATATAAAGAATTAATGTTATCCTGATATGTGATTCATTGAGATAATGATGACAGATCATTTAAAATAATTTACTTAAATGACAGATCAAAAAAAGAAAATAAGAATTGCTGAGAGGTATAAAAGGTTGGATGAGTGAATTTATATTGACAGTTTACAACATTTACTCTAATAATAAAGTGAAATGATTTTGTGAATATATTTATATTTTTTTTTTGAAGTGAGTTTAATTATAAAAACCATTTAAAAAAGTTAGTAAAATAAAAATAAGTAATTAATACACTGCGTTGCAGAACTATAATTACACATTAATTTCATTAAATTTCGTAAGTTAAAAAAAAAGTAGAAAAGTTTAACCGGCATAAATGTAAAACCAATGAAAAATTAATAATATTTAACAAAAAAGCAATTCATTTATTTTTTATTTTTACTATTTAAAATGGAATAACAAAATCAATTAGTGTTTCATAACTATAAATACACTTAACTTAATATATCAAAATTTAGAAAAATTTAAAAAAAATATTTTGCAGCAGCAGTTTTAATGATGTGTGAAGCCTCCTTTTTTTGGATCAACTTGAAAATTTGATTAGACATACTGTCGACCAGATTAATTCGAAGTTCTTCGGTTATAGAACTTCACGCATCAATAACAGCTTCTTTTAGATGAAAAATATTGACGGTTTTCTGAGTAAACACGGCGGGTTATTACTTCCCAAATATTCTGAATGTGGTTTTGATCCGGAGAACATTCGGGCCATTCCAATACTCTTATATTTTTTGAAGATAACCATCGTCTGACGACTTACATGTATTGAACCATTGTCTTTTTGGAAAATGAATTCTTTTTCGTTGCTAATTTCAATAAATGACATCAATTTCTCTTTAAATCGAAACAAAATGCGCCCCAAACCATTAAGGATCTGCTTCCGAAATTTCTTTTTGAGAAATATCGTGTTAAAACCTTCTGGACCATCAAAATTTAACTTTTTCTCATCAGAGAAAATCACATTTAAAAGAAATTTATGTTTAAACAGTCCTACCAACAACAGCGATTATTTACTTCCTTTCACCAGTTGGTTTGTAAATTTCATTTTGCGCATTCAAGTTCAGTAGTTTTGTTTTGGGGTAATAACCTTGGAGCAGACATCAGCTTTTGGATAGTAATTCTCTGGGAATCCTTTAAGAGTCCATTTATGGTTGATTTGGACACATTTCATCTATTATATGATTGAGACTCTTCATTGAGTTGCTGGTACAGTTGATTATTTTACTCCGGTCCCGATCAGAAAGCTTTTTTTCTGGCCGCATTTTTTATTTTTACCATAAGCACTTGCATTATTTGCAACATTTCTGACAACCACATGTGAACGGTTTTTTTATAGCAATTTTGGCTGAAGTCACTTTTGTAATAGGCTGAACTTTGGACTTTATCAAAATCACTTAGATATGAACCACGCAGCATTTTATTGCAAATTGATTAAAAATTGCCTGAAAAACAAACATATTTCTTAAGCTTTTCTTTATTTGATTTGATTAAAAATTGCCTGAAAACAAATATATTTCTTAAGCTTTTCTTTATTTGATTTGATTAAAAATTGCCTAAAAAACAAATATATTTCTTAAGCTTTTCTTTATTTGATATTATTCTTTGTTCACCGTTTTATGTAATTATAGTTATGAAACACTAACAAAATATTGTTACACAATTTTTCTCTTGAATCAATTAAGTATTCTCTTAAATTTTACACAATAAGAGATCAGTTATCGCATTATTAAAAACAGTTTTAAAAAAATGTTTGTAATATTAGACAGCAAAGTAGACACAACAACCATCATTTGTAGTTATAGTTATGCAACGCAGTGTATAATATTAGTGTTGGCCTACTAATTGAAATTTTTAATAAAATTTTTTATACCCGGCACAATTTTGTTTTGCCCCACCGTAATTTGTTTACATCTCTGACATAATGATTTCATACGTTAGTTCTACTTACATATATGATTTTTTTTTTCATTTATTTCTTGTTCTGATATATTTTTACGTTATTCATTTTACGTCTAAAACAACGTTATTATCAAGATGTATTAAAACAGCTGTTGCATGTACTAAACCAAAAAGAAGCAATAGTAAAAAGAAATATATACAGTAAACGAAATTTTAATAGATGCATTAAATTTTTATTTTTATTCGTGCGATAATTATATGAAATAATGGTAAATTTTAGAATTTTAGATCTTTTAACGCAATTATAATCATTAAGTTTTCAGAGCTTGCGGTGAAAATCAAAATTTAGCATTTTTGTAATAATCTGGTCCGGTTATTTGCCAATGAAAATGGCAAATCAAGTTCGATTACTTTGAAAAGTGTATGTGATATTAACAAGTTTTTTTAATTCTTCATATTTTAAACGAGCCTAAGATTATAATTATTTATTTTTATTTATTTATAATTATTTTTTTCATTTATAATTAATTATAAGTAATAAATAAATGACATTAAGCTCGTTTAAAATAAGAAGAATTAAATAAAAGAAGAATGGAGCAAAATTAATAATTAATTGGTTTTCTGTTAACGTTCTGCCTATTATGGAGGCTCTAACTTTTCTAAAACTTCGGGTTCTGATGAGATGTTTAGCCAGATCGAAATGCTGCTATCAACCTAGCTAATATGTTTGATTTGCTTTATTTTTGTAAATATACGAGGGTTGAAAGCTCGTTAAAAATTACAAATAACATAAAAATAATCTCGATGTATATAAAAACAAAAAACTAACAAAACTGTAAAAGATCAAAGAAAACTTAACATTTTTAACGTGTCTGTTCTGGAATCCCATTCCGCAAAAAATAAAGCTAATTCAAATGTCTTGGTATTCTTGCGAAAGTAACTTTGACAACTCCAAAATTATTTATAGAAGAAAATTTAAGAACACCGATCTTTCAATTTTATGAATTTGAACAATTTTGCGTTTTCAATTCCCCACTCATTACAGAACATAAACGATAGTGTTTATATTTTTCTGTTGTATTTTATAAAAATTTTATTATTCTTAATCGGACCCCTTCGCATTCGACCTTTTTTAAATCATACTTCAATTTTAACCAATTTTTTCTCTGTGAGCAACACCGAAATTGGAGAATGAAAAATATGATAGCATTATCCTTTTTTAACATTGGGTGAAAAGTGTACAAGACAGAAATAAAAGTAAAAAATTAAATTTTTAGAAATTGTTTACAGTTTTTTTGGGAAATGTGGGATTTCCTTTAGTGTTATATACATTTTTTTTTGTGTTAACTATTCTGTCCTGTTTGGGTTAAAATGGACCAAGTTTTAAAAACAAAGTAAAAAACTGTTCTTAAAACTGCTTGTTTTCAGTAAGATTCAATTTTTATTTATCTATTTCGTTAAAAATTTTATTAACGTGAAAAAAATACTATGAAAGAAATTGTTGGGTTTTAATCTATGAACAAATATATTTCTGCATACACTGCGTTGCAAAACTATAATTACACATTAATTTCACAAAATTTCGTAAGTTTAAAAAAAGTAGAAGAGTTTAACCGGCTTAAATGTAAAACCAATGAAAAATTATTAATATTTAACAAAAAAAACATTTTTTTATTTTATAATTTAATAACAAAATTAATTAGTGTTTCATAACTATAAATACACTTAACTTAATATAAAAAAACTTACAAAAATTTAAGAAAATTATTTTAAAGCAGCAGTTTTAATAATGCGATAAATGCAGCCATTTTCAGAGGAAAGGAGAATACATAATCAGTTTAATCTTGACTTAGACAAATTTGTTGAAAAAAGTCGTTCATAGCACAAGTTTTAGGAAAAACGATTGAATTTATCATAAATAGCTATCAAAATATAAAAATGTATGTATTTTCAGAATTTAATTACTTTATATTTTCCCATGTACACAAATACATTTTGTATTAAGTCGAAAACTTTATTTACAAATTCGACTAATCAAACATTGCCATATCCAAAATTTTGGCCATTATACAAAGTTTATGAACAAGAAAACCAATGATGAACGAATATTTATCTAATTTTTAGTAGCTTTTCAACTATTTTAAAATCCCGGTTAAAAATAGTTATATCTAGTCATATATAATACGATTACGTCAAATCTGAATTTAAATGGAGTCATATTACAGCTTATATCATTATATACAAATAAATAATTTTTATAGAGAAGATTTTTTTATGGTTCTTTATATAATTATATGTCTCCAAATCTTACTCCATATATAACTACATAAAACATATAATAATAATGCAAATATATGTAGTGATCGATATGAATATCTATGGTCACATGCTAAGTCTTCTTAAACTATATGACTTTATTCTGAAACAATTTTCCTTACAATTGTATTGAATAAAAATCCAATATCATATTGCTTTATCTGCAAGTTAAAACTTTTACATATGGATTCACATATAACCATATGAATTTTATAACGATATAATTTTCAAGTGATTTCTTTTATATAATTTCAAATAAATACTTGTTATAAGACAAAAACCATTTAATTATATGTTTTTGAAACACTAAATTTTTTCTTGTTAATTTTTAAACATTTCGTTATGTTTCATTTACAAAAATTTGGTTCTTTATTGATTTCCAGAAATTTTAATTTTCAACTTAAATAAGCATAACTTCAAGTCACAAAAAGCATAACTACTATTGGCTGAAATTATATGAAATCAGATCTATTTATATCCAATTAAATATAACTTGTTGTCCCGGATATGGACAAATCTCGGATAAAATTGTATCAAATTATATCTCATTTGATATAGTTAGATACATGTAGATGACCCACTTTTCGGATAAATTTGTATGTGATTATATATGGGAACTTTTCAAATAAGATATAATGATATTAGACTCCATATTAAAAATTTTACCCGGAATGTTTATTTCTATAACTGTGAGACTGTGTAAGTTTGTTTATGCCTAATAAAATTGTTAACCCACAAAAGGTTATTTATTCATAAACCAAAAAAAATCAAATTCATTTTGGGGGAGGGCTGACCACTGGGTACACCACTGATAGCAATAGATCTACTATATCTACTTATGTATAGCATATATGCTTAATATCTTATTTTATAAAGGTTCGTATTTAACAATATATCGCGATATTTGTATGTTACGACATCAGAAATATATGATAATATATGGATATGCATGACGGTATATATAATCACTATTATAATATAATTTAAGATGAAAAAACATAAGACAATATATTGTATATTTTTTTTTACTAGGGTAGCTCTATAAAATTTCGTTCTAAATTTTATGACGAACAGGAAAAAGTACCGCTATTTTTCCATTAAGCTCACACTACAACGATTATAATTGCAATAATTCAATATATCCTGAAATAATTCACGCAAGACTAAAAATAAATATTGAATGCATCTATTCAAATTTCGATTACTGTACAACTCGCACATGATATTTGTGAATTTTTTCATCATGATCTTTTTTCAAGAAAAAGAACCGTGAGTGGCGGATTGCTGTATTTTTGTGTCTGCCACGTAACGAAACATTGAAATGTTTTATAAATAACCAAATGATGTGATAATTTGTTTCTTCTTCTTTTTTTATATTTTTTTTTTGCTATTATTTTTATCATTATATGTGTGAGTATGTGTGTGTCCTTGACCTTTGGACGTGCACTTGGGGAAATAATTGTTGGGTACTTTTTTTTAGTTTACGATTAAAAGTGATATCTTGGTAATCAATTAAATAGGCAAATGTTAGATAAATTCAAAATTTATTTACAATATGTTGAATTAAAAATTTTAAAATGGAAAAAAATACGCACACAAAGTCCGTGAGTTAAATTTTAAATTTTTATCACAAATTTTAGGCACATATGTTTAATTGTAAAAACATGTTGCATATTACACTAGTTTACAAAATAATTACATACATTGTTTCGGAAGTATTTTTAATGTCACATTTAAACAGATACCCGATTTTAAACATTTTAAACGAACGTTTTTGTTTGTTTCCTCAAAAAAAAAAAAATTTTTTGTTTAAATACATTTTTTTGTTTTCGAAATTTATTTATATTTCAGAAAAGTTTAAAAAAATAAATAAAAAAGTTGAAAAAAGTACAAAATAGTATAAAGTTCTTATATTTTTTAAATTTTTTTAAGCTTAAAAAATTTATAATATTTCTACAAATAAAGTCCCCAGGAAAACTTTGGTAATGGGTGCGATAAAGTAATGCATTACCTTGTAATGTGTACTCCTTACATGTATCATTATTTTCCTACAAAAAAAGTAATGAGTTACCAATAATGGGTTACATAATGTATTACTTTGTAATGCATTTCATCATTATTTCAAAACATAAAGTAATGAGTTACCAATAATTGGGCACTCATTGGTTACCTTGTAATGATACATAATTACCTTTTACATTATTTAGAAACATAAAATAATGACTTACCGATCATCAATTACATAGTGCATGAAATATAAACGTAAAGTAATATTTAAAATATTTTTTTGAAAATCTATATTTAGACACATTACTTTGAAATTTTTTGTAAACATGAGGGTAAGGTATATATTTTTAACATCACAAACTAAAACTCGACGCACAACAATTCATTTACATTTTAAGCAACGCATTATTATATGTGATGATACCTCAGTTGGTATAGTGCTCGCGTAGCAACCAGAGACCCCAGGTTCGAATCTCAGCGGGACTAAGTTATTTATTTAATTAAAAAAAAATATTTGTAATAATTTTTTTTCTACATTTTTTTTTATGAAAATCTATTTATAAACACATTACTTTTCCCGACCCGGTAACCATATTAGTAACCAAGTACCTTAACCCCATACTAGGTAATGAGAAAACTCATTAGTTTTTGGCTCATCGCCTGTAAAATTCATCTGTGAAGTTAGGTGTATTTTAATGCGTGGGCCCTATGGCGATACATTACTTTGTAATAAGTGGTTTTACTGGGTTGGAAAGAATTACGCGAGTGTTATATGAAACTACTTATTATTTGCAACTTTTTTAATTGTTAACTTTTTATACATTTTTGCGAATTAAGATGACACAGGACAATACCTATAGTAATATTTTAGAACAAATTGGGTTCAAAGACTTAAAATTTTTCTGCTAATTCGCGCGTTGTCTTTTGCGAATTTTGCAAACTTTATAGCTAAATTAACAAAATACATAAACAAATGTATTTCCAAGGTACAGGGTCAAATAAAAATTAAAAAAATTGTTTTAAATGGCGCCCATATAAAAATGCGCGGTTTGGTTAAAAAAAATTTATGGCATCATATCCTTCCAAGATGACCCCATAATCCAATTTTTAGAATAATGCGTAAATACCTGACATATAAAATATTCGACAAATCCCGCAATTTTGAATAAAATTTGAACCATAAATATTACTACCGGTTTTGAGCTCCCCAGCGAAATTTTTTAGAACAGATTACCTCTGACCCTGTTCGTGAACAACTGCTTTTACCACCGGCTACATGGAACCGGTTCTAGAACAGGTTCCTTGGAGTCGAAATATAAGGTGTCACTGTCCCAGAACCAGTTCTATAACTCGTTCTAGAACCAGTTCTAAAGCAACCTGTTCTTGTTTGGAGGTAAAGAACCTATTGCAAATAGGACAAACTCCAAATAAAAATTACCAGTTGCAGAACAGAAATTAGAAGCTGTTATAATACAGTATAAGTTATTTTGCAACCAGTTATTTGCATTTTACTATTTTACCATAAAGCATTTTTGGAAAACCGAAATTATATTGCAGTTTTTTAAATACTTGTGATACTTTGTTTTGTACCACAACTTAGCGGTTTTGTTGATACCACTAATCATGCAAGTTTATTAACACCGAAAAATTTCTTTCGATTTTATTTGTAGAAATATTTGAAATTTTTCGGGCTTAATACTAAAATTGAAAAAAAGATTAGTACTTTTTTGTATCTTTTTCAACTGATTTATTTAACAATAATTTTTTTTTTGTTCGTTTTTTTTATTAAAGTTTTTATAGTTAAAAATAAAAATACAGTTGTTAAATATATAAAAATACAGTTTGTTAAAAACCAAAAATAAAACATTTTGCGGTCTGTGTATTTATATGTTTTTATAGGTTTTATAGAAGAATTCAATGAAGAATTCAAGTTTTATATCAAGAAAATCTATGGATAGATTCCGAAGTAATACCCAGTAGTATATTGGATTTTTTTTTTTCTACTAAATTACCACAGAAATTTGTTGTACTACTAAGCGTATGAGCAACGTGATCAAGCGGGATATTTAAATTTGCTTACAAAAATTTACACTTGGGTAATCTTATTTATTTAAGTGAGCGCTTTTTCTAGTTCAATTGATCTCAAGGAACTAGGTCTCTCTTCTAGTTCAATCATTCTTTGACATTTTTGTTCAATCGTTCGGTATATTGCTTCTTTGATCATTTTTAAACGAGTTATTCATATTAAACACTTATTTTTTATTGTCAATAATTAATAACGATAAGAAATTTAAAAAAGTATTAGAATAAAAATAAATAAACATGAGTTTGGATTTCAAATATTACTTTAAAATTTAGGTACAAGTTTAAGGTAACTAACTGCAGAATTCAAGTTTTTTCTAGGGATAAATTTTGAAGTTATAGGCAGTTGTATATTGGAATATTTTACTAAATTACCACAGAAATTTGTTGTACTACTAAGCGTATGCGTAACGTGACCAAGCAAGATATTTAAATTTGTTTACAAAAATTTACACTTGGGCAAGCTACACTGATAATAATCTAAGCATAATACGAAAAATATGTCTAACTAACTAAAACAAATTTTCGTTTATTTTACGAAAGTTCTCGTTGTTTTGACATTTTTGTATTTTTATCATGTATTGTTATGTGTGTAGTTTGTTTAAGTGAGCGCTCTTTTATTAATTAATAACGATAAGAAATTCCAAAAAAACGTAATATAAAATTACGAAAAAAAATAAATAAACATGAGTTTGGTAAAAAAAAAATATTTTTTATGCATTTCGTTTCATTTGGATTTCAAATATTACGAGTACTTTAAAAGTTAGGTACCTGTTGAAAAAAAAAACTATTAAAACGAGAAAAAATTGTGCTATGAGTCAAAGGAACTAAATGAACGACTGAACTAAAAGAGGAAACAATAACAAACTAGGTTATACGAGTATTGTTCAATTGGTTGAGTAGTTCAATTGAACTAGCTCGTTCTCGAACTACACAAGTCTCCAAAAATAAGCATTATATAAAACTTTGCTAATTTTTAGTAAAAATTGCTTGAAATTTGTGTTATGTGAAAATGCGGTTAAGAGAAAAACAACTCAAATATTACTTTGAAAATTGAGTGATGTTATTGTTATTTGTAAACTTTCTTATCTTCATAGAAAAGTTTTACGGTCTGTTTTTGTAAGACGTGTTACTCAAAAAATTCGTGTAAATGAGTGAAGAAATTCATTTTGGGGTTCTGTATCGCAAATGTCACTTTGAATTGAGTGTAAGAGTTGTCGTTTTCGTCTCTTTTTTTTGGTTTTCACATTGCGATTTGAAACGTCAGAAACAGACGTTCACAAAAAAGTATTCGTCAAAGAAAAAAGGCAACACAATTTAATATTAAAAAAAAAAAATAATTTTTTACAAAAAATTTTAATAAAAAAAGAATAATCATTTTTATTTTTATTTGTAAATGTTTTTGTTTTTTTTTTATACAAATTATATTTTTACCACCACTTTTATTGTTTTCTAAACAAAATAAATTAATTTTTTTCAAGCAAAAATCAGCTGCTTTTGTTTATATTTCATTTACAGTGTTGGGTTGCCATCTACCAACGAAAAATGAGTTATTTGTATATGAAAAAAAGCTAACAAAAACATAAAAAGAATATCATGGCAATCTCTACTGTTTGACATAATATAAAGCTTTACGTACTCAAACGTAAAGGCCTCATTAGTTTTTACTTTCTGTTGTAGTTCTGTGTCGTTCTGTTCTGTAGGTAATATTTTGTACTTTTTCTGTGAAAGGAATCAGCTGTTTTAAAAAGTAAAAGAAACTCCAACCAAAAACATTTAAATCAGGGATGATAAATGCGATTTTAAAATAGTACCAACCTGCATATAAAATAGTACTTTTTCGGCATCAAAAGTAAAAAAAAAAATTAAATATAAATTAACGAACAAATCTTTGTACCCTCCAAAATGAACAATTACAAATGAAACAACAAAAATATATTAAAAAAAAAAATATGTTAAGATGTGAAAACAAAATTTTGAGGTGAAAAACTTTTTTGGCTGTTAAAAAAATAAATTGTGTCGTGAAAAACATTTTTGAGGTAACAAAACTATTTTTGAGGTGAAATTTAAATATTATTCACCTCTTAGCGTCTGATGGAAAAATATGACGTTATATTTTATACATCAGACACTACAATGAATTCTAATAATATACAGTGCATTATACACCAATTTGTATGGAAAATTTAGAGGTACTTTCACATTGTCACTAATTACTTTTGAACCGCTGGACCGATTTTGCTCATTTTCAATACCAAACTTTTCGGAAAAATGTACATAAAGCTATGTAAAAACGAGCAGTGCGTACTAAGAAAATTAGCTGATTTTGATTTAAAAAATTATTAAAATTTTGAGATTTTTTCTTAAATTCACCAAATTTTTAATATTTTTTGAATGTCCTATTAATTTTTGCTGTATTGAATTACGTTTCTCACAGTTTTTTGCGAATTCAATCCTTGTGATTGGTAGCAAACAAATTTGTTCGTGACCTCATTCGATTTTAAAAACACGCAGCTAATAGTCAATTTCACATTTTTATAAGATTTTTATTATTTATTTTTTTGAAAATCAAAATTAGTTAATAATAATTATAACCCTTAGTGATTGAATTCAATAATTGGTTTAATCGGTTAATAAAACTCTAATATGATCACCTGTAATCAGTCGCACTCAGTGAAATCATGTGATTGAATTCACAGCATTTGGTTCCAAATTAATTCATTGTTCATATAGGACTGCAAATCGAATTAATAATTATTGAATTTTAAAGGGACCAAGAAATTCATACATAGAAAAATTTGTAAATCGTACTAAATGAGTCATAGGAGTATCATGGTACATTTGAGGTTCAAATAGTACCATTAAAAGTACTATAGTACCAACTTTATCATTATGAACTTTAGGCTGTCACTTAACGTTGAATTCTATTTTCAATAGAATTGTCCGCAACAGAACAGAACGACAAAGTGAAAACTAACTACACATACAGACTTTCAATTGAACAGAAACAAAACAGCTGATTCGTAACAGAACAGAACGTACAAACTAATTCTGCCTTAAGTCAGACCAACGAATCATTTCCTTACGTATTTGTTCGGGTGCCACACGTTCGTCTGAAATTATACACGTTTTGTAAAAGCAAGCCGTTGCACTTTTTCTTTACACATTTTTTTTTTAAATACATTTTTGAGTTCAATTTGAGTAATTTTGTTTTTTATATGAAAAATATTTGTCAAAAACTTTTTAAAACGTTTTCCGAAAAGATTTCCAATTGTTAAAAGATCTTTTGTAAAATTCTCTGAAAAAGATTCTCTCTCAAACATTGAAAAATCTTATCGTTTTTTTAAAAAGACTCAATAAACTTCAATAATAAAAACACAAAGAATTTTCATATTAAGAGATCCTAATTGTTTTAAAAAATCAAGAATTAAATTTATATTTTCTTTGTATGGTTAAAAATCGGTTTTGACACAACGAATGCCATTAAGACACATTTAAGTCATACGGCACTAATAAACAATTTAGAAATTTTTTAACTGGTTCTGATAACTTTATTTTAATAAAAAGCTCATAATTTTCTGAAATGCAAAAAAAAAAATCTCCCATGTGAAAATGGGTCCATACATGAACATATATGATCATATAAATAATTGAAAAATAAAGATTTTCATCAAAAATCGAAAATATTGGCGCTTTACGTCTTTTTCGATCGAAAATCGGTCTATCCGTTTAAGTTGCACAGAGACTACCGATTTTCGATATGTTGTTTAAAGGAAAAGTCATTTCGAGATAAGAGTTAAGTTTACACTAAAAAATGGAAACAAAATTTTTTTTAAATAAAAATAGTATAAATTTATTCGCTGACAATTATAGAAGAATTGGCTCCGTTTAGGATTTCAATCATATATGGGACTAATAAATTAAGTGCACTAATGAAATGATGATTTCATTACCATTGCATTGATATCAATGGTAATTAAATTATTTATCATTTTTATTATCATTTTTTTAATTAAGGATAACGATTTGAGGATTTAATTTCATTGATTAATGAAAATTGTTTTAAATTCCATTGCGATTAATAACACGGTGCTACAAAAAATAAAAAATTTCATTTTCTTTTCAAATGACCTAGTGTAGGGTGTAAGTCTAGATGAGTATATTACAAAACCAGTTTAAGAAGTTTCAATATACCCTCATTTAAACATTTGTAACTCAATCATTAATGAACTGGAAATTTTAGAAGTCATATAGATACGTAGATACGAGGGAAATGCAATTCCCGATCAAAAAAAAGTTACTTCTCAAATACAAAATCAGATCTCATTTGATATGGAGCGATATTTATTCATATTCAAGTTTATTTCAAAATTAGGGTATCCGATTAGATCCTTCAAATATATTACTGAATAAAATAAGATCAAAATTGATCTCAAAATTGGGGTATCCAAAAATATCTAATATAATCTAATCTAATTTAAAATTTAAAATATATAATTTAAGATCCGTATAGATCCCAAAATATCCCATGAATACAGATAAGTAATTTTTGGTGGGTCCAATAGATATTTTGAGATAGAATTATGTTTACTTATATCGCACGACATATATTATTTTTAATAAAATTTAAAAATAAATTGAAAGAAAAATAATTAAGACATTTGCGCATATATAATTATGTATGGCGTTGTATAAAACAATGTATAATTATGTCTTTTATGCTAAAAAAAGTCTTATGATGCACCATATATAATCATATCTCAAACTAAATTGTTAATCGTGTGTGATATATTGTATCTTACATAATTATATATTACATCATTTAATTTCATACATAATTATATCTTGAATTGCATTATACATGTGGCACCATATATAAGCATATCTTATATCACACACAAAAATATTTTGTATTAGACAGTATATATTATATATATTATATCTTAAATAATAATATATAAAAATACTAACCGCACCATATGGTTATTTACTGGTTTACCAGTTTACGCTGTTATCATAGATATATCGGACATTCCCCGAACGATTGGCCAACGTTTTACAAAGTTTTTTATAATTATTCAAATTTTTATTTTATTTTTTTTTTTTTGCACTAGCAAAGTAGACAAACTACTTTTTCTGATGAAATCTTTAGCCCGATCGAAATACTAGTATCAACCTAGCTAATATGTTTGATTTGCTTTATTTTTGTAAATATACGGAGGTTGAAAGCTCGTTATAAATAACATGAATATAATCTCGATGTATATAAATATAACTGTAAAAAATTACTTTTTATTTGAGCATAATTATGTCAATATTGGTTGAACGATAACCTATAAATTTACATGCAAATATCTCGGAAAATGCAGCAAATTTACATAGTAAAATTGTTATGATTTTCAATTGTATACACATGACTCATGACGGAATATTTACTTTAACTTCTGATTTCCATTAATTAATGTTTTAATTGTTGTAGCACTAGGTCCAATAGTTTTGTGATGCGAAATTTAGGAAAAATCGAATTACTTAATACTTAGGTACCTATGCACAAAACCTCTGATATATGGAAAAAAATTAAAATTAATTTTAAAATATATATTTTGTAATACATCACACGTAATTTTGATCAAATGAAACCATGTATTATTATATGGTATATGAGTGCAAAAATAGAAAATTCTAAGATTAGTTTTGAAAATTTTCTAGAATAGAGGAATACGACGCCATTTTTAGCGAATATTAAATAGCAATATCTCGAAACCCGTTTGTCCGATTTCGAAACTTCAAAATATGCTTGTTCAGCATGCCAATATTAATAACAAATTATGGGTCGCAAGACATAGTTTTATTAAAGCAATATAACAAAATTAAAAAAAAAAATCGAAAACTTTGTCAGTGGAGCGCCACGGACCTAATGCTAAAACAATGTGAACAATAAATTTTAATTTTCAAAAAAAGTTTTTCTTCATACAAATTCTGCATAGTTTTGCGGATAATGCACAAAAACGTTATACAAGGATTACAGTTTGGAATATTGACTTTGTATTTTAAGTAGGATGTAGGAAATACAAATTTTATTGTAAAAGAAAAAAAAAATTTTTTGTTAAAATTTGTTTTTTTAAATTACGAAAAAATAACTGTTAAAAACAGTTGTTTTTTTATCAATTTTTGCTGTTGTGTTAAAATTTTTAGTTGTTTTTACGACATTGTTAGTTGTTTTTACTACATTTCTTAATTGTTATTCAACAGTTAAAAACAATTGCATTTTTAGTTAATTTCACGGTAATTGTCTGTCGCTTTTTTAAATGAATTTACAGTTGTTTTTACCGCCATTTTCAGTAGATTCTACTGTCAAACTTTTTCGAGTGAAATATTATTCAAATAGTAAGACCTAAGGTCAGACTTTGGCCGATATATCATGGAAAAGCCGATAATAATATATTTTTTATACAAATTATTATTTCTATAATATTACCATTTTTGTTGTTGATTAGAGCGTTTTGCTGGTTCATTTTTTGGTTTTATCTAAATCAATTTCTAAGAAGGCTACTTGTCTACTTATGATAACCAATAACAAGCCCAAAAAAAACCATGATTATTTGTTAAAAAAAAACTCAATATTTTATTACACTCACGCAAGGAAACAGCACAGTGGTGAATCCTTAGATTTGAGTGGAACTTGGATATATTGTAAACGATAAAAAAAATAGGAGTTAAAAAGTGTGGTCAAATATAACCCAATTTGTCGTTTTCTTAAATATATTTCTTATAAGTTTTTAAAATATAGGCACATTTGGTATCAAATGAAAGGTATATAAAAAATGTCCGTTAGGCTACTTCATATTTTTAAAATTGTTAACAGTACAACAGTGGGTTAGATTAAGATTTATAAAAAAAAAAAATTGTCTTAACTTTTTTTCAAAATTTTCGGAAAAACAAATATGGGCGCTACCAGACGTTGAAAATTTTTCCGATTTTCAAAAAGGACAATTTTTCAAAAAAATATTTTTTTTTTAAATATTTAACTCCGACAGCACAGGAAAAAATATTTCGGTCTTATAAGATTGTTAACCCTTAACTAAACTAGGCCAAAAAAATGCCTCAAATTTTGCATTATTTTCCCAGCTTCAGTTACGAATAAATAATTTTAAAAAATGTAAAGATTTCCAAATATTAAATTAATTGTGGTCGCTTTTCTTTACCCACATCATGGGGATTTAAAAAAAAAAAATAATACTGAAGGGATGCCTCTAACCACTTAGCGTGTCAGTTTAGATAAAAAAAAAAATTGAAAATATTTTTGATGAAAGTAACAAATTTTACATACTAAATTGTTTTATTTGATCACAGTTACTCAGTTGCAAAACTATAAATATTTGGTGCATCGTTAACCCATGTTTTCCGTATGTCAAATATGTTACATAAAAAAATATTGATAGTTATTCCTGAATATATTCAAATAAGAAAAAGTTAAAAAAGAACAAAACTTTGTATATATGAGGCAAAAAAAACGGTTTGAATCCTAATACTTGCCAAAAGTAGCTACTCATCCAAAGCATCTCATGTGCAGAATCCGTTTTCGATTTTTTTGTCTGCACTTTTTCGGGCTTCGCTCAACAAGGGTTATTATTTTTAAGTAATAATGATTTATTACTTGATTTATTAAATACTACTAATGATTTATTACTTTAGAACTAAACTAGTTTTCAGTTGGTTAATTTAAACAAAATTCAGTTGTAACCATCAATTTTATTTTGTGGGTCAATTTTGACCTCCGTTTAACATTGGTTAACGATGCGCCAGATATTTAATATTGCGGAATTACGTAATTTTCATATAATAAACCAATTTACAATGTAAAATTAGTTTCTTTCGCCAAAAATTAATTTTTTTTTAACAAAATTACTGACTTTCCCAGCAAAACCACACATTAGCAAATAATGGGTAAAGTTATGTATCGCCTTAGGGCTCCATGCATTACAATACACCTTACTTCACTGATGAATTTTACAGGTGATGAGCCTAAAAGCAATGTTTGAACTCATTACCTAGTAGGGGTTAAAGTAACCGGTTACTTTAATGGTTACCGGGATTGGAAAATGAATGGGTAAATGAATAGATTTTCATAAAAAAAATTAAAAAAAATATTACATATAATTTGTACAAGAGTATGGCGTGTTCGCTCTGAAATTCTAACCTGGGGTATCTGGTTGTTAGGCGAGAACTCTACCAGCTGAGCTATCGTTACATATAATAATAGATTGCATAAAATGTAAATGAATTGTTGTGCTTGGAGTTTTGTGATGTTAAACATATATAAAACTTACCCTCATGCTTAAAAAAAATCACAAAGTAATGTGTCTAAATATAGATTTTCAAAAAAATCTTTTAAACATTACTTAACGTTTATATTTCCTGCATTATTGCAATTGATGATCGGTAAGTCATTATTTTATGTTTCGAAATAATGTAAGGTATCATTACAAGGTAACCTTTGAATGTCCAATTATTGGTAGATTAGATTAGATTATATGGCACTATGCACCGCGACCAACTTAGGTCTTTTGTGCTGCCTAAAGTTACCCTAAAGATTCAAGCTACCTATAAAGCCAATAATCCTATTAGGCAAAATCTTCATAATGTCCGAAGGCGAGACAAAGCGATTGCCAAGAAACTTGGCACGCCTTTCACATAGCCTCGGACATTCGCAAAGAACATGCTCTGATGTCTCAGCTACCAGTTCGCAAAACCTACACTCATCTGTGTCCGAAAGACCCCTTTTGAGCAGGTGGTATCTGAGATTGCAGTGTCCAGTCAGGTAAGGTAACTCATTACTATATGTTTCAAAATAATGTTGAATGTAAGGTGTATACATTACAATGCAATGCATTACGTACCAACTAGTGGTAACTCATTACTCTATGTTTCGAAATAATGCTGAAGGTATCCATTACAAAGTAATGCATTATCTAACCCATTATCGGTAACTCATTACTTTTTGTTGGAAAATAATGATACAGGTAAGGAGCATACATTACAAGGTAATGCATTACTTTATCGCACCCATTACCAAAGTTCCTCCAAATCATATTACTAAATTCATTTTGTTGCCAATATTTATTGTTTATTTCTTTTTTGAATTTATGTATGGTTGCTAGATCTAATAAATGTTCATCACTGAAGATGCTAGAAAATACCCAGCGCAACGTCGTAAAAGAAAAAAAAATTAAAATAAATAGTCTTTTTATGTAAATTTCAACATTAATGACCTTGAAAGCTAAGAGCTTTTGTAACCCATATTTTAAATATTTCAAATAAGTGGCAACCCTGGGACCGGATTTTCTTAAATTCTAAAAATGTTTTTATACAAAAATTTTGTAATTTTCGAACGCCCCTTTTTAACCCCTAATCGTGCGTTTGCGCACCTAAAAAATTACGTGTCTAATATTTGTTTGTATTTACCAACATATGCAAGTTTCATTAAAATCTGAGGATACATCACTGTGTAGTTTCCTTGTAAGTGCATTGGAACTATATTTGATAGTGTTATTTGTAAGTGTGATAAAAATGACCTAATCACTAAAAAATAAAAACAAAAAAAAAAACTTTATCATTTTATATAATTTGTTTGTATGAAACACCTGTATTTTTATGGCAATTATTTAATATTTTGGAAAATACTTTGAACAAAAATCCACTTTCTTTAGATTAAAAACAATTTATTGATTTTAGTGTTAGTAAAGGAACTTTAAAGAGAGGTTGTTTTTCATTTTTATTAATTTTTCGTTTATTGAAATTTAAGTGATTCATTGTTTAATTTATTAAATTTTTTAAATTAAGCCATAAAATTTCAAGTGCTATTTTTTTAAGGCTTTGGCAAAATCAAAATAATTATAATATAAAAATTTTAAGATGTTTTTAAGTGCTTAAAGATTATCTAAATTAGTAGGTTGTTAAAGATTAACAAATTTATGAATGTGAATCAGTAGTTAATCATTGAAATAAGCAAAGAATAAATTATTTAAAAAGTAATTAAGAAACTGTGAAAAGTTAAAATAAAATTGGTTTATTCCAATCGGTGAAAAATAAAAAAAACTGCTTAAAATTTATATCAAAACTGTTACTTTATCTTTTTTTAATGCATTTAAATGTTAAACATTACTACTCTAGCGGTATTAGGAATATGCTTGCTTTAAAATGTACTTGACCTTGAAATGCAAATAAGTATAAGTTTTCTAGTTCACAGCTTATTTAGTTCATTTTCATTTTTGAACTAGTTTGTTCTTATAGTTCACTCATTCATTCTCAAATTTCTTAAAATTTTAAGCTATATTATATTGGTCAATGGTTTGTTTGCCAATTCTGAAATAAAATGAACTAAAATTGAACTAGTTCGTAAACGAAGTGAACTATAATGTCCAACTCTATTGTTTACAAACAAATTTTGATAAAATATTCGTTTTGGTCAATGAAGTTATAATGCATAATTTAGGTCTATATGGGATTTAAGTTATATTTATCGACTAGAATTTATTCCGATATTCATAGCTTATTTAGTTCATTTGCATTTTGAAACTAGGTTGTTCTTATAGTTCACTAATTCATTGTCAAAGTTCTTTAACTTTTAAGCCTTATTATATTGGTCAATATTTTGTTTGCCAATTCTGAAATAAAATGAACTAAAATTTAACTAGTTCGTGAGCGGAGTGAACTATAATGTCCAACACTATAGTTTACAAAAAAAATTTTGATAAAACATTCGTTTTGGTCATTGAAGTTATAACGCATAATTTAGAGCGAGATGGGATTTAAGTGATATTTATGGACTAGAACATATTTATTCCGATTTAAAGGTATTTTTTACATTTAAACGATTTGTGTCGATTTTCACAATTATTAAAAAACTTAGTCAGTAGCCCAAAGTCAATTTTGACAATATGCTTTTCCGAATCAAATAATTTGCGAGATAATGGAATTGATCTGTTGTTGCATATTTTTGGATATTTTGTGATACATCTATGTTTTTGCATATTTTGGCATTACTGTTTTTAGCGTTTGTTTATGATTTCTATTGCATATTTTTAAATATTTTGCATTTAACTGCAAATTTTTGCATATTTTTTGGAATTAAAATTTTGATTTGATTTAAACAAATAAAAGAACTTAAGTAAAATAAGTACCATCATGTTGCCTTCCACTTAGGCCGAGTTTTTGAGATGCAGATTATCTTTAAACTTAGATTAACGAAGTTTGTAAATGGAATACTGTTTCTGAAATGTGGTTTATTTTATTTTGTTATAATAAAAGCAACAATTTTAAACAACGTGAAGTGGTCCCGACAATGTTTTGTCAATAAACTTGGAAATGGTGGACTAAATTCGTTGTCGGTTTAACAAAACTGAATTTAACTGACATCCCAAAAACTCGGCCTTAGACATTTATATTGTATTTTGTTGTGAAAGCAACGCTCTCGATTTTTAAATATTCTTTTAAAAACTCAACAAATTTTTGTCCCTAAATGTAGATTGGCTATGCAAATATAATCTACTTATATACTTATATATTTGTAAGTAAAATATAGGTTTCAATTATTCCGAATAAATTTTTTTTATATATAAAACTTGTTTACATTTGCAATATTGTTTGCTAATTTTGAAAAATTAGTAAAATGTTTTGCTGAAAAAAATTCCGTAATTTGTAAAAAGAGAATAACAAAAATTTTTACTAAAAACATATATTGTACTAAAAATTAGTACAAAAATAGTTAAAATCATTACCACTGATTCAAGAAAACTTAATTAAAAAGCTTCATAATTTTTATGTTTTTCATTGAAATCACTCATTAACTTTTAATAAATAAAACCATATTTTTCATAAAATTTTATGAAAAGTAATGAAAAAGTAATGAAATGTTTTAATGCACGAGTTCCAGTGCACTTTTATTACATTAATTTTGAAATTCATTAACGTTATGAAGATAGTTTTTGTAGTCTAGAGTACCTGAAGAGAAGAGATAAGTTTGGTTTAGTAAGTTAAAATGAAATTTTATCCGTTGATACGCTCAGTGAAAAATTTTGCTATTTGCCAACTGAAATTCGGTTACTACGACTCAAATTCGGTTATTACGAAAATCAGACGTTTGGTACAACTTAACATTAGTTTTCACAACAAAGTTCGGTTAATTCAACTGATTTTTAACTGCAACACCCAAAATGTTGTGAAATCTAATGTAAATATTGTTGCACTAACTGAATTTATAAGTTGTTATATACACATTTCAATTTGGTTGACACTTGATTTCTCTGATATTTAAAGTCAAAAGAATAACATACACTGAAAGAATTATTTTTTTGATAATATCGAGTTGTTTAATATCAAACTTAAAGTTTTGTTGGTGTTAAGCCAATGAAGATTTTTATTCAATTACTGAAGTTTTTATTAAAATTTTATGCAGAAAGATTTTATCTAGTTTAATTGGAAACTGTTAATAAAATTTGTTGTGAACAAGAGTATTATCTTGGATAAAAGTAATCTTTGGAATAAAGTACTCTTTTGAACAAAAGTCAGTTTACACTCATACAAGGAAGAAATGATTTGGGCGGTATAAAATCTTAATGATTTCATTAATGAATTTATTTAATAAATTTAAAGAAATTTTTCGTTCAATTCGTGAAGAAAAGTTTCACTATTTTTCGTCCACTAAAATTTTCTCTGTGTAGCGAAGATATTTGTGACTAAACTTTAAAATCTCTAAACAGCGAGTTTTACATGTTAATATTGTCTCTTTACAGCGCCACCTAGCGGAAATATTTGAAACTAACGCTCAAGATTTTGAAATCACGTACAAACGGTTTAAACTTTTCTTTTCATTAAAATTTTGCTCTATTTCCGTCTCGAAACTCTAGCATAAACAATTTTTTCAAAACTATGCTTCAGAAGAGTTTTTGAGAATTGAAACAAAAAATATGAGCGCGCTAGGTTTGATCCTCAGTCACGATACAAAGGTTAACAGTTTTTCTTATACACTGCGTTGCAAAACTATAATTACACATTAATTTCACAAAAAAGGTAGAAAAAACAAGTAGATGAATTTAACCGGCATAAATATAAAAGCATTGGAAAATTAATAATATTTAACAAGAAAACAGTTAATTTATTTTTTATTTTTTCGTGCGCCCCGGTAGGCTAGTTGGTAGCGTGCTGGCTTATGAGTGAGAGGGTCGTGGGTTCGATTCCCACCAGAGGCACTGGTCTGTTTTCGCTACAACGCGCCGAAGACCATAGTAGCTAGTGCTCGGTTAGGGTAATAGTATATAATTTTTAATTAATAAAAAAAAAAAAAAAATATTTTTTATTTTACTATTTAAAATGGAATACCATAATCAATGAATGTTTCATAACTATAAATACACTTAACTTAATATATCAAAATTTACAAAAATTTAAGAAAAATATTTTAAAGCAGCAGTTTTAATAATGCGTGAAGCCTTCTATTTTTTTTAATCAACTCGAAAATTTGAGTTGGTCTGCTGTTATAGATCACCACGCATCAATAACAGCTTCATTTAGATTCAAACGCTTTCATATTGACGGTTTTCTGCGTAAACTGAACAGGTTAATACTCCCCAAATGATTCCAATGTTGTTTTGATCCGGAGAACATGCGGAACATTCCACTATAATAATATAATAATGTGCGCCCCGGTAGGCTAGTTGGTAGCGTGCTGGCTTATCTGTGCGGGGGTCGTGGGTTCAATTCCCACCAGAGTCACTGGTCTGTTTTCGCTACAACGCGCCGAAGGCCATAGTAGCTAGTGCTCGGTTAGGGTAATAGCAATTTGCAATTATATGATTCTTAATTAATAAAAAAATAAATATATATAATAATAATATTTAATAACAGTACTCCACTGTATAACATAAAATAAATTTTTTTTTTACAAAAAACTAAGAAAATTGGAATAAAAATATGCATTTAAAGCAAAATAATTCAAAAGCAAAGCAAAATAAAGCAAAAGCAAAGCAAAAATAAAAATTAAAGCTAAATTTATAGCAAAATATGCTAAAATATGCACTAACGAATCGATGGAATTTTAACGCAAATTCTTTGATTCTTAAATATACTTTATTTATCCTGTTCGCAGAATTAAAGGCAAAACATGCATTTGCATGAACTGGCGGTCCCTGGTTATTAATAATTAAAATTCATAGCCGAAAAAATAATAATTAAATACCTATTATCTAAAACTTATACAAATTCTAATCAATATATTTATCTCCTTTTCATTACAGATAAGAAGAACAACAAAAATTCCGTTAAACCATAACTCCCTCCCTTCCAAAAAAATCAACCTTTTTTTTTGGTTGAATCCTATAATCTAATCAAAATATAACCAACCGCAACAGATACCACAAAAATAAATCACAATGGCCTTAATTATGAAATACATAGACAGCATGCACAGATATATGGACTCACATGGCGGTAAGTATAGAAAATATTTTAAAACTAAATTAAAAAAAAAAAAATATAATAAAAAACTGCTGATCAGCTAAAAATATAAAATTTTTAAACACCTTGATCAAAAAGAATTTAAAACTCATTTAAGAAAACTATTCATGGTAAAACTCTTAACTTAAAACACTCAAAAACTACTACTACATTTATACTACAACCAAAACTTAAAAGCTTTTGAAAACTACTTATAATCACTTGTCAAATTCCATATATTTAAATGTTTAAACAAAAACTTAAAGTTTTCAAAAACTTCTAGTTTTTGGTTGCAGTATAAATGAGGTATACAATTCTGAATTCATCGTGATAATTTCTCATTCATATAAAATTTTATTATTTTGTTTAAAGTTGTTAATTTTTTCTTTTCTGTTAAACTATTTCGCATTATAAATTGATGGATTGATGTCTCCACCGCAAAACACTTAAAAATTCAGTCATTTAATAATGTTTTTGCTGGCCAAAAAAAAAAAAACCAAAAATATTCACGTCCAAAAGAGAATTAACCTTGAAAATTTAGCTTTTTGTAATTTGTTTATGTTTTTTTTTTGCTATGTACATTAGGGCGTCCCTTAAAAATAGGTATGTCATTACACCCCCCCCCCCCCCCCACAGTTTTATTGAAAATGGTTCCTAATGGGAGAAATCGATTTTTTTGGAATTTTGTGTCGAATTTTGGTTGAAAAAGAACAATTTTATTTTTGTTAAAAATTCCCCAAATTCTAAATTTTGAAAAACTTATTTATGTATTTCATATATTCCTTTAATATATTCCAAAATAATTTAGATATGAATTTCTGACTTCATCGGATATCATTAACATACTTTACCCTGAAATCGAAAATGTCCCACAAATTTGATAAAAATTCAGAAACATGTTTTTTTAAAATTAATTTTAAAGATTTTTTAAATAATTCGTGTTTGTGCGTTGAGCGACTCCTTTCCAGGACATTTTATGATGATTCTTGTGGGTTGTAGATTAGAATGAGGCTGAAGAGGGCCTAGTCGCTTAGGTCGAAAGTGTGGCACTCGATCTAGAGCTGATCCTCGCATTTATTAACAATTATGATCTCAAACGTGACAATTCAAAATGAAATGCAATTGATTATTTTGTCAAAAGTTGGATAAAATTTTAATGTTTTCATTAAAGTTTGCATGATTTTCCGAAAAAATATCACTTAAATTTGATTAGAATATAGTTATCTTTACTTTTATTTAATAAAATATTTAACCCTTAGTAGCATGGGCACAAAAGGACCCATAAAATGTTATTTATATTTTGACTTTTCAATTGTTCTAAAAAAATCAAATTGATATAAATAATAATTTAAGCCAATTTGATCCATATACGGTTAATGTTTTCCCTTTTGACTAAAAAGTACTCATTAGGAAATTTACAGAATGACATATTTAAGATTTTGATTAAATTTGGATATGATAATGATATATACTAAACTTAGGAAGAAATGAAATTCTTTATCATGCCAATCTTACTTTTAAGGGTTAAAAAGATGGAGTCTGAAATAGCAAAGCAAATAAACATATACCCCTTTTAATTTTTTTGGTTATTCGTTAAATAGATTTATAAAATACCTTTAACTTGATACCCATTTTTGTAAAGTTTATTGGGAATAAATGTGAAAAAAATAGCAAACTGGAGTCATTTCCGACCCCACCCTTTTAACCGCTAAAAGAAGGATTGGTACTATAAATACACAGAAATAACTTAAAACGGGTTTGAATTAAAAAATTTATTGAATCAATTCATATTTTAATTGATATTGCACCTATCACGGCAATGATACTATCAATTAAACCTTTTATTAAAATGTTAAAATTAAGAAGAAAAAAAGTTATAAATAACTTCTACAAAAAAAAAAATATGATACTCACAAAACAAGTGTGTGATCTATACGTTGGTATGTGTGTTTTTTGCAATGCTGAGTCTGTTTGTGTGTGTGCTTTTTTGTTTGTTAACTTCAAATGTATTTGGTATTTTATACTGAAAAAAGTTAAAAAGTCAATTAAAATATTAATTGATTCAATTAAATATTTGTTTAGAAACAAATTAAATTCAAATCAAATCTTTAATTAGATATTTTAGGTTGATAATTTTTTCTGTGTATTTGCTCTTGGTAGTTAGTTTAGTACCCTTTATCACATACACAGTACAACATATGATTTTGGGACTCAATTCTGGGTATCGTACGGAATATCTCTTTTGTGTCTGAAGCAAAGTTGTAGATATTCAATAGGAGAAAAAAATGAGGAACAAACCCACCTGAAAAAGTGCACCTGTTGCCTTAAAAATCGCAAAAATACCCTTTTATCCACATTTTTCATCTTTTTTGCTCAATAACGGGATTACAAATCCACAAATATGCTGTATTTTTCAATTATAATTAAAAATGTTCTAAATTTTGTTCCATGCATTGATAACATATAAAAATCTCATATTTTCTGTGTAAGAATAGATGCAATATGAATCGGAATTTATGTTTTCATGCAAAATAAAGTTTATAAAGAAAAAAAAACAGCATATTTGTGGATCTGTAATCCAGTTATTGAGCAAAAAAGGTAAAAATGGGGGAAAATTGGCATTTTTGCGATTTTTTGCATTTTTTTTTCTCCTATTCAATATCTTTGCTTTAGACACAAAAGATCTATTCCGTACGGTATACCGAGATATAACCGCGTTAAAATATAGAAAAAATGCTAAAAATCCGCCTTGAGCAAAAAAATTCGTATGGCCATTAATTTATTACTGTAGCCAACTTGACAAAATGAATGGTGCAGAAGTTTTTATTTTTGGGGCTACTTTCACGTGCAATTCCCAGAATTGAGTCCCAAAATCATGTGTTGAAAAATTTTGTACTGTGATATCAAAATTTAATCAAAATCTGAAACAAGGCATTCTATAAATTTAAAAAAGGGGAAAGTATCAACTACTTAAGCGACGAACTTGAAATTTGGTGTGTGGGTTTGTAAGGGCCAAACGTTACAATTTTTAATGATATGTTCCTTGGAGTATGACCTAAATTACTGTTAAGGTTCTTTTAAAATTTTAGCGAGGAACGTAATAAAAGTTTTCGTACAAAGACGAAAAAATAAAATTGTATAAGTTTGTTCATTTATCCCCTTATACAAGATTTTTTGAAATACCCTTATAATAAGAAACCTAAATTTGAAAAATTTGTTCAGTGTTGTGTGGGCTACTTCGCTGATAAGTTATGTTTTCGAACTTTTGTAAAGAACAGCGTAAAATGAGCCGCTAGAGTCATGATCTTAAAATTTGGTTTGTCAATGCACACTCGATAAACCGCTGAATCTAGTAACAGATAATTTAGGGCAGGCATCCGCTAATACTGGGTAATAGAAAATGTTTACAGGGTGCAACAAAAAGAGGAAGCCTTCCCATTAACGTGCTGAACAAACCATTTAGGCAAAAAGTCTGAAATTTTATTTTATTTTTTGAGGTATGGGTTAATTTATTAAATATATATTTTTGGGTTTTTATAAAATCTTGGTATAAATGGGGTTTAAAAGAAAGAAATTCCACTTTTAATGACCTATGGAATTAAATTAAATAAGACATCTGAAACTTGAAATCACAAAAACATCCACTTAAAAAGGATGCACTAATTTATTGAAATAAATTGCTTAACAAATAATTCATTCTAAATCCTAATATATTACGATATATAAAACTACCGGTAACGAAGTATCGGGCTTTTAAGCTCTTTATTAGAGTTAATTTTGAAAAATAGACTTTTGTATATTATCACTTTTTAGAAGGTGCCTATCGGCGACTCAAATCCAATGAATTATTATATAAACCAATAAATTATTTTGTATTCACTAAAAAATTAAATTTTTAAACTTTAATAACTTTTGAACGGGTAACTACAAAATTAATATTTTTGGACCATTTTTCTCCATTTTTCTCAGATGTAAGTATTTTTTCATTGTATATTAACAAAAAAAAATATTTTAATTTTTTTTTTAAAAATTATTTTTTTTGGACCACTCTAATTATGCATTCTGGTGGCATTTGGGCCTAAGTTTTCCCGTAGAATCGAATACTGAAGTCAGATTTGACATATATTTAGCCGTTTTTGTTGTATGGGAACAGGGACCCAAAATCCGCGATTTGAGTCGCCCATAGGCACGGGAAGGAGTTGGAATTAAAAAAAAAATACGCCATTATTTTTATTGATACAAAAACCTTCTAAAACGTGATAATATCCAGAAATCAAAATCAAAAACAAATTTGAAAACGAACTCTACTCTTTATATTATAAAAAATAACAATTGATATCTTTAAATTAGGCATTTTAAAAAATCTTGAAAATTAATTTAAAAAACACGTTTTTTGCATTTTTATCGTATTTCTGGGTAACTTTTGATTCCAGACTAAAGTTGGTTAATGATATCAAATAAATGCATATTCACGCATTCGTACATAAATAACTTTGAGTATATTAAATGAAATAAAAAATTTAAAGTTTAAAAATTTCGAATTTTGAAAATTTAAAAATATAATAATTTTTTTTGACAAATAGGCCATTTTTGGCCGAAATTCGCACGGGTTAACTTTTTCAAAAAAAAAACTTTGATTTCTTACATTTGCAGTCATTCACAATAAAACTGACATATATATGTTTAAGGGACACCCTAACAACATACATGTTTCACAATGTTTACAAGAAGTTCACAAATTTGTAAAATTTTAACACATGTCCACTAATTGCTTGACCTACACAATAGATTATATTGAGAAAAAAAAGTGTATTCAAAATTGGTAAGACAAATTGTTAATAGACAACACACACTTTTTTGATTGATTTTAATTTATTTGCTTTGTCTTCTCTTTTCAAAATTAGAGGTCAATATAACTAAAAAAGGAATTTTCGGAATTTTCTTATATTCAAAAATCGTATTAAATTGTTTTTTATTTAAAATTTATTCACGTGTTGCATTTAATAAATAAAATTTTAATTATTATTTTGGTTAATTTTATTATCAATACGATATTAATTTATGGGTGGTTCCAATAATAATAAAAAAAAAATTTATATAATATTTTTTGCACGATTTTTTTTATCGTTCACGAATTTTAAACTTGTTTTTATATTAATTATAAATTTTTAATAATCTTGAATAAAAATTATTAGTAATATTTAAAAACTGGATGGATTGGAAATTTTTGGATCATCATTTGATAATTACATTTTTAATTAATTTATCACTCTCAAACACTTAAATATAAAACAATGTCATTGTCCAATTGTAATTGTGATGACAAGACATTTTTTAGATAATTAAAAAGCCATTGCTACCATATGAAATTTTAAGAAAATTGCAATTAAAATATTGCTTTAGCAAATAAATCTTTAAAACTGCTGAAATGCTCTTTTTATGTAGGCTTTTTAAGAACTTTTCAAGGGCTTTCAATTTAAATTAAAAAAAAAAATATTAAAAATTTATTTTGTGTTTTTTTAAATGTTCAAATTAAAGATCTTGAAATACTTAGTACGTGAAAAAAGATTGTATCATGTTTACTGTATTTCAATTAAAATAAAGTTTTAAGAAAATGCCAAAACTTCCAATGCTGAATTAGCATCAAAATATCATTGGTTAATGTTAAATTAACCTACATTTTAGCTAAGATGACCTCACGTACTAATTTTATCTGTTGTCAACGTTTTTATTAATATTTTAAAAAAAAAAATAATTTTCAAAATACATATTTTACTATTGTGTCTTAGCTACACTTAGAATATTATGTAGGTAAGATTAGATTATATTAGATTATATGGCACTATGCACCGCGACCAACTTAGGTCTTTTGTGCTGCCTAAAGTTACCCTAAAGATTTAAGCTACCTATAAAGCCAATAATCCTATTAGGCAAAACTTTCATAATGTCCGAAGGGGAGCCAAAGCGATCGCCATAAACTTGGCACGCCTTTCACAAAGCCTCGGACATTTGCAAAGAACATGCTCCGATGTCTCAGCTACCAGTTCACAAAACCTACACTCATTCGTGTCCGAAAGACCCCTTTTGCGCAGGTGGTATCTGAGATTGCAATGTCCAGTCAGGTAAGACACCAGGGTACTCAAATTACCCCTCCCGAGGGACAAGAGTCTCCTCGATCCTGCACTGGAGACAGAGATTAATCTCTTAGCCTGTCGTTGGCCAAGAGAGTTTTCCCAATAGAGAGAGAATTCTTATTCCCTCCACGACCCGAGCTTCTCCCTAACATACCCCAAAGGTATACCACAGAATGGTTCAGGGCCAATTAAGGGCCTTCGGGCCCCGCAATTAGCAAGACAATCTGCCCTCTCGTTGCCCTCATGCCCCTCGTGACCAGGAACCCACCCTAAGGTAAGCGAGTTGCGCCCGCCAAGTCGGTTAAGAGCCAGAATGCATTACATGACCAGACCAGATGACACCTCATAGGACATTAAAGCCCTTAATGCCGCCTGACTGTCAGAAAGAATGTAGATGCGAGATCTAATAGTGCCCCTTATGTAGGTAAAGACCACTGAAGATGTGTTTAAAAAACAAATGAAATTTCAGTTGAAAACAGGATAACTAACATTACGTTAAATTTAACTTTTATTTCAATTTGTTTTTGGCTGTTAATAAAATAAACCACAAATCAGTCAAAACAATACTGACTGCATAAAATTAATGTTATGAGTTTTCCGTACACTCATAGAAATAAACCTGCAAAAATAGCAAAAAAAATCTACTAAAAATCAGTTAAAAATGACATTGCAGAATAAACTGCTACAATTAGCAGATTTTTGTTTGCTAAATATTAACAAAATAATAACAGTAAAAATATGATTTAAAGATTGTTAAATGAATGTTAATTTTGTTCGTTTTAAGATCATATTATCGAATCCCAAATAAAAATTGATAATTTACTTTCCTACACACAGAGAAAAAGTCAGCTATTTGCCAACTGAAATTCAGTAACTACGACTCAAATTCGGTTTTTACGAAATTTAGTCGGTTGCTTAAACTTAATATTAGTTTTAACAACAAAATTCGTTTAATTCAACTGAATTTTAGTTACAACACCCAAAATATTAAGAATTCTAATGTAAAAATCGTTGTACTAACTGAATTAATAAGTTGTTACCATTAAAATACGCTTTTCAATTCGGTTAGCACTTTATTTCTCTGTGTGTACTACATATACGCCCATGTCCTAGGTTTCCTTTCTTTTTGAATACGAATAAATTTTAAAAACATATGAAATTGAAATTTGATGCTTTCTAATCCCCATAAATGTATAAAATTCGAAATAATATTCAAAAAATGTCGAAAAATTATCGAAAACATATGTTTTCGGTCAAAATGCTAAATTTTAACTTAAAAAGCAGTCTTATGATTTTAAAAAACTTCTGTAAGGAAAAAAGTGCTTTCGTTTTACTTTCTACAGGAAAGTAAATCGAAAATAAAAATGGGTATGTGAAAGACAAGCACCAAAAAGTCGTATTGATTTCACTTTCATGGGAATGTGAAACATAGAACAGAGGTGATAGAGAAAACACTTTAAAAAAAAAAAACACTTGAACCAAATTTTATTAAATTTGTTTTTTTTTAAATTTTTTTTTATACTCATAATTTTTGTCCTTAGGATGGGATAGTGCTTGCAAATATAAAATAGAACCTTTTTGCTATTTTTAGCAAGCGGTATTTTGAAGATTTTTTTTAATTGAAAGTTGAACATTTGATACATTCCAGCAAAATTGTTTATAACAGATTACATTTGAACGTGTTGTAGAACAGCTTCTTCTACCACCGGTTACATGTAACCGGTTCTAGAACAGGTTCCTGGGAGTCAACATGAAAGGTTTCACTACACAAAGAACCAGTTCTATAAATGGTTCTAGAACCAGTTCTATAACTGGTTCTTTACCTCCAAACTAGAACAACGTGTTCTAGTTTGGAGGTAAAGAACCTTTTGAAAATAGGACAAATTCCATATAAAAAGAATCGGGTTTACAAGAGAAATTAGAACAAGTTCTGCAACCTGTTATTTGGATAAACATTTTTAACATTTTTAACTAATTAACATTGTTCGTGTATAGGCTAGAATCTTTAGTCATAATACACTGCGTTGTTATTGTTTATTAAATAAAAAACAACACTTTCTGACTATAGTATTAGGACCATAAATCAGTTTTGATTTTCGGTGACGCGAAATGAAACATGTAAGGACCTGTCAGTATATAAAGTCTACTTTAAATTAGCGGACAGAGAACTTTTTTAATTATTAAATAAACATTGTTTTTTGTTTAACAAAAAACAAATGATCTTGAACTTGAACAATCTTGCTCACATCTTACTCGTAATAACAAATTGTATTTACTTAGTCATTTTTAAATTGTTATAAAACCTTTTTAAATCTATTTTAACTAAAAAAGTTAGCAAATTTAAATAAAATCCGAATTTTTTGACGAACATTTATAAATATTTAGATTTTTGCACTAAAATCCCGGTTTTTTGTCTGCCGAGTCCCGCCTTTAGATCAGAAACAGTTGGTTATGTTACGTATACGTAATAATTACTTTATATATATTAATATTCATCATACGCCCCATAGGATATACATTTCGCTCATTTACTTCAACAACGTCACAACTCAAAAAACATGATTTTTGAGTTAAAGACGCAGAATTATTCGTTGTATACTCACCTCTTGAAAGAAATTATGTCGTTATTTTTTTCTTCAAGGTGGGAGTAAATTGAAAACTTTAAACTCGTTTTCTACAAAATCAAAAGTTTTGAGTTATGACGTTATTGAAGTAAATGAGCGATTTATTGCCATATTTCGTAAGATTTGTATTTAACTTGTCATTAAAAATTATTTCAAATTTGTATGAAAAATTTTCGATACTGAATAAATTAAAATTTTATAAACTTTTAAAAATTAGTTTCTTTAAAAATTTGTCAAAGCAAGTTTTATCATTTTCTATATAAATATATTTCACTATAAGTTAAGATATGACATATTCATTTAATATGTTTTAACTAAAAAAATTTAATTGTTGTCCATTAATTTTTGTTTTTAGATCCCAGAACGAAGGATTGGCCAATGATGTCATCACCATTTCCCACATTAGCAGTATGTCTCACATATGTTTACATAGTCAAGGTATAAAAAAAAAAGATTTATTCATTTATTACATTAAACTACCATAAATATTAACCCAAGTAAACTAGTTTTGATACAGTTATATATAATTATTTTTTAATGATATATTGCAAAATATATATTTATATAAAATCATATAAAATTATATCGCAAATATAAAATTACATTACTTTTTACTTTACACTTCATATAGGTCAATATATAAAAATATCTAACAAAATCTAAGAGAATTGAAAAAATTGCACTTTATTTGGCGTTAATAAAAAAAATCTAAGACCCCCTCTGGAATTAAAAAAGAAAATTTTTTTCTATTTTCGGTTTTTGGGGCTGGAGAAGTTATTCTGTGTGACCGGCAGAAAAAAATGAATTCTTTAGTTTTGGTAGGGACCACCTACATTTTTTTTAAACGCCCTATAAAGTGCAGTTAACCCCAAAATTCTATATATAAAAATATATTATTTAATAGAAAAGTATATCGCTCATTTACTGCAAGAACATCACAACTCAAAAAAAATGATTTTTGAGTTTGTTAATGACGCAGAATTATTCTTTATATCACGTATCATATTGTGTAAAAGAGTCGTATTGATATCTTGTATCTTGAGAGAAATTATGTTCTTATTTTTTTCTTCAAGGTGGGAGTAAATTGAAAACTTTAAACACGTTTTCTGCAAAATCAAAATTTTAGAGTTATGACGTTATTGCGGTAAATGAGCGATATGGTCATATAAAATATTTTTTTGGTACGGTTGGCAATTTCTGACTGGGTATACATATATACTTTAAAAATCGAAAAATATTTTACGAAAATAGTATATAATTTAGTGAAATCGATTTCCATTGCCAATAAGAAGCCGTTTTTAATATTGACACATTTTTCTTAAATTAAATTTAAATAAGGAATTTCGTTTATGTCCTAAAAAATATAAATAAAATTTAAGTTATTTACAAATTTCAAGCAAAAATTTTGTGTTTTGTACCCGATTTATGGAGATCAAATATATATAACTAAATATCTTTTAATTTAAATATATTTTGATTATTATGTATCTAATAATATCTAATTGTATCAAATATAATTTAATTAGTTGTAATTATACCGGGACAAAACTTGGATAGAATTGGATAATTTTTCATTAACTTGTATCTAATTAAATATAATTAGATCCAAAGTGAGACAATTTAATAAAAACATTTTTCGGATCAAAAATATATATATATAAAAGTTTTTACTCGGGTAATGATATCTAATTTCATATAATGGGAGATATATTATGATCCGAAAAATTGTGAATCAAATAATATTTGAAATGGTATGTACACTCAAAAAAAAAGTTAGTAAAGTTAGCAATATTTTTGCTTGGATGATCCTTGCAGAAAAATTGCTAATAAAAGTAAAACAAATTTCAAAATACAGAAAAATTTTTGCTGAATTTACAAATTTGTTTTGCTGATATTATTTATGTGTGCCCGTTAAAAAAAATATATATGGAATTTTATGTAGTCATATTAATTTCTATATGACGCTATATCGCTCATTTACTTCAAGACTGTCATAAGTCAAAAAATGCAATTTTTGAGTTTATGATGCAGATTTATTAGTTATGTCATGATTTATAATTTCATATTAATATCATGTATACTTTTCGAGATAGAGGATTATATATTTAATTTTTTCTTTAAAGTGGGTGCAAAGAGAAACTGTAGAGAAACTGTGCTACTCATGGGTCTCTCGATAATCAGCGAATTCGCACACAACTCTAACTAAGAGAAAAATACATCAAAACCCCCTATTTATAAAAAACGTGACCAAATAAATAGAGAAATTATCGAGCGAGGCAGATATGGATTAAAAACTTTAAACTCGTTTTCTGCAAAATCGTGTTTTTTGAGTTATGTCTATCTTGCAGTAAATGAGCGATATGTAATCTTATTAAATTTCATCCGAAATATGTGCCCATATAATTGTATTTGTTTGTATGGGTTTAGATCTAATCTGATGCAATTAGATAAATGTCCAGAACAATTTTATCCGAATCATGGCCCGATAGAATTGTATTAGATTGCATCAGTTTTGTATCTAAGATATAAACTGATACAAATAGATATAATTATATAAAAACCAGATATTATTGTATCCGGTTTTGACATGCTATAATTGTATATGATTTTATGTGAACTGATACATCTGAATATAATTAAATTCGAGTTTTAGTCTGGTATAAGTGTCAAAATATTATATTTTTGTATGTGATTGTATGAAAATATACACAATTTCATACAATACAATTTAAATTTTTTTAAGAAACATATTACTTTTTTCGGTTTTCAAAAAAGTTACGGCATAAATCTTTTAAGTTTTAATGTACATTAGTGTGTCCCGAAAGTTTTCAATTTTACGTAGTAGTGCTCAACCGATGAGTATTATACAGGTGATTATGGGAAAAATAAAAAAAAAAAAATTGAGAATATTTACAGTTCGCTACACGTCAATTTTAGATCTTTGTGCAAAATTGGGCTCAAGTTAGGTAATGCAGAACATATTTTTGAAAATATATTTAAAATTTTTCAATCTTTTAATTTAAAACAAATAATAAATAAAATTACTTGTTTTAAACTAAATGATGCTGTGGTGGACCAATATTAATCTTTAAAAATTTTATAAATGATGTTCCCATACTATGCTCAGCATTGCTAAACTTGTAAACTCTTTTTTGCCCAAAAATTTTAAAAATACACCACGAAGAAAGCAGGTAGCAACTACAAGTATGTACGCTCATGGTTTTTATCCATCAACAGCCCAATAACATCTATGGCTTGAGTACATGACGAAATTCGCAAAAAAAAATTTATATACCAGAGAAGACAAATGTGCTTTTTTGCCTTTTTTATATAACTAAAGTTATGCCAACGGTGTTAAGTTCGCGCAAAACAAACGGTTGGTCACTGTTATCAATACAGCACAGTACAATACTGTCAAGACTGTTAACCGACCGTCGCGACGCTTTGCCGATTGTATTTTTCTGCAATTGTTTAAAATAATGTATATATGAAAACTTTTTTACTTGGGTTAAATAACATTTACACATAAAGACAAATGAAAATATTTCCTTATTGCAAAATTAACACCTTACTGTGTACAAATTACTAGATAAGATAAAGTTTAAAACAATTATACATTTTGTGTTTTTTTATTTTTAGGTTCTCGGGCCACGATTAATGGAAAATCGCAAACCATTCCGGTTACAAAACACATTAATATTTTATAATGCAGCACAAGTGATATTTAGTGCATGGATATTTTATGAGGTATGTTAAAAACCAACTAAAAAAAAGTCCTGGCTAAACAGGACCACAACCTAGCAAAAAAGAAGCAACATTTTAAACATTTACAGCAAAGTGGACTAAAATACCATAGAACATTGAAGGCAAATTATGTTACAAAAAAAAAAACTTAATTTTTCTCTTAAGTCTGTAGAACGCATACATTAAATTACATGTTTAAGTATTCTCGAAAAAAAAAAAAAAATATCCTTTATAATTTTTTTTTTTAGCTTTTAGTGTTTTTTTTTTGCTAAAATTGTTTTGTTTGTTTTATATATTTTTCTTTGAGTTAATTTGTTTGTTTTTTAAAAGTTTGAGTTGTAATATTTTTCTAGTGTTTAATGGGAGGCTGGTGGGGTCATTACAGCTATACATGCCAGCCCGTGGAATATAATGATCATCCTCGTACCAAGCGAGTAAGTTTTTGAAAAATGTTGGATAACATTATGAAAAAATCCCAAGAAATTCTACAGTCTGGGCACTCTCGAAACAAAAACAGCAAATTTGTTTTCCAATTATCGGAATATTGACTTTATTCTTTAACTACTTTGATCAATTTCTTGTCTATATCTTATGTAGTTTTGATCATTTTATGTTAATCTTCAAAGGAAAATTTTACTAGAAAATTCTATTAGTATTTAAAAGGCTTTTTTTCGAGCGATTAACATTTTAATGCCTTTTTCGGGGAATTTTATAAAAAAAATCCATTCATCTTAAAAGCTTTTTTCAGAAAAAAAAACTTCATTAGTAATTTTTGTTCGTCGTCATTATAATTGCACACATTTTACATTTTTACACTTTAAATAAGTTTATAGTTTTTAAGTTAAATGCTTAATTTACACAATAATACCATATAAATGTTTGCAAACATGTGTACATTTATTTACACATTATAAAATCATTACAAAAAAAAAATCCATTCATTACACATACACAGAAAATAATAAAAATTAGTTTTAATTACAACAAAGATAACATCAATTAATATATTAATTGATTTTGCACCTATCACGCTAATGTTTGTATTAATTACTACAAATTAAACACGATTAATTAAAACAATTAAAATATTAATTGATTTAATTAAATATTTGTTTAAAAAACTAATTTTATTTTAATAACATCTTGTATTATATATTTTAGATTAATATTTTTTTCTGTGTATAGCCAAAAAAAAAATCATTATTCTTTGCTATTAAATTTTGAGTTTTAGTGGTGGAATATATTTTAAAAATTCAAAATTTAATGACTCTCAAAAAACAAATAAAGTTATATATTATATTCTAAATTTGTGACTTCAATTAAAAAAATTATTAAATTCGAGTCTACAAAGAAATTTGTTGAATTAATCAACTCAAACATGTTGAACCATTTAATTGATCTTAATTAATGAAATATTTAATAGAAGATTTTAACAACTTTCATTTAGATCTGTTAACTTATATCAAATTAACCAAACTTTAAGGCTTTACCATAGTTATGAATGTCAAAATTTATAGGGAAATATTCGTGGTTAAAGTTAAACTCTGATTATTTATAGAAAAGTTACTGTCCCTTAAAGTTTTATTCAATTTGATAATAAAAAAAAATTTAATAAACCTTATAAAAAATTAAGTTTTAATTCATAAAATAATTAATATTTTGTAGATGATTATTGCTGTCATATTTAAATTCATTTAAACTATAATTAAATTATTTTTAATTAAAAATGTTATTGATTCTATTAATCATTTGCCTATCCTTGTACACTACAGTGTACACATAAAAAAAATATATAAAAAAATTTGATAATTCAATAAGATTTTATATTTTTGTTTAAATGTGTTCATTGGGATTGGTCATTGAAAAAAAATCATTATATGCATAATCTGTTCATTAGGGAAATATAGTCGCGTAGTTTTTGACAAAGTGCGATTTTTTTAATCAGCCTTTATCTCCGATTGGTGTATCTCTTAAACTAGCAAAGCTAGAAACTCGAAATTTGGCACGTAGCTTCATCTAATGACCAGAATAAAATCAAACGAAGCATCTTTGGATAATCGAATGCTTTAATGGTAAAAATGGGCTGAGAAATTTAAAAATTCTATTTTTGGATCCATTTTTTGGTGGGTAGGAGGGGAAGGGGGCTACATATCAACATTTTTCATTGTAATTTAAGGATGCCAAACAATAATCTAAAGTCCAAATAAAAATAAATCCACAAACAAAAAGTCGGTACTGAAAGATTTGATTAATTATTTCTTTTAATTAAACTTTTAATTGGTTCAATAAAAGAGTTGGTTTAATTAATTTTTTAATAAATTCTGTTTAATTTTTATTTGATTCAATTAAATATGTTTAATTAAGTTTTTAATTGTTTGAAGTATTTTTGTTTTTATACATTCAATTATACTTCTAATTTATTCATATCAATTTGTTATTGATAAATTTAAATTATTTTTTACATTTTTAAATGATGCTATTAAATATTTTTAGTAATTTAATTAAACTTTTAATAAACTCAATTAAAATTGTTACATTCAACTTTTAATTTATTAAATTACATTTGCAATTGCTTCATTTAAACTTGATTTAATTGTTTCATTTAAGCTTAAAATTAATTCGAATTTTTTTTTAAATAATTCAATTAAACTTTCAATTAAACATTTATCAAGTAGATTGATTCACATAAATTGTATTTCAATAACAACTTTTAATTAAATAAATATTTTAATTGACTCAATTAAATTTTGATTTATTCAATTATATTTTTAATTAATTATAATTTATTTAATAAAATTTGCTTGCGATTTTTTTAATTTTAATTAATGCAACTAAATTTTTAATTGATTAAACTAATTTTTTAATTAACTCAATTACATTTTTAATTGATTCATTTATATTTGAATTTGATAATAAATATTTGAATTTTATTGATTAAACAAAATTTTTTTATTAAATTTTTAGTTGATTGAATTAAATGATTTTCGTATTTAATTAAAATTTTAATAACTTCAATAAAATTTTTAATTGATACAATTAAATTATAATTTAACTTTAACTTCATTCTAATTATTCAGTTAAGTTGTTAGTGGATCAATTATTTAAATTTAATTTTTAATTCATTCAATGAATCCTTCATTTAATTGAATTGAATTTTTTTTATTAATTCATTTAAATTTTTTATTTATTTTATTAAACTTTAACTAAATTCAAGAAAAATTTTTATTGATTCAATTAAAATTTTAACCATTTTAATTACATTTTTGAAAGATTCAATTAAATTGGCTTACTAAATTTAAATTGAATTTTAGTTATTCAATTGAAGTTGCTTCAATTAAGATTTTATTAAGTTTTAATCGTAATTGTTACATTATAGCTTTTCAGTAATTCAATTAACTTTTTGTTTGATTTCAATAAATTTATAAATTATTCAAGAAAATTTTTTGTTTATTTAATTGAAATTTTAATTGTTTTAATCAAATTTTTAATTGATTTATTTAAATTAAAATTGATTCAGTAAATTTTTCAATTGATTCAAAAAATTGTTTATTAACTAAATTTATTAATTTTTAATCGATTTGATTACATTGCAATAAAACAATTTCGACATTAAACTAAATATTTAAATGAATCAATTAAAAATTTATTAAACAAAATTTTATTTCAAGGAATTTAAATTTATGTGTGCAGCTTTAATCTAATTTAAAAACATTTTTAATCAAGTTATTCCACCACGAAAACCTTCAATCTAGATCTAAACATCAAAGAAATATGTTTAAAAATTTAGTTTAGAGAACTTTCATAAATCGTCGGAACAAACTTTAACACAAAAGAGCGAACGCAATAATTTATTCAAGGAAATTTTGTACTGTTTAAATTAATTTTGTAATTTATTAATTTAAACACTTAATCGATCTAACAATTTTTTAATCGATTTAATTAAATTGTTAATTCGTTGAATTTAATTATTAATTAATTCAATTGAATTTAAATTCAATAGATTTTATTCAATTTTGTATAGAAACTATCAAATTATTAATTTGTTTAAGCAAATGTTTCTTGTATACAATACACTTTTTAATTAAGTCAATTAAATTTTTAATTAAGCCAAATAATTTGTAAATAAGGCTATTAAATTTTAATTTATTTAGTTTAGTTTGCAGTTAATTGAATTAAATTTCAATTGCTTTATTTGAATTTTTATTTTATTCAACTAAATGTAATCGAATTAACTGTTTTTGAGGTAAATTGCGAGCTAAAATTTGTTGTTAAAGTTTGTTTCGAGTTCCTAATCGCGCTTTATAATTTTGCTTTTCATCGATCGAATCATTTTCAAATAAAATTTATTGAAAGCTTTTTTTATGGAAAATATTATTTATGTTGTACTTTATGTTTAGTATCAAGAATTTTGGGGAAGCCATTAAAATAATGGGCCAAAATTTATTAACAGCTTTATTAACTGTAATCAAATGGGGTTAAACAATGTCTATGTGCTAAAAAAAATCGTTTTAGCCAATTTAAACGTTATTATGTGTCTACGGCTATCAAAGGCCAACAAAGAGAATATGTTGCAGATGACACTTCGTATTATAGGAACTCCACTGTCATCACTTCCACTACCATCAACACCACTACTTGATATCATTTAAAATAATCAACCCATTATCAAGTTATTTTAAATTACATCTTCTTCGTATTTTCTACAATTTCAGATTGGTATATCTGGTTGGCTGACAGGACAATATAGCTTCCGATGTCAGCCGGTTGAGTATAATAATAACCCTAGAACAATAAGGGTATGTGTTAACCCCTCTAGACAAAATCCAAACAAAAATAACCTTTTCCTGTGGAAATACCCCCAAAAAAAGGATCAGTTTCAATATAAACAGTTAGTGACAAATTTCCGAAATGTCAATTAATCACTGTATAATAATACCATACTAAAAACTTATATTATAGCTGTGTGTATAAGATAAAATTTTAACAAAAACTGATCCTTTTTTAAAATTGCAATTTGTGTCCTTTTTTTCATTTTGTTGTGTTTTTTTTTTCTCTCCTTCATTTGTTTAAATGTTCGTTTTTGTTTTAATCCCCTGTACGCACTTATATAATTGGATTCTGTTGGTATAATTTGTAATTACAATAATTAATAACTTATAATTAATATAAAATTAATTTGGTGGCTTTTTTTTTACTAACCTTAAAAATATTAATAAATTTTTGTAATATTAAATTTAATTATGTTTAAAATATTTCGAGAGAGCTACAGTTTGTTAAAAAAAAAACCAAATTGTTGTCATTTTATTTTGTTTTTAAAAAACAGGATTAAGGTTAAAAAAATATATTATTTTTTAAAATTATTTTAAAATTATTTTGTTTTAAAAATCCTTTCCAACATAAATGATTGCATGATTTGTTTAATTTCATTGAAAATGGGTTTTTTAATAGTAAAAATTAAGCACTGTCAATAAACTAATATCAAAATTGAAAATGACTTAAAAATTATTTCACCGATCACACCGATAATGTCTTAAGCAGGAAGAATTTTTAGCCAATGCAACCAGGGACCGCAATCATTATGAGTTTTATAATAAAAATTACACAATACTGATTATATTATGAGTTTTAAGGATTTTCTTCAATGGTAATGATTATTTTTAAGTAATATTAATAAAAATCAGCCATAATCATTATTTTTGGGCAACAAAAAAAATGCAACTCAAAAATAATCATTATTTATGATTTTTATTTTTTTCGCTCAAAATAAAACTCACTTTCAATTTATGACTTTTTTGTGAGGTTTTTTACCAACATAGTTGCATATCCTCATAAAACAAATCCAGAGGAACCAACCAAGGCGAAAAAAATTATTAAAAATTATTTCATAAGTACATCATATATAAAGTCGTAAATTGAAAGTGAGTTTTATTTTGAACGAAACAAATAAAAATCATAAATAATGATTATTTTTGAGTTTTATTATTTTTTTTTTTTGCTCAAAAATAATGATTATGGCTGATTTTTTTTATTATTACTCAAATATAATCATTACCATTGAAGAAAACTTTAAAAATCAAAAATTAAAAAATCATGACGGATATGCAAAGATTGTCAAAAAAAACTAATAATTAATAATAAACAAACAATTTCTCAACATTAATGAAATCTCCAATATCAATATACAATATATTTTATTCAGAATAGAAAAAATAAGAACTAGTTCCAAATTTTTAGAGTAATAATTTATCAAAAAATTTGCCGAATTTTATACTTTTTATTTATTATATAGGTTTAGATTAAAAATTAATAAAAATTTTCAGAATAAGTTCCAAATTTTTAAAGTAATACTAAACTCAATTAATCTGAAAATCGAACAATTTTTTATTATTTTTTATTTAGTAAAAAATTGTTTTTTGTAGAATGTTTTTTTTTTTTCTTTATCGATCTGGAAAGTTTTATCGTGTAACTCGTATTAGTTTTAGTTAAGATATTCGTTGAAAATTATTCTTCACAAATATTTAAATATTTCTATATAAAAGCTGCGTATGGCACGTATGCGTATGAGCATTATTAAATAATACACATATTAAAATAATAACAAGTTCTGTGGTTTTAACATGAAGATGTTGCAATATATATGAAAGACAGTATTCAGCGAATTTTTTCTCCAAAACTAATACGAGTTGGACGATAAAACTTTTTGGATGGATAAAAAAAAACATTCGACAAAAAATAATTTTTTACTAAATAAAAAATAATAAAAAATTGTTCGATTTTCGGATTAATTGAGTTTTGTATTAATTTAAAAACTCGGGACTAGTTCTGAATATTTTTAAATTTTTTTTCTTTCAAATTCTGCATGCGAATATATATTGATATTGTCAAATAGCATTTGCCAAATTCAGGTAAATAATAAATAATATAATAAAAATGAGCATAAAAATCTCTCAATATTTAACCACGTCAACTTAGAAATATTTTTAAAAAATTAAAAAAAGCAGAAAAAGCTAACAAAAATTTGTTAGAAATTACGGCGCAGAAAAAACTGCTATGAACAACAAAACTAAAACAGTTAACTTTTGGTTTTAAGAATTTTCTTAAATTGGAACTTGAAATTAAAACTGTTAAATTTACTAAATTTTAGTTAGCAATTTACAGTGCTAAAATTAGCAAAAACTTTTACTAAATATTTGTAGTCTAAAAACCGCAAACAAAAACTGTAATATCAACAAAATGTTTGCTATATTTACTTCAATTTAGTAGTATGCTAATAACAGTATATTTTGTTAAAATCAACAGAAATTTAAGCTGAAAAATTGTAGATTTCTGATTTCAGAAGACCATTTTTATTCACATTAGCTTTAGAAATTTCAAATTTTTGTATGTTTTTTTTTGTCTACTTATATTTAGAAAATTTTTTGCTGATTTAAGCAGATTAATTTGTTACTTTTAATTAACTAAAATTTAGCTCAAATATAATTTAATATTTGTAGATTCAATACACTCAGGGAACGTCTGCTTTAAAAATATGTAGTTGTATGGGTTGTAATGCAGTTTCTTTATTTTTAATGTAAATGTCAGTCATTTGAAGAACAAATTAAATTTTTTACTAACCTTGTAGTTCATTTAAAAAAACAAACCACATCAAATAAATAATTTTACATTGATTTTGTACAATAGTTTTTTGTTATTTAAAAATATAAATGTTTGTTAAATTTTTACTAACATATGTGGTTCATTTTTACTACAATTGTGGTTAATTTTTTGAACATTGAAAAACAAATGACAATGTTAGTTGAATTTACTCAAATGTAAGTCGTATTTTCTTTAAGTGAAATTTCATTTGTTTTTAACTGCATTTGCATCGGTCTTTACCTGCATAGTATTCTAAGTGTAGATGTATTTTTGCTATTCTTATTTTATTTCTATTTCGAAAAAAAAAATGCTACTTTTAGCAGTTTTTTCTGCAACGTTATTTTTAACTAATTTTTAGTAAATTTATCAAAAAATTTTACTCATTTTTGATGACTCGTGTATAAACGATTAGATCTTATCATATTTTTTTAGATCTCATCATATATTTTTTAATCTAATCAGATCTGGTGCCTATCTGTTCATATCTGAAGTAATATGTAAAATTGGCCAGATTTAAGCAGATCTGAACATAAAGAAACATATCTGCTGCCAGTTTATGTCTGGTAATATATGCTTAATTTTGTTATATATTTGTTCAGATCTGGTGTATCTCAGCCATTTAAGCCGTTTACAAAGGCAGATCAAAATATATCAAATTTGATCTGATTATATGGTGCGCCAGATCTGTCTAGATTTGAACAGATGTAATTAGATTTCGATTTGACTTAAATTTTGAGATCTAATTAAATCCGGTACAAAGAGATATAATTAGATATAGTCTCTTTTACACGGCGAGCTAAATTTCAACAAAACTGCATCAATATTATGAAATAATTAATAAACTTTTATTTATTTAGACAATTTGAGTATATATTTATTTGGATAAAGATAGGCCTACTACGCCCACATCAGAACTGATATAAAAATTTTATTGCTATTACGTACATGGTTTATTTAAAATTTTTACAAATTAAATTTTGTTATTTCTACAAAATACCGTTACAAATCGGTGTTTCGGTATTTTTGCGTTTTTTAAACAATAGTTCAAGTTAGTTCAAAATCAAACCAATAAAATAGTAAAATAAAACCGGTTATTCAAAAAGACGCATGTCTTTAATGGAATCGTCTTTTTTTAATTATCATTTCGGTCTTGATATAACTGTGGTAGCCAACTACCGTTATTATGAAAATGTATTGAATGCCAACCCTGGTTTTAAATTAAAAACTTATTGGCCCAACTGAATTTGTACTTGTCACGAAACTTTTATTAATTATTAGAATTTTTATCAATTAATTAAATTTTTAAATTAATTATATTCGTAATTTTATCAAATAAGTTCATATGTTCATAAGTGATATGATCGGTGAAAACTTACATATTTTTTATTTGAAACAATTTCCAACATAATTTTTTACTTTTCGCGTTATCAACTTTTTTTATTTTCTTGTAAAAACTTAAACAATACTAAAATTGTTGGTCAAAAAAACTTTTAAATTTTCTAATAGTGCTTAATTTTTATTATTAAATAATTTTTATAAATTTTTTTTCCAAAAGTTATTAAATATTAATTAATGTTTTCTTTTTTTATAATTTATAAAAAAATCAAAGATGGTTCATGCCTGCTGGTGGTATTACTTTTCAAAATTCACAGAGTTCATGGATACGGTAAGTTTAAATATGTAAAGTTTTTTTATGTTAGAAACGTTAACCTTGTAAATTGCTAAATTGAAGGTGCACAATTTAAAATTAAAATGAAACAAAATTCCAAAAAGTATATATTATCCTATTAAAATAACACGATACTCAACAAATTGTATTAACTTTTTAAAGTTACAATTTCATTTACTTCCAAGAAATATCCATAACACATTTTTAAAATAAGTGCTGCCAAGTTAAAGGTACCGTGAAATAACTCATAAATGAAATAAGTCCCAATGAAATAACTCCCAATGAAATAAGTCCCAAAAAAATGAAATGAGTCCCAATTTTAATAAATGAAATAACCTCCAAAGAAAAAATTAAATAAGCCCCAACATTTGGGAGTTATTTCATAGTAATAAAATAACTCCCAACAAAGAATGAAACAACACTCAATGAAAAAAGTCCCAAAATAAATTAAATAATTCCCAATTCAAAAATATCGAATTCTATTTATTTCATAAATACATGTAAAAATGTACATAATATTAATAATAGAATTTAATGTATACAAAAATAATCAACAAAATTAATAGAAAAATACATATTAAAAATATATTTATAGAGAAACCTGGAATAATCTTTGTTTTAAAAGTTAAAATAAATTAGTTTACATAGCATGGAGTAGTGCAACAGTGCGTAGGGGGGAGGCGGCGCGGCGCGTGCTATTCGCGGCCGTCGCGCCTATAGGACGCGAAACACGGTGGCGCCGCATTACGCGAAACGCGGCCGAGCCACAGGACGCGAATCGTACGCACCGCTTTCCAGAGGTGGCATGTCATAACGTCCAATGACATAATGTGCATGGACGTTATGTCACTCGAAAAGTATGTACATGGACTTTATGACAATTTGGAAAATGGACATTACGACATTATTTTTTTGGATATTATGTCACTTTCAAATGTGGCATAGCGTCCAGACTTTTTAAAATAAAAAGATTAATAATATTTAGTATATCAATACAATTTTTTTAAATATTCTTTAGTAGTATATCACAAACTAAAACTAAATTTATAAATAGTATAATCGCACGCAGAAAAAACTTTATTGCGCGAAGCCGCCTGCCGCGTTCTACGGAGGAAAAAAACCCCTAAGAGTGGCCGAAGGCCGCCACACAGAAAAACTTGTTTTTAGAAATTACTTGATGTCTTAAAAATATAAGGCTTCAACGGATTCGACATCTGATTTGAAAAACAAGTTCTTCTGAGTGGAGGCCTTCGGCCGCTCTTAGGGGTTTTTTTCCTCCGTAGAAAGCGGCAGGCGGCTTCGCGAAATAAAGTTTTTTCTGCGTGCGACACAAAAGAAACTTCAAGATTACTGATCTGTTTCCACACTGGAGTGTAATGGACCTTATTTCGTAACACGTATAATATTTTCTTCCTCTAGCTTCCGAATTTTTTAAATAAATTTGATTTTCGACTTTTACATATAACACTTTATTATTTCTTCTTTTGCCACTCATTATTTCAAATTCAAGATTTGCCATTATTTTTAATCACTTTAATACCAATCTTTACTTACCAAAATTCTAGCAAGAACTGCGTTTCTTCTGGTAAAATAACTAATTGTATTGCTATTATTTACTTTACGACAATTTTAATAGAAATGAAATAACTCCCAACAAAAATGAAATAATTCCCAACGATAAAATCACGTTTAAAAATGAAAATGAAATAAGTCCCAACAAAAGTGCAATAACTCCCAATAACAAAAAATGAATGAAATAACTCCCAACAAAACCTGGTTGGGAATTATTTCATTTGGGAGTTATTTCATAATGAAATAATTTCTAACAGAAGATTGCGAAATAAGTCCTAACGCATTGGGAGTTCTTTCATAATGAAATAAATCCCAATTTATATGGAAAATTTTTGGGAGTTATTTCATTTTTTTTTTTGGGAGTTATTTCATTTGGGAGTTATTTCACGGTACCAAGTTAAAGGATTATGATTATTAAGTATTGTAGCTTTTAATACTTTTTGCATACTTTTCGATCAGTGATGCCAACTGTTTGAAAATAGAAACCGCTACAAAAGTTGTGAAACAATTTATTTTAGGCTTAAAGAAATCACCTTTTTTTTGTTTTCAATGAACATTTTCTAAAATTTTTGTACAAAGTTTTGGAAATGCAGGAATATTAATTTTTTATATGATACCTACAAATTAAAGTTGACTTAAAAGGTTTCAAATAATGTTTAAATAATATATTTTCATTTACAAATTAATTTTTAAATGAACTCAAATTCACCAAAAAAACAGTTCCATAATTAGATTTCTGTATTTCAGAAGTAATCAAATTTCTTCACCTACAATTTCGGTGTTAAGCTAAGTGTTTTGTTAGTTTTATGCAAAAAATGTGCTTCATTTCAAAAAAAATTTGTTTAATTTTTGCGAAACTGAAGTGAATTTTCTTGAATTTAATAGACAAGACCATTTGGAAATGTAGTGAAAAGGTGATGCTTGTTTGCGTTATGATTGTAATTTTCTAAAGATTGTACTAAATTGGCATTTTCGATAGATTTTAGTTTTTACAACAATTCTAGGGCTTTAAAACTAGCTCTAAATTTTTTCTCTAAAAAAAAATACCAATCAAAAGCACCAATTTAATACTTTTTTATGTTTTGGAATGGTTTTGATGAACATCTTGGCGTTTTGAGTCATCGAAACCATAAATAGTGTCAAATTCACCAAGTTAGCAAAACTGTTGTCGATCAATTTATTTACGCCCGTTTTAGCATTTTAAAGATACAAATTTTACAATCTAAAGTGCGAAATTATTACTTTACTGGGATGCAATTTTATTTTGTGTTTGTGAACAATTCAATACATTCGAAGTTTTGCAAGTTATTATTTTCTGACGGTAGTACCTATTTTATATTTTTTTTTTGTATTGTAATATAAAATCTTAAATAGAGGACTCCATTGACAGTTTCCTAAAAAAACTTTTCATTTTGAATATTATCAAGTGGAACCATTAAAGTCGGTTAAGCCGAAGTTTGTATAACCCCCATTTCATGAATTAAAACAAAACCAAACTTGGGAAATCATCATAGAAAAAATTAAAAAAAAAATTGCGTTAAAAACAATTTTTTTAATAAAAAAAAATCGCGCACAAAAATTGTGGAAAAAATATTTTGTGTATTTTTAAGCGTTATATTTCTAGTCGTTTTTTAATTGGTTAATTGTACAATGACGTCATCATTTAAATTAACGTGAATTAAAAAAATATAATACCAAAATGTGTAAAAAAATTGAGAGATGAATTTATATTTTCACTCATAACTTTTAAATTCCTCTACCGATTTTGTTGATTTACAATACCAAACTGTTTATAATATCAACAAACACTTTCGCCAAATATAAGTAACCCTGATTCTATATTGACGGATTATTTCGCATTTCAACAGACAAGCGGACAACGCTATATCGACTGATGCTGATCAAGAATAAATATACAGTAGAATGTATATGTATTTTATATGATCTTAACTACCCTTAACTGTACTGTAATTATCTTAACTACAATCGGCACAGTGTTGATAGAACGTCGGTAACGGTCGTTTATGCGTTGCTAGAACGTGGGATTAATAATCTTGACCGTTTTGTCCTGTTACCCAATTGATAACACTGGCAAACCGTTGGTTTGAGCGAACTTGCCACCGTTGGTAATTCAAAAAAGTTGGTGCTCCCAAAATACCTCAAATTTCATTAATTTTGAGAAATATGTATAATAAACCAATAAAGTGGGGTCTTAATTCTTTACATCATATTTAAATGTGTGAAATATAATCAAAAATTTAAAAAAGGTAATGCTTCCAGTTGGTTGTGATATTGGCTAAAACAATATTGGCGAAGAATTTTGCAGATGATACTTTCAAAACACATGGCCTCCAAAATCCGAATCTGAAGTCAAAAACGTTCCGCGTTTCCGCGTTATGGACCAATCTTTTTTAACCATCCTACCCGGACAAAAATGATTTATTGATCAATATTGCAGAGATGTCTTTAAAATCTGTTTTATTTTTATGGATTTTACTCATACATAAATTTAACTCTAATTTGAATAAAACTATGTCGGGAAATGTGCAAATGTATTTTAGAACACCGAAAGTTGTCTCTCTTTGGAAATGTACCTACAACATACAGATTTTTTTTTAAAAATTGGACATATTTAAAGCATGTTTATAACATGCACTTCAATAAATAAAACGAGAGTTCAAAATTGGAAATTTATTCAGTAGATTCAGAAATATATCGAAAATATGCCAAAGTTTTGAACCAAATTTTTTTTGAAGTACACTAGGCCATTATTTCGGGAGGTTGGTATTTTTTCGGTGTTTTCAGATTCGCTGACTTCAGATTCTTATTCAGACGGCCAAAGCACTTACCGATATTGACCGATTGGGCTAAAATTTGGACCTAGCATTACCGAGCACTGTTAAAACAGGGACAGCCTTGTGGAGCTCTAAAATTCAACAGTTTTTTTTTGTCCCCTTAATATACAGTTTATGTAGTCATCGATTTCGATGAGTTTTAAACGGTATGCACAGTGGAATGGAGGTTATAAAAATTAGTTCAATAAAATATTTAATATTATTAATCTAAAAGTAACTTATTCAAAATATCCGTTAAATAAAAAATTATATTTTTCAATTTATTTTCTCTTATAGATGTTCTTTGTTTTACGTAAAAAAGATAGTCAAATTACAACACTGCACGTAATTCATCATGGCTGTATGCCCATGTCTGTATGGTTTGGTGTTAAATTTACCCCCGGTGGTCACAGTACCTTCTTTGGTTTGCTCAATACATTTGTACATATTATTATGTATACCTATTATATGTTTTCGGCTATGGGTCCTCAATATCAAAAATATTTGTGGTGGAAAAAATATTTGACCACATTGCAAATGGTAAGTATAACTTTATTAGAAAAAACTGACAAACAAAAAAAAAGTTAAATTATAATTTTCCAATTTCTCTTTAGGTTCAATTTATTGCTATTATGGTACATGCCTTCCAATTGTTATTCATTGATTGTAATTATCCTAGAGCATTTGTTTGGTGGATTGGTATGCATGCCGTTATGTTCTTCTTCCTATTCAATGAATTCTACAAACAAGCCTACAAAGGCCGTAGATCGGTGAGTTTTTTGAAATCTTTTGTAAAATTTAACTAAAACTTTTCATTTGTTTTCCCTCATTATTAATTGTTGATTTTTTTTATATTATAATACATATATTTGCATTATTGAATTCATTATCATTTAAAAACATATTTTTCGGAAAAAAATTTTTAAAATACGAGAAAACTTATTATTGTAATAATTACACTGTGCAACAAATTTGGAGTTACCCATTATATCCTGAATGAAACCAACGGGAAATGAAAAGAGACTGACTATCAGTAGATTTTGTCTATATCATTTATACATTCAGACCTACTCTCACACTTGTGGGCTTAAAAGCTTGCTTGCAAAATTTTCAATTTTCTTAGTACCAGACATGGGACATAATAGCAATATTTGTGTATTTAATTACAGGCGAATTACTTTTTTAAGTCTAACTACATGTTATTGGGTGTAATTGAGTAATTGCCATATTGTATGGGGATTACCCATGTTTGGTATTAAGAATTTCACAAATTTTCCAAAGAAGCGTCTAAGCTCACAAGTGTGACCGTAGGTCTGAAATTATCAATGATATAGAAAAATTTCGCAAGTAAAAAATTGTGAAATGTAATTGACGTCGCCCAAGTATACCCCCCAAAAGGATTTTGAAAACGTAGATCAAAAATAGACACAAAAGAACAAAAAAAGAAAATCCATATATTTCTGATCTTCAAAACTATATCAAAAAACCAAGAGGAACTGAGTCAATTTTCCCGGATTTTTTTTTTTTTTTGTCCAAAATGAGGACTATCTTATCCATTAATAAAATTGTATATAACCCGTACAAGTATTTTTTTAAAATCACTATAGTTTGGTAATACCATTTAAGCCCAATTCAAATATCACCTTTTATGGCGACTAACGAGGAAGGTATCGTATACCGTCGTGGACGTGGAATAAATTTGTATCCCAGTATTTGTTTTTTCGGTTTGTTTCACATTATTTCAAAGAAATTATAGGCAAATAGGGTGTGAATCAAAAGAGTATTTGAAGACACATTAACTGGTATATGAAGAATTATCGAGAAGTGTCAAGAGATTTTGTTATTCAAAAAATATGTTTTGAGTGACATGAAATCGGGCGCATTGTTAAGGAATTTTGTTGATAAGGTATAAATTGATAAGGAATATGGATAATATACGGATAAATTGATAAGGAATAGTTGGTTTAAACTTAAAGTTATACATATTAACACCTATTTTTTCTAATCAAAGGGCGTCTGATCTTTTTCCGATATTCATAATCGTTTCCCCTATATTTCGAAAATGTGGCCACTCTGAGTTCACTATATAGACATATAAGTTTTTGGTTTTTTGAGTACTTTAAATATTTGTAATATAATTTTTGAAAATGTCCGACATGCTTTTATGCAAAAATGTATTAATTTGTCACCTCATATTTTAAACCTTAAACGTGAGATTTAGAAGCTAAAAAAAATACGCATATCTTATTTATCCTTCTCTAAAACATATCCAAAGTTCATTCAAATCTGCTGGTCCGTGTCGTGAAAAGTCAAAACTTTGACCGATTTTAACCATTTTCATTATCTATAGAGCTTTAGCCTGTAGTTTGTTTAATGGCTAGGATACATGGATATAAGGGGGGCATTTTTTATGAAGAAAACTTTTTTCCGAAAATTTTAATTCATTGTTCAAATTATTGTATCACTAGGTCTAAATTTTATGAAAGCAATTTAAGAAAAAATTTAAAAAATCGAAAACTTTGGTCGCAGAGCGCAATATAGAAATAGAAAAATTTCAGAAGTGAATAATTATGAAATGTAATTGATGTCGCCCAAGTCTGAGTTTAATATTTATAACTTTAGCTTCCATTTTGGTTATTATTATTTATAATAATTTAATTAAATTTGGAAAATGCTAGAAATTTCACTATGCCAATTAATTTTTTTTTATTAAGAACTTGAAAAAATTATAGTTTTTGTTATGCCCGTAATTTCAAGCAATAGACACCTAACCGATTTTGTTCGTGTACACGATAATTATCTAAGCACCAGTAGGTATATATTGCTTGAAATTACGGCCATTAGTTAGAACCACAATGCGTATGAGTAACAATATAATATGTATTATATAATTCATCATACATCTTGTAGTTCTAACTAGCAAATTTTTTTATATTTGAGATGAACAATATCCAATGAATATTTTCTCTAAAATTAAGCTGAATAACTCGGTAAAACATTCTGGATCGATAGAAAAAAAATTGAGTTTTGTTTATAAATAAAACACAAAACAAATTTTTATCCAATTTTTAAATAAATTTAGTTATCTATTTCACCAAAAACTTAGAACTAGTTCCGAATTTTGAAAAAAAAAAATTTAATTCTCTATAAAATATATTATTGATATAGTTAAATATCTTGCATTTACCATAAAAATGAGCGCTAAATTTTCCAATATAATACATCGCCAACTTCGCAAACTTTTTGGAAAAAATTGATCAAAATTATTCCACTTTTTATTCGCCTCATATAGGACAATAAATGCTGTAAGTTTCACATTACTACGACATACTATGTTTTTAACCGGGCAATTGGTTTGGAAAACCTCATATGCATAGAAAGATCATCTTTATTTCCTAAATGATATCAATGTTATCAATATTATTCCCACGTTATGTTACATCAACCATATATAAACATATAATAACACAAAATTTACCCATTTCGAACACTAGTCGCTATAAAAAATCCGGCTTGTGGTAATGAAAAAAAAAAAAAATGAAAAGTAAACCTTGTAAATGGTCTAAAAATTCCAAATAAGGCCACCAACAAAACAGAGCTAAAATTATGTCATCCAAACGTCGTCAACACAAAACCAGGCTAAACAAAACTCTTACTTGTTGGCTGTCATATTGAAAAAAAAAAGTCACTTTGAGTCACAGCCCCTTCTTTATCGTCTTCTTTTTTAAACTGGCAACAACTGTCTCTGTCTGGCTGTCTCCCAGTTAAGTTCAGCTTAAACTGTTTGTGTTGGTAATGTTAACCAAATTCATTGACATTGGTTTGTTCAACATGCCATATATCTATCTTTCATGATCACCATTATTATCAACATTATCATTATAATGATCATTACTTCTATTGTACCGCAAATAACTACCATAAAACCGTATTATTATTCAAACATACAATGCTTTCTTTCATTTGAAAGGCCTTTAAAGTGGGTCTTTAGGTATATTTATTTCTTTGTGTTTATGTTCCACGTTTTTGTTTTGTTTTGGTCTTTACTGAACATTAGGGTGGATCGATTGAGGAATTTTAAAGAATTTCTTGCTGTAAGGAGCAGAAATAATGGATTTCTGGTCTATCGTACTAAAATGTTAAACAAAATCTGAACATATGTTTCAATAATCGATTTTAAATGTTATTAACTACACCGAAAAAAATCAATGTTACTTTTTACGAAAACTTCTTTTATACACTTAGAATACTATGTCGGTTAAGAACACTGCAAATGTAGTTAAAAACAAATGAAATTTCACTTAAAGAAAAGACGACTTACATTTCAGTAAATTCAACTAACATTGTTTTTAATGTATAAAAAATTAACCGCAATTGTAGTAAAAATTTACCAAATATGTTAGTAAAAAATAAACACACATTTATTTTTTTTTTATTATTTTAAATAACAAAAAACTACTGTAAAAACTGAATGTAAAATCATAAAACAGTCATATGTTGTGGTTTGTTTTTTTTTTTTAAATGGACTACAAGGTTAGTCAAAAATTTAATTTGTTCTACAAATGGATGACATTTGCATTAAAAATAAAGAAACTGTATTACAACACAAACAACTACATATTTTTAAAGCAGAAGTTCTCTGAGTGTAGCTACTTTTTTTGTAAAATACAAGAAAATTTCTTTCATTTAAGAAAAATATATTTAGCGCAGCGTTTGAAAACTTTACGAAACTAACGAAATTATTCGTAGCCACTTTTTTCGTAACAGTACAGGTATATCGTCCTTTTTAGTGGCAAGCGGAGTTTCCTTAATTATTTAAAAATAAAAATAGGAAACCAGCAACAATTATTAGAGTTTTAAATATTTATTAAATACCCAGACAAAAACTGTTCTGCCAAGAAATGATTCTAATCGAGCATGTTTATCGATGAATTTTTTTAATTCTTTTAATGCTGCAAAACTACTTCCTAGGAATATGTTATGCCTAATTAACTTCCAAGAAGTTTTTTTAGGAAGAAAAGCTTTCAAATAATCATATTTGGATTGATTCCCTTCTATGACTAGCCAATGTTAAATTCAACGATTTTCTCTGTCTATTAATATAAATAAATATTTCGTTAAACAGAAACTTTTGTTAGTTTTTGTATATTTTAGAATAACCTTTCGTGGTGCAAAACAACGAAATATGTCGTACAATGTACCTCGATTTTCGTATATATAACGTATGGATTTTTTTCGGTGTAGCTAAAATACAAAATGTTCCATTATGAAAGCAGTTGTCAACTTTTCCTATCAAAATTTCTATATATTTTCGATAAATCAAGAGAATTAAGAATTATTTATCGCAAAAAAAATTATATGAACCACTTATTTTGAAAGTGGTATGAGTCCATTTAAAAAAAAAAAAAATTAGATAATGATGGGGTTTCATAGTATGCAATAGCTTCACTTAACTGAACAAAAATTTTTTATAAAAGCTTTAAAGGTCGCTAAAATTTAAACGGAATTCTTGTATTGTAGGTTATTTTGAATAACACTGATATCATCTTCCTAAAAGTATTGTCTGAGACTTATAAACGTTGCTCTCTAAATTTTAAATCTGCTCTTCAAATTTCCCTAGCACGTACCATTTTCGCGAAATTTGCAATTTTTTCAATGAAGTCTGATAATTACAGATTATATATGTGAACTAATCATGTAAAAAACATCGCTAATTTTCTACTTTTTAAAAAATTCACAATAAAACTAACAAAATAATATGTTTAATAAACATTGGTTATGCACAACAGTTTTTGAAAAGTTTTAATTTTGAAAATAACAATTTTATCAATACTGAAAAACATTAATTTTCGCAATAAATATGTAATTTTGTTTTCAAGTCTAAAAATATTAAATGTTCCGAGATGAGATATATATACAAATTTTTAACTAAATTTAGCATTTGCAGATTCAAAAAATCATTGAAATCCAAAAACTTTTATATCTCATTTTAAAAACAAATTGACTCATACCACTTTCAAAATAAATAGTTCATATATGGTCTATTCTCAACAATATTTAAAATTGGGACTAAATTCTTTTTTTTGAGATTTTATGACACATTAACAGGATTTTACACGACAATAAACCACTTTTTATGGACTTCAAATCCGTTTGAATCACATTCTGCAAGGAGCACAAAAGTTATGGCAGTTTAAAGTTTAAAGTTTAAAAATTTAAAAAAAATCTCGAAATTATAATGTTTGATTGAGTTCAAAAAAATGTTGCACATTTATGGCAGCGTTTAATTTTATTTGCATTTTCATTGAAATTTACTACCTATTTTGTGCTTTCCAAAAAATCTTCATTGATTTACAAGATATTTAAAAATGTTTCCTAGAGTATATCAAAACTGCATTTAAAAACATTTTAATTTCATTAGTTCCAGACATGTTTACTTACAAAAATATATTAACTTTGGACCCACATTTTAACCTTTAAACGTGAGGTTGGTTGGAGGTGTCCCTTATTTGTTTTTCTTTATCACATATATAATTCTCATTAAGTTCGTAGTGAACCCATCGGGAGACTCCCTTTGCAAGTGCAGTTTTTTTAACATGATGTTTTTAATACCAAAAATTTTTTATTCCTTAAAATTTAATAATTATTAATCAAAATTAATATTTTTGAACTCTTTGTCAATGCTTTAACACAAAACCTTGGTAGCATTGTATTAATTTTGACGAATTTCGTTGAGATAAAGGAGTAAATTTTTCAGCACACAGTGGCTTTTTACACAAATTTGTGATGACGAACAATATTTCTTAAAATATTTCAATGTCATTGTTTCGCTGATAGAAAAAAATTAGTAAAATTGTTTGCTAAAAGCTACTAAAAATTAGTTAAAAATTACGTTGCGGAAAAAACTGCTAAAAATATCAGATTTTTTTTTGCTAAATATTAGTTAGATAAAAATGGCAAAAATAAATCTGTTGAATCTACGAATATTTTATTGTATTTGAGCTTAATTTTAGTTAATTGAAAGTACAAAATTAATCTGCTAAAATCAGCAAAAGATTTGCTTAATATTACTAGACAAAAACAGTCATAAAAGATTATGAAATTTAAAAAAAAATTTTGATGTTTTTGAATGCAAATAAAAATCTGCTCTTCTAAAATCAGCTATACACAATCTGTTAATTTTAGTAAAATATAATGTTAAATCTAAAGTTAATATAGTAAAAAATTTTTTTTTAATTACAGTTTTTGTTTTTTGTTTTTAGTTACAAATATTTAGTAAAAGTTTTTTCTCTTTTTAGCAGAGTAAATTGCTATTTTCAATTAACTAAAATTCAGCTTGACTATAACTTAAATTCTGTAAAGTTAACAGATTTATTGTTGCTGTTTTTATTTTATTAATATTTATCAAAAAAAAAGTGATCATTTTAGCAACGTCTTTTTTAACTAATTTTTAGTAAATTTTTCTGCTATATTTACAGGTTTATTTCTATGAGTATTGTTCTACAAAAAAAAAGCTAAATCAAATAATGCAATATTTGCACAATTTTTCGTAAAATTTTTGATTTTAATTTTGTTATATGCTCCTCTGATTTATGTTGCAAAATAACAAAACACTCAGTACACTCAGCCACCTAGCCTATTTAAAACTTTTTTAACAAAATTCATGCTCATGTTTATCAACTTTTGTGACGATACTTATACTACTTAACTATTAAGGCCACATCAACGAAGTATACCTCAAAATGTAGATCGTTTCAACATAAACATTGTTTTCAAAGTTGTATTCCATAAAGGGGCGTCGGCGCCCAGCACAAAAAGCACAAACAATTTTAAAACTAAAAAAATAGGTTTGATATAATTTTTATTAAAAATAAAAATTATGTTTTTTTCGACCTTTAATTGTGCAATGAAAATGATAATTATTCAAGTTCGAGGCCATACTCTATATTTCTTTATTAGGATATTGTCCTAACAAATAATCTATAGAGTTTTTGTTTTCAAATTTATTCTTTGATCCTTTCAGGAATGTGTTGATAGATCTATTTCGGGAATTTTCTAGGTTCCCATCATCAGAACACGTTTTGAAAGCGGTAACAATCCCGTGCCAAACATCAAACATTCATATAAACTAGTTTACTCACTAAATGAGAACTAATATATAAGCTTTAAGTTAAAGATTATAACCATTGATCAAAAAATAAATTGAAAACTTGTTTGTTATGTGTAAAGTCCACCTCTGGTGGATATTCAATACACGTTTTTTGTTTTTCTCTCCTTTTTTTGTTTAGTTTATAAACAACACAGGGGAAGTTTATAAACAACACAGGGGAAATATAGAGTATGGCCTCGAACTTGAATAATTTTCATTTTCATTACTAAAAAAATAGTTTAAAATTTTCGACAACCTCTCAAGTTTTAGGAGAATGTGTAATACCAAAAGGAATCTAAAAGTTGGAAGCCGCAACGAAAAAAAATTAAAAGAACATTAAAAAGTAAGCTGTTCAAACGATTTTTTTTTCCAAATTTTCTACTTTCCGTAACGATAGGGAAATACATCTATGGCCCTAAAATTTAGAAACCCGATGAGTTAAAGTGTTATTAATTCAAACATATAACCTGCTTTTCTAAAATAAAAAAAATGAAAAAGTTATTGCAAAATAATATTAGTTTCAAAGCCCATATATATCGAATAAAAGTTGTTTTAAAATAACACTGTATTAAAATACATTATAAAATTCGAGCCCTGGCGATGTCTCAACATAAACACAAGTTGGCAACACTGGCAACGTAAAAATCATACGTCAATTTGGTAAAGTTATGAAATAGAGACGGAGGATATTGGAAGATAAACAGAAATTAAAAAGTGGAATGTTTGTGTGTGTTAGTGCTTGTCACTTCTAAATAATACACAAAAACAGAAAAAGCTGAATAGGAAAGAGAAACTACAAGTTAGCTGCATTTCATGCAAGGTCGTACTTGGCTGTGATTATTAAGCGCTTGCGACTTCGTATTGTTATGTTTGCAATGTTGTAAGGAAAGACGCAGGTGTGATTCTTTCAGCCGGCAAGTTGTTGGAAAAAAATGTATATAGAGGCAATCTGACAATTATAACACACAAATAATAATAATAATACAATTTAAATGGAAAATCACTGATGACGCCTGTCCCTAAAAAGGCAGAAACAAGTCTAGTCTGAGAAAAACGTTTATTATTCTTCTTCTTCTACTTAACCTCAACATTTCAGAAATTTTATTAACTTTTTTCAAAAATTTTAGAATTTCTGATAAAAAAAAAAACTCAAATTGGAGATAAACTCCGATTTGACTAAAACTTAATTTCCATCCATAATTTGTACACCCCTGGCCCATGTGAAATTCCACCAAAATTCTAGTTCGATCCACCCTACTGAGCATGCTTAACAAACATCCATTAATTGCATTGCGCCGATTTATTAGTTTTACAACAATCGTTATAATATAAACTATAAAAAAACACCTTAAAAAATAATTTAGCTTAGTTCCTCTTTAACCATCAAATCGTGTTAAGCAACTAAACAAGTGAAAGTTAAGTTAAAGTAAAATCATGAAAAATTCAATTCAATTATACTATCGAAACATCCATGAATGAGCAAACTAATGAAGAAACACAAAAATTACATAATTTTTGTAATGATGATAGTTTTATTTTATTTAAACATTTGTTGTCTATTAATCTTTTGATGTTTAAATGCCTTTGTGGTATGGACCAGTTTATGACTGGGTCACTATTTTAAGAGAAATTTTAGTGTATTGTGTAAGAATTTTAAAAAGCTCTTTTGCTGTTTCTCTTAATATTGTAAAGAATTCTCTGTATTATGTTGTAATTTTTGATTAAGCAATTTCGGTAAATACATGCGTGGTTTATTTGATAAGTTACTTGAAATCTTATAAAAAGTACACTCAAAAAAAGTTTTCGGTAGAATCTACGGAAAATGGCAGCAAAGGTATATTCGTTAGGTTGTCCCTAATATATCACTTTTTTGAATTGGTTAAATGCAAACCACTCAATCTCAAAACCCAAAGAACTGAATATTGGAAAAAAAAATTTAATTGGATCTTCAGTTCCCTACCAGCGATTGAAGTTTCCAGTTTTAGTGCATTTTGACCAAAAAAAACAATTTTGACTTTTTTTCGAAATATGGCTCAAAAGTTTCGTCATTTTTTGCTCATTACTGGAAAAATATTTTTACATTTTCTGTGCCAATGTAAAAAAAATCGTGAATTTTCTTATTATATATAATTATATCCGAAAAATGAGAACATCTAATTGTATCATATTAGATCTAATTTGATACAATTAGACATAATGTGATACAATTAGATCTAATTTGATGAAATAGTATGATATAGTATGATACAAGTGTATAAATAAACATTTAAGATATAATTTTATATGATTTTACATGAAAATATATTTTGCAATATATCATTATAAATAACTGCGTACACCCAGAGAAAACCAGAAATAAGTTTCGTCAAATGTAACAATTTCATCAATATTTGATGAAATAGTATGATATAGTATGATACAAGTGTATAAATAAACATTTAAGATATAATTTTATATGATTTTACATGAAAATATATTTTGCAATATATCATTATAAATAACTGCGTACACCCAGAGAAAACCAGAAATAAGTTTCGTCAAATGTAACAATTTCATCAATATTTTTGAAACATTTCATAAAAAACAAGTATTATAATGACCATATTATGCACTTTATGAACTTTTTTCTACACAAAAGTAATGAAATGTTTACTAATATGAAATATCCTTCATATATATAGTGAAACATTTCATAAATATGTTGAAATTGTTTCATAAATACTATGAAACGTTGCCTTTAAAGAAAATCTATGAAATATTTTTTATTTTTTTTATTTTATTAATTAATAATCATATAATTACAAATTATATACTATTACCCTAACCGAGCACTAGCTACTATGGCCTTCGGCGCGTTGTAGCGAAAACAGACCAGTGCCTCTGGTGGGAATCGAACCCACGACCCCCGCACTGATAAGCCAGCACGCTACCAACTAGCCTACCGGGGCGCACATCTATGAAATATGTTACAGAGATGATGAAGCTTTTCCTTTGAGTTTAGAGTACTTTTGGTGTACCAGAGGAGTTTTTAATTTAGACCAAGTACAATTTCTATATTTTAATTTTTTTTTTTAAATTTGTACATAAAACAATTGTATTTGATCAAACTAGAAAATCATTTGGTGGACCAACATTACTCTACAGAAAATTTAATAATATTTTTTCAGTAATAAACAAAAAAGTACGAAACTTTTTTTTGTCAAAATGCACTACTTCAATCGCTGGTATAGAACTGAAGATACACTTAAAATTTGTTTACTTATTTTCCCATATTTAGCTCTTTCATATATTTATATCGATTGAGTAGTATTTCTTATTTTTTTTTTTATTCAGGACACCCTAATATGCATTTACCTTAAAAATAACTAAAAATGTAGTTATTTTTAGCTATTAAAAAAACAAATAAACAAAATTCTTCCAAATTAATAATTCTATCCACAGGCAAAAGTAAATCAAATCAATGTCAAAGTTACAGTTGTAATTCTCCTATACAAAACGAATGCAAAATGTAACAACTTTTTAATGTTTTCGAAAAGTAGAAAAGCTATAATCTAAAGCTATAGACAATATATTTAACTTACAAATAAATAAAAATGTAGTTTTAGTAGTAGTTTTATAAATAATATACTAAAAGTAAGCACAAAATTTTTTAATATTTATCCACGCCTACTTCGCCCACTTTTTGGAAAAACTGTAAACGTTGTTCCATTTTTTATTCGCATCACATATGGCATGTTTTGAAACGATTTTTTATTTTGGAACAGTTGGGAAAGGAAAATAATTAAGCTTTCCAATTTTAGATAAAATTATGCATTTGTAACTTAAATATATTGAAATTTTTTGAGAATATCTAAATTAGAAATAAAACTAGATAATATTCTTCAACTTTGACAATTTTTGTGGAAGTTTAGTTCTTTTAAAACATTTTTTTTTCAATTTATTCTGAAAGTGTCAATTATTTTTGAAAGAATGTTGCATACTTGGGATTTAGCATTTAGGCATTGTTTTTTTCATATATTGATATGAAAAAATCAATACCTCAATGCTTTTCCCCCATGTATGCCATGTTGGAAAAATTGTGACCTGGTACGGTATTTGTTGTCCGATTTTGGCGAAAATTGCACCGTATTACCATATATTTCTATTATAAGTTAGAAAAGTTTGAAGGACATCAAGGATATTTTTTTTTGAGAAATAGAAGGATAAAATATTAATGTGTCATCAAAATAATTTTTGTTAGATAAAAACGCAGAAAAATAGCAAAAATTGTTAGGCAATGTACAAAAACGCGATTCCAACATATGGTCCTGTTCCCTTATCTCCAATCGTCATTTGTATGTTTTAATGACTTAAAAATTATTAAAGTTCTTGTTCTTTTTCTGAACAAAAAATGTCAGCTGTTCTAAGACAATGCGATGTTGTTGTTCGCACACACAAGAGTGTTAATTTCACATAAAAAAACTACATGTTTATAAACAAATTATAACTTTAAAAATTTTAAACAATCAATCCCATATTTTACTTTAAATTTAGTAATATTTCTAAATAAATTAAATATAAAATATAATTTTTTACAAACAGCAAAAGTTAAACATAATGAAAACAAAAATTTAAATCCTGATTTGATTGCAAATGTCTATTTGGAAAGCTTCTCTTCTCTTTCTAAATCCGTTAAAAACGGGAAATTACTAAACCAGACTTTATCCTTACACTAAAAAGGAAAGAAAGCTGATGGGAAAGAAAGCGATTGCCATTAAATTAGAATATGTGAAAGAGAGAGCAAAATAAATAATAATGAGTACCTTTTTAGCTGCCCAACTTCACGTTTAAGAGTTAAAACTTGAGTAAAAAAAAAAAAACAATCCAATTTCCCGTTATTTGCGTTTTTTAGGGTCTGCTAAAAACCGAGAATTTTGAAAGCCGCGGTTTCGGTTCTTGAAAATTAGAAAAACAGCGGCATATTAAAAATATGCATTAATTGAAACTCAATTGATGGCATTAAATCCATTTTGTAACCTTTGCAGGAGGCAAGGAAAACCTTTATTAGTTAATATTTTTTTTTATTATTTAATTAGAGTCTAGTTACACCCTTATAAAAATATCATACAGTAACCTTACCAAAAACACGAAAAATAAACAATATGTTCTTCTAGCAAAATGTGTTTCCTTTCCTATTTTCGGCGATAAGGGCCAAATTAGGTATAGAGCGAATATCAAAAAATAATCCATTATAATGAATAACTTTAGGCATAAATTATTCCTCTTATATAGATATAACTACAGTCTAAAAATTACCTTTTTGTGGTTTTACTTAAAAAGATATGACGATTTTCGTTTTCCGAAAACGCGAAATCGCACCAAAACTTCAATATTTATTGATTTCTGCCAAATTTCATTAAAATCCGTCCGTGCATACGTTTTCATTTTAAGACAATGGCCTTTACAGGCGTGCTATTGGAGTCCTGTATGTCCTTGGACTAAAATTAGATATTTTTTTAAAATTTTAAACTTTAATCTTACCTACATATGTATGTTTTCAAGATTTTTGAAAGTTGTGTTTACTTCAAAATATTACTTTTTTGAAATTTTACGGAATTCTGACTTAAACGCATTCTCGCTTCAAAACCGTGCCATGAACGCAAAAAATTACTTCACAAAATATTTTATAAATTTGGGTTTCTATCGAATTAGCTTAATAAAACACTCATTTGGTTCATTTATGGCCAATTGAAAATGCTCCGCCTGGATTGTCATTTAATTTAATAGATTTGGGCATTGTAAGTACTTAGTTCATAGTAAATTTCGTTCATTGCTATATTCGAACTTTTAGTTCATTCATTTGTTTCTTAAATATATCATCAATTTTAGACATCGATCGAAACCAATTTTCATTAAGGAGCCCTAAATTTAGAAGTAAATACTAACAAGTTTCACTGCTAATGTAAAACTTTTTTTTAACAAATGTAGTAAGGTCGATAATCGTATTAAAACCATATTATTTTTGTTTATATTATCTAAAAACACCAAATAATTTTAAACACAAAAATTTATCATGGAACTAGTTTAGTAATGACATTAACACAAGCCCAAATATGGGGTCGGTCAAAACCGCGAATATTGATAATATGTCCAGTACGATTTTGGCCTGCTGAATTCAAATGGTTTTTGTTCGATGTCTGAAATTAGTTATATGTATGAAATTAGTTATATGTCAAAATTAATGTCTTCAAATTTAAGAGCAACATCTTATCAGCTTACATGGAAAAATAAAGCATTTATTGCCAAAAATTAACCATTTATGTCAAATCCACAAATTCAATAAACATAAATAAGAAGTTAATTATTAGTAATATTTTAAAATGCAAACACAAATCTAATTCATTACTTTTGGGATTACATAACATTTCCGCATGATTAATATGACTAACCACCCAAAAACGGATTTCAAAATTTCGGTGAAAAATTGAAATGCTAATAATAACAAATTCTTATTAAAACTATCAAATAGTAACTGGGTGCAAAAGTGTAACATTTGTCTTAAAATAACAATATGTCAATATTTTCTTCGTTATATTAAGGAGTTTAATTTTTTATATTTTGAATAAGGACATATTAATAAACAAAATATGCTATAAATAATTATTAGATTTGCCTTTATAGATACAAATTTACGGCAATAAATCTGAACAAAGTTAACCCTCATACACTTTTTGCTCCTAACCTGTATAAGCTTTTCGAAAAAGCAAAAGCATGGAGAGAAATCGCTAAAATAAAAAAAATAAAAAATCTGTAAAATCGAAAAATATGTTTAAAACGATAAATATCACTTTCCACTAACTATGTTTAGTGGTTTAATTCCACTCATTCCCCGTTCCACTTCATTTCGTTCTCCTTGTTTTGTATTTCATATCCACTCGTTCCTAAATCATGTAATATCGCTTCGTTTAATAATACTGTTTCATTCCATCCATTACTTTCTTGACAAAAACCTTTGTTCATTTTTACATTATTATCAATAATTTTTTTCCGTTTGCATTAGTTTCTACTAAAGCAATGAAATTCCAATGCTAATGAAAAATTCCCAAGTATGAGTCGAATCAATTAAAAATTGTATACAAACGAGCAAATGTAATTCAGAAAAGTAATCATTTCATGTTCGTTTAGTACGGAAAATTGAATTAAGTGGTGAATTCTGTTAAAGCTCTGGCTAATTGAATTTCTTAAATTGTGAGAAAAATGGGATTAACAATTCGCATAAATTCGAATTTATTTTTCACCCCCCACTTCCCGATGGGCAAACTCTTATTTATTTTCATAAAAGTACGCCTAAAAGTTTGCTGTATTTTTTTATTTCATTTTTCTATTTATTTAACCCTCATATGTTCACAAGCTTCATTATTGTAAATATTTTAGTTCATACATAAAAAAATATTGCTTTTCATTTTTAATTATCATCATTTATCAAATAATGCAAATATAATTATTTCATTTGTAGTTAATTAAAATCAAAAACTCATTTTTAAAACTCAACTCAAACATTAATTGTTTTTTAACAAACAATTTTCCTTTTTTATGTATTTTCATTTGTGACATATGTCTGCCGATGCTACCGACCAACCAATCAAATCAAATCTTTTGTAACAAAAAAAAATTATATAAAAAAAAAAAAAATACCACCAAAACCCAAAATCAACCAACAATCAAACCTCATGCCAATCCACATACGATCAATAACTGTGCTTATTTGTAAAACTCAAATAAATTATTAAAAAAAAAAAATAAAATAAATATACATTTAAACAATTCATGTGACAATTGCTTTGCATATTTATTTTTAACAAATAATGAAAAAAAAAAAAAATAAAAATAAATATAGCAATATAAGAACCTATTAATGTTCTTTTTACAGCGTCCCGAAAAGGGTTATAAACTTATCACCAATGGCCATTCCAATGGTGATTTAACAACAGACCCTGACAGCACATCTAAACATATGAATGGCCATGTTGCCGTTAATGGTAAGATAAATGGCCTGACAAATGGCATGGCTAATGGTGGTAGTGCGAATGGTTATATGAATGGTAGTGCGTATAAAAATGGCGCCGTGCTGGCTAATGGCGTTAACGGTCATACCGATTTAACACAAAGAAAAGTTAAATAATATAAACCCAAATCAACGAAACGTAAAATACACAAGAAAAAATTGGATATTTAAAAAAAAAATTGGAACTTTTTCTTACCAGAAATTCTAAAAAATAAAAAAAAATTGCAAATAATTTAAAACTAATTAACCAAGATACTAAACTAATGTTTTCAAGGATCTAAACTGCTTTTCCATAAGTTGGTAGGTAAGAAAGAAAGAAAAAAGTTGTATTAAATGTATACTAGGCTGTCCCATAAAAAAAACGAATTGTTGATTTTCGTTTACTACAACCCCACGGATAATTGCAAGTAGTTCCAAATAGAAGAAATTGCGTAAAAAAAAGTGTATTTTTATTAAAAATTCCTAAAATTCGAAATTTTGAAAAATTTAATTATTTTTTATTAAAATAAAAAAGAAAAATTCTATCATTTTTATATATAATTATATATAAATATACATGGTAAAAATTAGCAAAAAATATACCACTTTGTAATATAATTAACAAACAAAATTCAATGTATTTAAAGCAAAACAAAAAAGTACAAGTAAACAAAACTTAGAAAATCAACACTTAAAAGCAAAACTTCAAAGTTAATAGAATGAATAATTTTTCATGAGTATAAAAAGAACTTTAAGTCAGTAAATCTTAAAAAAGTGAAAAGCCCAAACATCTTAAGGAAAAGCTATTTTAATGCTCGGAAATTTGAAATAAAGCAAAAGAAAATATAACAAGTGAAAAAAGCTAATTTGTCTTCTTTGATAATTATATATAAATATATATGGTAGAAACAAGAAAAAATTCTATCACTTTTACGTATAACTGTATATGGCATCTCATATATTAGCCTCATTTTTCAATCCGTTAATTTATACTTAAATTTGGAATATGAAACAAATTATAGTGCGGATTTCCAAAGAATTTTATGAAGATATATCAAATTTGATCAAATTATATATATATTGATCAAATTTGATTGATCAAAGGTTAGGTATGCAATTTTTCGGATCAGCTATGATACAATGTGGTAATGAATTATATATATGATTATATATACCTATATCGAAACCTTTTTCATCGACATGCTAAACATAATAAGATATAGCTTATCTATTGTCATATATAGTAACACATTTTCATATATAATATATACTATCTTATATAAAACATTTTTGTGTTTAATATAAGATATGCTTATATATGGTGCCATATAGACATATAATCAAGTTTTAAATAAAATTATATGTGACATTAAAAGATGTAAGATATAATAATGTAAGATTCCATATATGACACAATATTAACAATTTTGTTTGAAATTAATATTTTCTCTGCGTATAAGATATGGTTTATTATTGTTATATATAACTCCATACATGAGTATATATGCGCCATATGTCTAAATTATATGTCTTACATTTTTTAAAATTTTTTTTTTTTAATTATTCATGTCATGGGATATAAGTAAATGCAATTTAATCTCAAAATATATTTACTTATCATTTTGGATCTAATTCCATGTGATATCTTGAGATCTTTCAGGATCTTAAATTAGTTATTATTGGATCTCCCAATTTTAAAATCAATTTTTATCTAATTAAATTCAGTAATTTTTTTGAGGGATCCATTAATATGTAACTGGATACCACAATTTTCATTTAAAATTGGATAATATTAAATATCGATATATATTAAATGAGATATGATATCCTATTTAAGATATAACTCTTTTTTTTTTTTTTGTTCGGGATAATAATAAATTGTTAAGTTTTCATCAGTTTATATAATTTATGGAAAAATATCCCCAAATTTGAATTGACTATAATTATATTTAGTTTTGTTTAAAAAATCGTTAACCCTTAGCGGCCTGAGGACAAACAAGACCCAATAAACGTAATTTTAGTTATGACTGCAAGATTACAAAGATTTTCAATTGACCAAAAAAAAAATTCCACTTGATAAAAACAATTATTTTATGTTATTTGATTAGCTGCAGGCAATGAAATTTGTGTGGATATTATGAATATATGGAATTTTACCAAATTTGTAATTTCAATTTGTAAAATCAAATTTTACTTCGAAAACTGTGTGGAGATATTGTTATTTTAATACTTTCACATATTAATATAAACGTTTGCTTTTTTTCTTCAGAAACTATTTTTGAAAACAAATTTCTGATTTGAATATATCGGTATTTTTTAGAGTTGTGTTGTTCATGAACGAACTAGTTCAATTGAATGTCTCACTCAATTGAACGATGTGTTTCGTTTACCAATATTCGATCTTGTCGTTCAATAGTTCATTTCGTTCTTTTTATTCATAGAACAATTGCATGTCTATTCAATCAATCAATAATATTTTTTTAGAAAATAGTAATATTTTTTCAAATTAAAAAAAAAAAAAAACAATTAAATTAAATAAAATGTGTTTTTTCTGTCAGAAAAGTTTTAATTTTATAACACTTTTTTGTGAAAAAAAAACTTGCAAAACATTAATAGAGCGTAATAATTGTCAAACGAATGACACAGTTCACAAATCGCAGATCAGTCACAAGTCAAAGCAAAAAAGAACGATTTGAACGAACTAGTTCAATGACTCGAATTGAACGATAATGACCGAGTCACCAAAATGAACGATTAATCCCAGCTCTAGTATTTTTAATGAAAACTATTTTTCTCGAAAAGTTTTCCAATCGTTTAAAGGGCTTATGCAAAATTCTTCAAAAAATCTAGAAATTACCAAAAATGGTCTGTATTTTTCTAATTTTTTGTAAAAACTAATTTTATAAAAAAAAACAAAAATTAAAAAATATTTCAAAGTTTTGAGTTGCTGGAGTATTTGAATATAAATGCACTTTTTCAAAAATGGGAAATTCGAAAGCACGAACGCACGAACGCACGGGTTAATAAAACGGCAATAAGCGGAAATCGACTAATCGTTTTTTTTTAAAGAACCAGCCTAATGAATACACAAAACTTTTGTGATGTATTTCTTTTTTTTTTTTTGTTAAAAAAAAAGATTTTTGTAAAGTTTTAATAGTTCCATTCTTGTTTTTATATTTTTTGGGGAATTTTTTCTTTGGGAGGAACATTTATGTTTTAAGTTTTCATTTTATACAATATTATATATACAAAGTAATTATTTTTTTTTTGTTAACTTTTCTAAACTTTATAAACATTTTTCTAGCTTTTTTATTTTGCTTTAGTTGTACAAATAAATGGATGATAGTAGAAGGTTTATAGAAACATATAAATATATAAATATATTGTATAAAAAAAATAAAAAATATTTAAAAATATATTATAAAAAATATACATAAATACAATTTACATTGTGAGGTTATTATTATGTAGGTAAAAACATTTTTTTAATATTTAAATAATTTTGTAAAATATAAATTTAATAATAAGTCAAAAGTCATATATAAAAAATAAAAAAAAAAAATATTTAAAAAAAACCATTAACGAAAAATTAGTCAGAAAATTATATTAAATTATAAGTCAAAAGTTGTCAAAAATAAAAATATTCTAACATACCCATATATGCCAGCATCGTTTTATCATTATAAATAAATTAAAGTCAAAAAAAAATACATTAAAAATTTCATATTATAATAAAATTTCAAGAAACGGCAATATTTTGATTAAGAAATTTACATAAACTATAGAGTTGGGCATTCTAGTTCATAGTTCATTAAGTTCATTTGCATTTATTGAACTAGTTCGTTATTTTTAACACATAAGTCTGTTAGACAATGGTTTTCAATTATTCATATTGTTATTTTCAATGGCTTATTTAACAAATCTGCATAATATGAGAGAAAATCCCAAATTAACTAACCTTTCTTTTGGAATTTTCGCTTATAGTGTTCAGATTTGTTAAACAAACAATTGACCAATATAATAATATGAATAATTGAAGAAAAAATGGCGATCAAACATATGAACTAAAAGAACGAACTAGTTTAATAAATGCAAATGAATGAAATGTACTATGAACTAGAATGCAAAACTCTAATAAAATTATAATAGTTAATAATTATTAAAAACAAAGTGGTATATATATATTTAAAAAAACAAGCTTCATTAATTTATTAAAAAAAATTCGATTAAAAATTCTAATTGATTGATAATAATTATATTAAACTACAAATTAAAATTCTTACAAAAAATTATTGAATCTTACAAATTCAATTAATTTTTAGTAATACTATAACAAATAAAACCCAAATACATAAAAACTAAAGGAGAATTGTATTTATTTCTAAGTTTATTATAATAATAATTATAAATAGTAGTCAGTAAGTTGTAGTAAGGTATATTGGTATACAGATTTTGTATGCAATAAAATAAATTTAAAAAACGAAATGCAAAAAATAAGGAAAACTTTCTAGCAAAAAATCCCACAAAACCGAGTAACTACTATTGTAATGTGTTATAAACAATAAGTTCATGTATAAAGTCACAAAAAATTATAAATTGGGCGTAAAGGAAGTAAAACATATTTTTTTTTTCAAATACCAATAAAAAAAAAATTAATTCAAAAAATGCATCTAAAAATCAACAAATTGTGTTTTATTTAATAAATTGTCGTTTAAGGAATCACATGAATATATAAACTCTTAAACAGTAGCGTAAGTAATCAACTGTATTATTAAAAATTTTGTTATTTTGAAAATCATTAAAAAATATAACAAACTTTTACTTTAAAAATCCATTAAAAATCAAAAAAATAAAATAAATATATATATAAGGAGTGAGATCGAATAAATCCTAACACAGATTATCACTTATAACTTTGTTTATGTTTAAAAGTGAACTTTTTTTTAATCAAGTTATCTTTTAAAAAGTCGCCAGATGATGTGTATAAATTATTAGCGGAATCGGATCATTACTTCCCAAGAAACAACTTTACGGACTGTCCGTTACAAACGGATTCATGAATCCGGCATTGACGGTACGAAAACGGACCGGAATTGACGTATCCGTCGAAGCTTGTACGAAAACGGACCATTAACGTACAGTAAAATTGGATTACTCAAATTTTCGAAAATTATCCGTTTTAACTCCGTTTTGCTGTATCCGTTTCGGTGCCGTTTAACCGGACTACACCGATTTTCATCAGTTAAAACTCCGTTACAACCGTTATCGTTTTTCTTCCGGTATTACCGGAGTGTGTTTTGTTAAAAAAAAAATAAAACAGTTTTATTTATTAATAAAATTAAATATTAATAAAATCTATATATATACATATAAAAAGAAGTGTACATTTTGATTGTCACTCCATAACTCGAGAACGGCTGCATAAAATAAAAAAATGGCTGAATACGTTTTGTAGAACATGCAATGAGGATGGTTTAAAAAAAAATTGTTTAAAATATTTTCGTTTGGTCCAGATGTGGTGATTTTTCTGAACATTAGTCATTTTCATCTATATATATATAAGAAGTGTACATTTTGATTGTCACTCCATTACTCGAGAACGGCTGCATAAAATAAAAAATGGCTGAAAACGTTGTGTAGAACATGCAATGAGGATGGTTTAAAAAAAAAATTTTTTTTAAATATTTTCGTTTGGTCCAGATGTGATGATTTTTCTGAACATTAGTCATTTTCATCTATCTATATGTCTATATATATAAAAATAAGGGTACATTTTGATTGTCACTCCATAACTCGAGAACGGCTGCATAAAATAAAAAATGGCTGAAAACGTTTTGTAGAACATGCAATGAGGATGGTTTATAAAAAAAAAATTGTTTAAAAATATTTCCGTTTAGTCCAGATGTGGTGATTTTTCTGAACATGAGTCATTTTCATCTATCCAGATGTGGTGATTTTTTTGAACATTAGTCATTTTCATCTATATATATAAAAAGAAGTGTACATTTTGATTGTCACTCCATAACTCGAGAACGGCTGCATAAAATAAAAAATGGCTGAATACGTATTTAAGATTTTTAGTGGTAATTTTTTTGGTTATTTTTAAATGTACCACTTTTTTAACATATACTTGTATTTCAGATGTTTTTGCAATTAAATATAGAGATGCAGATCTCATGAAAATTTTAATGACGAAGATGTTAAACAACACCAGAGATAAAAGAAAAAAAAAAAATCAAAATGTTAAAACCACATCCTTTTATTGATTTTTATTGAATTTTTATGTGGTTTCATATTGTTTTTCAATAATGTAATTCATTTCTTTATAAATGAAAAAATTTAAAAATAAAACCAAACTTTTGTTTAAAATTAAAAAAAGGAGAAATCATTTAGATAAAATAAATAAAAAAAATAAAAATGGACCATTTAAAAAAAAAACGGTACGAATACGGACCATATTCGGACCGTATACGGTATATTAAAAACGGAGTCCACTCCGTTTTTAAAATAAATGACGGGCAGTTTACGGTACGTTTTGAACGTACACTCAATTCGTACACTCCGTTTTATATACAGCATGACGGTACGAAAACGGTCCGTTTTAGCGTGCTTTATACTGTTTCGAATCCGTATTCGATGTTCCTTTTATTCCGTTTTCCGGTCCGTATACTGATCCGGAAAACGGTACGGAAACGGACTTCGGATCCGTATATGCTGTACCGAAAACGGCACATAAACGGACCGGATTGTTTGCTGGGTTTGTTTACAAATGGAAGCTGAAAAAAAAAGTGAGTAAAGGAGCTTTTTTTGCCATCTTTAGTGCCCTAATTGATAGGAGCAGACCATTTCCAAAAAAAAAGTGACAGTATTGGGAACTTGCTTTGTAGCCTTTATCAATAATTTAAAAAGAATCTTAATATAATTTAATTTTTCTGAGTTCTGAACAATTAACCATTTTTTTTCTACGAAATTCAAGTTTTTTTTTGTAAAAATTCAACTTTTTTTGTTTTCACTTTTTGTTCAAAGTCCATTTTGTAAACAAAGTAATGATCCGATTTCGCTAAAAATTTATACACATCATCTGGCGACTTTTTAAAAGATAACTTGATTCAAAAAAAAGTTCACTTTTAAACATAAAAAAAGTTATAAGTGATAATCTGTGTTAGGATTTATTCGATCTCACTCCTTATATTCTTTATCCTTGCTGCAGTTAAAAATATTTTCAAAAATTGACTATTTAATAATTTTTTAACTAACCAATACCTTATTTTTTGGTTTTTTTTAATTTTAAACAAAAATCTATCCTTGATCAGTACTTTTCTTCAATTGTAATTTTAAATTGGTTGTTTTGTATTATTTCTTAGGAAAATAACTGCAATCGCAGTTAAAAACAACTATCACAAACAAATGTTATATAAAGGCTGATTTTTTAGCAACTTTGTCTTTGGCAACACTGTTTTTGGTAGCTCAGCTGTTTTCGTGTAACATGTTATTGTTAAACATGTTCAGTTTGGTCTATAATTTAACCATGAATCGACTTACAAACGAACAACGCTTGCAGATTATTGAATTTTATTATCAAAATTTATGCTAAAAAAGTGCAAATTGTGTTCAGCGACGAATCTCATTTCTAGTTGAATATATACATACGTGAACAAATTGCCGTATTTGGTGTGAAGAGCAGCCAGAAACATTGCAAGGACTGCCAATGCATCACGAAAAATGCACTGTTTGGTGTGGATTATGGGCCGGGGGCATCGTTGGATCGCGCTACAGTGCGATGATTACAATTTTTTTTTGTCCAAAATGAAAGAGCTGTACTTGGGTGACATGTGGTTTCAACAAGACGTTGCCACATGCCACACAGCACGCGAAACATTGGCCCAATTGAGAGGCGAGTTCGGTGAACAGTCTTTAAACTTTCAATTATATAGATTGTTCTATCGACTTAAATAAAGATTTCATACATTTCTCTATATTTTATGTGTTTTTTTTTTATCAAATCCGAAAGCTCTTAAAAAATCACCATTTGGTAACTGTAAAACTATTTTAAATGTATTTAATAATTTTGTCATTTTACAAAAATAGATATCGTTTTTCTTTTTATGTAATCGCCATCCCCATTTCAACCTAAAAGAAAGTATGTCAAGTTTGGGGGTCTCTGTAACGAAATACAACTCTGACAAAAAAATTTTATGTGCAAAAATACAGCCCTGCAAGAACATTTGATAAAGTTACCCCCAGTTTTTATATCGCGAATGGAATAATTAATCCAGAGGAATGCGCGTATTTGGTTTTTGTTACAATAACAAAATTCACACATTCCTCTGGAGAAATTATTAATTTGGCTTTATAAAAACAGGGTGTTAGTTTCTTGAGAAATTTCCAACGTATGAAATAGTGTTTAGAAATCGTCTTATACCCAATTCACATGAACAAGGTTTTAGTAACTTTCAAGATTATCACGAGATTTTAAATACACATTTTCTTCTAATAATCAATTGAATTTGACGAGATAATTTATAAACACAGTCAATAATCTCTTAAAAGTCATAGTGATATATTTGCTGAACAGGACTGATTTTCATAAATCCCTCGATTCGGGATTTTGAAAACGACGATCCAGGGATCCGGGTTTTTTTGGATCCCTGGAGTGAAGAATAAAAACACACAAAAACTATCAACTCATTATTGAAAAAAGTGTTCAGTATTTTTAAACGCTTATATTTTTAATCGATAACGATAATTTGGCGGTTTCAAAACTGTGAATAAAAAACTTGTGGAAAATTGTTGTTCAGAGTTGCCAAGTAAAAATTTAAAAAAATCAATTTTAAAAATTTTGGTTAAGATTTTGGTTATAATCGACCTTTATTAATTAATTTCCAAAATAAAATATTTAGGCTAGAGGTCAATGTTGGTTTTGTATAAATATTCTTTATTTATTCACTTAATCGATATTTCGCTTTTCATTGAAAAGCATCATCTGGAATAGTTATTTAATATTTAACTCAAAACATAAATGCTTCGTTGTGTCTCCACCATCGTCTAATATTGCACTCGAAGTTAAACCTTCGATTAGTGCTAAACCTTCGATTAACACTGAAAATATTGTTGTGATAATTTCAATGAAATTTGCGATGTATTAAATATGCTCAATGACGATGCAGAGTCTATACGCAATGCAAAATTGATATTTAAAAAACCTGGTATAAAATCTTATTTAGCTTATAGGTATAAAAAGTAATTTCGAATGTCTTTGTTTAAGCATCACCAAATTGGAAACAAAAGGACGCTCTATTAATAAAAGTTTAGATTTTATAGATTGAGGTAAAGAAAAGATTAAAAATACCAACAACAAAGAAATTATTTAAAAATTTAATAAAGTTTTCAATCGAAATAGTGGCCTACAAACTTTGACGAAAATAAAAAAAAAAAATATTTTTTAATAAGAATGAAAAATACTCATACATTGAAAACTAATCCCCTTCAGAATTACATGCTTTCAAATATGCTGAGTAATGGAACTCGTATTTTCAGTAAACTCAACTGTTTAATGTGATAGTAGTAGATCGTTTCTTTTTGATAACTTGAAAAAGCACATAATTGTACTATGTAATCATACTCAACTGTTTAATGTGACAATAGTAGATCGTTTTCTTTTTGATAACTTTGATAATTGTACTATGTAATCATATAATAAAGAATAATTGAATAAAATTTTAATATTTACTTTTTATTTTTTACACATGTTGTTTTGCTATTTTGCCATTTTTTCAATTTCTTGTGCCATTTTTAATAGTTTTTCGTGTTATTTTGCCTGCCATTTTTAACTTTTTTCGTGCCAAAAAAAACTTGCCCTGGTGATTATTAATGTAGTGTGGCTAAATTGCAAACAAATATACGTTCAGGTAGACAGACTAAATCAAAAGACAAGTATCTTGCGATATTTTGTATGTTTGCTTTTTCTTATTGAAAAAAAAATGGTTGTATTTTTCATAATTTGTTATTTCGTTTTGTTTCGTTTCTAGAAAGATGCCATAATTTAGACAACCATTGATGTAAGTAGTTCAAAGATAATTTGTTTATGTTATATATAATTATTTCTATATATTTTCAGATATTAAATTAATTTGTGTCGTCAATGTGGTATTATGAACATTTTTATATTTTGTAACGTATTGTAAATTATTTTTAAAAGAATAAAAAAAAACGATTTTAAGACTTTCAACAAAGAAAAAAATAAAACTTTTCTACAAATTTCTTGGGGGGTTTTTTTTAGTCTACTAATATTTAGCAATAATTTTATAAACTTTTAGCAATAATTTTTTAATTTTTAATCAACTTTTGCTGAATCTACTAATTTTGTGGATAAAAATAAGCTCGCTAATTTTCAGTAAAAGATTTTTGCTGACATTAGCAATTTTTTTTTGTTAACACCCTCCTGACCAAAATTTTGCTGACTCATCCAAATTTTTTACTGACTTTACTAACTTTTTTGTTTGAGTGTACCTTAAGACTGAAAGCAAATTTTTGTTTGTCAAAATTGACAATTGTTTGTGGTCATTGATATTTTTAATGCAAAAAACCGACTGTGCAAATTTGCATAGTGTGCAAATGGCCATAGTGAATACGCTCAATGCTAAACAAAATTTTAATAAAACTTGCACTTACCTTTCGCAAATGTAACACTACAATTGCATTAACAAATCAAAAACTAAAAATTATTCAAAGACAGTAATTCCTCTATTAAATCCGTAACTTGTTTGGTTAAACAACTAGCCCACTTTTAACTACAATAATTTTCAATAATTTATCGCCCTATTTTATTAACTTTTTTCTTTACAACAAAAAAAAAAAAAAACACTGCCACTTTTGGAAAAAAAGAAAAAAAGTTTGTAGAACAAATGGTAAATTTGTTTCCCGAATTTTTGAACAATTTCACAACGTTGATTTAACAACAAACAATTTAACTTGGTAAACACTTCTTTAATTTATATTAATAAACACTTTTTAATAAGTTTTATAACAATTTTAGAGACTTTTTAAACAAAACATTTAAAGGAAAAAAAAAACAACACCGACTTCGACAACTGATGAAAAAAAACTATCTTGATCATGTTTGACAAACAGTGTTGTATTTTTTTAGTACTAAAAGCTTTTGAAAAACTTAAAAACAAAGTTGTATCAAGAATGCACCCCAAACTGTGTTATGGTCCTGAAACTGTAATTACTTAACGTACATATTTAACTTCCTATTCTACAGTGCCCATATTAATTAATTAAAACACGTGTATTGGCCATTTCATGATAGATCGGCCTAAATCTTAACATGAGTCTAGCTAATTGAATTATATTTTGCACGCATAAACCCGCGGTTTTATTCGCAATTTACTTTTTCCGAAAAATATATCTTAAATGAATATTTAAAAACGAGTCAAAAATATATGTATTTTTTGAAGGGTTTATGAAAAAGAATCAAGTATGAATAATTTGTTATTCAAAATTATGAACAAAAGTCCTAATAGACTACACACTAGAATACACAATTGGGTTGTTTTATTTTCCGTGAGAGTGGGAATTTTTTTCGAATTTCCCGAGTCCCGGGAGATTCCGCTCAATTAAAATTGTTTATAATTTTTGTTTATAATTCTTAACCTCAACATTTCTAAATTAAATTTGTCAAATGCATATTAATTCAAAATTAATTGCGACTGTCTATATGACGTAAAAACAACACTGTACTAAAAATAATTAAATTTGACATAATTAGTGCTTGAAAAAATCGAATTTTATTTAAAAAATAGATTTATTACTCCGAAACACGCCATATGGCAGACAACACAGGAACGGTCAAATAGTTTGTTTAAAAACCCTTGAAGAATAATATAATATAATTCCTAATATTTTTATAATTCCTTTAAGTTGCGGTAATATCCAATAATCCACATTTTCGTACAGTCTTTAAATCGCAGTTTTGGCTTGTTTTATCTAGAATATTTCCTCTTTTAACAGTTAACGTTTAAAAAATTACATTAATTCACTGCCTTTTTTCTTTAGTTTTTCGTTTTGATTTTCATTCAAAGTAAAAGTTTTAATTTTTAAAATTTTTTTGTACAAATTTCAAACGAGTTAACAATTTATAATTTATGTTTAATATACAAAAAACTTTAATTTAAATATAAAGTTTTTATATATACAGGTCCACTAGTTCTATACAAATATTCAAAAAAAAAAAAAAATCGTCAGAAATTTTCAATAAAAAAATGTTTACACAATTTTTTTTAACGAGTTAATCTGCTTTTTTTATAAAAACAAGCAATAAAAAATTTTATTAAATGAATATGTTTTTTTAATTAGTATTTTTTATTCAAATTGTTAAATTTTATATAATTTTATTGGAGTAAAACAAATTTTAAAGATCTATTAAGACTACGATAATAAAAATATGTAGTATTTGAATTGTAAATAATTTTTTTAAAATAAAATTTTAAACTTTTTGAACAGTTTTTCTTTAATTTTTATTTACAATAACGAAAAAATTAATTAATGGTATCTTAATTTCAAATAAGACATCAAAATTTTTTAATATTTGCTACAAATTCGTTGAATTAATAAAAAATAAATCCCTCACCAAATTCCCGGGATTTAAAAAAGAGCGGCATACCCGGGACGGGAATGCAGTTCAAGTGCTAACACGTTCAAGCGCTAATGAGCCGATAATTATTAATGAAAATACAAATGCTGAAACACACACACTATTTGTATATTTATTATTTTTCGGAAAAAGTAAATCGCGAATAAAACAGTGGGTTCTTCGAATTTCGAGAAAACAAAAACGCCAATCTTTGAGTGGCGCCTTTAAGTTTATGCGTGCAAAATATAATTCAATTAGCCAGACTTATGTTAAGATTTAGGCCGATCTATCATGAAATGGCCAATACACGTGTTTTAATTAATTAATATGGGCACTGTAGAATAGGAAGTTAAATATGTACGTTAAGTAATTACAGTTTCAGGACCATAACACAGTTTGGGGTGCATTCTTGATACAAATCTGTTTTTAAGTTTTTCAAAAGCTTTTAGTACTAAAAAAATACAACACTGTTTGTCAAACATGATCAAGATAGTTTTTTTTCATCAGTTGTCGAAGTCGGTGTTGTTTTTTTTTTCCTTTAAATGTTTTGTTTAAAAAGTCTCTAAAATTGTTATAAAACTTATTAAAAAGTGTTTATTAATATAAATTAAACAAGTGTTTACCAAGTTAAATTGTTTGTTGTTAAATAAACGTTGTGAAATTGTTCAAAAATTCGGGAAAACAAATGTAACATTTGTTCTACAAACTTTTTTTTCTTTTTTTCCAAAAGTGGCAGTGTTTTTTTTTTTTGTTGTAAAGAAAAAAGTTAATAAAATAGGGCGATAAATTATTGAAAATTATTGTAGTTAAAAGTGGGCTGGTTGTTTAACCAAACAATTTACGGATTTAATAGAGGAATTACTGTCTTTAAATAATTTTTAGTTTTTGATTTGTTAATGCAATTGTAGTGTTAAATTTGGATTAATTTTCAACTTTCTAAGACTTCATCGAAATGCGAAAGGTAAGTGCAAGTTTTATTAAAATTTTGTTTAGCATTGAGCGTATTCACTATGGCCATTTGCACACTATGCAAATTTGCACAGTTGGTATTTTGCATTCAAAATATCAATGACCACAAGCAATTGTCAAGTTTGACAAACAAAAATTTGCTTTTAGTCTTAAGGTACACTCAAATAAAAAAGTTAGTAAAGTCAGTAAAAAAATTTGGCTGAGTCAGCAAAATTTTAGTCAGGATGGTGTTAGCAAAAAAAAATTGTTAATGTCAGCAAAAACATTTGCTTTTAATTAGCTAGCTGATTTTTATCCACAAAATTAGTAGATTCAGCAAAAGTTAATTAAAAATTAAAAAATTATTGCCAAAAGTTTATAAAATTATTGTTAAATATTAGTAGACTAAAAAGAAACGAAAAAAATTTGCAGAAAAATTATACTTTAGTCAAATTATTTGCTGAAAATCTTAAAATTGTTTTTGTTATTCTTTTAAAAATAATTTGAAATACGTTACAAAATATAAAAATGTTTGTAATACCAAATTGACGACACAAAAATATTTAGAAATAATTATAAATAACATAAACAAATTATTTTTCAACTACTTACATCACTGTTTGCATAAATGGTTGGTATTTTTCTAGAAACGAAACAAACCGAAATAACAAATTATGAAATATACAACCATTTTTTTGCAATAAGAAAAAGCAAACATACAAAAAGAAACGATCTACTATTGTCACATTAAACATTTGAGTTTACTGAAAATACGAGTTCCATTACTCAGCATATTTGAAAGCATGTAATTCCGAAGGGGATTAGTTTTCAATGCATGAATCCTTTTCATTCTTATTAAAAAATTATTTTTTTTTAATTTTAGTCAAAGTTTGTAGGCCACTATTTCGATTGAAAACTTTATTAAATTTTTAAATAATTTCTTTGTTGTTGGTATTTTTAATCTTTTCTTTACCTCAATCTATAACATCTAAACTTTTATTTATAGAGCGTCCTTTTGTTTCCAATTTGGTGATGCTTAAACAAAGACATTCGAAATTACTTTTTATACCTATAAGCTAAATAAGATTTTATGCCACGTTTTTCAAATATCAATTTTGCATTGCGTATAGACTCTGCATCGTCATTGAGCATATTTAATACGTTACTAATTTCATTGAAATTATCACAACAATATTTTCAGTGTTAATCCAACACTCACAAGAACTTTTCCATAAAAAATCAACAGTTACTTAAAAATTTAATCGGTAAAGTTAAATTACGAAAGAAATACATTTTTTAACTTTCGGTCTGTTATTCAATAAACAAAAAAAAAACGGACTTTCGGAAATAGTTAAAATATTCAGTTAACATTTTTATTTAAAACAAAAAGTTGCTATATTATATTGAGTATTAAAGTAAACCAAAACATTCTATTGTTTTTTATCGATTTTGTCAATTAATTTTTCTACAGTTGAAAATAAACTAAAAAATATAAATTTTTTAAACGAAAAGTAAGTAGTCCTGTTTTTAACTGATTTTCAGTTAATTAAATGTGTATATTCAGTAGTATTTACGGAAAAAATATTGTGAGTGAAGGTTTACTTAAATTCGGATACATTGATTGAAACAAATTTTGGATAGATGAAGCCTAAAAAGATATCAAAATTATAAACTAGATAAGACGACTCTGATGCCGAATTTTTAGGATGTACACTCAAAAAAATAAGTTAGTTGAAAAGTTAGTAAAACGTTTTTAAATCAGGTGTACTATTTGTTAGCAAATTTATTGCTAAAATTCTGTTTTAAGCTAAAAATTTTGTTATACTTATTCAGCACTTAACTGTTTTGAACTAATGTTTTACTAATATTAGGCTAATGTTTTACTAATTTATTTTGCTAAAAAAATGTGCTGATGAGCACATCAATATCGTGGACAACAACCAGATTGAAGGTAAACGCAGAATGAAGTAGATGACGCGTCTTGTCAGGATGTAGTAGAGAAGAGGAAAATGATACTAAAAAGTACAACTCTAATAAGACATATACAAAAAATCAACCATGGAAGATTTTTGTATCTGTATTTCATACATTAAACATAATTGTTTATTAAAACAACTTAAATATTGCGTTGTCACCGGCTTGTGAAAATAATTGCCTATAATTAAATAAAAGACAAAATAAAGTATTTAAATTGAATAAAGATTAAATATGTATTTCTAAACTAAATGTTTATAAATATTAATAATCTAGTGTGGTCAATTAATAATCTATAGTCTACCTAAAGCGAAAGACATGTACATACATCTTAGGTAGATTTTTATGTTTCCTTTTTCTTATTGCAAAAAACAGGTTGTATATGTTATATTTTGTTATTTTTTGTTTGGTTTCTATAATTCTCTGCGGCATTTGCGTTCCTTTAAAAGATAGCATCATTTAGACAACCATTGATGTAAGTAGTTGGAAGATAATTTTGTTTATATTATATGTAACTATTTCTATTGTTTTTAGATGTTACATTCATTAATGTCGTCAATTTGGGATTGTGAACATTTTTATGTTTTGTAACGTATTGTAAATTATTTTAAAAAGAATCACAAAAATAATGTTTATGATTTTCAGCAAATAAATTAACTAAAGTATAATTTTTCTACAAATTTTTAGAGTTTTTTTCAGTTTACTAATATTCAGCAAAAATGTTTAGTTTTTAGCAAGGGTTTTTTAGTTTCTAATCCACTAATCTACTAATTGCTGACATTAGCAATTTTTTGCAAGCACCCTCCTGACTAAAATTTTGCTGACTCAGCAAAATTTTTTGCTGACTTTAATAACTTTTTTATTTGAGTGTAGATTATCTTTAATCTTAGTTTAACGCAGTTTGTAACTTTAATACTGCTATTGGAATTTTGTTTATTTTACTTTATTTCAGTAAAGAACGAAATTCTGAACTAGAAAAAGTTGTTCCGGCAAATGTTTGTTAATAAAATTGGAAATGGTGGACAAAATTCGTTGTCGGTTTAGCTAAACGAAATTTAACTGACATCCTAAAAACTAGGCCTTAAATGTTAAACTTACATTAAGAAATCCTGACTTACAATTTGAAATAAGTGAATTGATATCTTAAGGTAAAATTTATAAAAAAGGCATTTTTATAGAAAAAAAAAATAGAAAAAATATTGCAAGAAGCAAGAAAATGGCATTTAATGGCAAGGAAAATAATTTCAAAAAAATGTCAAATGCTGTAGTTTGTGGCAAATCTCAAAAAAACATGCCCTAATAATCATTTAGTTTACAACTTCACATTTAATATTTATTAAATTCAAATATTTTATTTTGTCTTTAATTTAATTATCAGACAATTACTTTGACAAGCCGCTAGTTTAAAATTTAAGTTTTTTAATTCGTAATTTATATGTATACGATACACATTGTTGGCGTCCTTTTGTTTTATGTGTAAAAAACAGATACAAAAATTTTCCATGGCTAATTTTTTTTATATGCCTTACAAAAGTTGTTTTTTTTAGTATCATTTTAATTTTCTGTACTTCATCTTGACAACATCTACTTCATTCTGCATATATCTTTCAATCTGGTTGTCGTCCACACTTTTAATCTGCTTATTATCACAATTTTTTTAGCAAAATATATTAGTAAAACATTAGTAAAATATTAGTAAAACATTAGTTCAAAACAGTTAAATATTGAATAAGTACAACTAATAATTAAGATGAAAACACAATTTCAGTAAAAAATTTGCTGAGAAATAATAATAATAATAATTAAGATGAAAACACAATTTCAGTAAAAAATTTGCTGAGAAAAGTATAACCAGCATTTTACCTTATAAGGGACTATTGGATTTAGACATAATTTTTTGATACAAAGTGCTCGCAAAATATGGTTTTAGCTTTTTATCAGGTTTTTGTTTGTTAAATGTGTGAAGTATTATATATTGTTGGAAATTCTTTTGAAATTCACGTAATAAAATCGGATTTATAATATATAGTTACATAAAGGGTCCGCCATCTAACGTTTTTTTTTTCAACTAGTGCTTATTTCGTGAACTAGTGCTTAGCTCATGTCTGATTTGACAGATAATTAGTTTTATCCTTCCGCTGAACGAAATGGTTGTGTATACGCTTGAACAACGCTGGGAAATATTGCGACATTACTTTGAAAATCATGGTAATGTTGCAGAATGTGTTGCCAAAAAAATCATCTTTTCAGATGAAGCTCATTTTGATCTTGGCAGGTATGTAAACAAGCAAAATTGTCGCATTTGGGGCACAGAAAACCCGCACGCATACATTGAAAAGCCGATACACCCAAAACGAGTCACTGTTTGGTGCGGATTTTGGTCCAGAGGCATAATTGGGCCATTTTTCTTCGAAAATGAGCAAGGAGTGGCCGTTACAGTCAATGGCGATCGTTATCGGGACATGTTGAACGAATTTTTGTTCACAAAAATTGAAGAGGAGGATATTGGCAACATTTGGTTTCAACAGGACGGCGCTACGTGTCACACAGCCGAAGCAGAGCTGATGTCGTTTGGCCACCTCGGAGCTGCGATTTGACACCGTTGGACTATTATTTGTGGGGTGCCGTCAAAGATAAGTGTTACGCCAACAAGCCAGAGACAATTGACGCTTTAAAGGACAATATTCGTGAAGCCATTGGTGAAATACAGCTGCACACAATCGATAATGTGCTTAAAAATTGGACCGATCGTGTAGGCTACTGCATGGCCAGCCGAGGCAGCCATTTGAATGAAATTATTTTCCATTATTAACCGGAAGGATTGTACTTTCAAATAAAAAAAGAAATTTGAGAAAATATTCAGTAGTTTTTTTTTATAGCATTTTCAAAAAAAAAAGTTATTTGGCGGACCCTTTATAAAAAACCAAAAAAATTTGTAAAATCACACGATTTTCACAAAATTTTGTGAAAAAAACTGAGATATTTGAATTTTTTTTTACATATCAGTAATGCATTTTCAAAAATATGAAGTTTGATACACATATTGCCTAGTTTTTGGTCATAGAGTTGCTACCCTGTAGCAAATTAAAGTGCTTCGGGAAACTTTGTCTAAAATCAAAACGAGCACGAATATCGAAAAAAGAAGAAATACGTATCCACTAAAACTTAATAGAGAATTATTCTAATTTTAAACGAGCTTAAGATCATTTATTTATTAATTAAAATTATTTATTTCCAATATTATTTTATTTTTTCTGTGATATTTTTATTTAATTTTGATTTCTGGGATATTTTTATTTTTTCATATTGATAGAAAATATTTTTGATTTCCGCCTTTTTTTAAAAAAAATTTGTTATATGTTGATAAGTTTTTAGTTATTAAAACATGTTTTTCAATCAAATTGTAATATTTGTTTCCTGAAGAAGTCACCCAATGTGGAGACGAAATATTTCAAATAAATAATTATAATTAATAAATAAATGATATTAAGCTCGTTTAAAATAAGAAGAATTCAATAAAAGAAGATCAAACAAAACTTAAAATTTTTAATAGAGAATAATATATGATTCGAATATACCTTCTAGTACGAAACTCCCCAAAATGTAGTATGGTCGAATATGCTACTTTATACAGGTGATGCGAATTTCAAATACTTTTCATAAGATACCTAATTTACATATAGTTTCTTTGAAAGAAATATGAAAAAACAGAAAATTGTGTAATTTTTGAGCCCACTTTTTAACCCCTAATTGTGAGATTGCTAAAAAACAGCCAGCAAAAAAATTATCGGTCTCTTAATTTTTGATTCTTTATAACATATCCGAATTTCATCCCAATCTGCGTGAACCCATGAACACACTCTCCTTGTAAGATCAAATATTTAATTTATACAATTTTATGTATAAAAATCTGCATTAAAACATTCAAAACTTTAACCCAAATTTGAAAGAAATCTGACCCGTAAGTGAAAAAACTCGGTACTACTATGAAATCAGCGTGGCCGAAATATTTGGGATCAATGATCGGTAGCCTTGTTTTCGATTTTAATGGTTAATTCTGTAGCGCTGTGTAATTAAAAAAAATTATGTATTGCAATTGAACCAAAATGTTTAAATAAAAAAAATATGAATAACACTACTCGACAAATTTCACTTTTTTGCAGAACCTCTCTTTGAAATACAGCCATGGACATTAAACTAGCACAAAATCAAGGTAAATTTTGATTGTGTTATCTTTCTAATTTTTTTACTAATTACACCAACTGTTTTGGTATGCACTGTTGCATTGGAACAATTGGCGTCTGTTAAGCAAAAAAAATTACCGTTATTATTCTTTCTTTTCCTATTTTGATTTCTAAATTTGGCTTGGACAGTAAATTAGCACAACGTGTGTAGAAGTGTTATTAAAGTTTTTTTTCGCGTAATTTCTTTCATATTTAAAATTTTTTTAATTGTGTGTTATTTCACATAACTTTTCAAAAAATATTGGACGTGGAAAAGATTGCACGCCAGAGGGGAAGCTAATTATAGCAAACATGCTGAAATATGGAAATTATTATATTATTACCAAAATTTTGCATCGCTCGCGAAAAATAGTTTTTAATGTGATTAATTCCAATAAAACTCGGTTAATGAAACAGAAAACAAAAAAAACAACCCAAGGAGTGGACCGTGCTATTGTCCGGAAGTCAAAAAATGACGCCTTCATGTCATCACGCGAAATTGCGAACAAAATTAACTCTGATTTTGGATTAAATTTATCAGACAGACTCATCCGAAGACGATTGAATGACGCCCAGCTGTTTGGACGCGCAAGCCGTAAGAAGCCACTCCTATCAAAAAAAAAATATTGCAAATCGTTTATTGTTTGCTCGCACCCATAAGTCTAAAGATCTCTCATTCTGGAAAAAAATAATTTGGAGTGATGAAACCAAGGTGAATCGAATGGGACCTGACGGTAGAGGGTTTGTTCATCGACAAAAACGACAGGCATTGAATCACCGCTATACTCAGAAGACCGTGAAGCATGGTGGAGGAAGCATCATGGTATGGGGATCATTTTCGTGGCACGGTGTGGGCCCTATTGTGAAAGTAAATTGAAAAATGGACCGGTGTCAGTATCTGGACATTCTTAAGAACCAAATGGAACCTTACGCTTCTGAACACATGCCAGTTTCATACACTTTCATGCACGACAATGACCCCAAGCATACGTCGAAGCTTGTGAAGGAGTGGTTTTCTACAGAAAATATACCAGTTTTAAGCTGGCCGGCAGAAAGTCCGGACTTGCACCCGATCGAAAACCTATGGAACGAGGTAAAATATGCGATGGCTAAACAACAGAATACAGAATGCTTGGTACTCAATTCCCCAAGAGCGTTGCCAGAATTTAATTCAAAGCATGTCCCGTAGATGCCAAGCGGCACTTGCAAATAAAGGTTACAGTACTAGATAGTAATCAGGCAAACTAAAACCATTCATATTTTATTATTTATTAAAATATATTCTTTTTATTTCAGAAATTTCAATATGTGCTATTTTAATGTCCAGCTATAAGTTGGCGGATGAGATATTTCTAGCATTAATGATCAGACAATTGGATTTTTCATCAAAGTTTTTTGTTTTTTAAAGAAGAATATTCATCTTACGTTTTTATGTTTACAGGTTTTTGTTTCTAAAACTCTAATTCAATAAAAAATGTAATTGTTGTTTATATAAAGATTTGTGCTAATTTACTGTCCATCGCTGTACATATTTTTTTAAATATCTACACTTATGTAGGTACGCTGAATCCAAATCTGTCAACATTTTTTTCTCATTTGCTGTTTCTGACATATCGTACATAGGTTTTTTTTTTGGCCGTCGACTAGTGTTATTTACCAAAGGACAATATATATAATAGAGCGACTCAAGTTGTATGGAAGCGAAATTCGTGCAAGGTGTACCCCCCTCAAAATGAACATTGGTATTTTTTATGATGACATCTAAAATATTTCGGCTCTAGTTTTGACCTCTCGTGAGCTGGACCATTTTGAAAAAGGGTCCATTTTTGCATGTTTTGTTAATTTAAGAATCTGTTTCCTTACCAACATATACAATATGGGTATCATAAGAAAGGTTTTTTTTTAAGGCGCGCCCAACTGTATATACAATTTGTCCAAGGACGATCATCCACTTGGCAAAAGAAAAAATTTGATACCCATATTGCCCACCCCATTGTATTTTTGTCAAAAAGCGATCTAGCAACAATTTCAAAAAAAGCTTAGAACCGTATTTAATTAAATCGACTAAAGATTAAAATATGTTAATTTGACATTTTTATTACAAACAACCCCGAACAAAAAATTCAAAAACCGTTTTTTTTTTTACAGAATATCCTTAAAAAAAGGACATGGATGATCGTCCTTGGACAAATATACAGTTGGAGGCGCCTTAAAAAAATCTTTCTTATGATACCCATATTGTATATGTTGGTAAGGAAACAGATTCTTAAATTAACAAAACATGCAAAAATGTACCCTTTTTCAAAATGGTCCAGCTCACGAGAGGTCAAAGCTGGAGCCGAAATATTTTAAATGTCATATTAAAAAAGTCCAAGGTTCATTTTTAGGAGGGTACATCGAGCACTTTTTTTGTGAGTCGCTCTAATATATAATGGTCAAAATAAAATTTTTTTAATTCTCCAAAACCGCATGAATAATTAAAATAAAAAAATTCTTTAAATTTTGTGTATTGCTTTAAATCAGTGTTTCTCAACGTGGGGCGCTCGCCCCACTGGGGGACAATTTCAACATTTTAGGGGGGCAATGGGCTAATTTTTGTAAGTTGTTTAACTTTTCATGTTTTTTTAACATATAAAAATAAAATTCTGCAGAATAAAAAAAATCTGTATTTTTATATACTTATATACCATTTCCATCGTCATATTTAGTAGAAACCCGATTTAGTGTCATTAGTGATTTGTTATTAAAAAAAAGAAATCGTCTGGAAATCACAAATCAAGGAGACTTACGGTTAAAATTAACAAAATTAGAACCTGATTTAAAAACCCTTTGCAGCCTGCACCAAGCTCAAGGATCTCATTAATTTTTAGAGTATTTATTATTAATTCTATCTTTATAACAAAAATATATGTACATACATCCATTGAATTAAACAAATTGATAGGTGTGTTTTTTATTTAAAGTACTCTCTATTGTACAGAAAAAAATGAGGGGGGACATGGACAATTTGTTAAACCAAAAGTGTGGCACGGCCCAAAAAAGGTTGAGAAACACTGCTCTAAATAAAAAAAAAGGAAAAACATTGATCTGCTAAAAGATCAAATACTAAAATTTTGAACTACTAAAACCATAGTTGCAACTTAAAAATTATTTATCGGCAATTTCGTTTGCCACAATGTTTATCTTGTTATTTTAATGTTAATGATAGTCAGTTGAAAGGGTAATCACAGCAACGATATTTAGGCATTACGGTGTATCACCTATTTCGGCAATTGTAGAGTAGATAATGGTAGTCTATTGAAAGGTTTTTGAAACGGTAACTTTATTTAAGCGATTTTGTCCGCGTTGATTTAATATTTATAAAATCTAGCTATGCCACGAACTTGACATTATTCCGTCTTTCAAAATCACTCTTCTGATTATATTTAATTTTTGCTTAAGAAATGTTGGCTAATATTGTCCAAATTTGCGTTAAAAATAAAACATTTTTTTTTTTTATAATATTAAATTATAGGAATATCTCACTCGTTGTATTTTGAATAGTTTATTACACAGAATTATTAAACAAAAAAAAAATTAAATTTTTTTTTTCACTAAAAATATAAATAAAGATAAATTAAATTTAAAAAGAAACAAATTAAACCACTTTGTTTTCATAAAAGAGTTTTTAAAAACAAAAATAAGATAATAAAACAAATTAAAAGTAATAGCTTCCATTTAGAGTTAAATTTTAAAATATCATTTATAGTTTATATTTAAAAATATATGTAGAGTAGCCGTAGTTTTGTAGGCATTTGATGGATTTTATTTTGAAAAATATCATTAGTTTCTGTTTGGTAGAGTAAAGTTTTGAAGATTAAATAAATTTAGTCCATTGAGCGTGGCCTTTTTAACGAGAATTCAATCATATTATCAATATCGGTTATAGACTTTTTGGATTTTTTAACATTCGATTCTAAAACTCTTAGATTGCTAGTATAATCGGGTAGTTTGTTTAGAGTCTGAGCCATTTCACGGGCTAATTTTTTAGCTCTGTGCTGCAGCGATGTAGTCGAATGATCTTTTTTGAGACAAAAATTATAATTTTTATAATCCTGTAGTTCACCAAAGTCTAAAACATCCCATTCCCCTGACATCATATTCCAAGTGAATAACACACGACATTCGTATTGACGTCGATGAAAAGCACAACTAAGTTTGCGTGAACAATTTAAGCAAGAAGCAACTTCCTCGCGGGCCGAAAAATGTGCCATTAAAATACAAAAGACGGTATGAGATAAAGGGCAGACCTAAGGGAGGAGAATATAAAAGTTTTTAGAGTTGTATATATATTTTTTACGTTTTTATTTTACTTACATTTATTAATTCATAGGCCCAATCATAAAAGAAATCATAGGTTTTTTGATTCTTTTGACATAATGTACTGATGACATAATATGTAAAGGTTTCCATATCAAATGAATGCTGTTCTATGATCACACTTGTGCAGCGCAGCTGCTGATAGGAGGCTTTTGATATCATTTGCATTTCTGAGTAGCAAGAACCATGAACTTCCATTGGCAAGAGTATATGATAGCCCGGCGAAATACAATCGTCTGGAAAGTAATAAAAAAAATAAACAATTTTTCTTAGTTAGATTTTTACAGGAAGAAGAAAACATTTTTTTATTGAAAATTTTAACGGACACAATGAATGGATATGACAGACTGCCGCAGTTTTGTCCACACCCTTCGTTTTGTTATCTTTTAGAAAATTTTATGATATTTTTTTTTTATAAATTTATGAAATTTTTATAATTCATTAAAACTAGAATTTTTGTGAGAATTATTTTTTTTAGATTGTGAATAAATTATTTGATGAAAAAGTTTTGAAATTGTAAAGCCTTTCTTTTTCAAAAAACTTCATCAGGGATTTTCTTTAAAATGTGTAAAAAAAATCAAAACGGAATGTAAAACAGAAACCCCTAGTAAATTTACTTGCAAAATGCAGGTGTCATGTAGGCTTAAATTAACGTTACGTTACCTCTTATTAATTTTCCGACAGAAAAAATTAATTTTAATACTTCCCAGCCAGAAATTGCCAATGGTCTGAAAAATCAAGCACTAGCAGAGCACTATTTGCCAATGATCCAACAAATAAAGTGCTGGCAAAGCATGATTTACAACGCTCTGCCAACGTTAGTAATAAGAGCTTTGCCAGTAATTAATAAACAAAATTTACAACAGTAAAAATAATAAAAGCACTAAGTAGGACTTTATTGGTCGTTTTTGGTACTGGCAAAGCGTTATTGCCAGTGCTTTGCCAACGTTTTATAAAAGAAACGTCCAAGTCCTGCCCGGTGTTATCATTTTGGGGTTGGCAAAGCACTTATTATATTATTAAAAAAGCACTTTATTGGTTGTTCTACCAATGCTTTGCCAACGTTTTAAAATTATGGTTTTGGTACTGGCAAAGCGCTCATTGCCAGTGCTTTGCCAACGTTTTAAAAAAGAAACGGCCAAGCCCAGACCGGTGTTATCATTTTGGGATTGGCAAAGCACTTAAATCTTCAGATATCCAACGCTCTGCCAACGCTCATACCGCCGTTGAAAGCACTGGGCAAAAGCTTTGCCGTTCGTATTTTTCTGGCTGGGTTTTTTTTTCTCTCTTTACCTTAAAATATATTTTTGAATGCAATTCCCTCTATCAGCCACACTAAGGTTATCTTCTTTTTAAAAATAACTACATATGTATATTAAACGAAGTTGAGTCCTACAACTGTTTATACAACTGTACGCTCAAAAAAAAAAGTTAGTAAAGTCAGCAAACATTTTGCTGAGCCAATAAAATGTTAGTCAGGACGCTGCTTGCAAAAAAATTGCTAATTTCAGCAAAATATTTTGCTGAAAATCAGCCAGCAAAAGTTTTGCTAACACTAAGTGGTATTGAAATTAAAAAACCCTTGCTTGCCCGATTTGAGTAAATACTTATTATACACTCAAAAAAAGTAAGTAAAGTCAGCATAATTTTTGCTGGGAGGATACAATAATTTACAAATAGACATAAAATATATGGTGTTGAAAAGGGAAAAAGTCTTTTCCTAAATCACACAGCCCAAAACGCAGGAGCTGGAAACATTAAATATGGAAAGTGGGCATATGTTAATACTGCCCAGCCAGAAAAATACGAACGGCAAAGCATTGGCCCAGTGCTTTCAACGGTGGCATGAGCGTTGGCAGAGCGTTTTATTTCTGAAGATTTAAGTGCTTTGCCAGCCCCAAGATGATAATACCGGGCAGGGATTGGCCGTTCCTTTCTTAAAACGTTGGCAAAGCACTGGCAGTGAGTGCTTCGCCAGTACCAAAATCATAATTTTAAAACGTTGGCAAAGCATTGTTAAAATAACCAATAAAGTGATTTTTTAATGGTAAAATAAGTGCTTTGCCAACCCCAGAATGATAACACATTGCAGGGCTTGGCCGTTTCTTTTTTAAAACGTTGGCAAAGCAACGTTTTAAAAAAGGAAAAACATACAAATTAAATTTCCGCAATATAAATTAAAATAAAATTCGATTAAAAGACTCCTTTGTATTCTGACTGTGAACTTGTAATTTTTCATTGAGAAAATTGAAATTTATAAAAAAAAAGATTTTCTTTTAAATTTGGGAAAATTCAAATTATTAAATTAAAAATTGTGAAATTTTCGAAAACAAAAAAAGGATTTTATATTTGAAATTAGAAAATTTATAACTCAAACTTTTTTATTATCCATTTGAAATTAAAATTTAATTAAATTAAGAATATTATATATGAAAACGAGATTTATTTATGAACTGTATAGTGATACTTTGTAATTCACTTAAGTAAAGAGTTGTATTATTTCTTATTGAATGATTTTAGTAATTTGAACAGAAATAACAATAGGCTTCAGCTAAGTTAGTTACAAAATAACTGATTTTTTTTTTTTTTTATCAAATTATTTTTGTGATAAGTTAGCACCAAGTACGACTTTTTTACTACAATTTTACCAAAGAAAGAAATTTGAAAATAAATGTCTTAAGTAAAATTTTAGTACAAAAACTATACTTTGTGCTGACTATAATAGGAGACCTTAATTTACTTCAAATCATAAATCGCAATTTAGTTTTGAATTTTTCCAATCTTGTAATTTTAAATTTTATAAAGGTATAGATTAGGAAAGTTTTTTAAATACGATTTGAGTAAATACTTATTATACACTCAAAAAAAGTCAGTAAAGTCAGCATAATTTTTGCTGGGAGGATACTTGCAGAAAATTTGCTAATATCAGCAAAAAATTTGCTAAATTAGAAATTTTCCTACAAGGATCCTTTGAGCAAATATGTTGCTGACAATACAGACTTTTTTTTAGTGTATGAATTTGATTTGAATACCACATGCTTATGGTTAGTTGATTTTAAAGTCAATTAAGATTTGAAAAAAATAATTAAATTTTAATGTATATAAACTAAACTTAAAAAATGCTTTTCATTTGTTACTTTTATTAAAACCTGCTAACTTATTTAAAAACAAGTAGATGCATTAAACTTCGTTTTTATAAACGGTTGTAAATTTATTAAAACGAGCACTGGCAAAGCACTTTTGGCGAGCGTTGGAAAAGCGTTGTGAACAAGGGCTGTGTCACTGTTTTTATTATGTTAACGGTTGTAAATTTTGTAAATCAAGTACTGGCAATGCACTTTTTGCAAATGTTGGGAAAGCGTTCTAATCTAGTGCTGTGCCAGTGCTTTTTTATTTTTAAATTTTGTAAATCAAGTACTGGCAGAGCGTTTTAAGCCAGGGCTGTGCCAGTGCTTTTATTATTTTTACTGTTGTAAATTTTGTTAATTAAGTACTGGCAAAACACTTTTTACTAACGTTGGCAGAGCGTTGTAAATCAGTGCTTTGCCAGCACTTTATTCAGTCTTCAATCAGTGCTCTGCCAGTGCTTGATTTTTCAGACCATTGGCAATTTCTGGCTGGGTGGGTTATTGAAAATTTGTATAAATTGAAATGGTTCAAAAAAAAAAATTTTTTTTTTGCCTGAAAGGAAAAAAATCTGAAACTTGAAATTAAAACATTCTAAACAAATTTATTATAAAAAGAAAATCTTTAGAAAAAGAATTTAGTTAAAAACTTTATTCATGGTAAAAGAACGGTGCATTTTCTAGTAAAACATCAAATTTAGAGCGAAATTAAATTAGACGCAACTCTAAACTTTTAATAACTTTGTTAAAAAAAGTTGAATCAAATTAAAGTTTTCGTAATTTTTGAAGTACAGTAAATGCTGAGGAATAAGAATTAAACAAATTTTCGAAATTCAACCATAAATGGATAATTAATTGCAAGCCGAAAAACCAAATTTTAAACAATCCTAAACTAAAAAATTTTTAAAAAAGGAGAGTTCGACCGATGAATGTCATACAAACTAAAAACTTACGAGAGAACAGAAAAGAAAGAAGATCTACATTAATGATTAAATTACTAAAAAAAAAAAAAATATTAATAAAAAAATTACCTTCTTCGCTTGTTATAACAGAGGCTGCATCATCCTCTTCTACAAAACGTCTGAAAAATTTCTTAGTACACACTGGTTTCTCAGACATTGCACCGCCTTGTAGTGGTACCTCTACTACCGAACGATAATCATCTCGACGCGGGGATAAAAATACCGAGTACTGATGATTAGGAGACATTGAACCGCCAACATCAAGATAAGAACGTTTAGTCATCGATAACTGTAGCGGAGAAAGGGTACCATGCGGTTTAAAACTTAGCATATATTGAGTAGCAGGTGATAAGGTATGCGCTAGATTTTGTGGCGGAGACTTTTGATTGTTATAGTAATGATTAGTAACTAAATGACGACTAGGAGAACGCATTACACCACTACCTCCGCCACCAACAACACCACCAGTTGATTGTGTTACCAAACCCGAAGTCGAAGGAGGAGATCTAAAACCCAATGGTGAGGTACAACTACGATGTAAAGGTGATAAAGCAGCAGATGTTGATGTTGCAGCATAATGTCTGGTTAAATCATATTGTGTATTTGTATTGTAATGTGCCTGGGTGTGTGGCGATGATGAGGGTGATGCATAGGGCGAGATACTATGCAAGTGGGTTAAATTGTGTCTGGGTGAATGACTACCCGACGTTGATGCATTGCTTAAAAATGAACTAAATGTATTGGAAGTTCGAGTTTTTGTAAATGGTATAATATTTTCGGAATTATCTTCAGAAAATTCATATTTTCGATCAGCCAGTCTTCTTTTACGTAATATGGATATCTTTTCACATTTTTCATTTTCCTCAGAAAATTCATACGCTGCTGCTTTATCGTTGTTATTGATATTGGAAGTGTTATTATTGCTAGTAGATGAGGATGTCGTTGGGGATGATGTAGTATTTTTTGTTAGCCTGGTTGATGAAAAAAACATAGAGACACCTTTACGAAAAGGTTTTGTTACAATACGATGTCTTTGACGTGGACCTTTTTGTATTAAGGGTGAAGTATTTTTGTTAACAACTCCATTATTCGCACTACCGAGTCCACTATTGCCAACCACACTGGGCGAAGTTGTGGCCGATGTTGTTGTTGTTGCATTATTATTACATATGGCTGCTGTTGCTGCTGGTGACATGGCATTTTTACGACTAGTACCGTTGGAATTACATGTAAAAATTATTTCTTCACATGATTTACGTGACAACGAAATCGGTGAATCATTATTGCTCGATGGTGCTGATTTTAAACCATTGGCCAATTGTGATACACTGACCACACCACTACCAGAGTGTGTGGAATCTGTTTCGATGTCAGCAAAATCTTCTATTATTCGAGCTACCACATTATTTTGTGAATTATTTGATTGACTATCTATGCTAAATGTATCAGTAATATCAGTTGCTGCATTAAATTGTACCGGAGTACGTCGATCTTGTGTTAAATTTAGATCTTGACTTAGCGATGCTGATCCAAGACCAAAATTACCTGCTCCATTATTGCCATTAATCCCATAGTTGATGGGTTTCAACATTAAAACAGACAAACAATTTTGTTGCTGTTGATTTATTGCACCTGGTTGTTGCTGTTCCTTGGGTGGTTGTTCAACGCGTATATGAAGCATGTGAAAGAATCCGTTCGATATTAATAAAATACGTTCTGGACATATGAGATGTAAGTGCGGATCAAATTTACGATCCGATTCAGTCGTTGAATATTTTGTATGTACAGTTAAATTACATTTCAAACAGAGAATGTAACGACGAAAATCTGGAATGAAATATAAGGAAAAGTTTTAGTTTTGAGGTTTGAAAGTTAGAAACATTATGAAAACCTAATTTAAGATAAATAGTGGTTTGTTAATAAATGGTGATTTTTACTTAATTTGGTTTAGTCTATTCAATTGTGACCCAAAAAAACATGTGCCCAAGATTGTCCGAATCGCATAAAAGTTTCGGATACTTAACGCTCTCACAACCTAACCAAAACTGCTAAAACATTTGAAATATTTTTTGTGGATTCGTGCTAATCGAACCACCATTTATAAGAAAAGTGTTGTTAAAAATATATATTTTTTCAATTCCGTCTATGGAAAAATCCATAGGGCATATGTGTCCCATTGGTAGTAAACATTAGAAGGCAAGTAACAGCAATAGTGATGCCGAATTTAATTCTTTTAACTTCTTTACGCCATAAGACACATATTTTGTAACTAGTTTTGTCATGCTGAACAAGAATACATATAACAAAATTTAAAAATAAAAAGAGCTTGCACATAACAAACAAGTTTTCAATTTATTTTTGATCAATGGTGATAATCTTTAACTTCAAGCTCATATATTAGTTCTCATTTGGTGAGAAAACTAGTTTATATGAATGTTTGATGTTTTGCATGGGATTGTCACTTCTCTCAAAACGTGTTCTGATGATGGGAGCCTAGAAAATTCCCGTGAGTTTATGTGTGAGTTTATGCCATATTCTTTATTCTTTAATAATTCTTTTAAACTTTTTTCTTAAATTTTTGTAAGTTAAACTTGCTATATACAAACTGTTTTATATTGTTAGAAAATAGGATATTTAAGGTTTTATAGTTTTAAGTGACATAATGAAGTTGATTGTTAATGTTGGTCTACCAACTATATATGGCCCGAAGGGCTCGGTTGGTTTTTTTGAAATAAATTAAATTAAAAATTAAATTAAATAGATCTACAAACACATTCCTGAAAGTGGTTAATTAATAAATTTGAAAACAAAAACTCTATAGATTATTTATTAGGATTGTCGTAATAAAGAAATATAGAGTATGGCCTCAAACTTGAATAATTTTTATTTTCAATATATATTTTTTTCAAATAAATTTGTCGTTGCGAAATTATTGGAAAAATCAATTAAATTAATAAAAACAGCTTAATTCGAGATACTTTTGCAAATAAAATTTCAAATATTAAGATAAGTTAAAATTTGATTTCGTTATTTAATTAAATATTGCCAGAAATGTATGAATTTCGGTGTGTGTTTTTTTTAGGAAATATCACAATGCAATCATGGAAAATTCGTAAGACTTGTAAATGGAGAATATATCTTCAATCATAGCGTAAAAATTGTCAGACTAAAATTGTCGATTTAACGTGTGATCATTTTAATAGGTTAGTTTAGGAAGGGTTATGTGCTCAAGGGCACATCTCCACTCGGAGACCAATACGGTCCATTGTGAATCCCATCAGTGAATCATCAGTGAAAAACAGTAAGAAAGAATAGAAATAGACAGCAAGATAGATTGAAAGATAGATATAAAGAACGATTGAAAGAATATATACTCCCCAGAACCAGCTCCTATCGTCCCCTTGCTAGAAACAGCCGTCCTATCTCCCTGACAAATCTCAGCAGATCTACTGGATTGCATCCAGCGACACACCCAAGTTCCTCGTGAAACCTATCTCCTAGCCATTTCTGTCTGAGACCCTGCAACCTAGGACAGTGGCACATTATATGCTCAACTGTCTCCAGTTCCTCAACGTCCTCCCACAACCTGCAAAAATCCGGTATGTCCCTCTCCCATCTGCTTGTGAAAGCCCTGACAGAACAATGACCGGTCAGGAACCCCGTAAGGGTCCCTCCCTCCCTCTCCAGTCCCAAAAGAACCTTGGTTGCCCCTGCGTCCAATGCGGGCCATAACGCCCTAGACACCCTTCAATCCATTCTGTCCCTCCATGATTGGTTAACGGTTTCGCGGAATCCCTTCCGTATAACCTCAAAGTAGTAACATAGTGAGGGCTTTACCCCCCCGTCCCTTACAGCCAAGTCCAGATTCGATCCCTTCCTCGCAAGTTCGTCCGCCAACTCATTGCCATCCACCTTGTAGTGTCTGGGTACCCAACACAGCCTCACTGTCAATGCCTACATGAGCTCCCTCAGAGCACACCTCATTTTAATAAAAATATGGAAAATATATTTGTGTTAAAACGTATTTTTATTTTCTGGGCCCTCATTGCGCGATATCTTCTTTTTAACTTCTAAGTGATATATCGGCGATATATCCAACACTTTTTTCTATCTTCCAGAGGATTATTTTGATCGATATTGCCTTTTTGTATTTTAGAAGAACTTCTTTAGGGACACGTTTTCTACCAACTGGGGTATCTTTTGAATATGAAAACAATTACGCAGCCCCGATGCAACAATTTTTTTCGATTTTGTTGAACTATGTATTAAATTCCTTTAAAGTCGTTACAACAAGAACCAATTTTTGAACAGACGTAACTTTTGTCTAATGAAGTTATCATTTTAGGATTGGGAAAGCACTGGCTGCCAGCACTTAGCACCACATGTTAAAGTGCATTTTCAGCGTTAGCACGTTCATCTTTTTCTGATTGGGTTGCAAATTCTTCAGTTATAATGTTAATATATAATATATTTTTATAAGACGCAAAAAAAAAAATTTTTTAATGGTCTCCGAAAAATATTTTTAAAAAATAAATACAAAATTAATTCAATAAAAAAACAAATGTAGGGGAACACACCTATTGTGGTCCCCTACATTTATAAAGAGGATATTTTAGTTAAATGCATAACTTTCAACTTACGATCTTCATCTTCCTCAGTATCTTTTAATTTTTTACATTCTAAACAGCCCAATTTAGGAACTTTAACATAAGTGATATAAGAGTCTTCATTTTCATCCTCGGAAGCACCATGAACAATTAAAATACGAGGATCACAGTTTTTCCACTGTATCATGCTGACTTCCTTGAGATTGTCGACACCATGGTCATCGAAAAGACAGCATTTGAAAAAACTACGCAAAGGTTTAAAGGGTTGATAAATCCAGAAAAAGAGACTAGAAAAAAGACAGAGAAAAGAAACAATTAAAATAAACTCGACAAAGAAAAAAAAAAATCTTTACTAAAACTTACGTATACTTATAGCCCAGACCAAAGGAATAACGATTAACGGCAGCATTATCATTGCAACAGACTTTATAGCTTAACAAGAATTGGCCACAGGCGGACAGACCCATAAACACTTGCCTTTAAAGAAAAAAAAAAAAATGGTAATAGAAGGGAAAAACAACAACAACAACAGTATTTATAATCTAATGATTTATTGCACAAAAACTCAAAACCCACCCCTGTAAGAAATTGTGTGGTATAACATCCTTCAGACAAAATGATAGTCTAGTTGGCACAGAAGTTAACAATGGTGTAGCTCTATGAAAATGTCCTGTATACTAATGGGAATAATATACAAATTTAAGACAAATCTTTTTAGAGATTCTTATTCCCGTTCTTCATTTACCTCTCTTTTCATAATTTTATTGGCCAAATTTTCTTGTGGTAGACTTTTGTTGATTTCCTCCCCCCACCAGGAATTTTGTGCATATTTTATGGATCCTCTACGTTGATTATCATCATCTTCAAATTCTGTTTCAGAACTTTCGGCCATGGAAAATTCTTCTTCATCATCATCATCTGAAGATGATAAATCAATGTAGCCATGACTACGACTGCTGTGGTCCATTTTTTCTTTGATTCTGTTTTTTTTTTTTTTTGTACTTCAGTCTACTGCAGTAGTCTTGATTTTCTCATTGCTTTAAACCATAAAAATTATAAATTTTATGGTATTTTAAACTTTTCTTTATTCCATGTTGGTGTGTGTTTTTTTTTTTTTGCAAGTTAACACTAAATTTATACAATAAATTTTAACAATTTGTTAAATTTTTCTGATATTTTTTTCCAGAACGTCTCTTTGCACCCTTTTTACAACAACAGCATCAGAAATAAAACAAATTTTTGTATTTGACAACAACAGCAGTTTGGAAAGCACTGGTAATTTTTTGAACCGGTACAGGGTTGCACTGTTTTGTCTTATTGCATAATTAACGACAGGGTTGTTATAAACTGTTATACCAGAGTTGCATTTAATAAAAACGTTCGTTAAATATGTTTGTATATTTAAATAAAATGTTATTAACACTTTCGGCAGTATTGCGGGAATTCCCGTCATACACTTGTCCTTAAATAGACTAATGAAGGGAATTCCCACTAATTTTCAAATCGAATTTTTCAACCGTCAAAACTGAAATTTTTTATCATTGTACAAAATTAGTAGCGGTAATCACTCTTGATAGAAAACTTTTTCTTGGAGGAAACATTATCGATTTCTTTTTCATTAAAGAGTGAGTGTCTTTTTTAGCAAGTTTGTTTTCAACACTGTCAGCTGATCTTTGTTTACATTTGTTCTAGGATGAACACGTTTTTCACCAAATGTAATTAAAAGTTAAATAAGCAAAATGCCAAAAACATCAGAAAAAATTAAAATAATTAAATTTATAGTGGAAAATGCAATAACACAAATAGATTTTATGCAGCATTTTCAACTTGGAGGTAAATTTTATTAATATATAAACATATACATATATAATTCACAATTTATTTAAAAAATATGAAATTATCTTGTGACGCTTAAAATCAGTTGTTCCTCTGTCAAAAAAAGTTTTTCTTGTTTTCTAATACAACTTACTCAAGGTTTGAGTCAAAGAAATTTCCTATCAAGAAAAGGAGAATCGAAGAAAACGAGAAAAAACAAATCCCATACATTTTGTTGTTGTATCTGTCAAAAGTTTTCTTCTTTTCTCGTTTTCTTCGATTCTTCTTTACTTTTCTATCAAGAGTGATTACCGCTAGTGTTGCTAAAGTGCTAAAATACAAGCACTAACAAGAAAATTCCAATTCAACAAATTCCAATAAGGGGAATTTTCATTTAAAGTGAATGTTCAATTATTTATTTTTTGTATAGAAACGCCTTCATTAAAAAGAAAGAAACGCATTAATTTTTATGTGAAAAAAATAAGTGATTCTCTGGCAGGCACCAGCCAAAATTAAATGAAGCCGAAAGTGTTAATAAGTCTGTTCGATTACTTTCCCAGTAAAGTCCTGTAAAAATTATTCAGTAACAAAATTACAGAGAGTAAGTCCCGGTTCACACACGGCAATTTTACTTGCGCAAGTCTTGAGTTTCTAGAAGAGGGAGAAAAAGAGAATGGAAGGGGTTACAGACTCCAATTCCGTTTTGTTTTGTCATCCGCAATTTTCAACACGAAGTTGGCTGCAGGTTGATATACGAAAATTGTTGAAACAAACTTTTCTTGTGTGAACACAAAAGCAAGTTCAAAGGAGAATTGAAGAAAACTTGCGCAAATAAAATTGCCGTGTTTGAACCGGGACTAAGACAAATTTACAAAAAAGTAAACGAACGGAAAATTTATAAGAATTGGTAAAAAATTTAAAACAGCTGATTTTGTATTTGTATTTGTATTTATTATTAAATTTGAATTTCTAATACAACAAGATACAATATCTTATAAATTACAGTATTAGAATCAGACAAGTTAAACAGGACATTGTATATAAAAAAATTAATTATACTTAAAATTAAATTACATATAACAGAATTTCAAAACTTTAAACAATTTTAAAACATACTAAATTTGATGGTAAATTAATTTAAGATGTCGGTATTTAAAAAAAAAACAAAGAAAAAAAATTAAAAATTAATACAAAAAATTACGAAAAATGCTGAAACAATAATTTCCTAAAATGTATTGCGTTGCTAGTGCGTTGAATATCCCATGGAAGTTGGTTCCAGAGACGAATGGTTAAAATAAAAAATTGACACTCAGAAGCATGGTCACGGTGACGGAATTGTATTATGTAGTTTCCTCTAGTCGATCTTGCAAACTGTAAACGTTCAAAAAGATAATTTGGTTCCCTGGTCATTATAATCTTGTGTAAAAATATGAGATTTTTGAACTTAAGGTAATTACAAAAAGAGATGTTGAATACACGACATGAGTACTGAGACACATGATCAAATTTCCTAAGGCTGAAAATGTAACGTATGATGTTATTGAAAGTTGTGCTCAGTTTTCTATAATCCTTCGTGTTACATCCGGTAAAAAGCTCAGATGCGTATAATAGAGTCGGTAACAGATATGTTTTTGCCAGAAGCAATCTTACTCTTGGCGGAGTGAAATATTGGGTGGCCCACAGACTTCGTAACATACTGTATATTCTCCCACATGATTGGTTAATATGATTCGACCAGGTTAGATTTTTGTTGAAAGTAACACCGATATTTTTTACCGTATCAACGATATCAATTTTTGCGCCGCCAAGAAAAATATTTATATCATTCCCCATTATCATTGACCTTTTCGAAATTATTATGCACTTTGATTTCCTCGGATTCAGTGTCAAACCATTCGCCGAAGCCCAAGTAAAAATTTTCCCTAGGTCATAGTTCAATTCTTGGACTTTAGAAGCAATGGTATCCTTAGAACTACTGAGATACAACTGTACATCATCAGCGTACATCTGAATATTCGAAAAGTTTATCTGAAGTGGAAGATCATTGACATATAAGGAGTATAACAGTGGCCCAAGAATGGATCCCTGTGGAACACCTCTTGAGACGAACAAAGGTTGTGAGATGGATCCATCATTGGCAACAGATTGAAATCTATTAGACAGGTAGGACGATATTAATTTAACAGAGGGCGAAGAGAATTTAAAAAATTTCGCTAGCTTAAGGCAAAGAATTGTATGGTGCACCGTGTCAAATGCTTTTGAATGATCTAATAAGACCAGAAACGATATTTTTCCACTATCCAATTTGCCTCGAATATCCTCTACTACATCAGATAAAACTGAAACAGAGCTACGTCGAGGCCTGAATCCAGATTGACGATCAGTCAGAAGGTTGTTGTCATTAACAAATTTATAAATTTGTTTTTGCACAAGATGTTCAAAAACTTTGGATAAATAAGGCAGGATAGCAATTGGACGGAATTCATTAACCGATTTAGGTACCGGGACAATTTTGGCATATTTCCAGTCGATTGGATAAGTGCTGGTAGTAATGATAGTTTTAAACAGATGCGTAACAGTTCGAATTATCCAAGGTAAAACTATCTTCACGAACCTGGGATTTATGTCATCCAAGCCGACTGCATCAGACTTAACAGCATTAAAACCTGCGGCTACGTCCAATACATTAAGGCATTGGAAATTAAATTGATTATCTGTTGTGTTCAAAGGAAGGTTTTGATCATAGAAGTCAAACTGTACAGAAGGAAGAGGAATATTAACAAAGTTGTTATTCAGCAATTCAATGTCAGCATCTACTGTATGGGAATTTGATCTACCTATACCAATATCATGAATCAGTTTCCATGTCTTTTTACTGTCAGCCGTTGCGTTAAATTTATCAGTGTAATAAGAAGATTTGTCACGTCTTATTCTCGAAACAACAGCTTTTCTAGCCATACGATATTCATGTTTGAGCTCTGGAGTCCTATAACGCTTCCACCTGTTATAAAGACTATCACGACGATCAATTAACAATTTAGTTTCCCCCGTAAACCATGGTCGTACGCTGCCTCTGATAGCCCTGTTTCTGACGGGAATATGTTTGTTGTAAATCTGTAAAACATGTTGATTAATAAAGGCTAATTGTTCATCTACCGATGGTAAATACCAAATATTAAAAAAAATCAACTGGTCGTTATGGAAAAGATAAAAGTTAATTGAAATTGTCGACCAGAAATAATTTAGAATGTTTTTTAACTTCTTCCATAGTTAATTCTTTAATATTTTTCACTTTAAATCCATAATCAGTTATAATTTAATTAAATATTTGTTTTTGTTTACTAAAAATACAAGCATATTTTTTCAATCATATGTTTTTTTCTTCTTACAAATTTTTACTGGCAAAAATTTATCCAGTTAGTTAAGTAAGTTTTTTGGCATCAATCTGTCACTTTACTCTCTTTTTTTACTAATTTTAACTGAGTATTTGTGTAAACGAACACCTTCCAGTAAAAACTTTTATAAATTTGTACAAATTTGATTGTAACGATAGGAATGAACTGCTTACAAGGAGAGTCCGTTCATGAGTTCCTTGTGATTACAATAAATTTTGGATATGCTATAAAGAATCACAAATTAAGAGACCCATATTTTTTTCAGCTACCCAATCTTACATTAAGGGGTTAAAAAGTCAGGTCAAAAATTACCCCTTTTTGTGTTTTTTGCGATTTTAATATTTTCAAATTTAAACGCAAAAGTATATAACTTTGAAGAGCTGAAGTTGTTATTGGCCTTTTTTGATTTAAAAATATTATTAATAGTCTTATTTCCTCACTTAGAATACTAAATAGTTATGTAATTAAAATCCACCGCAAATGTAGTTAGAAACACTTGGAAAAAGGTCGACTTACACTTCATTAAATTCAATTTACATTGTCATTTGATTTTTACTGTTTACAAAATGAACCGCAATTGCAGTAAAAATGAAGCACATATGTAGTAAAAATAAACAAACATTTATTTGTTTAATTTTTTTTTAATAAACTACTGTAGCAAATAAATGTAAAATCATAATACAGTAATTTGATGTGGTTTGTTTTTTTAAATGAACTACAATTGTAGTCAAAAATTAAATATCTTCTTCAAATGACTGTTTTTTCGCTTAAAAATAAAGATGCTGTATTACAACTTAAACAACTATAAATATCTCCAGCAGAAGTTTTCTGAGTGCTGATTTCACATGTAAATTTCTATTTTTTGTATTTGATTTGATATGCTTTCATATATTTGAAAAACATAGTTAAACGGAAATAATATAAAAAATAGTTTTTTTTTAAATTTAAATTAATCGTTATAGAAAACATTTTTACTTACAATGAAATTAATTTGAAGAGCTTTTATTTTTTATATATATAAAGGGTGTTTTTTATAGAGTGACACATAAATCATAATAAAACAGGGAAATATATTTTTAATATCAATGAAACGGGCTTTATTGGAAAGAAAATTTTATGAAATTAATTAATGTTTAAATATGATTTCTGCCATATGGCCGCCACGGCTGGCGCGTAGAAGGCGCAATATGGTACACCAATTTTCAATAACTTTTCGCATCATTTGCGGCCGTATTTTGCCGATAACTCTTCGAATGTTGATTTCCAGGTGCTCAACTGTTTGTGGTTTATCGACGTAGACAAGTGACTTAACATAACCCCAAAGAAACTAATCCAATGGGGTTAAATCACACGATCTTGGTTTCCAATTAATTAGGCCATTACGTGAAATTATTTTTTCATCAAACGTTTCTTTGAGTAAATCCATTGTAGCGCCCGCTGTGTGGCATGTGGCTCCGCATACGATGGCCGTTTGGCTTTAATGCCTGCACAAGTTAAATGTTGAAAGCTTTTAAGCCAAGATCCTTTCGTAAAATCTTCCATAAAGTGAAAGGACACATCCCCAGTTGCTGAGAACGGCGACGAATTGATTGATTAGGATCATCTTCAATGCTTTCCTGTACAGCGGCTACAGCTTCTTCAGTGCGCACTGTTCGGCGTCTCACGGGATGCACATTATCAGTAAATGTCGTCCGAAAACGATCTATTGTTCTTCGAATTAGCCGCTTTGAAGGACGATTATGTACGATATAAAATGTAAGAAGTGCACGATGAGTTTGACGAATATAACAATTATTTTGATTACAAATTTCAACAATTTACACGCGTTGCTCTGGTGTAAGTCAATTCACAATGAAATTTCAAAGCAAACTAAACAAAAAGCAACTATCAGCTGTTAAATGGGTGGTCAAATTAAGCAGTGATGCCAACTTAAAGTTTTGACACTCTAAAAAAACACGCTTTATAAAACTAGAGCCCCGACTTGCGTCAAATCGAATCACCTTTTTCTATATAAATGCACTGAAATTTAATTTATTGGGGAAAATATTCAAAACAAAGTAAAAAATTTTGTATTTTTGATAAAAAACAAGTATGAATACATTTTTATTTATTTCATTTACTTCAACAAATGTTTATAATTATTATAAAGAAATAACAAAACAATAATTTAAGAAAAAACATAACAAAAATGCATTTATAGTAATTAAATGTGCTAGAGTCCCAAAACTTATTTAACAAATTGTGAAAAGCAATCTGGATTTCATTCCTGCCCAAGGAAATCTTCAGGGGACTTTGTTATTAGAATTTCTAGAGATATTTGTTATGTTAAATCACAAACTCAATGAGAATTTCTTGTCCTCGTCTAGGAGCGAGATTCAAAATTTAAAATATCAAAGAAAAAACAAAAACAACAACAAAAAATTGTCACAATTGGCTTTGTCATCTTCCAAATACTACTCTGTTTTTTTGACAGACCTAGCAATGTAGTGACGTTTATTCAAGTAAATCAACAATAGAAAATCATATGTTTTCTATTAGTGTCAGTTACATTTAAATTTGCACAAGCACCTGCATATTTGTTATTTAAATTTATTTTCATCGGGATAAACATTAATTGCATTTATAGTAATTAAATGTGCTAGAGTCCCAAAACTTATTTAACAAATTGTGAAAAGCAATCTGATGCAGGCGTGTCCCTATCCGGATTTCATTCCTGCCCAAGGAAATCTTCAGGGGACTTTGTTATTAGAATTTCTAGAGATATTTGTTATGTTAAATCACAAACTCAATGAGAATTTCTTGTCCTCGTCTAAAAAAATAATTTTTTTTTTTTTTTTTTAAAAGAGAAGCAACACTTAGGAAATTCTTCCTATTAATTAATGTGTTGCTTTCTTTGGAAAGGGGATAGTGGAGAGATTAAAGGTGGTGAAAGATAAGGGCTTCAAACATGGCAACACTGTAATTGCAATTACAGTTGTTGCTCGCCACCTGATGTAGAGTTGGCGAATTTATTGAAGCTTTTTGTTTCATAGCCCTGATTCATTACTTTACTTCGGTGGGGTTAAGTGTTATGGGAACACCGAACTCATACATATTATTTTTTCTAAATTGATGTTGTCGTCACCGGGAATCGAACCCGGGACCATCCGTGTAATAGTCCAACGCGCTAACCATTACACCACTGCGCCCACTAATTAAATTCATTAAAAATTGTATTAAAAAATTGTAATTTATTTAGCTAACATTGAGCTCTCTTCAGATGATAAATCTAAATCAACAACACTTATATCCATTTGATTGGATGGTCTTACTGATTTTTTAACAAAAATGTCTAAAGTTTGTTGAATTTTTAAAGATTTTTTTGTTGATATATTTCTTTGTAACAACTTATGGCTTGATCAACGGATGCTGCTACGCCCGTGCTACGGGTTTCGTCAGGATCGTTTTCAGAAAATATATCCATTGCATGGGAAATTAATTGCATAGCTTTGGAAATATTGGCGATTGTTAATTTTTTTGCTTCTAATGTATCATCACTTATTTTGACATCTTCTTCTGAAACATGCTGAATATCAATGGCTAATAAATTTGCATTATCAAGCTCCTCATCGTGAGACAGCAAAAATTCATTAATATCACCTTCCTCCATTCCTTCAAATTCTGCTTCTCTAGCTAAATTAGCCAATAATTGCTGCCAACTCCCTTTCATGGAGGATGCCTTAACTTCTTCCCAAGATAAATGTATATTTTCAATAGCTTTCACTATGTTGTAGTTTTTCCAGAAGTCTTTCATAGAGAGTTTATCATTTTTGTCTGTGGAATCAAGAAGTTGCCGGAAAGTTCGGCGTAAGTAGTACATTTTAAAGTTTGAAATTACGCCCTGGTCCATAGGTTGAATAAGTGATGTTGTGTTAGGCGGCATAAAAACAACTTTTACATGCTTTGATAAGTCATCTGAAAAAATTGGATGTCCTGGTGCATTATCGACTAACAAAAGCATTTTGAACTCAATTTGTTGAGAGGAACAATAGCGTTTAAACTGAAGAACGGCACAATTTTCTAAACAATCTTTAAACAGGGTTGCGGTCATCCAAGGCTTTTTATTAGAGCGCCAGTGTACCGGGAGGTCTCTTTTGTTTATAATTTTCATTGCCCTTGGATTTTCTGTTTGGTATATCAAAAAAGGTTTAAATTTAAAATCTCCTGCTTTTCCACCCAAAAGAAGTGTTAGCCGATCCTTCGCGGCTTTCTATCCAGGGCATGCATTCTCATTTTTTGACAAGTAAGTTCTTGATGGTAACCGTTTCCAAAAAAGATCTGTTTCGTCCGCATTCAAAGTCTGCTTAGCATAATACCCTCCTTTTTCAATTATGGCTTTCAGCTCAAGCTTAAACTTTTCTGAAGCTACTGAATCTGCACTGGCTGACTCTCCTTTTAATGCCACATTATGTAAATTTGCCCGTGTTTTAAAGCGGTTAAACCAGCCGTTGCTGGCTTCGATATCATCAGAATTTCCGTTACTACTAGATGCAGTATTTTTCTTAATGTCGGAGTAAATAGAAAGAGCTTTATAGTTTATTACGTCCTTGCTCAGTGGCATTCTTCGCTTATTTTGATCATGTATCCAAATTGAAAGAAGGGACTCCATCTTAACCTATAAGGGATTTCTTGCTGTCTTGTTTAGATTGGAGTGGTGTGACAATTTCAGCTAATTGATTTATTTTATCACTGTCTCTGTTGCAAATTGTTCTTACTGTTGTAGGTGCTAGTCCAAGAGCTCTTCCTATATTAACAGCCTTTTCTCCCGATTTAAAACGTTTTATTATGTCCAATTTTAATTCCAAACTTATAACTTTTCTTTTAATTTGACTCATTTTTTACGTCCTTAAGGTATTTTGGCGAGTCACACACTAAATTCTTACCATCACCACTTATATAACAAAGAAAAGGGAATTCCCCTTATTTCACGCAATTTAAAAACTTCTTAACGTACAGGTGACGATCAGTGTTGCCAGAAGTTGTAAAAATGCTAAAAGACAGAAAAGATGCTAAATCAGGCACTACAAATTTAACCGTTTTTAGCGACGCAAATCGGGGTCAAAACGACGGAATTCGGACCGACGTAAAACGAATTTTTCCAGTTTTTAAAAAGCGACGCAATTCGAAACGACGCAAATCGAGACGACGCAAGGGTATATATAAAACATAATATATGAACAAACTAATCTAGCCACTTCGGCAACTTTAACTAAAAAGCTAGTAAATAAAAAAATAAATAGATATGTGAAGTTTGAAATAATTTACTTCTCAATGACTGTTGGCGCTTTTCGCTCAAAGTTTGACTTTTATAGGAAAATATATTCAATATTGCTCGTGTAAAATTTTAAAACTCTAGCTATAAAACCAACAAAGTTACAGATTTATGATCAGAAAATGTACAAAACTTCCCACTGTGCTACGGCCCGGACCCCAACCATGTTTTTTCTTTGCGTGTAAGGTTAGTTTTGTGATAGAAAATATAAATTATTTGCGTGTAACAGGCACGTAGCTAGGGGGGGGGGGCTTGGGGGCTAGAGCCCCCCCCGAAATGATTTGACAAATTTAAAAACTTAATACAATTTGTTAGAAAGTAACAATGTTATTGATAAATTTAATATGAAAATATTTATTTTTGACTTGGATCAAATAGGAAATAGATTTATATGGTCCGAATCTTAAAATTTCGTTAGAAAACATCGCCTGCAAATGGCGATTGTCATTGTTAGAGTTGATTTTCGGCAAAAAGCACTAAATAAAATCATTTCATAAGAGATTTCGAAGTATTTGACTTAAAATATAATCAAAAAATTCTTTGAGACTTTTTGCAAACTAAAAATTAAATATGTCTACACCGAAAAAACTAAAATTGAGTTTTAATTAAAATATTTGTTGATTCAGCAAAAGTTTAACTGAATTCGGTCGTGTTGATGCAATTGTAGTAACAACATAAATAATTTGTATCTAATTAATATTATTTTCAATTACATATAGTTTTATTCACACCTATTAAAAATTTAATTGAATATTGTTTACTATTGGGAAAAATTACAAAATTTTAAAAGAATCACCAAAATTGTAAAAAAAAAAAATATCAAAATTTGAAAAAAAATTGCCAAAATTAAAAAAACAATCCTCAAAATTGCAGAAATTTAAAAAAATCCCAAAATAAACGCCAAAATTCGAAAAATTTAAAAAAAAAATCACCAAAATTAAAGAAACGCGAATTTTCTACTTTAAAAGATTTTTTTAATTTTGGCGATTTTTTAAAATGTTTGCCTTTGTTTCAATGTTGTTATTATACGATATAAAAACTGAAAATTTTTTTATACCAAATTCATTTTTAATTAAACAGTTAATTGAAAGTAAGTTTGAAATCGAACAAGATGACATAAACTTTAAAAATGGAGATACCACTAAGAATCAAAATTAAGTTTACTTGTGCAGTAAAAGTCGTTGCTTTACTTACAGTGCAATCTTATTATTTAAATTTGGTTTGCTACGCACGCATCTGACAACATAGTTTTCCGTATTTTTTTACGATATATGCTACGATATCTCAAAATCCATTAAAGCGACTCGTGTTCCTCACACAGAGACCATATTTTTTTTAATTTTTCGAAACAAATTTAAGCCTCAAACTTTGATCGATATGCATAATGTGTTAACGTGGTCCAATGTGACTCAATTTTTCTTAATTTTTTTTGTAGACTAAATGTATAGAAATATCGGTCGGCGCTCCTTGAAATGCGACATTTTTTTTTTATACATTTTAAAGGGTTCTTATTTAAAAAATTGATTAAAGACAATTTGAAAAGCGTTTGAAATTGTCCAAAATATAAATCAAAGTGAATTCGAACTACATAATTTAGTTTAAATAAGACCTAGGCGATGTCAGGTATATTTTAAAATTTTCCAATTTTATATTTTTTCTTTATTTTTATTTCTTTCAGACTACAATCACGCTTGCTTGTAAAATTTACGATTTTTTTAACGCAAGACATGAAGTATAGCCCCCAATCTTAAAAAAAAAGTCGGGTATATGAAAAACTGGAAAAAATAGTAAATAATTTGTTAAAATAATTCAAATAAGTGGCAGCCGGGGTCCACGACATAGTGTCAAAATGGTTTTCAGCATGTGTATTTTCTCGAGCATTTTAACGCTGTTTTTAAATAAGTCCGGACATAATTATGTAAATTTATATATAAAATTAATTTTGTAGAAAAAATTTAATATGATGTCATATATAGTTGCGTATAATTGTATATTGCATTTAGAATGCGCTAAAACTAATCCAATTAATAATTACGTTATATTTATATACCTAGCTAGACATTGCAAAATAATATATATTTTGATATTATATCATATTTAAAAAAACACAATTGTATTTTATATAAAATTGTATATTACCCCATGTAGAGTCACACTAGATAATTTGTCAATCATATAATACAATAGTACAATTATTTGCATCATTTTGTGTATAATTTTATACACAAAATATACCCCAATTTTTGTCTTTTGAATTGATTTCTTTCTGGTTCTTAACCCTAAAAAAATAATTTGTTTCATTTGTAACATTATGAGTTCTTAATTTAGTCTAAGATTTTTTTCAATCTAAAACTATAAATTTAGTTTCAACGTTTTTTCCGTGTTTGTTATTCAATGGTGAAGTTAATAAATTCCACAAAATCTTCATTTTCATTATATTATTTTTTATTTTTGAATATAATAAAATTTCCAAATGCTATGGAATTTGTTACAAACTACAAAGTTGAAAACCTTTTGCAAGTGGCCAAAGTCTAAAAGGATTAACAGATATTTCAGATTTTCATGACGTTTAAAATCAAAAACCGTATACAACTATAGCTTATTTTGTATACATATATCAGTATCAGTTCAGATATAAATTTATACCGCTATATAAAATCGTATTAAATTGTATCGCGTCATTATTCGGATGTTATTTAATTATTATGCCCATTTCTCGGATAAAACTGTATTAAGACTCATATTAAATTTCGTATGATTATATAAAGCATCATATTAATTTTAATCGGGTTATTAGAAGTTGAAACTTTTTTACTTTTTTACATTTATCAAGTTTTAGCTGCCCTAGACGTATATTAGCACATAAAAATATAAAGTAACGCAATATTATTTTTCGTGGTTTTCAAAAAGTTTTCCGCATAACCCTTTTTTTATTTAATTAAACTAAAAATTAATGTTTAGCTAACAATTTAACGTAATTAGACAATAACGATGCATATCCAACTTAAAGGACATAAACGTTTTCAAATTTGACGTGTTTCGCGGATTGTGATCAAACAGATTAAAGCGTTGTTTCGCCATATAGACATCAAAATTCGCAAAATAATGAACACAATAAGTAAAAAATGAAAAAATGCATTTTAAGGAAATGCACTTTATGCGGGATGTTTTTGTTTCAAAATGACCTGAGAAAGCGATTTCTATTATTAATAGTTGATTGCCCATTACGTGTAGGTAAAAATTTAGCTAAAATTTAGCAAAAAAAAAAAAAAAAAAAGCTGTTAGTGTGCAAACAAAAAAAATATACAATCAAAATAAAAAATTGAAAAGCCCCCCCCGAAACAAATTCCTAGCTACGTGCCTGGCGTGTAAGGTTAGTTTTGTGATAGAAAATATAAATTATTTGCGTATATATTAAACGTTGTAGTTCTTTTTTTTAGCTCTTAATATTTGTATCTTAGTAAATTCAATTTGACGAAAAGAAATCAAATAAATAATATTACACACAGAGAAATAAAGTGCCAACCGAATTAAAATGTGTATTTTAATGGTAACAACTTATAAATTCAGTTAGTACAACGATATTTACATTAGATTTCTGAATATTTTTGGTGTTGCAACTAAAATTCAGTTGTTTTGACCTAAGTCTTACCGGTCGTGGTATTATGCGTGGTTAAAGTTAAAATGTAAGTAAGAACTTTTCTTCATAAAATTCTTGTAAATATTCGAATGGGGGAAAACTTGAACTCTTTGCATAGTTTAACAGGGTGTTTAATGTAGTTTTACAAAAAAATAATTTTGGATAAAATATATCGACCATTCCATGAGAAAACACAAATCCTTCTAGGAAGCAACATTTTTTTTTTTTTAATTTCAACTTATTTGCTTTCAAAATAATTTTTTTTTTTTTGCTTTAGTACTCTTTGCCTACTATAAATTTAATGTATTAATATAACAAGTTATATAAAATAAAAATTAAATATTTTTTTTATTAGATTGCTAAAATAATATTGAATATTATTCCGTGAAAATATTTGTAAAATTTGGATAGAAAGGCTTTATTGAAACATTCCAATTTAGTTGGTAAGTTTTTAAGATTATTTGAGTTTCTGAAGGTCTCCAAAATGTTTTTTTTTTTTGTAGGAAAAAAAATAAGCGGGTTTAGTGGAAATAGATCTTTTTGGACGATTACTGTATCTTATTGAAAATAATAAGAAAAAGTGTAAAATGTAGTATTTCCATTATATCGAAAGAAGTCATTGAAGTTTTTCAAAAATTTGAAATACCAACAAAAAGACGAGACGGTATTAAAAAAACACATTATAAGATTATATAATGAGTACAAAAATATAAAAAAAAACCGATTGCGAAAATTAAATTGTCCGAGAGCAAAGGCATTTGTTGATTCCCTAGATGGTTTGTTTGATGCTTCCCACGTTAATGCTTTAAATTTGTTAAGAATACAAAACAAGCAGGAAGTGATCGATTTTTTGAACGACCATCGTATATCAATGGTAGCTGTACGTAAAAGAGGACAGTTATTTATAAATTGTATTAACTATTAAAATATGAAATCAACTAATTAATGTAAAACAATAAAACTTATACTGAATTTAATTTTAAACATTTTTTTTTTTTTGTAATTTAAGTGTTCTTAAAGGAAGCCGTTATTTATTTTCAGATTTTATAATAAATTAGTTTTAAAGAAGTAGTATTAAATGCATTAAATTTATAAAAAATTATCAATTAAGTTAAAATCGTAAAAAAAAAAAAAATTTTGCTTCAAAGTAGGATTTGGGTTGATTTCATGGAATGGTCGACATATTTTTTCCAAAATTGTTTTTTAGTAAAACAACATTAAATACCCTATTAAATTACGCAAAGAGCTGAAGTTTTTCCCCATTCGAATATTTACGAGCATTTCTTAAAAAAGGTCTTACTCAAATTTTAACTTTAACCACGCATACCCCACGATCTGTAATTTTTCGGTCAAAACAATGTGAGGGAAAAATCTTCGCATTTTCATTCTTCAACAATTTTGTTATGAAGGTTAATCTCGTAAAAATTGTACTTAAGAGTTACAAGCATATTTATCTATTAAGCTTTTTCACCCCTTTTTGAGGTCAAAAGTTCAAACTGCTTCGCCTGTTTAAAACCTAAAACTAAAATTTTTCGCTAAACATTATTTTTTACTCCCGACTTAACTTAAAATGAGCGGGGAGCGATAAAAAAAACAAATATGCACATATGGGTGCTCTATTATACATGCTGTTCGGCAACATTAAAAAAGCAAAATTTTTAAAACCAAATTCTAAATCATTTACAATGCGTCTGAATTTCCCAAAAAATTGCCGAAATCCTGTTACTTTTAAAATTAAACGAATTCGACTAGTTTATTTTGTAAGTGTCCTTACGTAACAATGAGTTGTACAGCGAAAATTCACCACATTTCGCAATGAATCATAAAAACCGTAAGTGCACAAACTTTAGAGTATTGTTTTAAGTGTTTGATATAGGATTTGTTTCTATTGTTTTTGTGTTAATGATACTAAGATTTCAAAATGGTAAATTTTTTTCGTTTTTACCCTTAACGTTAAAACTGCTAAAAATTAGCCAAAAATTACGTTGCAAGAAAAAACTGCTAAAATTAAAAAATTTTTTTTTGCTAAATATAAGTAATTTAAGAATAACAAAACTAAATCTGTTAAATCTACAAATGTTCAGTTATATCTGACCAAAATTTTAGTTAGTTGAAAGTAACAAATTAAACTGCTAAAATCAGCAAAAAATTTGCTAAATATTAGTACTCAAACAAAAAGTGAAATTTTTAAAGTTTTATTTTTGCTGATCTTATTCTATTAAAATTTAGCAAAAAAAAAAAATCTTCTAATTTTTGCAGATTTTTCTGCAACGTAATTTTTAACTGATTTTTCGTTATTTTTACTTTAATTTTTAAAGGTTAATTTCGATGAGTGTACATAAGACAATATATTTTTTTTTGTTTTAAAGATACAGCTTAAAATATATAGAAATAATCGAATTTGAGCAGTAGTAACCGATTTCCTTTTGGCAAATAGCTAAATTTTTCTCTGTGTGTACACATGCCTCGCCGACAGACATGTGGCGAGAATGATTTGGAAAAATATTGTGAAACGTAAATAATTAAAGTGATATTTTGTTTCCCAGTAGTGCATTTTATTTAAATTTTTTTATATTTATGAGGGGATTCATTGCAACTCTCCATATATAGTTTATAAGTACTAGGCATGTCACTCGAATAAAAATTATTCGATTAATCGAAAGTACAAAAAGAAAAATCGAACGAATAATTTAAAAAATATGATTTTCGAATAACGAATAATTTGAATAAATTTTGACGATTAATAGAATAAAACTAATAATTTAAAAAAGCCCCCTTTTTCCAAAATAACTAAAAACCCGTTATCCTTAAAATATCATTACCGAAATTACTAAAATACCGGTATCGCTAAAAACCCGTTACCGAAATAACTGAAATATCGTTACCTCTAAAACACCGTTACCGAAATAAAAGAATATAGCGTTGCTTTGACCGATACTCGCATCAAATCGGTTACCATCTATGCAAAATTCATAAAATTTTGAGATGACAGGGTTAAAAACTTAAAACTATTTATATATTTTTTTATCGTTCGATTAAAAATGTTTTGATCGTTGGTTATTCGAACGAAATAAATACCCGAATTAATGACAACCCTAATAAGTATACAATGTGTCAACTTTAATTAATAATTCTCAAATTTTAAATGTATATTTTTTATTAAAAAAATCTTAAACTAGAATAATAAATATAAAATAAATTCTATCATTAAATGCACAGTAGGAAATATAGAAAATATATAGATCAAAAACCTAAAATTAAAAAAAAAAAATTCGTTTAAGATTAAATAAATTTCCCTAAAACGTCCGTTTAATCAAGAGTAGTAATAGATTCGGTATCAAAGTCCCCTATACGAGTCTGCAGTCAATTCTGTTATAGTTTAATTAATTTAAGTCATCAGTTTCGGTTGCCCTAACAATTTTTTCGCTCAGGTCCGTTAAACATATATTCGGTTATGTAGAGTCAGTTAAAGGTTCAGTATTTAAGTTCGTAGTTTTTGTTGCTGTAGAGTCGGATTTTGTTAGAACTGTCTCAATTGGGTATAATGTCTTTTTGTCTAAATTTACTTGTTCTTTTTTAAATTGTCCAGAAGATTCCATAAATTGTAAAGCAAATTTTCTTTTAAGATTTGTTAAATCTAACCAACTATTTTCCTTAATTGGTTTTGGAACTTCTGCCGATGGTAAGGGATCCATAGTTAATTCTGGTATTTGTGGTAATAATGGCTCCTCTTTAGGGGTTTCATATATAACCCAATTATCTGGTCTGTAAAGAAAAGTAAGAGTTATTGAATTTTAATTTCTTTTGCTATTCAAAGGTATGTTTAACAAATTTTATGCGGAAATATCAAGGGGAAAGAATGGTGTGTTGCTCACTTAAGGCAAGTGAAAAAATAAATCACTGCTTTTTTATTTAAAAATTAAAAGTCACTTCTTTATCACGGATTTCTTGCATTTAATATAATTCAGTATCGTTTTCGCATAATCGCTTAAGTCGACTTAAGGGCAGATAAATGTTATTGATTACTAAGGCCGACAAATTTAAAAAAGGTCAAATCAACCCAAATCTGAGAATTTCTCCATCGCCATTAGGTTGATGAGATATATTACAGCAAAGTCTATGTTATTATTGACGTCCTAACTATTTTTGCGAAATTCGAAAATGACACAGAATTAATAAAAATCCTTTAAATTGTATTAAATATATTTTTTGTTGTAGTCTTACCTTTCTGGTTTTGTTAAAACATTTATTGGAGCAAATGCTATCTTTTCATGATTTCGATTATTGTTTCTATTCCTTTTGGGTTTAGGTTCTTGTAAAGTAACGGTCGTGTCTGGTCCCAAGTTCTGTTCGTCTTCTATATCTTCCGCAAATATGTCGTTGTTTAAATGTTTGCCCACCGAATCGGAAAATTCTGTCGAAAAGTTTGTATTTAAAGGCTTAGGCAAGTCCACCGGTAACTCTTTTGTACTATTCAAAACTGGTAATACATAATTATCGTCCAATGTCTGTTTGTTAGCGTCTGTCACAGTTGAGTTTCTATTAGTTAATTCGGTTTTATTGTCTATTGTTTTTAAGACTGTGCCTATCATATGTTCCGGTCTAAGATAACCGTCCTGATTAAATTTTCTTAATATAGGTGATGTACCAAAATCTTCATCATATTCATAGTCTACGTCCGCATCCTCCTTTTCCTCGGAGTCTGTTATGTTATGTAAAGGCTGTAAAGTTCTGCTAGTATAGTCATAGTCAGTAAATTCTTGTGAATGGGCCAAAGTTAAAGATTCTTTACGTTGTGGTCCCGTTTTATTGCGTATATAGTAAGTCTGTGAGTTGGATGTTGAAAAAGGACTTATACCATTTTCCCTATAGGGAGGAGATATTTGCTCATTAGTGGCTACAGGTAAACCAATGTACTCGGGTTTTTGGTTATACCAAGGATTGCGTTGAGGTTTTGCTACACCATAACTACCCGCGCCTATTCCACCTAATGATTCTGGTCTTGTAATATGATTTTTGTCCGGTTTTGGTCTTATATTAAAACTAAAAGTACTATCGGCTCCATTAGCACTAGCAAAACCAGCTATGCTGCCATAGTTGCCATTACTAACTGCAGAACTTGAAGCTTGTACTATACCACCTCCCAGTTGAGCTTGACTAAAGCTTGAAAGACTACCGGGAGCAGTATTTTGTGAAGGTGGTCTTAAATTTTGATAGGCAGGTGCTACAAAAGCTGTACTAAGAGGACTTGATATAACATCCTCATAACCAGGTCTATCATTCACTTCACCGTTAATAGATTGTGGCAATGGTCTTTTGTTAGGCGAATTCCAACTAACTATACTATGTAAAAATCCTGGTTGTCTGGTAGTTGTAGTACGATACTGTTCATGATCGTCAAGGAAAATTATAGTAGGAGGTTTAGTTCTATGATTTTGGGTTAAAGAAGAAATTTGTGTTGGTATTGGCTGATAGTAGGCATATAGTGGAGTAGTGGTAGTAGTAGGATATGACTGATAACTGGGTGTATAACGCTGATATTGATTAGTCTTATAGCCGTTAGTATAGTCCCCTACGTAAGGTGTACTCTGTAAAGGTTTTGGACTTTTGTTCGTTTGCCGTATGTTAATTTCAATTTCATATTGATTGTCACCATTAAGAGAGTCAACAATAACCTTTTGTGGAGGTTTTGTAAACGATGGTCTATTTTGGTATTGCCTCAGTTCAACATGACGTAAAGTTGTACGATTTGGTCTAGGTGATTTCGTTGTCAAAGTTCTATTAGTCGTTATTAGAGAATTATTACTCTTTACGATGTTGTTTAAAGCTAAAAATTTTGTCTTGTCTTTAAGTTGTTCGGTTGTTACCGGAAAAGTCAGTTTACGTTGAGGACTTTTATGTGCAAGAAGAATTGAATGTACCATAGGGTCAATGTCAGAGTCAGTCGTATGACCGTTAATTTCTTTACGGTCAGTTTCGGTCAAAGTTGTTTCTTTTAATTGTATATTTCCCGATAGTTGTTTCGTTGTTGTCGGTATAGTTAGTTTACGTTGTGCACTTTTATTTGTAGAAGGAATTGAATGTACCTTAGGGTCAACGTCAGAGTCATTCTTATGATCGTTAGTTTCTTTAAGGTAAGTTTCGGTGAAAGTTGTTTGTTTTTGTTTTATATTACTTGATAGTTGTTTCGTTATTGTTGGTAAGGTCAGTTTGCGTTGTACACTTTTATGTGCCAGAGGTATTGAACGTACCATAGCATCAATGACAGAGTCATTCATATGATCACTATATTCTTTAAGGTCATTTTCGATCAAAGTAGTTTCCCTTAGTTTTTTATTTCTCGACAGTTGTAGGTTGTCAGTTGTAGGTAAAGTCAGTTTACGTTGTACACGTTTATGTTCAGAAGGAGTTGAATGTATCATGGGGTCAATGTCGGAGTCAGTCTTATCGTCATTAGTTCCTTTTAGATCAGTTTCAGTCAAAGTTGTTTTCTTTTCCATTGTTGATGGAAGAGTCAATTTTCGTTTTACTCGTTTGTGTTTAAGAGATGTTAAATCTATGGGTGAGTCATTGTTAGAGTAATTTTTATTGTCGACTTTTATATCAAGAATAGTTTCTTTCGGAGTTTCAGTCAGAGTACTTTCCGTCGTTACAACATTTGTCGATAGTGGTTCTTTTGCTGGCATAGAAGTCAACCTACTTTGTACTTGTTTATGTTCAAGATTAGTTAAATATATCAGTGAGTCGTTCTGAGAGGCAGTCTTATGGACATAATTTCGTTTAAGATCAGTTTTAGTCAAAGTTGTTTCTTTTAGTTTTACATTTGTCGAGAATTGTTCGGTTGTTGTCGAAGCAGACACTGGTCGTTGTAGCCGTTGGTAATCTAGAGGTACTAAATCGATTACTGAGTCAATTTGAGAGTCAGTTGTGTGATCGTTCTTTGTTTCAAGATTAGTTTTAGTCGAAGTTTCTGTAAGAGTTCCTTCCGTAGTTTTAACATTTGTCGACAGTGTTTCCATTGTTGACTGAAAAGTCAATTTACCTTGTACTCGTTTCTCTTCAAGAGGAGTTAAATATATTAGTGCTTCATTCGGTGAGTCAGTATTATGGAAGTAATTTTCTCTAAGATCAGTGTCAATTGTTTCCCTCAGTTTTTCATTTTTCGGTAGTTTTTCGGTTGTTGTCGGTGCAGTAAATATACGTTGTAGTCGTAGAGTTGTCATATTCATCATTGAATCAATGTGAGAGTCAGTTTTATGCATGTCATTTTCGTTAAGGTTAGTTTCAGTTAAAGATGATTCTGTATGTTTGTCATTTGTCGATAGTTGTTCAATTTCGAAGTCAGTTTTTTGGATGTTACTTCTTTTACGGTAAGTTTCAGTCTGACTTGTTTTCATTAGTTTGTCATTTGTCCCTAATTGTTCCATTATAGTCGGAGGAATCAATGTTCGTTGTAGCAGCTTATAATCAACGTCATTTCCGTTAACGTAGTTTTTAGCTAGAGATGATTTCGTTAGCCTGTCATTTGGCGATATTTTGTCTATCGTAGTCGAAGGAATTAATTTTTGGTGTAATTGTTTATGCTCAATCTCGGAGTCAGTCTTGGGGATGTAATTTCCTTTAAAGTTTGTTTCAGTCAGAATTGTTCCAGTTAGTTTGTCATGTGTCGATAGTTGAATCATAGTAGTCGGAGGAGCCAACGTACGTTGTCCTTGTGTGTTTTCAAATTTAATGTCTTTGTTATGGTCGTCGTTTCTTTCGAGGTCAGTTTTCGTCAAAGGTGTTAGTCTGTCATTTGTCGATAATTTTTCTATTTTATTCCGAGGAGTCAATGTACGTTGCAGTCGTTTATGTTCGATATCGGATTCAGTCTTATAAATGTCATTTCTTTTAAGATCTTTTTTCTGATTTGTCGAAATATGTTCTAATGTAGCCGTGGGAGTCAATTTACGTTGTATTTGTTCAATCTCGGAGTGAGTCTTGTGGATGTTATTTTTTTTAATGTTTGGTTCAGTCAGGATTGTTTCTGTTTGTTGTGCGTTTGTCAATAGTTCTTGTGTTGTTGCTGGAGAAGTCAATGTATGATGTCCTTGTGTTTGGTTAATTTTAATGTCATTGTTATGGTCGTCATTTCTTTCGAGGTCAGTTTCCGTCAGAGTTTTTTCTGTTAGTTTGTTATTTGTCGATAGAAGTTTCGTTGTAGCCGAAGAAGTCAATTTACGTTGTATTCGGTTTTGTTCAATATCGGCGTCAGTCTTATAGACGTCATATCCGTTAAGATCACTTTCAGTCTGAGTTGTTTTCGTTAGTTTAATATTTTTCGATAGTTGGTCCATTGTAGTCGGAGGAGTCAATTCACGTTGCACTTGTTTTTGATCAATCTTGGCGGCGGTCTTGTCATTTATTTTTAGGTCTCTTTCGGTTAGGATTGCTTCTGTAAGTTTTTCACTTGTCGGTAGTTGTTGTGTTGTCGGAGGAGTCAACGCACATTTTTTTTGTTCAACCTTAATGTAATTTTTGTGGCCATCAATACTTTCGAGGTCAGTTTTAGTCAGCGTTGTTTTTAGATTTTTAGTCGTAGGAGTAAATTTACGTTGTATTTGCTTATATTCAGTCTCAGAGTCAGTCTTAAGGTCGTCATTTCTTTTTAAGTCACTTTTAATTTGCGTTGTTTCCGTAAGTTTGTCAACTGTCAATAGTTGTTCCATCGCTACCGGAGAAGTCAATTTATATTGTATTAGTTTATGATCTAGAAGATGTAATGAGCCTAGCGTTGACTTAGGGCTGGGTTCATTCCAATGGTCGACTTTTTCTTTAAGGTCAGATTCAGTCACAGTTCTCGGCGAGTCAATGTGTGAGTCAGCCGTATGTACGTCATTTCTTTTAAGGTCGATTTCAGTCAAAGTTGTTTCCTTGATTTTTACATTTGTCGTCAGTTGTTGCGTTGTTTCCGGAGGAGTTAATTTACTGTGTTCTTGTTTTTGATCAGAAGAAGATAAATGTATCAGTGGGTCAATGTCTGAGTCAGTATAATGACCTTGATTTCTTTTAAGATCATGTTCAGTCAGTGTTGTTCCAGTTAGTTTCAGATCTGTCAAAATTTTTTGGCTTCTTTCCGAAGAAGTCAACTGAAGTTGTTCTCGTTTATGTTCCAGAGATTTAGAATCCATAGTTGAGTCAAGGTCCGAAACGTCTTTAAGTCTAGAATTTTTGATTCCATCTATATTTTCTATTCCTTCAAAATGTATCGGTAAATGTTCAATAGAAATAATTTTACGTTGCACTCGTTTGTGATGAAAAGGAGTTGTATGCATCATAGGGTCAATATCAGAGTCGTTCGTAGTATGTAATGAAATGTTAACAGGTCTTGAAGTTAAAAGTGAGTTTTGGTCCTTATTTCCCTTAGGTAAAGTTAGAGTTTCGTTCTTTAGTTTTAAAGTTGACAGTTCAGAGTTTCCGGTTTCTCTTAAATTTGGTACGGTAAGATAGTGGTCTTTAGTTTCAGCCTTTAAATGTGTTTCAGTATGTGCCGAGTCAAGTTTAGAAAAAGTTGTAGAGTCATCTCGATTGTTAATCTGGATTTCAAGTCGCTCTTTACTCGTTAAGTCATTCAAATTGTTATTACTCTGTACATCGAGTTCAATGTCATCAGTTCTACCTTCTAAATTGTCGATAGTTTCAGTAGTTTGTACAGTTTGTACTTCACTAAGATTAGAGTCATTACCTGTTACTGTGTGTCTAGAAATCTTAATCGTCTGTTTGTTCAGGTCGTCTATTTGTTCGGGTTGTAGTTTCAAATGAATTTCAGCTAGTTTGGACGTGTTAGTCTCTTCTAAATGTTCTTTTAAGTCATCTACTCTTCCTTCGATGTTTAAAGTATTGTCAGCAGTTTTCTCAGTTTCCTTTTGCGATGGTTTAGTTGTCTTAGTCGTATTAACTTCCTGTAGTCCAGTATTGTCAGTAGTGGTATCCATTATTGTATTTGCTTTAAGTTCAATTTCCTCTTTATCAGTCGATAGTTCAGTAGTAAGTTCTGAGTCTCCAATTCGTGGCTCTAAAGGCGTTTCAGTTTCTGTATTCATAGTTTTTGTACTTATTTTCTGGTCTAAACCAGCTGCAGTTCTAAGTTCAATTGGTATATTATTGACAATTATAGTTCTTCTGGTAGTTGTGTGTATTAAACCGTGTCTATTGACTCCTTTACGATTATTTTTGTCCAATTTACTGTTAACGTGTGGTATAGGCTTTTGTTTAGTCACATGTCCATGTGTTCCTTTTTGTTTAATGTCCAATTTATCATTGATTCTGGTCGTGTTTTTAACACGTTGGAAACCAGAATTTGAAACAAATTCAACATGAGCTGGTGTTTTTTTAATATTTGTTTCAATTTGTGGTATACGGTTAGAAAAGCCTACTTTATTGTCACTGATGGGAGTGTCCGCAGTAACGGGAGATTTTGTTTCCAACTCCATTATGTCAAATATACGGTCAGGTACTGGTTGTGGCTTAAAGGTCGGTGGTGGTGGTTGCTGTACAGGTCTTGCAGTCAAAGGACCAAAAGGATCTTGTTCTAGCCAAGGGCTTATATCGAAATCACCTAATGGTGCTACACCGCAAGGTAAACGTTCGTTGCTTGGAAATTCATTCGGTAGAAAAATGTGTGGTTGAAAAGTTCCTCCTCCAACTGCACGACATAATACTGAAGCCAAAGATACTCTTCTTATAACATGTAGTTGTGCTGGTGTAAAGGAACTTTCAAAACCAGCATTTTCATACCAAAAACGATCCCCCTTACGGGAGTTACTAAATTGTTGGGCAATAATACAGGCAAATGTGGGCCCTACTAGACCTCCCACTACCGGTCTTTCGGCAATGCCACCCACAAAAAGATCTATATCGTGTACACTGTGATAAGCATGTGATATGCGTCGGGCCGATTCGGGACCCACTACATTGGCAAATTCTTCCCAAGTGGTAATGGGAGTTAAACCGCAAGGCACACGCCAATGTGTATAGGGTGGTACGCCATGATCACGACCACGTTGTATGTTAATAGCAGCTAAATCCAAACCAAAAGGAAAGCCTGAAAATAAAAAAGGAAATTATTGAGAGTTGTAGGGGTATAATACAAAAAACAAAAATATTTAAAAAGTTCCGGAATCTAAAGAACGATTATTAAAATATATAAGAAATGTTATTTGTAAAATTTTGTAGGGGATTTATCATACAAGAAAACGAAAGCCCAAAATTTCTGATGTGAATGAGCGAGCCAAAGTGGGGCTTTAATTTTGATTTGTAATACCCTAATGAAAATTTAGACTAACTGGCACGAATTGGCCCCTTATCACAGACATAACCATGAGTATGTCACAGTTCTGTGACATGTCCACCTAAATATGGTGGCAGTTCGTCCATTGGTTTGGATCAATGAACACAGGGAACAAAATGGAATGGAATAGAATTCGAATTATCGGTGTGAGCTAATTTTTATTATAACATTTATAAAAATTATTATCATATTAAAAAATTAACAATTAATTCATCAAAATTAATACCTCTGGATCCCTTCTGAATCTATCTCGAAGTGTATTCATAAGTTCCATTTTGCAAGAAGTTTGCCCGTTTTGTTCGAAAACTTAGCGAGACAGGGCAAAACGGAGCATGAACAAGTGGAATTGAAACACCAAACACAGGAATTATATGGAAAGGAGCAGAGAACGAAATTTAAACTATCGGTAAATTGTTAAAAAATGTATAAGTCGCTTTGTGAACCTATCCCATTTGTATAATCGAAAAGTGTCCTTAATTTCCGTTTGGGAAAGCGTTGTTTGTTTTTCGCCTTATCGCTTGGCCACATTGATATCTAAAAGAGATAACAACGGGGTGACGTATTTATTTTTCTTTTTAGCATTTTTGTTCTATCTCGCTTAGCTTTCGAGTTACTGACCACTTTGTAAAATTAAAATTTTTTAAAATGGCTTGCATCTAGAAACCTAAGCCAGATACGACAAAGCAGACAATATGTTTGTTCCACATGAGTTCCATTATAACACAAATAGCCCAAGTACATTACATTTTAGAAAACAGCTTATTTATTTTCGGTAATTAACGTAATAATATAAATTGACAGACTCCTTATTTACAAATTTCGTTGCCCATTAAATGTTCCAATTCCATTGGTTAATAAGTCATATCCATAAGTCCTGTTTCACAAAAAGTTTGTCCGTTTCGCGTCATCTCAAAAATTAAGCGAAATAGGGCAAAACGGACAAAATTTTTGTTTCGCAGGAATATTAACACACCCAAGTCCGGGACTGATCCCTACTGATCTATTTTATAAAAAAGCTACAGGGTGACTTATTATTTCCATTTTAAGAATTATCGTTACAATACAAATTTCCACACTCCGATAATAAAAAATTCGTTCTTCGCTCATTTCCATTTTGTTCCCTGTATTAAATGTTCTAATTTTACTCGTTATCCGTTTTATTCCATCTTTCCCAATATTTAGCGTTCCACTCATTCCCTGCTTCATTCCATCTTGTTCTGATTTCGAAAAATATTATATTGCATTCATAACTCTATTCATTTATCGCACAAAGAGAATTTTAGTGAATGAAAAATAATGAAAACTTGCAGCAAACTAGTAAAACTCTTTTTCACAAAAACAACGAAAACTTTCTTAAAAACTATAAAAAGCATAATTCTCTTTATAAAACAAGTTTTTTTTATGAAACTTCTTCATTCAGTGAATTATACTTTTATAAAATCAATTAATATTATTTCATCAAATTTCATGAAAACTTGCATTTATTTAATAAAAAGTTTCAATAGACGAGTTTCTGTGAAATTTCATTGCTTTTATGCCAATATTCATTACCATTATACAGATAATTCTTTCAGTGCATAAAAAATTTTTTCCTTTTTCAGAAAAAGAATGACACTTATGGAACTTTTTTTCCAAACTAAAATGTTTCCCGAAAATTTCTTTGGTGTACTTGTACTTACCTGGTGTTTGAAATAAATGATTAGTAAGTTCCGGTGTTATAAATTCATCTCTCTTCAAGGCTCTTTGGGAAGCCATGCCTCTAATAAGACGATGTAAAGATCCTACCGATCCAATATCACCTCTTTGAAATTCTTCATGTAAACTAACATCTAAAAAGAAAATATTATTAATATTTCTATTTTCTTATACTCCTGGTGGTAGATTTCCGCAATCGTGATGGAGTTTTTTTTCGAATGAAATAAAAGTTAAAAATATATTAATTCGACTAGTGTTGTGACATTTTTGTTCTTATTGCAAATATAAGTAACATTTTTAACATTATTTGTAGGTGTTCTTATATTTAAACTTTAAGAAAAGTGAATCTTTAATAATTTCGAACGCTCACGACTGCGGTAATGTGGACCCCGGTTTTACTTACTATTATTCATAACATTATGAAAACGATCACATCTCAAATAGGAATTTTGCACTAAAGAATGACCAAACCGAAAAGCGGCTGCTGCAAAAGCATTTGCCACAGTAGGATTAGTTTTGGGATCATAACCCTCATAATAACCGGAACTTAAAAGTTCTAAATCAAATAGTTTTACCACCTCTCTACCCAGGACAATTGGTAAAAATTCTCTATAGGTTATATGTTGAAACATGGCACCAATTATTCTTCTAGTTTCCTGATAAATCTTTTCATCACTCCAATGCAAATTCATTTCACTTAATTTCATGGCAATATAATTATGTTCATGAACCCAGACATGATGTAAAGCCAAAAGTCCCGGTTGTTCACCACTACGACCATCACCAGATCTTATACAATGAGTGGCTATAGCACCTCTTTGGCAAACATCATCTGCAGGATTACCACGACCAAATATTAATAGACCATTACGAAACACTCGAGCATTATCGGAAGATTTAACACTGCTGGAATAGATGGGTGAAGCATCTATATAGGAAGTAGCTTGATTGGTTTGTTCACGCCAAGACAATACACAATCTCTACGTTGAGCTGGAGCAGAACGTAAAAATTCTAAACAACGAACTTTTAAAGGCGATAGCCAAGGATCATCTAAAGGTACTTTAATGGGAAAACAAGAAGGATGAAAATCCTTGTTACCGCAACAACTAGGAACAGAACCATTGATGGATCTAATAAAGGAAAATTTTAATTAATTCTCTTTTAACTCAAAAGTTATAGAAATAATTCTAACTTACCTTGGTTGAGCAGTAGATGTTAAATCATGATCTAACAATTGACCCCATTGTGCCAACATCAAGGTCAGTGAAGCCTCACCATCTCGAGCACCATGTACTAGTAAACTTACAAAACGGGAAGATGATAAAGGACCTCCATCTACTGAACTGCGTGTTGAATCGACTCCATCACCATATTCAGGTGGTAAGAAACGATTAAACGGCATTTGGGCAGCCCCCCAGCGTAATCGGCGTTTATTATTGCAGGTACCATCATGTGTACGATATCTATCTGAAGCTGGCATACATGTTGGAGGATCTCGTGGTGAACATAAACTTTCCAATGCGGTACGCCTTAATGACACCCTTTGGGTATGAGCCTGGCGTGCCCAATCATTACTCACTTCATAACTAAAATACCAGAAAACCACATTTTGTTTTTAGTCAGGATTTTATTATCCAATTTTATTTTTATGTTTTAAATTTTGCGCAATAACTACAAGACATTTCTTAATTCAATGCCCGTTTTCAAATGAATCTTCACTCGTTATTGTGCCTAGTATTTATTTAGCAATCACAGTCTAAATATTTCAAAAATTACACGAACGGTGGTTTAAACAAATGCTCAAACAAACAAGTTGCAACTAAATTGTTCGTTTAATTTTTTTTAAGAGTTTAATTGCCCAAGCAAAAAAGTTTTGATATAGCAATGAAAATGAAAATTATTCAAGTTCGAGGCCATACTCTATATTTCTTTATTAGGATATTGTCCTAACAAATAATCTATAGAGCTTTTGTTTTCAAATTTATTAATTGCCCACTTTCAGGAATGTGTTTGATAGATCTATTTGAAAATAAAAAGGAGAAAAAAACAAAAACCGTGTATTGTACATATATCTACCAAACTTGAACATAACAAACAAGTTTTAAATTTTTTTTGATCAGTGGTGATAATCTTTAAGTTCGAGCTCACATATTAGTTCTCATTTAGTGAGAAAACTAGTTTATATGAGTGTTTGATGTTTTGCATGGAATTGTCACTTCTTTCAAAACGTGTTCTGATGATGGGAACCTAGAAAACTCCCAAAATAGACAGATCTGTTTCGGGAATTTTCATTCCTGAAAGTGGTCAATTAATAAATTTGAAAACATAAACTCTATTGATTATTTGTTAGGACAATATCCCAATGAAAAAATGTAGAGATAATGACCTCGAGCTTGAATAATTTTCTTTTTCATTGCACAATTAAAGGTCGAAAAAACTAAATTTTTATTTTTAATAAAAATTATATCAAACTTGTTTTGATATAGTTTTATATATCTTTATACAATTATTTATCATGATGGACTGCAAAATATATATTAATATAAAATTATATATTAAATATATAATTATATCATTATTTATATTACTTTATATAGTGCACTGAAAGAATTATACTTCATGATATTAATGAAACAATTCCAAAGAATTTTTTTTCGTAGATTCAATGAAGAATTCCATTATATCCAGAAAATTTTAATAATATTAAGAAACTTTTCAGAAACTTTTTTTCATAAAATTTCATAGTTTCATTAAAAAAATTCATTCGATTTCATAAATAAATAAAAGTTTCATTCATTCGGACGAAAAAGTTTCACTCATAAATTAAGATATTTTCATAAACTTTTTTTCATAAAATTTCATAGTTTCATTAAAAAAATTCATTTGATTTCATAAATTAATTCTTCATAAATTTAATGAACTATTTCTTTAGAGCTATGAAATTATTTCAAAGACTTAATTTGTTTATTTTTTCATAAAATTTCATAATTTCATTAATTTTCAAACTTTAGTTTTAAGATTTAATTCTCAAGTGTGTGACATATTTTATAGAGTTTAATGTAGCCTTGCATTAATTTTGGACTTCAATGAAATTGTTTGAATAATCGTATGAAACGGTTCATTGGCTTAGTTCCAATGCATTTTTCAAGACATTCATGAAAAGTTTTATTAATTCAAGGAAACTTCTTAATATTAAAACATTTTATGAAACTGTTTCATTGTCGAAATGATTCATTAGTTTTATGAAAAATTTCATTGATTCTGCAAACATTTCATAAACATTGACTTTAATGAAACCTGTTTCATAAATTCTATGAAAAGTTTTAATGGACGAGTACCAGTGACAATTTTCATTAAAGCTATGCAGAAATTCATTATTGAAGTGAAGATAATTCTCTCAGTGTGCAATATGTAAAAATATCCAATTATTTATAGATCTATATATGGATACATATATCACATGTAATTTCATATATTTGTGTAATTGGATGTAGGTGTATCACATTATATAATCTGATGCATTTGGATGAGGACAAAATTTGGATACAATTGTATCAAACTATGTATATCTAATTTTTATCAAATTAGATCTAATTGTATCAAATAATATCTAATTGTATCAGATTAGCTTTAATTGATACAATTAGAAGTACTCATTTTTCAGATATATTTATATATAATTCGAAAATTCACAAAATATTTTTTTGCTGGGGTGTAAAGTTTTTGTTGTCTGTCTGTAGGTCGGTCGGTCTACTCGTGCTTATACAGTTTATGGTCGATTGTATGAATGAAGTTATTTTAGTTTATTTTTGGGAAAATTAACTGGAGAAAGTGAAAAAGTGGTAATGGTTTTATGTTTGTTGAGATGCTTTATTTTTTATAATTTATAATTTATATATATGTACTCGTAATTATATATTGTTCTTCATATACTATTTAAATGTTGGTTAATGACAGGTTTTTTGTTAATGGTAACTAAATGTGGCATGTGTTAATTTATCATGATTTGTTAGAGTTTGTTAATAAATATAGGGAAATAATGGTTAACATATTCATTAGCGGTTGCCTCAAAAGAGCGGTTGCCTAAGAGTCAATCGTGTATCTTATGAAAATGTTTTCAAACTGGAATCAAAATGTGTTCATTCCCGTCCCGTTTTACAGAAAGTTTTTTCGTTTTGAGCTAACTCCAAAACTCGGAGATAAAACGTTAAATGCACTGAGAGAATTATCTGCATGATATCAGTGAATTTTTGCATTACGTCTACGAATTGTTACTGAAATTCGTCCAATGAAACTTTTTATTTATTAAAAATTTCATAAGCCGGATGAATAAGTTTAATTAAAAATAGTTTCATTAAAACTATGATGCTTTTTCAGGAAGTTAAAATAATTTTTCATTTACATTGTGAAAAAACTTCATTAGTTTAGTGAACAGTTTCATTAAAACTCGTCCAAGGAATCCTCTCTGTGTGTGGACAACATTTTTGACCGCAGGAGTATGAGTTAATACTCATTAAAGATACGTCATAGATCCACTGGACGTTTTTCAACCAAACTTTGCATATAGATAGCACAAACTTTACAGATATATGAGTCATTCCATGTCAAATTAAACGATTTTTGACATCATAATATTAGTTTGCTTTGAAATTTTAATTTAAAAATATTTGAGACATAAAGGGTGTTTTTTATACAGGTACTTAAATTTAAAGTTGGTAACACTTTTTTATCTGGCGGCCATTTTGTCAACTGTCAAGTGATTTATGTTTTGTTTGGTTTGTCATTTCAACGCCTGAACAACGCTTCCAAATTGTGCAAATTTATTTTGCAAATCATGGTTCTGTTCGAAATACGTATCGTGCACTACGTCCATTTTAGGGTCAACATAATCGTCCATCAGAGCAATTAATTTGATTAACTATGGAACGTTTTTACACCGCGTTTACTCTAAATGATAATATGCATCCGCAGATAAGTCGTACAGTGCGTACAAAAGAAGTCATTGCTGCTGTAGAGCCTAGCGTAGAGGTAGACCCCAATCAGTCTATCCTTCGATGGTGACCCCTATAGAGCCATGATCATCGAAAATTGGACCTCAAGATTAGACTACGTCTGAGCCAGCCGTGGGGGTCATATGCCAGAAGTCATATTTAAATTGTAATGCCAGAAGATTATCTTTCGAACAAAATAAATTTCATGTCAATTTAAAAATTGTTTTATTCTATTTCAAAGTTCTATACCCTTTAGTTTTGAAAAAATTAAAAATTTTTTTAATTTTTAAATTTAAATAACTGCTTTATAACATATTTTTTTCCAAAAATACGTGTCAAATATTTTTAAAATAATTGTCAAATTTCAAAGCAAACAAAAATGGTGATGTCAAAAACCACTCTAGTGGAAATATTCGTTAATAATTTGACAGCTGACAGTATAGACTAAAAAAAAAATCCTATGTATGAAGTTATTTTAAAAATTATAATTTTTTATAATTCTGTAATTTATTGTATTTATTTAAATAAAATATGTTCAAAAATATATAAAAAATATTTTTTCAAGTTAACCGATTTTAAAAATTTGTTTTGAAAAATTTAGTGGTTTTTGACCAAATTATTATATGGCAACTCTGACATTATAATATTATTTATAAGTGTAGTAGTTTTGAGTAAAAACTTAATACATTTTCTACTATTTTAAACTTTGAGTATTTGAAAAATTCATGGTCCGATCGGTCAGATTTACAAAAATTATGTACAATCGATAAACCAGTTTTTCAGCAGCGAAATAGATTTTCTTATCAACATATCTTTTAAATCATTTTTAAAAAAGGTCCCAATAAAAAAGGCTAAACATTTATTTTTTCAAATTATTTGGCAACTCTGAATAACAATTTTCCAAAACATTTTTATTCACGATTGTAGTAAAGGTATTTAATTATTTTAAGGTTTATAAATCACTTAATAACTCACTTGATCAGCGAAAATCATTTTATTTTCAAAAATTTTAATGCAGCTATTAACATCTTAAACAACTTTTTAAATAAAAAAAATCGTTAACTTCACCACAACCGTTAACTGCACATGTTATCTTAGACTTCTACCTTAAATCAATTAATTTAAATTCATTTAAGGTCGCTCCCGAAAACGTCGCTTTTATAAAAATTTGTCCAAAACAATTTTAATTACCAAACATTTTGCAAATGCAGTTTTTGGCCTAACTCTTCGGTCAGATATTAAAATTTGATTTTAAAATTTTTATTGTTTTTACATTTTTTGCGTTTTTATTTTTATTAAACTTTTTTGTCCTTCAAAGTTTAGTAACGTCATGATGCTTGTTGGCAAAAGACCCTAGTCACGCGTTTGATTACTAAGAAGACAAGAATGGAGCAAAATTGACAACTAATAGTTTTTTTGTTGAAGTTCTGAATATTCTGGAGGCTTTAGCTTTTCTAAAACTTCGCGTTCTGATGAGATCTTTAGCCAAAACGAAATACTAATATCAACCTAGCTAATATGTTTGATTTGCCATATTTTTGGAAATATACGGAGCTTGAAAACTTCATATAACTTAAAAATTACATAAAAATAATCTCGAAGTATATAAAAACAAAAAACTAATAAATCTGTATTGAACTTTAAGATTTATAGGAATTGCTATTAAGAATAAATTTCTCTCTGACTTAAGGAAAACCAAAAATTCTGAGAAAAACCTCAAAACTATAATGGAAACTTTTTTTATAAAAAAAAAAATCGAGGGCCGTATAAGACATTTTGTATACAAAAAGTATGATTTAATATGAAAAATGTATTTATTTATTATTTTTTTCCCGGGATCCCGCTTACTCGACAAATTGAAAAGCTCAACATTACTGTATGAGTGAATGCACATGATTCAAAATTCACTACCTTTCTAATAATAACAATATTTTCTTCAAACCACCACCATGAAACTTTCTGGACCGATAAAAAAAAACATATGACGAACTTCAAAAATTTTCGACACTTTTAGGTGAAGTATTTAAATTTTTTTTTTTTTTTTGGTTTACATTAATAACCTTTTGTGTATGTGTTAGCCGATGTTAAATCCATTCGCGTTCATCATTTATCTTTAACGTCGCAAAAATTATGGCGGTTTTAAATTTCAAGCAAATTAAAAATATTAAAATTAAAATTTTTTGGATTTAATTAAAGCTTTATCAATTTATATACCTCTTTGTTTTTATCGCATTTAAAAATTGATATTACACCACCAAAAAATATAAAAACTGCACTCAAAAATTTGATTGTCATATATTAGAACTTAAAAAGTAAACCGCGATTATTTAGGAAAACACACCTTTTTTTTTTGTCGGTTTAATTATATTTAGTTGGGTTAAGTGTTACTTATTTGCAGGAAATCATATCAAATACTTTTAAATTCGAAAAATTTTTTACAGTTATATTAGTTTTTTGTTTTTATATACATCGAGATTATTTTTATGTTATTTTCAATTTATAAAAATTTAAATTTTTATATAAGGATGCCTTTTGAGGTTATGAAAATTTTCTTTGCTCCATAAAACTTAAATTCCTTAAAATTTGTTGATGCCTTGTCGATTTTAGTATTAATCTCATTAAAATCTTGTATTTGATGTACGTTTTGGCGGAAATCATACAGCGCTTTAGTTATCACAAATGGAAATGTTTTTGAAAAAACTCGCTAGGAACAAAAAAAAAAAAAAAGAAAATCCGAAAACAAAATTCGCAAAGTTTTTAAAAAGTTTATAAAATTTTTGCATTATTAATTTCTAAGTGCCTTTTTGACGCAAGCCAATTTCAAATATAATTATGAATGTCAGACGCAAAAACCATACATTTTCAAAAAATTTACGCCAATTCTTTTTAAGTTTGTGATGTCCGTATCCCGTTATTGGTGCGCTGACATCAACTTGGTATAGCTAAAACTTTATAAACTTATATATGTTTTTAAATACTGTTTCTAAAATTCAATTTCCCTTTGGGAAAAATTGCAAAAGTTTAAAATTCAGAAAATTTTAGTTACACTTGTAAACCACCATACAACTTTTCACCAAACTGCGATATGGAAAATTCTTTTTTTGTAAATAAATCTCCCAAGTCTAGTGACTTCATTTTATATTGGTTTTTATATGAAAGTCAAAAACAATGTGAAAAAAATGAAATACATGAAAAAACTCTTGTAAGGTTCAAGTAATTTTTTTGAAAATGAAAAATGATTCAAGTTCGAGGCCTTACTCTATATTTCTTTATTAGGATATTATCCTAACAAATAATCTATAGAGTTTTTGTTTACAAATTTATTAACACTGTGTGTAATTTTTTAAGTCATGGCAAAATAACCATATACGGACACCACTACGTGATAAAAGACTAAGAAAAAAAAGACCCGTGTCTCCCAATTTTTCCCAAAGTCATCTCCTTTTTTGTTTATGGGCGGCCAAAGATTTGGGGCCTCGGTATCATTTTCGCAAAAAAGTGATAATTTTCTCAGGCTCATATCTTGCAAACCGTTCAGAATTTCGATTTACTCTCTATGGCAAAGTTGTAGCTCTTGTCAAAGTTGTAGCTCTTGTCATATCTTGCAAACCGTTCAGAATTTCAATTTACTCTCTATGCGAATTGCGAACATATAAAATCAAAAAAACTTTACCTTCCAGATCAAAATCGCAAAAAACTTAAAAAAATTCGATTTTTTTTTACCTTTTTTCCCGTGTTCAGGTCCATAGGTAGCAAACCGTTCGAAATTCAAGGAAACAATCAACTACAAAAATTTACCTACGATCTCAATAAACAAATTTCTAAAACATATAAACTTCCTAGAGATGATTCTTAACACTGTTTAGGTAGCGCGCAAAAGTGAAAAATTTTTTAATTTCATTTTTTTTTCCTTTTTTATCCTGTTCAGGTGCATAGGTAGCAAACCCAATTCCCAGGAAGTTTATATGTTCTAGAAATTTGTTTATTGAGATCTTAGGTACATTTTTGTAGTTGATTGTTTCCTTGAATTTCGAACGGTTTGCTACCTATGGACCTGAACACGGGAAAAAAGGTAAAAAAATCGAATTTTTTTAAGTTTTTTGCGATTTTGATCTGGAAGGTGAAGTTTTTTTGATTTTATATGTTCGCAATTCGCATAGAGAGTAAATTGAAATTCTGAACGGTTTGCAAGATATGAGCCTGAGAAAATGATCACTTTTTTGCGAAAATGATACCGAGGCCCCAAATCTTTGGCGGCCCATAAACAAAAAAGGAGATGACTTTGGGAAAAATTGGGAGACACGGGTCTTTTTTTTTAGTCTTTTATCACGTAGTGGTGTCCGTATATGGTTATTTTTTTTCGTGTTGCACTGTGTAATTGACCACCTCCAGGAATGTGTTGATAGATCTATTTCGGGAATTTTCCAGGTTTCCATCTTCAGAACACGCTTTGAAAGAAGTGACAATCCCATGCAAAACATCAATATATGAGCTCGAAGTTAAAGATTATCACCATTGATCAAAAATAAATTGAAGTAATATTTTTTTAATTTTTCGACTTTTAAATGGCCAGCAATTCTGTAGGTGAAGACTCTTCAACGTGAAACTTTGTATGTCATATATTTTAAGTATAGTCTTCCAAACACTGTTCAACGTTTCAGTGAATTCAAAAAACCATGAGAAAATTGGGAACTAGTTCTGAACTTTTTTAAAAAAATAATTTTTTTTATCAAATTCTCCATAAAAAATATATTGGATATAGTGAAATTTCTAGCATTTTCCAAATTCAGTTAAATAATAATAAATGGTATACTAGAAATGAGCTCAAAATTTGTCATCATTTAACCACGCCTACTTCGCCCATTTTTTGAAAAATTTAAAAACTTGTTCCATGTTTTGATTGTCTCTACGGGAAAACAAATACTCTACAAATACTTGCGATATACTTTGGTTTTTGCTCTCCAGTTGGCTTAGAAGATATTCCATATTCTTCTCTTTTTACTGTTCTGACAAATATTCGTTATTCGGTGTAACGGATAAATATTCGTTATTCGGTGTAACGGATAATAAGCAAATAAGCGAAGACACTATTTATGACATCTATAGATTTGATTAATTATTTGTTTTAAAAAATAAGCGTAATTATGACTTTCAGGATATATTTAATGCGCATGATTAAAATCTCATTAAACTAAAAAACTTATTTATTTATACCCGAAAACAAAAACACGTAATTAACAAAAAAAGTACACTTTTGCATTCATATACTTAATTATGAAAGACAAATTCAATAACAAATAATACTATTATTAGTTATAATCAGGGACCGGAAGTTCATGCAAATGCATGTTTTTTTTCCTTAAGTCTGAGAACATGGCAAACACATTATCTTTTCAAACAAAGAGTTGGCGTTAAAATGGCATCGATTTCTTAGTGCATATTTTGGCATATTTAGCTATAAATGTATATTTATGCAGATTTAGCTTTAAATGCATATTTTTATTGCATTTTTTTACTTGTTTTGCTTTCACTGCATATTTTTTTTATATATTTTTACTTATTTTGCATATTTTTATTGAATTTTTCTTTAGTTTTTCGTAAAAAATACCTTTTAATATTATTTTATGACCAATGAACATATAGACTAAAGAGGACTCAAGCTACTCAAGACATTTTAAGTGTTCTCTTAAATTTTACTGGGATTAAGTAATACACGTTTTGTCGTTTTTTAAATGCATATTTGTCAATACAAATAATTAAAATTTTGTGTTATTTATGCAAAACGTGTTCAGAGAATATATTAAACAATACAAATTAACTTTAATATTTAATTAAAATTATATATTTAAAAAAAATGTAAGTGCGGATTTTTTTTTTTTTAGTTTTTAGTGCATATTTTAAGATTTTCCATGCATAATATTGGCGCTGAAAACACTCTATTTTAGTGCATGAAGTTCTTGTCCCAGGTTATAATGCATATTAATGATCTAATATCGACAAAAACTCGCAACAAAAATGCTTTAAATAAGTTGTATGTACATACAGTTGCGCACAATAAAGTAGCAGTACCTAATACATTTTGGCGCAAGTGTTAAATTCTTTAAAATACATTGAATATAATTAAAACTTTTAAACGCTTTGAGAGTTTAAGGAGCTAGCATTCATCCGGATACAATTCTATTAAAATACTTATATTTCCCAGAGACGGGATCACACTTCTGTAACAATCCCCACTATTACACTAGTAAGCATCAATAAAATTATTAGTGTCCGACCGAACAGTTCGGCCTGAAAATGCATTTGGTCTGTATTCGGTATTTTAAAGCATTATGGACAAATTTGGCGGATGGAAAAATGTTTATTGGGGTGATTAGATGCTATTTTGAAGAAATTTAATTTGAAAAAAGTCTGTAGTTAAGCAATGAATTTACTGTTCGGCATCAGAAAGTTCGGCCAAATTAAAAATAGTTCGGCGGCCGAAATTTTAACTTTATAGCTAAACTTCGGCTTTTCTCTTAAATTTTATACACAAAATCGATTTAAATCGGCTCAACAAACATGTTTCCAATACCAGAATTTGTCATCATTGCCTCTAGATATCAAAAAACCGACAAAATATAGGTTTTTGGCCGAACTGTTCGGTCGGACACTAAAAATTATACAATTTTAAGCTATTCTTGTACCAAAATATTATATTGGATATTGTATTGTACAGGAAGGAACTAAAAAAATAAAACGATCCTTAGTGCTTTCAAGAAATAAAATTCTTAAATGATTTTTCGGGACTTGTACTACAAATTATGACCCCGTTTAAAAATATCTAATCTGACCAGGTCTAGTTAGATACGTTTAAGCAGATCTCAACAGATCTCAAAGCATATATGATTAGATCTAATTAGATCTCAAAGAATAGGGACAAACTTGAGGTCTAATTAGATCTGATGGAATCTGATCAAATCTGGGCAGATCTGATATTTTTAGATTTGGGCAATAATTTTTATAATTTTCTAGGTAAATGATTAAAAAACGCGTATTTTACTCTTAATATGCTTATTCAAAAGCTTGTGGCAAATAAATGGAAAACAAAGACAAGATGAAACAAACCATCATTTTAAAGTTTTTGACTATTTTGGAATTCCGCTATGGCTGACAGGTTCATTTAAAAATTTTGCGTAGCCATTTGTTAAAGTGTTTATAAATCCGGATTAATCCGCCGAGCAACCGCAGTCTTAGGCAGTTTCGTGTGATCATATTTTTACATTCCAAGAACAATTTATAATACTTACAAAGAATTATTGAAAAAAAAATATTTTTAGAGTTTTCCTAAAGTTTTCAAAATTTAGTAAAATAAACAAAATAACAAATACAATAACAATTAAGTAGAAATTTTAAAGCATGTCATAAAAGGAATTTATATACGTTTTAATTTTAGTGCTTGAAAGGGCTTAGATATGGTACCAGATCTGGACGAAATAGTTATGTAATCCTTTTAGATGCGAACAGATCTGGAACCAGATATGATCCAATATAACCAGATCTGCTCATATCTGTACACGATAATTATCCAATCTCGGAGAACCTGTCAGAGATGAATATATTTGGTAGTATATCTGATCAGATATAGGTGTAAAGTGCGTCACAAATGCCATATCTTTTCATATATGATCGGATCTGGCACCATATCCAATTACATTCAATCATATCTAGTTAGATCTTGTGTACAATATGAACAGACCTACTTGTAATGGATCATATATTTTGCATATAATACCACTATAAGTTTCAATCAGACTTGGGCGACGTCAATTACATTTCAAAATCGTTCACTTATGAACTTTTTCTATATCATTAATAATATCAGACCTACACTCACACTTGTGAGCTTAATCGATTCCTTGGAAAATTTGTAAAATCTTTAATACCAAACATGGGGATTAGTAACAACATCTGGGTATTTAATTACAGGGCAATTACTCAATTACAGCCAATTACATGTAATTGAACATAAAAAAGTAATTGGCCTGTAATTAAATACACAGATATTGGAATTATGTCCCATGTCTGGTATTGACAAAATTTAAAATTTCACAAGGAAGCGTTTAAGCCCACAAGTGTGAGCGTAGGTCTGAAAGTATTAATGACATAGAAAAATTTCACAAGAGAACGATTTTGAAATTTAATTGACGTCGCCCAAGTCTGGTTTCAATCAATATTCTCCTTAAAATTTTATCAAATTCACTCTGCTATTCTATTGCTCGTTTAAAACTTTAAATTGTTTCCGGAAAGAGATCCCGTTTTTGGGAAATTCAATTATTTTGAATAAAATTGGAAACGGATGTAAAGCTTACCCTTTCAGCAACATAACTCATTTTAAAAGTTAGTGTTAAATTTAATTTACTTTAAAGAATTTAGCACTTGTACAAAAGTGTATCAGGCACTGCTATTTTATTGCACGCAACTGTATGTGCTTACTATGAATTAAGTTGGAAAGAAATATCACGTTTACTAAACTCACGAGCTCACCAAACAATAGTCCCCGACCAACAGAGCGGTCAATGAACCCTCCCAATCATTAATCCAGCCAACAATACATAAAATGAAAATGTTTTAAGCTAAAACGATCTTTATGTCTGGAATTTTTATTTTAGTATGTGAAGAAATCGAAAGTATTAAAATAAAACAAAAAAAGTTGATGTAACCAATTATGAATATGATAAAATGCTAATAATGAACATTGAGGTATTTATTGTAGTAGATGTATATGTATTGTAGTTTGAATGGATTCATTCATTCAGTCGTATATGGATGATACAACCAACTAACTAATGAAAAAACAAGAGTTAACAATGTAGATGACGCTGCATAGTGGGCCAGAAAAGTCATATTTTGGCAAAAAGTACCTTTCATTATATTTTTAAATATTAGATGAACAAAATATTTAATCATTTTGCATAATAGTATTTTGTTGATATGAGCAAGCACCGGAAAACATTTTTTTTTTTGTTTGTATCAATATCAAATTTTATGGTTTATATAAACGATTTGTACCAGCACGTTAAATTTTGTAGATGTTATACATATGCAGATGATATTCAGCTGCTAGCTGATGATAAGGGATTTGGTCTTTCGTATTTGGAAACCAATGTTAATAATGATTTGCTTTATATTATGGAATGGTCAGAATCCAATTTTCTAAGTTTAAACCCTTCTAAAACGCGATGTATGTGATTTTCACAAAGTATGATAACTCAAAACATAGTTTTAGGCAGGGAGTCAATACAGTTTGTTTCTTATTATAAAACTTTGGGAGTGTATATTGACAATAATCTGAAGTTTGACTGTCAAGTTAACAGAGTTATAGCAAAAATAAATTTCGTTATGAGGCGTATATATAACACAGGTACCAGACAATGTTAAATGGAAAGTTGCTACATCACTTTGTCTTCCTATATTTTTGTATGGCTTAGAAATATATTCGGGTATGTCAGAAGACAATATTTCGAAAATGAAACTATGTTTTAATAGGGTAGTACGTTATGTTTTTGGGCTCCGATATTGGGAATGGAGGCATATGACTCCCTATGTTATTGACTTTCTTGGCTGTGATTTTAAAAATTTTATTGATTTAAGAATAATGGTTCAATTTTATAAAATCATTAAAAATGGAAATCCTCCATATCTTCTTGAAAGATTCAATTTTGGTAACTCTACGAGAACACATTCAATTAATTTTCCACGATTTTCATCTCTTATTATGAATAAATCATTTGTTGTAAGAGTAACTAGAATATGGAACTCAGTAATACCTTATGAGGATCGCAAATTCACTGGATCTATTTCTAATTTTAAAAAGGTTTTATTAAAAAATTTGTAGAAAGCTGCTACATTAACTGCCACTTTCGAAATTATATTGTAGCTTTATTTTCAGTATTTGTGCAAGGGGGTGTTTATACGTTTGTAATTTTTTTCATACATATATTATTAAACGATAATAGTTTGTATTTTTAATTATGATTTTATTTATACTAAGATCGGCAAATGAATATACAAAATAAATTATATAGTTTTAAGTCAAATTAATTTTTTTTTGTAGCTGCCATACTTATTAATCTGGATTAATTAGGCCCCAAGGGCTTGAAATCCATAAATAAACATAAAATAAAAAAAAAATAAAATAAATAAATATCAAAGAAATTTAAAATGTTTTTATAACTCAATAGAAAATAAAGCAATTCAAAATATTCCTCAAGTTGAAAATCGAAAAAATTATTTTGAAAAATAAAATGTTATTTCCAAAATACAACGTTTTAAAACGGTTTTTCTATTTCATCTTTTGTTTTAATTCTAAAAATATTTATACAGATATTATTGTGGAATGTTGGTTTGATTGCAGTAACAATCATACCATGTTATTGGTTAATAATGTCGATTTGGACAACATATGGCATAACTATTACATATGGTTTGAGTCAATAATAACAAATATGGTATTTTGGAGGATAAACATCTGTCATTATAATTCAGTATTCGATAGACGCCAAAGTGTAAACACACATTTTTTCAATCGCTATAATAATGTCGAATTTTGCGCTTAAAAAGGATGTTTTCCGGGAAGTCGGATAACCTTCTTTTATTTGAAGAAAACGACTGCTGAAAGTTATCGATTGTTGCTAGAAGCTTATGGTCAACATGCACCAACTTAAAAAACTTTTAAACGATGGTTTGCGCGATTCAAAAGTGGTGATTTCGACACAGAAGACAAGGAGAGGCCTGGTCAGCCGACAAAGTTTGAAGATGAGGAATTGGAAGCATTACTCCACGAAGATTGTTGTCAAACGCAAGAAGAACTTGCATTACGAGTATCATTGGGAGTCATACAACAAGCCATTTCTCTACGTTTAATAGCATTGGTATTCATTCAAAAGCAATAAAATTGGGTCCCATAAGCCGAGAGACGTTGAAATTCGATTTTGCATATCGGAAATGCTGCTTGAATGCTACAAAAAGAAGTAATTTTTTCATCGTATTGTTACTGGTGATGAAAAATGGATACATTACGATAACCCCAAGCGCAAAAAGTCATATGTAAAGCCCGGCCAACCAGCCAAATCAACGCCGAAGCCGAATATTTATGGCGCCAAGGTAATGCTCTGTATTTGGTGGGATCAAAAGGGTGTTTTGTATAATGAGCTGTTGAAATCGGGTCAGACGATCACAGGGGACCTGTACCGAACACTATGATTCGTTTGAAGAGAGCAATCAACGAAAAACGACCAGAATATTTGACCAGACACGAGGCCATAATCTCCCATCATGACAACGCTCGGCCACATGTTGCATGACCGGTAAAAAACTATTTGAAAAACAGTGGATGGGAAGTTTTGGCTCAACCGCCTTATAGCCCAGACCTTGCCCTTCTGACTACCATTTGTTTCGATCGACGCAGAACACCCTTACTGGAATACGCTTCACTTCAGAACAGGGTATCAGGAATTGGTTGGATTCATTCTTTACCTCAAAACTAGAGTAGTTCTTTTGGCGCGGAATCCATATGCTACCAGAAAGATGGGAAAAAGTAGTGGCTAACGATGGACAACACTTTAAATAATGTATCAATTCATTTTGTCATTATAATAAATGCATTTTCAAGCAAAAAAATCGCCATTGTTAACTAGTATACCCAATAGTAAATTTTTTTTTCTTGCCAAAAATTTTCTTTTGGATTTTCTTACTTTCGTAAATAAAATATTGCAAAATAATTTGCAAAAAAAAATTGCAAAATTTTTTTTACTAGTTTGTTCGTTTGCAGCGTACAAGTCGTGGATTAAATTTAAAAATCAATTAATTGTATCAGAAAGTTTTTTTTGCGTTCCGCCTATATTTGAATTTTATTAAGTACAGTTTTTAAATAGCATTTTTTTTTAGAAATATTTTTCTTTTACATTTTTATATTTTCGTAGAAAAAAAAATTACAATAAAAATTTGCAAACAATTTTTTTTTTACCTATTTGTTCGTTTGCAGAACGTAAATCGTGTATTCAATTTTAAAATCAATTAAACTGCCTTTTTATTTGTAATATTTTTCTTTTATATTTTCATATTTTTGTAAAAAAAATTTCATAAAAAAAATTTGCTAAAGAAATGGCGATTTTTATACCAATTTGTTCGTTTGCACAACGTAAATCGTGGATTCAATTGTAAAATCAATTAATTGCACCAGAAAGCCTTTTTCGCGTCCCGCCATTATTTGAAAATTTTTTTCCGTACTGTTTTAAATTGCATTTTTATTAGAAATATATTTCTTTTAAATTTTCTCATTTCGTAAAAAAATTGCAAAAATAATTCCGGCATTTTTTTTATACCAAATTGTTTGCAAAACGTAAATCGTGGATTCAATTTTAAAACAGACAATAATACGAATTTTGTGAACTAAAAAAAAAGTTTAAAGCAATTGATTCATATGATATGACTTCTGATTCGTAATAGGTTATATCAGAACCTCCCTTGATAAGCATTTAAGGATAGTCAGATAACATTAGAAATTTTATATAAAAACTATTGACGCCATGTTGAATTTTAATTTTTTGATCTCAAATTCGAATCAGCCGCCAAAACTCCATTGAACACAATTTATTAGTATTCAATACATAAAACTTCTAAAATTTATGTCCGCCATTGTGAATTTTAAAATTCTGATTCCATATTTAAAACCCTCAACTGCCTAATCCTGCTTTAGGGTACTTTTTAGACTTTGATCCCCCTTATTCTAGCTTTGGCCAAAATCCACACACTCTGGCCCCACAGTGCGCTGGTTTGTTGTTGATTATTGTTTTCGTTGTTATTTTTCTTGAAAAAAAAAATTCAAAGAAAAAAAATATAAACATGGCTAAATTTAATTGCTTAAAAAAGTTTTACTTTCATCATCATCAGCAGCAACAACAACAACAACCACAATAACAACAACTTAACAAAACAAGCTGCTTAAAAGGGAATTTAAAATTGGTATTTTGTAATACCCCTACACAATGTAGTCTAATATGCGTGGCATTAATATATCTATCTAAAGATAATATTCCACATACGCAGAGCAGAGTACAACAAATAAAGGGTGGAAACAGAAAAAAATTACCATTTTGAAATCTTAACATTACACGGTGTTACAAAATAGAAAAAAAAAATATATACTTTTAAAATGACCTAGTGTAGGTTGTACTCCTGGTTGAGTAAATCACTTTTAAATTTTCAGAATTTTGAATACACCCTCAAAATCTGAAGTTATCGATAAAAAAAACGTTTTTCAAGACTCCACGGACTAAAATATCTTCAACTTAAACCGATTTTTAATGTGTAAACGGTTTTGGAAACATGTTTAGTTAAGCTTTCCATATATATATATTAGGGTGGGGCGATTAGTATGGAAGAAAACAAATCTTAATGGTCGCTTCGCGTTTCTGATTCTTGGGATTGTACTGAGCAAAAACGTCCACTAGACCATACGTCTACGGTGAAAATCGAGCTTCCAGATTTTGACTTGCAGTTTTTTCTCAGACCTTTGTCACGTTTTTTTTGGATATTTTGGCCTATAACAGCCAAACCATTGAGATTTTTGATCCAATAATAAGACAAAAATTGTAGCCAAGACAATAGTTAAGAACTCTCTAGTACATCGCAAAAGCATTGGAACGCTCCTTCAGGCAGTTTTGGCCTTGTGAAAGTGCAAAGGGACAGGGTTACTTTCACAAAATACGACAAAAAGCCCTATTTTGAAATTAAAAATTACCCCTTAAACCCCACCCACAAATATGATTGATGCATTAATCTGCTAGAGAATCTTCCAAAGAAGAGATTGATACCATAATCTTGGATAAGCTTCTCCTACTTCCTGAGATATGTCCATCCCACACATTGTTACTTTCACAAAATACGGCAAAAAAGCCCTATTTTGAAATTAAAAATTAACCCCTTAAACCCCACCCACAAATATGATTGATGCATTAATCTGCTAGAGAATATTCCAAAGAAGAGATTGATACCATAATCTTGGATAAGCTCCTCCTAAAATTAACCCCTTAAACCCCACCCACAAATATGATTGATGCATTAATCTGCTAGAGAATCTTCCAAAGAAGAGATTGATACCATAATCTTGGTTAAGCTCCTAATACTTCCTGAGATATGTCCATCCCACACATTGTTACAAGCAAGTCAAAATCTGGAAGCTCGATTTTCACCGTATGGTCTAGTGGACTTTTTTGCTCAGTACAATCCCAAGAATCAGAAACGCGAAGCGCCCATTAAGATGTTCAAATCGCCACACCCTAATATATATGTATATATGTATGCACTTTTACCAAACCCATGTTTCTTCATTATTTGATTGGCAGAATCACTACTGTGTCTTTATATGGAATTTGCTCGGATTATTTCTTACCTACCTCAGGTATTTTTCAGGGAAGCATCCTTGGTCCTTTATTATTTAATATTTTTATTAATGATATTATCTATTGCTTTAAAAATTTAAAGTTTTTGATGTATCCTGATTATCTTAAAATTTTCAAGCCAATTTTTTCTGTAAGATGCATTTTTGAGCTTCAGGAAGATTTCGATGATGTAATTAAGTGGTCGAATCGTAATGGCTTGTCCTTTAATATTTCTAAATGTTATATTATGTCTTTTTATAGACGTCGAAGTATTATTCTTTCTGATTACAGAATGTATGGTCATGTATTAGCATCTGTGGGTGAAATTTTGGACCTCGGTGTGGTTTTTGATATTAAATTATCTTTCACTGGTCATTTGAATTTTATTATTCCTTTTTGCCATTTATTCGAAGTAATTGCACACAGAGAATACATTTTTACCAACAAAATTTCATCATTATTTAATAACTTTATTTGTAAGTACTTAAAAATCATCATCTGAATAATTAAAGTATATTGTAAACAGAAAATATATAAAATTAACCAAAACACAGTCACATCATTCAAACTATTGATTTTCCTTATCAATATTGAAAAATATTATCTTCTACATTACCTTTAATACCAACAAACAACCACTTTTCGGAAATGTTATCCCTTGAATAAAATATTTGCAGTTAAAATCGAATATTAGTTTCGCCTGCAAAAAAAACTATAGCTCTATCTAAAATATTTGTTTTCGTTACCAATTTTAAAATAAAATAAAGTTTTTTAATAGTTTTGGTAACTCTAATAAAAGATTGAGATTAGCTAACCGAATTTCTGTTGTATATACAAATATATTTTTAGACAAATATTTAAATTTGAAACCAGAAAATATTTCAAGTTGAAATTTAAAAAAACATATTTAAAATGTGTTTATGCTAGAGGTAAAGAACTTGCCTGACAAACGGAGGATCATCGGTTCAAGCCCAGTTTTTTTATTAATAAAATAATTTTTTTTAAATACATGTGAATCTATTTATAGAATATTATAGTCCATAAACATAAAATATTCAATTGTAACAATAAAAATTCGAAATTTGTAAATAAATGTCGTTTGTTACAATAGCATTAAAATTTAATAATAGTGATAGTACGTGGAAACACAAAAATTCGGTTGCAACTACAAAACTGTTTTCTGTGTGTGTTTATACTTCGTTTGTTTGATCTAGATTAGAATATTCTCCTTTTATTTGGAGTCCTAATGCTGCTGTTCATATTGGTCGTATTGAGACAATACAAACCATTTTTACCATTTTTCAACTATCCAAATCATGTAAAAGTTACCTCGTTTTCTAGTCCTACATATAAAGAAAAGTGTGAGTTTATCTTTTTTGTATGGTATTATGTGTGGCTTTATTGATTCTCCTGAACTATTAGAGTTAATTTCAATATATGTTTTCCCGAGAACATTTTGAAATATAAGTAAATTTTTTTATGTTATAATTGTTTTATTTGATGTATATTGTAATCAATTAGACATAAGTGTTTCTCATTCCCAATTTAAAATTTTGTTAAATATTTTTTTTTAAAATATTTTACTTTTAATAAGCTAGTCTGTAAGAATATTGTGTCCATAGACCTTAACAAATAAATAAATTTTCAACTTTTTTTTTTAATTTTTTCAACTTTGGCTCCTTTAGTTTCCAATACTTTATTTAAAACCCAATTTTAAAAAGTAATAAATTTTTTTCTTATTTTTTATTGAAAGTACGTTTAAGACAGAACAAATAGAATCCTTGTTTATTAAAATCGGTAAAAAATTTTAACCAACAAGTACTCCATTTACTTAGTATTAAACGTACTTTAAAGAGAAAATAAGAAAAAATAGGTTTTCAAATAATGTATTCGAACATAAAGGAGCCAAATTAAAAAAAATTATAAAAAATTAATTATAAAAAAAATTAAATATTTTAAATTATATTTCCACATTGGTTTGTTAAAAGTACTCGTACATGTTTATATATTCTTTCCAAAACCGTTAAAACTTTTAAAATCGGCCAAAAATTGTCTAAGTTAAAAATATTGAGGGTGTTTTCAAAATTCTGAAAATTGAAAAGTAATTTACTCAACCAGGAGTACGTTACTACTCATTTAAAAAGTATATTTTCACTGTCACACTGTGTTATTCATACAAAAAACAATATAAACAAATATGATATCACAAATTAAGAGCAATACTCTAAAGTTTTTACCTTAGCTATCTTCTGTCTTAGCTATCTTCTGCAATTACAATTAAATGTAAAATCGACCCCGTGTAATTGAAACTGGTTTTAAGCCACAGCAAAAATCGACCTGACTTTAGATCAAGTGGTTAAACGCCTGTCTAAAGTGTAGTGCGAAGTGCATGTGGCAAGGAAAGCAGGTTCAAGCCACGGTCAGGATTGCATTTAATAAATAAACATTTCATATAGATGCAATCAAACAATAAAAAACCATAACAAATAATTACAGTATTGTCAAAAGGATTACTGATGAAGTTTGTGTTACCAGAAACTGCGCAGTCTAATTCAATAAAAAATTTACAATGTAGTTATGATTTTTAGAAAAGTATGCTTAATCTTCTCTACCACGCCTATCTCAAACAATTGAAAAATATGTGCATATTAATTATAGTATTAATTGCACACTGTCTTAGAAGACGATGAATAAAATTCAATAAAATTCAAATTCAATAAAATTTACCAATATGGTTTTTTACGACTCCTTGCGAAAGGTGGCGAATTTTCGCTGTAGTACTTAACATTACGTTTTGGACACTTACGTATAATTAAAATTTTTCAGATCAGTTTAATTTAAAAAATAACAGATTTTGGAGCTGCTTTATTAAGAATCTGGTATATTTTGCGCTGATGTAAGTGCTTACCATTACAAAAATACTGAGAAGCAGCAAAAGCAACGAATAATTTTTGTGTAAAAAATAAACAAATAAAATTTTTTAATTCCTTATATGGATGCAGGTTGTAATGCAGAAAGTTTCATATCATTGATTATTAACGATCTTTACTAGTTTGCCCGACTGATTTCCGATTGTGTTTGGTGTTTTCGGGTATGTTATTAAAAATAATTAGTCATTTAACTTTTTTTCTGAAGAGCTAGCACGTGGAGCGCTAAAAAAAAATAAAATTATTATACTATATGTCTAAAATTTTAACAACAAAAAATTAAAATATATATTTAAAATTTTATGTAAAATAAAATATATAATATTCATATATAAACCTTTATACAATATAGACATGAAATATGAATAAAATCAGCGCTTATTTTGCCCAAAAGTAATGCCTCCAAGTGGGAATTCGCCATATAAAAATCATGGCATATGTAAGCAGGTTTGTAAGGGATTCTTTTTGGATTACTCCCTTAAAAACCGGCTTGCATGTAAGCAGCGTTTTTTACTGGGTGATATCATTACAATCATAGAAATAAACCTGTAAAAATAGCAAAAAGCAGCTACTAAAAATTACCTTGCAAAAAAAAAAAAAACTACCAGATTTTTTTACTAAATATAATTTTACTATATATTTAATATAAGAATAGCAAAAATTAATTTGTTGCCAGTTATATTAGTTTTTTGTTTTTATATACATCGAGATTATTTTTATGTTATTTTCAATTTATAACGAGCTTTCAACCTCCGTATATTTACAAAAATAAAGCAAATCAAACATATTAGCTAGGTTGATACTAGTATTTCGATCTGGCTAAAGATCTCATCAGAACCCGAAGTTTTAGAAAAGCTAGAGCCTCAATAATAGGCAGAACTTTAACAAAAAAACCTATTAGTAATCAATTTTGCACGTGGTTAGGTCTTTTCCTAACAAGCATCATGACGTTACTAAACTTTAAAGACCAAAAATGTTCTATTTATATAAAAAATTTTTAGTGTGTACTCTGGCTCAAGTAATATTTTTTCCAGTTATATTAGTTTTTTGATTTTATATACATCGAGATTATTTTTATGTTATTTTTAATTTATAACGAGCTTTCAACCTCCGTATATTTACAAAAATAAAGCAAATCAAACATATTAGCTAGGTTGATACAAGTATTTCGATCTGGCTAAAGATCTCATCAGAACCCGAAGTTTTTGAGCTAAATTTTAGTTAATTCAAAGTAACAAAATAATCTGCTAAAATCAATAAAAACATTTACTAATATTACTAGAAAAAAAAAAAATTATTAAAAAATGTGAAATTTTTTAAGTTGATCTTAATGATAATAAAAGTCTGTCGTTTTGAAATCAGCAATCTACAATTTTTTAGCAAAAATTTCTGTTGATTTTAGCAATATAAACTGTTATTTGCATTCTACTAAATTTGAGGTAAATATAGCAAACATTTTGTTAATACTACAGTTTTTGTTTGCTATTTTGAGTCTACAAATATTTAGTAAAAGTTTTTGCTTATTTTACATAGTAAAATGCTATTTTCAATTAACTAAAATTCACATCGAATATAACTAAAAATTTGTAAAGTTAACAGATTTATTTTTGTTGTTCTTATTTTAGTAATATTTATTAAAATTAGCATGTTTCTGCATGGTCATTTTAACTAGTTTTTACTAGCTTTTTATGGTATTTTTTTTTTAAAGAGAAGCAACTCTCAGGAAATTGTTCCTATTTATTATATGTGAGTCTTTCTTTGGAAAGGGGATAGTGGAGATATGAAAGGTGGGGAAAGTTTAAGGGCTTCAAGCATGCCAACATTGTAATTGCGCGAGATGATAAGTCTTGGAACAGTTGTTGCTCGCCACCTGATGGAGGGTTGGTGAACTTATTGAAGCTTTGTGGTTCATAGCTCTGATTCATTATTTTACTTCGGTGGGGTTAAGTTCTATGGGAACACTGAAGGTGGGCGTTGCGATTCATATAAGGGATAGAAAACTCATATTATTTTTCTAAATTGCTGTTGTTGTCACCGGGAATCGAACCCGGGACAATCGGTGAAACAGTCGAACGCGCTAACCATTAAACCACAACGCCACGATGGTATTTCGATACCAAACTGGCGGTTTTACTATTTTTATTCCCGCGAATTGCGACGAATACGGTATCATAATTTAATGAAAAACGATATCGTTAGGAAAGCTGCATTTAAGGACTAAAACTAACCGTTCGAGATTAGCTGATGATTTCTTAGACCAGGACAGACAAATCTATGTCACGCCACAGTGTTTTGCTTTTGCTTTTTTTTTTGTAAAGCATAACTTTTGTAAAGTATTGTTTTTACCAACAGAACAACAAATCTGTAAAATTATCTTTTTAAAGAAAACAAACATCAATTATGTAGTAAAAGACTAAGGTCGAACTGGATTGCCACATTATAAATGTTTGTGCCTCTGGTGGGAATCGAACCCACGACCCCCGCACTGATAAGCCAGCACGCTACCAACTAGCCTACCGGGACGCACATGAATTTTAATTTTTACAAAATATGCAATTAAAGTGAAAATATGAAAAATTTGCCACAAAAAGGTATGCAAAAATATGCAACAACAAATCGATGCCATTTTGTGGTAGTCATTGTTTCGGAAAAGTATTTGGTCGAAATCGATTTTGGGCTACTGACTACAAACATGCATTTGCATAAAAGTCTGTCCTGGTAATAGCCGACGATTCATCTAAACAAAATGTGTCTTAAATGAGTTTTACTGTCAGAGACTTCTTAACAGAATCATTAAAAACACAAAAGTATGAGGAAAATTAGTATATTTTTTGCACAATTCAAGAATTTCAAAAAATGTTTAATATCACAGCGCTACCAAATCAAAAACAAGAGTACCGACCGTTGGTCCTAAATAATTCGGCTACGCTGATTTTAATGGCACGTACCCAGTTTTTTCACTTGTGTGCTAGATTTTTGGCAAAATCGAATTAAATTTTTGTATTTTTTAACGGAGTTTTTTATACATAACATTTTTTCTAGTCGCGTATTGTAAAGGGTGTTTTTTTATATAGGTATAGAACTTTGAAATTGAATAAAACAAAGATGAATTTTTTAAATTGACATGAAATTTACTTTATTAGATATTAGCTAATTGCTGGCATATTACCGCCACGGCTGCATCGGACGTAGTCTAATCTGGAGGTCCAATTAAGCACACCAAACATTCAGTTTTTCTGGATGTAACTGTGTCTCAACATACACTTGAGGATTATGATCACTACAAATACGGCAGTTTTGTTTATTGACGTATCCATTTAACCAAAAGTGAGCTTCATCGCTAAACAAAATTCGCTTATGAAAATCGGGAACAGAACCATGATTTTCGAAATAAATTTGCACAATTTCAAAGCGTTGTTCAGGCGTCAGTCTGTTCATGTTGAAATGCCAAACCAAACTAAATATAAATCAGTTGACAGCTGACAAAATGGCCGCCAGTTTAAAAAGTATTGCCAATTTTAAGTACTATACCTGTATAAAAAACAACTTTTATTTGAGCCATAGAGGCCATTTAAACGACGCAATTTTTGCATGCAACGTTGCGTGCAATTATTGTTTGTAGGCAAACGGGGTAGAGAAGCAAGCGGGATAGCAAAAATTGCACGTCAAAAAAATTGCATAGAAAAACTAATCGTTTAAATGTTCATGATTTTTAGAATCAACTTTAAAAGAGAATTCAAAAATTGCCTGCAATTATTTTCTTCGTTTAAATGGCCTCATAGAATATTTTTAGTCTTTTTATAAAAAAGTACTTTTTGATGAACTCTTTTTATCCAAAAATTCAAATTTTTAAAAATATTTTTGTATCTCATTTTTTAACTCGTTTGCTTTTAAAATAAATACAAAAAATTTTTTATTTAAAACTCAAAAATAACTATAAATAGCAGAAACTACTTTGAACAATGTTAAACGAATCAAAAGCATTTATTGTACGTGAATTTATCTAACCAATAGAACTCCAACAAATTTTCAATTCAATTTTTTTTTTGAAAATTTGAAAATTGAAGAAAATGTTGTGAAATTTGTTTTAAAGAATAATTTTGTCGAAACTCCTCTCGAAACTCCACTCTTACGGAACCCTGGGGGTCCGCGAACCCCCATTCGGAAAACTATAGGAAAACTAATACTGTACGTTGGTCATTCATACGGCATATTTTTTCTTGTAGCGGGCTGGCAGTCAAACTTTGAAAAGGCTTAACTCTTTAATTTAATTTTGCATTAATGAAATTTTACTCAAATTTCATTCCAAAACAGCATTCCCAAGGAATGAATTCTTTTAATTCTTAAAAGCTTTAAATAATATGAATGAATTCTATTTTGAATGAGTTCTTTCTGAAATGATTCAAAATTTTCTTAATTCATTTATTAAAAGTTTGAATGCAGAAAGATTTTCTTTCATTCATTAAGTCAAATGATTAACGAAAGTTGTCATAATTTAACTGAAATATTTACATAAAACAAAAACAAATTACTTATAATTATTTATATCCAACTTCTTTGTATTAAATGAATGATACTAAAATTTCTTCATTCAATTAGTACAATGTTGAATTATTCAATTCATTCAAGATATGAATTCATTCAACACCAATTGAAGCTTTTGAATGAAGCTAGTGAATGAACTCTTAGGAAATGGATGAATTTAATGGAATATGAGCATTTTTTACTTCTGAATTCAATTGTTTGTAAATTAAGCTCAAATCGAATTAATTCTTTCGAAGCTCTGGGGACAGTTGGCTTGTAAAGCAACCTATAAGTATCTCTTGAAAATTATAATAGGATCATTTTAAACCGACTTATATTTTGAAATTAAATTTTTTTTTTTTTACTAATAATGTAAGTAGGAATAATGTTTGTTATATTAATTTTTAAACTTTTTTTTTATCATTTTTGGCAAATAAACAACATCACATACTAACTGATCACTACTACTTAGGAGTGGATGACCATTAGGCACCAACCACACTCTAAACCCCACCAACCAATCAACATTTTTACGCAACTTTTTTTTTCCATATAAAAAAAAAAACATTGATTTTTTTCGAATTTGTTTATAACAAATGAAAAAAAAAGAAAAACATGAAAAAAAAAAACAATAAATAAACAAAACAAAAAGTGACAGAAAAACACGTTTTTCAAAACACAAAATTCAATGAACTCTTGAAGCGTTGCAGTAGTATTTACTGCCTCTATTAACCCAAACACTCGCTGTCGTCGTCCGCCGTCGCCGCTGCTGCTAGTAAGAGAAAGTTCTGCCAACTATTAAATGCAGAAGTTTGCAAATTAAGCAAAAACTACATCCATACACACAAGAAATTAACAAAAACAATAGTACAAATGTTAAAATGTACATTAATACGAACAATTTGACATGAAAAGATGTTTAATTATTTCAATTGAATAGAAAAAGTATAGAGTGTGTAAAACCGTGATCGAGAACCGGTTTTCTCATTTTGAAAAACCGAACCGGTTTCGAATATTTTTCATTTTCGAATATTTGAGAAACCGGTGTTTTTTTTAGGTTGGTTAACCGGTTATTTTTTTAACAAAATTAAATTTAAAAATTTTAATATGGAGTCTAATATAATTATATCTCTTTTGATATGGTCCCATATATAAAAACACATGAAAATCGGTCCGAAAAATTGGTCATCTACATGTATCTACTTATATTAAATTAGATATAATTTTAAACAATTTTATTCGAGATTTGTCTATATCCGCGACAATAAATTATATCTACCCAGGTGAAAAAGTTCATATATTGTCATATATGGCCACATATAGCTTTTTTAGTTTTTTCTCCAATAATATTCTGTTTATTAAAAAATACAGCTATTATAATTCTATATACATGTTACTGAATACAGGAATTTTTTTAAAAACTTAAAATATACTTCAATATAAGAATATTCTACACCATTTTTAATTGTATCTTAAATTTTAAATATTTCTGTTTAGTTTTCCAATTATTCTGAAACACAACTAAAAATGGAAATGTGGGAAAAAATTTTATTTTTTAAATACAAAATATAACAAAATAAATAAATCCAATTAATTCATCTGGTTTAACCAGTTTTTGAATACTGAGATCAAAAACTTTGGCTTAAATAAAGTTTAGCCGAATGTTTCCAAAATTAATGAAACTTTTCCACACTGAATCTGCCAATGGTAAAATCTTTTGGTGGACCTTATTCGGGAGGGAGGGGTTCAAATTTGAAGTTTTGTTTTGCGGTTTTAAACAAAAGTTTTTAATGGATTGGCATCATCGGAAAGGTGTTTTAAATGTCTTTTCAAAGACTAATATATCCCCATTCATTAGCCCATTACGAGTCAGCTTAAAATTTGGTATTTCTTTAATTTTTTCCTGTTTTTTCAGAACTTTTGTATAAAATCGCAAATCAAAATTTCAACTTTGAACCCCTCCCCCCGGAAAGGGGGTGCGTTTTTCCTAATAACTCATTCTCTGCAATCGTATTTATAAATTACAGTAGTTTTGATTTAACTGCATTTTACTTACGTGCACTTTTCACATAACTGCACAAAATTTTGGTTTCGTTGTTATTTTACAAAATTACGTATGCAATTGCCTTCATTAAGTGCACTGTGTATACCTGCGCATTTAAAATAAGTGCCTCATGTTTTTGGCAGTTGTACATTATTTTCATACAAAAGATCGCCGTTAGCTGCCTCTTATGTTTTGCTTACTTAGTTAGTTTGGTTAGTTAACGCTTGTACCTACATAAATTTGTATGTAAAAACCTTATAAAATTTTTTATGAATGTTTTTTTATTTTCGTTTTGTTGTTTTTTATATAAATTCTATTGTATGAAATAAACAATTAATAAAAATAAATTAAATCATATCTGGTCTTTAGTTTACCTGCACTTTAAGGCAGGTAACCAATTTGAGTTAGCAGCGCTTTTGGCTTACCTGCACAAAAATTCGTGCAGAAGTTGGTTGTGCAGCTAAGTCAAAACTACTGTAATAAATTGAAAACAAAAAACTCTATAGATTATTTGTTAGGACAATATCCTAATAAAGAAATATAGAGTATGGCCTTGAACTTGAATAAATTCATTTTCATAACAGAATTATAGGTCAAAAAAACATAATTTTTATTTTTTTAAATAATAATTATAACAAACTTTTTTAAAACATTAATTTATATATTTTTGTTAAGAACTCGTAGACCGGCAGAGTAAGGGTTAAAAATAAAAAAAAAATCATCCTAATATATGATCATATCTTATCAAAAATTAAAACATATTAACCGTGTATGGAATAATATATGAATTCATAGATGGAGATATATGGCATATATGAACCAATATATGAACCAATATATGCAATATATTATCATATATCATCATATATGGTGTCATACATATCCATGTATGAACTTTTAATTTAAATGTATTTACCCATATATGCTCCCATACATTACATATATGTTCATATATGCTCATATATGGAACCATATATGCTCATACATGAAACCATATATGGCAATATATGATCATATATGAACTTTTTCACCTGGGTAATTTATATATAAATATATTTGATTTTATAAAATTTTAGCCGATAGTAGGTATGCTTTTTGTAACTTGAATTTATGCTTAAAAGTATTTAAGTTAAAAATTAAAATTTCTAGAAATCAACAATTTTGAAGACCCAAATTTTTTTTACGAAACTAGTGATCCGGCAAAAGAGGAACAAGGAAAATGCCGGCGTTAGCAAAAATGTTTGTCGACAGCACCAAAATTTTTTTGTGACATCCTCTTAACGTTAATGTTTACCAGACTTTGTATGTGTGCTTTGTTAGCGGTGCCAACCGACCTTATATAATAACACAGAGTAGCACACAATTAGTAGTATAATACAGAGTCGTTTAGAAATAGTAGTCAGACAAAAAGTGGTATTAACTGTTGATCAAAAAAAATTGAAAAATGGTTTAATCGCCATGTTTAGTGCTTGATTAAGCAGTTAATCCCATTTTTATAAGATTAACTTGTCTATATGAATGCCCTATAACCACACATATTTCCTTATAAATTTGACATTCATAACTACGGCTAAGCTTTGGTTATTTTGAGATAGGTTATCATCATGCATAAATGATATTAGACCGCATCATAAAAATTTATTTAAAAATTTGTAATACCAGAGCTCCAGGGGTGGCGTAGGGAAATTCCCCCGCCACTTCAGTATAATCGAAAACAAAAGAAAAAAAAGGAAAAAAAGAGAAAGAGGGGAAAGGGAGAGAACAAAAGGTGAAGCACATGAAAATAATTTTTATTTTTCAATTGCCAAATTTTTGACTTTTTTTTATCGAATTCTTATTAGATGTTGAACAGCTGTTCTATTTCGACACCTGTTGGTTGGAAATAATAAAATGTAAAAAAACAATTATGATAAAAAGTAAAAACAAACTAATTTTTGGTAAAAAATTGGAAATATTTTGTTATTTATTAAACTTTACAAATCATTTTAAATACAAATAAGCAAATATTGTGTAAATCTGTGTGTTTTCGTCTGTAATTATACAATACAGTGTCCCTTCGTTTGATTAACGCAGAACACAATTTCGTAAAATTATTTGTGTTTAATTAAAATGAACAGTACACTCATAGAAATACCCCGTAAAAATAGCAGCAAAAATTAGCAATTTTTTTTAGTTAAATATTAATAAAAGAAGAACAGCAAAAATAAAACTGTTAATTTTGCAAAATTTTATTTATATTCGAGTTGAATTTTAGTTAATTGAATATACAAATTTATTCTGCTAAAATTAGCAAAAACTTTTGCTAAATATTTGTCGAAAAAAAACAGCAAGCCAAAACTGTAATAACAACAAAATGTTTGCTATATTTTCCCTAAATTTAGTTCAATGAAAATAAATATTTTGCTAAAAAATTCTGTACTGTTGATTTTAGAATGGAAAAATTTTATTTGCATAACAAAAAAATCTAAGAAAAAACTTAAAAAAATGTAATTGTTTTTTTTTGTGATTTTGATTTTTTAATTTTTTTATTATGTCTATTAATAGCTGATCTATTTTACCTAGCTGATTCTAGTAAAAAACTTCGTTTTTTTACCAAAATCCTGTTAAAAAAGTATTACAGCTTTTAAAACTTTTTCTTTTTCATATCGACAGTCGATATAAAACCTTTATGAAAAATTTTACTATTTTCGGTTTAATAGCGAAAATATGTTTCTGAACCTCTCATAACTTTTTTAACAGATTTTTGCTTATAAAATTAGGTTATTTGAAAATATTCAAGAAAATGAAATAATAATGAAATAACCTAAGTTAACTTAGATCACAATATTAACCCTTTGACGACGAATGGTTGATAAATGTTGCATATTTATTCTTTGTCATTTTAGGGAAACCTGCAAAACGATTTGAACAAAATTGGTTGTGGTTAACAATAGTCAGATGTGGCTTTTTAGCGATACCTATATATTGTAGAATAATAGTCTCAGAAGCCAAAGTAAAGTAATAGTCTCTCAACCCAAAGTAAAAAATTAGTTTTTCATGATTTTTTTTACGTTTTTGTTTATAGTTTTTATAATCCCTCACACAGAGAATAAATTGGTGGGAATTCCATTGTTACCAACAAAATTTAATCACTATTCAATAATTTTATTTGTAAGTACTTAAAATTCATCATCAGAATAATTAAACTATATTAAAAACAGAAAATATATAAAATTAACCAAAAACACAGTCACATCATTCAAAATAGAGGTTTTACTAATAAATATTGAAAAAATTTTATGTTCTACATTACCTTTAATACCAACAACCAACCACTTTTCGGAGATGTTATCTCTTGAATAAAATATTTGCAGTTAAAATCGAATAATAGTTTCAAAAAAAGCAATCACTCTATCTAAAATATAAGATTTCGTTACCAATTTTAAAATAATATAAAATTTTATAATAGTTTTGGTAACTCTAATAAAATATTAGGATTAGCAACCCAATTGCTGTTGTACATACAAATCTATTTTTAGACAAATATTTAAATTTGAAATTAGAAAATATTAAAGGTTGAAATTTAAAAAAAACATTTAAAGTGGGTTTAGGCTAGAGCTATAGTACTTGCCTGGCTAAGGGAAGATCGCCGGTTCGAGCACAGTTCGAGGCATACAATTTTTTTTATTAATAAAATAAATTTTGTTGAATGCATTTGAATCTATTTATAGAATATTACGGTCCATAAACATAAAATATTCAATTGTTACAATAGAAATTCGAAATTTGTGATGGTGAATATTTCGATACTAAGCTGTATAATATTTATCGTAAGGATAGAATTGCTGAACGTACTGGACTTTTAAAGGGTGGTGGTGTTTTAGTTGCTGTAAGAAGTCATTATAAGTCTTCTTTAATTGCTATTGATGACGATAAAGGTTTGCTTGATCAACTTATTGTATCAATATCTGGCTTTAATATTACATTATATTTATGTGTCTCTTACATTCCGCCGCGTAGTCCGGATTCACTATATTCTAAACATGTTTCTAATATTTTAACAGTAAATGAGAACTTGACAGTAAACTCTCGTTTTTGTGTAATGGGTGATTTTAACCTCCCCGATGTTTTTTGGTCTCAACTATATGATAATGCTTTTTTACTACCTTCAAATGTTAATACATTTCATGAAATTGAGGTTATTGATAGCTTGTTTAGTTTAAATTTAATTCAAATTAATCATATTTCTAATCAATTAAACCGATTTTTAGATCTAATTTTTGTTCCTCATGATTGTAAATTTAATTTATACGAGTGTTTACTGCCAATATCACGTTCTGATGTTCATCATATGCCTTTAGTTGTTGAAATTGATTCATATAACTTTTTTAAATTCCATGAATCTTTACATTGTTTAAATTTTAATTTTAATTATTATAATTTTGATGCACTAAACTCAATTTTTAATCAAATTAATTGGCTTGAGATTTTTTCCGGGCATATAGCATCAAATTGTTATTCTGAGTTTTTGGATAAAACCTTGAATATTTGTAGGGAAAATATTCCGCTTAAAAGGCCAAAGCCTTACAAGTTGCCGTGATACACTAGTGGTCTCAAAAAACTTAAAAATCTTCGTAATAAATTTGATAAACGGTTTAGGGAGTCTGCATCAGCTGATTCTCAAACTAAATTTATTCATTATCAACGTGAGTTTAATTGTTTAAATAAGTTTCTGTATAGACAATATCTTCTTCAAAAGGAGGATGAGATTAAAAGTAATCCTAAATCTTTTTGGACTTTTATAAAGTCTAAGAAACAAGTGTCTGATATACCCTCTACTGTTAAATATGCTGATAGAGTTTCTCGATCGTGTAATGAGTCTGTAAATATGTTTGCAGACTACTTTAAATCCAATTTTGAGCCTTCAAATGGTAGCCATTTTAACTTATCTAGTTATTTGTCTGTGCTAGATATTGGTTATATGGTTATCTCGGAGGATGAGGTTTTAAACGCAATTTTTCAGATCAATAATAGTTATAAATCAGACGCTGATGGTTTGTGTGCGTACTTACTTAAAAAGTGTTCATCCTCTGTAACTTTTGCCTTGACATATATTTTTAATTTGTCTTTAAAGGAAGGTGTTTTTATTGATCAATGGAAGTTGGCGACAATCACACCGGTGTTTAAAGATGGAAGGAGGGATGACGTAACTTGTTACCGACCGATTTCCAAGTTGACCTGTGTGTCGAAAATATTTGAGCGCGTTGTCTATAATAGGCTTTTTTTTATAACTAAATCATGGATTTGCCCTAATCAACATGGATTTTTTTCAGGTAGATCTACAACGACTAATTTATCAGTTTTTAGTGAATACTGTATATCAGCCTTAGAACAGGGTAGTCAAGTTGAAACGGTATATACCGATTTTTCTAAAGCCTTTGATAAAGTGGATCACTTTATTCTTCTTGCTAAGCTCCGTCAAATGGGCTTTCATTCTAATTTTTTAAATTGGATAAAATCATATTTATCTAATAGAATTTGTAAGGTTAACATTGAAAACTATTTTTCAGAGCCTTATATTCAGACTTCAGGAGTACCACAAGGTAGTATCTTGGGGCCACTTCTTTTTAATTTATTTATTAATGACATTTCGTCGTGTTTTAATAAAACCAAATTTCTTTTATATGCTGATGATTTAAAAGTATTTTATAAAATTTCCACATTTCTTGATGTTTTTGATTTACAAGCGGATTTAAATAATCTTCTTGTATGGTGCAATTTAAATAGGCTTTATTTAAATCTTAGTAAATGCCTCCATATGTCGTTTTTTAGGTCATTAAATCCAATTCATGCTACTTTTTATATTGGTGATTATAATTTGGAATCTGTGGATTCAACTCTTGATCTGGGTGTTGTTTTTGACTCAAAGTTGTCGTTTGGGCTTCATGTGGACTATATTGTTCCAAAAGCTTACTCTATGTTAGCTTTCCTGAAAAGAAATTGTGCTGACTTTTCCGATCCAACTACATTAAAGCTAATTTATTCTGCCTTTGTCAGATCAAAACTGGAGTATGCTGCCATAATATGGGCTCCTCATTGTGGTACTCACATCGCTCGTATTGAAAGGGTGCAAAGGAAATTTGTCAAATTTGCAACCTCGTCGTTTAGGTTTACTGATCCTATACCCTCTTATAGATCTAGAGGTCTACTAATAGGTTTAGAAACCCTTGAATTTCGTAGGTTACTGCAATCTGCTTTATTCGTTTTTGATATTATAAGTGGTGCTATTGATTGTTCTGAGTTGCTTTCCCGTATTAATTTTCATGTTCCACCAAGAAGATTAAGGTTTAATTCTATTTTTGATGTACCACTACATCGTACCAATTATGGGCTTAATAGCATTTTAACCCGTACTTTTATTCAAATGAATGAGATTAATAATAAACAGCTAATTACTTTAAAGCAACAAATTGAGTTTTGGACATCAAAAACTAGCTTTAAACAACAATTATATTCCATTATGATGGATTTAGGTATTTAAATAAATAATGTAAATATTAAGATTATTATAAAATTGTTATATCATAGTCTGTAAGGATTTATGTATCCATAGACTGAATAAATTGAAATGAAATGAAATGTCGGTTGCTGCAATAGTATTACAATTTAATAATAGTACGTGGAAAAACAAAAATTCGGTTGCAACTACAAAACAGTTTTCTACAACTACAAAACAGTTTTCATGCATCCATACATGATAAACACTTCTTATATGTGCATTATCGAAAATTGAGTTAATATTAATATATATAGTCATACATGAATATACATTTCCATTCATGGTCATTTGTGAACATTAACGAAAATTAAGGCATTATTTATATATATGATCACATATGAACTTCATATGGTGGTATATGGGCATGCATGACCTCGACTCACTGCATATATGAGCATGAATGAGTTCATGCATATTGATAAATGGATGCAGAGGGATGTTAAAAATTCAGTTTTAAGTTTATACAAAAATGGTTACTATTTTTGAATTTGGCGTAATTTAAAGTAAAACACAAACTTAGACAAAATCTTAACCCATTAAGGAGTGACAGCCCATTAATGGTTTAGCTTTAGAGCTATGTTTCTCCTATAGAAGGAGCAGTGAAGCGGCAAAAGCAGCACAACATTTATTATTAGTCATAGGACCGCCCAAGACACCACGAAGTTTCGTTAAAAAATCTTCAGCTTTTTAAGTTCGGTCGGCTTAAACTTTAATAAATTTATAAAATTATTAAAATTCAATTTTAAAAATTATAAAATTTGAACTCAACATTTCATTATAATTATTTTTATTTTAACAACTCTTTTGTATTAAATTTTGCAAAGTGTGCACTTTTTTTTTTGTTTTTGCAAAATTTATCATTTATCTTTTGGTTAAATACACATTTTAAATTTGTTTTAAAACTTGATTAAAATAATACCCTATTCCATACCTAAGCGTACATTCAACTTGTGCATTTACTTACAGACTGCTAACCATAAAAACTTCACTCCCAAAGTCATGAGGTGAGCAATAGTACCAAGGAAAACAAAAAATTAAAACTAAAATTTAAACTAAAATTTAAATTACCACAATAGTTTCAATGTCAAAGTGAAAGTTGACTTTTATGTGATTGAGTTTAAAAATAAAAATAAACGTTTGCAAAAAATATCATGATTTTTGCAAAAAAAAAAAATTAAATTAACATGAAATCTTGAAGAACTTGTATTCATAGTCTAAGAAAGACTATAAAACATCAAACCAATAAAAAAAATGTTGTGATTTGAATTTATAAAATTTAAAACTTACTTTTTGCGAAATGCTTTAGCTGCTGTCAAAGTGGCATAAGCGGCCATTTCTCTACGTGTTGACTCTACTACAGGCGCACTGAATTTCGATAATAAAGCTGCTGGGTGATTATCTTGCAATACATGACCTGTAATTTAGAAAAAAAAAAATTCCCAAAAAACAATGTTTTCTCCACTGTACTACCTATGCTTACCCACCATTTTTAACCATATCTGGTTCGACTACACTGTATAATTGTTTCATTGCATTTAACCCCTCTCTTACCGACGCTTCCAATGCTATATCCATTAGTGTAGGTCTTTGTGACTTTTGTCTCCTGCTCTCATCTTCCAAACTATCACCAATATCTATATCATATGATCTAGCCAGACGTTGTGATAATATTGGTCTGGGTATTTCAACTGGAGGTAGTTCATCATTGATATTCAGTTTTATATCTTTAGGATATAATTCATGTATATATTCTTGAGAATTACCAAAAGTCAGTATTTCGTATAGTATAAGGAATGTAAGAAATAATATTTTTCGCAAAAACATGGCATCTGCAAGATCGATAAAATATAGAAACTTATTAACAGTCGATCAGTTTTTACAGTAAGCGAAATTTAAATAGTCGCATATAAACTATTTGTTTAATATGGTAGTAAATAAACTTTTGATCTTCTTATATAAAATTAATCATTGAAGGGTAATGCCCCCGTTGTCACATGTAAGTATACCGTCGCAAGTTGAGAATACATATTATCACCGAAATTATAAAAAAAACATGCAAAATATTCGAGTGTCTACACTATGAGTTGCAAGTTACTCAAATTATATGAATTCAGTAATGGCAAGTATTCAAAATTCTAACATATAACGGAACAAATTTTGTTGTAAAATTTTTTTTATTTAAAAAACTCATGAAATTAATATTATAAATTATCATTACCACGTTGACTGCCACGGCAATTTTCAGAAAACTGGCCAAAAATGAAAATTTGATGTTTTCACATTATATTACTAAAAACTCTATTTCTAGATCATAGGTATCATCAAAAAGCAAAAATTATGTTTTTTTTAGGAGAAAAAGAATGTACGAATTATCTCGTAGTTGGCTTCTGTAACAGAAATCGCTACGCAGAAGCCAACTACGAGTTAATTCGTACGTACCCAAGCAAAAAAACGCCGAGAAGCGCGTTACTTCTGTCCAGCCTGTGAAGAGAAGCAAAATTGTTTTAAGAACTTCCACAAACAATAAAATATTACTTTATTTCTTGTATTTGAGTTAATTTTTCCATTATATTGAATGAATTTTTCCATTATATTTTTTTTTTTTTTTGTTTTTAATAAATGTTCAATTCACGCAAGCCAACATTGACTTTTTGTTCTTTTCCCAGAAGCCATTTAGCGATACTAGCACTGATATAATACGGTTTTATTCGTAGCTACACAAAAATGGCAGGTTTAGTGAGTACGAGAAAACTCGTAGTTCGCACCCTAGAAGGGAACTCAATCTACGAGTTATCTCGTAGTTGGCAGTCAACGTGTTAAGTTTTGTCCTTTGTTAATTTATTTTATACATATAAACACAATCAGTAATAATTATTATTCCCTATTACTAACATTTACTAAAAATAAGTAAATTAGAAGGAAACGTATTAGTAGGCGACATTTTTTTTTTATTTTGACGTCTAACTTGCAGCAAGTGCCAAACATTCACTGCCTTCAAAATTTCTTTGTAAGTTGCGTAGCAAGTGACAAAATTGTAATTGTATTAGAAAAAAAGTGTGAGTGTATTGGGTTTTTCCCAACTTGTACTTGCATGTGGCAACGGGGGCTAAGTTTAAACAATATATGATACATTAAGCGAAATTCAGTTAGGGCTCTGTTTTACTACACTGAGAGAATTATCCTTCATGATATTAATGAAACAATTTCATAGAGTTTTTTTCGTTTATTCAATGAAGAATTTCCTTATATCCAAGAAATTTTATTAATATTAAGAAATTTTTCATAACATTTTTTTATAAAATTTTATATTTTCATTCGTTTTCCTAAATTATCTCTTTAAAAATTTAATGAAAATTTTCTGTAGAGCTATAAAATTATTTAAAAGACTTGTTTTTTTCAAACTTTAGTTTTAAGATTTAATTCTCACGTGTTCAACATATTTTATAAAGTGCTTTAATATTTCAATGTAAGCTTTTATTGATTTTCTTCTTCTTCATTTCCGCTTAACTCCCTGTGGAGCATAGGGCCTCTACAAAATTTCTCCAAGATATTCTGTCATTCGCTAGTAGTTTTAACTCGTTCCAGCTTCTTCCGCTGTGTTCAATATCTTTGAGCAAGCTTCTTTTCCAGGTGGTCTTTGGCCGACCTCTTCTTCTGTTGCCTTGTGGGTTCCAATCTAGTGCTTGACGGCTTATTTCATCAGGGTTCTTCCTAAGCGTGTGACCGATCCATTTCCATTTTCTTCTCTTTATAATAATGGGAATGGGATCAATTTGGCATTTTCTATACAATTCTTCATTGCTTATGACATTTGGCCACCAAATGTCATAAGTAATGCAAGCAACGGTTTGTAAAGGCCTGCAGTTTGCAGTTCAGTGCTGCTGTTGTCAGCCAGGTTTCGCAGCTGTAAAGCAAAACTAATAGAACGTTTGACTTGAAAATATTTATCTTAGTTTTGACCGATATAATATTGGGTTTCCAAATGTTCCGCAGCTGAAAGAACGCACTTGATTTTGGACTTCATGGAAATTGTTTAAAAAATCACATGAATCAGTTGATTGGCTTGATGTATTTTCCAAGACATTCATTAAGAGTTTTATTAATTCAAAGAACTTCCTAAATTGTTAATAAAAACGCTTTGCCAATGTCAACATTTCAAGAACAATAATTCAAAATTGTTTAGCATATTTTTTAATCCGCCAATCGCGAAATAAAAGATAAATGCATTTTTTAATATACTTTTACCGCAAACAAGCTTTGTACGGTGCGCCTGAGTCGATTTAAATAAAATTTGCGAGTTACTCCAATCAGAAACCGGATTCTGATTCTAGATGGTTTAAAAACTATTTTCCAACGAAAACGAAAATAAATAATCTAGGCATCGCTTTTTTTTTAGCGACCAATGAAAATCTGAAAAATTTGACCTGTCTTTATTTTTGTTATTTTCAATTTATAACGAGCTTTGCAACCTCCGTATATTTACAAAAATAAAGCAAATCAAATTATTAGCTATGTTTTATTCGTAGAAGTCTATAGATTTCAAATCGCCTTTTTCTCAGAAGGCGTTTCATTTAAAATAAAAACTAATAATATTTTCCTTTTTGAGAAATTCATCTAGGAATTGTTTATCAGATCTTAAAACGATCTTTGCCGATGAAGCCTCTTTCTGCGCGCTCTTTTGTGACTCATAAAATACTCCTACATATGAGCATTATTAAAATCTTCAGAATTTTTGAGCCAGCTATGAAAATTTTTTGAGTCATATGTGAGTGTTGAAAAAATTTTCAAAAATGTTCAATTAAGCTCATAAAGAAAAGCAAAATGCTTCGCGGACGATTCTGATACTGGAACATATTAATCCACTTAATAGGTTTTAATAATGACATTTGTTGACTGGGAATAATTTAAATATATTTTAATTGTGACTGCGGTTGTATAAAATTTACAACTGCAAAAACAAAAATTTAACAAGATAAAAAAAAGTTTTGACAGCATTTCTAATGCTATACAAGAGTATATTTAAATGTTAGAGTTTTAACTAAAAGAGCTTAAGGGAGTAGACTATTTTTTTTTTTAATTTAACCAATACTCAGGGGATGCCCTCTACTCATGCAGTGCATTATATTGATCAGGAAAATAGGGCATGGGAGGGAGGAAAGAGGGAGTAGTGTGTGTGGATATTTGATTTAAATTTCTCTAAGTTGTAAGTAACAGGGAAGACTTCTGCGGGAAGTTTGTTCCACATACGAATCGCTCAACTAAAAAACGTATTTGCTCTGTAATGCGTTGTGCGAAACACAGGACAATCAACTAGAAACGGATGTACTCTACTAGATGAGCGAGTATTACGAATAAAAACTCGGGCTCGAGGAATAAGTTCACTTATCTCAGATGAGCACCTCCCATGGTAATATCGATAGAAAAGTGTCACACAACCCACATTCCGACGATACTCCAATGAATCAATAGAGTTGGATACACTACTGTGAATACTAAGCTTCACCGCCCTCCCCTGAACACGGTCCAGAAGCTTCAGAATAGACACTGAAGCCCCTGCCCATATATGAGAGTTGTATTCAATTTTCGGCCGGATATAGCTGGTACAAATAAAGGGCCCGCCAAATAACTTTTTTTTTTTGAACTCCTGAACCAATTGGACTTTGTTTGGCGTCATCCCAAGGTCTTTATGCAAAATTCGTCTCAATGATGTCTCCGAAATGTTCAATTGTTGAGAACGACGGTGAATTGATGTTGATGGCGCTTCACGCACACTTTCTGCCACAGCAGCAATATTCTCGGGTGTACGCACTGTTTTTGGCTTTTCACTCTTTGGTTTATCGATGAGGATACCAGTTTCTTTCACTTTTTTCACAAGATAACGAACATACGGACCATATTCGTTCAGCGGAAGGATATAACTAATTATCTGTCAAATCAGACATGAGCTAAGTGTTACCATTCACGAAATAAGCACTAGTTGAAAAAAAAAAAACGTTAGATGGCGGACCCTTTAGTAAGGAGATTGGATGGTGTGAAGTAAGTCTTGCACCGTTTCAGAAACCCAATACACTTGAATGCCACTTTCTACACTTAAAACACGTGCTTATTCCAACGGACATCACACTGTACGCACAGAGAAATACAGTGCCAACCGAAATGAAAAGTGTATTTTATTGGCCACAACTTATAAATTCAGTTATTTTAACGATATTTACATTAGATTTCTGAATATTTTAGGTGTTTCAACTAAAATTTGGTTGAATTAAGCGAACATAGTTATGAAAACTAATGTTCGGTTGTACCTATGGGTTAACATACAACATTGGATCTTGCGTGCATTAAAATCGACCTTGTTCGCGCGACGCCACTTGGAGATTGTAGAAAGGTCTTGATTGAGAGTGTCATTCATGTTCTGCCGCATGCCCTCTATCTCCAAAGAGCTTGGCCTGTGATCGAATGAAAATGAATGACACTTTTAGATTTTTAAACAAATAATAAACTTTTTGCGTTTTTTGAGAATTTTGCGATTTCTAGCAATTTGAATTTTGAAATCCAGCTATTTTTGCGTCGTATAATTGGCAACCTTGACGCTAACTCGTACGTTTATTTATTTAAATGGAATCAGTTTAGTCTACAACACAATCGTGAATGCAAATCTAATATAGAATTTTCCACGTCTAAGGATAAATTTGAGCTGTTTCTAAATATAGTTTTTAAGTAATTAAGCTGTATTATATTTAAGATATTAAGTGTATTTATTTATATTAAATTTTTTGATTTAATTATAGTCTATAAGGAATTTTTGTTTCCATAGACTGAATAAATGAAATGACAATGATGATGATGATAAATGACCTTTTTGCAGATTTTCTCATTTTTTGTTTTACTTAAAAAAAATTTCGTTGTCAAAGTCAACCGGAATTCACGACTTATTAAAATAAGAAGTATATTCGTACAGTTCGGCTACGGCATCGGCCAAACCTTGGAAATTTGGCCGAAATTCGGTCAAAAAAAGTTAGTTCGGTCGGACACTAATAACATTAAATACATTAATTCATGTCGTTAATGTGGGTGTATGAACATTTTTAAATTTTGTACACTCACATAACAAATTCGATTGTGTCGTCCGATAATTTTCCAACCGAATTGATTCGGTTGCTCTAACCTTGTAAATTCGGTTGTTACAACTGAATTCTGTTGTTGCAACCGAATTGTGGGTTGTGACAAACGAATTCGGTTGCGACATCTGAATTCAGTTGCTAAAATCGAATTTACGATGTTGCAGTAACCGAATCAATTCGGCTGGATGAAATTTTAAAATTTTTATGAGAGTATACACTCATAATAATCCATGCTAAAAATACGAAAATAATGTCAAAACAATAAGAACTCTCGTAAAATGAACAAATATTGGTTTATTTTACGAAAGTTTTTGTTATTTTGACATTTATTGGTATTTTTATGCACGGATTATTATCATTGTATCTTATTGAAAATTATTTTTAAAAGAATCATAAAAAAATGTTTAGGATTTTCAGCAAATAAATTAACTAAAGTATAATTTTTCTACAAGTTTTTTGAGTTTTTTTCAGTCTACTAATATTCAGCAAACATTTTGTCTACTTTTAGCAAGGATTTCTTAATCAACTTCTGCTGACTAAAATTTTGCTTACTTTACTAACTTTTTTTTTGAGTGTAGTAGTAACTTAATTAAATTTGTTGTTGTAAGGCATTTGGGTGTGATTTTGAATCATGTAATAGAAACATGGAAAAAAAATTTGGAATACTACAAGTAAGTTACTTGTACTATTATGGCCATAATTTAATATGGTTGAATTGATGGCGGCGCACAGTGGCTGAAAATTTTATTTCATTGGCCAAAAGTAAAATATTTTTTTGTTACCGATATATAAAATTTTAAAGCCATTTGTTAGCTAATATATCCAAATTAAGGTAGCCCAAAAATTACTTCAAACTATTGCTAATTGTGGGCGTGGCATGCTGTTAAACACAACTGTTTTTTTAATTTCAGAATAATGTGATTTTTTTGTTGTTTATCAAAAAGAAATGGTTACTACTCGCAAGCTATCATCGATAATGGTCTGCGATCTTTTTTGCTAGGTTGGTAGAATGGCGGTCTTTAAATAATTGTATGACGAGACATCCCTACCATTTATATTAGGGTCGTTCTGAAATATTTATTAAACTACTATATTTTTTGTCAACTTTCAACTTTAGTGGAATGGAATTAGTAGGGAACAAAAGAGAACATAAAAATTTAACCACCCGGATAAAGGTGAAAGCTTCCTCTTTTACCGTATACATATATTCTTTTGCACCCGAGGCGATGCCTTTTTCATTTTATTGAAATTACTCAAAAATATTTTCAAATTACGAAATTATATAGAACGTTCTTTCGACTCAAATAAAGATTTCATACGTTTCTCTAAAGTTTATGTGTTTTTTTAAAATCAAATCCGAAAGCTCTTAAAAATCACCCTTTAGATGATCACTTCATTTGATCTCTAGCATTCGATATCAATGGACTTAGATGAAGAAGTCAGAGAACTATTACAGAACAAAAATAATAAAGAAGATAATATGGAATATTTGCAGGCAATACTCGTGTCAAATGAACAGTAATTATAATTACCCAGGCAAAAAAATACAATCGGCACAGTGTTGGAAGAGCGTCGGGAACGTTCGGTTATGCGTTGGCCGAACGTGGGATTAACAATCTTGACAGTAATGTCCTGTTACCCGATTGAACAGTGGCGAACCGTTGGATTGAACGAACTTGCCACCATTGACATAACGTTGGTAATTCAAAAATCAAGATGCTTTTAAAATAGCTTAAATAATCTTAATGTTAAGAAATATGTATAATAAAACACATTTAAAAAGCAGCAATACAATTCGGTCTTAGTATCATACATCACATTTAAATGTGTGAAATATAATAAAGTATTTAAAAAAAAAAACTTCTAATTATTTGTAATATTGCTAAAAACAATATTGTCAAAGAATTTTGCGGGTGGTACTGGCAAAGCACATGCTTTGGAAACAAAATAGCGTTTTCCTAGTACATACTATGCGAGTATTAGTTGTACCTTTGGTCATTCTTAACACAGTGAATTTAACAAAAATACCAGTGGTTTGCCAGTACTATTTTGTTGGTACGGTTGGAAATTTCTACCTGGGTAGATTCTGTTGTTATTTAAGTACGAAAAAACATAATGTTTGTAAAAAATAATGATAAATACGCAGGCAGAAAAATACAATCGGCACAATGTTGGCAAAGCGTCGACGACGGTTATTTATTCGTTGACTGAGCATCGGATTAACAATCTTGATAGTATTGTCCTGTTAACTGATTGATAACAGTGGCCAACCGTTGGTTTCAGTGAACTTGCCGCCGTTGGCATAACGTTGGTAATCCAAAAAATTTGGTAAATTGGAAATAGCTTGAATTAAATGAATTTTGAGAAAAGTGTATATTTAAAAAGCTGCAATACAGTTCGGTCTTAGTCTTTACATCATATTAAATTGTGTGAAATATGATAAACTATTAAACAAAAATAATGCTTCTAATTGCTTGCAATATTGGTAAAACCGATATTGGCAACGAATTCTGCAGGTGCTTCTGGCAAAACAAAATAGTATTTTTCTAGTACAATGTTATTTGTACCTTTGATCATTTTTAACATGGTGGGTTTTACAAAAATGCCAGTGTTTTGCCAGTACAATTTTTTTGGTACGGTTGGGAATTTCTACTTCGGTATATATATAATAATAATGCACTCAGTTGTTTGGATTGTAATAATATTTTTAATGTAAATGTCAGTTATGTGTAGAACAAATTAAATTTTTTACTAACCTTGTAGTTCATTTAAAAAAAAACAAACCACACCAAATAACTGTTTTATGATTTTACATTAATTTTTTACAGTTGTTTTTTGTTATTTAAAAAAGGTAGGTAGAGTGAGTTAAGTTTCTAAAAATAGAACTGTCGTGTTGTTGGAGTTGTACTTCTGAGATTATGAATGTAAGAACAAAAAACACCGTGTATTAAATAAAACTAGTTTTAATCACAACAAACCTCGACCTGACGATAGCTCAGTGCGAGTGCATGTGGCATTAGAAATCAGTTTATCTATACCACGGTCAGTGATTGCACAGAAAATTTCATATAGACGCAATCGAAGAAATAAAAAAATAACAAATATTACATTATTCAAAAAACAGGATCACTGACGAAGGTTCAATACCAGAAACTGCGCAGTCTGATTCAGATAATTGAAAATTTACAATGTAGTTATGATCTTTAGAAAATACACTCATTCTTCTCTACCACGCCTTTCACAAAAAATTAATGTTTGTTTATTTTTTACTAACATATGTGGTTAATTTTTACTACAATTGTTAGTAATTTTTTGAAGAGTAAAAACAAATGATAAATGTTAGTTGAATTTAATGAAATGTTTGCCGTCCTTTCTTCAAGTGAAATTTCATTTGTTTTTTACTACATTTGCTACCGTCTTTGCCTACATATTATCCTTAGTGCAACAAAAATATAATAAAAAATCTATAGTAATTTTTATTTTTAAAATGTTATTTTTTTTTATCCAAATATAAACCGTTTTAATAAATAAAGAAGATTCAAAAAATAAATACAAATATTTTCATATTTATAAATAAAATCAGAATCATTGCGCTAATCTTCAGCATGTTTATTTTTCTAAAATTAGCAAATTTGATAGCAAAAAATAGTTAATTTTTTTGTAGTAATAGCAAAATTTTCAGTTGCTATTAGTAACTTTTTAATAATAACAATAATATTAATAATAAGTTTCTTTTACCAACTTTTTTTGTTTCAGTGTAAACATTAAAAGAAATTCCCATTATGACATTTTTTAATAAATATATGACATTTTTTAATAAATAAAAAATAAAAAAACTCATATTTTTACGCTAAAAGCTAAAAATTAACTTAAAGTTGTGCGCCCCGGTAAGCTAGTTGGTAGCGTGTTGGCTTATCAGTGCGGGGTCGTGGGTTCGATTCCCACCAGAGGCACTAGTCTGTTTTCGCTACAACGCGCCGAAAGCCATAGAAGATAGTGCTCGGTTAGGGTAATAGTATATAATTTGTAATTATATGATTATTAATTAATAAAAAAAAAAAATTAAAAATTTAAAGTTCAACTTTGACCTGGAATTCCTTAATTAGTACTCAATCAATTTTAATGAAATTAAAACTGGAATCAGGTGAATTTTGAAACTGCCCATTCAAAATAATTTCTAAAATATTTGAATCGGTTTTTAAGTCATAGAACTTTGCCCAACGACAAATGATTTTCAGCCACTGTGCGGCGTGGCGTATATTATAATCTTCAGTAAAGCGAGTCCAATATAAAAATAATGATAATAATTGATACAAGATTATGCAAACACAATTGTTTCTGATTTTTTTTCAATTTTTTTTTGTTTCTTTTAAAGATAATTGCATTTAATTAAAAATAACTGCAGGAATTTTATTGCGTACAATATTTTTTATGATTTTTTTTTTTTTTTTTATATCTTTCTGGTTTTTTCATCACAATCACCTGTATTGCTAATTAACAAAAATTTAATTAATTTGTGTTTTTATTTTTCAAAAAATTTAATCCTTGTTTTTGAAACATACACGTTTTGAATTTTTCTTCTGTTTTTTTTTTTTAAAATAACCGATAAATTTTGCGTTTGTTTCTTAGATCGCCGTAAACCATACTGAATCCATTCTCATCTGGTGATTTCCATTAGAAGTCAAAGAAGATAGTAGAATACTTTTGTTCAACACTCTATCACCACCAAATGTTGTTGGTTTTTTTTTCCAACTTTTATTTGTAAAAGTTTTTGGTATAATTTTTTTTTTTTGTTGTATTTTTCTTGTTTTTTACTATTAACGACTCTGACTACCGTATATTATTATTTATTATTAATTTGTGGTTTGGTTGCTGATCGATGTCTTGTTAGCTGGAGCTGAATGTTGGTGTTGTTGGTGATGTTGGTGCTGTTGAGTAGCTGTAGAATGTTGGTCAGATGGTAGCCACCAGCTAAACTTAATCAAGTCAAAACAGCATCTTTAGAATCCAGTTCTGTTTTGCTTTCATTTAAATTTTCTTTCATTTCACTTTGAAAATTGTTGGGGAATATTTAAATAAATTTATTTGGATACCCTACATATTGTAAGGTATTATCAGGTAGATCAGTTGTGTTTAACGTTCTGATTTTTGAACTTAAAGATCTATCTGTGTATTAAGTATAAGGGCATTTTTGAAAATTCATCATCACTCCTTTGCATGTGATGCAAAGCGCGTTCGTTAAAGCATCAGCTGGCAACACTGCAACTGTCAAATGTTCGAAAATGTGTCACTTAAGCAGATGATGTGCAAATATATGTCAAACATGCATTACAAAAATGGCTGATGCAATAAAAGCATCTGCAGATTTTCCCCACATCATCACAAACTAATCACAGATGCTTATTAGATGCAGATCAGGTCCTAATACTTTGGTATCCAGCGACACTTTCTGTGGCAAAGAACTGAAAAACTTGTTTCTACTCTCGACGAAAAAAGTTTATTTATAGTCATATATAGCTTGATATGACTTTATATAACTATATATGATTATGTATACATATATGGCCGTATGTAACGATAAATATTTACATCCCGAGTAACAAAAATGATCTAAATATATAGGATCCAATAATTAATCAGACACAATTTAATCCGAAAAATGGTGAATACAATTGTATATACGAAAATCTAATTGTATTTAATTTCTTCTAATGATACACTGAAAGAAAAAACATGGTTGGTGCAAGCATATTCAAAGAGCATCATACATTTTTGGATTTATTATTGCGACAACCATGTTACTATTGTTGTGACAACCATACTCTTATATTTTTCTTAATTATAGTATAATAACTAGACTACCATATTATGGTTCCCAATTGATCTCAATATTATCCTATTGTGGCTATGGAAATGTTAATAAATTATAATAGTATGATTCCTACATTATTATCCCAGCATTCAGCAGAATCTGGATTAAAAACTTATGCATGTTTTTTTTTTTTTTTAATATTACAAGAATCATTTAAGAATTTACACATTTAAATAAACTTATTTTAAAATAATTTAAGAAATCAAATTTTCTTTGCGCTGATGAATAAAATTTGTGTTATTAAGCAGTTACATAAATCATTATTTTGTCGCTATGCGATGTTTACATAAGCTTTTTATTTTAGTATCTAAAAAAACCAAAACTAAACTTTCTCTTTTTCAGCACAAATATTATTTTGTCAGGGGAAATAAAGTAATGAAAACATGTGATTACAGCATAAGTACGCATTAAAATATTGTTAAGAATACAACATGGAGAAGAATTTCGTCTTCATTTATTACCATATTATGATTATTGTAAACATATTATGATTATATCATAAAACCACTTGAATGTTTTAAAATTTTCTTTCATATTTCTTAAAATTTTTTTTGGTTTTCAATTTGTTTTGCGTGAGTACAAGAAGTTTAAAAATAATTGACTTTTTTATTACTTTTTATTTAATTTATAGTATAATAGTTTCCCCAACAAAATTTCAAACAACAATTTCCAATTATAAATGGAATGTAATTGATTTCAAATAAAACCAACCTTAAAATTGTATATGGAACTGAATAAAATTTGATTTTACAATTTATATTTTATTGTTGCAGATCTGATCTTTCTATATAAAATTTGCGCGAAAAACAAAAATTATATATTTTTATACATTGTGCGAAACAAAGCAATATATAACGAGATATAATTGTATTAAATAATATAACATAATATATAACTCTTTCTACTCGGGATCCCATACTTATTTTTATAAAAAGTTTTAATATAGCACAATATATCATCATATATCATAATATCTTATGTTATATGTAAGTAGATTTTATTTTTTTTATCATATATAGTAGATATAGCTATATATGAGATCATATATACTTCCAAATATTCCATGTAAGATATTCTTTCGATTTCTTGCAAATCCCATCAAAAAAAAAGTAAGCGGGATAGGTTGGCATATCAGAACTGGTGTTCATTGGCAACCATCTTAAAACCAACAAATTTTCAGAGATCGGCAGTATGTACTTCATTTAAATCGTTCTCCGGGGGACCTGATTGCGTTCCTTTGGGAGCTTTAATGTTTGACGATTTATTGATTTAGGAAATATTAAGTGGTTGGCATTAGATATTTTCAAGGTTTTCGAACGTGTGAAAAAGCTTACATTGAGTTTTTTAAGTTATTACACTTTTAGAGTTGTTTTAAGTCTAATGCAAAGACTTTCAGCTGAATTCAGGGTTTCCACCGGTTTTCATTCTTTCCTTCCTCACTTTTTACTATCTTTTTAAATAATAATTCGGGCCAAATCACATCAATATTTTTCATTTACATTTCATCGACCAGAGGCCAAGCCTTTTGTTGGCTGGGGACATTGGGTCAATAATGTCTTCTAAACTTAGGGGGGTGTTGATATTGCGGAATTTGATCCTCTTGATATTGATGATGTGAAGACCGCTGGCAAAATAACGTTATTAATGTGTCGAAAGAAGCATTCACGTGTTTCGGGTTTCTTAACTGGGCAAGAACTACTTCACTTTATCTGATCTTTACATTTTTTATGCCAGCTACATATATTCCGCCAAAACTTAAACTCAAATGTTTCAAAGTCTCTTTTAGAGCTTATGGATCATATTAAAAGGACAGTAGGGTAACATACACCACTACATCGATTGATTAAGTGGATCACACAATGTATTACAAGAAAATTTCGTTTTTTTCGTGCTATCCGCATGTGGGATAAAATCACCGCAGAAGTCTTTCCTGTCATTTACAACTAAGAAAAATTCCACATACACTACTCAATCTTTTCTCTATCCTTTAATTTAATTTCCTCTTATCAACGCCATGAACTAAATTAGTAGAGACATTCGAGTTGGTCATTTTAGTTCCTTCAACATATCATTTCTGATTGAAAAAATAAATGAATGAACTAAAAGAACGATCTAGTTCAACATATCACCTCTTAGGGTCGATCTTTACCAACTCTAACTTTTTTAATTACTTTTTTCAGCTTGTCTTTTACCACTTGACTTTTACGATTGTCTTCATATCTGTATCAGGCATATAACAATACAAAAAATTACTCTTTTTATTTTATTTACATACAACTAATATCTTGTTTCAAGCAGCGATGCTAATTTAGCGTTTTTCTCGCTAGATTTAGCGTTTTTTTACTACCCGAAACTAGCATAATTTTCTTTTTGCTCTTTTTATAAAAAAGGCGCTAGGTTGGCTCCTTTCGCTTTTTTATTAAGCTTTTTTTAGCGCCTTTCCGAAAATAATTGTTCCTAATATTGACGTTTTTATGCCAAAAATGCAACTTTTTCATAATTTTTTTTTTTCAGAATTTAGCATAAAATAATTTAAAATTCTTCTAAAAGCAATTTTTTTTTTATAAATTTGTACAAAAATTGTTATTTTCTTTTGTAATCTTTAAAATTTCTAAGAAAAAAGAATGTAACATTATGCTATTAAAGTGCTTTTTAGCACTTTTTAACCAATTTGCCGCAGAAATTATAATTAGCATCTAGCATTTTTTTTAGCGCCTAACCTAACTGCGCGTTTTGTTTCAAAATAGTTGGCATCCCTGGTTTAAAGTGACACCAAATCGCTTTAGGCTGCATTAAGTTCCCAATACAACAGCATCACCATTAAGAAAAGAAACACCAAACAATCAAACCAACCAACACCCATACACATTATTACCAACCATTCCATCTAACCAACAACAACAGCAACAAATGCTGTTATGGACCGACCGGCCATTTGATCGACGACCATATGTTTTTTTTTAGAGTGGAGAAAGTTCTTTTTTTTAAATTTTTTTAATTTTATATTGTTAATAAACTTCAAAATTACGTATTAGATACACTAACAAACACCAACAATATTTGTAGATCTTGTTAGATTTAATTTCCCTTTGTATACAGAATTTTTAAAAGAGTGATATTTGTTTTTTGTGACTTTTAAAAAAGTAAAAGGAATTTATACTTGGTTTCTTTATTTTGTCACTATGATTTATAGCGAATATTTTTTCTGTTTGCCAACAATTTCGTAAACATTGTTTTGTATACATATTTGTTTTAAAATTCGCACATTAACATTTGCATTTGGTTTCCAGCCTATTGCGATAAAATTTGGAAATGTTATAAAGAATCAAAAATTAAGAGAACCATATGGGGTCGAAAATGACCCAATTTTATGTTTTTTGCTATTTTTTTCATATTTCTTTGACAGAAACTATATAAATATAAAATTGGTATCTAATGAAAAGTATTTGAAATGCTCATCACTGGTATACTGTTCATGCTCAAATTTTCATAGTATTTGCAAAAATACATACTTTTTGGTGTTCGAGTTAAAAAAATTATGTACGGTCTTATGTTTTTTCATATTAAAATATATTATAATATGTGATTATATAAGGCTATATCAGATTGTAAGTTCCTTATGTGGATATAACGATATATTAATATATATTGACATTTATAAATTTAGATATTAAGCATATATGCTAAATATAATAAGATATTGTCATATATAATAATACATTCTCATATATAACACAATATGTAATCGTATATGGTGACATATAAGCAATATAATTTAAGATATAATAATATATACTGCATTATAAAAAATATTTTTGTGTTTTATATAAGATATGTTTATGTATGGTGCCATATATATAATGCAAGATATAATTATATTAGATAATAAGATTAACAATTTAGTTTGACATATGATTATATATGGTCTAACATAATTAACATTATCTATGGGTATAACACATAATTAAATATTGTTATATATAACTCCATACAAAATTATATATGCGCAGATATCCAACTTATTTTTCTTTAAATTTTTTTTTAATATTTTTATTCAAAAGAGTATATGTCATGGGATATAAGTAAATCCCATTTAATCTCAAAATATCTCATTCTATCCTACAAAAATTGTTTATTTTTTATATCTAATAAGATCCTAAATTAATCCCACAGTCTATTTTAGGATATATCGGGATCTTAAATTAGATATTTTTGGATCCCCAAATTTGAGATCAATTTTGATCCAACTTAATCCAGTAATATATTTGTACTAGAAGGTATAGGCAGTTCAGGTACAAACTCACATATGAGCAATTCCATTTAATATCACCGTGAAATTAATCGATGTTTTCCGATTTTGATAAAATTTTGTGAGTGTGTGCGGTAGTGAACGCAAGTATTAAAAATTTTTTTTTTTTTTTTTTTTTGGAAAACTCTGAAAAACCCTATAGCTTCAAATTGTGGGGTAGGGACTTTACTTAAAAGGTCACAACTTTTTATGTGTTAAAAATACACTCACACACACTCACAAAATTTTATCAAAATCGAAAAACATCGATTAATTTCACGGTGATATTAAATGGAATTGCTCATATATTCTTCTCTATTAACTTCTAGTGAACACTTATTTTTTCTTTTTTAGATATTCGAGCGCGTTTGGATTTTTTACGAAGTTTCCCGAAGCACAGGGTGACAACTCTATGTCCAAAACATACGAGTAAGCAATAAGGGAATCAAAATCCATATTTTTAAAAATACATTACTGCTATGTAAAAATACAAATTTTTGTTTTTTTTTATATGTAACTAAAGGGTCCGCCATCTAACGTTTTTTTTTTTCAACTAGGTCTTATTTCGTGAATGGTAACACTTAGCTCATGTCTGATTTGACAGATAATTAGTTTTATCCTTCCGCTGAACGAATATGGTTGTGAATACGCTTGAACAACGCTGGGAAATATTGCGACATTACTTTGAAAATCATGGTAATGTTGCAGAATATGTGCCGATACACCCAAAACGAGTCACTGTTTGATGCGGATTTTGGTCCAGAGGCATAATTGGGCCATTTTTCTTCGAAAATGAGCAAGGAGTGGCCGTTACAGTCAATGGCGATCGTTATCGGGATATGTTGAACGAATTTTTGTTCACACAAATTGAAGAGGAGGAAATACAGCTGCACACAATCGATAATGTGCTTAAAAATTGGACCGATCGTGTAGGCTACTGCATGGCCAGCCGAGGCAGCCATTTGAATGAAATTATTTTCCATTATTAACCGGAAGGATTGTACTTTCAAATAAAAAAAGAAATTTGAGAAAATATTCAGTAGTTTTTTTTTTATAGCATTTTCAAAAAAAAAAAGTTATTTGGCGGACCCTTTATATACTATAAATCGCACTTTAATACGTCAATTTTAAAATGCTTTTAACGATATACAATACTTAACACATTTAACAAACATAAACGTAACAAAAGCTTAAAAAAAATTTTGAAAGCACTTTGCGTCAAAAAGATATAAAATGTATAAGACCTGTTTACTTATCTCACAATAACCAAAGGTAAGGACTCATATTAACCATAGTTATGAATGCTAAATTTACATGGAAATATCTGCGGATAAAGTTAAACTCTGGTTATTTTTAGAAAAGTTACTCACCCTTAATCAAATAGTCCATTTTAAGTTAAATTGCCCGCTATTTCATAACCGTATAACCGTTGCGGATCATTTATATATCTTTTTAAAAGAGGGAAAACAGTTTTGAAAAACGGTGTTCCCATAGCACTTAACCCCACCGAAGTAAAATAATGAATCAGGGCTATGAAACAAAAAGCTTCAATAAATTCGCCAACTCTACATCAGGTGGCGAGCAACAACTGTTCTAAGACTTATCGTCTCGCGCAATTACAGTGTTGCCATGTTTGAAGCCCTTCATCTTTTACCACCTTTCATCTCTCCACTATCCCCTTTCCAAAGAAAGCAACACATTAATTAATAGGAAGAATTTCCTGAGTGTTGCTTCTCTTTTTTTTAAAACAAAAAAAAAAAAAAGCGAATCAAAATCCATATTTTTGAAAATACATTACTGCTGTGTAAAAATACAATTTTTTTTTTATATGTAACTATATGCTATAAATCGCACTTTAATACGTCAATTTTAAAATGCTTTTTAACGATATAAAGGGTCCGCCATCTAACGGTTTTTTTTTCAACTAGTGCTTATTTCGTGAATGGTAACACTTAGCTCATGTCTGATTTGACAGATAATTAGTTTTATCCTTCCGCTGAACGAATATGGTCCGTATGTTCGTTATCTTGTGAAAAAAGTGAAAGAAACTGGCATCCTCATCGATAAACCAAAGCGTGAAAAGCCAAAAACAGTGCGTACACCCGATAATATTGCTGCTGTGGCAGAAAGTGTGCGTGAAGCGCCATCAACATCAATTCACCGTCGTTCTTAACAATTGAAAATTTCAGAGACATCATTGAGACGAATTTTGCATAAAGACCTTGGTATGACGCCATACAAAGTCCAATTGGTTCAGGAGTTCAAAAAAAAAAAGTTATTTGGCGGATCCTTTACAATACTTAACATATTTAACAAACATAAACGTAACAAAAGCTTAAAAAAAAATTTGAAAGCACTTTGCGTCAAAAAGATATAAAATGTATAAGACCTGTTTACTTATCTCACAATAACCAAAGGTAAGGACTCATATTAACCATAGTTATGAATGCTAAATTTATATGGAAATATCTGCGGATATAGTTAAACTTTGGTTATTTTTAGAAAAGTTACTCACCCTAAATCAAATAGTCCATTTTAAGTTAAATTGCCCGCTATTTCATAACCGTATAACCGATGCGGATCATTTATATATCTTTTTAAAAAAGGGAACACAGTTTTAAAATCGTATAAAAAGTTTTGAAAAACGTATATCTAGTATTTATTTAATTTATTTTATTTATATTATCTAGTATTTGATTAATTTTTTTCATCAAGTTAACATTTGGAATATATTTTACATTTTGTAAAATCAACATTTAATAGGTCAAATACAAATTAAGCATATAAATTATATTTATTGATGATTTGGGCTCGGAAGTTACTGCTTTTGTTTTATATACATTAGGGTGTGCCAAAGTTGTATGGGTAAACAAAATCGTGCTAGAGATCAGCACTCCCCCCAGAAATATTCGTTTTTATATCAAAATACACTATGCAAAAAATTATGGTGATCGCTTAAGGTGAAAGGGTGCCTCAAACGCCATGAAAATAGGGAAATATGACAAATTTGACCATTAGATAAAAAAAATTTTTTTTTTATTCAATTTCGAAAGAAATAAAATTTTTGTACTAAGTTCGATGACAACTATTCACAAAAAAAATATTAGTTTTCCAGGACATCGTTAACCTATTTAAACTTACGATACAAAAAGGGCAGTTATTTGTAGGGTACCCAAAAGCAACATTTTTACATATTTGCAAATTTTATTAAAGACAATTTTTAAAAATTAAAATCGCTCTCCACTAGTTTTTTATATCTATCGTAAAGATAAAAAATGTGAAATATTATAAATATACGTTCGCTAGTTTTTTTTTATAGCGGTTTGAATTAAGCGGATTTAAAGGAAATTTAATTTTTGGCTGTATTTTCTTTAATTTTGAACTTATAACTACGTTTTGAACAAAATTGACAGAATTGGCTTGTAACTGATTTAATTGGATCATAAATTTTAGTTAGTAAATAATTTTTTCATCTAATGGTCAAATTTAACATATTTTCCTATTTTCAAGGCGTTTGAGGCACCCTTTCCCCTTAAGCAAACAGCATAATTTTTTGCATAGTGTATTTTGATACTAAACCGAATACTTCTAGAGGGAGTGACGGTATAAAACCGAAAGTTAACATTTTAGGCGCCCCTAATGTATATGAAATAAATATTTAAAATCGTTAAATACGTGCTTAAAATTTAAAAATATGCATCTATTATGGGGTTTTTTCAACGTTTTCAATATTAGTTCCACAACTTTGGTAGTTTTTTTTCGAAAAGTGGTTAGAAATTGAAAATTACGAATAAACATCGTCAGAAAATTCGTAATTGCATGTTGCTGTCATTTTTCTTTTCATGATAAAAAAATGATGTAAAATTTTGAAAAATATTTTATTTACAAAATTTATAAATTGCGTAAAATTTATGTTTAGTAAAACATCAAAAAAATGTGTTTCAAAATAAGAATTTTAATGCAAAATATGCAAAAATATACGCTTATAGCAAAATATGCAACAAAAAAAGCCAAAATATGTATTAAAATATGTATTTATAGCAAAATATGCAAAAATATACATTTATAGCAAAATATGAAAAACGATGCCATTTTGTTGTAAATTTATTGATTCGCGAAAGATATTTGGTTAATATTGTTATCCAGCTAACGACAACAAACATGTATTTACATGGAGCCCTATTCATAAACCTTTTTTTTTTTTTGAAAACTACCTCATATAAAAAAATTACACTGTGTGAAATTTTTTAAGTCATGGCAAAATAACCATATACGAACACCACTACGTGATAAAAGACTAAAAAAAAGACCCGTGTCTCCCAATTTTTCCCAAAGTCATCTCCTCTTTTGTTTATGGGCCGCCAAAGATTTGGGGCCTCGGTATCATTTTCGCAAAAAAGTGATAATTTTCTCAGGCTCATGTCTTGCAAACCGTTCAGAATTTCGATTTACTCTCTATGGCAAAGTTGTAGCTCTTGTCTTTTTTTTTTAGTCTTTTATCACGTAGTGGTGTCCGTATATGGTTATTTTTTTTCGTGTTGCACTGTGTTATGATACATAGTTAACTTTAGTTAGACAATGAAACTATTGCATTTGATCATTTAAAATTAGTACGTTAGTTATTTGTACCACAAATTATACACCATTTTAAAGGAAACTTTACAAGGAAATTTTACATTTTAAAAGAAATTTTATTTAACCAAAATAACAATACTATATTGTGAAATATATTCAAAATGATAACTTCATGAAACTATTTTTAAATTTGTAATAGCAGAAATATAAAAAAAAATGGAAATTTCACAGATTTTGACGATTAATTAAATATATAAAATAAATTTCTTTAAAAATGCGGACACGAGGAATCGATATCAAATGGATTCAATTATTATTAAACTTTTATTTTTTTTCAAATTCTTTTAAAACTGTGGTCAGTAGGCAAATTTTGCTCAAAAACTGCCTGATTTTCCCCACTGTGCCAGGAGACAAATCGCTGCAATCATCATTATTAGGAATCAATCTCAAAGCGCCCAAAAAGCTTTTTTTTTAATTCATTTTAACAAATTTAAAGCTCTGTCTATTCTGGAGGCTCTAGCTTTTCTAAAACTTCGGATTCTGATAAGATTGAAATACTGATATCAACCTAGCTAATATGTTTGATTTGCAGTATCTTTGTAAATATACGGCGTTGAAAGCTAGTTATAAATGAAAAATAACATAAAAATTATTTCGATATATATAAAAGCAAAAATAAAACTTTAAAAAATATAACTTGAGCCAGAGTAAAAACTAAATTTTTTTTTTATATAAATAGAACATTTTTGGTCTTCAATGTTTAGTAACGTCATGATGCTTGTTAGGAAAATACCCTAGCCACGTATTAGATTATTAAGACGACAAGAGTGGAACAAAATTGATGGTTAATAGGGGTTCTGTTAAAGCTCTGCCTATTCTGGAGGCTCTAGCTTTTCTAAAACTTCGGGTTCTGATGAGATCTTTAGCCAGATCGAAATACTAGTATCAATCTAGCTAATATGTTTAATTTGCTTTATTTTTGTAAATATACGGAGGTTGAAAGCTCGTTATAAATTAAAAATAACATTAAAATAATCTCGATGTATATAAAAACAAAAAACTAATAAAACTGTAGTAATTCCATTTAATTTAATCAGATTGCTTTTCACAATTTGTTAAATAAGTTTTGGGACTTTAGCACATTTAATTACTTAGAATGCAATTAATGTTTATCCCGATGAAAATAAATTTAAATTAATTTTTTTTTATTTAAATTAGCGAGTTCTTTTAAAGTTCTGATAACTGCTGTATTTTAACGAAGAAATTATTCTGTTTTTATATCGTACAAACTGGAGAATAAGTTATTGTATAATTGAAGGTAATGTCATGATCATTTAATTTAATTGACAAAGAAATACTTTTTCATAAATTGCTAGTAAAGATATAAGGCAACAATGAATTTTTATCACTTTCCCATGTTATTAAAATGTTAATATGAAGATATTTGATATTGCATTTTTGAATGTACCCTACGCTAAATTTTCTCGAACAAGCAGATGACCGGTCGCTTAATATACCTTTTGACCGCTTTTGACACAGAAGTAACCTAAGACATGTCACAAAACTCTAATAAGTAATTCTGTTCTGTAACATGCTCCAGGTTAAAGCTATGATATATTTTGGGACATGTAACCAATTTGAGTATTAGGAGAGTGCAGTAACACCTTCTAGTTTAGTTCAGTATTACATGCCGTGTAATAATGACAAGTCAATGTCTTAAAAAGGTCCGATCCTATAGTAAATTTTTCAAATGGATGTTGCAAAACCTTGATAAACCAATTTTTTCATTATTCTAGAGATTTTACATTTTTATTGAGATGTTACAAACAGAATATAATACGTACCACTATAGTATTTAAAGTAGGGCATTTAAACAAATCGATCCATATTAAATTAGTTGACATTACAACAATGAGTACAAATGGACAGTGACGACGATACGAGTAGTTTAAAATAAATTCAATTAGAATGACCCAAATGACCACGAGCACGAGAGTGCTTATCATCATCAGTATGAGCATGAATACTTTACTATACAATGTATTTAAAATTCGTACAAAGTTAGTATATACTAAGTATATTTACACACATGTGGATTTAAAAGAACAAATTCTTGTTGTATAGGCTATGGAAACCAAAGCGCGAATCTACCTATATTTACAAATCCTATACTCGAGATAGATAATATCTTTTCTCAAGCAAATGGTAGTTTGTTCCAAAGACCAGGACTTACTTTTCTTCTAGACAACCAAGAAACACTGATAATATGTTTAGCAATCCTTCGCAGTCCTCTCGATTTTGTGTTTATAACTGTGGAATGCGAATAAGATTTAACGAATCTTAACCCATTAGTGTTCGTTTAAACCAACTGTAAATTGTTTGCTTTTCAAATCGATATTTTCGAAATTATGAGGGACGCTAAGCTAGAAAACCTTGCCACAGCGAAGCTGTTTTTTGACGTTTTACCGACGAAAATACCGTTAAGACCAAACAAAGGCCCTTATGCAAAAAGGCTTTTCTCAGCGAAGCTGTCTCTGGATATAATACAGAGCTACACAAAAAAGCTTTAGCCACCAAAATCGCTTAAGAACATACCACAGAATAGACAACGCCTAAGCCAGAAAAAATTTACTCTGATTATGACTACCATAAAAATCGATCCTTTATCCATTTTTTACTAATGATTGTTGCCAAAATCATGTTGGTAATAATCCTTATTTTGATGTTAGGGTTATGATAACAATTTTCGGCCATAGTCTTTAAATCGGAAATGATGACCGTGGGGGTTATGACAAACCATAATTATACAACCCACAATATGACGATGTGTTAATAATTGAAGTTGCAGCTCACTACATCGTAATCATCAACTATTTTCAAAACCGACTTCGTTTTCTAATTTCGAAGAACTAGACCAAACCTAAATGATTATTACAGTGCCTGCCTATGAGGCAGGGACCGATTAGTTTCGAGATGTTCGTCCTAGACCGTAACTAGTTTGATCACGTAAGTCTCGCGGTATTACAAGTTCCCTAACCCCGCCATTTGTCCGTCGTGTTACGGAGGTATTGCCACCAGATATCACCCTAGCGACTGACATCGCTGTGAAGATATTTAAGGTAGATCCTGCCCCTGTAAACTCAACCGCCTGCTGATATGCGTAAAAGTCTATGTGACCGGGCACCCATACCAACGTAACCCGGGACATACAACTAGACAATTGTTCTCTGCACTGACCATTGACAAATGAAGACTTAACGTAAGAGCAAATGCACATAACACTTTTCGACTTTCGAAGAAGATGAGAACGGTTCCCCGGGCCCTGATAGCCAGAATCTGCGACTGAAAGACACTGTCATGCTCAGGTAACATGAAGAGCCCTATCACATTCAAAAGAGAAGATCCCAGGGGCAGGTACACAATCCGCCGGTGTATACCCTGATGTCCCATTCCTTCCTAGAAGGGAAGCTGACCTGAAAAGGGCTACCAAAGTCGATCCTAGGAGTAGTGTAACCAAATTCAAGTTCAATTTGCGGATGCTGCTGACTAAGAATTCCAACTTGTCCATATGTACAGACCATCCAATAACCCGTTGCAGCAAGTGGAGCCGTACTGCTAGCAGAAACCGCCATCACATTTAAATCAATAGGAGTAGCAAAATTCATAGCATTGAGATCTTCAGGTGCTCAATTTCTTATCGCACCAACAACTCCAATACAAGTCGAGCAAGTCGAACCGCAACTTTCCGCTATTTAGTCGCTGCAACCAAACATTCTCCTACAGGTGTAGAATGTAGCCGTTGACTTCCTAACCCTAAGATCGCTGTTGAGTTTTCATAATAGTCTCGAGTCTGGGCTGCGAACTCACTTTCCAGAGAAGGGGAGTTCGCAGCCCTGAAACCACGCTAGTCTGAAACTTTATTTGACATTGTAAGTGAATAGTACCAGTTCCGTTGTACTCGGCTTCACTCCTAGACCACATCTAGTGGCCCAGTTAGTGAGAGTATCCTGAGCGTTGGTTATGAAGTCTCTTATTAGATCCAGAAACTTCACAATTAATAAAATAACCACTTGGCAGCAAAGCAACGACTTTAACACATGATTTTCCAGCGTGACAAGAACCCAATAAGTCAATATATCATGATACCCGACTATTTACACGCCCTCCTATGCACCTGATACAGATGCTCCAAAATATACGTTGAAGACCCTGCCTGTATATGAAAATTTTACTTCATCTCGGTCTGATATTGTTAATATTAATACATAATAAGGAAATTGTATGACGTAAACTAAATCCTGCACCGTTTCGGGAAACCAATGCACTTGAAGACTTCTTCCATCGCTTAACAAACGTGTCTGCTTTGAATACTAATTCGCAAAACATCAAGAAATTCCTAAATGCTGATATAAACTATGTATATGAAAATATGACATAGCTGGATTCCCGGCTCTATGAGTTCATAACAATGAGTCTAACGTGCGATAAAGTCAACCTTATAATTCATAATCATTATTTTCCACTCAACCTCCACAAGGCTTAGCATACGATCGAAGAAAACTGAATGACAAATCTTTCTGTCATTTTCAAAAGAGTAGATAGGGTTGAAAGTTCAATCAAAAATATCATTAAGATGAATAAGAAAAAGAGAGGCAGAAAGAAGCCTTATCCTATTCGAATCGGTCATTGAAACGATTTTACTCTGCGAAGGTATTTTTATCAGGTGAATACACTAGATCCATTTTACTTTAAATTTAAATTTTTAGTCTAAGTGGCAACTTTATATTACTTGAATGACAATTGAAAATGACGTTAACATGGCGAAAACATTTCATGGTCATGGCAAAGTATGAGTTCTTTTAATGGTCTGAAATAACATTGAGAATATCATACTAACGTTTTAAATGATCTTCTACAATATACACTTAAGTTTTTGTTTGCTTGGAAGCACTTCGAATTCTTTAAGAGTAACATTTGTGTAAGTGACGAAGGCATGAGTAAATTTTGCAGAATCATTACATCCAAGCAAACGATCCATCGTCTGACCAACCAACCAACTAAACATGCAGACCAAGTCAGCCAATCAACCAACCATCCACCCGTCCAGTTTATTTTTATAATAGAATTTTTAGCGTGTAGAATAATTGCTGAAGAAAGCATGAACGAACGACTACGCGTCGTTCGACAACTATAAATATTTATGTACGTACCACATACGAATGAATAATGATTGAAAATGAGAACAAAACAAAATACACAAAAAAAAAAATAACAAAATGAAAACGAGAGACTGGGTCACTGTTACTCGCTGCCGTCGCTATCGTTGTCCTCATCATCATCATGATCAAAGTTGTTTTGTAGTTTTTTCTTAACTCATTAAAGACACGTCATAAATCCGCTAAATATTTTTTAACCAAATTTTTCAGATATATAGAACAATGCTTCATTAAGAAATTTTGGAATTTTTTTCACTTAAATTGCCCTCTAGTGGAAATGTTAGCAACCAAAGTTGAAACTTGGACAGAAAATAAATCCTAGACGGTTGAAGAAATTTTAAAAATTTAAATTTTGTTCAAAATTATGTGAACATTAATTTATTTTATGTAAACCCTCGAAGTGGCACATGGTTCTGGCCAGACATATTTCATTTTCATGCTTCAATTTAGCATACTTCTATTTGGGAGATTTCAGGTAATCTCCCAAAATATTGTTGGCTTTCGATGTATAAATTAATAATTGAAAAAAAGTCCTTGGAATAGGACAAAAAAGCCAAATAAAAAATCTTCACCTTAGATCCCAACTCTCCCAACCTCCTCTCCTCTCTGACTTTTGTATAAATCAATGTAAATACCATTGATAAACTTTGTATATACAAATTTTCGTTATACGAAAGAGCGAGTTGGATAGCCGTTGATTTGACAAGCTCTGAGCTAGATGCATTCATTGGGATTTTGTTGGCTTCTGGTCGCAGCCATAATAATATGCAAGACTCCAGTATATTGTGGCGTTCTGATTCGCTGCCCATATTCCGTGCGGCTATGTCGCACAAACGATTCATTACTCTGTCCAGATATATTCGTTTCGATAATAGTCGTATGCGGACATTCCGACAGCAAACAGATAAAGCAGCTCCTATCCAGGACCTTTGGAATTTTCTCAATGAAAATCTGCAAAATTATTATGAACCTTATGAAAATATCACCATCGATGAGCAGTTGTTTCCGTATCGTGGGCGCACAAAGTTCACCCAATATATCCCATCAAAACCTGCAAGGTATGGGATCAAAGTTTGGTGGGCATGCGATGCTAAGACTAAATTTCCATTGAAAGGAAAACTATACACTGGAAAGGAAGGAGACAATCGGGAGATAAATCAAGGTGAAAACGTTCTAATGTATTTCGCAAATTGTTACGCAAACAGCGGCAGAACAATTATTTCTGATAATTTTTTCACCTCATTGAACGGCGCTAAACGACTTGCTGCTATGGGACTGGCATTTGTTGGCACCATTCGAGCAAACAAAAGATGTCTTCCTAAGGAAGTTATGAAGAGCACCAGACGACCAATTCTTTCAAGTGTGTTTGGTTTTCATGAAAATCTTGTTGCACTTTGCAGCTACGTGCCCAAAAAAATAAGGCAGTCAATTTAATTTCAACCGTGCATTACACGAAACATGTTGAAGGCGTAGCCATGAAACCGGAAGCAATTTTATTTTATAATTCAACTGAAGCCGAAGTCGATACGATGGATCAAATGCTAACTCATTACACAACAAAACGGTCAACCAGACGCTGGACATACGCGTTTTTCTGCAACATGATTGATGTGATGGCGTTGGCAAGTTACATTATATGTAAGCTAAATGATGAAAATACAAGAAAAGAAAGAAGACGCATATTTTAATATCAACTTGCGAAGCAATTGGTACTGGCCAACGTTGAAAATCGCATCAATAATCCGCACATTGTGGCTCAACCAACAACTCGTATAGCATTTGAAGCGTTCTTTGGGAGACCTCTCAATATAGCAAACCTTAATGTGGCTTCACGCAGTGGTCCAGACACATTATCTGCCAAAAAAGATTGCAGAATTTGCCTGCAGCAAGGTGACAAAATACGCCGTAAGACACGCCTTTTTTTGCTGCAAATGCAACAATCCTGTTTGTCAGCAACATTCAAAAGTAGATTATTTATGTTTTTGTTGCCTTCCGCAAAATTCTGAATAAAAAAATCAATGTATTCTTCATAATAATTTTCTATTTTGTCATAAACATTTATTACTTTACCCATAATAAAGAGAAATATATATAGAACAAAAAATTGTTGCCCTTTTCATTCCAAAGGTTTTTTCAGGTCTATTTTTTCTTCCTCAGGTAGCTAATAACATAGTAAAAAGAAATTGAAACACAAAATATAACAAATATTTTCCTATCTTAGTAAAAAATTTAACGGCAAACAGCCCTTATTTCCATACAAATGCATGTAAAAGTATAGGGGTCTGGCCAGACACCATGTGTCAGAACTAAGGGCTCAAAATATGTGCCTGACGAAGGGTTAAACGATTTTATTTTTTTTTTTATGAAAAACATCGCGTTTTTTTACAATTTTTTTTTTTAAACTTCAACCCTGACGCTTAATAATGTTTTGAGTGAAAACGGATGCAATTTTGAAATATTTTAAACTTTGTGTATTTGAAAAATTTATCGTCCGATCGGTCAGATTTTCAACTATTATATACAATCGTCAAATTTTTTTTATCAATATACAATCAAAACAATCAAAACTATAAAAGATTTCTCTTTTTGAAACAGCTCCCATTAAAAAAGATCAAAAATAGATTTTTTTTTCAAATTATTATTTGGCAACACTGGATAACAAATTTCCACAATTTTTTTATACTTGAATGTAGTCAAGATGTTGAATTATTTAAAGATTTTTAAACCACTTCATTTTGTTATCTTTATCCAGTAAAAAAATATATACACATACTGGGTCGGAAAAGGAACACTGCGTCAATAATGTGTTAAATTAGAAGCTCCCATCGAGCTTGAAACAGACTGCTGCAGTTCCAATATACAGATAAGCGTAACTCAAAGCAATTCATATGTAGAACTTAACAACCGGTTAAGTTTTTGTTTATTTTCTTTTTGGTATTCAGCTGCGGTTGCTTCTAGTAGTGTTTTAAAGATACATACAGGCATAAAGGGTGTTTTTTATAGAGGTATATAACTTTGAAATGGAATAAAATAAAGATACATTTTCTTAATTGGCATGAAATTGACTTTATTCGAAAGATAATCTTGTGGCTTTGTAATTTAAATTTTACTTCTGGCATATGACCGCCACGGCTGGCTCGAACGTAGTCTAATCTGGAGGTTTTTCCAACATTTGTGGCCGTATATTGGCAATAACGCGGCGAATGTTGTCCTCCAAGTGGTCAATCGTTTCGGGCTTATTGGCGTAGACTAGCGACTTTACATATCCCCACAGAAAATAATCCAGCGGCGTTAAATCGCACGATCTTGGAGGCCAATTCAAGGGTCCGAAAAGTGAAACTATGCGATTACCAAACGTTCCCGCCAATAAATCAATTGTAGCACGAACTGTGTGACATGTTGCGCCGTCTTGTTGAAACCACAGCTCCTGCACATCATGATTGTTCAATTGATGAACGAAAAAGTCAGTAATAATGGCTCTATAGCGGTCACCATTGACGGATAGACTGATTGGGGTTTTCCTCTACGCTACGCTCTACAGCAGCGATGACTGTAGAGCGCACTGTACGACGTCTCTGTGGATGCATGTTATCATTTAGAGTAAACGTGTTGCGAAAACGTTCCATAGTTAATCGAATTAATTGCTCTGATGGACGATTATGTTGACCGTAAAATGGACTTAATGCGTGATACGTATTTCGAACAGAACCATGATTTTTTAAAATAAATTTGCACAATTTAGAAGCGTTGTTCAGGCGTCAGACTATTCATGGTGAAATTCCAAACCAAACTAAACATAAATCACTTGACAGCTGAGAAAATTCCCGCCAGTTAAAAAAGTGTTGCCAACTTAAAGTTCTATACCTGTATAAAAAACACCCTTTATTAAACTAAAGTACTTTCGTATTGAAAAATTGTCGTTAGGTGGATGTATCGTAGAACGAGTATGTAGGGAGTAGTGAGTAAGTAAATTCTTTCTTTGTACATATTTACATACTACTACATACATTATGTTGTCTTTAGATTTTGCTTTCGTGCAAGTTTTTATACTTTTTCTTTTCATTTTCGTCAGCGCCGTCTTTTTCTTTTGCTGCCTTATAACTTCTTAGTTGTGAAAGCAAAAGCGTTCTGATTTTTGTTGTTGTTTCTTCTTGTGTAAACTTCTTGTTTGTGGTTTTTTCTACTTAATGTATTTAATTCTGTTGATTTTTTTTTTAACTTTCACACCGGAGCTTTATCAAAGCGCAGAGTGTTGGTTGGGTTTGTATATACAATTCATTTCAGTTTAGTCATACGGAAGTGTCTTAAGATATGGGTGTTTCCATTGCGATAAATTTGTAATTAGGAACATTTGATGGAAACATTTGTTAGACACAGCAATAAGATTAGTTCCGATTAGCGAATTTACTGAAAATTGTATACTTGGAGATATGGAATTTCGCGGCTGTGATAATAAGGGTGATTTTTTAGCAACTTTCTTTTGGTCAACATTGTTTTTGGCAGCTCAGCTGTTTTCGTGTAACATGTTACTGTTAAACATTTTCAGCTTGGTCTATAATTTAACCATGAATCGACTTACAAACTAACAACGCTTGCAGATTGTTCAATTTTATTATAAAAATTCATGCTCGGTTAAGAAAGAGCATTTTGAACTTCTTCCAATTTTTTGTAAGCTTGGTCGATCTTCTGCGGCGGCTATTCGGAATCCATTATTGGACTTTAAACCACCAACATACGTAGCGTGCGGAGAGAAAAATAACACAGCTGTATCCGCCAGTGTTGTTGGTGACCGTGAATTATTGATTCGGCGCCGTTTGCAGCAATTGGGCGCTGTTACTCCACTACGTGTTAAATTTTGTGGAAGGATTTGGGTGTAAAACCTTTTAAAATGCACCTGGTGCAAGAATTGAAGCCACACTACCTACCACAACGGCTAACTTTTGGTGAATGGGCGCTGGCAAAGTTGGATGATTTTTTATCGGAAAATTGTGTTCAGCGACGAAGCTCATTTCTGGTTGAATGGATACGTGAACAAGCAAAATTGGCGTATTTGGCGTGAAGAGCAGCCAGAAGCATTGCAAGAACTGCCAATGCATCGCGAAAAATGCACTGTTTGGTGTGGATTATGTACCGGTGGCATCATTGGACCGTACTTTTTCAAAGGCGACGAAGGCAGTAACGTTACTCTGAATGAAAAATGCACTGTTTGGTGTGGATTATGTACCGGTGGCATCATTGGGCCGTACTTTTTCAAAGACGACGAAGGCAGTAACGTTACTCTGAATGGCGAGCGCTACCGTGCGATGATTACATTTTTTTTGCCCAAATAAAAGGTGCTGGACTTTTGTGACATGTGGTTTCAACCAGATGGTGCCACATAGCACGCGAAATGATGGCCAAAATGAGAACCGAATTCGGTGAACAGTTTATTTCACGTTTGGGGCCGGTAAATTGGCCACCTAGATCGTGCTATTTAACGCCCTTAGACTATTTTTTGTGGGGCTATGTTAAGGCTTATGTCTATAATCCCGCAACGTTCGACGCACTGGTAGACAATATTGAAGAATTTATTCGTGAGATACCGGCCGATATGGAGAGAGTGTAGCCGCGGTCAACATTATCGTGAAATCATCTTTAAACATTGAATTATATAGATCGTTCTATCGACTCAAATAAAGATTTCATACATTTCTCAAAATTTTATGTGTTTTTTTTTTTAAACAAATCCGAAAGCTCTTAAAAAATCACCCTTTATAAACTATTTTGGGAAGAATGTCGGTGTCGGGTGACTTAGAGCTTTCTATGTAATTACATCTTAATGTTTTTTTCTCTTATATTGCTTTCCACGTAAAGAAAATATAAGAGAAATTATATAAACATTTTAGATAAAATGGAACGGGATTTTATTTAGAATATAACACAATTCTTAATAAACTTAATAAAGAAAACAAGCATAAATGATTATCTCGGCAGAATATCTGCCATGGTAATATCGATAGAAGAGTGATACACAACCCTTATTCCGATGATGCTGCAATGAGGTAATGGAGCTGGATCATTGATGGGCGTCGACGCGGCACCCTCCTTTGTACATGCTCCAAAAGCTCGAAAGTTTTGCAGTTTGGCAGAAACCTCTCATGGTTACCTGGATACCTTACAGTCATTAATAAACTATAAAATAGCTTATTAATGAAGCTCCATGTATGCGAGTTGTTTTCCATTGTGTTCGGTACACTCAAAAAAAAAGTTATTAAAGTCAGCAAAATTTTAGTCAGGAGGGTGCTTGAAAAAAAATTGCTAATGTCAGCAAAATCTTTTGCTGAATATCAGCGAGCTGATTAACTGACCCGAATGATTAAAAACACTAATATTTAGCCATTTTTATGTTCATTAAGGGTGGTATATTGTTGTAAGGAGATTCTTAGTAACAAGATTTGGATACGCTAGAACCTCTTATTTTGTGAGGTTCGAAAAAAATTCCAAATATGGGAAGGTTGACTGGGAAAAGTGGCTCCTCATCGAGGTCAAATATGGTGGCAAATCTAAAAAATCCACTAAAAGACACACAACTGGCTTGTAGTCGTCAGTAGTGGGGTAAAATGTAATATCGACTCACATTAAGTTTTTCCTCCCAAAATTTTTACGAAAATACCAACTCCACTCCCTAAGGGGAATCCAATACAAAAATAATTTTTTTATAAAATTTGCTCACATGGTGCCCCCAGAGAAGTCAAAAGTATGACCAACCACTAATGTTTTTTCAGAACCTACCTACACCCTATCGCAACTCCCTAATTGGGCTCTTATACATAAATGTAATTTTCCTAAAATTTGCTCCAACCGCTCTAACTGTCCCAATGGCGCTCCTAGATTAGTCAAATGTATGACCGAACCCAATTCTTTTCCATTTCGCTGAAATCGAGAACTCCGCTTGTGAGCTCTAAGTTTGTAATACAAAATATCGTTTTAGATTTTAGATAGGCGATAGGCATGTTCTGTAAAAATGTTGGGCTTTAGAAAATATTAGGGGTCGGTCATACTTTTGACTCCTCTAGGGCCACCTTTGAGACAGTTAGAACAGTGGGAGGGGAGCAAATTATACAAATTGTCATTTTGTACTGGAGCCCACTTAGGGAGTGGTGATTGGGGGTAGGTATGTTTGGAAAAAAGATTGGGGTTTAAAAAATATTAGGGCTTCCTCATACATTTGACTCCGAGTGGTGTACCCTTGTGACTGTTAGATAAGTGGTAACCAATTTTATAATTTATTTTTTTTATTGGAGACCCTAATGTAGTGGAGATATTGGCTATTAATGCTCGGAAAAAATTCCTGGGGGTCGGAGTTTGATTTTATTCCTCTAGGGACGACTCCGGGGAAGTTTTGTGGCGTTTTGTATATTTTTCTCCCTTCACCCCCATCTTTGACACCGATGAGGAGCCACCCCTCCATTAGTATTAGAATATGTTTAAAATATTTAACACTACGGTAAAAAAAGCCCCAAAAATATACAGTGCACTTTTTTTATTTTATTTATTAATAATCATATAATTACAAATTATATCCTATTACCCTAACCGAGCACTAGCTGCTATGGCGTTGTAGAGAAAACAGATCAGTGCCTCTGGTAGGAATCGAACCCACGATCCCCGCACTGATAAGCCACCGTGCTACCAACTAGCCTACCGGGGCGCACACAATGCACTTTATTTATAAATAATACATTGAACCTTGCGTTTTTATGTACACTTAGAATACTACGTAGTTAAAGACCACTGCAAATGTAGGTAAAAACAAATTAAATTTCACTTAAAACAAGGACGACTTACATTTTAGTATATTCAACTACCATTTTCATTTGTTGTCTTACTGTTCAAAAAATCAACCACAATTGTAGTTAAAATGAACCCCAAATGTTGTAAAAAATACTAAAAACGTTTATTTGTTTTATTTAAAAAAAAAAAAAACTACTCTATAAAATTAATGTAAAATCAAAATACAGCAATTTGATGTGGTTTGTTTTTTTAAATGCGTTTTTTAGCGGGCGGCGGGAAATCTCAAATCCTTTGCAACATGTTTGTTTATGGTTTAGAATTCTAAAAATATATCGAAGAGGCGTTACTTTTTTTTGTCACTTTCATAAACATTAAATTTTGTATATCCAAAAATGTTTTACAGTGCACTATTCAGCATTTTTGAAGTGTATTCTTGTAAAATAGTTTAACAAATATTTAAACAAATGTCACAGTTTTATATAAAGGTAAATGAAGAAGCCCCTAATGTGAACGAAAAAAAGCCATGTTTAAACTACTTATCCAAAAAAAAATCTAAAGAAAGGGCAATAGTAGCGTATTATGCTGCCGTTACAAGTATTGTGAAACATATATTTTCCGGAAGGTTAATATAGCTCGAACACCCGATGTCGGAGTAGGATTCTGAGACCAGATTTGTATTAAGAAAAGTATGGTTTAGTTCCAGTGTCAAATATTTTTCGACCAGAATCTTTAGGTACAAAAAGTACTTAAATGTACTCAGCAGAGCTCAACACTGTATATCATACCCAGCACATCATAATGGGAAAATTAATGTATTGACATAGGGCTTCACCCATTACAATACACCTTACTTCACTGATGAATTTTACAGGTGATGATCCTAAAGTACTGTGTGGACGCATTACCTAATAGGGGATTAAGTAACTGATTACTTATATGGTTACCGGGTTCGAAAAAGTAGTGGGTCTATAAATAGATTTTCATATAAAAGAAATTATTACAAACATTTTTTTTTAATTAAATAAATAACGTGGTTTCGCTGGCTTTCGAACTTGGGGTATTTTGGTTGTTAGGCGTGAACTCTACCCACAGAGATATCCTCACATGTAATAATAAGTTGCGTAAAATGTAAATGAATTGTTATACTTCGAGTTTCCGTTTGTGATGTTATATACCTTACCCTCATGCTTACAAAAAATCACAAAGTAATGTGTCTAAATATAGATTTTCCAAAAAAAGTATTTTAAATATTACTTTACGTTTATATTTCATGCATTATGTAATTGATGATCTGTAAGTCATTATTTTATGTTTCGAAATAATGTTAAAGGTAATGCTGTATCATTACGAGGCAATCCATGAGCACAAAATTATTGATAACTCATTAATTTTAGATTAGAGATTAGATCAGAAGGCACCATGCACCGCGACCAATGTAGGTCTTTTGTGCTGCCTAAGGTTACCTACAGATTCAAGCTACCTATAAAGCCAATTATCCTATTAGGCAAAATGTTCGCGATGTCGGAAGGCGAAATGAAGCGATCACCTAGAAACCTAAGACTCCTATCACAAAGCCTGGGACATTCGCAGAGAACATGCTCCGAGGTCTCAGACACCATCTCGCAAAACCTACACAAATCCGTGTCCGATTGACCCTTCTTGTGCAGATGGTATCTGAGATTACAGTGTCCAATTACGTACGACGCCAGGGTACTCAAACCCCCCCCCCCCCCCCCTCCCTTTCAAGCGACAAGAGTCGCCTCGACCCCCTACAGGAAAAAGAGATCAGTCTTTTAGCCTGGCGCTGATCAGGAGAGTTTTCCCAGTAACCAGAGAATTCAGACTCTCTCCATGCCCTGAGCCTTTCCCTATTCCACAGAATGGTTCAGGATCACGGTCCCACGGTTGGCAAGACAATCATTAATTTATAATTCGAAATAATGCAGAAGGTAAGGAGTGTGTATTACAAAGTAGTGCATTATGTAAACCATTATCGGTAACTTATTACTTTTTGATAGAAAATAATGCTACAGGTGAGGAGTATACAATACAAGGTAATGCATTACTTTATCGAACCCATTATGTGCTTATTTTCAACGATATCCGTTGTCATATATCCGAAGACCGTATCGAAAATTTTTGGAATGACACAGTAATTAAAACAAAATTTTTATTTATATTTTGTGTATAATTTTTTATTTAGGTATAATTTTTAAAATTTAAAAACTAAAGATAATAAAATATTCGTTACTACTTACTACTTATAAATCACATAAAACATGGAAATTTCTTAGACGCAATAATAAATTATATGTAGATAAAATTAAAAAAAAAAAAAAAAAAATTCAAATTTTCTATTTATGAAACTATGTCGAAAGAATGTTTTTGTTTAAAATATTTTAATAACAATTTTTTTTTAATAATATAATGAATAATAACAAACTATTGTAGTAAAAATTTAAGTTAACAATTATTAGTCCTCAAGCTAAATGATAATGAGTTTAGATGCATTTTTTATAGATGAAAAGCTTGTTATGTATTCCTTTATTTCTAAATGTTGATATTTTTTTTTTTTAATTTTACTTTATGTACTTTGATAATAAGATGATGTAATTGACGAATAGTTAAAACAAACATTGTTGACATTGTTGACATTGATGTAAAAAATAAAAAATAACAATTAGTTTAGATTTTTAAAAATATTTTAAGATATTTTTTTGTTGTATTTTTTTCTTCCCAATTTTTAAAACTCATTACTAAATAAGTTTTAGTTTTAAAACTTTTTTTTTCTAATTATATTAATTTATATTTTTCATATGTTTTAAGCAATGCCTAAAATATTGCACTTTTTTGTTTTTGTATTAAACTAAGAGGTTAACTAATATAACAATTTTTAAATTTTAGGTTAATAGCAAAAATTTCCAATTAGCAAAATAATAAAATATTTGTTTATTCAATTAAAAATTTAATTGAATTCATATAAATTGTTATATCAATTAAATTTTATTGAAAAAATTTATTTGATTTTTTTTAGTTAAACTTTTATTCATCCCAAGTAAAAAAGTTTTTATATAATCAGATGTAATTTTATACAATTAAATGTTTTAATGTGTAAATTTGTATAGTCATATAAACATATGAAGGGCTTATTGTAAAAACTTGATAAGCCACATTTAATTTTTGGTCAGTTGCCGCCTTTTAAAAGGTGAATAAATTTAGGAAATATGGCTACGGCAGGACTTTTATACTTTATATACGTGTCGCAAGTGTTTAAGCAAGAATTCATTCAATATTTAATCAACATATGTCTATAAAACAGCGAAAACTACAAAATTGTAAATGTGGCTTATCAAGTTTTTACAAAAAGCTCTTCATATATATTAAACCATAAATATTTGTATCTAATTATATATAGTTGTGTATTGTTTCAAGCATATTTATATGGTGGTATATATAGCAATATGCTATTTGATATTGTCTTATATACAATTGTACTTAATATAACTAATTATATATTACTATATATATACAATATAGAGTTATATATGCGTTCGTATATAATTAAACATAAATGTACATATAATTATATAAAACTTCTTATGAACCAACATTAAAAATATTTTTTTTATAATTTCTTTTATAGGCATATATTGTTCCATACAAAATGATATAGAAATACATATACAGTAGTTTTCCGATTTAACGAACCATCGGTTTAACGAATTCGGGATTTAACGAACTCATAAAAATTTTGAATTGAGTACCTTATATTACGAACACCGTAACTTTGTACCGTAATTTTGTACTCGATGTAACGAACAAATACAAAATTAGAGTCTTAAGTATAGAATGAGATGCAAATACAAAGATTTCCGCAAACAATATGCAAAAGCAATAGACATATAGAGAAAGGGGATTCCCCAACGATGTTCTGGCTGCGTTTTCTGTGTTTACTTTTGGAGTTTTTAGCATTCTTGTACGATCGTTTGTGGTGTAAACATTAGAAAACATGGGAAATAAATAAATCAATAGTACTCGGTTTTACGAATTTTTCAATTTAACGAACAGGGCTGACATTATATAGTTCGTTAAATCGAAAAACAACTGTATGTGGTCCAATGCTTTGAATATTTTTAAATTGAATTCAGATCTGATTATTTATGGCCCATTACAAAGCCCCATTTAATTATATGTGGTGACATAATAAAAATATTTTCTAAGTGATTTTAAATTTAATTATATAATTCCGAAGTTGAGATTTCTGAGTTAGTTAACTTACAAAATTTTGATTTTTGTTTTCAAGAACGAGTCTAATTGCAGCGGGCTCTTTGTACTTTTAATGCAAATTATGAAAAAAAAGTTGAGCCTCTCTCGCAACATACCCCTTTTGTGATCCACGTTAGTTAGCATAAGTTAGCATAAGTTAGCATAAGAGTCATTCCATGTCAAACCGAACGATTTTTGTTTGCTTTGAAATTTGGCAAACGTATTCATATTTTCAAAACATTTAAAAAGTGTTTTGGAAAAAATTTTAAAAGAAATTATTTGTGTTTAAAAATTCAAAAAAACATGAAAAATGTTCCGACATGTCGATATTTAAATTGATATATATGAAAAACTAGAAGACCGATTTGAATGGTTGATGACTAATTTTAATATTCATATACTCTACTTTATCTAGATTTATTTAAATATTTATGTTGCCTTTTTTTTATTTTAGTTTCGTTTGTATTTTTTTACCACTTTTGACCGCACCTAAAAATAAAAGTAATATATCAACGTCTACACAATCTTCTACTTAATAAATTCTGAATCAGAGTGGGACAACGATTAGTTTTATTTTTTTTTTAATTTTTTACAAAAAATACCACAAAAATTTCTAATTTGCATATATTTAAAAATACTTTAAAATATTAAAAACTTTTATTAATTTTTAAATATTTTCAACAAGCAAAGTAAAAATATATGAATTTTAATGGTATTTTCTGGAAAAAATTAAACTCATCGCTGATATATTATTTTTAGGGTGGGTAGAAAGCGGTAAGTAAAGTGGAAAGTGAGTGGTAAGTGGTAAATAAGAAAGTAGTAAAAAATACAATCGAAAGTTAATGGCTAAAATAAAAAACATTAAAAAAATGGCAACAAAGATATTTAAATACATTTAGAAAAAGTAGAGTTAATTAAGATAAGCCATCAACCATTCAAATCTAGTAGGTCGATTTCCGTGGTTGAGTCTTATTTGAAAATACATCGATCTAAATATTGGCGTGTCGGAATATTCCTCATGTTTTCTTTTTTAATTTTTAAAAACAATTTTTATTTTTTTTCAAAAATATGTGTCAAATATTTTTCAAATAAGAATACGTGTGCCAAATTTCAAGGCAAACAAAATTCGTAATGTTAAAAATCGTTCGGTTTGACATGGAATTACTCATGAAAAGTTTAACATATGCTAAGAGTTTATACGGGCAATAGTAAAAAATTGGAGAAAAGCTAATTTTTATGCAAAACAACCCTGTGTGGAATTAAATTGTTGGAATAGAGCCAAGGCTTTTTTGGCTCCAAAGTTTCATATTCGTAAAAATACCATAAAATAATATAAGTTTATGAAATTAGATATAATTTGATATAATTGTTGAGATAATTGTATCAACTTTTATCAACTTTTATCTAATAATATCGAATTATATCTAATTCGATGCAATTATATATAATACACAAAAATTTGTATGTGGACAAAATTAGAATGAAATTGTATCTAATATAGGTTTAATTGTTCAAAATTGCATTTACTTGTATAGAATTAGTTCTAATTTGAATCAATTGTATCGCATTAGATACAATGTGATGTATCATATATACAATTATGTGTTCACATATTGATATGATCGCATGTCTAATTTAATAAATTTTTTTACTTGGGATGCCAATTCAAATTTTCAACAACACTCTAGTAAAAAGGCTTAGATATGACCAGATATGATGATATATAATTATATCCAAATTTTGAGTCTATCCAATTATGTCAAAGTTCAGATATATTTATATATGCTTTCAGATATAATTATATGTCATTTCAGATATGTTTATATATAAATATATATATACTCAAATATAATATAATATACTCAAATTTCAGATATAATTATATATGGTCATATATGATCATATAAAACCGTTTTTACACGGACAATTAAAAAAAATTCTATTTGATTTTTAATCGTGTTAATTTTTATTTATTTTTATTTCTACATTTTGAGTAAAATGACATAAAAATTTCATTGGCAGAATACCAATATCATAAATTTTGTGAATTAATTAATTAAATTCTTGAAGTTGATAAATAATTAAAATTGTTTATCTACTTTTGTGAACTTTAGTGACCTTTAATCCTCGAAAGTGTTTATTATCATTTTATGTTAAATGTTAATTTTAAAAATTTCAAGGAAGTTAAAATTATCACTTTCGATAGATTTTCATAACGCCAATTTTTAAACTTGTTTAGCTTTTATTAAAATTCCTAATTTTGCTATTAACTTGTTAATGTAAAAACTAACCATAATGTCATGATTTTGTTAATTTTTTTATATTAGAACTTAAATATTTATTGGAAAAAGTTTTAAAAATTTATTAACACAAACCCGTAACCATTAAATTTTATAGCTTCACTAAACGGAAGCAAAAATGTTTAAGCCCAAAATAACTAAAACGTGAAAACTATTCAGTTACAAAAAAAAAAAAAAAAAAAACAATAACAAAAATTAAACATTAAAAACTTAACTGAAAATCAAACATGTTTTTACAAATAAAATAATAATAAATTACAATAACTTAAAAATATTAAAATATTATATAATAGTTACAGACAAAGACTAATTAAGAAATTCGTAAAAAATTTGTTTAGGAAGTCCAGAGATATTTAAGGAAAATTAAAAGAAAAAACAATAAAAACTCAAAATTAAAAACATTTGTAAATTGGAAAATACTACTTTACTCACAATAACATATTACTAATTTAAAAATTTTATTTTGAAATATATATTTTAAGAAAACATTTTCATGCTTTGAATTGGATAAACTTCGTCTGCGAGTGTTGATTAATCAAAATTACACACTTTGTGTGTAATTTTAGACACAAAATAAGTATATTAAGATACTATATGTTAGTAAGTTTTACATTTTTTTTTTGTAATATTTAAGTTTTTCTTACAAAACATTGTTTCCGCACATAATATGTATAATTCTAAACACATAATGTTTATTATTAAACACATACATATGTAGAATATAAATTTACGCATTTGGTGTTTGTATTTATAAACTTTTACCAGAGAAGACAAACAAAAGCAACTTTCAATGTATATAAAGCAAAAAATATTATAAAAAAAAACAAAAAAAAATTAAAGAAACGTTCAAAACTTACAAAAAAATTAATATTTTATGATTAAAAAAATTATTTTAATTCAGATAATCATAAAAAAAACATTAAAAGCCCAAAAATTATAAGAAAAAGCTATTTTAAAGATCAAAACACGAAAATCCAAAAAGCATAAATGGGTAAAAAAAAAACAATGAACCACTGAATATTACGCAGAAATTTATACAATTTATAGCACTAAATTGGATTGAATCGTTATTTTAGTTTTATTTGATGACATGTCATATACAGCGGAAGAAACAAGTATAACAAGAGTATCACCCATGAAATTTGGATTACAAAAAAAAAATTAGTTCAAATATTTTAAAGTTTTTGCCAGCCATTTTCTGAGAATCGGTATTTTTAAGTTTATTTTTTTATTTGAAAGTCGAAAAATTAGTATTTCGTGTAAAATAAAAAAATATATTGCTACAGAAAGCAATTTTAAAATAACAGGGTTTGTAATTTTGAATAATGCACTCATCCATGCATAAATTTACAAAAAAAATTCCAAAATAACGAAAACTTTCATAAAATTAACCAAAAATGGTTCCAATTGGCACTCCGTCTAGCGATGATTCTCACAATATTCCATTCATCTTTCACTTACATTTATTGACAGTTAATGTTTTCTATTTATAACAATATCATTTTAATTATCAGGGACCGGAAGTGCATGCATGTCAAATGCATGTTTTTTTCTCTTAAGTCTGAGAATTGGGTAAACAAAATATCTTTGCGAATCAAAGAATTAACGTGTCAAAATGGCATCGATTTGTTAATGCATATTTTTGCACATTTTGATATAAATTCATATTTTCGCATATTTTGTTTAAATGCATATTATTGTTGTATATGTTTACTTATTTTGCTTTAAATGCTTATTTTTATTGCATATTTTTATTTATTTTGCTTAAAATGCATATTTTTATTGCATTTTTCTTAACTTCTCGTAAAAAATAACTTTAACTTGGATGAAGAGAAACAGTTTTTGGTGGTTATTTAAATGTGCGTTTTCCAAATTAAAGAAATAAAATGTTGTGTCAATTGTGCAAACCGTATGCATAGCTATTTTTAGCAATAAAATAAACCCTAAAATTTTATTAAAATTGCTGAAAAGTACGAAAATTAATAGATTTAAAGTGCCTCTCTTCTCACATATTGTTTAATTATCTTCCGAACACTCAAAATCTCAGTTTAACTTTTTTGAAGAGTGTTTACTGTTTCATTTGCCTCAAGAAATTGTGATACAAACTCAGAAAATCAATATACAACAAAGGAATCGTTTGAAAATGCACCGATCACAAACGCAGACGTTGAGCGGTCATATTCTATGTTTACCAACTTTTTGAGCTTAAAGTATTTAATAGACTTTGCATTTTACAAAAACAATAAAACTGAAATAAAACCTTGTTTTTGTTGTTATTATTTTTAAAAATATTAAAAAAAAAAATTTTAAGTGCATATTTTTTTTTAATTTTTAGTGCATATTTTAACATTTTTCATGCAGATTATAGGCGTCTTTAACACACTTTTTTAGTGCATAAAGTTCCTGTTCCTGTTAATTATAATCTCGTACCCGACAATTCCATATAAGAATGCAACTTTAAAGGTCTACAAAATACATACAATTTTTATGTTTTATAACCTTATTTTTGTTAATAAAATTAATTTTAGCGTTCCCGTCTCCTTTTCAAAAATTACAAAAATTTTTAAAAATATTTTGGGCCATGAGCATTTATACTCCCCTTTAAGATTTGCAAAACCAAAATTTTTCGGTGAAACTCTCCAATGACCATGTTACTTTGTTTTGAAATGTTATTGTCGTCAGTAATTTCGAAAATAACAGTTTAACTGTACTTTTTTCCCTAAAAAAAAAAAAAATTTAATTTAACTATTTTTAAATTTTAAAGCGAAATTCATTAATTGGGTCTCACAATTTCTATGATCATAAAAAATACTAATTAATTAAAATTAATTAAAAAAAATTAAAAAACAAAAAAAGTTACATGGATTTGAGCTTCTTTATGATAAAACCCGTTTTTTTGTAAATTAATTAATTATATCGATGTTTCGGTAATACTGATATCGAGTCAAATACCGTTAACGAAACCGGAACCGAAACAAATAGCAAGTCTTTACTAAAACTGTTATTCGATTCGGTTGCAAACATTTCTTAGAAAGCATGTTTGGTAACCGATTCAATGCGATTATTGGTAAAGGTAATGCTATTTTATTATTTATTTTATTTTATTATTTATTTTATTTATTATTTATTTTATTTTATTTTATTTTATTTTATTTTATTTTATTTATTTTATTTTATTTAGTTATTTTATTTTATTTATTTATTTATTTTATTATTTATTTTAATTTTATTTATTTTATTTTATTTTATTTTATTTTATTTTATTTTATTTTATTTTATTTTATTTTATTTTATTTTATTTTATTTTATTTTCATTTTATTTTATTTTCATTTTATTTTTATTTTATTTATTTTATTTTATTTTATTTTATTTTATTTTATTTTATTTTATTTTATTTTATTTTATTTTATTTTATTTTATTTTATTTTATTTTATTTACTTGTATTTTATTTTTATTTTATTTTATTTTACTTTTATTTTATTTTCTTTATTTATTTTACTTTCATTTTCATTCTATTTCTTTTATTTTATTTCTTTTATTTATTTTACTTTTATTTTATTTTATTTTATTTTCTTTTATTTTATTTTATTTTATTTTATTTAGTTTCTTTATTTTATTTTTATTTTATTTATTTTATTTTCTTTTATTTTATTTTTTTCTATTTTTTGTTCTTTTCTTTCTTTTCTTTTCCTTTTCTTTTCTTTTCTTTTCATTTTCTTTTATTTGCTTTTCACTTTGTTATTTTCTTTCTTTTGGTACCCGGTATTTTACTCGGGCTTACCGGATATTTCCAGTTATTTCGGCAACCTTGGGTTTTTTTCTGTAGCGATAACCGTGTTTCTTATTATTCCGGTAACCGGATATTTGGCGGTAACCAGTATTTAGTTTTTTTCTGTAACGTAACCTTAAGGTAACGGACTTTTAAGTACTAGCTTCGGTAACTGTATTTTACAGGGTAACGTTATTACAGTTATTTTGGCACAGGTATGCATGAATACCGATATTTTTAGTAACATCATGCCCGAATTCCGGAAAACGATATCTATTTACAGCTATTATTTTTGCTAATCTTTTCAGATTATATCGATAACGGTATTTAAACGAAAACGCTTTTTCAATTATTTCAGTAATGTTATTTTAGTTATTTCGGTATTTCAGTTATATTTCGTTAAAATTTCTAACATTTGACAAATTCCGTTAAATAATAATAATTAATACTTTAAAAATGATGGCAAAATTTTTCAATATTTAACCAAGCCTACTTCGGCCATTTTTTGGAAAAATTTTTAAAGTTGCTCCATGTTTTCTTAGTCTCTTATAGAAGAGCAATTACTGTTATTTTGGCATTGACATTTTTCCTAAAGCCGACAATTTCCGTGTTCCAAAGGCAAAGTTTAGCTGTCAAATTAAAATTTTAACTGTCAAAAAAATGCATACATAAACGAGAAAGATTAAAATGGTGGATTAACTTTAATCAAATATATTTATTTCGCTGTATAAATTCCCTATAAATTAATGAATTTTTTCATGGCCTCAACATAACTTTAAAAAAAATTGTTTTTAATGTTTGGCTTTAAAAAAAATATTAAAAAGCACCAGTTTTTTGTTTGATCTTAATAAATCCTCAAAAGTTTAAAAGAATTTTACCAATTTTTAACTGGCAATAAATAAATATTAATTTATTTAAATTAAGTGAAAATGACAATTAATTTTTTATTGAATTACTGCAAAGTTTCGTAAAATGTATGAAAGTTTTCATTAATATTATGAATTTTTTCATATATGTTAAGAAAAATTCATTAATTTAATGAAATGAATAAAATATTTTTTAAGTCTATAAAAAGTTAATAAATAATAAAGAAATATGTTGCCGGAATATAAAATTTTTATAATATGTTATTGTTTAACCCTTTAGCGGTCATAATCGTTCAAAATGTTTATATATTTAAGTTTTTACTGCAATTATAACTTATGTTACATTCTTGTTTATACTAAAAATCGGTACTAAATAGACTCTCTGTTTATAATGTATTTTAGTTTTTAAGTTTAGTAATGGAACTACTAAGTTTATGAAATAATTAACATATATATATTTTAAGGAAATTATTATAATTTTTTTTTTTTACTAATTTTCTATCAACAATTAGTCGTTTTTTAAATCATCACACATCTTAATAAATAATAGTTTTAAAACTATTCTTCATTGTTCTAAATTATTATAGAGTTATTATAGAATTATAATTTTTGCCTTTTAAGAAAAATTATTTTTTTTTTTTGTTTTTTTTTGTTTATAAAGAACCTTAAAACTCATATTACGTGTTATGATTTTTTAGTGTTATTATTGACAACAAATTTTTTCCCCAGAATCAAAATAAGAAAAAAAACATACGTAGTAGTAATAACAATAAATTTCGTAGTTAGTTTCTACGTTCTCCAGCACGTGCCATTGTTTGACGTGATTTTTCCTTTTCCCTTAGCTCTTTAATTGCACCCACTGTACCCACTATTAGTTTGGCTGTATATTGTGCTTGTGAACCCGATGAGGATTTTGTAGCCGATCCAGTTAAGGTGGCATTTGACTCACGATCTAAGCTGGTATTGGCATTTGCGTAAGCACTTGTATAGCCGACATAGTTATTGTTGAGGTCGCGGCCGCAACTGCATTGATGAGACATTTTGTTATAGATTTTTTGTACGGGTTTAAAAAAAATTTTTAGAAATTCTAGGTTTTTGTATGTAAAGCTTTTCTTGAAATATTTGTTTAATATTTTTGAAAACACTTGTCGGATAATCGTTTAACTTCAAATGAATAGTTTTTATTTAAAAAAAAAATTTCTTAATTCTGCGTTTGCTTGCTTTACTTTATTGTAACTACGTGTTTGTATGTTTTAGTTTCTAATACAATAATTTTTCTTCTTTTCAAAAATATAAAAAAAAGATCTTTTAAAGTTCCATTAAAGTTTTAGTATTGTCGGGTGTTTTTTCTTTATTTAGTTATCCGTAGTTTCAACGAAAGCAAACCGTTTCAGTGAAATTTTTACGTAAAACTGATCCACAATCATTGACTGCTTGCATAAAGTTTTTTTTTTTTTTTTTTTTTTGTATTTTCAATTGATCACCACCAACATTCAAAATATAAACTTAATTTTTAGATACTCTCTCGTATGAAAATTTATGCTCCTTAAATTTTACCAACTCTCGGGTATTTATTAAAAACTCATTAAGTTTATTTTTTTTTAACTTTTTCGTTCTGTGTGATCATCATTGAAAACTTTCACACTCTCTCTTGTAAACGAAAACAAAAAAAATTTTAGAGAAAATATTATTGCAATCAATATTTTTCTTATTTTACATTAAAGAGTTGCCACCTTTCCAAAAAAAAATATAAAATAAAATTTACAGTTAAGAACTGTTCAAAAGTCTTTTTTTATCAATTCTGGCGACAAAAGATATTTTTTTTTTTTTTTTAAAAGACGCAACGCTCAGGAAATTTTTCCTATTTATTAATGCGTTGTTTCTTTGGAAAGGGGATAAAGAAGAGTTGAAAGGTGCGGAAATATGAAGGGCTTCAAGCATGGCAACACTGTTATTGCGCGAGATGCCATGTTTGAAGCCCTTCATCTTTCACCACCTTTCGTCTCTCCACTATCCCCTTTCCAAAGAAAGCAACACAGTAATTAATAGGAAGAATTTCCTGAGTATTGCTTCTCTTTAAAACAAAAAAAAAAAATTGATGGAGAGTTTGCGATCTTATTCAAGCTTTTTATTCATAGCCCTGATTCATTATTTAACTTCGATGGGGTTAAGTGGACGCTGCGATATGTATGAGGTATCTACATATTATATTTCTAAATTGATATTGTCGCCGCCGGGGATAGAACCCGAGACCATCTGTGTAACAGTCCAACGCGCTAACCATTACACCACAACGTCCACAAGCAAAAAGCTATTATTAAATATTATTGTATTCAAAGTGTTAATTTCATACTTTTGTTAATCCTAGAACAGAACATATATATGCACTATGGTGCTTCAAAATTTTAGACGTCAGAATTTGTCACCTCTTTAGGACCCAATAAATGTGACTACATATTAACCCTTAAATGCCTCTGTATGTTTAAAGACACAAAGAATTCCTAAGGCTCTATTTTGAGCTTAATTAAAATGATAAAATCGCTAGTGTGTTAAGAAAATCTAAGCGCTCTTTAATAAAATAATTTTGTTAGTAAATATTTAGAATTACGCCTTCTATTTATTACTCATGAAAGTCGAAAAAATTTTAAATGTGCGAAATTAATTAAAAACTCAAAAAAGCGTTTTTTGATGTCAAACAAAAGACAAAAATAATTTTAAAAGCTTTAAATAAAATACATAATTTCAAATGATATATATATATTTTTTGGTCCCTTCAACTAAAGAAACAGTAACCCTGAGTCAAAAAGGCATTTTTTTTGTTAAAACCTAAAATTGTATGAACTTTTTAAAAATTTAGCGAGATTTAATTATTTTGTTTCGCATTTTTTTTTATAAAAAACATGGTTTGAGAAAATAGTTAGAGTAAATCCTCACGACGGACTAAATTTATAAAGTGCAAAAACATAACTTTTTAAAATCGGAAATGCATCAACAAATTCTAATGCCCAGTTTTTAACTTCGTATTTAAATATGCAAAAGTATGGTAGCATCATGAAATGTCAAAAAATTAATGATCATTATTCATAAAACAGCTGTTTAAAGAATAGAAAAATAACAGAAAATATAAAATATAGAAATAAAATATATTTAATTAAATTAATAAAATAAAAATGAAGAGAAGTGAAGTGAAAATTTCAGTGCAACCGAAGTTGAATTTTTAGTGGCTGCTGTAATTTAATATATTTTGTATTGTTTGTTTTGCCACGCGAAAAAAACAAACTGTCAAAAACATATGTTATATTTGTACGATTTAAATAGACTTTAAATGCCCAAGATTGATCACTTAAATGAGATTTAAATTTGAAGTTAAAAACTGACGTTTGTATTTAAATAGAACTTAAAGTCCAAATGTCATTTAAATACGAAGTGAAAAACAGGGTATCAATTATGTATTTTTTTTGCGACACACGACAATGAAATGACACTTAGATCATTATCGTTTCGGGGATGGAACTAGTTTTGTTTATTCATCTCATGGCTTAGAAATATCATATGAAACCGATGCAATAAAAATTGTTACATTTACGCTCTTAAAACGAGAATGATTTAGGTGTCATTTCATTGTCATGTGTCGTAAAAAAGATACATAATTGATACCCTGGGCATAAGACTTTAAGTTTTATGAAGCAAACATTTTGTTTGTTTAAAAAGGGTTTTCCAATAGGTACTTGACAACTTTGAATTTAATTTGTAAACGCACTATTTCACTGATCATCTAACTGTTACTTTCCTTTTTTTCAGTAAACTCAACCATTTTCATCATGGTAAAGTACACGAACGAACAACGTATGCAAATGTACTACCGAAATTCGGAGTTGGTGACCGCAGCTTTAAGAGCGTTACATCATCTTCAGTGACGAAGCTCACATTTGGCTCAATAAGCAAAATATGCGTTATTGGTTTGATGAAAATCCACTTGTGCTTCATGAATCACCACTTCATCCACAAAAAAAAACTGTTTGCATGCCGGCGGCGTCATTGGGCCATATTTTTCGTCGACAATAACGATCGTCACGTTACTGTGAATGGCGATCGTTATCGCGCCATGATTACCGATTATTTTTGGCCCGAATTGGAAAACATGGACTTGGACGACATGTGGTTTCAACAGGACGGTTCCACAAGCCACCCAGCACACGTTACAATCGATTTATTGAAGAGTAAGTTTGGTGAGCGTGTTATCTCAAGAAATGGACCAGTCAATTGGCCGCCTCGTTGGTGCGATTTAACGTCTCTAGACTTTCTTATTTGGGGCTACGTCAAATCATTGGTCTATGCCAACAAGACGACGACGTTGGAAGAAGCCAACATTGAACGCGAAATAGTGGCCATATGAACGAAGTCGAGTTCCATTCATAAATCTTTTGATTGTATTTCAAGTCGATAATAAAGTTTTGGAAATATCTCAAATAGTTTGCGTTTTATTTAAAAAAAAAGTTCTCAAGTCCTTATTGAAAAACCCGTTATAAGCATAATCTCAAAATGCATCCTTATATAACATTTTTAATTTTGCGGACTTAAAAGTATTTAATATGATTTGCGGCAACTAAGGAACCAAAAACCGGCAAAAAATGTGTGTTTTTCAAAATAATCGGGGTTTTCTTTTTATGTTCTAGTAATTGACAAAAAATTTTTTAAAAAACTCGGTTCTTAATCCCGTAGACATCCGCTCAGACGGGATTTTTGCAAATTCCAATGGGGAGGGGCGTAAAGTGGAAAAGTCAGCCCTTGGCGCCTTGTCCAAACCCCTTTTGGGAAGTTTCCCTCCTCAACTTGGCTTGGCCAAATTGATCAAGCTACAATTCAAAAGTAAGGGCGATCTTTTGACGGCATGCCTACACCGTTTTTGTACTGCCCGAACCCCAAGCACCAATATTCTTATTTGTTAACGGTTCGGAAACTTTAAAATTTTCCTTAATGAGTGTTACAATTTTGTGTAGTATTAAAATTCTATATTTACAGCTTAGTCAACAATATTTTACATTACACCACATACAATCTGGCAACATTTATTTGAGATCGATTCTCCAACCGAATAAGTAAATAAGAGAGTGTAAACGACTGAGACAAAGTGAGAGCTTAATGGTTGATATATTATTGGTACACTCATCCATATTTATTTCAGTTGGCGTTTGTAATAATTCGTATGTTGGCGTTTGTAATCTTAGACACTCTAACTGTATTTATTTCACTTTTGTTTTGTTGTTGCTGTTTTTGTTAGATCTACGATATCTGCTACTGCAAAAGCTGCAAACATCGGGTCTTTTAAGATATTGTATATTTATGGTTACATACTTCTATACATAAAGTAGTTAGTATATAGATTGATGTTTGTAAGTTGTCTGTGAAAATGAAATTTTGTTTATAACGACGAAGACGACGTCGACGACGAGTACAACTTGTTTATAACTGGCTATTTTGGTTTGTTTTTGCTGCAGCAAAGAAAAACGAAATTTTTTTTGTTGGTATGAAAATAAAAAAATGCTGGTCAAAACACTTGTTGTAAAGTGTAGGTTTACTGTTGTTGCTGTTGCTGATGTTTGGGAAAACCCCCAATTGGATGGCATGATGTTGGTGAATTATTTGAATTTCCATTAACTTTCTTTTATCAGTTGTTGTGGAAAAACAGCACTTTTTTACATTTCCGTTATACTTAAGTCATGATTATAGTTACATCGGTATATACAACAAAGTTAAGATGAAAATATATATTTAGGTTTAGACTTTAAGTTTTGACATACTTTTTTTTAATGAATAAAATTTGAATAATTTAGGGATACATATATTATTTCTATCTGAACAATTTATATTAATATTACCCTTACAATCCATTGGGCGATCGATTGAGCAATCAAGACTAACGAGTATATGCAGACAAATCTGAAAACATGAGGTTCGGTATTTCAGCTGATCATCTTTTATTAAAATTACAAAAAAAAAAAATATATATAACTTAACTTACACGATGATGTCTCAAGAAATCAGGAAAATTTTTTGGGAAGTGGAGACAGAGAAGATATGACAGGTGATGGAAGATGAAGAAGATCTAGTATTGCACCTGTCCAAAGCAACGTTCCAATGTCCCCTTGTCCTGCCACTCAAATGAGTGCCAATCACAAACGTCTCGATATTTCGGTTAGATACATACCGCATTCATGGAAAACCATCGATGTTGTACACACCTCACATGAAGAATGCTGCACTAATCTGGCACTATACTTCTGATGTACCACCTCCTATCCTTCCATCCCTCCTGGGTAAACCACGCCCGCCTGTGCAGTATCCAATGTTTGAACTCAAACCGAACGAGTGTTGTGGATTGCGATAATCAACATGCAGTGCATGTTGATGTCTCCCTCAGAAAGGCAATGATTTGCATATCAATGCCCAGATTTACAGCAGTGTTTGTGGCCGTTGGCCTCGCGATAAGGTCTATATAGTAAGGTATATATCATCATGTTCAATGGGCCCTTCGTAGGATTGTTACGACAAGAGGCCGTTATCAGTAACGCTATTGTCCGGAAAATCCTGTCGAATGTCATGCGGTGAGTACCTTTATACAGCGCACAAAACCAAATGAGTACCCCATACATGAGAATAGGTCTGATGACTGCGTTTGTTAAAGTGCCGTTGGTTGATACCCCAGCCTATGGGGCTTTTTTGCAGCAGTGAATTGTGACAGTGGTATATATATATTTTTTTTTTTTTTCGTTAGACCAACACTCAGGGGATGCCCTCTATAGTGCAATGCATTGTGTTGATATCAGGAAATTAGGTTATGGGGAGCAGGAAAGAGGGAGTAGTGTTTGTGAATATTTGATTTGAATTTCGCTACATTGTAAGTGATAGGTATATGCCAATCTCCGTTTTCCCTGGATTCAGCCGCAATCTACTAACTTCACACCAGTTAGAAAGAAGTTTCGTAAGCTCTCATAGAATATCCGGGTATTTACCCTATATTGCAATCGCTACATCGTTCGCATAAGCCAGTGCTTTACAGCCTACATTGTCCAATTGAATGAGTAGTGAATTCAGGTCAGATTCCAGAGTAGTTGACGCGCCAAGTGTATATGTGATTACCTCCACGACTTAGCAAGCTCTTGACGAACTCAGTGACAGTATCATCTAAGGCCCATATTACACCCCCTGATCTCATCTGGTTTGACGTTATTAAAGTCGCCTTCTATTTAAACAAAAACTGCCAATCTGTACTCCAAGATATTTCTCAATATGTCCCACGAGCAAGTGCAGTGCTATCTGCAATGACTTGCCCTTATTGTAAGAATGTTGGGATGCGGATAACAGACCCGATTCAAACGACATCATAAGGTGCACATCGATAGTCCTCGCAAGGGTCTTCAATAGAAAAGAAGAGGGACTTATTGGTTTATGATAATTTGGTTTCGTATGGGCTGCCTTCCTTTCTTAGGAATAACGACAACATTGCTTACGGTCCCTACCATCGGAATGTAGGGCCATATCAAGTTGGTCAGAAAACAGACTCGGCCGTAGCAACCGTGCTTGTAGCCAATCGAGTGGTTCGATTGTAGCTTCCGAAATTTTTGGTAGTTATGACAAAATTTCTGTTAGGCAATCGAAGCTCCATTGTCGCGTCGGAATGTTTGTTGTTTCAATCGAATAATTGTTTTTACAACTGAAACTTTTGGTATCAGCAATAGAAGCATTCTATTGGCGTTAGTCACGACCGAGTCTGTTTTCAGAATGTACTGGCAATACATCGTATAACGATATCAGTGCTCATCTGAAGACCAACCGGTGGGACCCGGTTAATTATATGGGTCAAAGCTGTGAAGTGCCCAGCGCAGTCTCCTTTCCTCTATATATAGGGTTACTGCCCTAGGTTTTGTCAGCATTGGAAAAGTCTTCTTTGTCAGTCACAGGAAGACAACCATTAAAATGTGCATCCATGACAACGTCTAGTGACTCTCTGGATTCTAACATCACAGAGAGAATTTTAGTGGACGAAAAATAATGAAAATGCTCAATAAACGAATGAAACTTTTTTTCCCAAAGAGAATGAAAAATTTCTTAAAAGTAATGAAAAGCTTAATTTTTATGTAAACTGGCTTCTTTATTGAGTGAATGATAGTTTTAATAAATAAAACAATGTTTTTCATAAAATTTTATGAAAATTTGCATTAGTTTAAAAAGTAAAAGTTTCAATGGATGTATTCCAGTGCAACTTCATTGCTTTTAGGCAAAAATTCATAAATATCATGTAGATAATTCTCTCAGTGAATGGAAATACAATGCTCCAACCAAAATTCTTACATATTTATTAACAGAACTTCTCTACCCACAAACAAAAATATAAATGGCTGCAACTAAATCATGCAGTTGGCATAAAAATAGGTCTTCACTATGAATCTGCTTTCTCTATGTAGGTATAGTAAGGAGTAGGTTGTGAAAAACGAATTAAGGTTGTAACAAACAAATTTTCGGTTGAAACCAAATTCGTTTTCTGGGAGTATTTTAAAATTCTTAGATTCAAATCGTAATGCAATCTCATATAAAAGTTTGTGAATCCTTTTGAAAATATTTGTATGTACAATAAATTTTAAACTTTATATGGGTAACCATTTTGAAAAGAAAGCGAAATCATTTCTAACAATTAGATGTGCAGTAGCTAAATAAGTAATACTTACCAAACGAAAACGAGTTTAACAGTTACAGAGGTGCAACTTTTGTTAAAAAGTTGTTGTTATAAACAACCATTTAAAAATATAAAATTCTCAATTAATCATCTCTATATGTGTCTCTTACCAAAACAATTCTTCATTATTTTCAGTCTTGCCAGATATTTTTTTTCGTTGTCCCCAAAACAAATCAAAAAATACACAAAAAAAAAATTAGCAATTAGAAAACAAGGTTGAATAAAGTAATACAGTTAAAATTCTTAATTTAATTTTTATAAATTAAACAGGCTTGCTTAACGATATCCGTAAAACAAATAAAAAATATTCCTAAACAATCTCCAAATTCAACAATATGCAATTTTAGTTCAGTCAGTCCTCAATTTCTTTTGTTGAATAACACCAATTTGACTTCACACCGAGAGAATTATCTGCACACTATCTACGAATTTTTGCATTAGATGTACGAAGTGTCACTGGAATTCGTGCATTGAAAATTTTCGTTAAAATAACGAAGTTTTTCATGAAATATAATTTATTAAATATTACATACGTCTTATGAAAAAAATTTTTTGAAAATAGATTCATCAAAGTTATGTAGCTTTTTAATAGAGTTTAAGAAATTTTTCATTCATTGTGTGAAGAAAACTTCATTAGTTTGGTGAAAAATTTCATTAGAACTCGTCCAATTCTCTCTGTAAAGCTTTTAAATTTAAAGGACTTTAATTTAAAATATATAGAATTTTAATTAAAAAAATTTCAGATTCATAGAAATTTAAGGTACATACTCGTATTTCTTGGTTATTAAAATCTTCAGAGTATAATTGTACAGAAACAATTAACCCTCAAACGGTACACATATGTGGTTTCGCAACCATGAAAATTTCAAAAAGCTGTAACTTTTTCTACAAGTACTTTTAAGTATTAGAGAATAGCTACGGCGCATAGTTGAGATGAAAGTGAAAATACACTCAGGAAAGTTCTGCTTTAAAAATATGTAGTTGTTTGGATTGTAATACAGTTTCTTTATTTTTAATGTAAATGTCAGTCATTTGTAGAACAAATTTAATTTTTTACTAACCTTGTAGTTCATTTAAAAAAAAAACAAACCACATCAAATGACTGTTTTATGATTTTACATTAATTTTTTGTCATTTAAAAAAAATAAAAAAAGTAAATGTCTGTTTATTTTTTACTAACATATGTGGTTAATTTTTACTACAATTGTTAGTAATTTTTTAAACATTAAAAACAAATGACAAATGTTAGTTGAATTTAATGAAATTTTAGTCGTCCTTTATTCAAGTGAAATTTCATTTGTTTTTGACCACAATTGCTGTCATCTTTACCTACATAATCTCCTAACTGTAGGAATAGCCACGAATATCTTTATTAGAAAAATAAATATATATATTTTTTTTTTCCCAAAATCGTACTTTTTAAAACTGATTATTGACTAATTTATTGCAATTTTTACACAAAAGGCAAAATTCTACCTTAAAATCATGTGACATACTCATACCTTGCTAACCTTTTTATTCTTCCAATCCTAAGCTGAAAATCAAAAATCCCAATTCGCACCTGTGTCCCGTTTACTTATGCTGGATGATAGTGTACCGGTGGTTGATGATACAAAAAAAAACAAGTACAGGCATTAAAATTGGGTTTTACTAGTGTTTCCAATTAGTCGACCTAGTAACATCGCTTAAATGGATTAACCGGTTAATCGGGTCGCTTAATCAACAAAATTGGGGATTAATCGTTTAAAATGTATTTCTTTGGTTTGTTTTTGTCAATAAAAATACAAATAACTGATTTTTTTTTGTTAAATATAAAGTAAAGTTGACCGCGTTGGTTGAAAAATTGCTTGTTGAGGATGGTTCAAAGCATTCTGTGATGTTTTAATGAAACATGCCTTTGAATCTTGGGATTTTATATTGAAGGAATCTAATACTACATTCATATTTAACCCAAAAGTAGGTATTTACTTTTTTTTTTGCAAGTTTTCGATTTAAAACTTATATGGAATTTGAGTCGAAAACTTGAAAAAAACGCAAATGTGTATTTTGGGCTCAGTGTGAATGTAGTTTAAGGGCCGTTAAAAAACAAAATGTTAACTTAAATGCCACTTTTTCAATTATTTTTAAAAAATTACATTTTTTGAATCCTTACCATAAAAACCGTTATTGTAAATTTTTTTAGACCCTCGTTAAAATATATTTGAATTTAAAAATTTCATATTTGTAAAAAATAAATTTCGTAATATTTTCTCACTTTTTTTTCATTTCGGTTTTTTTCTTTTTGTTTACCAGAGGGGTTATTTTTTTTGTTTGACGTGCATTTTTGGCAAAATATTTATCAAAAATTTGTAATATCCCCAAAAATCCCCTGCCTCCAATTAAAAATGTTTGTCCTTAAGACCACAAAAAAAAATAACAAATTTGGAGAAAAAACTCCAAGTCTGGCAATCCTTGTTCTCTTAAATATTTTGGTTCTCTTCTCAAATACTGCGTATTTTTATTGCATACTTAGCTCAGCTGAGCTTAGCTCTGTTCTTTATTCTACACTTTCTGGATTCTAAAAGCAGCAGACATAAATATTGTGAATTCTGTAGCAGCTGAGCCAGCCAGTATTTACATACCCAACATACGAAATGAAAAATAAAATCGAAAAAAAAAAAAGAATAAATAAACAAGTAAGCTTTGTACTCCGAAAGTATGTCAGTCTGTCAGCCGAATATGACTTAGAACCACTTGAGGGCAAATGGTTTACTACCAAATGTGTATGTGTAGTATTTCTGACAAGGAAACTGCACAGTGGTGTAATCGCAGATCTTAATGAAACTTGGTTATGTTGTAGATAGAGTTTGGGAATTCCAGAACTTTTTCGTTTCCCTGCAAATCGATTATTTTTATTTAAAAACAGTAATTTGATCATTAAAATTTTTTTTTTTTTTTTTTATTTAAAGAAAGTTTTTGTTAAAAATTAAATAATAAAGCACATATGTATTCAATTTGTACATTAAAAACTAAAACAAAGACATATTAATTAAATGATTTGAGATAATTTTAAATTGAAAATATATTGCCCATGTTTGAAGCCCTTCATCTTTCACCACCTTTCATCTCTTCACTATCCACTTTCCAAAGAAGGCAACACATTAATTAATAGGAAGAATTTCCTGAGTGAGGCTTCTCTTTAAAAAAAAAAAAAACATGCACACTAAGACCACTGCAAATGAGATAAGACCACTGCAAATGAAGTTAAAAACAAATGAAATTTCACTTAAAGAATGGACGATTTACATTTCAGTAAATTCAACTAACATTGTCATTTGTTTTTGAATGTGCAAAAAATGACTAACAATTGTAGTAAAAATGAACCACATATGTTAGTAACAAACAAACAAACATTTATTTTTTTTAAATAACAAAAAATTTATGTAAAATCATAAAACAGTTATTTGATGTGGTTTGTTTTTTTAAATGAACTACAAGGTTAGTAAAAACATTTAATTTGTTCTACAAATGACATTTACATTAAAAATAAAGAAACTGTATTACAACCCAAGCAATTACATATTTTTAAAGCAGAAGTTCCCTGAGTGTAATATTAAATAAAAAATACATCAGTTCGTTAAAAAAATAAGTTTTTAAGTCTACTAAAACATTTAGTAATTCGCTTGGCATCCAATTTCGAATTTTCGTGGCAAAGTTCCCAGCAACGGAGAAAACCCGTTCACTATCTACCGATGTTGGCTTTATTTGTTAACAGGGCATTATATAAATAAACCATCTAAATTTTGAATCCGCATATTACTTGCTTCATATAAAGCAATTTCTCTCTTTAACAAATTCGCTAGAGTTGATTTTTGTTTTTTTGCATTTTCCTTTGCATTGTCTATAGCATTTTTTAGTTTCATTTTGAAAGATGCATCGACTTGGGTTTCAGATATGTCATTGTCACTGGACATTTCAGAAATGGATTGATCAAACAGGCGTTTATAAATTGGTTCAGCATACAATTGTAAAGAGCATTTGTATGTTTTAGAATTGGCATTAAAGTTGTCGGGAGTTTTTAAATAATTTGTTAATGCTAACACTTGGTGAAGTTTGTTTTAATTGACTCTGCCATTTTTTTTTTTTTTTTTGGAAAATTATGTTATTATTAATAAAAGCTGATCAAAAAGTGCATTTATAACAGCATCAGCTACTAACAATTTATAATCTCGTCAATTTAGTGCTTATTTTATTGTATTTAAAACTTAAACTAACATCTCAAGGACTGGGACATTTTAACCCTCAAAAAATAAACAATATGTTATTCTAGCAATTTTTTTTCTTTGCGTACTTTAAGCGATATAGACCAATATAAGTTCAGACTGAATCTCAAAAATTAATTCATAACAATAAATATGTTTAGGCATAAAATATTCTTTACCAAGAATTACTCTTACCAAGATCTAACTACCATCCAAAATTTACACCTTTTGTGTTTTTAATTAAGAAGATATGGCGATTTTTGGAAAATGCGAAATTGGGCAAAAAAACACATTAGCTTAAATATATATGCAATGAAATTGAAAATTATTCATGTTCGAGGCCATACTCTATATTTCTTTATTGGGATATTGTCCTAACAAATAATCTATAGAGTTTTTGTTTTCAAAATTTATTAATTGAATGTGTTGATAGATTTAGGGAATTTTCTAAGTTCCAATCATCAGAACACGTTTTGAAAGAAGTGACAATCCCATGCAAACATCAAACATTCATATAACCTAGTTATCTCACTAAATGAGAACTAATATATGTATGAGCTCGAAGTTGACCATTATCACCATTGATCAAAAATAAAGGTAGAGATTGCACATAACGAACATATTTTCAATATATTTTTGATCAATGGTGAAAGAAAGAAATATAGAGTATGGCCTCGAACTTGAATAATTTTCATTTTCATTGCACAATTAAAGGTCGAAAAACATAATTTTAAATAAAAATTATACCAAACCTGGATGAAGAAATTTTTTAATTAATAAATAAACATTGCACGGTTTTATGTCTAATAAAAAACAAATGATCTTGAACTTGAATAATCTTGCTCACATCATTAAAAATATATTGTTCAAACTTAAAGGCTTTGTTACAAGTACAAAATATAATTTTTCTGCAAAATTCCATGAAAATTTGTCCATACATTTTCCAGTTCAGGCGATGTCCTTTAGAGGTACCCTGTTGCACACCTATATGTCCTTATACCAAAATAGCAGTTTTTTTTTAATGCTTAAGCTTCAGTCTCACTTTGCGTTTGTTTTTATGATTTTTGATACAAAATGTTCATTTCAAAATATTTATATTTTGAAATATTACGAAATTTGAACTTTAAAACTTTCACGCTTCTAAAATGTGCCCTGCACACAGAAAACTACTTCACATTATATTTTGTCAACATGGTCTTCTATCGAAATAGCTTAATTTCTTATTATAAAATACTCAATTGGCGCATTTATGGCCAATTTAAAATACCCCGCCTGGAGGCGGGCTTGTCTGTTAGAGGGTTATATTTGTTAAGTCAAATAATCAGCATTTCTTGCTTTTAAAAATTAATAAATCATAGCCAAATAAAAATACTGAGAAATAAAATACTAGCATTAATTTATTATTAAAATTTTTCCCGTTTTCCCGAGGAATTCTGAAATTTTTTCAGAATTTTTCCGGGAATTCCCGTACCTCACACCCTAGTTGTAGGGGACAAAAACGTGTGCAACAAACTAATACTTCTAGATGCGCATTTTGGCTTTTATGGAATAAAATATGGGGTCAAATCTGAACCCATTTTTTGTTTTTTTTGCGTTTTATCATGTCGTTTTCAAAGAAAATATATACAAATTGGATAAGGCATTTCTAAGATCTATTTTATGGGATAAAAAAAAAATCTTAAAAAATTATCAAACAAAAAAGTATCGAACAAACTTCAAAACAATTTTTACCCCCTAAAAATGAGATTGCGGTGGTATGTTTTTCGATAAAAGTTTCTAACTTTAGTTCCCCCTATCCCCTTAACAAAGTTTCATTAAGAGTTGTGGGTTACACCATTGTGTAGTTTCCTTGTGAGTGCATATGTATTATATCTGTGAGTAGTTTTTTTTTATTATAAACCGCGTCGTTTGATCTTGCACAGCTGATGTGCAACTTGTTTTCAAATATTTTTTCGATATTACTTTAAGCTTTTGTCGTGACTTCGAGATATTGTTGATATTATTATTGTTGTAGCTGGCTCTTCGTTCAAGTTCTGGGCTTCAATCTTTAACATACTCCACACAGATACATCATGGCTTTATGAACTAACTGAACCAAGGTATGGGTAGTAAACAACACTTGTTGTGTTTTTTTTTTTTTAACTTTTAAGATCGTGCGAAGACCTTTTTCTTAAATATGTTTTTTCCTCTAAAGAAAACTGTTATAACATTTTTTCTCAAGTTAATTTCAATAGCCCAGCAAACGTTTTAGATAAGTGTTTGTAAGTTTCTTTTAAAAGTACTTATTTCCGATTAAAAAAATTAATTTGATGCAACAAAGAAATTTATCAAATTTGATTTTGCCTTATTATTAAAATACAATTTGATCCGAAAAATGATGGATCGAATTGTTTATAAATAGACTATATTACTTTGAGTTTGAAATTGAATAGTATAAAATGATATTGATATGATTTAATCCAGTGCAAATTAATTTGTTAAATTGAATACAGGAGGCTAGATATTATGGTCCAATTATAAAGAGCCCAATTTATATTTAACAGTACAGTTAAATTGAAATTTTTTATGTTAAAATAACATTTTTGGAGTTTGATATTTTAAACTGTGATGTTCATTTAAGATAATTTTAAGAGATATTATCAATGAAAATTTCTTTGTTGCAATTAAAAGTTTGAGTAGTATGCTATGGATTTCAATACAAAAACGTTACTTTTCCACAACTTTAAAATTTTGTTTTATTTATTATTTTTTTTACACGGGCTATACATTGTTTTGTTTAAACCCATGTATTAATTTTATTCTATCAATCCAATTACATATTGCCCGTCTAATAACATATGGTACAACATATTGTAAAATACAATTAAATATACTGTTTTACGAAAAATAACAGTGGCAAGTAAAATTGTATCTTACTATACATGATGTCATACTTAACGAAATTAAATTGTACAGAACTGGATCACATTATACATGATTATATAATATTATTTTTACTTGGGTTTCTTTAATTGAGAATAGGTTATATTTAAAAATAAATTACTTTTAATCACTTTTTATTTAATTTATAACACTTTTATGTATATTAAACAATAACTTCATTTAAGGAATGCGTGCCAACTAAACTTTTTTTTTTTTTTTTTTTTTTTTTTTTTTTTTTTTATTTTATTTACTATCAATATTTACATCAATTTTCATAAAAGAACTTAACTAGTTTTGAGATTTTATCTAAAGATATTACAACAATTATTTACTAAAGTTAAAGAGATTTAGATTCCAGGCTTACATTGAATTTCAAGGATTTATAGGAAAAAGATAGTAAAAAACCTATATACTATATCACTATAAAATATAAGAATAGTAAGAGTAGTTTGCAAGACAGCCACTAAAGTCATCTATTTTTATATAGATTCATTAGTAGACGTCAGATCAAACTCCTCAAATGTGCATAGTCTGAGTTCCTGCATTTTTGCCTAAATGTCAGGGTCATTTCACTTATAACTGTATTAATAGTCTTCTGTTTTGACTTCATATGTAAGTCTCTAGTAGGGAATCTCCTTGGGAGATTGTAAATAATTTTCAGATTTTTATTCTGAATAATTTGTAATTTTCTTCTATGTGAATTTGCACAATTTTTCCATACTGGGCATGCATAAGTCAGAATAGGTCTAATACACATTTTGTATAGAAGAAGTTTATTCTTTATATTCAATTTGCTCTTTCTATTCAAAAGAGGATAAAGTGATCTACCACATTTTATTGCTTTCAAGCAAGTATTATCCAAATGCTGCCTAAATAATAATTTCCTATCCAGAACTACCCCCAGATATTTTATAGAATCTGAGAAAGGAATCAGTTTTCCTTGAATTGAGAATGGACGAGACGGTATTCTCCTACGGGAGTTATTAAAAGGAAAGATTATGGCTTGGGATTTATCTTCGTTTATCTTAATTTTCCATTTAGTGAAAAACTTATTAGCCGAATTTAATGATCTCTGCATGCGTTTAACAATTGCGTTAGAGACCTTACCATAACTTACAAATGCGCTGTCGTCTGCATAGAAAGCTACATCATTACCACTTAGAGGTTTGAAATCAGATATATATAAGGAATACAAGAAAGGCGATAGTACAGAGCCCTGTGGTACACCCGCTGGGATAGGTTTCTCGGTTGATTGACCTCCTTCAACATCTACTATAAAGTGTCTGTCATCAAGGAAGCTCTTAATAAGTTTAACCAAGTATAAAGGGAATTGCATTTTATAAAGTTTATAAATAAGTCCTGCATGCCAGATCGAATCGAAAGCCTTCTCAATATCCAGGAACAGTACTCCTGTTGAGTACCTTCTACTTTTATTTCTCCTAATAATGTTTACTACCCTTTGTACCTGATGTGTTGTAGAATGTTGCGCTCTAAATCCGTATTGGCATTTATGAATAAGTTCCCTTTCATCTGCAATCGTTCTCATTCGCTCCAAAACTATTCTCTCAAATACTTTGTCCAGACAACTTAATAAGCTTATAGGACGGTAACTACTTGGTGATCTTAGGGATTTTCCAGGTTTAGCAATTGGAATAATTTTTGCCTTCTTGAATTGTAGAGGGAAAAAAGAATTTTGAATACAAAAATTAAATAGTTTAACCAGAAAGTTCAGAGCAGAGTCAGGCAGTTTCTTAAGAACCATGCTCCGAATGCCATCTAAACCGGGTGCTTTATTGTTCTTAAGTTTCCCAATATGAAACTCAAGTTCCTCTCGATTCGTAAAAGCATCAGCAACAACTTCAATGCTATTAATTCTGTTAACAAAGGAGTTAACCTTATAGTCAATTGGACCCCTCATATTGACAGTTGTGAGGTGTGCGTTTGAAAAATGTGTGGCAATAGCATTCGCCATTGCCGTTTTTTCTATAATAATGCAATTGTCAACTTCTAGAGGCCCAACGGACTTATTACTACCTTTAACAAATTTTGTCAGTCTCCAAAATTTTTTGGTCCCGCTTGGTAATTTTGAAAGCATGTTTTCCCATTGTCTATTCCTATCATTACTAATATGAAAAGATATCAATTTATTCAGTTCCCTTATTATAGCACTAATAGTAGTTTTCATCCCTGGGTCAGTACACCTTTGAAATCGTCTCCTGTATTTGTTCCTCATGGCAATGATTTGTCGACACAAGGTAGACCCTTGTCGAACATCTACATTGACACTCTTGTGTGGTATGGTTTCTACACAAATTTCATTCAATATTCCCGTGAATTCTTGAACAGTGTTGTCAACATTAGACAAAGTTAAAGTAGCATTTAATATTGGGGACGAATTCATCCGGAGCTCAACAGCTCTACGAAAACTCGACCAATCAGCCTTACTATAGTCAGGAAAAATTCGCACGTTCTCAGTAACCTGTTCATTTATGGAAAATGTAAATGGTATATGGTCAGAATTAAGTTTAAATGGATGTGTTACGAGATTCGTAAAGGAAATAGATGAGTTAGTGAGTAAAAGGTCTATTGTCGATGGTCTTCTATATACTAAATTCTGTGGAATTCTAGTTGAATCTAGTGGGAAATATATATAATAATTAGAAGATAATTGATGATTAAAAAGTGACCGTCCTGCTGAATTGGTTTCGGAACAGTTCCAACTAGGGTGATGAGCGTTAAAATCTCCCAAAATGAAAAATTCGGAAGTAGTTGATGTGATCATATTTAGATCACCTAAAAAATCACCTGTGTATTTTGGGCAATAAGCTGCAATGAATAATATTTCTCTGTTGTTGATAGTTATTGAGATACATATGTTTTCAAACAGCTTTGTTGGGAAGGGATTTTGTAGGTTGTGTTTTATGGAAGATCGTATAGCTATAGCTACACCGCCCCCTTTTGTAATTCTATCATTTCTATAAATCGTATAGCCAGGTAATGTTAATTTGTGATCAGGTTTGAGTAAAGTTTCGTTTAAAAATAAGATGTCCACAGCGTGTTCTCTTATAAATAGATGTAGTTGTACAGATTCAGATAATTTGGTAATACCTTGACAGTTCCAGTGCATTGCTTTGAGACATCTTAATATATTAGTTTTATATTGCATATTTAAGTAAAGACATTATAACATTAAGCTGTTCAGCTTTTGTAGAGCATTTGCGAAGGTCAGCTATTGCACCAGTCAATATATTAAATAACTCATCTACTGTAAAGAGATCATCTGATTTGTTGCTTTGTTGATTACCATTTTTTAAGGCATCAGAATAACTTGTTATGAAATTCGACGAACCAGGCTTTGTAGCTTCTGTTCTAATATTGTTTCCACTTGAAACAGGTCGATTTGATCTATAATTAACGTTTCTAGTTCGGATATTACTGTTGTTGGTCAAATTCTGCCTCATGTTTATATAGTCTTTACGACTTGGACAGCGTGGGTCATCCGCTCGATGATTACAATTTTTTAAGCCTTTATTCACGCAGTTAAAGCATTTGTACGTTACAGTACCCTCGTGATCTGTTTTATTAACAGTGCAAGTAGAGAAGTCATGACCGCCTCCACAGGCAATGCAAATATTTTTTCTATAACAGTTTTTAGTGCCATGTCCATACATAGCACATTTTGTGCAAAAAGTTGGGCCTCTGTTATTTTTACTTGGGTTTTTCCAATGAATCACAATACCACGCAAGTACCTTATTTTAAGTATATCACGTTTTTTATGTTGCGATCTGTCGAACTCTAGCATATATATGGCATCATCGGCTGATGACCGTGAAGTTAAAATTTCCTTTACACTTATAGTAATGACGTTAAACGAATCTTTAAGCTCCTCAGTTATTGCCTTAACATCTGTTTGTGGGAGGCCAAAAAGAACTAATTTGAACATCTTTCTATCTACTACATCGTGTGTGTAGTATAAAAATTTTTCATTTGAGAGTATAGTTTTTGCAGCACTAAAATCTGACAATGTTGGCGACATTACTTTGGTGCCAATTGACATTCTTTTAAACAGGTATATGGCCCCCAGTTTTTGATACACAGTTGAAAAACTATGCATGGAATCAACAACAATTGGTGGAATAACAACTTTGTATTCAGTTGGTTGCACTTCACCTTCGCTATAGGTGTCATCATCATCTTCAAGATTTGCAAGATCTTCAAATCTGTTGGCGTTTGTACGAAGTTTATTTTTTGGGACACTTCCCCAAAATTTTTTACGCTTATTTGCGCTCATTTACACGTTTTTTTTCTTGTTATTATAACTTTTTTATTATTATTATTATTTTTGACTTTCTATTGTACAATGTACAGTTTTTATTTTGTTTATCTTTTGTTTGTTTGTTAGCAAGGAGAGAACGTCTTTACACAACCTAAGTTAGTATACGACTGCCAACTAAACTTTTGCCTACGCTCCCATGGTAAACCGGGTTGCGACTAAAAAAAATATTCCTTCTTCCACTAAAAATATCGCCATTACAATTAACACCACTGCGTCGGTTTTCTATTCTTATGTCTTTTTGTTTAATATTATTTAATAGTGTCCGACCGAACAGTTCGGCCAAAAATTATATTTGGTCGGTTGTTTGGTATCTAGAGGCAATGAGTATTAATTTTGGTATTGGAAACATGTTTGTTGAGCCGATTTAATTCGATTTCGTGTATACAATTTAAGGAAAAAGCGAAGTTTAGCTATGAAGTTACAAGTTTGGCCGCCAAACTATTTTCGATTTGGCCGAACAGTAAATTCATTGCTCAACTACGGACTTTTTTTAAATTTGACACTCAAAATCTCAACATTTGTCCGTTAGCCAAATTTGTCAATAATGCTTTAAAATATCGAATACTTTAAAATATCGAACGCATTTTCTGGCCGAACTGTTCGGTTCGGACTGTCTGCTTTGCACAACTTCTTTTCACAAAATCTTATACAAGAATGACACTAAAAGAGCGAAGACTCTCATAAAAATACTAATAATCTTATAGTTGGCGCAATTATAATTTGGCTGTAGTTGGAGAGAGGAATATGATAAAAAGTACTATATTATGATTGTAGACAACATAATTATATGATAACCGAAAAACAGAAATTTTTACTATAAAATGATTAAAGCAACCGTATTATTGGTGAAATATGTTTGATAAAATAATAATTTAATTGACACAACCAATTATGGCTGAAGAAAACATAATTTTGTGTCAGTAATCATATTGCAACCATATTTTTCTCTGTGTGTACGAAATTATATATAGACACAATTTTTAAACCAACGCTCAAGAGTAATAAATACATTTTTAAAAATCGACAAATTTTAGGTTCACATTTTTTTTTGAATTTTAGTGCATATTTATAGATTTTTAGAGCATATTATTTATTTTTTGTGCATATTTCGATTTAAATGCACTTAAATGCTTATATCAAAGCTTATTGCTTTTGGTGTCGGTAACGACTTCGCTCGCTTTGTTTCGAGCTTTCTCAGAGATCGCACTATACGCGTTGTTATAGATAAGGTCTCATCCGACGAGTTTCAGCTAAATTCAGGGGTACCTCAGGGTTCCGTTCTTTCTCCTTCCCTATTTCTCATTTTTCTAAATGACCTTCTTGTTCAAACTTTCAACCCTATTTACTCTTTTGCAGATGACAGCAACATTTGTCATTCATTTTCCTTCGATCGTAGGCCAAGCCTTGAGGAGATTGGGGGCAAAATGCAGAATATGAATGATACACTCAATTATGATCTTTCTACAATCTCTGAGTGGGGTCGTGCGAATTTGGTAGAATTTAATGCGCACAAGACCCAATGTTGTATGTTAACCCATAGGTCCGTGAATTTAACGCTGTCACCTGTTCAATTGGGTGGTATTAATATTGAAGAATCGGATACTCTTGATGTTCTGCGCATGAGGATTCAGTCTGATGTCCGTTGGAATAAGCACGTTTTCCAGGTGTCGAAAGAAGCGTTTAAGTGTCTCGGTTTCCTGCGACGGTGTAAGAAGTACTTCACTCCTTCCGATTTACTTAATATTTATACCACCTATATCCGACCGAAAATGGAATACAACTCCCATATATGGGCAGGGGCTTCAAAGTCTATTTTGGAGCTTCTGGACCGATGTGCGTCGGCGCTCATCAATGACGAGAGGGTATCAAGCTCTATTGACTCATTGGAGCATTGTCGGAATGTGGGTTGTGTAACATTGTTCTATCGATATTACCATGGAAATTGTTCTGCTGAGATAAGTGAACTTATCCCCAGAGCCCGTATTTTCATTCGAAACACTCGCTTATCTAGCAGAGCTCATCCGTTTGTAGTCGATTGTCCAGTGAACCGCACAACGCATTACAGGGAAAATTCGTTCATCAGCCGTACTAGCCGTATGTGGAATAAACTCCTCGCGGAGGTCTTCCCTGTCACTTACAATGTAGCGAAATTCAAATCAAATATCCACAAACACTACTCCCTGTTTCCTCCTCCCCATAACCTAATTCCCTGATATCAACACAATGTATTGCATTATAGGGGTCATCCCCTGAGTGTTGATCTAACGAAAAAAAAAAAAAAAAAACATCTAAAGTTGCAATCAGCCAAATAGTATTTGTCTAATTTTATGTATGTCCTTAAATTTTGCACAAGCAACTTTAAAAGTCTTGCGCTTAACAAAATTGTCGCTGGGTAATTGAATCATGTTATATGGTTATGTCGTTGAATTTGTTGCAGGTTTTTATTTATTAAGTTTATTGTCTGAATTTGTTTCTACTATGTTGTATGATCATAGTCCCAAGAAACCAAAGATTTACAGTTTCTCCCACATGTTATTATTGTCATATACACATACACACACAAATTCGTCCATACATTCACACATAACTCATAACATTTGTTTGAATTTATAGTCTAATGTGGTGGATACTTTATTAGTTTTCATTCATATTCGTACATCTGCTGGTAAGAATTTGTTTCAATGTAGGGGAAAGTGGTGTACCTTGAAACGAGTGTCCCTTGAAACGTTCCATTTTGTCAGTGTGTTTTTTACATTTTGAAAAAATTATCTTCTAAATAGTGTTTTATTTTGCATTGCGCCCATGTTTATCATACACTCATAAAAAAAAGTTTGTAAAGTCAGCAAAAAATTTTGCTGAGTCAGCAAAATTTTAGTCAGGAGGATGCTAGCAAAAAAGTTGCTAATGTCAGCAAAATCTTTTGCTGAAAATCAGCGAGCTGATTTTTAGCAACAAAATTTGTAGATTCAGCAAAAGTTTTGCTAACACTTAGTAGATTAGAAATAAAAAAGCGTTGGTAAAAATTAATAAATTTTTTGCTGAATTTTAGTAGACTGAAAAAAACGCAAAAAATTTGTAGAAAAATTGTAATTTAGTTAATTTATTTGCTGAAAATCATAAAACATATTTTTGTGATTCTTTTAAAAATAATTTACTATAATAACGAAATATAACAATTTTAATTTTCCCACATTGACGACATGAATTAATTTAATATCTGAAAATATATAGAAATAAATATATATAACATAACAAAAATTTTCTTTCAACTACTTACATCAATGGTTGTCTTAATGATGCTATGACGAAACTGCCGAAGATAATTCTAGAAACGAAACGAAAAAATAAACAAAACAAACGAAACGAAAAAAACAACCCTTTTTTTGCAATAAGAAAAAGAAACCATACAAATCTACCTAAGATGTGTGTTTTTGTCTCTCTCTTTACTCTCTCTTTACTCTGTCTACATGTCTGTATATGTTTTTTCATGGTTGATTTTTTTACTTGTCTTGTTAGAGTTGTACTTTTTAATATCATTTTCCTCTTCTCTACTACATCTTGACATGCCGCGACATCTGCTTATCAGCACAATTTTTTTTAGCAAAATTAATTAGTAAAACATTAGTATATTAGTAAAGCATTAGTATAAAACAGTTAAGTGCTGAATAAGTATAACAAAAATTTTAGCTGAAAACACGATTTTAGCAAAAATATTTGCTAAAAAATAGTATACCTGATTTACAAGACGTTTTACTAACTTTTCTACTAACTTATTTTTTTGAGTTTAGATCTGGGTAAGTAATTTAAATAGATGCAAAGAAAAATGGGGTGGTGTACCTTGAAACACCAAAATTAAAGTTTCAGAAAAATTTCTAAGTCCATTAAAATTGAATTATTGCAATATTTTATTCAAAATTAAAAAATACACTCAAAAAAAAAAGTTTGTAAAGTCAGCAAAAAATTTTGCTGAGTCAGCAAAATTTTAGTCAGGAGGGTGCTAGCAAAAAAATTGCTAATGTCAGCAAAATCTTTTGCTGATAATCAGCGAGCTGATTTTTAGCAACAAAATTAGTAGATTCAGCAAAAGTTTTGCTAACACCTAGTAGATTAGAAATAAAAAAGCGTTGTTAAAAATTAATAAATTTTTTGCTGAATTTTAGTAGACTGAAAAAACGCAAAAAAATTGTAAAAAAAATTGTAATTTAGTTAATATATTTGCTGAAAATCATAAAACATATTTTTGTGATTCTTTTAAAAATAATTTACAATAATTACGAAATATAAAAATTTTCATTTTCCCACATTGATGTCATGAAGTAATTTAATATCTAAAAATATATAGAAATAAATATATATAACATAACAAAAATTTTCTTTCAACTACTTACATCAATGGTTGTCTAAATGATGCTATCTTTTAAGGACGCAACTGCCGAAGATAATAACTTATTTTTTTGAGTGTACGGTTTTTTGTTTTATAATGATTATTAATGTTTTTTTTATTAAGTTACAAGAAAACAACGTTATTATTGAAAAAGCATTTAAAAGCGCGTTGGTTTTTCGATTTTCCAACAACCAACAATTTCAGTTTGTCTGTGCCATTCGCAGGGCAAAAAAGTTGTTCGCTCTTTATATATTTTTCTTCCGGGAGCCGTTTTCTCATTACATGTGACAAGAGTGCGATTTGGAAACATCCTATAATATAAACCGGATTCGCAGGCATTGTAGATTTGGTGAAGAGTCAACCCGTGCTCATCAATGTCATCCTTAAACTCTTTCACAAATGGATCAATAAGAAGACAAGAAGACAATTTCTAGCCCGTAATTTTTAAAAATCTTATTCCATGTCGACGCTTAAATTTCTTCAACCATCCTTCACTGGCATTGAAACCTGAATTGGTTTGATAAATTTTGGAGTATAAATGACTGGCTTTTGATAGTGAAATCTCTGCTAATATTGGAATATTTTTTTTCCTTTGATTTACAAACCACTTATAAAGCATTTTTTCCATTCTTGGGTACTCAGTTTTCTTTAAAGTGCAACGTTTGCCAGAGACACTTTCTGTTGTACGTACGTACTTTTTTAATGATTTTTCTTGCTTTATAATGCGGTAAACCGAAGACTTATGCAACTTGTAATTCACAAAAATTGAATTTATGGAATCTCCGCTTTTTAATTTTTTTAAAAACTCTAATTTTTGAGAAATCGTTGTCTTTAAAATATGTTGAACTTTTCCCATATTAAGAGATGTATATACACAACAAATGACACGAATAAACAGACAAAATTGAAGATCAAAATCATTCAAAAAGGTAAATATACCAAAAGACGGGGATTTCCCTTTTTTGGTTATAGACATTGTAATCTAATTTAAAAAAAAACAGATAAAAGTCGCGAAAATGGAACCCGTTTATCGTTAAACTGGCGCGATTATAGAACCTGCAATGTTAAAAATTAAGCCGTCGCGATAACTGGGCAGTCGCGATAATGGGGAGTCGCGAATACCGAGCTTGCACTGTACATTTTTTTTTTAATAGACTTATTACTCTGAATCCAAATCAGGCAAAACTAATTTTTTTCTGTGGTAAAGTGTTTGTAACCGTCACATAATGACAATCGTAATTAATTTTTTTATAATTAATAACTGCAGAATTTTTTTTAAATTAAATTTTTAAAGTATAATGTCAATCGTAATTAATTTTATTGTAATTAATTGCTGCAGAATTTTTTTTAATTTAGATTTTTAAAGTTTTTAATTATTGCGGTTTTTATATTTAAACCATTTACCCCAATTTTCGTATATTTTGCTTAATTTTCGAAAATGGGCCGAAATATCATGAATGTTTTTTAAGGACATAATTCTACACAAAATTTTATTTCATTTGAGTATAATCATTAGGGTGTCCCATTCAAAAGAAAATTTTGGGGATCATTCTTAATTTGAATACTCATAAGGCTAAGAATTTTTGAGATTTTTTTTCAGATTTTTCGGAGGTGGTTTAGAGGTCGCGCAAATCGATTTTTTACCAAAAATCGAGCTTTTTGGGCTTTTTTTGAATTTTGCTTGAAAATTGGTAAAAAATCGATATTTCTTCAGCTTCTGAGTCAATATTCTTAAAGAAAATTTTCCGATCTTTAATTTTATGTGCATAAATAATAAGTTTCGGCAATGATTTTGAACATTTTGACAATTTAATGAAAAATAATGGAAAATAATGCTTTATAACTTTTAAAATTTGTATAAAGACTAAAAAAACTAATGATGCAGTTTAATAGATTATTAAGTTTTAAATTAATTAGCAGAAAAAAAAATTAATTTTCTCTCACCGTTCTCGAGTTATACCCTTTTAAAACTTTGTACACATTGTATAAAATGTATAATACTATAAGGTGTGAACTAGGGTTGCATTGGTTTAAACTTTAAATAAAATAATAGTTACTTACCACTCATACATAACAATTATATTAAAAACAAAGAAAAATAGAATTGTTATAAATCATTTATTACACTCATAATAATCTATAGGTAAAATACACGAAACCCGTTGTTTATTTTACGAAAGTTTTGATTATTTTGACATTACGAAAAAATTTGTAGAATATACAAATCACATTTCGTAAAGTTTTGTAAAAACTTTTTTTAAATAAAAATGTGGTGCATACCTTACGGGTTTATTTTAAAATTTAAAAAAAAAATGTAATGGTGCCACACCAGAATCGAACTCACGATTTCAGTGACGCCCTGCTGTGTTGAAGTAGACCCCTCTACCATTTGCACCAAAGTAGATGATGCAATACAACAAACTAAAAAGGAACTTAAGTCGAAAATATTATGAAATTTTTATGAAAATCCGTTTAAAATAACCTGAAATATTTAGCAAAGAAGAATATTTTTACATAAAAAAATGGGGTATACAGCAAAGACCTACATGAATGTCTGGCGAAACATTCCAAAACATTTTTTTTATTACCAATAATAATAAAATTTCCGTTAAATTAGGAAAACATCGAAAAAATTATGAAAAAGCAATCTTATGGAGGTTGTTCACAATAAAAGCTTAAACTAAAAGCGAAACTATTTGCTCATACATTTTGTATGTAACGATAAATTTCGCCAGCAGCCCAGTGAATTTTCGCACTTCATGCTATAAACACATAGACGACTGCAGCTACACGACTACAGCCTGTCAAAAATAAAATACACACGTTTATATGAAAACGATTATTTTGGCACCAACACAACTACACGGCTACCCGACTACTTTTGCCGCTGTAGTCAACTTAGGATAATTTCTATTTTTGTTGGCTGCAAAACAAAAATAGTGTTGACAATAAAACAAAATATGTAACAAATTAGTGCTTAAAAATATTTTATTTTGTTAAACACAAAAAACGTCGCAACATCAAATGGTATAATTGCATTAATATTCAAGAGGGGTTATATAAATTTATTTTCACGTTATAATAATGTATTATAAATAGTAATTGTATTTTTAAGTGAACTTTATATACGTGTCTACAACCTAGCATGTTGTTCTATTTTAATAAAGAAAAAAAAGATGTAATTGGCACTACTGAAACAAAAATGCATTTGTATCAGGGATGTTAAATGGAGTTTTCAATTTTGTACCAACATCCAAAAAAAATTGTACTTTTTGGACGTTGACGGTACCATTTTTTTAAATTTATTAAAACAAAAAAAAAATACATAAAAATTCTCTTGTACAGAAAAAAAAACAAAACCTTCCAATAACATACATTATATGTATGAATAAAATAAGGCATAAAAAAGTCTTATGAATATATGAGACCAAATCATGGAATTATTTGTTTAGTTAATAAAATATTTGGAATTTCTACATCATAGCAGCATAAATTTGTCGCTCTTAACCAATCCTTAGTCTGTATGAGACTTGATAATGTTGGCTAATGTAGTCTGTTTCTTTCCTTAGTTTTTATTATATTTTGAAAAGAAAAAAACTCTTTCCACATTTGCAGACCAGTGTGGAATGGATAAAATTCCAGCAACGACTAGAAATGTCTGGAAACATATTGACATTCAGTTCATTTTGAAAATTAGCTACTACCGACCAAAAACTACAAACGTTTTAATTTTTTAACGACTTCAGTTAAAAAAATTTTAGTTTTTACTCTGGCTCAAGTAATATTTTTACTAAGAAGACAAGAATGGAGCAAAATTAATGATTAATCGGTTTTTTGTTAAAGTTCTGCCTATTATGGAGGCTATAACTTTTCTAAAACATTGGGTTCTGATGAGATCTTTAACCAGATCGAAATACTAGTATTAACCTAGCTAATATGTTTGAGTTGCTTTATTTTTGTAAATATACGGAGGTTGAGAGCTCGTTCTAAATTAAACATATATAAGATTGTTTGGAATTTTCTTTCATTTCTTTAACAATAATTTAATTTTCGTTTGAGTTTGAATTTTAACGTCTTTTTCAGACAATTGCAGTTAATACTATAATTAATATGCAATTTTATTTAATTTAATTGTGAAAGGCGTGGTAGAGAAGAATGAGTGTATTTTCTAAAAATCATAAGTACATTGCAAATATTCAATTTTTTCTGAATCAGACTGCGCAGTTTCTGGTATTGAACGTTCGTCAGTGACCCTGTTTTTTTGAATTTTTGAATAATGTAATATTTGTTGTTTTTATTTGTTCGATTGCGTCTATATGAAATTTTTCTGTGCAATCACTGACCGTGGTATAGATAAACTGATTTCTAATGCCACATGCACTCGCGCTACACGTTAGACAGAGCGCTTTAGCCCTCTGAGCTATAGTTAGGTCGAGTTTTGTTGTGATTAAAACTAGTTTTATTCAATACACGGTGTTTTTGTTCTTGCATACATAATCTCAGAAGTACAACTCCAACAACACAACAGTTCTATTTTTAGAAACTCACCTCACTCTAATGTCCACTGTTTTCCCATATGTTATAAGTGATGTCATATCTATATATCAATTTTCACTTCTTCAGAATTTTAATAAATTCAAAATAAAAGTGAAGTTGGCTGCAACAAGTGTCAATATATGTAAGAGCTGCCAGATAAATTTTGTAAAAAATCGTAAATTTTTAATCGATATTAAAAAAAAAAAAATTGCCAACTTTATTCTTCAAAATCCTTAAAATGATGATAAATCGTAAAATCTGGCGGATATGTTGCATATATTTTAAGAGCTCATTACATAAAACGAATAAATGCAATGAAAAAGGACACAATAACAATTTGTTTGCTATACTAAAAATTCAAAAAGGGGAAAAATTAAAAATTTTTAAATTGTACCAAATGAGTCGCGGTAGTACCACGGTACTTTAGAAGGTCAAAATGTACCAAAAAAAAGTACAATTGAACCAACTTTAACATCCCTGATTTGTATAAAAAACAGCTGTTGATATTTTTAAATTGAATCATGATCAGCTGTTTACTATGCTACTGTCGTTTCCAAAATAATAAGTAGCTGACCACACGGCGACGATTGCAGTCAACGGCATTTGCAGTCGTGTAGCTCTGCAGTCTGCTGTGGTCTATGTGTTTATAGCATCATTCTCAATGTAACTTCCTGTTCTAATGAGATGTAATATTTATGATTTGCTTTATAAAAACAAAAAACTAAACTAGTTTTAGCTTTTATTTTGGACACTCTCAATCTTATGACAACTCCAGACATAGTTTTTGGTTATTGAGTGCGCGTATGTCAAAACACTCTCATCCGCCCATCTCTAACGTAAATTAAATAATTTTCTCATAAAGTTTTTTTGATGCTGTTGTGTTTCTTCTTCTGTTTAAAAACGTTTCGAATCAATTATAAATTCGCTGCATTAAAATTTTTTTTAAATATAAAATAAAACGTAATATTTTACTGTCAATACTTTGAGGTCGTGATTTGTATTATGTATTTTTTAAATATGTTTTTTAAACATACTAAAACCTGCATGAAAATTATATTTAAACAATTGCAAAATATTTAGCTTTTTGGGAATTTTTATTATTTGTAGTTTTATGTTGTATTGCATTTAACTCGGGATATAAAAAAACGTAAGATATTTTGATAGAAAATGCAAAAACAAAAAATTATACCTATTTCAACGTTTTCCTTTTTTAAGGATAACAACCTCGTACAGGTAAATGAACAAAATTAATATTTACACAATTTTGATATAGTTATAGTTATAGTTATTAAAAATAAAAATTATGTTTTTTCGACCTTTAATTGTATAATGAAAATGAAAATTATTCACGTTCGAGGCCATACTCTATATTTCTTTATTAGGATATTGTCCTAACAAATAATCTATACACACAGAGAACAATTTTGCTATTTGCCAACTGAAATTCGATTATTACCAATTTAAGGCGGTTAGTACAACTGAACATTAGTTTTCACATCAAAGTTCGCTTAATTCAACTGAATTTTAGTTGCAACACCCAAAATATTCCGAAATCTTAAGTAAATATCGTTGTACTAACTGAAATTATGAGTTGTTACCATTAAAATACATTTTCAATTCGGTTGGCGTTTTATTTCTCTGTGTTTAGAGTTTTTGTTTTCTAATTTATTAATTGACAACTTTCTGAAAAGTGTTGATAGATCTATTTCGGGAATTTTTCAGGTTCCCATCTTTGGAACACGTTTTGAAAGAAATGACAATCACATGCAAGCCTCAAACATTCATATAACCTAGTTATCCCACTAAATGAGAACTTAGATATAAGCTTGAAGTTAAAGATTACCAAAATAAATTGAAAACTTGTTCGTTTTGTGCATTTTCACTTTAAATTAAAAAAAAAACATGATTTTTCGCCATTGTTGTAACATGTAACTTGGTAAATTTGTTAGTATTTTAATAGTCCGATTTTGGTTTTTCAAAAATATCTTTAATATTTCAAGATATCTCATTTTTCAGATATTCGCCCTACACTCAAAAAAAAAATAAGTTAGTAGAAAAGTTAGTAAAACATCTTGTAAACCAGGTATACTATTTTTCAGCAAATTTTTTGCTCAAATTATGTTTTAAACTAAAATTTTAGTTATACTTATTCAGCACTTAACTGTTTTGAAATATTGTCTTACTAATATTTTACTAATGTTTTACTTATTTATTTTGCTAAAAAAAATTGTATTGATTAGCACATCAATAGTGTGAACGACAACCAGACTGAAACATATACGCAGAATGATGTAGTAGTGACGAGGAAAATTATACTCAAAAGTGCAGCTCTAGTAAGACATAGTATAAAAAAAATCAACCATGGAAGATTTTTGTATCTGTTTTTCATACATAAAATAAAATTGTGGATTAATACAAAATAATCTATTAATTAAATAATCGACAAAATAAACTAAATATTTATACAATATATATATAATCTTGTGTGGTCAAATTGCAAACAAATATGCAATAAGTAGACAGACTAAAGCGAAAGGCAAAGACATACACTCATAAAAAAAAGTTTGTAAAGTCAGCAAAAAATTTTGCTGAGTCAGCAAAATTTTAGTCAGGAGGATGCTAGCAAAAAAGTTGCTAATGTCAGCAAAATCTTTTGCTGAAAATCAGCGAGCTGATTTTTAGCAAAAAAATTTGTAGATTCAGCAAAAGTTTTGCTAACACTTAGTAGATTAGAAATAAAAAAGCGTTGGTAAAAATTAATAAATTTTTTGCTGAATTTTAGTAGACTGAAAAAAACGCAAAAAATTTGTAGAAAAATTGTAATTTAGTTAATTTATTTGCTGAAAATCATAAAACATATTTTTGTGATTCTTTTAAAAATAATTTACTATAATAACGAAATATAACAATTTTAATTTTCCCACATTGACGACATGAATTAATTTAATATCTGAAAATATATAGAAATAAATATATATAACATAACAAAAATATTCTTTCAACTACTTACATCAATGGTTGTCTTAATGATGCTATGACGAAACTGCCGAAGATAATTCTAGAAACGAAACGAAAAAATAAACAAAACAAACGAAACGAAAAAAACAACCCTTTTTTTGCAATAAGAAAAAGAAACCATACAAATCTACCTAAGATGTGTGTTTTTGTCTTTCTCTTTACTCTGTCTTCATGTCTGTATATGTTTTTTCATGGTTGATTTTTTTACTTGTCTTGTTAGAGTTGTACTTTTTAATATCATTTTCCTCTTCTCTACTACATCTTGACATGCCGCGACATCTGCTTATCAGCACAATTTTTTTTAGCAAAATTAATTAGTAAAACATTAGTATATTAGTAAAGCATTAGTATAAAACAGTTAAGTGCTGAATAAGTATAACAAAAATTTTAGCTGAAAACACGATTTTAGCAAAAATATTTGCTAAAAAATAGTATACCTGATTTACAAGACGTTTTACTAACTTTTCTACTAACTTATTTTTTTGAGTGTACATCTTAGGTAGATTTTTCTGTTTCCTTTTTCTTATTGCAAAAAATTGTTGTATATGTTATATTTCGTTAGTTTTTTTTTTATGTTATATATAATTATTTCTATTGTTTTTAGATATTACATTAAATCATATCGTCAATTTGGTAGTATGAACATTTTTATATTTTGTAACGTATTGTAAACTATTTTAAAAAGAATCACAAAAATATGTTTTATGATCTTCAGCAAATAAATTAACTAAAGTATAATTTTTCTACAAATTTGTTGAGTTTTTTTCAGTCTACTAATTAATATTCAGCACAAATTTTATTAATTATTAGCAAGGGCTTTTTAATTTCTAATCTACTAAGTGTTAGCAAAACTTTTGCTGAATCTACTAATTTTGTTGCTAAAAATCAGCTCGCTGATTTTCAGCAAAATGTTTTGCTGACATTAGCAATTTTTTTGCAAGCACCATCCTGACTAAAATTTTGCTGACTCAGCAAAATTTTTTGCTGACTTTACTAACTTTTTTATTTGAGTGTAGTAGAGAAAACACCATAACAATGAATATTAAAGGACGGTTTCTCCGAGAGGTAATAATAAAGGTTAAACTTGAATTTCGAAGAAACCAGACTAGACTTTCCGATAACATAAATTTTTATTCGAGATTTTACAACGTTCCGCATAAAAGTTTTTAAAACTTTGGGTTATGTTAATGCGCAAACCTGATGTGATGAAGAAATTCTGAAGTCAGATTCGGGTCTAGTTTTAATTTTACAAATATTATTAGTACAATTATCACTTATTTAAAATAATAATATATACAATATAAAATTTTTTTCCCAATTTGTTCCTTTTTACTACTTTGTTACATTTTCGTAATGAATCGAAATTAAAAAAAAAAAATAATACTTAACGAATTTTAAAACAAATAAATAAAATACATTCCAAACTTATGGTGTTTTCTTTTCTGGAAAAAAATGTTGCATTTTAAAGTGCAACCATTTCACCCTTGCCCCAATAAAATGCTTAATTTTTACAAACAGAATAGAACACAATTTTATCACATATTGCTTTCTTTAAACCTGTGTGTTTATACAATATTGTTATTATGGCAGTCCCGGTTCGAATCTGAGCCAACATGAAGGAATTTTTTTTTAATAACATTTTTTTTTTTTTAATTCAGTTTTAAGTTAGCTTCATATTTTTTTTTTTATAATTTTTATTATAATTTTGTTTTTTTTTTAACGAATTTTAGGTCAAAAATTATTAAACACTTGCAAACAGAAAAAATAAAATATTATAACATAAAACAAAATGAGTAAAACTCCTAAATTATAATAAAAAAAAAATAGTGGTCCAATGAAGGTTTGAACCTAGGACCTTATGCATCAGAAGCCAGCACACTACCCTTCGGCTACCTAGGTTAGAGTTTTCTCGCAAACAACTTTATAATATATAATCGGACAAAACAGGGCAAAAACAACCCTGTAAATAATTTGAGGGCGCTAAAATTGCACTTTTTGCCTTTTTTATGGCAACATTTTTAGAAAGAAACACGGCACTCTCTCAGGGTGTTCTCCTTATTTTATAAAAGAACACAAAAAAGGAAATTTGAGGGCAAAGCACAAGAAAATGTGACATTTTTGTCGGAAGAGAAAACGCCATTAATGATTATTCAGTTTTGTACACTTTTATTACTTTTAGCAAGACAAACAAACTTTAAAATTTTTGCGTTTACGTACGTTTGAAAAATTGGAATTTTTGCATAAGCAAAAAGTATTTATTTCCAAATTTACCGTTGCAAACAATAATTGAGAAAACAATTTCAAAAAGATTTATACTCAAGGTAACACATAGGTTCAAAGTATTCGTTACATATATGTAACACCATGCAGTAAAGGGTTAACATGTATTTTAAAATTTTTATGCATATATTTAGTTAGATATTGTTCTACCTCAAGTCCGTAAATCTAATATTTATTTTATTTATTTATTTATTTATTTCCTTTTCTATGCAACAAGATTAAATCTTATGATTATAGCATAGAAATATATATGCTCATAATTTGTTTGTACATAATTAAATTAAAAACAGTTGTGAAAAACAATATTTAGAAAAAACAATCAATTCTCATAGCAATTTATAAAGATTATTAAAAATAAAACAAAAAACAGATATATATATTCCAATAGAACAGATATGAAGATGATCATGAAAAGAAAATACAAAGAATAAATAAAAAAAAAAATATATATAATTTAATATTACGAAAGTAGATATTAAACATTGTAGTTAAAGTATTTGTTCAGATCTTTTTTAAATATAATTGCATTACTGTTACCCTGTAGTTTAAGTGGTAGTTTATTCCAAAGACGAGTAACGGCAACAAAAAATTGCCAGGTCGACGACAGGTATTTAAATTTAAAAGATTTTATCAGCTTTCCTCTGTTAGATTTAGCAAAGTTCAGACGTTGATATAAATAATTTGGCTCATGTTCATATATAATTTTATGAAAAAATGTTAAGCATCTTATATTCATGAGATTATCAAAGGTTATTCCGTGAAGTTTCGAGTAATACGGTGATAGTGCGGCATATTTACTTAGTCCAAAGACATATCTGATGATGTTGTTATAAGCTACATTCAGTTTTCGTTTACTGGTAGAGTCACTATTAGCAAAAATTTCACAGCCATAGAGAAGGCTGGGCATGAGGTATGAATTTGCAATAAGTTTTCTGGTTTCCAGAGACGTGAAGGACCTGGTTACCCAAAGGCTACGTAGCATTGAATATGTTTTCCCTACAATGGTGTTGACGTGATTTGACCAGGTAAGAGTTTCATTAAAAATGATTCCTAAGTTTTTGACAGATTTGACAATCTCAATTTTTTGGCCATTCAGAGTGATATCCAAATCTTTTGTGGAATTAAACGTTTTTTTGTAAATTAGAAGGCATTTAGATTTATTGGGGTTTATGCAAAGGCCGTTGGCTGTCGCCCATCGGTGAATGCGATTTAAATCCATGTTAAGTTTACTAAGAGACTCATCAAGTTTACTTATTGGGGTGCTTAGGTAGAGCTGGACATCATCTGCATACAAATGCACGTTGCAGTTGTCCAAATGGGTAGGAAGATCATTCACATACATTGAGAAAAGAAGAGGCCCCAAGATAGATCCTTGAGGTACCCCTCTTGTCCCAGCAAGTTTTTTCGATGTAGAGCTATCAATACATACAGATTGAGTACGGCCAGAAAGATATGATTTTAGTAATTTTACTGAAGTGTCGGAAAAATTAAACATTGATTTCATCTTGTCACACAGGATATTGTGGTCTACCGTGTCAAAGGCTTTAGAGTGATCAAGTAAAACCAGAAAAGTTATTTCATCATTATCAATATTTTGTCTCAGGTCCTCGGAAACGTTCAATAGGGCAGAAACACAACTGTGTTTTGGACGAAATCCAGATTGCTTATCTGTGAGAAGGCTATATCTTTTTAGGTAATTGTTCATCTGCTGGTGCAAAAGTCTTTCCAAAACTTTAGAGACGTATGGCAAAATTGCTATTGGTCTGAACTCTGTGTTAGCCTTGGGTACGGGTAAAATCTTGGCATGTTTCCAGTTAAGTGGAAACGAGCTGGTTATTATAGCAGTATTTATGAGATCTGTTATGTATGGGAAGAGTTTAGGAAGAAGAATTTTTATGAATTTTGGATGAACATTATCTGATCCAACAGCATTAGACTTTATACTTAAGCAACAGTTATACACGTCGATTTGGCTCACACATTCAAATTGAAACTGAGGGGTGTTGGTAACATAATTATTAAAGTTGTAAAAACTAATAGTGTCATATTAGATTTTATTTGTTGCTTTTCAAAAAGTTTGATCATTTTCTCTGATAGACAATATTTTTCATTAGCATCACCCAATATAAAAATATATGATCAATATATGCAGAGTCCTCATAGTATTTATCAAATTTTTCCTAGAAATTAACTTTTTTCCATTTTTAAAAAAATTCAAGAGGTTGTATATTTTGAACAGCTGTTAAACGCAAAGTAAATTACGGAACTTGCTCAATATTTGACAGTAGTCTATTTACAGGTGGTACTTGATGGGAGCAGTGTTGCATTTCGAAAAGTCACGGACTTATTGATCCGTCTTCGTACATTTTGTGTATTGAACCCGATTTATGGAGATCAAACACATATATGTAACTTAATATCTTTTATTTAAATTGTATTTTAATTATTATGTATTTAAGTATATCTAACTGTATCAAATTAGATGTAATTATGTCGGGACAGAACTCGAATAGAATTAGATAATTTTTTATTAATTTGTATCTAATTAAATATAATTAGATCCAAATTGATACAATTTAATAGAACCATTTTTCGGATCAAATAATATCCTCGTGTATGTGTGGAAAATATCTCATCATTTTTAATTTTATATAAACTTTTTTACTCGGGTTATCAAAAAAAAAAACAATTACGGGGTCATATTATATAAAATAAAACATATTATATTAGATAAAACTAAGATAAAACTAGCTAAACTGGTATCTATTTTTTTAATCGAGATGCCATTAAAATCAGCTTGGCCAAAATATTTAGAATTAGTGGTCGGTACTCTTGCTTTCTTTTTCGAGTTGTGCAAAATACTTAAATCTCTCAAAATTTTGAAAAAGTTCATAAAATTTTTGCGTTTAAAATTTTTAAAATGCCTTTACTTACAATAGGAACTCAGTTCACGCATTCCGCTAGCCAATGTCAAATATAATTTCGAATGTCAGACGTAAAAAGCATAAATTTAAAAAACAAATTTACGCCAGTTCCTTATAAGTTTGTGATGTTCGTATTCCGCTATTGGTGCGCTAGTGACTCTATTTCGTATGGTCTTGGATCTGAAAGTTTAAAACTATGAGCAAAAAATAAAATTAATGCAAAATTTTTATAAGTTTTATGTATTTTCTAATTTTTTGACTTTCAAATTGCCATCAACTATTTAGGTGAAGACTCTTCAATGTGAAACTTTGCGTGTCATAGTTTTTAAGTTTATTCTACCTAACCATGTCCATGGATTTTCTAAATTTAAAAAAAATTGAGAAATAAGAGGCATATAAAGTTAGTTCAACGAGTTTCGAACATTTTTGAAACAGTTCATATACAAAAACTGCATGTCAAAATGATGAATTTGGTAGACCCATATGTCTCATATATAAATATAATAACTTTTCCTAAAAATGGAGTTGTTTTGCAAAAACAAATCTCTACATAATTATACAACATAATGTATTGCCCAAGTTTACAATATTAATAATCTTTATAGATAATTGTATTTAGGGTACAATCGTATACAAAATACCAACATAAAGAGTGGCCCACTAATAATCTGGACTCACAAATGTTCTAATAACTTTTTGAGCAAAAGTGGTATATAATGGTCAAAGTCATTTATTCAGCTTTAACAATTTAAAAAAACTTTAATATCTGAGTCATTCCAAAAAATGTTCGATACGGTCTTCGGATATGTGACTAAGGATATCGTTGTAAATAATCACATCGATATTCAACGTTCCTATGATATATGTGCTGTATTAAGTTTTTCGAAATTTAGTGTAGTTAGTGTTCTATCGCATCTCAAAGTTTGACAACTTTAGAAAGACTAATAAAAATACCTAATGTTTAAAGTGCTCTAACTTTTTAACTTTTAATCCGATTATTACAAGTCTTATCTTACATAAATTTGTAATTTTTGATAATGGAGTAGTATTTGAACCATATTTGGCCTTATAGGCTTGGTTCTTAAATTTGAAATAAATAAAAAAAAAAAAAAAAAATATTGTATCTTCTACTTTTAGATACTTATTAGAAAATTCTAAAGTCTCTTTAAAGAAAGTTTGGAAAATTGCAGAAACGCGGTTTTCTCGAATATTTCAAAAACTACATCTGTGATTTTTCTTATACAAAATATGGTGTGTGTGTTCATTGTCTTGTACAATATATCCAAAATTCAGAGTGTTTGTCCTCCATGGATTTGAAAGATATTTAGATTTTAGTAAGAAATTCTCATATTATTTTCTTAACCCTTTTAAAACCGAATTTTTGTTTGTGGATATATTTCTATTTTGACTTCAGATTATTGTTAGGGGTCTTTAATTAGAAAGAAAAAGTTTAACATGTATGCCTCCTCCCTCTCCTACCCAACAAAAAATTATTCCGAAAATCGCATTTTTGAAACTTCTCAGCCCATTTTTTACCACTAAAATATTGGAATAGCCATAATGGATTAACTGCATTTTGTTCTGGCCATTAGATGAAGCTACATGCGAAATTTAGAGATTCTAGCTTTCTTAGTTTACGTGATACACCAAACTTAACTTTTTTCGGATATAAAGGTTCAGTAAAAAATCGAACTTTCTTAACAAATATCGTGGCTATATAGCCCTGATTAACAGTTTACCCATATAATGATTTTTTTTTCTATGATCAATATCGTAATGAACATACGAGGGCAAATCAATAAGTCCGTGACTTTTCTAACCTCCCTCGTAGTTATATGAAATGCAACACTGATTCCATCAAGTACCACCTGTTAATAGACTACTGTCAAATTTTGAGCAAGTTCCGTCATTTACTTTGCGTTTAACAGCTGTTCAAAATATACAACCTCGTGGATTTTTTTAAAAATGGAAAAAAGTGAATTTCGAGTGCTCAGTAAACATTATTTTTTGCGAAAAAAACCGTCAATCAAATTACGGAAAAGCTTCATAAATAATATGGGAACTCTACATCATCGATTTCGATGGTAAAAAAATGGTTTACTGACTTTCGTTATGGTCACACAAGTACAAATGACGCTGAACGTTCTGGTCGGCCAATTGAGGTCAATACACCCGAAAATGTCGAAGACATCCACGATATGGTGTTGGCCGAACGAAGAGTAAAAGTGCGTGAGATTTATACTGCCATAGGCATTCATATGGCAGTGTGGTTTCGATTTTAAATGATCAGTTGGGTTTAAGAAAGCTGTCTGCAAGATCGGTGCCGCGTTTGCTCTCAATTGACCATAAACGTAATAGTGGCCAATAAGGTGATGGCAACAGTTTTTTGGGTGGCATGCGGGATAATCCACATCGATGACCTTCAAAAGGGAAAAAACAATAAACAGCGAATATTATGCCAACTTATTGGACCGATTTAATGAGGGTTTAAAAAAAAACTACCCCATATGGCCAAGAAGTGCATATTTTATGGACGTCGAAAAATAATATTTTTTGAAAGGGATACAAAAATTGGAGAAAACGTTGGAGAGAAACTAAGTGTATTGAGCTAAAAGGAGATTATGTTGAAAAATAAATTTTTTTTGCAAAAAAAACTATGTTTCATTCAAAAAGGTACGGACTTATTGATCCGCCCTCGTATTTAAATAAAAATATAAACATTTATTGCATTATCGAAATTTTTATATTCATTTAAAAGTAGTAAATCATCGATCCCTTCGGGATTTTTTAACGCAATTTGGTAGAAATATGTAACGGTGCCCCAATAAGTTTTTTCTGAAGTTGTTGTGTACTTATTGCGCCCTCTAGTTGGCATTCGTAATTTAACATATTAACATCCAAATGGAATCTGGTGGGTAAAATTCAGTGAAAATATATTTATATGAGAGGCAAAGGTGTCAATTAGGATAAAGTGAAATCAAATTTGAGAAAACATGTAAGTTATTCTTCTTAGTTTTGCGGGGCGCATCGTAACATTTTAAAACACTATATCTTGGCGAATAATATTTAATAATATTATTACACTGGGGTACAATGATATGGACTTTGTTAAACATCTATCTATATTTCATAAAAACTTTATTTCAGCTATTTAAGCTTTACATTTGCGTAATCTGTAACAAATTGATTTGCGATTTTTTGGTTATAGTTTTACCAATAAGAGTGCGATCACATAGAAAGACTGCATTTAAAACAAAAAAAAGTCTGTGGTCAGGTAAACTTTTTTATTGATCGTCCATTTTTCGAAAAAAACGCAAAATGACGTTGACAGAAACTTCCGAAAACTTTAAACTCTGATGCGAGTGTCAAACCATATACAGGTGTTTTGAGCAGCATGTATTCGCCCGTTTTTGTGCAACTTTTTCCGTTTCATATGTTCCTTACATTTTCTGTAGTTCTTAACCGAATGTCTTGGGAATTGGAACATGTAATGTCTGAAATACATCTGAAAACATATATAAAAATTAAATTCGTAATAACATCCGCGCCATTGTTAAGTCTGTTTAGTTTTGTCCAAATTATAAGTGTGCCATTCTTTAAATGCCAGTTCCTCGTTTAAATTTACTTGCAATGAAATTTTCTTGAAAATATATGCCTTTCACGTTACGAGTTTAGAGTTTTACATAATTTTAATTCTTCAATAGGAATGAAGCTTGATATTAAATAACCGAAATATGTGTTTTAAAAGTCCTTTTGTACCGTCCAGCATAGAACACATGAGTTCAACTCACGATCCAATATTTTGCTTTATTGCTGTAGCCGCACTATATTTTGTAGTCTGGCTGCAATAGAATTATGTTTTTTATTTTTTGGTTATTATGAGATATTACAAAGCAAATATTTTTTTATATACATTTTAAGTTTATGATTACCAGGGACCGGAATATCATGCAAATGCATGTTTTTTCCTTAAGTCTGAGAACAGTTTAAACAAAATATCTTTGCAATTCAAAGAAATTGCGTTAAAATGACATCGATTTGTTAGTGCATATTTTTGCATATTTTGCTATAGGTGAATATTTTTGCATATTATGCTTTAAATGCATATTTTTGTTGCATATTTTCACATTTTTTGCTTTAAATGCATATTTGAATTGTATATTTTTACTTATTTTCCTTTAAATGAATATTTTTGGTGCATTTTTCATAGTTTCTCGTAAAAAAATCATTGCAGTTTAATTTTATATTTGACCAACGAGCATATAGACTGAAGATGCTGCTCAAGTCCTGTTAAGTGTTTTCTTAAATTTTATTAAGAGAAAAAGTTTTAATTGGTTTTTGAATGCATATTTTTAAATATAAATAATTACAATTTTGTGTTAATTGTGCGTGTGTGAAGAATATATTAAATAACACAGTACAACATTTTTCAGCGGATTGATTCATGACTCAATTCTAATAATTTTTTGTGCAAGTAGACCCAAAAATACGAAACTTCTGCATCATTCGTTTGGTAAAGTTACATCAAATAAAATTTTAATAATTTTTTGAAGTTAGTAAGTATCGACATAACTCGAGAACCACTAGTCGGATTTTGCTGAAAATCAAGAATTACAATTACTTTCACCTGTTCATATAACGTTTCGCTACATAAGCAACAGTTTCGCAGTCATAAATAAATGTATGAAGAAAAAACATTTTTTGCCTAAAAAATTAAAATTTTTTTTTTTTTTAATTCATAAAAAATCCAAAACGGTAAAAAAAAAATCAAGTCCTATTACTTTCACGTAAAGTCACATAACCTATGAACAACGCGTTTCGCTTTTATTCACAATTAGGTGAAGGTATAAATTTCAAAAATTTGCTCGAGATATGCACAAAATTCTTTGAAAAAAACATTGATGACTTTTTTATGATTCTCAGAAGTAAAAAAAAAGTAATAAATAAAAGGTTATTTGATTTTTATGATTGCGGTAGCAAAGTAATAAACGCTAATAAATGTGCGTGGACAAAAATTAAAAAAGGAAAGTGCACTTTTTTAATTATGTGTTTGGCTACCTGTATGATTTTTTTACAGAAATTCCACCCACATTTATTAGTGCTCATGTTTTGGAACGTTTCGAAATATGCGCCCATTCATAAGTACCTGTCAGTAAAATATTGAAAAATACGTAGTGTTTATAGGTGTTCATTGATCGATTTTTGTCATTCAACATGTGCCGACGAACGCGAAAAGTACAAGCGATTTTTCTCCAGGTTTTTTAAAAATGAATAACAACAAAACATATAATATATTTCAATATGAAAAATAACAAGTGCCCAAAATTATATAATTTTTGTTACGTTTGTGGTCATATCGTCCCAAAAATATACCAAAAGGATCGAAAAAACTTGTTCCCTGAGGAATTCAAAACAGCGTATTGTCATTATTTTGATGAAGCAGATTTAAGTGGTGCAAATTTTAGCGAAACGTTATATGAACAGATGAAAGTAATTCTTGATTTTTCTAAATTTGTTTCAGCAAAATTCGACTAGTGGTTCTCGATTTATGTCAAACAAAAGAGCCTAAAACGTGAAAAATTCCCATATACAATACTTACTAGCTTCAAAAAATTATTAAAATTTTATTTGATGTAACTTGACTAAACGAAGTTCTTATTTTTTGGGGCTACTTTCACAAAAAATTACCAGAATTGAGTCCCGAAATCATGTGTTGTACTGTGTAATGCAAATTAACTTTAAAATTTAATTAAACTTGCTTAAAAACATGGAAAATAACTAAATAACTCTTTTATATATTTTGTTATTTTTCTCCGAAACTCTCAGAATCCTAGTTCAGCTTTTTAGAAGAGAGACGTGGATACGGTTTGGTTAACCTCAACACATTGTGATACAAACTGCGAAAATAAGTTCACAACAAAAAATTAACACTTGCACCGATCACAACCGTGGAGGATGAGCTGCTATTTTATATATTCAAAAGCTTTTTAAAAATAAATAAATTATTTTATTAAAAAAAAAATTTACATATTTATAAAAATAAAGATTTTGTTTAAGTTTATTCAATCTCTGTATACTTTTCATATTAAATGGCATTCACACCTGAAGCTAAACACGCGTTTAGCCAAAACATATTTTTAAACTCAATTATCTATTACAAAATTTATTTATTCTTTTAGTTTCGTATTTATTATTTAAGTGTGAAAGTGTGAAAGTCATTTTACGGCTTTCACTACCGACTTTTTGTTTGTGGATATAATTCTATTTTGACTTCCGATTCTTGTTGGGGGTCCTTATATTAGAAAGAAAAAGGTTTACATATATGACCCCTCCCCCTCTTATGGGTTCGAAAATCGAATTTTTGAAACTTCTCAGCCAATTTTTACCACTAAAACATTCAAATAAACAAAATTGTTTTGTTTGATTTTGTTCTGATCATTAGGTGAAGATACGTTCATCGAGATTCTAGCTTTGCAAGTTTTGGAGATACACCTAAAGCTCCTTTATTCTAAGATAAAGGCTCATTAAAAAAATCGGACTTTGTAAAGCGACTATATTGTCCAGATGAACAGTTTATGTACGTAAACAGTTTTCTTCGATGACCAATATCCTAATGAACATATTGAACATAAATTTAAAGATAATTTGCTCTATCAAATTTTTTATATATTTTTTTAAACGCTTACACTAGAAATTCAATTCTGCTGCCTATTTTATGATTTTTTTATATATATTAATTATAGGCGCTTAAAACACACTTTTTTCTTTGCATGAACATCCTGTCCCTGATGATTAGTATTCAGGTCCCTAGGTAGGTGGTACATACATAAATGTGCAGTCGCTGTCATTACCAACAAACTAACATCATCAAAGTCTCTGTAAAATATAGTGTTTCCAATTCGGTTAATCGATTATTCGATTCCTCGATTAATCGTTTCTATTCCGGTTAAAGTCGAAACAAATATGCTAAAACTTAAATATTTATTCGACCCGAATAATCGGTTAAAATAGGTCGATTAACGGTTAAATTTTTATATTGATTTTTACAAAAAAAAATACAATTTTCTTAACTCTGGCGAAAAAAATTTAAAGAAAAACTTAGAAATGCTATATAAAATATCATAATAATTATTTCAAAATTATGTGAAAGCGATTCTTAGACCACAACACACAGAAAAAAAGGCATTAGAAAATCAAGTAGAAACCATATTAAATTTAATATAAACAGCTTTGAAATCAAACAAAGTTTGTTTTCTATTTAGTTTAAATACATTTCTTCTTAATTTTAAAATGCGGAAAATACTAATCAATTTATTTTAACTAGAATCATATTACTTTAATAAAATTCAGACTTAATATAAAAATTTCATAAGAATATATGATATTATATTAAATATGAAACAATAATTGATTTAACTATGACTGTTTTTCTCTGTGTAGATAACATATTTTGATAGGATTTAGTTAATTAGATAGAAAATTTTTAATTCTTTTTTAATTCTTTTAAACACTCAAATTGATGTTTACCAATATTTCGATGTACCTATTTGAAGACAAGGCTGAATTTGTTTTTAATCGATGGCACACAACTATCTATCAATCAAATTTATTCTGTACGAATCCGATTTCTTCTTCCATCTCGCAAGCACATTTCTTATAATCAATTTCCAAACATGTTCCAGTAAAAATGAAAGATATATCCTGCTAGAACCAGTTTCAGAACTTGTTTTACCTGCTCTAGTTTGCTACTATAAGACTGGTTGATTTTTGGACAATTTTAAACAAAAATCATTGGTGTACAAACCGATATTAGAACGGGTTATGAAGAAAAAAAATTTGTTCTACAAGCCGTTCTTTGAATAACGCATATTTTGAAAATGGTAACACTTGTAGATTCTTAGGTATTTCTAAAATAAAAACTGTGTGACTCAAAAGGTTTATTTCCACTGAATATATCTGATAACCAGAGTGAGTTGAAAATGGCAAAAAAGAGCAAAATGTTACATGGTAATGTAAAATTAAATTTTTAATCGTGAAAGCTAACATTCAGTTGGCTAACACAATATTACATTCCAAATAAATATTATTATGTTCCACAAAATTTTATTAAAATTAAAAAACTTTTTTGAATTTGTCTGGTATTGAACCATGACCTTCAGATTAATAGTCCTCTGTCCTACTGATTGCACCACAATCACTTTTAATTTTCATTGCCTTATTTGCTTTTTAAACATTTGAATATTTTATTTTAAATAAAAAAAAAACTTTTTGTGTTTGTCTTTTCCGAGATTTGAACTCGGAAGTTTGGATTACAAAGCAAACTCTCTACCCACTACACCACCAACACTTATAAATGTTGAGTGTTAAAATTGAATTTAAATTTTTTATTAGGAAAACAAACATTGTCTCAAATCCGTTTACCAATACCAATCATTAGTTGCTTCTATAAACAATGCAATCCACAATTCGGTTGGTACTACTGAACGTCTTTTTTAGTGGAATATTTGATTGCGAATATCGTATTTGCAGTAAACACTTTTGATTATCGAAAGTTTTTTTTTAAAAATTTTGATTCTCTTATATTATTACAAAATAAATGGTTTCTTCTACCGTACACAATAACTTTTTTTTTTTATTATAAATTCATTCTTTATTTACAGTCTAACCGAGGATAATAAGCAAATTTGGTAAACTTAATACATCTCCAATGAGATACATAACACAAAAAAGAAATTATCTAAGTCCTTGCTTAAATAATAATGGATCTTAGTTACGAAAAGGGAGATCTAATACATGATTTCGTTTAAGTCTTCTAGTTTCATTGGTACTGTCCTGCAATGATATGGCCACAGGATTACGGTTGTTACTTAGCGTCTGTAAATACCTTTCGCTTATATTTCTGGCTTCATCTCGAACAGATGAAATCGACAAATCTCGTTTGATCACAACATTTCTCATGTACCGCGGTGCATCAAGGATTAATCTTAAAGTTTTCGATTGATATCTCTCTAGAATTTCGATATTTGATTGGATTGTTTTTAGTTCCTTTTCCCTGTTTTTAATTTCCACTACAGTATTTTTACTTTATTAATCGATTATTGGTAGTTCCACATAAATTAATGTCCTATCAAATAAATTTTAATGGATTCTACCGAATTCCAACGAATTCTTTTTCTAAGTGTACAAAAAGTAAAATTTGTGCAAAAAAACCAAAAATAGCTTGACAATTCCAAAAATTGCTTAAAATAATTGTTGATTTAAGCTTTTTTGTATAATATTTTTAATAAAGGAGAATAATGAAGAAATTTACAGTCAAAGTGCTAAATTGTAAATTAGTATGAAACTAAAATTTTAAAATTTTAATTGCTTTAAAAGAAAATGTCCCGAAACTTGATTGTTACAAAATTTAAAAAAAATTTAATTTTTAAAAAATAATTGGAAATTTGGCATTTAATGGCAAATTCCAAAAAATAAACTTTCTCTGCTGATAGCATCTGGTTTTTTGAGATTCCTTTGAGTCCAAAATTAAACCCCAAGATATTAAGGCATGTTTCATATAACATCGCAGGATGCTTTGCATCATCATCAACAAACACTTCAAAAAACAATGCAGTCAACTTTACTTGATATTTAAGAAAGAAACCAAAAAAATACATTTTAAACGATTAATCGGCAATTTTAACCCGAATAACCGGTTAATACATTTTAGCGATTTTTCGAATAATGCCCTAAACGGTTAACTGCCTAGATCGAATAACTGCAGACACTAGACACTTTTACTATTATTTGGGTATGTCTCTGTTACCAATGTTAACGCGTGTTCTTATTACCATAAATGTGTCAGAGTTGATGAGATTTATGATCGATTAGGTGGAAATGCAAAAAAATAAAAAATATGTAAATTGTCATATGTCGGATTGGTTGGGTGGGTGAAACGTATATAACAACACCCGCTCAAAAAAAGTTATGTCTCAAATGCAAAATCAGATCTCATTTGATATAGATAAAAATTTATTATTATCCAACTTTATCTCAAAATTGAAGTATCCAGTAATATCGATTAGGTCTCTCCAATATATTTGTGAATTAAATTAGATTAAAATTTATTTCAGAATTGAGAAATCCAATAATATCTGATTAAATAATAACCCGATTTAAAAAAAAATATTATATGCTGCTTTATATAATCATTTGTAATTATGTATACTGCTTTATACAGTTTTATTTGATAAATGTGCCAATATAATTATATAAGTTTGGATTCGTTTAGTTCTAATTTGATACTATCAGATTAAATTGCATCCAAATAATGGCGCGATACAATTTAATCCGATTTTATATAATAGTATATCTGAACTGATACAAACATATACAAAATCAGTTTTGCATTAAAAACTTCATTGAAATTCAAAATATTTGCAGAAATAATTACCTGCAAATACGGAGTTTGTTTCAACGTTATTAACCCATTCAGACCTTAGATACTTGCAAAAGGGTTTTTCTTATAATTTGTAGACAATTCTTTTCCATTAGCAAATTTTATTTTATTCATAAAATTCTCTTGAAATTACCTAAAAAATAAGTTGTTACAGAAAAAAAAATTTTAAAAATTTAACAAAGATGCATTGAATTTCATAATTCAATACATCTTTGAATTACATAATTCAATACATTGAAACACGGAAGTAAAAACTTAATTTAACTTTTTATATTGAAAAAGACGCACCATTCGAGGTTTTCCCCTGAACAGCACATTATTATTATTATTTTTTACTTTTTAACATGAAATAATTGGTCAGACTTGTCTTTTACTTTTCAATCTTGTAGTCATACTTAAAATTAAGTTTAATGGGTCTTTACTGTCCCCAGGCCACTAAGGGTTAAATACTTTTTAAATTTTAATTAAAGTCTAAATAAATTTAAGTGATGTTTTTCCCAAAATTATGCAAACTTTGATGAAAACATTAAAATTTTGTTAAATTTTTCACAAAATAAGATATTTTCATAAAATGCCCTGGATTTGAGTCGCTCCAAATACAAACTCAAATTATAATTTTTCCAATGTATTTATTTTTTCTTTAATAACAACTATTATATTATTAAAATAGCAATCGACATCTTCAAATTTGGCATTTTAAAAAATCTATAAAATTAGTGAAAAAAAAAAGATTTTTGCTTTTTTATCAAATTCGTGGGTCATTTTGGATTCCAGACTAAAGTGGGTTAATGACATCCAATAAGTCAGAATTCCATATCTGAATTAATTTGAGTATATTTAATAAATAAAAGGAATAAAAAGTAAATTATTTCGCAAATTCGAATGTTGGAAATTTTTAATAATCAAACACTTTTTTCCAAAATGTGCTATTTTCGGTCGCACGGTTTAACGTTTTCCAAATAAAAAAATCGATTTCTTCCATTTGGAACCATATGAAATAAAACTGGGGAGTGTAGTAAACGAAAAATAAACAAAAATCCACAAATCGTTATTTTAAGGGGCATCCTTCCATGCATTATATATTGTGAGATGATATACTTTTTTTACTCGGGCATGTTTTTTAAGAGCGTCTATGTGGAAAGTGCTATAAAAACTACAATCGTAATAACTGTGTTAAAGAATCATTAATTTATATTTATAAAAATATATTCATATGAATTTGCAAGTTTCTGAACTTGTTGCTTGCTGTTATATTACATTATTATAACTTTGTTTTTATGACATTCAATATACATACAGTGGTGTGCTATTCTGAGTACATGTAAAGTACCTTTTGTACCTAAAGATAAATAATACTTTTCTAAATGCATTAGTTAAGCCGAATACAAATCAGGTCTCAGAATCCTAGTCCTACATCGGGCGTTCGAGCTATTTTATCAGGAAAAGTCTCGATAAAAATGCTCCGATTTGTCATCTTCTGAAAAATATATTTTTCATAATATTTGTAACGGGTCCTGAATACGTTGCTTTTACTTTTTGTTTCTTTCGATTTTTGTTTAGATAATCTTTTTTTCTTGGAATTATCCCTTTAGAAAAGTATGGATCAGTTCTAGCGTCAAAGATTTTTCGTCCTGAACCTTTAGGCACAAAAAGTAATTACACTGTGGAGCAAAAGTGAGCCAATGCTTTGAAACTAAAACTCTAGATGGATTTATGCTCCACATATTTTTAGAAAAACTAATCTAATTAAGAATAACGGTATGACAATGATCTTCTTTATAAACGTAGAGGTCCAACCTTTTGGCCCTACTATATCTTAGACAATCTCAAATTGTACAGGAGTAGGTCATTGGCTCAGTTTTGCACACAGACTCCGGTTAAAAAAAAGTGTACTTTTAATACAGAAATATTACCTTTTTTAATGTAATAAATGTATACGGCAACTAAGAACATTATCAGTCAACAAAGTAATTAGATTTCGCTGTTAAACTGATCAGAATAAAACTTATCTCCTTAATATGCGATTTTAGACCAAAATGTTTCAAAATTTCTTAACATCAGAGGAAAATGTGTACTAATATTTATTTTTAATTGTTAATACAATTAAAAATAGTAAAAACATTCAAATTTTTTCAATAAAAATAAAAAAATTTATTTGTTTTTAGTAGAACACATAATTATTCTTTTGGGAAGATTTTCAACATTTCGCTTTGAAGTTCGAGAAAAACACATCGATGAACTATTGCATGATTAGTTGAGTTAAATTCCCTTATTTTAGAAAAATTGTAATTAGGTTCCACAAAATGTTATTGAAATTAAAAAACTTTTTTGAATTTGTCTGGTATTGAACCGTGACCTTCAAATTAATAGTCCTCAGTCTCCCTTTTAATTTTCATTGTTTTATTTGCTATTTAAACATTTAAACATTTGAATATTTTATTTTAAATAAAAAAACAAACCTTTTGTGTTTGTCTTTTACAAGACTTGAACTCGGAAGTTTGGATTACAAAGCAAACTCTCTACCCACTACACCACCCACACTTATAAATGTTGAGTGTTAAATTTGAATTTAGATATTTTATTAGGAATTTAAATCAAATTCGTTTACCATTACCAATGCCAATCATTAGTTGCTTCTATAAACAATGCAATCCACAATTAGGTTGGTGAATTGAACCTCTAATTTAGTGACATATTTTACTGCGAATACCGTATTTGCAGTAACCACTTTTGATTATCAAAAATTTTGTTTTAAAAATTGATAGATGGTACCAATTTTCTTGTATTATCACAAAATAAATGGTTGCTTTTACCGTACACAATGCGGGTGTTGGCAGGACCACGAGTATTCTCTGGGGCAACCCGGACACGGGCAAGACGAGGGAAATTCTGAATCTCAGTAGGAAGGACCTGAGTCTTTTGATGGAAATCCTCACGGGACACTCGACACTAAGGGCCCATCTCCACCGTATTGGTAGGGCGGACTCGAATGCCCGGCATTTGCCGTGATCCGGGTTGAAATACTATCCAGTGAGCCAATATCCACATTGTGGTATCTTAGGGGCATAGAATGGAAGAAGTTGAGGAGTTTCGTCAGTGCGACGGAGTTCCTGGGGTAGGAATGTGACATAGGACCGATTGTTTAGAGCGAACAACAAGCCGACCCTCTGGCTTAAGTGTAAGTCCTCAGGGACTTGAGTCGGATTAGGGAAGCATTTTCCCTTCTCCGAATCCTCTTTTCGACCTAACCTAACCTACCGTACACAATTACAAACCAAATTTTATTTGAAAAGTTGATTGGAAATACAAATGATGTGATAAATCCCAGCAAAATAGTAAAATCCAAATAACAGTTTACAGAACAACTTACACTGTATTACAATACGTTCTAATTTCTGTTTTACAACCGATTCTTTTTGTATAACCATGTAACCGGTGGTAAAAGATATTGTTCTAGAAAAGGTTCAGAGGTAATCTGTTCTAAAAAAATTTGGTGGGATGGATGGTTTTTAGGTAATTTTCCTTCTTTTTAGTTTCCAGTACAGTATTTTTGCTTTATTAATCGATTATTGGTAGTTCCAAATAGAGCGTTGTAGTGTAATGGTTAGCTCGTTGGACTGTTACACAGATGGTCCCGGGTTCGATTCCCGGTGACGACAACATCAATTTAGAAAAATTATATGTATGAGTTTTCTATCACTTATATGTATCGCTGCGCCCACATTCGGTGTTTCCATAGCACTTAACTCCACCGAAGTAAAGTAATGAATCAGGGCGATGAAACAAAAAGCTTCAATAAATTCGCCAACTCTACATCAGGTGGCGACCAATAACTGTTCTATGACCAATAACCAATAACTGTGTTGCCATATTTGAAGCCCTTCATCTTTCACCACCTTTCATCTCTCCACTATCCCCTTTCCAAAGAAAGCAACACATTAATTATAGGAAGAATTTCCTGAGTGTTGCTTCTCTTTAAAAAAAAAAAAAAAAAAAAAAAAAAATGGTTTTGACCAAATTTCAACCAATCCTTTTTCTGGGTGCATATGATTGCGAAATGTTAAGTAGCATTTTTTCGAAAAAATTTTGTTTTGTTAAGTAGCATTTTTCCGACAAGAACTATATATATATATGTGGTGAGTTTATTTTGTTTATCGTTAATTTTTCTTTAAGTTCTTAGCAAAACACTAAAAGTCTCCTCACAGGATAATTATGTGTTTTGCTTAAAATAAATAAGTACTAACTATTTTACTAATAAACTGTTATTTTTTCTTACTAGTTTTGGTTACATTTATAATGAAATATTATTATAAGCACGCATTTCGCTTTTTAAAAAGATCTTTTGGCACATTTTGGTCTAAAAACGCATTTTAAAGATATACATTTTAATAATTATCCTGATCAGTTGAAATGAGTAATCTAGTTACGTTTTGAACTAAAAATGTACTTAATTGTCCCATATAGTTATTAAATAGCAAAAAAGTTCTAAGTTCTGAAATAAAACTTCAGTTTTTAATTCATCGGAGTCTTGGGGCAAAAGTGATCTTATCCAATTTAAGATTGTAGACGATATATCACGGCCAAAAGGTTGGACCTCTATGATTATGAAGAGGACACATTATCATATTATTATACCTTAGTCGTTTCTTTTTTTCAAAAAAGATTTGAAGATTTAAATTCATTTTGCGATTTAATTTTTAAACATTAACTCACTTTTGCACCACAGTTTACATGTACTCAGAAGAGCTCCCCACTGTACTTTTGTTTATAAATATTATTTTCTATATTTATTTAACGGAAATTATTAGTTTTGTGAAATAAAACTGCCGTCGTGGTATTACCATTAGCCATATATAATAATTATCATCAAATAAACCACCAATAACATGCCTTCAATTAGTGTTAACGATGTCATTTATTGAACAATTTAGTTCTTAAAAAAGTACTTAAGGTTGTTAAATATGACTCGGGCGAATTTGATTTATACTAAAGTACTAATGTGACGAGATTTAGAGAAATATTCAATTTGAAAACTTTTTCCTTTCAAAAACTTTGATATCGATAAAAAATTTTTGCTAAGCTATTACTTATAGCGGAGGTATCATGACCCGAAGTCGCAGATTTTTATGAACTTTGGTTATGTTGCAGAGACCCGTGTAAAAAAAGTTATACAAAATTTTATGTTATTTAATACAAATATATCTCGCTATATATTGCTTTGTATTTCGAACAAAATTTATATTGCCATATATCTAAATGTATCTTTTTACCTCCATATCCATACGTAATCAGATCTGGCACAAGGAATTTAAATTGTTAGATCAAAATTTAATCCAGTACCACCCAGCTAAAACAGACATTACCAAATAATTAAGCATGTAAGTAGCGCACAAAGGGATTCACTACCCTATGGCGAATGCGACCGGTTCTGCGTGTGCCACAGGATCAGTCACTTCGTGCCAGAGACCAGTCCTCTGCTAAACCCTACCCTATGTAAACAACTGGCAACTTTAACATTGGCTTGTCATAGGAGGGGGTCATTTGTCCTGCTTTAAACCACATAGTGGCATAGATGGACATACCAAAAGACTGTCGCAAAAGGGCCATGTCGTATAAAATAAACGAAAACTAAACAGCTTCCAATGGGTAAAATTCTGGTCAACTGGCTTTTACTTGTTAATAAGCATTCTGGTTAAGTGGTATGTCCTCCCTTTACCAGTCACAGGATTGGTAAGTTTAGGACAATTGACACTGCTTAACCCACTTCGGTATTAAATTATACCAGTCCTGTGATAAATCCTTTTTTAAACAGTCACTTTTAGGACAATTGACTCCTCATTCCCCATAGGTAGTTACCTATAACTTTAGCTCGGAAAATTTACTTGTAAAACTTTTTAAAACAAATTAATAAAATGTTAGAATATATAATATGAAATCTATACTTATATATCCAATTACCAGTAACTTATTAATTTGCACTTCTATAACTCATTATCAGTAAGTCATTATTTTGAATTTTAAAGTAATGCAATAGGTACGTTTACTCTGGCAGTGGACGTCTGAGTCTGGTATGGGTACCCGGACATTTTGGATGTGGTGGGTAACGAGGAGGCTGACGAGCTAGCTGTAAATAGCTCCAGACTAATCTCTGTTAACCTCCACAATTCAAAGCCTTTTTAGTCTACGAGGGAGGAACTTGAACACTGGGCCACAAACATGTACAGAGAGATCTGGGCCAGGGGGCAAGACGAAAGCGGTATTAGGGATGTAGAAGATGAAACTGGCCGATAAAATGGGATTCATAACGGGTCACTCGACACTCAAGTCGCACCTTTCGAGAATGTGAAGGGTCGACTGCATAGTTTGTAGGGATTGTGGGGAGGAAGATGAGACCATGGACCACTTCTTGTGCTTCTGTACGGCCTTCGCGGATATCAGCGCGAGGTTTTGGGTACGGGACGTTATAATGTCGCTGTAGTGGTTGCGGGGTGCTGATTTAGGAAAACTTATGGACTACTTGAAGGATACTTCAGGTAGGCCGGAGCGTTTTCGTGCCCCAATGGAAGAGTGCACAACATGCCATCTTCTGGCATCGGTGTATGCATCCTATGTATGATCATGAAGGGTGGGAAATCACGCATCCTCTTGTCAACCTAACCTAATGCAATAGGTAATGACCTATCATTACTTGGTAATCTAAATGGTAATGACCTGTCATTACCGTGTTATTGCTGGGCATATACAATTTTAAATTATATTTTTATTTAAAATAATAAATAATAGAAAATATCTTAGCGAAAACTATTAAAAAAAAACACTTCGTTATTTCTTTTGTTTTTGTTAAAAAAAATAATTTTCATATAAAGTCCACTTTTTTTTATTTAAAACAAGCGGAAATATCCATTTTTCTGTCGCGTATTCTTACTTCAAATAAACATTTTAAAATATCGTAATGAATTCAAAAAGGAAATCTATATTTTGTTTTAAATAATAGAAAGTCCCGACTAGGGTTGTCATTTATTCGGGGTTTTATTTTGTTCAATAAAACGATCAAACAGTTTTTGATCGAGCGATGAAGCGATTATTTTTTTTAAATTATTCGATTATTCGAAAGAAAATACATAAATAAATAAAGTATTTTACCCTATAATCTCAAAACTTTATTACTTTTGGCATCAATTTAAATACTTCAACAACACCAATTCTCAAATGCAATTATTTTGAAACTATAGAAACGTCAAAAGATTTCATAATCGTACATCATCATATCATGTCTCGTAATGTAAAAATTACAGTTTTGTTATTAAATTTTAAAAAGATCTTATTTTAGTTACCGCAGAAATTACATAAAAGTAATTCACAGTTTAAGTTCTAACGTGCTATCGTTGTAATTTTTTATAATTTTGTATCATGAAAATCATGTTTTATTTCAAAGACAGCACTTTAACTGTGAATTTCTTCATATTTTTTTGCTTGAAAATCAAATCTTATATCTTTACCCATTATTATGGAGTCCAAATTTTGAAAAGCGATTAATAAAAGTTTTAAAATTTCAGGTGTTTCTTTAATACGGTTTATATTTTATTTGGTCCATTACAATTTTTTATACAAATTTTCCTAAAACTGGCAAATTTTCGTGAAAGTTTCAACAAAATATGTGTTTTATAAATTATTTATTTTATAATTTATTTATTCGAATTCGAATTATTCGTTATTCAAACATTTTTTCTTTCGAATTTTATTTTTGTTCGTTGGATTAATCGAATAATTTTTAATCGAGTGACAGCCCTGTTCCCGACGTTTTTGTAGACGACCCCTCGGCTAAGGCGAACTATTTCTGGAAGTTCCACAAACAGAATCTTATATAATTTTTCAATTTTAATACGAACTTACCAGAATTTTGCATTTTCTAATATAACTTGTGGCACTTTGAATAATTTTTAAATCGAATAATTCTTAATCGAGTGACAGCCCTGTTCCCGACGTTTTTGTAGACGACCACTCGGCTAAGGCGAACTATTTCTGGAAGTTCCACAAACAGAATCTTATATAATTTTTCAATTTTAATACGAACTTACCAGAATTTTGCATTTTCTAATATAACTTGTATCACTTTGAATAATTTTTAAATCGAAAAGTTCGGCGAAAAGACATACATTTTTGATTAAATCTTTCGCAAACAATTTTTTTAAGAAATCAAATGAAAGAATATCATAATGTTTTAAATACATAAGACTTTGTGGGAAGCTATAAAAAATTATAAAGATATTTTACCTCGGTTAATATGAACCACATAGTGCCAGTTGAATTTTTATTTAAAAAACATTTCTTCAATACAATTTTAAACCCTTTAATTACCATTCACTCAAAAGTGTATCTTAATTTTATTTAGTAATAAATAGTTTCAAAATTACAATTTCATTTGAACTTTTCACACTTTTATAATGCAAATCTCATCTTTAGTGAAAAACTCAATAATGTTTAATGCAAAATTATTTAAAATTATAATTCATTCATAATTTTTTAAATTTAATTAAAGTAAAAATTTAACCATTTATGCGAAATTGAACCTAATTGTATTCAATTTGTTGTATTATGATATTATTTAGTACAATACTATCTGGTCAGAATTCGGATTCACGGTACAGGAATCGCACAGTCTATACCGATGGAGCTAGGAACTTGAAATTAGGCATGGAGGCCCATTCTCGGGGTTTTTGAAAATTCCTATGGGCAATAAGGGAAAACTACTTCACGTTGGCGGCTTGACCAAACACATTTGGCTAGAAAGCTGAAATTTTCAATATGTGTTAATTCGGATATGACCTAACTTGTAGTACGGTACTTTAGGAAAAAGTCTCCCCCTTGGCGGCCTGGTAAAACCGCTGAAGCTAGGAACTTGAAATTTGGAATGTGTGTTCCTAATCTGGAATAGACATCTGTATAGTGCAGATTTTTGAAAATTCCCATGGTTAGGGGCGAAACTGCTTAAGTGAGGAACTCGAAATTTATTATGTGATTACCATATCACGAGTAGACATCTGTATAGATAAGTTTTGTGAAAACTCCCACTGCGAGGGACAAAAGAGTGAAAGTCTTCGCCTTCGAGGCCTGGCCAAACCGCTGAAGCTAGCAATTTTAAATTTGGTATGTATGTGGCATCTGCATAAAGCGGATTTTTGGAAATTTCTACTGGAAGGGGCAAAAAGTGGAAAAGTCTTCCCCTTGGCGGCCTGGTAAAACCACTAAAGTAATGAACTTAATATTTGTCATGTGGTTACCTTATCATGAGTAGTCATCTGAATAGACGAGATTTTTGACTCAATATCTCTCAATTTATACCGCTGGAGCTAGGAAATTAAAAATTTGGCATGGAGATCAATCAGCATTCTTGTCTTCTTAGTAATCAAACACGTGGTTAGTAATCAAACACGTTACTAAACTTTAAAGACCAAAAGTTGTTCTATTTATATAAAAAATAAAAATTGATAAAAAATTTTCTTTGGTTTACTATAACTTTGTACTCAAGAAAACAAAAATGACGATACACTTATTGCCTATATAGAGGATACCGAGTTGACACATTTTTAAATTATTTGCAATAAATATAATGGAAAAATTCTCTTAGGGAAAAGTAGCATAAAAATCAAACGATTTCGAATATCGAAAAAAAGTCACACACCCCCTCGATTAAATTAAATAGGGATTACCATGCGCAATTTTTAGATTAATACAACTAACTACAATTCCTTAATAAAACGTCAGATTTTATGTTACTGAAAACGCATTTTTTTTTAATACCGAAAATACTTGAATACAGTAAATGTTTCTTCAAATAACCTTTCATATAATACCAAATTTGTCTATAGTTACTTCAAATACAGCGGAATAAACCGAAAAAAGTAAAATGAGGTAATTTATAAGCCACCTTGAAACATTTACAAGCCACCTTGAAACATGAGATTGGGCAGCTAAAAAAAACTCGGATCCCTTAAATTTCTATTTCCTACAACCTATCCGTAGTTCATTAAGATCTGTCGGTCCGCGTCGGGATAGAAGTGAAATAAAAATCAGATTTTAGTATGTAAAAAGCTTGCAAAGTTGTTAAGTATAGTATTTTTTCTAGAAACCAATTTTTTTGTTTAAACATTTTGGGTGCACCGTAATGTCTTATATGTTTGTTATATTAATTAATTTTTGATTTAGTTTCTTTTTCTAAACTATAAATGTTACGAGGGTGGTCCAAAAATTAGCCGACCTGCCGTATGGATGGCGGCAATAGTTAAAAAAAAAAATTACTTTGGTGTAAAGTGGCAAACTTACGAAACATACGTTTTAAGTTTCAAGGCGCCTCTTTGTTTATTATTTTTTCGAGCCATTAAACATAAACGATCTCAGTGAATTTTTAAACATTAAAAAAATTGGTCACTGTTATGTAATTCAATACTTTAATTTCCATAGCCTCAGTCCAACCAATATTAAAGCCGAGTTAGATTCTACTCTGGGAAAGTCTGCGCCTTCCTTTACGACTACAAAATAATGGGTGGCAGAGCTTAAACGTACGAGCTGCCATCACGAGCTAGTCATCAGTGATTTTCCATTTTTTTTTTTAATTGTATTATTATTTGTGTCTTATAATTGTCAGATTTTCTCTATATGATAAATTTTTCAACAACCTGCTGCTGTAAGAATCAAACCTGCGTTTCTTCTTATATTAAAAATGTAACAATACCAAGCCATGACCGTTTAGCTATCACACCCAAGTAAGGCCTCGAATGTAATCGAGCTAAATTGCAGTTTTCTTTCCTATTAGCTTTCCTATTAGCTTTTCTGTTATTGTATATTATACTCAGAAGTGACAAACACTAACAAACACAAATATTCTATTTTTAGATTTTTGTTTATTTTTCAAAATCTCCGTATCTGTTTCACAACGTCACCAGATTGACGTATGGTTTTTACGTTCAGTGTAGCCAACTTTGTGTTTATATTGAGACATCGCCAAAGGCAAATTTTGTAAGTGTTATTTTGTTATTTTAACGTCATAAAGACAGTAGCATTTAATAATTTTTAGTTAATATTCACAAATTTAATTTAGAAAGATTGAGGTTAACAAGAACAATAAACGTTTTTCTCTAAAAATTATAAACACTATTTTAATTTTTAAATCAGACTAGACTAGATTCTGCCTTGTATATGGACAGGTTTTTTAAGTTTTTTTGGTATTGGGAGTGACTGGGACCGGATATTGGCAGTGACTGAACTTCATCTTTTCGACAAAGAAAGTACTTAGTGTATGCAAAATAAGATGAGCCATTTAGGGTTAAGGAAAAAGGCCACATTTTGCCAAAAAAAAAGAATGTGTTTTTTCATCAAGACAATGCACCAGTTCACACATCCACTATTGTGATGTCCAAAATCGAATTGCTTCATCACGCACTTTATTCGCCAGATTTAGCTCCTTCACTGTTAGAATTTTCCTTAATAGTATTAATGAAACGTTTTCATTAAATTCTATTCTTTGGTGTAATGAAAAATTTCATTAACTGAATGAAAATTCATTAATATTGGTATTTTTTTCATTAACATTTTTTATGATTTTTTCATAACTTCATAAAAAAAATTCATTAAATCAATGAAAAATGTTCAAATTTTTTTCAATAAAAATTTTGACTTGTAACAGATAAAAAAATTTTTTTTTGTACTATCATTTTAAAATAAAAAACTAAAAAATTTCATTTAAACAGAATTAACCACAACTTTGACATAAATAAATTTTCTTTATTAAAGTTGCCTAGAGCTTACAGTTTTTGACGAATTTGAATAGTTGGTCACTAAATTTCAGGGAACAGATTCTCTAAGAAAAACGATATAGTTCTGTTCAAAACGAGACCTAAATTGTTATCGTTTTGGCGATGTTACACAAAAACGTTATGCTAAACGATAAAAAAATTTTTGTTTCTAAAAAACATTGTTAACAATATTTAACATTTTTATCTGATATGGTCGTAATTTAACTACAAAAAGTGGACTATAATCGTCGATCGTTCTACAGAATTCCAAACCAGATCGATAAAAAATTACATATTTTGTACCGACATATAAAAAATATGTCACCTTTTAACAAAAATTATAAAAAATGTAAAGAAAGATTGAAAAATTTTGTAAAAATAAAACAATAAAAACAGAAATAAATTAAAATTGGTTTTTTAGTTCAGCTTTTATTATTTTAATGCCTGTTAATTATATTTAAACGATTTTTTCAATCATTAAAGTTCTTAATATACATAATTTAAAAAAAGTACAATAATTAAAACATTTCTTTTTTATGGATAAAAAAATTTTATTTTCAAAATTTGTAATTTTCGATCTGAAATCTAATCAGCTACTTTTCATATTTTTTATTTTTGGAATTTGTCAAAAATTATGAGCTTTAGCAACGATTAATGAAAAAATTTCATATACTTTATGAAATTTTCATTGGGTCAATGAAAACATTCATTAAAATTGATTTAATGAAACACATTTCATTGACTCAATGAAACGTTTCTTTGGGGACTTTTTTATGAAAAATTTATTGGATTAATGATGGAATTCATTAATACTACGCACAAATTTCTATCAGTGTTCGGACTATTATTTATTTCAAAACTTTAAAAAATGGCTCGGTGGTAAAATATTTGCCAACAAAGAAGAGGTCTAATCTGCGGTTGATGACTATTTTTAGGTGCTAGAAAGTTCTTACTAAAGGGTCCGCCATCTAACGTTTTTTTCAACTAGTGCTTATTTCGTGAATGGTAACACTTAGCTCATGTCTGATTTGACAGATAATTAGTTTTATCCTTCCGCTGAACGAATATGATCCGTATGTTCGTTATCTTGTGAAAAAATTGAAAGAAACTTGCATCCTCATCGATAAACCAAAGCGTGAAAAGCCAAAAACAGTGCGTACACCCGAGAATATTGCTGCTGTGGCAGAAAGTGTGCGTGAAGCGCCATCAACATCAATTCACCGTCGTTCTCAACAATTGAACATTTCGGAGACATCATTGAGACGAATTTTGCATAAAGACCTTGGTATGACGCCATACAAAGTCCAATTGGTTCAGAAGTTCAAAAAAAAAAAAAGTTATTTGGCGGACCCTTTATAAACAGGCCATCGAAGCTATTGAATATCGCTAGGAAAAGTGTAAGTAAATAAAAACAATATTTCCCAAATTGTTTGAGCTTTCTTTGTTTTGTCGGTTAATCTTGGGACTACCCTCGTATATAGTAACTTTCTTATGTATTTAGCAATAAAATCTTTATAAACTTTTTGCATTTAATTGTCTTGCCAAGTTATTTCAATAAATGTTAAATATTTTGTATATTGATTTTTATTTAGTTCTACCATTGACCATACATCATCATCATCAGTGTCATGACCACCTTTTAGAGAAAAAAAAATAAAAACCAATCTTCCTCCACTTATATAAACGACCAACTTTATTTTTATTAATTGAGAATTAATTGCAATAGATGTCGTAATACAATGTATATAACTGCCACTTTATGGTCGGCCATAAGAATACACTCACATGTTCATATACTTGTGTTCTTATTGCCGTTTAGTTTAGTGTGTGTGTGTGAGGAAGTATTTATGCCTGTATGTGTGTGTGGAATAAAATGCTATTATTTTATTATTATAATACATGTTTTTCAGGATACTTGCAGTGTAAAACAATTTTTTTTATATGTTACGGGAACAAATGTCAATAAATTTATACATTAGTATTTATTTGTATTGTACTTTTTGCGGCTGCAGTTTGAAAGAATTTTAATAATTAAAACTGTGGAAGGGTCGGACCACCACTGTCTACGGCACTGGCTACAACCAATAAATTCGGTTAGTACAACCATATTTAAATGTGATTTCTAAATATTTTGGTTGCTGGATTTAAAATTCAGTTTTATTAAACAAATTTTGTAGCGCCCCGGTAGGCTAGTTGGTAGCGTGGTGGCTTATCAGTGCGGAGGTCGTCGGTTCGATTCCCACCAGAGGCACTGGTCTGTTTTCGCTAAGCCATAGTAGCTAGTGCTCGGTTAGGGTAATAGGATGTAATTTGTAATTATATGATTACACTCAAAAAAAAAAGTTTGTAAAGTCAGCAAAAAATTTTGCTGAGTCAGCAAAATTTTAGTCAGGAGGGTGCTAGCAAAAAAATTGCTAATGTCAGCAAAAGTTTTTGCTGAAAATCAGCGAGCTGATTTTTAGCAACAAAATAAGTAGATTCAGCAAAAGTTTTGCTAACACTTAGTAGATTAGAAATAAAAAAGCGTTGGTAAAAATTAATAAATTATTTGCTGAATTTTAGTAGACTGAAAAAAACGCAAAAAAATTGTAAAAAATTGTAATTTAGTTAATATAATTACGAAATATAAAAATTTTCATTTTCCCACATTGATGTCATGAATTAATTTAATATCTGAAAATATGTAGAAATAAATATATATAACATAACAAAAATTTGTTTTCAACTACTTACATCAATGGTAGTCTAAATGATGCTTTCTTTTAAAGGACGCAACTGCAGAAGATAATTATAGAAACGAAACGAAAAAATAAACAAAAACAAACGAAACGAAAAAACAACCCTTTTTTTGCAATACTCTGTCTACATGTCTGTATATGTTTGTTTGCAATTTGACCACACTAGATTATTAATCTATTAACATTTATTATAGAAATACATATTAAATTTAAATATTTTCTTTTGCCTTTTATTTTATTAATAGACAATTATTTTCACAAGCCGGTGACAACGCAAAATTTAAGTTGTTTTAATCCTCAATTTTGTTTTATGTATGAAAAACAGATACAAAAGTCTTCCATGGTTGATTTTTTTATATGTGTTATTAGAGTTGTACTTTTTAGTATCATTTTCCTCTTCTCTACTACATCTTGACATGCCGCGACATCTGCTTCATTCTGCGTATATCTTTCAATCTGGTTGTCGTCCACACTATTAATGTGCTTATCAGCACAATTTTTTTTTAGCAAAATTAATTAGTAAAACATTAGTATATTAGTAAAGAATTAGTATAAAACAGTTAAGTGCTGAATAAGTATAACAAAAATATTAGCTGAAAACACGAAAAAATTTGCTAAAAAATAGTATACCTGATTTACAAGACGTTTTACTAACTTTTGTACTAAGTTATTTTTTTGAGTGTACTAATTAATAATAAAAATAAAAAAAAATATTCATTTGTTCCAACTGATTTCAGTAGTAGTGACCGTTTTTCAGTAGTCAAATGACAAAATTTTTCTTTGTGTGTATATAAATAAGTACAAATTAAACTTGATGACAGTTTTGACATTTTCATAAAACACATTTTATTCTTCAAATTGATATTGTTGGGTTTCGAACCCCCCAACTTTCTGTGTAATAGTCCGATGTATTAACTATAACACCGCAATGCTCACAGATTTTAGTTTATTATTTTTTAAGTGCATAAATATTTTAAGTTAAATTTCGAAAGCATTGCTATTTTAGGAAATCTTTTTTTTTAATAATGATAAATGATAAATAAAAAATTTAACAAACTCATTATAAATGAAGAAAACGTTGTAAGACTTACTTTCAGAAGAAGTGCAAATTAGCTGTTTTAATGAAAACACATCTACGAGTATTTATTTTGAATTTTAGGTTTAAATTTTTTATATAAAAAATATCTAATTTATTATTTCTGCACACGTTTCTTATAAAGGGTGTTTTTATACAGGTATAGAACTTTAACTTGTCAACACTTTTTTAACTGGCGGCCATTTTGTCAGCTGTCAAGTGATTTATGTTAAGTTTGGTTTTTCATGTCAACATGAATAGTAGATACGTAGATGCGTCAATAAACGAAACTGTTGAGACACCGTTTCATCCAGAAAAACAGACTGTTTGGTGTGGTTTATGGGCTGGTGGAATCAGTGGTCAGTACTTCTTTAAAAACGGTACTGGTCAGAACGTTACAGTTAATGGTGACCTCTATAGAACCATGATTACTGACTTTTTCATTTATCAATTGAACAACCATGATATGTAGGTGCTGTGGTTTGATCAAGACGGCGCAACATGTCACACAGCTAGTGCCACAATTGATTTACTGAAGGAAACGTTTGCGATTTAACGCCGCTGGACTATTTTCTGTGGGAATATGTGCAGTCACTAGTCTACGCCAATAAGCCCGAAACGATTGACCACTTGGAGGACAACATGTGCAGCGTTATTGCCAATATACGGCCACAAATGTTAGAAAAAGACATCAAACATTGGACCTCCAGATTATACTACGTCCGAGCCAGCCCTGACGGTCATATGCCAGAAGTCATATTTAAATTATAATGCCAGAAGATTATCTTTCGAAAAAGTATATTTCATGTAAATTTAAAAAAATCATCTTTGTTTTATTTCATTTCAAAGTTCTATACCTCTATAAAAACACCCTTTCTTAACAATTCTATATTTGTTATGCACACATATTTCGAATAGAATTTCTTTGCATCTAGCTTTTATGAAGTACTTCCTTACACAGCACTATGGTTTCGCAGACCACTTTTTTATTACCAAAATAAAAAACATGATTTTTTTTTTTGGATGGAAATAGTATTTGTATGGAAATTGTATTCCTCTATGGGGTTTTTTGTAATAATAACCCTTTTAAACACCTTTATAAAAACAAAATTTTTTGGCTACATTAATTCATTATTGTGGGTAAATTTTTTTTTAAATAATATTATATTAATGTCTAATATACTGAACTCTCGATTTAGGATCTATTGTTTTATAACAGGAGTGCCCAAAAGTTCCTTATGGAAGAGCTAACACCAATACATTTAAAGAAAAACTAATTTTTATTCAATATTTTTTGTTGTTAAAACCAATACATACAAAGAAAAAAGAAAAAAATATTTCAATGTTTACCAGCAAAGCATACGAAAGTGTTGTTGCTTTGCGCTTGCGTGTATACAGCGAAGAACGACAAAAAAACTAATAAGACAAAGTTGTTTGTGTATTTCGTATTGCTAGTGCTGAGCGCTCTATATGTGTATTAAAACACACAGCCTATAGCTAAGTGTTTTTACAAAAACAAATGAGCACCAAGCGCATAGGCCTTGGGCACCCCTGTTTTATAAGATTCCGCTATTAATTTGAAATAAATCGCAGTTGTTAAAGAAAAATTTGTTGTTGAAAAAATTAAATTTTCTTAAAATATTGCAAAAAGTTGCAAAATCTGACAAAGTGAAACTAATTTCTAGAGCTTCATCAATGTTTTTTGATTTATCTTATACACACAGAGAAAAGTTTTGCTATATACCAACTGAAATAATGGGTCTCATGCATAAAAACGAGTAAAAGCGCTGAGTTGAGTCAGGTGAGCAATTGCTCGTAATTCGAGTTCGAGCAAACAGCAACAGCTTTTACTCAATTTCGTATGCATAAAATGAGTTCAAACCAATTGCAATTACTTGAGCAAAGGGAGATCAAACGTCTAATTGCAAACATGTCGTCAAGTGAAAGTGAAGTAGAAGTACAAGCAAATAATAATAATAAAATAGAAACTGACGACATTTCTAAATTTTTAGTGGAAAAAATAAAACAAAATAAATATTTACTAGAAAAAAGTCAATTACCAAGCATTAAAAATAAAAAATACAAACAATAGAAACATGTGTAACAGAAATGAAGCAAAAATTTGGCATTGAATTGCAAAATGAAACAACTGGCTATTACGTGCGGCGCCAGCTCTGTCGATACACGAATTTTGTATTGAAGTATCGAAAATCTTTGCTTCAATTGCCCAAAACACCGTTCTATAATGACACGTTCCCTTGTAAACACTTTGTTGAATTTTTTTTCTATGTCAGTTGTTGGGTTCCGGAATGGTATCATTAGCCATGGGCATATTCCATAGCCCTCATCCCCGAGAAGTAATGCATCGTTCGTTGCATTTTGCATTATTCTACATACCTCGCTGTTTCGTAAGATGCGTGAGTCATGACCTGAACCAGGCCAAGATATGTCAACGCTTGTAAAAAGTTTTTTTCCATCACAAGTTGCCTGCACATTTATAGAGTGTAAGCCTTTTCTACAAATATATTCATCGCTTTGATTTGTGGGTTTTTTAATTTTTATATGAGTACAATCAATCACTCCAATTGCAAATGGAAAGCAATAATTTGATTGCCATTTCTTTTGAGCATCTTTCATTTCATCTGCATCTTTCGGAAATTTTATCCACTCGCTTGCTTTGGCAGATATAAGTTTCGCAGCTTCCGCAATAGTTCGCGACACAGTTGATTGATGGACTCCAATATCTGTGGCTATACCATTTTGGAATCCAGGATATGCACAACATCTTAAATAGAGTCGAATTTTATCAATGTAGCTGAGGGCACCACCACGTGTTTCTTCTGACTCCTCAAAAAATAATTAGCCAACCAGCAGATGCTACTATCATCAAACCTATGTATTTATCATTTTATTATTAATTATATAAAAAAAAAATTAATAATTAAGAATACAAACCTGTATAATTTTTTATCCTCACTTGCTAAATTTGTTTTACGCTGTTGATAAGATTTTGTATTTCTTTGTGGCACAAAATATTCAGCCATGATTCCTTTTTAGTGTACGCGAGTCAACTATAAGGCATGCTCAACATAATTCGAGCAAGAGCTCACGAAAGAAAGCAAAAGCTTGTTTTTATGCATATGAAAATGAGCACAAGCTCATCGAACTTAGTTCAAACTGAGCAAGACGAGATCAAACGTGAGCAGTGAGTAAAAGCAAATGCATCAACTTTTATTATGCATACGACAAGTACCTTTTACTCAAAAAATCGAGTCCGAGCTCAAGCTCACGTTTTATGCATGAGACCCAATGTCACTACGTCTTAAATTCGGTTATTATGAATTTCAGTCGGTTGGCACAACTTAACATTATTTTTCACAACAAAGTTCAGTTAATTCATCTGAATTTTAGTTGTAACAAAAATATTCCGAAATCTAATGTAAATATCGTTGTACTAACTGAATTTATAAGTTGTTACCATTAAAATGCACTTTTCAATTCGGTTGGCACTTTATTTCTCTGTGTGTAACTATTATTTTCTATAAATTTTTTGTACGCCTATCAATAGTAAAATTTCTAATTTGCATGAAAAACCTAATTTTTTTTCTTGACGCTAATTTTTTGTATACAAAATTATTATTATATTAAGATTTAGCTTCTTTCCATATTAAAGATTATTAGAAGCATTTTATATTAAAACACAAAAAATTAAAAGTAAAAAAAAGTGTTTTCAATTCTTTTCTATGATTTGCTTATAATATTCAACTTTAATTTGTTGTACAGGCCCTATGGGGAATGAGGAGGGAATTGTCCTAAAACGTACCATTTAACCAGAATGCTTATTAACACGAAAAAGCCGTTTGGCAAGAATTTTACTCATTGGAAACTGTTTAGTTTTCGTTTATTTTATACGGCATGGCCCTTTTGCGACAGTCTTGTGGTATGCTCATCTTTGATTAGTCCTGTGGCATGCCACTATGTGGTTTAAAGACGGACAAATGACCACCCCCCCCCTATGACAAGCCAATATTAAAGTTTCCAGTTGTTTACATAGGGTAGGGTTTAGCAGAGGACCGGTCTCTGGCAAGAAGGGACCGATCCTGTGGCACACGCAGAACCGGTCCCATTCCCCATAGGGGGGTGTCTGGTGGCAAATTTATATTTTTAAATACGATTATTTCTAAAAGTAATAAACGGTGCGGAGGAAGGGTGGCGCCGTTGGAATTATTGATTGTGCGGATTTGTCAGTCACGATGTCGCAGTGGTCGAGTGAGCATCACGCGTTCGCTGTGGAGACAATTTTGTTCAAAGTTCGGAATACGTGATAGACCGAGTGGATCCCATGGATTTTTTTTATGGGGCTACCTTAAAGAGAGGGTTTATAATGACAATCCCCAATCTCTTGTGGCTTTAAAAAAAAATATTCGTCGAGAAATCAGCTCAATTAAACCAAGTTTACTGCAGCGTGTGGCGCAGAACACAAGGCTCCGTTTTGAACAGTGTGTTCAACTCGACGGAAGACATCTGGTGACATACTCTTTAAAAAATAAAATCTGCATTTAAATGCTATCGTTCAATGCTCTTAATAAAACTTTGTGTCAATTATTACGTTTTTTATTTAAGTTTGAAAATATAAATCTGCTACCAGACACCCTGTATAACGGTAAATGGATATTTGCAAAAACAAAATGTGTTTTCTGTAGTTTTGAAGTGTTTATTATGAGAATGCAGCAACAAAGATACGAAAAACATAATGTGAGGAAAATTTAATATTGTCCAAGAAAAAATTATATTTGAAACCATAGTGCACCGAAGTATTTAGAGTAGGGTGGGTCAATTTGTTGAATCCAGAAACGTAATCTGCGGAAAATTCTAAGAAAACTTTCAGAAGAAACAGTGGTTATAAAATCAAAAACTAAAAAAAATGAATGTCAATTTTATGGAAAAATGGATTGTAATTGATGAAATATTAACAAAAAACAAAAAAAAATTTCAGAAAAATGTCCTTAAAATTTACAAAAATGTTCAAAAATGATCCCCCCGAAAATCGAGGGCTGGATCGGCCGCTGACTTATATTATCGGCAGTGGGTTTGTTTGATAGGAAATTCTCTGTGCTTTCTATATCAGTGCTTTTATGTCTGTGCTGACATTGAACAAATTCGGTACATAAGTAAAGCTTTTGGGGGTGTTCGTCAGTATAAAAAAATCGAATAATGACAAAAATCCAAAAGCTTTACTTAGGTATCGAATTTTTTCAATATGAGCACTGGTATAGAAACAAGCCCACTGCCGACTATATAGGTCAGTGGCAAATCCAGCCCTTGATTTGGAGGGAGGGGATCATGAAACATAAATTTTTAATTTTCTCTTGTCTCATATTTTCGCAAAAACGTATACTTCACTACTCAAGAGTTCCAGGCTACTAACAAAATTATTCGTGGATAAAATTATTTACTTTTGATGATCTTAAATGTAAAAATTCAGAATTTTCCAAGTAAAAACTTCTTTAATTTCAGTAAAATTATGTGTATGAAAATCGGAAAAAATTTGTCAAACACTTGTATTAAATAAAAAAAGAAATAAATTCGGGAAATTTGTTCTTTGAAAACCATGTATGGTAACCTATTCGATGCTGGTATCGGTAAGAGTCACGCTATTTTCGTTTATTTCGGTAACGGTATTTTAGGGGTAACGATATTTCAGTTATTTCGGTAACTGTTTTATAGCGTTAAAGGCATCTTACTTATTTCGGTATCGATATTTTAGCGGTAACGCTATTTTCGTTTATTTCGGTAACGTTATTTTAGGAATAACGGTTTTTCAGCTATTTCACTAACGGTGTTTTAATTATAACGTTATTTAAATTATTCAGGTAATGTCAATGCACATCGAAAATGTTAGCCCCATTATGCCCGAATTCTAATGACTATCTAAAGGGTCAGCCATCTAACGTTTTTTTCAACTATTGCTTATTTCGTGAATGGTAACACTTAGCTCATGTCTGATTTGACAGATAATTAGTTTTATCCTTCCGCTGAACGAATATGGTTGTGTATACGCTTGAACAACGCTGGGAAATATTGCGACATTACTTTGAAAATCATGGTAATGTTGCAGAATGTGTGCGAAAATTGCGTACGGATTTTGGAAGAAGAGAAGCACCGTCAGCTCCGTATGTTCGTTATCTTGTGAAAAAAGTGAAAGAAACTGGCATCCTCATCGATAAACCAAAGCGTGAAAAGCCAAAAACAGTGCGTACACCCGAGAATATTGCTGCTGTGGCAGAAAGTGTGCGTGAAGCGCCATCAACATCAATTCACCGTCGTTCTCAACAATTGAACATGTCGGAGACATCATTGAGACGAATTTTGCATAAAGAATTTATTATGACGCCATACAAAAGCCCAATTGGTTCAGGAGTTGAAGCCAACTGACCATCCAATGCGTTTTCGCTTTGCTAAGTTAGCCTGCGATCGACAGCTATACACAATCGATAATGTGCTTAAAAATTGGACCGATCGTGTAGGCTACTGCATGGCCAGCCGAGGCAGCCATTTGAATGAAATTATTTTCCATTATTAACCGGAAGGATTGTACTTTCAAATAAAAAAAGAAATTTGAGAAAATATTCAGTAGTTTTTTTTATAGCATTTTCAAAAAAAAAAAGTTATTTGGCGGACCCTTTAGTTTATGATCAAGTTTTGGGAAAATATATATAAATACAGCGATTATTTTTATGAGTTTGTCAGATTATTTCGGTAAGATTTAAATTATTTCGGTAACGGCATTTTAGCGATAATGGTATTTTAGTTATTTCGGTAACGGTATTTTAGGGATATTGGTATTTAAGTTATATCGGTAACGGTATTTTACGGATAACGGTATTTTAATAATTCGGTAACGGTATTTTAGGGATAACGATAGTCAGTGGAAAGGGTTTTGAATCTATAACGGTATTTTAGCGGTATTGCCTGCCATCCCTGTTAAAAACTGAGAAAAGTAAATTCTCGTTTCTGGCTATTTTACAGTTTTTAATTTTCGAGCGCTCGTGTAAATTTTTGTTAAGATTTCTGGCTTTAAAAAATAATGACTTGGTTGTTTTTATAGTGTTTTTCCAACCTTTTACACTTTTGGTCTCCTCCTGTCTTTTTGATTACAATTTTATTGCAGAATTTAACATTTTTTTTTGTCAAATTTTCTGGCGTGTATTTCTGTTTCCCAATGAAACATTTAAACTTCTAAAAATCTAAAATTCTTAGAAGTTTTTACGCATTTTTGTTACACAAAATATGTTGTTTCGTGTTTTCTCCTGTGCGTCGTATTGAAAAATTAATTCGATATTTATCTTTTTTAGAACAATTGACGAATTGTGAAATTGATTTGTTATAGAATATTTTTGCATATTTTTCTCTTTGTTGCATATTTCAGTAGAAAATTTTATTTTCACTAAAATAAAAATCTAATTTTCGTAAAAAAAAATCTTATTTTTGAGAATATTTTAGTACTTTTTAGCACAAAAGCATTTTTTATAGCATATTTTGACGATTTTTTTTTATTTAGCTATCGAAAAATATTATGTTTCATTAACAAATTGTTTTGGGTTTCCAACACTGATTTCGGAAGTTTAAGCCGTTTTTGCAAATTTAAATTTCTTGTTTTAAGACTGTACAGATTTATATATATTCAATCTTTTATTCCCTTTTTTGTTGGCAATTCAAATAAATTTCTCAAATTCCATCTATACTGCAAATAAGTTTTAAAATACAAATTTCTGTGTGTTTTTTAGAGCAAATCTTTCGTTTTTCCTGCATTATTTATGAACTAAAAATTAATTTTTAGAGCATATTGCCGGTTGCTTTGTTAATTATACTTTTTGAGAGGGAATTTCGATACTTTTGATGATAAAAAATTGAAAAAAACGATACTTTTTATGTTCCGAAAATCTTGTAGTAGACTCAAAAAAATAAGTAAGTACAAAAGTTAGTAAAACATCTTGTAAATCAGGTATACTATTTTATAGGAAATTTTTTGCTAAACTTATGTTTTAAACTAAAATTTTAGTTATTCTTATTCAGCACTTAACTGTTCTGAACTAATGTTTTACAAATATTTTACTACTGTTTTACTAATTTATTTTGCTAAAAAAATTGTGCTGATTGGCACATCAATAGTGTGAACGACAACCAGACTGAAAGATATACGCAGAATGAATTAGATGTCGCGGCATGTCACTATGAAGTAGTGACGAGGAAAATTATACTAAAAGGTACAACTCTAGTAAGACATAATATAAAAAAATCAACCATGGAAGATTTTTGTATCTGTTTTTCATACACAAAACAAAATTGTGGATTAAAACAACTTAAATTTTGCGTCGTCACCGGCAAAATTTTTAAATTTAATAAAGACTAAATGTGTGTTTGTAAATTAAATGATTAATAATCTAGTGTGGTCAAATTGCAAACATATAGACACCAGGTAGACAGACTAAAGCGAAAGACATACATCTTAGGTTGATTTTTATGTTTCCGTTTTCTTATTGCAAAAAAGGGTTGTATATGTTACATTTTGTTATTTTTTCGTTTCGTTTCTATAATTCTCTTTGGCATTTGCGTTCCTTTAAAAGATAGCATCATTTAAACAACCATTGATGTAAGTAGTTGAATTATAATTTTGCTTATGTTTTATATAGTTATTGGTTTGAGCTTGAATTTTAACGTCTTTTTCAGACAATTGCAATTTATTTAATTTTAATTGTGAAAAGCGTGGTAGAGAAGAATGAGTGTATTTTCTAAAAATCATAACTACATTGTAAATTTTCAATTTTCTGAATCAGACTGCGCAGTTTCTGGTATTGAACCTTCGTCAGTGACCCTGTTTTCTTTTTTTTTTGAATAATGTAATATTTGTTATGTTTTTATTTGTTCGATTGCGTCTATATGAAATTTTCTGTGCAATCACTGAACGTGGTATAGATAAACTGATTTCGATTGCCACATGCACTCGCACTACACGTTAGACAGAGCGCTTTAGCCCACTGATCTATCGTCAGGTCGAGTTTTGTTGTGATTAAAACTAGTTTTATTTAATACACGGTGTTTTTGTTCTTGCATACATAATCTCAGAAGTACAACTAAAACAACACTACAGTTCTATTTTTAGAAACTTACTTCACTCTAATGTCCACTGTTTTCCCATAAGTTGTTAGTGATGCCACATCTATGATATAGTCTCTGTATATTCGATAGATGGCGCTTAAGTAGTTAGGTTAATTATTTCTATTGTTTTTACATATTACATTAATTCATGTCGTCAATTTGGGAGAATGAACATTTTTATATTTTGTAACGTATTGTAAATTATTTTAAAAAGAATCATAAAAATATATTTTTTTAAGATTTTCAGCAAATAAATTAACTAAAGTATAATTTTTTTACAAATTTTTTGAGTTTTTTTCAGTCTACTAATATTCAGGAAATATTTTATTAATTTTTAACAAGGGTTTTTTAATTTCTAATTCACTAAGTTTTAGCAAAACTTTTGCTGAATCTACTAATTTTGTTGCTAAAAAATCAGCTCTCTGATTTTCAGCAAAAGATTTTGCTGACATTAGCAATTTTTTGCCAGCACCCTCCTGACTAAAATTTTGCTGACTCACCCTCATTCCCCCCACCGTATCCACGCCTAATACAGGTTAATTTTTCTTCATTGCAAACAATTTACAAATTTTCTTGTGAAAAATCGGAGGCTCGATTTTAGAATTATGGTTTTTTAAGAAAAATTTATTAGAACTTTCCGTTGATTACGTTTCTCTTTGTCAAACTCTTCGGTCTAGAACAAATTGACCCACCCTAATGTGGAGTCATATGTAAATAGGAAATCTTATACAAAAGATTTTCTTACTAATACGGCGTCAAAAGCTACTGATGTTGACAGTTATCAATTGTAAAAGGCTAAAGGAACGTTACAATGAAAAAATAACAATCGTTTTTTACATACTCCCACAATATTGTTAAAGGACATTGCAAATACACACTTACGATGATTATAATGAAAGTGTTTGATTCTTTATACATGAAAAATGATATTAACGCCCGTATTCATAAAAATTCTAAATACAGATTTTAAAAACATTTTAGTTAAAACACATTTTATGCCTTAAAACTGTATTCATAAACGAATATCAGCTTAACATACCTATTTTAAACATTGTGTAAAAGTTAATATTCCTTTATGAATACAATTTTAAAGCCAAAATTTCTGTTTTAACCAAAATGTGTTTGAAATGTTTTTTAATATTTTTTATGAATACGGGGGTAAGAATAGAAGGTGTTGGTAAATGAGAGAACACATTATACTATACTAGAGACTTATATACTACACTCATATATATAAACCTGTAAAAATAAGCAAAAAAAGTTTACTAAAAATTAGTTAAAAATTACCTTGCAGCAAAAACTGCTAAAATTAGATGATTTCTTTTTTACTAAATATTAGTAATATAGGAATATCAAAAATAAATCTGTTGAATTTACAAATATTTAGTTATATTTAAGCTAAGTTTTAGTTAAGTGAAAGTAACAAAATATTCGGCTAAATTCAGCAAAAATATTTATTAAATATTAGTAGACAAAAAAAAAATAATTTAAAAGTGTGAAATTTTTGAAAGTTTTTTTTTATTTTTTATTTTTATGCGAATAAAAATCTGTGCTTATGAAATCAGCAATTTACAATTTTGTAGCAAAAACTTCTGTTGATTTTAGAATAATAAAATGTTATTTGTATTCTACTAAATTATAGGTAAATATAGCAAACATTTTGTTAATATTACAGTTTTTGTTTGCTATTTTGAGTCAACGAATATTTAGTAAAAGTTTTTGCAGAGTAAACAGAGTAAAATGCTATTTCAAATTAACTAAAATTAATATCGAATATAACAAAAATGTTGTAAAGTTAGCAGATTTATTTTTGTTGCTCTTACTTTATTAATATTTAGCAAAAACATTAGCTAATTTTCGCAGTTTTTTCTGCAAGGTAGTTTTTAACTAATTTTTAGTGTCTTTTTCTGTTATTTTTACAGGTTTATTTCTATGAGTGTACGTACCATCCTTGGGGTGACATTTTTGATAAATTATGAAAATGAAATAGTAAGTTAACACTTCTAAATTGCGGAAAATGCTTAGAAAAATATATTTGACTTGGAGGAATTTTCTTTTCTAAGCATTTCTGTATCAAACCATGTGCATTAGGGGGAACAGATGTTATGCTGATTAAATCTATATACAGGTAAGGAAAAAAGTATATGGTACAAAGTATCAAAGTGACGATATTCTTTAGTTATCAACCTATCTTAAAAATAATTTATCCTGCGTAAAAATAACAATATATAATCTTATATAATGTGATCCAGTTTATTAAATTTTAATATAGTGAAGTATGACATCATGTATAGTACGATACAATTGTACTTGCACTCATAGAAAAAAGTTAGTAAAGCCGTTTGTAATCCATCTTTGCCAGTTTTAAACTAATTTTTATTTCAAATTTCGATTTTTGTTAAAAAGTTTGCTATTTTGAGTGGATGAAATATTAAATTTTTTTATTTGCTGGATTTACTAAAGTCTAAAAATATTATTGATGCACAAAACCATCAGAGGTCGTTGTAATGCGATGTTTGCGTTTCTGTATTTGTGTATTTATTTTATTTTGTTTTCGGATAAAATAAGCACACACAGAAAAATAAAGTGCCAACCAAATCGAAAAGTGTATTTTAATGGTAACAACTCCAAAATTCAGTTAGTACAACGATATCTACATTAGATTTCTGAATATTTTGGGTGTTGCAACTAAAATTCAGTTGAATTAACCGAACTTTGTTGGGAAAACTAATGCTGAGTTGTACCAAGCGACTGAAATTCGTAATATCCGAATTTGAGTCGAAGTAACCGAATTTTAGTTGGCAAATACCCAATTTTTTCTCTGTGTGCAAGTGAAGTGAACACGTCGTATTAGAAAATATTAAGAAACATTTATGCAAATGGTTTTATTATAAACTAATAAAATATAAAATCATAAAAAAAAGAGTTTAAAAAGTTAGTAAAAAACTTAAATAAAGGGTCCGCCATCTAACGTTTTTTTTTTCAACTAGTGCTTATTTCATGAATGGTAACACTTAGCTAATGTCTGATTTGACAAATAATTAGTTTTATCCTTCCGCTGAACGAATATGGTCCGTATGTTCGTTATCTTGTGAAAAAAGTGAAAGAAACTGGCATCCTCATCGATAAACCAAAGCGTGAAAAGCCAAAAACAGTGCGTACACCCGAGAATATTGCTGCTGTGGCAGAAAGTGTGGTGAAGCGCCATCAATATCAATTCACCGTCGTTCTCAACAATTGAACATTTCGGAGACATCATTGAGACGAATTTTGCATAAAGACCTTGGTATGACGCCATACAAAGTCCAATTGGTTCAGGAGTTCAAAAAAAAAAGTTATTTGGCGGACCCTTTATTTTTTTCTGAATTCGAGGACTATAATATGTGGCTTTTGTGTTTATAACACATTTTATAATGTTAAACAAAAATTAATAAAATAATTTCAAAAATATATTTTATTTTAACAATGAATTGATATGGAAAGTTTTGGAGAAATCAGTGCTTGCTTAAATAATTTTGTATTTATTATTCTATTATTTTAATTTTTTTAGGTTCCGCTCCAGTCTGATATATATCATTTCTATGTAGATACATGCAAAAGGGACAAAGAAAATAATAATATTTATCTTATAAATACAGAGCTGTATTCTTATTATTTATAATAAAAATGTTCACGAAAACAGCTAAACATTTAAATAAAACTTAGTAGATTTTACAGTTTTTTGTTGTTTTTATTTTACTAATATTTAGCAAAAATATACTGCTACTTTTAGAGCCTTTTCCTGCAGCGTAATTTTTAACTTTTTTAGTAGCTTTTTCTGGAATTTTTAATGACTTTTTTGTATGAGTGTGCCACTGTAATTTTTCGTAAAATTTCTTATTTAATTATATCTTACAATATGTTATACCATACATTTTTAAACGGGCAATATATAATTGGATTGGCAGAATTAGATAACTATATGGGATTAAACAAAAAAATGTATTGCGCCAGGAAAAAAAAAACTTTTTTAAGTTTTTGTTTTGAAATTCGTAACATCCTTCTCAAAAGAGAGAGAGAGAGAGAGAGAGAGAGAGTAAAATGGCAGTTTGATGCCAATGAACTTACAAGTTTTTACTGAACATATTTTTGGTCTGACTCTTAGACTTGCCAACCTTCCAGTTTTCGCCTGAACAGACCAATTTTAAAGTGGAATGTCCCGGTGATGCACTGAACTGGACGCCGTTTTCAGAAAAACCAACTTCCATTAATTGCCACAAAAAAATAAAAATCGAGAACTTTAGCACTTATTTTGATACTAGTTAAGAACTACATTCTTTTTTATTAGCAACACTGAAATTTTCCTAATATATTAGCATTGTCAATTGTAGACATAGTCAAGTGTAGTTCGTTTAAGTGAGCGGTCTTTCTAGTTCGGTAATTTCGTTCAATGGTTCATATGTAATTTTTTTAGATTTATTAATTTTTAATGCTTTTAATAATGGATGGTTACCGATTCTATGCGGGTTTTGCTAAGGGTAACGCTATTTTGTTTTATTTCGATAAATTTATTTTAGGGGTAACGGTATTGCAGTTGTTTCGGTAACGGGGTTTCAGCGTTAGCGGTATTTTACTTATTTCGATAACGGTATTTTTGCGTTAACAGTATATTAGTTATTTCGGTAACATTATTTTAATGTTAACGGGTTTTCAGTTAATTCGATAACGGTATTTTAAGGCAACGTTATTTAGGTAATGTCAATGAACACCGATCATTTTAAGCCCCATTATAACCGAACTGCAATGACTGGTTAGTTTATGATCAAACTTTCGCTTTTTAAGGATACTAATATTTTACTTATATCGGTAACGGTATTTTACGCATAACGTTATTTAAGTTATTTCGGTAACGCTATTTTAGGGATAACTAAAGTGAGTTGAAAATGTTTTGAATCGATAACGATATTTTAGCGGTATTGCTGACATCCCTGCTTTTAAGTAAAATTTTTTTTTTTTTTTTTTTATAAATTTATTCTTTATTTACAATCTATCCGAGGATAATAAGCAAATCTGTTGAATTTAATACATCACAGGGGTTATGCAACTCCAATGAGGTACATAACATAAAAATAATATAATGCAATAATAATAATAATATTTACAACATTATAATAAAAAGAAAATTATGTTTCAATGGTTGTAGATTTTAGATACGAAATGGGAGATCCAATATATGGCTTCGTTTAAGTCTTCTCGTTTCATTGGTACTGTCTAACAAAGCTATCGCCACAGGATTAACATGGTTGCTCAGCCTCTGCAAATATCTCTCACTTATATTTCTAGCTTCGTCTCGTACAGATGAGATTGATAAATCTCTTTTAATAACGTTATTTCTCACATACCACGGTGCGTCAAGAATTAGTCTCAATGTTTTAGATTGGTATCTTTCCAGGATATCTATATTTGACTTGCTAGCTGTGCCCCATAGTTGAATACCATACGTCCAAACAGGTTTTAGAATTACCTTGTATATTCTTAATTTATTATTTAAATTTAACTTAGATTTTGGACCAATAAGCCAATAAAGCCGTTTCGTTTTATTTTTTAATTGTTCGTGTTTACTTTTAATATGAGATTTCCATGTAAGTCGTCTATCAAGAACCATTCCAAGATATTTAACTTTTTCTCGTTTAGGTATTACGTTTCCATTTATAGTTACATCAGGACAATCACCTTTCCTGAGAGCAAATGTTGTATGAACTGACTTTTCTGAATTTACTTTCACGTTCCATCTTTTTAACCATTGGCCAAGTTCATCAAGTTCGGTTTGAACAAAGAAAGATGCCTCAATTGGCGAATTACTTGAAGCGACAATTGCAGTATCATCGGCATAAGTAGCCACCAAAACATTTTCTATTGCAGGCATATCTGCAGTGTATATGGTGTATAAAATGGGACCTAGTACACTTCCCTGTGGTATCCCTGCATTTATTTCATATAATTCTGAACTGTAATCATTGTTTTTGACGTAAAAATGTCTATTTGATAAATAACTTTTCAAAAATAAGTAATAATCGGCAGGCAAGAATTTTTTGATCTTGTAAAGTAAACCCAAATGCCAGACTCTATCGAAAGCTTGCTGAATATCAAGAAAGGCAGCAGAACAGTACCTTTTTTCTTCGAAAGCATCCGTTAAAACATTCACAATTCGATGAATTTGTTCAGGAGTCCCATGCTTATGTCTAAATCCAAATTGATGTTCTGGAATGATGTTTTTGTTTTCTAAAACTGGTAAAAGCCTTTTCAGAAATATTTTTTCGAATATCTTCGAAAAAATTACGAGAAGACTTATTGGTCTATAAGAAGTTACCAAATTTTCTGGTTTGTTAGGTTTTTGAATCATTATTATTTCCGCACATTTCCACTGAGATGGAAAGTAATTAAGCCTTATAATTGAGTTGTAAATTAAGGTTAAAAATACGACACATTTATGAGTTAGTTTACTGACAACATTTGCATCAACTAAGTCGTAACCAGGACTTTTCTTTTTATTCAACATTTTAATCTCTTTTTTAACTTCGTTAGGTGTAAAAAATTTAATTGGTAGATCCATTTGCAAAGGACTATTCAAAAAGTCATTTATTTCCTCTTTTTGGGCTTCTGTGTTGAAATCGTATGGTGTAAATGTATTTTTTAAATGACAAGCAAATGTCTCAGCTATGTCTTTGTCAGTTCTACACCACAATCCATCAGAGTTTTTAATTTGAATATTTCTTTTTGTTGGTCTTTTCAAATACTTTGTAGCTTTCCACAAAAGATGTTCATCGTACTTCGAGTTGTTTATTTCTTCCAGAAATTCAGAGGTTTTTTTATTTTTCTGGTCATATAATAAAGCTTTAAGTTCCTTACATGCTTTATTAAATAAACGTTTGTCATATAAACTTCTACTTATTTGCCACCTTTTGCGTAATCTTCTTTTTTCTCTTAAGAGTTGTCGAGTTTCAAGAGAAATGTTAAAGTTTGAGTATTGTTGCTGTTGCAGTTCTTCTTGAACTGGTGTTGAGATATAAGCTGCTTTGTGAATTTCATTCGTGAAATTTTCAATTGCTTGTTTTTAATCTGATGTTTAGTCTAACATTGCTTTTAAGTAAAAATATTTAATAAAAAATATATAATATTAATAAAAATAATAAAATAAATTTAATAAAAATAATAATAATAAAAAAAAAATAGTTTAATCAAAATAAAAACAATACAAAAAAATATTTTTTATGTACTTCGTTCAATTTGAATTTCCAATATTACTTAAAAATCTTAGCTACTTGCTGAAAAGCTTTTACAGGCAGATAACATTCTTCCATGAATAAAAAAACGGAACGAACGATTGAACTAAAAGAGCGAATAATAGTGCACTAGTTCACATCGTTCAATTGCGTAAGTGTTTTAATTGAACTAGTTCGTTCACGAAATGTACAAGTCTACACCGTTTGCAACTGTAATTCAGAAAATATTAATTGGAATTTAGAAAATATCAACTGAAATTCAGAAATTCTATTTGAATTTCAACTGAATTTCCATTTGAAATTTAGAAAACATGAATTGAAATTTAGATTTTCCATTTGAAATTCAGCAAATATCAATTGAAATTCAGGAACACATCAATTGAAATTTAGAATACATCAATTGTTGTTATTCTCTATTAATTTTAAGAGGACACGTATTTTTTCTTTTTTCGATATTCGTGCGCGTTTGGATTTTAGACGAAGTTTCTCGAAGCACTATATTTTGGCACCGGGTGGCAACTCTATGGCCAAAATATAGGCAATATGGGTATCAAACTTATTTTTTTTTTGCAAATACATTACTGATTTTTAAAAAATAATTTCGAATATCTCAGTTTAAGACATGCTCCATTAAAATTTTTTTTGAAAATAGTGTGTTTTTACAGATTTTTTTGTTTTTTTATATATAGCTATATATCCCATTTTATTACGTGAATTTGGAAAAGCTTTCCAACAATATATAATATATATACGTAGACGTAATAAAAACTAAAAACTTATTTCGAAAGCACTTTATATTCAAAAATTATGAAATTTCGAAATCGAATAGGCCCTTGTAAGGTGAAATGCTCGCTATTTCATAACCGTACAACCGATTTTGATCATTTATATCCCTTTTTATAGGAGGGGAAAAACTACATAGTTTTAAAACTACTCAAACATTTTTAAAAAACACATGTATCAAGTACTTATTATTTAATTTTTTTCATCAAGTTATCATTTTCAATATATTTCACAATATAGTGTTAAATAAAATTTTTAATGAAATCTAAAATTTTGTAAATGATGTGTAACATGTGATACAAATAACTAGCGTACTAAGTATGAAAAACAACTAAAACTATAATAATAAATAACAACACTCTTTAACTTGTACGTTAAAAATCTCAAAAAACTTAAATTGTTTTATTAAAAAAATTCACCTGCAAAGTTTCTTAAATATTCAAATCAACCGTATGGATACACAGAAAAAACTAAAAACGGGTCTGAATTAACAAATTTATTGAATCAATTAATATATTAATTGATATTGCACCTATCACGGCAATGATATTATCAATTAAACCTTTTATTAAAATTAAGAAGGAAAAAAAATATGATACTCACAAAAAAGTGTGTGTGATCTATACGTTGGTATGTGTTATTTTTGCAATACTGAGTCTGTTTGTGTGTGTGCTTGTTTTGTTTGTTAACTTCAAACGGATTTGGTATTTTATACTGAAAATTTTCTATTTATGCATACAGTGTATGAAAAAATAATATGATAATTGCGTCTAAAATAAAATATGTATTTATATATTTAAAGGTCAATTAAAATATTAATTGATTCAATTAAATATTTGTTTAGAAACAAATTAAATTTAAATCAAATCTTTAATGAGATATTTTAGGTTGATAATTTTTTCTGTGTATTATATGATACGACAAAGTTCTGTAGAAATTTTTCGAATGTATTTTTTCAAATCGATTGACTTTTGGGTATTAAATACTAATCTCAGCCTCCTTGTTAATCATCTTTCGGCTGCTATCAGCAATCTAATTTAACATTTTTCTCAGCTACTGGGAGATTTGAAAATTCTCTTCTCATACTAACAGCTATGGATGAGTATACATCGAGAGAATTATCTTCAATTCAATAATTGGTTTTTTCGTTTTTTTTTTATATTTTGATTGAGTATTTTTATTTATTTTTTTTTTACCCGGAGAAGGTTATAAAAATATGTGCACACTGGGATTAAAGCATTTTTTTTTTTTGATAAATTTTTAACTATCAGCACGTAATGGGCAATAATGTATAAATACTAGAAATCGCTTTTTATATAATTTTGAAACAAAAACCTCTCTATAAAGTGCATTTCGTCCCGCATAAAGTGCAGTTTTCAAGCTTTTAACATTAACGTTGTACTAGTTCACCAATAATACTGCACAACATATTTTAAATAACTTTTTACTTATTGTTTTACGAATTTTAATGTCTATATCGCGAAACAACGCTTTAATCTGTTTTATCAAAATCCGGGAAACACGTCAAATTTAAAAACATTTGTATCCTTTATGTTGGATATGCATCGTTATTGTCTAATTACGTTCAAATTTTAGCTAAATATTAATTTTTAGTTTAATTAAACAAAAAGAGGATTATGCGGAAGCCGCGAAAAAATAAAATTGCGTTACTTTATATTTTTATGCACACACATAATATTTATGTTATAATATAATGTTTTCCTAATTTATTTTGCTAAAATCAATTGTGCACACAATAAGCGCATTAATAGTGTGGACGAAACCCAGATTGAAGCATATACGCAGAATGAAGTGGATGTCGCGTCATGCCAAGATATAGTAGAGATGAGGAAAATTATACTAAAAAGTACAACTCTTGTAAGACATATAAAAAAAAATCAGCCAAGGAAGATTTTTATAATTGTTTTTCATATAAAAAGGACGCCAACAATGTGTATCCATATAAATTGTTGATATGGAATATGAGAAAATTCCAAATAAATATACATTTAGGTAGACAGACTTAAGCGAAAGATAAGGAATAGAGAAATGAAATAATGTTTTATATTTCATTTCTCTATTTGGAAAAATTTTTTGTTTATATGTATGTCATATTTTGTTATTTTTATGTTTTGCTTCTAGAATTATCTACGGCATTTAGCTTCATTACCAAATTGTCATCATTAAGACAACCAGGGGTAAAAGTAGTTGACATATATTTTTATGTTATATATAAATGTTTCTATATATTTTTAGATATTAAATTAATTCATATAAATTAATTCATATAAATTTAACAAAATGAAATTAATACCGTTATCGAAATAATCCGACAAGATCTGAAAAAAAAATCGCTGTAAATAGATATATTTTCCCAAAGTTTAATCATAAACTAGCCAGTCATTAGAACTAGGGCATAATGGGGCTAAATATATAGGTATGCATTACGTGAATAACTAAAATAACCCTTAAAATACCGTTACCGAAATAATCTGACAAAATCTAAAAAAAAATTGCTGTAAATAAATATAAGAAAATTGTAAATAAATATATATCACCAGAGTTTGATCATAAAATAGCTAGTCATTACAACTCGGGCTTAATGGTGCAAAAAATATCGGTGTGCACTAAAATTACCTTAATAACTAATATAACGTTACCCTTAAAATACCCTTACCGAAATAACTAACAAATCGTTATCCCTAAAATAACGTTACCGAAGTAACTAAAATACCGTTGCCACTAAAATACCGTTAACGAAATAAATAAAATACCATTAACGCTAAAAAACAGTTACCGAAATAACTCCAATGTCGTTACCCCTAAAATACTATTACCGAAATAAAAGAAAATTGCCGACACCCGCATTGGAATCGGTTACCATCCATGATTTAAGATGATTTCAATAGATATTTTCAATGGAAATATTCGAGTTGAAATTACGATTTTGAGTTGATGGTTATGGATTTGAAAACAAAAATGTAAATTTTCCACAACTTAAAATTAAATTTTTTTTTTGACATGGAACAATACATAGTTTTGTATAATACCATATATTAATTTTGATCTGCCTATTCAATTATATATTGCCCGTCGTATAACTTATGGTATAACATATTGAAAGAAACAATTACAGTGGCAAGTAAAACTGCATCTTACTATATATGAGGTCATACTTAACTATATTAAATTTTACGAAACTGCATCGCATTATATAAGATTGTATAATATTATTTTTACTCGGGTGGTCACCTTTAAAATTATGCATCCCATACACAATAATCATTAGTTTTTCTTAAATATGCAACAAGTGACACATTATGTTCATGCAAATTAGACGCATAAGAGAACCAAGTTGGTACAACAATATTTTTATTTAAACAAATTGCGTGACAAGAATGAAATATTGTTCATTGTTAACCCCTTACAAATTGTTTCATCATTTACATATTCATATTATTACAGTCGTTTTCATGTGAAACAACTTAAAACTTTTTTAATATTCCATATGACTCGGTAACTGACTGACTGACTTGCCTGCCACCAACGCTGATGTATCAATATGGAGAAAAAAAGTAAACTAAAAAAAATTAATAATACTATTCAACTATTTTGTTTACTTAAGTTTTAGTTTGATGCGCAATTAAAACCACAAAAAGTTTTCTTTTTCTATTGTAATTGCCCTTATCCATACTCTCGAAAAGTTAATAATGTCACAAAAGTATGTCTGGGTGGGCGAACCATGTTACAAGTAGTTATTGGAAACGAAAATATTTATAATGGGATTTTTAATACGAAATTGTTTATATACAATGGGCTTTTTAACAATATATAACAAAGAATTACCTACATTCAGGGAAAAAAAGTTACATTTTTTTTAATAAAAAAAAAGTTTTTTGAAAAACCGCGGATTTAAACATAAAAATTCATTTTATCTTCAAACAATTATTATTTTCTAATTAACAGTTGCTTTAAAATGAACGAACGGTATTAACGAATGACGTAGCTTTCTCCGTTAAAATTATATGGACGTTTATGTACGACTACATCCAGAAAAAATCAAGAATAAATTCCATTAATTTTCGTCCAATGTAACAATTTTATCAATATATATGAAACATTTCATAAACAACAAGAATCATAATGACCATTTCGTGGTCTGCATGAATTTTTTCTACACAAAAATAATGAAATCCTTACTAATACAAAATATGCTTCATATATATAGTGAAACATTTCATAAATATGATAAAACTGATTCTGTTTTTAATGAAATATTTCATAACTACTATGAAACGTTACATTCGACGAAAACTGATGAAACATGTCATAAATATGATGAAGCTTTTCCTTTGAGTGTACTTTTGTGATATTTTCGTGTATTTCTCATAGTTTGTAATGCCATATTTCAAGATACGCTGGGACTTGCTATCCTTAACTGGACAGGGTGTTATAAAGGGTGTTTTTTATAGAGGTATAGAACTTTGAAATGGAATAAAAAAAATATGATTTCAATAAAAATGTTTTCTTCTTCTTCTTCTTCTTCCTGTAAAGAGACTAACTAAAATGATTTTTTTAAATTGACATGAAATTTACTTTATTCGAAAGATAATCTTCTGGCATTATAATTTAAATATGTCTGCTGTCCTATGACCGTCACGGCTTCCTCGAACGTAGTCTAATCTGCAGGTCCATTTTTCGATGACTTTTTAAAACATTTGTGGTCGTATATTGGCAATAACGCGGCGAATGTTGTCCTGCAAGTGGTAAATCGTTTTGGGCTTATCGGCGTAATCTAGCGACTTCACATATCCCCATCACGGGTCCGAAACGTGAAACTATGCGGATACCAAACGTTTTCTTCAATAAATCAATTGTGGCACGAGCTGTGTGACATGTTGCGCAGACTTGTTGAAACAACAGCTCAAGCACATCATGATTGTTCAATTAATAAACGAAAAAGTCAGTAATCGTGGTTCTATAGCGGTCACCATTGACTGTAACGTTCTGACCAGCATCGTTTTTAAAGAAGTACTGACCAATGATTCCACCAGCCCATAAACCACACACAGTCAGTTTTTCTGGATGTAACGGTGTCTCAAAATACACTTGAAGATTATCATCACTCCAAATACGTTTGTTTATTGACGCATCCATTTAACCAAAAGTGAGCTTCATCGCTAAACAAAATTCGCTTATGAAAATTGCGAACAGAACCATGTTTTTCAAAATAAAGTTTTCACAATTTGGAAGCGTTGTTCAGACATCAGTCTATTCATGTTAAAATGCCAAACCAAACTAAACATAAATCACATGACAGCTGACAAAATGGACGCCACTTAAAAAGTGTTGCCAACTTAAAGTTTTTTATCTGTATAAAAAACACCCTTTAACTTAACTCAAAACTTCTATATGAAGGTTGGTTGAAAAGAGTGGAGGAAATCGAGTGTTTGATTTTATATGTTTTCAGTCATATGTGTTCTTAATTTTGCATGGAAGTTTGTGAATAGAATTTTAATTTTTAAAAATTTCAGTGAAAATGGAAATTCTTAATCTTAGGTAATGTTTATAAATTCCAAATGAAAACCCTTAGTTTAAAATTATTTTTACTGAATTTTATTTAAAATTAGTTGATATTTTCTGAATTTTAATTGTAAATGCTGAGTTTTAGTTGATGTATCGAGAGCTTGTATTTAATTTCATCTAAGAACCAGAACACTTTTTTTTCAGGAGAAACAAAAAACTGATTTATGGCCAAACTCTTAAAGTATGAATCAATCTATATTGAGTACAGTGGCACAGTATGATATTTGAAAAAAATATTGGTAATAAATACACTCTAATTAATTTCTGTTGAAATTTACCCAACTTATAGTAGGAAACTATACTCCTACTATAAGTTGGGTAAATTTACTCTATGTGTGTAAATGAAAAAAAAAATACACACAATACGTGTAAGTTGGTCAACAAAAAGTGTGTAAATGTACTATGCAAGTGCGTAAAAATGTAATTTAATTTAGAAATAAAGGAATAATTTTACTGAATTTTTGAGTAAAAAAACATGCTTTACTTGTAAATATACGGAGAAAATGCGTAAACATACATTTTTATGTGCGCAAAAACCGCCTAAAAATGCGTATATTTACCTTGCGGTAAGAAAGAAAAACAGCCCAAAAAATGTTTCAAATAAAACAAAAAATTAATTTTTAGCAAGAGTTTTATTAATGTGTTGTATAATAATAAATTTAATAATAAAATATAATAGAATATAAATATTTGTATAAAAGTGGTTGTACATATACAGAGCTTCAAAGATCGAATTCTATTTTGATAAAATCAAATCGGATTTTTTTAAATCGAATGATTTTTTCTTAATCAATCGCAGAGAATTCTTTGGAATTCACTAGTGGGGAATTCAATCAATTTAGCTCATTCGACACTATCAATTATTGAATTCAATCATTGGGAATTCAATCGTTGGAAAGTCAATCGTTGGGAATTCAATCAATGCGAATTCAATTACTGGGAATTCAATCAATTTTTTTACTCAATCAATGTACAATTTGGGAATTGCCGAAATCGGCGAAACTGAAAAACATAGCCAGAATTGAAAAATAATCGCTTAAATTTAAAAAAATATCGTTATGAAAAAAATCCCCAAAAATTTAAAACAATCTGCAAAATTGAAAAAATCGAAACAATCGACAAAATTTAAAAAATTGAAAAATCGACTAAATTAAAAAAATAGCCAAAAATAAATAATATCGTCAAAAATGAGAAAAATTGCTAAAAGTGAAAACATCGCCAAAATGAAAAAAACTTCAAAATTTAAAAACAACAAAAGTAAAAAAACGCGAAAATTAAAAAAATATCACCATATTTGATAAAAAAAAAATAGCTTAAATTGGAAAAGGATGTCCGTGCCATTTATTTGTTTCTGTTAGTTTTTGAAACATATGCGATGTTTCAAATAAATACTCTTTTTTATCTGCGATGCTTAGTTTTCGAGAAAAACGCGATTTACAAATCTAGCCAATCAAATCAAATTTAGTATAATTTTTGCACTTTTTTCTAAGTTTCAAAGAAATTTTTCTAATTTTTTTGAGGAGCTACGGAAACTCTAAGATATGAACATTAAAAATTTTTATTTTTTCTTGTGCCATATTTTCGCAAAACCGTATGATTCACCACTCAAGAGTTCCAGGCTACTAAAAAAAATGATTCGTGGATCAAATGATTACAAATTATTTACTGTTGTTGCCTCCAACGCTGTTTTCGTTTTTCTTACTTTATATTTAATTCATTAATGCGCAGGTCATAGATCCGCTGGACATTTTTCAACCAATCTTTAAAGATATATGCAACTATGTTTTATTAGAAAAGTTCTGTAATTTTGTTATGCCTTAAAGCGCCTTTTTTATAAATATTAGCAACCAAAGTTGAAACTTGTCAGCTTATAAATTCTAAACGGTTTTGAGGTTTCTTAAAAATTTAAGTTTTGAATAATTGTTTGAACAAATTTTTTCTGTGTATGGGAAAAATGAATTACTTTAAAATTTATATTTATTTAATCTATGCAGGCGAAAATTTGGTATAAAAAAATTAGCCGATTTTTGATACCAAATTTTCCAAAACTACAAAAAAATTAAGAGAAAGCGCTAAAAGTGAAAAAATATTTAGCTTCTCTTTTAGAATGAAGAAAATATCTATTTTTTTTTACCAAACAAAGTTAAAAAAACATACGTATATTTTGATCAATAATGCGAAAAACTTTGATATTCATTGCTTAAGACATTTTAAACTTTTTCATTACCACCCAGCAAAACTTTGGTAATGGGTTCGATAAATTACCTTATAATGTATACTCCTTATCTGTATCATTATTTTCCAACAATAAGTATTAAGTTACCAATAATTAGTTACGTAATACATTACTTTGTAATGTACACTCCTTACCTTACCAATAATTCTGTACTCATGGATTACCTTGTAATAATACATCATTACCTTTTACATTATTGCGAAATATAAAATAATGACTTACCGCTTCAATTACATATTGCATATCAATTACATATTGCATGAAATATAAACGTAAAACTTATATTTAGACACATTACTTTGTGATATTTTGTAAGCATGAGGGTAATGTATACATTTTTAACATCACAAACGGAAACTCAAAGCACAACAATTCATTTATATTCTAAGCAACTTATTATTATATGTGACGATAACTCAGTGGGTAGAGTTCTCTAATAACATCCAAAAGACTCCAAGTTCGAATCCCAGCTAGACCACATTATTTATTTAATTAAAAAAATGTTTGTAATAATTTTTTTTTAATAATGTTTTTTTATGAAAATCTATTTATAGACCCATTACTTTTTCGAATCCGGTAACCATATAAGTAACCATATCACGTAAGTCCATACATTACTTTTATTTTAAAGTTATTTTGTGTCGTATTATATTTAATATTTTTCAACCGGTTTGGGGGAATATATCACCGTCACCCCCCAAAAGTTTTGATTAAAAAGCAAATCTTAATCCCATACATATTTAAAATTCTGGTAAACTTTAAATAATATATTTTACATCAGCAAATTGCAATGTACAAAAAGAACGCCATGTTGCTGTGGATTGATTTCTCATCACGTACAAGAGTTTATGATTGATCAGAACACTGCAAGAAAAAATACTATTCCCGATATGCAATGAGCCGGGGAACGAGGGGAAACTTAACACTTAACACATTTGAATTATCGGAACGGGTTAAGGGTTGCAAAAAAAAGTACTAGCCATTTTATAAAATGGCGATTTCTTAAAATGGCCAGTATTTTAGAAACTAAATAAGATAGGGCAAAACGGACAAAATTTTTTTTCTGGAAGACCAAAATATAAATAAATTAATGGGCTAGGTCCAGGAGAGATCCCTAGTGATCAATTTTTATAAAACAGCCACAGGGTGATTTATTTTTTTTTATACTTATTTACGTGATAATACAATTAAACATACTCGGATAGTAAAAAGTTAGTTCCTCATTCCATTTCGTTTCCCTTATTCAGTGTTACAATTCCTATCGACCTCAGTTTCATTCCTACGTAAAGCAATTTACACTCCACTTTTTTTTGTAAACAAGCGATTTTTTTGCTTAATTGTAATTGGTTTTTCAGCCATTAGTGTGATTTCATTAGAATTAGTAGGACAAATGCTAATGCCAAAAAACTTCACTACAATTAAATGCTAATGAAATTTCAATGCTAATGAAAAAATCCCATGTATGATTTCAACATGTCGATTTAAATTCAGCAAAACATTTTGCTAAATTTACTAACTTTTTGCTGAAGGTCAGTTCAATGAAGTTCAGCAGAAAATTTTTGCAGATATTAGCAGTTTTTCTGCGGGGATCCTCCCAGCAAAAATTTTGCTGACTGAACTAACTATTTTGCTAATTTTAGTGTATTATTTTTGTATTTTTTTGAGTGTATTAGCAGATTACAAGTACGTCATTAGGGGTCGTATTGCCGCAACCGCTGGATCTAATAGTTCCAACATCAAAACCTAACCCTTTCACTTCCTACTTTTTGTTTGTGGATATATTTCTATTTGCATTTCAGATTCTTGTTTGGGGTATTTAAATTACACTGATAATAATCCATGCGTAAAATTACGAAAAAATGTCAAAATAACCAAACTTTTTGTAAAATAAACGAAAATTTGTGTATTTTACGAAATTTGTTGTAGTTTTGACAATAATTTCGTATTTTTATGCATGTATTATTATGAGTGTCGAAACGAAAAGGTTGATTTTTTGGGATCTCCTCCCATTACAAATTTGTTCCAATTTTTATCACTAAAACATTCGATTATGCAAAAATGCTTTTTGATTTTGTTCTGGCCATTAGATAAAGCTACGTGCCAAATTTCTAGCTTTGCTAGTTTCGGAGATACGCCCTTCTTTTCGGAGATAAAGCCTGATTAAAAAAACGGTCTTTATTAACAAATATCGCGACTATACTTTCCCGATGATCAGATTATGCATTTAATTAATTTTTTTAAATGACTAATGGCCTAATGAACATATTTAAAGAAAAATATAAATATAATATTTTTTTTTTAAATGTTTACACTGTAGAGTACAATGGTAGTCAAAAGGTTAATCTCGATATTACAATTTTAGTCAAAGGGTTAATCTCGATATTACAAGGGTAGTCAAAGGGTTAATCTCGATATTACAATGGTAGTCAAAGGGTTAATCTCGATATTACAATGGTAGTCAAAGGGTTAATCTCGATATTACATCACTAATGCCTATTTCAAGCTTCATTTTAATCCGAATACTAATTAAGAAAGCCCTAATTATTTCCAAAAATTTTGTGATATATCCCACTGTGCGCGGGTGTAAATAATTTGAAAAATTGTTCAAGAATCCAAAATTTCTGTCTTTTTTTCATTTTCATTTACATTTCAAATATTTAATATTCTTTTTCGCACAGTATCTTTTTAGTAACAAATTTTTTTAATGGCGTTGTTAACTCTAAACGAACGTATGAGTAATATAAATTGTATACAAATATAAATCATACGTAGTGTAGCCCTAAATAGAAATACATATTTTGATTACATAGTTAAAGTGCTTTCATGTTTTGTTATACTACATTTAAACTACAACCAAAAAACTTGAACTTTTTCGTTCAAAGTTTGTATGGTATTTGACAAGTAAATACAAGTAGTTTTCGAAAACTGCCCGTTTTTGGCTCGAATAAATGAGGTATGTTTTAAAGTAAAAAAAAAATCTTGCAAATGGAAATATTAAAATTATTAACGAATCTTAGTCAATTATAAACTATTTTTAGAAAATTGTTTTAAAAAATGTAAAGTGTTTTAAATCAGTTACTTTAATTAATATGTATGAGGAAGAAATCCCTTTATCCCTCTAACATAAATGTATTAAGAGTTGTTATATATAGAAATCATTATCACGTTGATTTTCAAAATCCCGCCATTTTGTCTACATAAATACTGCGATTATAAACTTTTAGTATTTTATTATGTGTTCCCACTCTGTATAAAAATGCAACACTATATTTCTACACATTTTACGCTTATAAACAACATTATAGTGTTGTACTTATAGTAAATAGTGGTGGTTTAGATGATGCCATTCAAATTTGTATCCTAACAACCCGACGAAAATAGTTTTTATGAAGTCATATATGTATTGATATAATTATATATAATAACATATGCGGCCATATGTAGCTATATGTTTTTACATCTCACATTTATTTTTACGAAAATTTTTAATACAGCGATACATATTATATCGTTATATCTCAGGTTATATATAAGTTGATCTTTTCAATCTCATCATATATACATACTTGATATAGCTAAATATGAGATCACATATACTTTCATGTATAAATATATACAAGTATCTGTGATACAATAAAACCAAATAAATTTTATCACAATTATATATAATATAAATGTAAAAGTGCGCCCCGATAGGCTAGTTGGTAGCGTGCTGGCTTAACAGTGCGGTGGTCGTGGGTTCGATTCCCACCAGAGGCACTGGTCTGTTTTCGCTACAACGCGTTGAAGGCCATTGTAGCAAGTGCTCGGTTAGGGTAATAGGATATAATTTGAATTATATGATTATTAATTAATAAAAAAAAAGTAAATAAAATAAATGTGAAAGAATATAAAGGGTCCCCCAAATAACTTTTTTTTTTTTGAACTCCTGAACCAATTGGACTTTGTATGGCGTCATACCAAGGTCTTTATGCAAAATTCGTCTCAGTGATGTCTCCGAAATGTTCAATTGTTGAGAACGACGAAGAATTGATGTTAATGGCGCTTCACGCACACTTTCTGCCACAGCAGCAATATTCTCGGGTGTACGCACTGTTTTTGGCTTTTCACGCTTTGGTTTATCGATGAGGATGCCAGTTTCTTTCACCTTTTTCACTAGATAACGAACATACGGGCCATATTCGTTCAGCGGAAGGATAAAACTAATTATCTGTCAAATCAGACATGAGCTAAGTGTTACCATTCACGAAATAAGCACTAGTTGAAAAAAAACGTTAGATGGCGGACCATTTATATCCCAGTAAAAAATTTTCATGTTTTTAGAACCAGGAGAAAACAAATGCGCCGATATAAGCGCTTACTATCACATAATACTGAGAAGCAGCAAAAGAAACGAATAATTTTCGTATAAAAATAAACAAAAAAAATGTTGAGCTTACTGTTTTCCCTAACAAGGATGCAGGTTGTAATGCAGAAAGTTTAATATCGTGGATTATAAATGATCTGTACCGATTTTCACGAGTGATTTCTGATTGTGTTTGGTGTTTTCGAGTAAGTAATAAAAAATAATTAGTCATTTAACTGTTTCTGAAGAGTTAGCGCGCAGAGCGGTAAAAAATAAAATGATTACAATTTATGTCTAAAATTTTAACAACAAAAAATTAATATCTGTAGAATTTTATGTGAAATAAATTATATTCATATAATTATTTTTATTTATCATAAAATTACTTTTAATCCTAATAATGTAGACATGAAATATGATTTTACTGAAACCCATGAAATCACAGCTTTTTATAAGAGCTGAAATCCGCGCTTACTTTGCCCAAAAGTAATGCTTCCAAGTGGGAATTCGCCATATAAAAATCATGGCATATGTAAGCAGGTTTGTAAGGGATTCTATTTGGCTTACTCCCTTACAAACCTGCATGCTGGTAAGCAGCGTTTTTTACTGGGATGTGTCAATATTAAACAGAAAAATTGTATTACTTTTATAAATAATTATATATATAAAATGGCGTTTTTACCTTTTTTTAAATTTCAACTCCTTCCACAAGCTCACGGTGGCGAAAACTCTATTTTATGGTGCCTTTTACTTCACAGCAAAAAGTGAATAATTTATATGAAATTTGAACCAGGATTTCAATTTTCCCCAAAAGTTATAAAAAAAAAAAATTCTTTCAGATTCTTAAAGTGCATCATTAGCGTTGTCGGAAATTTCCGTTTTTTCAAAAAGTTTTTTAATCACACACAATAAAACTGTATTATCAATTGAGAATAATGGTATACAAATTGTTGACTATCGCGAACCGCTAAAAAGTTATTAAGTTAGCACTTTTATAAAAATATTTTTTTAGCACACTCAATAAAAAGGTATTTTGTGCTAAAAAAAATGTGACAAAAATTTGCGACATAACGCTGCCTGTTAAAAAGTTGTTAATCAATCAAATATTGCATATTAGGAAAGACTGCATTTGGACAACATAATGACTTTAATTTTACCATAAAGCAACAATTTTTGTCTCTCAGCTAAAAATGCTTTTTGATGACGTGTAAAAAAAAAATTTAAATAATTTGATTATATGGTGCACTTTAAAAACGGGACAAAAAGTATTTTCAATAATTTTTGGTGTAGAATAGAAAGGTGAATTCAGGGTTCATAAAAATACAGCAAAATTAGCGTTTTTGGCCTCCGCGCGCCAGTGGAAGGAGTTGGAATTAAAAAAAAAAAAATTACGCCATTTTTTTTTTTAATTATGCCAAAACATTTTAAAAAGTGATAATATCCCGACAACAAAGAAATTTTATATTTTTCTGACTCCTCTAATAAACACATATCGTCCATTCCATGATAGATCGGCCAAAATCTGTTCGGGTTCATTTAAATTCCTTTATATTTTGTACATGTATTCTCTAGTCACTACCGTTTTCAGTTTCTGCAAAATTTTACAAACTCGCGTTTTTATTCCCGTTTTTGATTTTTTAAAAAGTCAAAAAAAAAGGTGCTAAAAGTAGTGAATTTCGAAGGTCCATATTTTCCGAAGTAGGTAGACTATTTCAAAGATTTAAAAGCATATCAAAGTCGAAATTGTCTACTCTACGATTTGTAATTAAAAAACAGCCACTTTTGGGCTAAAATGCATTCATAATGCACATACAATTTTTGATTGTTTTTATTTTGCATTTTCCCTAGTCACCATTTTAAAAAAAAATTATAGTTTTTGGAATAAACAACAACTTCGACTTTGTTGGGACTAGACTCCTTACTCAATTTAATAATTTTTTCGAAAATAACTTACTTTTTTTTTGATTTTTTAGAATTTTTTTTTTTTGATTTGAAAAATAGCATTATCTTCTATTATTGACTATTTCCTTAATTTAAAAGTCATTTGAAATATGTAGTTGTCTAGTTTACGAATTGCGGTTCAAAATCACTGTTTTTTCTAAATTAATTTCAAATGCAAATGCTATTTCTTAATGAACCTTGCATTTAAAGTCAATTTTTGATAAAGAAAAGTTATTTTTGTATTCTTAAAGTAGACTACTTAAGCTTTCAGACGGTTTTTAAATTATTGAAATAGTCAATATACTTCAGAAGATAATGCTATTCAAAGTTCAGTGCTATTATGAAAATTTACAAATGCTAAAAAAAATGTTCTTTTATAAAAAGCTATTTTTAAAATATTATTAAAAATAGTATGCATTCTGGTGCCAAAAAAGTCGAAGTTGTTGTTTATTCAAAAAATTATAACTTTTTTAAAAATGACAATTTGTAAAACTAAATCGAAATGGGAGAAAAACTGCAAAAGGCAATCAAAAGTTGCGTTTGCATTATAAATGCATTTTTGCAAAAAAAAATTGGTTGTTTTTTAATAACAAATCGAATACATTTTCATATGCTTTTTAAACACCTTTGAAATAGTCCATCTACTTGGGAAACATGGCTCATCAAATTTCACTACTTGTAGCATTTTTGAATTTTTTAAAAATTAAAAAAAAACGTGAATAAAAACGCGATTTTACACTATTTTAAGGAACTATAAACGGTAAGGGGTAAAATTAATCCTACAGTATTGGTATGCCAAATTTTTCAAATTCAAAAGGCTGGAAACCGAAAATTTACAGTTTTTGAACGTTTCTTCATGGAATGGAGGATATGGTAAAAATTAATATAAAATTTATCAATTTTATATATATTTTAAAGTTGTTTATATATAATTATTAAAAAAAGACAAAAAAACTAAATTCAATATATTTAAAGCAGAAAAAAATATTGTGAAAAAAATAAAAGGAAAAAAATTTAGGAAAGCTACACTTAAAAGCAAAAGTTGAAAGTTAATATAATAAATAATATGTTATGAGTAAAAAAAAAACTTTAAATCAGAAAATCTTAAAAACAAACAATGAAAAGCCCAAAAAAATCTTAAGAAAAAGCAATTTTAATGCTCAAAATCGGAAAATCCAAATAAAGCAAAACAAAACATAAAAAAGTAAAAGATCTAAGAACTTTATGCACTAAAAACACTGTTTTAGGCGTATATAATATTCGTGAAAAATATGAACTAGATTAGATTAGATCAGAAGGCACTATGCACCGCGAGCAATGTAGGTCTTTTGTGCTGCCTTAAGTTACCTACAGATTCAAGCTACCTATAAAGCCAATTATTCTATTAGGCAAAATGTTCGCGATGTCGGAAGGCGAAATGAAGCGATCACCTAGAAACCTAAGTCTCCTATCACAAGGCCTGGGACATTCGCGGAGAACGTGCTCCGAGGTCCAGACACCATCTCGCAAAACCTACACATATCCGTGTCCGACTGACCCTTCTTGTGCAGATGGTATCTGAGAGTGTCCAGTTAAGTACGACGCCAGGGTCCTCAAACCCCCCGTTTCAAGCGACAAGAGTCGCCTAGACCCCCTACTGGAAAAAGAGATCAATCTTTTAGCCTGGCGCTGACCAGGAGAGTTTTCCCAGTAACCAGAGAATTCAGACTCTCTGCATGCCCTGAGCCTTTCCCTAACATACCCCGCAGGTATTCCACAGAATGGTTCAAGACCAATAAAGGGCCTTCGGGCCCCGCGGTTGGCAAGACAATCTGCCCTATGAACTAAAAAGTATGCAATTAAATTTTTTTTTAACTCAATTAATGTTTTTAATCAATTTTCAGTTAATTTGGATTGTATAATATATTTTCTGCACACGTTTTGCACGATTAACACATGGTTTTTAAATATTTGTATTAAAAAATACGCATTTAAAAACCAATAAAACCTGTATATCTTAATCCCAGTTTGCAAATAAAATTTAAGAGAACACTTGAAAGGGTCAAATATAAAATAAGAGTCAAATATAAAATAATTTTAAAAGTAATTATTCACTATAAACTAATTCCATAAAAATATGCAAACATATGCAATAAAAATATACACTTAAAGCAAAATAAATAAAAATATGCAATAAAAACACCATAGATGGGCACTTTGCAGTACCAGTAAAATTTCAGTAAAAAAAAGTTTTATTGGTTACTGCAACGAAATTTTAAGTAACCGGTAATGTTTACTGATTACTAAAAAAAATTCAGTAACCAGTATTTTTACTGATTACAAAAAAAATCAGTAATTAGTAAATTTGTACCAATTTAGGCATTTCTTTTTTATTTTTTTCTTTTCAAGTTGTATTTTACTGAGGTAAAATAAAACTTTAAAATTGTTTTTGGTTAGTTACACAATATTTAAATTAAAAAAAAAAAATATCTTCTTAGATAAGTTCCAAAAAAAACTTATGTTACTTAACAAATTTTAGTTATTCAGAAGGAAATGCAACAAAAACTATTGAAAGTTAACAAAAACGAAAAATGTATAAATCTATACTCATTTTTTTTATTAACTGTTACAAAATACTTTTCAAATTAAATTTTACCTAAGTACTTCGTTAAAAATACACATTATATTTTTTGCGTGTAGTCATATTTTTTTATAACACGCATTTTTAGTTGGTAGTTATCATTTTTAAATTTGTTTGCTTTATTCTGAATTTGAATTGAATTTGTTGTAAATTTTGAAATGCTTGTGTTGAGAAAAGCTAATAATATATAATATGAATAAAAATGCAATTTAATAAATTTATTTTGTTAACATTTTACTGATTACTGCATTTTTCAGTAATCAGTAAAATTTACTGGTTACTGTAATTTTTTTTTCAGTAATCAGTAAACTTTACTGGTTACTGAATTTTTTTTTTTCAGTAATCAGTACCGTTTACTGATTACTGGCAGCCGTAGTGCAGTAAAAATATACTGCAGTATGCCCATGTATGTTTAAAACGAAATAAGCTAAAATATGTATTTATAGCTGAATATGCAAATTTCATCGATGCAATTTTAACGAAAATTCTTTGATTCGCAAAGACAATTTGTTTACCCTGCTCTCAGACTTAAGCAAAAACATAGATTTGCATCAACTTCCGGTTCCTGATAATTATTTATAAACATATATGGTAGAAACAAGAAAAAATTCTTCCACTTTTACCATGCGCGGCTACAACAATTAATATACAGGGAAATTTCATACGCCATGATGTACAATTGCATGCTTGTTGTTTTTTGTGCACACTGTGGCGTATGAAATTTTCGCTTATATTAATTTATGAAGCCGCGCATGCTTTTGCATATAATTATAAATGGCAAATTGAAATTCCGCCTAATTTTCCAATCCATTGATTTATACTTAAATTTTCATTATTTTTCGGAATGTGAAACAAAACAGTAATACGGATTTTATGAAGTTATATCAAATTTTATCAAATCATATATAACTTGAACAAAGTAGACAGAACCATTTTTCGGATCAAAGTATATCAGATGTGATCCGATGTGATCTCATGAGATAAGATTATGTATGTCATTTTTCGGATCAGATATGACTATATATGATTATATATACCTATATAGGCACTTTTTGCATCGGGATATATGAAAACATTAAATACTGTTCCTACTTGTTGCTTACAAATAGAAAAAATAATAATAGCAAACATGTTATGCGTACAACTATGCTGATGATGATGGTGATGATGTTGTTAAAGGGTCGCTTACATTGTACGATTTTTGAAATACAAATTTTACTTTCGTAAAATTTACGTTCGTTAAAATCTTATCAAAAATCTTCTAATGTATACCAAGCCTTTAGTGGTGGGTGCTAGCAGTGATAAGAGCAACAGTGTTTAGAAAAAATAGAATAACATACAGCAGCAGCACACCACCACTACTAACAGACAACAACACCATCAAAAACAACAGCTTAACTTCGTCCATATAAGAGCAACGGATGTCAACAGTTGTTCTGCAAAAGCTAACCGACATTTGACCTGTGAACAACATATAGAACAAAAAGTAGAGAACATCATCTCAAAAAAAAGTGGATAAAACTGTTAAACTATTTTGATGTTCAAAGACACAAATAATACTTAATATCATCATCAACCAAATTTTTCAAAAAATTGTAATAAAAAAAAAAACAATTCAATTAAAAACTAAAAGAGCCCATTGGAAAGCTTTCCACTGCTATATATTAGCAAGGAAGTCAATTATTTAAAAAGTGAATTGATTATAATGTAAGTTTCAAACTGAATTTTAACATATAAATTAGCAAAATGCCGACGGTCACTTAAAAAAGTAAAAAACTTTTTGAAAAATTTATAAAATAGGAATTTGAAAATAATATTTATGTTAGGTGCAATTTGACTAAACTTTATACAAACCAAAGTCAATTTTAAAATTTTTAATTAAATTTTAATGATCATGATTGTTGTTGTTTAATATAATTTAGAATAAATTTGGGAATTAAAAAGTTCGTAAAAAAAGTGTTATTTAATGTGAAGTATCTTACTTACTACACCACTTACCTCAATTTTTGGTTTATAACTTCTCTTGTAAATAATATTTTTTTTTGGTCTCGTAATAAACAAATATTAAGTGAACAATTTTTGAAAATTGAAGTGAAAAGTGAAAATTAAAAAATTTGTTGGGATTGTATTCACTTCTAGCAGAGAAACAATAAGTTAAAGTAGTTTTTTTGTTTTTCAAAACAATTTAGATGAAAAATCGATTATTTAATGGAAAATAAATGCAACGGCTAAAAATACTGACTTTGAAACACATATTTTTTTAATATTCCTACCAGGGACCGTAAATAATGATTATTGTTCGTTATTTTAAATCAAAAAATCAATCACTTAGAACAGACATAAAAAAAATTATTGCACCATTATTATTATTTTTTGACAATCTTTGCATATCCGTCATGATTTTTAAATTTTTGATTTTTAAAGTTTTCTTCAATGGTAATGAACAAACTCAAAATAATCATTTTTATGATTTTTATTTTTTTTGCTCAAAATAAAACTCACTTTCAATTTACGACTTTATATATGATGTACTTACATATTTTTATGCATATGTATATATATTTACATAAATTAAAAGTGAGTTTTATTTTGAGCGAAAAAAATAAAAATCATAAATAATGATTATTTTTTAGTTGTATTTTTTTTTTTTGCTCAAAAATAATGATTATGGCTGATTTTTATTAATATTACTCAAAAATAATCATTACCATTGAAGAAAATCCTTAAAACTCATAATATAATCATTATTGTGTAATTTTTATTATAAAACTCATAATGATTACGGTCCCTGATTCCTACTAGAGTTCCCAATATCGTATCGGCATTGAAGAATCGGTATTTTGGTATTGAAAATTTTTAAATACCGAATTTTGGGATATTTTCGGTATTCAAAAAAATCTTTTTTTTTCTTATATTTTTCAATTTAAAAGTAGGGTAGAAGGAAAGATGTTGCCATTGGGGAACATATGCCAACCCCAATTTTCCCTGCATTTAAAGTTGTTATTAAAATATTCCTTTCCATAATTTGTGCAGTTATTGGTCGTATTTTATGTCACCAAATTAGCTAGACGCGTGTTTGTGTTTTTTGGGTTGCAAAAACAAAAAAAAAATGTAGACCGGAGTAAAAAAATGTTATATAACGATATATTCTTTAATATAAAAATATATGATCATATAAAATAGCATATGTATCAATATGTATTTATATATAATAATATTTTCAAAATGTTTATTAAAAAAATTGATGTATAAGCACATCCAATCATGTATAAAAAATACTATTCCGAATTTTATATATGATAATACATGGTTGATAAATTTGATTTAAGTTTTGTAAAATTAGATACAACCTCGTACATAATTATATATAATACAAATATCAAAAATGTCTTCTGTCAGTTTAGATATACTTATATATAATCCAAAACTGAAAAAAATTTCCTAAGTTAGTTTCTATATAACTATATATAATTCAAAATTTGCAAAATATTTTACGAAAATAGTTAACAGTTTTTGCGAAATCGATTTCCATTACAAATAGCAAACCCTCCAGCAAAATGTTTTAGAACAAATTACCAATAAACCTGTTCTAGAACAGCTTCTTTTATCACCGGTTACATGGAACTGTATCTAGAACACGTTCGTGGGAGTCAAATTGTAAGGTTTCAGTGTCCCAGATCCAGTTCTATAACTGGTTCTAGAACCGGTTCTAAAGCAATTTGTTCTAGTTTGATGGTAAATAAGCTATTGCTAATAGGACAAACTCCATATAATAATCGGTTGTAAAACAGAAATTATAAGATATTATAATACAGTAAAAGTTGTTCTGCAACCTGATATTTGGATTTTACTGGGCTATTTAAATATTGACGAACATTTTTTTTCAATTAAATTAAAATTAACAATTTCGTTTAAAACAAAAATTTGATTTCTTAAACAAAAAATATAAACAAAATTGTAGTGCATGTGGGATTAGAAATCAGTTTATCTATACCACGGTCAGTGATTGCACAGAAAATTTCATATAGACGCAATCTAACAAATAAAAACATAACAAATATTACATTATTAAAAAAAACAGGGTCACTGACGAAGGTTCAATACCAGAAACTGCGCAGTCTGATTCCGAAAATTGAAAATTTGCAATGTAGTTATGATTTTTAGAAAATACACTCATTCTTCTCTACCACGCCATTCACAAACAAAATTTAAGTATTTACAAATTTCAATCACACATTTTGAGTTTTGAACCCGTTTTATGGTGGTCAGATATAAGTAACTTAATATCTTTTAACCTAAATACACTTGGATTATAATGAGTCTAATTACATCTAATTATGTCTAAATGTATCAATAATAATATAATTAAATGTGTTCGTGCGCTCCGGTAGGCTAGTTGGTAGCGTGCTGGCTTATCAGTGAGGGGGTCGTGGGTTCGATTCCCACCAGAGGCACTAGTCTGTTTTTGCTACAACGCGCCGAAGGCCATAGTAGCCAGTGCTCGGTTAGGGTAATATTATATAATTTGTAATTATATGATTATTAATTAATAAAAAAAAAAAAATAATTAGATGTTATTATATCGGGACAAAACTCGGATAAAATTGGATAGTTTTTATTAAATTGTATATTTTTAAATATAATTAGATCCAAAGTGATACAATTTAATAAAACCATTTTTCAGATCAAATTATATATTATTATATTTGCGGAAACTATCTCATCACATTTTTACTCGGGGAGTTAGTTTCTTTGGGATAACTTTTTCATTTCGTGTATTAAAACAAAATACCTTTAAAGGTGTCGTTAAAGTTAAGATGTGTAAAATTTTAGATAAAAAATATTGTTTCCAAAAAAATTGTTGACTAAGAATCGACAGCGCTTTAAAAAAAAAGTGGCGAATTATGCCTCATCTACCCTATATTTATTTTTGATATTTTTTAACTACTCTAATACTGAAAAGTAAGATTTAATTAAGATGAGCAATCATTTTTCTTGGTTTTAATTAAAATTCCATTTTTTACCACTCAGTGCATCCAATGTATTATCCTTCATTCTACACCAAATATTCGTGCAAATTCCTTGAACACTGAAAATTCATTTTACGGTTCAATACTGGTGCACTCACAGAAATAAACGTATAAAAATAGCAGAAAGAGCTACTAAAAGTTAGTTAAAAATAACGTTACAAAAAAAACTGCTAAAAAGAGCTGTTTTTTTTTTTTTGTATAAATATTAGTAAAATAAGAACACCCAGGTGAACTTGATAATGTATGTTAATATATAACTATTAGGGCGGGTCGATTTAAAAATCGCTCAACGTACAAGGAAAATCGGTATCTAGGGATCAATATAAGAAACTTTGACGAAGGAACCATACCTCTAAAACGAATTCTGATGTACCGACTTTTGACCCGTAGGGTCAAATTTTGAAAAATCCCACTTTGACCCATTTAGAGTGCCCCAATCGAATCCAACCCAATCGAATCCAACCCAATCGAATATAATTTATACATTCATCTGCTAGAGCGTCTTCCGGAGTAAGACTTGGAAAGACTCCTCCTACTTTCTGAAATATTTCTATCCCGAGATTTGTACATTTTGCTATAAAAACACGGCTAAAAAGGCCCTCTTTCAACTTTAATTTTAACCCCTTAACGGTCACCTATAATGATGATTTATGCATTAATCTGCCGGTGCCGATGATTTATGCATTAATCTCCCGGAGAAGAAGTAGCTCATGTAATCTTGGAGACATTCCTCCTACTTTCTAAAATATCAAAGTGGGCTTTTTCAAAAATTGACCCTACGGGTCAAACGTCGGGACTTCAGAATTCGTTTTAGAATTATGGTTCCTTCGGCAAAGTTTCTTATTTTGATCCCTAGAATACGATTTTCCTAGTACGTTAAGCGATTTTTTTTGCCTCCCTACAAATCGACCAGCCCTAATAACTATGCATGATTCGATATATGAGCATATATTGTTTCATATATCAACATGTATTAAAATATATAAATGTATGGAAGCATATATAGGTTCATACTTGCATTGAAATACATATGTTAACTATTGTTTCATATATGATAAAAATTTTATTATGTGAATTTATATGTTATTATATATTAACTTATATATCATTGACTTAGAAAAATGAAATACCTGTAGTAATATATGTTCATTAGGGGTACAACCAAAATAAGGCCCTATCACCTCGCTGTTGCCGATGTTGTGCTGAAACCGAAAAATGTTTCCTCAGGTCATTTCGGAACAAAAACGTTCCGCGTCGAAGCAGATTTCTGAAAGTCTTTAAGATTTTTTTTTTTATTTTTTCAAAATTTTTTAGTTTTTCAAAATTTTATATTTTTATACTTTTAGCAATAAATTATAATATTTCGCAAAATTTGCATAAGACAGCGTAGGTAAGTCGCAATATTTTATCACGATTAATTGAATTTATACAGAATATTATTCAATATTTAATGGAAAAACTTATAATTCATATGTCATTTAATGAAATTATAAAGAAAATATTTTTATTTTTTTAGAACTTACTGATCCCAAACTTAATTGCATTTGACGCGGAACCTTTTTTAACGATATCGAAAATCTAAAGATGCAGTTCTTATTGTTTTTTTATGCACTACATGGTATGGATAGGGCCATTTTGATATTTTCAAAAATTGTAAAAAAGTTGTATCCCTAATGTTCATGTATCATTTAAATAGAAATAAGCAATTATTGCTTCTTAAAGTTATTTAAACTTAAATTTAAGTCGAAGAATCTGAAACTTGTTTTATTTTTAGATCCGGTATCACTCAATATAGATTCGCTAATAAAAGCATTTAATTATTGTTTCAAGTTATGTTTTATTTAACAGAGATAATTTCTAGCTTGCATAATAATAAAATATTCAGCTTATCATTTTTTGTGCAACAATTTATTGCTTTTAAATTCATTTTATTGCTTTTAAAGCAATTTCATATTTATAACTGTACATTTTTTTTATTACGCGGTTTTCTTAACCGCTAAGTTTTTACATTCTACAGGTAATGGCGTATTTTGAAATCTCAATAAAAAAACTTATCATTTTGAGTTTTTCAATATTCTTCAATATTTTTTGTATACTTGATAGATGAAAACATAAATGACTTGCTCGCACAAAATGTCATTATTTTTCAGCTAAAAAAAATCAAATATAAGTGGTTATATATGTACTTACTAGAAGTGAAAAAATAATGAGTCTAAAAATAGATTTTTAAAAAATTTTTTATCATTACTTTCAATTTATTGTATTGAAATAATGGGAAAATTAACTTCTTATTGGTATGTCCTTATTATTTGTGATAAAGTAATGCAGAGAGTAAGCTGGTGTCATTCATTACTGGTTATGAGAAAAGTAATGACATGTCTCTGAAGTAGAGCAGGTACTTCTAAAACCGCTTCTGAAACAGTTTCTAGTTAGGTATAACTTAAATTTTCTCTGAAACATTTTTGAGAATTGTAGGGGTTGGGAACCGATTATCAAAAAATGTTCTTGGGAGAAGAACGAAGAAGTCGGCTTCCTATAGAATTAATTTGTAAATTACATCGGTTTAAAACAAATTCAATCTAGTCTTAAAATACATAGCAACAATATTGATTTGCAATAATTTGAATTTTTAAAAGAAAAAATTTTCTATCTAATTTTCTAAAGGCAATAAAAAATGTTCTGTAAAGGCTAAATTATTTCTATCACTCGATTTTAAAAGCTTTTCTTAATAAGTTTATAAGTTTTTCTTGCCAGTTTTTTTTTTAGCAAAATTTAAGAAAATTTACAAGTTTTAAGAAAAAACCCATATAAAAAATTTAACCGGTTAATCGACCTATTATAACCAATTATTTTGGTCGAAAAATTATTTGAGTTTTAAATTATTTGTTGCGACATTAACCGAAATAGAGGCGATTAATCGGTTAATCGACTAACGGAATTGGAAACACTAATTTTTACTGATCAGTAGTTAAAATTTGAACATTTATTTCAAACTTACTACACATGTATATACATTTGTTCTTACTATTTACATTTGTTCTTAATGATTTTTTCATTCATATTAAATTACATTTTCAGTTAATTTAAGCCACAAGTTATTTTGAGTGTAGAAATCCATTCAGAATACAAATAAAACATGTCAAATATGACGTAAACTTTTGTAAAATAAACAATTTTTTGTTCATTTTGCAGAAGTTTTCATTACAAAAAATTACATTTCTTTTCATCCGAAATACACACACAGAAAAAAATTCTGCTATTTGCCTACTGAAATTCGGTTAGTACGACTCAAATTCGGTTAGTACGAATTTCAGACAGTTGCCACAACTTTGTATTACTTTTCCCAACAAAGCTCGGTTAATTCAACAGAATTTCAGTTGCAACACCGAAAATTTTTAGAAATCGAATGAAAATATCGTTGTACTAACTGAATTTATAAGTTGTTACTTTCTTTGTGTGCACTGAGATAATTCTCTGCATGATTTTAATGAATTTGTGCACAGAAGAAATGAAGTGGAACTAAAACTCGTTCATTGAAACTTTTTATTAAACTAATGCATGTTTTCATAAAATTTTATGAAAAATAACCATTTTATTTATTAAAAGTTTCATTCACCAATGAAGAAGTTTCATAAAATAACTAGCTACATAAAAAGTAGGAAGCTTGTCATTAATTCTTCTTATTTTAAACGAGGTGTAGATCTTTTATTTATAAATTATAATTATTTATTTCCAATATTTCGTCTCCACATTGCATGACTTCTTCAGGGAATAATTATTATAATTTGATTAATAAAATTTTGTTTTAACAATAATAATTGTTCCCTGAAGAAGTCACCCAATATGGAGACGAAATATTGGAAATAAATAAATATTATTTATAAATAAAGGATCTTAAGCTCGTTTAAAATGAGAAGAATTAAATAAAAGAAGATTAAAGAAAAACTTAACAGCATTTCATTAAGTTCACTGAAAGTGTTCATTATATTTCATCCAATAAAATTTTCTCTGTGTATAGACTCATAAAGTATTTATTAACGAAAAAAAAAACATGCACTAAAAATATGAATCTATTTGCGTTATTATCAATGAAATATATTTATTAAGTTGAAAATTACAAAATAATATTATTTTTATATACAATTCAATATCTCCAATATAAAAAGGATTTAATAGACTTCTTTTGCTTTTAATTGATTTTCAAATTATCCTTAAGCTATTTACGAGTTGTAATTTGTTACAGTTTCACTTCTGGCTTAAAGATGAAAAAGAAAATTTAGGCAAAAAGAAGAAAACTTAATATAAAAAAACGAAGAAAAATATGAAATGTGGCCTTAAGTTATAAAATAAATAGAACAATAATACAAAAAAACAAAAAAACAAATGGCTACAAAAATAAATAGTCAACTGACCAAATAAGATGAAAAAAAATGAAGCAAGAAGCAATAACTAACAAGTGAGGTGTGCGTTCGAAAAAATATTAACATGCATTTGGCCTTATAACTTTCATCATAACCTTTCCGTAAAATTGTTTTTGATCATAGTACCTTTTAAAAATATGGCATTACATAAATTAATGATAATCTAGAATTTGTCTTTTAAATTTTTCACAAAACGAGTGATGAAACAAAAATCTAAAAATAGATTGTTTTTGTTAGTCTTGTCACTTCTGAATATAATATACAATAAAGCTAATAGGAAAGAAAACTGCTATTTAGTTCCATTACATTCGAGGCCATACTTGGGTGTGATCGCTAAATGGTCATGACTTGGTATTGTTATGTTTGTAGTGTAAGAAGAGCGCAGGTTTGATTCTTGATTTATTATATAGAGACAATCTGACAATTACGAATACACAAATAATAATACAATTTAAAAGTGGAAAATCACTGATGACGCCTGTCCAGAAAAAGGCAGAAACTAGTCTAGTCTGATTTAAAAATTAATAGTGTTTATAATTTTTTAGAGAAAAACGTTTATTCTTCTTGATAACCTCAACATTTCTAAATTAAAATTTGTCAAATGCATATTAACTAAAAATTAATTGCGACTGTCTATATGAAGTTAAAAAAACACTGTACTAAAAAAAAGTTCGTTTGAATATAATTAAATATTTTCAACAAAATCCTTCTTGGACAAATCAAATATTAGCCAAGAAATCAAAACTTAGTAGTTAGACTGTTTCAAAAGTAATTCAACGGTTTAAGATAGACTTGTCCCTTGAGAGAAACTCTGGCTCTGGAAGAAACCGAAGTCGTCATGATAAAAAAGAATACAGAAAATACTTTGGAACTGTCTACCGAAAAAGCGAATAAATTTATTAACAGAGAGAATAAATTCGTTGGAATTCCATTGTAACCAACAAAATTTAATCACTACTCAATAATTTTAATTGTAAGTACTTAAAATTCTTCATCAGAATATTGTAAAAATAAAATATATAAAATTAATCAAAACACAGTCACATCATTCAAACTTTTGGTTTTCCTTATCAATATTGAAAAAACATTATCTTCTACATAACCTTTAATACCAACCACTTTTCGGAGATTTTAGGCCTTGAATAGAATATTTGCAGTTAAAATCGAATAATAGTTTTGCCTGCAAAAAACAGTCAATCTATCTATCTAAAATATAAGTTTTCGTTACCAATTTTAAAATAATATATAGTTTTGGTAACTCTAATAAAATATTAAGATTATCAACCCAATTTCTGTTGTACATACAAATCTATTTTTAGACATTCATATTAATACTTGAAAGAAAAAATCTATTCAAGGTAGAAATTTAAAAATACAAATTCAAATTGAGTTGAGGCTAGAGGTTAAGTAATTGCCTGAAAAGCAGGAGGTCGCCGGTTCGGGCCCAGTTCGCGTAAAAGAATTTTTTATTAATAAAATAATTTTAAACTAATATAATTTTTTTTTTAGTTTTGGTAACTCTTATAAAATATTGAGATTAGCAACCGAATTTTTATTGTACATACAAATCTATTTTTAAACAAGTATTTAAATTTGAAAATGGAAAATATTCAAGGTTTGAATTTTAAAAAAAAGAACATATTTAAATTGGGTTTATGCTAGGGGTAAAGTACTTGCCTGACAAACGGAAGATCGCTGGTTTGAGCACAGATCGAGGAATATATATATTAGGCCGGGTCGATTTGTATGGAGTTTTTTGGATCAAAATAAGAAACTTTGCCGAAGGAACCATACCTCTAAAACGAATTCTGATGTCCCGACTTTTGACCCGTAGGGTGAAATTTTGAAAAATTCCACTTTGACCCATTTAGAGTGCCCCAATCGAATCCAATCCAATCGAATATAAGTTATTCATTCATCTGTTGGAGCGACTTCCGGAGAAGAAATAGAGACCCTAATCTTGGAAAGATTCCTCCTACTTTCTGAAATATCTCTATCCCGAGATTTGTACATTTTGCTATAAAAACACGGCTAAAAAGACCCTCTTCCAACTTAAATTTTAACCCCTTAACTGTCACCTAGAATGATGATTTATGCATTAATCTGCTAGTGCGTCTCCCGGAGAAGAAGTAGCTCTCATAATCTTGGAGAGATTCCTTCTACTTTTTGAAATATCAAAGTGGGATTTTTCACAATTTGACCCTACGTGTCAAAAGTCGGGACATCAGAATTCGTTTTAGAGGTATGGTTCCTTCGGCAAAGTTTCTTATTTTGATCCCTAGAATACGATTTTCCTTGAACGTTGAGTGATTTTTAAATCGACCCGCCCTAATAAATATATATTTATTTTTCATAAAATAAATTTTGTTGAACGCATGTGAATCTATTTATTGAATATTATAGTCCATAAACATAAAATATTCAAGTGTTACAATAAAAATTCGAAATTTGAAAATAATTGTCGGTTGTTACAATAGTATTAAAATTTAACAATAGTGATAGTTCGTGGAACCACAAAAATTCGGTTGGCAAAAAATTTGGTTGCAACTATAAAATGGTTTTCTGAGTGTAAAGAGAGAATAAAACTGTTTCTTTTATTGACTTGTAAACTAGAGTACATTTTTTTTATTAATAAAAGGATTTTAAGGACCATACATTTTTTTATTTTTAATTATTTATTTATTTCTTTTATAATTCATAACATTAATGGTGCATCAGCGTCTTAAAGGCATTATAGATTCGAGTTGGCGTTAGATATTACGTATAGTTCACAATTATTTGATATAACTAATCAAAAAATATATATAAAAAAAAAAAATAAAAAAAATCATAAACTTAAGTTATTTTAATTTGTACAAGTGAGATCATTTCATACTTATACAAGTTCCTCAATATGTTGCCATAAATGATTATTTAACATTGTTTTAAACACTGAAATCCTATTTACATTCTTTATATTCGGTGGCAAATTGTTAAACTCACGACTACCCCCATGTATTCGATACGCTGTTTGGTTGATTCCAACCTACACCAGGCTCTACCGTTAAGCTCCCATTAGTCCTTGTGCTAATTGAATATTGTTTGATTCGAAAAAGTATTGTATGATATCCAATATTGTGGATGCACTTAAAAACATATAGCAACAAATGCATTTTATAAGTTCCATAAATCGGTAATACGGTTTCGAATATTTATCTATATAATGAAATGGTTGGATGTCTGACAAGATGATTTGATACTAATTTTAAAGCCTTGTTTTGTATGCGCTGAAGTGCTTTGAATTCTGTGTTAACATTTTTTCGAACGCACACCTTAGGAACTACATAAACAAGCTAGTAAACTAAATATAAGGAACTTCTGTTTAGTACATAATATGCAGCCACATTGAAATACTATCATATGTTCAGTACTATTGTAACTACTCTCGAAATAGTTTTTCGTTGAAAAGACCAAATTGAAATAATACGCGTATCATAATTAATACTTTACAACGAATTTAAACATATTTAACACATATCGATCGGATAATCTCCCTGCAGTCGACGTAGCTAACGAATTTTTAGCTATTTCCCTAACTACCAATAGTTACCATTAACTACCCGCCAGACTACCAGCAATGCTTTTCACTGACGAATTTAACATGGGGATGTCATTGACGGTAGTCAGTGACTACCCTCTGCACTACCATGTACCATGCAGATCGCTAGTTACAAAGCACTGACGAAATATTTAACAACATTGACTAACTACTTGCTAGTACAATCCGATTGACGAATTCGCCAGATCATAAATATTGCATTCAATAATTTAATTGAAGCATATATTTCATATTTCAATTATTCTATCTGAACAAAGAAAGGGCAAGTTTAATGTTTTTTAATTTTGCTTCTTATTTATTAAAAAAAATAAAAAAAAATTAAAAATTTTCCATTATTTCACATTAACAATTAAAAATTAAAATATTAATTTAAAATTAAAAACTCAGTTTAAAAATTATTTTAAAGTAAATTAAAAATATTCATTTTTTATTTTTTAAACATTTTGATTTTATTTCCCTTTTTTTTGCAGTTGAATGGCTTTCCGCAATTGCTCTTCTACAGGCACCGAATTTTTTTCCGTAACTGGTATTGATTCTGAAAAAAAGAACGGTTCATTCCGTTGTTTTTTTTTTTTTTTTTTTGCTTGTTTTCATACCTAAAATAATCAAAAGGCGAATTCTAGCATTACCTGTAGCCTCTCAAGTAGCTAGTCAGGCTTTTCGCTAACGAAATAACTGACTACATGGAGTCACTAGCTACGTTTGAAACTGCAGGGCTGTAATAATCTTGCGTATGAGTAATATGATGTTCATAAAAAATATCACTTATACGCACCGTAATACTATGGTACAGTAAAAAATGTTAAATATAAAAATGAAAATAAAAAAAAATTATCTAAATATTAAATAAAACTGTATTGAGGTACAGTAAAAACAAAAATTAATATCCCGATTAAAAAAAATTGATATAGAGCTTTATGTAGTCATATCAATTTCTATGTGACGCTATATGCAATCTTATTAAATTTCATCCGAAATATGGTCCCATCTGTATCTGTTTGTATGGGTTTAAATCAGTGAAGGGCAACACACATACTACCACATTTGTGATTGTGTGGGAAGCAGCAGAAAACGAATGACGCTCACTAATGCTACACTCGAAAAATTTTTCAGTCGAAAGTAAAAGAAAGAGTAAAGAAAGACGATTTCAGCATATTTTTGTATTTTAACAAAATTGTTGATGTTTAATTCCGAAAATATGATCGTTGTTTTTTTAGATTGACAATACTATTGTTTTTGAGTTGGTGGGTTAATAAATTTAATTTTCTTAAAAAATGGTTGTTGCTAATGCAAAATTTGCCTATTTTTACCTTGAAGTGTTAGGCTAAGTTTATTTAATAATTCTGTAATATCGCATAAAAACGCCAAACCTAATAAAAAACCGTGGTCTTCGAGTGAAGAAATAAGCTCTTCGGTGTCCGGTTTTTGTATTGTATTAAAAAATTTTATAATTTCTTTTCTTAAATTAAAAAGTCGTTCTAAGCTTTTGCCTCGACTAAGCCAACAAACTTCTGAATATTAGGTTCATCAAAAAAAATTTTAAGAAAAATTCTGCTTTTAATTGAAATAGTTTCAGCGATCGATCACCCACGCTCAGGTTATCGTAATTTCCATGGCAAGAGTAGTAATGTCTTCTTAAACAAAACAAACTTTTGTTACTTTTAACGCGATAACAAATCACGCATTGCGCCTCACCATCCATATTCTCTATAAAAAAAAAATCATATTCCAATTTTTTATTGAACATTTTTCTTTGGGTGTAATTAAAAAGTTGCGTAGCGAGATCTTACTTCAACAAGTGCTGATCTGCAACTGATTTAAATAACTTTGGCGAAATGACAACAAAGCAACAGCGGAACGTACATTGCCAGAGACCACACGAAGAAGTTTATAGTGTACATGTGTCGAAGTCACACAAGCAGCATTTATTTTCCTATGCACGCGTACATAGGACTTGCAAAAGTGCCCTTCACTGGTTTAAATACAATCTAATGCAATTAGATAAATATCCAGCACAATTTAATCCGAATTATGGCCCGATAGAATAGTATTAGATTATATCAGTTTTGTATCTAATTGTATAAGTTTATATCTAAACTGATACAAATGGATATAAATACCTAAAACCCAGATAATATTGCATCCGAATTTTCACCTGATATAATTGTATATGATTTTATGTAAACTGATACATCTAAATATAATTAGATCCGAGTTTGAGTCTGGTAAAATTGCACTAACTGTTACATTTTTATATATGATTGTATGAAAATATCCGTTAAGTCCATAAAAATATATTAAGAAACATATTACTTTTCTGCGGTTTTCATAAAAGTTACGACATAAAACTGTTTGAGTTTTAATGCCTATTAGGGTGTTCCGAAAGTGTACAATTTTACGTAGTAGCGCTCAAACGATCAGTATTATTACACGAAAAATAAAAAAAAAAATCAAGAATACTTATAGTTCGCTAATCGTACTTTTTGGATTTTTGGGCTGAAGTTAGGTAATTCAGAGCATATTTTTGAAAATATATTTATAATCTTTTAATTTAAAACAAGTAATAAATAAAATTACTTGTTTCAAAATAATTGACGTTCAAACAAAATTAATCTATGAAAATTTTATAAATGTTCTTCCCATAATATTCTAAGCATTGCCAAATTTAAAAATTTTTTTTTTGCCCAACAATTTCCATAATAGACTACAAAGACCGCGGGTAGCAACTATAAGTATGTACCCTCAAAAAAATGTGTGCTTTTTATCCATATACACAATTATACCTATCATTGGAGTACATGACGAAATTCCCAAATTTTTTAAATTCGCGACAGTCTAATATATAGCCTGCGGCAATATATAGTTTTATACAAAAGAATATAAGAAGTTTTTCTGTTATGGAACTATAAATAGGTCAAGATATCGTGTTTTCCAAAATTAAATAATTTTTTTTTTTTTGAATATTGCACTATATATTATCCCAGCAAAAAATTTCCAAAAAGGTAAGCGGGTTTGTAATCAAGCATCTTGGGCAGAACGCATTCCTTACTAGATTACCTACTCGATTATTTTAACAGGGCGTGAGACTAAAATAATTGATTCTTTAGAATTGATGATTTTTTTTACCGAAGAACCATTTACTTTATATTTTTAAGAACTACATACATTTTTTAATAAAGAAATAGTTCCATTGTAAAACTACGAAGTACTTTCACAAAAAAAAATAAATAAATAGTTCCCTAGAAAAAATAAGAAGTACTTACATTTAAAAAAAAAAAAAAGAAGTAGTTCCATAAGTTAATTCAACTTTTACTCACACGTGATTCACCTAGTTCACTCAAATATAACGATCTAAACTCATACGGAAATAAAATCCTGAGAAGTGAAACATCGAATTGTTATGATGACATGGGTTTGTCATAATTTTGGAGCTATAAACCACAAAAATATAAATTTTTCAAAAAAACGAACAATTCAAAATTGAAAAACAAAAATATGACTCACGCACAATCACCCTCGAAATTATTTTTTACACTCACTCACGATAACGTCAGTAATTTCAACTTCCACTCACATCTTTCTGCTCACGTGCGCTTCCCTAATTTATATCTAACCACAGTTTAACAAAATTTAGGCAACATGCAATTTATGTTTTTAGTATTATTTTCCTGCAAATAGAAATTTGTTTGAAAAATATATGAGATAAATTCTTTAAAATTGTATAACTTCTTTTTTCAAAATTGGGAACTACTTCCAATAACGTCCTTTTATTAAGAAAAAGTATATGATTACTTCTTGAGTACAAAAAGTTATACATATAAGTTAATAACATTGTTATTTTCTTTTAAGTAAATAATTACTTTGTTATTGAGTTCATGCTTTCTGGTTTAAATTTAAAGAATTGATTACAATACTACTTGCTTTTTTGACTCTATCGTTGGAATGAGTTTGGTATTGCAGTTACAACAATGAGATATGTAAGCAAGTGTGGGCATCACCTTCTTTTTGGAATGTGTAATTTTTTCCTGGGATTATATATAATTTTGATTTGGGTTATATATAATTATACATGTATTCGTACATAATTAGATTAACCAATGGTATATGTCACATACCATTATATGTATATTTCTCGATATGTAATAAGACGTAATTATATGTGGCAACGTGTTAAAAAATTTAGAGCAAAAAATACACTCAGGGAACTTCTGCTGTAAATATTTCTAGTTGTTTGTGTTGTAATACGTAGGTTCATAAAAATAATGAAGCTTATTCATAAAGTTCCATTCACTTTGTGAATAAGTCTTCATTAGTTTGATGAAAAATTTCATTAAAACTCGCCATCTATATTTCGTCTCTTAACATAATCATTAGTGGCCCAATATGTCTTAAACAAAGAGTTTGAAAATTTTTTGTAACGGTCAACTCACACTTTGAAATAAATTTTTGTGGAAACATTTTTAAACTTTTATTTAACTTAAATTAAAAGTAAGTCTTGAATGGTCTTCAGAGAAAAAAATTAATTTTTTTTGCTAATAATTGTTGCAATTTACATATTTTAGTAAAGTGTAAGTACTTATAATGCCTATACGCCTACTCCAACGCCAACTTCATTAATTCAAGTGCTTTGCGGATAATGAAAAAATAATAATCTTAAAAATCTCATAACGGAACTTCATATAAAAATTAATTTTCAACATTATTTGCTTAAAAAATGGCAACATTGTTTAATGAAAAGGTTATAACCAGTTTAAATAATGTTCTGCTGACCATTAGTAAATATTTTTTATTTTCCTTTATTTTTTGCTTTGTTGGCTACTTAAAAAAGTTTTTTTTAATACTTTTCACACCATTTTGCATTCATTATAAAGCCGGAAATTAAAAGAATGAGTTCATTAATAAATTTTTTATTATTATTATTAACGAAAAACACAATTTTTGTCATTTCAATCAAAGATATTTATTATTTATTTTCATAAAATAGATCACATCACATTTCTTGAAATTAATCATCCGTACTATAAAAAAAAAATATGAACACGGGTCTTGTTATTTAATTTCATCAAAACCAAAGCAGATTGATTGCTTCGAAAAGTTTTGAACGCAAGAAACTTAATGCAAAACCGCCAAATTTTAAGTTAATTTTTCTCAAAATCTGTACCATTGATCAAAAATTTAAGTACACCATTGAAATCAGCATGTCCGAAATATATATATTATATATGTATGCACAGTGCATACTGTTGGGACATTTATTCGATACACCGCATAGTTTAGGGACAGTTGCTTACTTTGGGGACTGTCCTCAAAGTTTTCATATATCTAGTGTATAAGATGAGAACAATTGGCTCGATACACCGCATACTTTGGGGACAATTTTGGGTGTATATACCATAGCTGTTAAGTAATGATTACTAATCGTAATAATTAGTAATTAAATTATTTTTTTTTGAAAAGTGAAGTAATGATTATATTAAGATTATTTTCAGATTCGCACGATTACTAATTGATTACGATTACAGATAATTCAAAAATAATCAAGATTAATAAAAATTACGAGAAAATAATCAAAAATAATAGAAAGTAATTAAAAAATAATTTGACTACTTTCAAAGATTACTTTTGATTGTTTTTAATTATTTTTTTTTATTTTGCGAAATTATGGCAATACTGTCACAAATACATTTTTCTACATGAAATTCTACCAGTATTTAATGGTAGTTGCTCATTAAGTGAGGGATCGGAACCGGCCCTAAAAAAAAGTCTGTGTGAATTTACGAAAAATAATTTTCAAAGAAGAATTTTACACTGAAGTAGAAAAAGTTAGTTTCAAAGCTTTTAAATGAAAGCATACCATGTATTTATAATTTTTATGAATGAAAATGAAAATTATTCAAGTTCGAGGCCATACTCTATATTTCTTCATTAGGATATTGTCCCAACAAATAATCTATAGAGTTTTTTGTTTTCAAATTTATTATTTAACCCTTTCAGGAATGTGTTGATAGATCTATTTCGGGAATTTTCTAGGTTCCCATCATCAGAACACGTTTTGAAAGCGGTAACAATCCCATTCCAAACATCAAACATTCATATGAACTAGTTTACTCACATATGAGTTTGAAGTTAAAGATTATAACCATTGATCAAAAAATAAATTGAAAACTTGTTTGATGTGCAAGATCCACCTCTGGTGGATATTCAATACACGTTTTTTGTTTTTCTCTCCTTTTTATATTTTGTTAAGTTTGTAAACAAAACAGGACAATATCCTAATGAAGAAATATAGAGTATGGCCTCGAACTTGAATAATTTTCATTTTCATTGCACAATTAAAGGTCGAAAAACATAATTTTTATTTTTAATAAAAATTATAACAAACTTGTAAAAAAGGCAAAGTACCGCCAAGTTTACTTCCCCTGACGAAATGCCGGCCGTTGATAATGAAAGGTTGTTGCCTACACATCAGAGATGTTGCAGCCATAATCTGAATTAGCTTGCTTCAAAAAATAATCTAAAATAATCACAAATAATCCTTGAAAGTAGTCAATTATTTGTTTGATTACTTTTGATTATTTTTGATTATTTTCTCGTAATCCAAATTAATCTTGATTATTTTTGGATTATTTGTAATCATAATTAATTAACAATCAGGAGTTCTTCAAAAGAGAATTATGTAATCAATACAATTCTTTTTAAAATGTAATCTAATTGATTACTAATCGTAATCCAAATTTAACAGCTCTGGTATATACAGATGTTCCCATAGTATGTGCAGTGTATACATATATACATTAGAGTTCGTTTTCAATTTTTTTTTTTTTTTTTGATTTCTGGATATTACCACTTTTTAGAAGGTTTTTGTATCAATAAAAATAATGGCGTATTTTTTTTTTTTTTAATTCCAACTCCTTCCCGTGCCTATAGGCGACTCAAATCGCGGATTTTGGGTCCCTTTTCCCATACAACAAAAACGGCTAAATATATGTCAAATCGTACTTCAGTATTCGATTCTACGGGAAAACTTAGGCCCATAGGCTTTTTTTTAGTTTTTGGAATGCAACAGAATGCATAATTAGAGTGGTCCAAAAAAATATTTAAAAAAAAAAAAATTAAAATATTTTTTTTTGTTAATTTTTTTTTTACAATGAAAAAATACTTACATCTGAGAAAAATGGTCCACAAATTTTAATTTTGTAGTTACCCGTTCAAAAGTTATTAAAGTTTAAAAATTTAATTTTTTAGTGAATACAAAATAATTTATTGGTTTATATAATAATTTATTGGATTTGAGTCGCCCATAGGCACGGGAAGGAGTTGGAATTAAAAAAAAAAAATACGCCATTATTTTTATTGATACAAAAACCTTCTAAAAAGTGATAATATCCAAAAATCTATTTTTCAAAATTAACTCTAATATACATATTAGCTAAATATATTTAAAATCTGACTTCACGAATCGATTCTACATGATTTTTTTATTCTTTAATTAAAGAAGATTCTTTAAAAAACATAAATGAGATGTTTATTCCAAAATTACTAGAGTTTTTAAACTCTGAAGAGTTATAATATCAAACGGCGACTTAGAAAAAAAGGAATCACTATACGTCATATTGTGCATTGCATCCACTTCAACATAATTATGCACTTGCTCAACTTCTTCGATTTCAATAAAATCTTTTTAATACAAACAAAAAAAAATTTGTAGTAAAATTTTTAAAACAAAAGAAAATAAATGTGGGTATGTAAAAACAAAAGTTTAAGGAATAATAACTTTTTAACGGATAGTAATAGAAATAATCATTGTATGCCATTTTTTCTCAAGTAAGAATCCTCTTTAAATGTGTATACGAAAAAATAATTAAAATGAAAAAATAAAAAAAATCTATTTTTTCCGACCACCCTAATGGCCATACGGTGCATTATAAAACGGCAAAAAAAAACTGCTTATAAGCCTAATTTTTCATGTAGAATCGATTTGTGAAGTCGGATCTTAAATATATTTAGCGGTTTTTGTTCTACAAAAGAAGGTACCCAAAATTCGCGATTTTAGCCGCCGCGCGGGAATTGAATGAGTTGGAATTTTTCAAAAATAAAAACGCCATTATTTTTATTGTCGCAAAAACCTTCTAAAAAGTTATGATATACCAAAATCAAAAACAAAAACCAAAAGAAAAAAAACACTCTAATATATATATATATATATATTATATATAAGTGGTTATTTATGTCCATTTTTGGTAATGGCAAGTACTTGCAATTGGCTTTATAAATCTTATTACTTTTATATGGGGATGCCGTGCAAAATAATGACATATCGTTACTAAACACATTACGAAAATATGTGTTTACCTATATGCTTACTACTACGGACAATAATAATGAGTTTAAAAATAAATTTTCTAAAAAACTAAATTTATTAAAATCATATTTTTTTCAAATAAAATGCGCACACACGAGATTCGAACCTGAGACTCCAGGTTATCAGTCAAAAGCTGTACCATCTGAGCTAGTTCTACATGTTGTACTTAATAAATAAAAACATAAATGACATTATTTTCCCGCTTGCAAAAAGTCAAAAATAAGTAGTAATATATGTACTTACCAGAATTGGAAAAGTAATGAGTCTAAAAATAGATTTTCAAAAAGTTTGATATCATAACTTTATATTTCAAATAATGATAAAAATAAGTACTGATGGTAATGCAGAGAATAAGCTGGTGTCATTACTGCTAGTGAGAAAAGTAATGATGTGTCATTACAGTTTCTACACTGGGAATATATGACAAAAATTTGTATGTGTGTATTATTAAAGTTTTTGTCGGATCTAAAAATTAATGTAGCTTTAATAAAATCCAAGCAAAACTGTAATTTTAATATTTTTAATTGTATTGAAATTTGAAACCGCCATTATATTTACACCGTTCAAGAGAAATGATTAACACGAATGGACTTAGCTTGCGTAAACATCTGCTAAGATACACACAAAATCTTTAATCATGTAACGCAAACAACAAATGAATATAAAATGTTGAACATTTTTGAAATTCCTCATATCTTCTTAAGGAATTCATTCTTTTGCAGCTCTTATAAAATGTACAACATTGACATTTAATGCGTTGGTAATTGTTATTCTTTTTTCGCTTACTTTGCCACCTTAATATACGTATATTGTCTGGAAATTGTTCCATAAAATTATTTTTAATCCATTCTTAAAAAAATTTACGCTAGCACGAACAGCTAATGCTGGCTGCTTGCTTAACATTAATGCAAAAAGCTTATTTAGTCATTTGCCATCATAATTTCTTTAAGCACTGTTTTCTTTATATCCGCTCATTCCGTATATTTCGTTCGTTTGTTTAATTATTTGTTCGCTCGTGTTATTTAACAACGTTTTCACACTTTTTTTTTTTTTTGCTTAATCCTGATAGCAACAGGTTGCCTGTGGCATTACCAAAGGACAAAAAAAACAGCAACAAATAAAAAAAACACATTTTTTGCAACGGATATGAGAATTCAGCAGCAAAAGAAATTATTATGTTCTTGTTGTTCAATGTAGCTTAGTATTTAGTAAGATGTCAGGTGTAATTTGAAATAAAGTGTTACAGGATCTAAGAATATAAAACACATCAGTTACAAATTTTTCTGTTTTATATGATTTGTATTGTATTACGATCTTTGCTTTTCGTACCTAATTATGTAGATGATATGAGTGTAAAGTTTTTTTTTTAAATTATAGTCTTGCAAAAAGCATAAAAAAAACTTGTCTGCTATAAATATAAATTTCCAAGGTAGGAAAAGTTCATAATTAAAGCTAAGTTGTTTGTTGTAAAAATAGTACACCATTGCAAAATGGTAAAATATGGGCAAAACTAAAAAAAAAAAAACAAAATTTTTAATTGTTTAAGAAATTTTGCTGCAAAACGAAGATTAATATTCCAAATAAAAAGAATCAGCCACCTTAACCGTGTAAAAAAGTTTATATATGATTATATATGACCATATATAATTATACCTGAAATTTGAATCTATCCAATTATATCTGAGTCCACATGTATTTATAAATACCTCCATATATATTTATATATAACTGTATATATTTTATATATAAACATATCTGAAATGATATATAATTATTTCTAAAGTTATATATAAATATACCTGAACTCGGATAAATAGTATTTTTTTATAGAGGTATAGAACTTTGAAATTTAATAAAACAAAGATGAATTTATTAAATTGACATGAAATTTACTTTATTCGAAAGATAATTTTCTGGCATTATAATTTCAATATGACATCTGACATATGACCGTAACGGCTGGCTCGGACATAGTCTAATCTGCAGGTCCAATTTTCGATGACTTTTTCCAACATTTGTGGGCTTATCGGCGTAGACTCCCCACAGAAAATAGTCCAGCGGCTTTAAATCAATCTTGGAGGACAATTCACTGGTCCGACACGTGAAACTATGCGGTTACCAAACGTTTCCTTCAATAAATCGCCGTCTTGTTTAAACCACAGCTCCTGTACATCATGGTTGTTTAATTGATGAACGAAAAAGTGAGTAATCATGGCTCTATAGCGGTCAACATTGACTGTTACGTTCTGACCAGCATCGTTTTTAAAGAAGTACGGACCAATGATTCCACCAGCCATAAAGCACACCAGTCAGTTTTTCTGGATGTAACGCTGTCTCAACATACACTTGACGATTATCATCACTCCAAATACGGCAGTTTTGTTTATTGACGTATCCATTTAAGCAAAAGTGAGTTTCATCGCTAAACACAATTCGTGCGCGATACGCTTTTCGAACAGAACCACGATTTTCAAAATAATTTTGCACAATTTGGAAGCGTTATTTAGGCGACAGTCTATTCATGTTGAAATGCCAAACCAAACTAAACATAAATCACTTGACAGCTGACAAAATAAAAAAGTTAAAAAAGTGTCGCCAACTTAAAGTTCTATACCTGTATAAAAAAACACCCTTTATAATTGGTTAGACTTACATTTTGGATTATTACTAGGGTAGTTATTGTAAGCGGGATCGATACATTAAATTTTATGATACATCAAAGTTGCAACTTTTCTTATACCGATTTCCTAATTAAAAAATGTAATTTTCAAACTATGAAAACAAAATAGGATATGGCAATCCTTTTGATTTCAGTTATTATAAAATTATTTCTATAACATGCTTCATACATGTCCACATGCATCCATAAATGATTCATACATGTTCATATGAGGAATCATATATGTTCATTTGTGTGTATTATAAAAAATTTAGGTAATATATACATGTCTGATCATACAAGTCCATACATTTACTTACAGGTTCATATGTGTAATATATGAACTTATATGAATATATATAAATACTATGTGGTGGTATGTAAACATGTATGATCACGAATGACTTCATATATGAGCATGATTGAGTTCATACATATTCATAAATGGGTATATATATGTTGATTTTTAACCGGGTATCAAAATTAGTTTTGTTTTCAAAAATTTCATGGCTATTTTAAGTATTTCGACTACCTATTTTCATGATTTATTTATTCCTAGAAATTGTCGTTACAAATAATAAAAAAAATTTTAATAAGCTCCAGATAATTCTTGGAACTTCTTGGAGGTTGAATCTTTACATTATTTAATAATACAACTTAATGTCACTAGTGAGCTGACTTTTTTGCCATTTATTTAACTGTAAGCATTTATGTATTGCAAATTAATTATTGGTAAAGGTTTCACAAAACTGCTAAAAAAATTATAAAATCGAAAAGACATCAACAACTTTTAATTATTTTTGGCACATTTTGTGCAAGCAAGTCATTTATGTTCTTATCTAGCCAGTATAACATGTCGAGATAGCTCACATGGAAACTACACAGTCGTGAATCCGCAGATTTTAATGAAACTTGTTGTTGGCACCAAAAAAATATTAGACACAATTTTTTTTTTAGTTGCACAATCGCTCGGGTGTCAAAATTACAACATTTTAGGAAAAAATCATTAAAATTTAAGAAATTCAGATTTTTTTTTTGTACGCAGTATTAAGTACTCGTGAAACTAAAAGTTTTGATACCCATATTGCTGTGGTCCCAGAGTTGCCACTTATTTGAGCTATTTAAAATATTGGTTATAAAAGTGCTGAGGGGAAAGTCGTATTAAAGCCAAACGATTACGAAATAAATTGAATAAATTAAATAGACATTATTATATGTTAATTTGAGCTCAAACCAACAACAACTTCGCACGCAAATGTGGTATTCGATTTTTTTTTAAGTAACAAAAATGTTCGGTCATGCATGGACATGTCTTATATACCAGTGGAGGAGTCTTCAAAATATCTTACATTTGATCCCTAATTTGCATATAGTTAAAAAACTTGCATACAAAATCTATATAGAAAAAATATTTTGATTAAAAAATTAATTGAATATTTTAATTGATTTTTCACCTATCACGGCAATGAAAATATCAATTAAAACTTTTATTGAAAATTAAAAAAAAAAAAAATATAAAAAACTTCTACAAAAAAATACTCACAAAAAAAGTGCGTGACCGATACGTTGTTGTGTTTTTTATTTTCGTTAATGCTGCGCCTGTTTGTATGTTTGTGTGTGTGCTTGTTTCGTTAATAAACTTCAAATTCGTTTGGTATTTTATTCTGAAAATTTTCTATTTAAGCTACAGTGTATGAAAAAATAATTTGACAATTCCGCCTAAAATAAAATATGTATTTATATATTTAAAAGTCAATTAAAATATTAATTAATTCAATTAAATATTTGTTTAGAAACAAATTTAATTCAAATCAGGACTCTTATCCGGATGCATAAGACTGATGTTGCTTTTTGGGGAAAAATTCCCAAAAAATATAATTTTTTTTTTTATTACTTTAAGCGAATGTAGTTTTTAAGTCGATCAAGATATTGCATTAATTTCTTTTTTAGTTATTTAAAAATTTATTTGGTTAAACAACTACTATTTTAAACATAAAATTGTACCCGATTTCGTCGCGGTATTCGCAAAAAACTGGACCTGAGTCGGACCAAATTAGAAATTTCATATCTCGGGAACTATAGGCGATAAACCATCCGTAAGCATTTTGTTGATCTCTACTAGCAGATTACAATTATATTAATTTTTTGAAAATCGGATGAGAAACAAATAAATGGCATGCACTCAACATTTTTTATGCAAAAAATGCAGCCCCCGGTGAGTATGGGAGATTTGACATCAAAACTTAAACTCGATATTTCGTAACTTATCCCTGCTCTAAAAAAAGGATGTCTTACAAAACGTTTTACGGGGGTGTACAAAAAGAATCCTGCACAACCGATTTGCGCAAAATCTCTAAAATTTAAAATATATTTTTTTGTGGTATAGTTGTCCTTTACCTTTTGAGTTTTTTAAAATTTTGGTGTAGGGTTTAAAGAAAGACCTATGTGATTCCTTTAATGTAGAAATCTAAAACTTGAAATCAAATCAGACAAACATCCACTTAAAAGGATAAACAAATTTCTTAGAAGGAGAAATTCCTTAAAATATACTTCATTTTCCATTCTAATATATTCCGATATATACAACTACCTTTATCGAAATATCGGGCTTTAAAGCTCGTAAATTCATAAAAAAAATACTTATTATGATTTTGTTAAAGCGGCATTTCTTAAATAGTCTTCCTCTGCATATTTTTGTTCCATGGTGACACCAATAAATGTAGCATACAATACAGCAAACAGGTGTTAAATATACTAAACGCAATATACAATATTTAAATAAGAACATTTTTGCTACTGCATATATGCACTAGGGTTGTAACTTTTTCCCTGCAAACTTTTTACCTATCACCACGTGATGGACAATACTAGCTTAATTAATAATAACAATTGACTTTTCGGGTAATTTTCAGTATTTAAATGTGAATTTTTTTTACATTTTTACCATAAGAGTAGCATTTGTGGACCAAAATTACTGCAAAAAATGTTTTAAATACTTTTTGCTTAATATATTCGCTGTTCTGTGAAATTTAATAAACACACGCAAAGAAGAAACATGGTTGAGGGAACCATGTTCGAAGAGCATCATACATTTTTGGATTTGTGATTGTGACAACCATGTTACTATGGTTGTGACAACCATACTCTTTATCTTTTTCTGTATCATGATACGATAATTAGATTATCATATTATTGTTTCTAATCCATCCCAATAGTATTATATTATGGTTCCGTTAATTTTAAAATTATCATAATATGAGCCCTAGAGTATTCTCCAAGTATTCTATCGTGATTACACCATAAAGCACGCATAAAATTATTATTAAGAATGCAATTTCACAATACATTTATAATCGTCAAACCATGTTTGCAACAATCATAATATTTGCATTATAACCATAGTATAGTCCTAGTTCTAATATTATGAGAATGGACAAGAATTTTGTCATCATTTATTACCATATTATGATTATTGCAAAAACAATATGATTATTTCGTACTACAGACGTGTATTTTTCTATCATATTTCTTTATACTTTTTTTTCTTTATCTATATGTTTTTTACGTAATTGCGAACAATTAAAAAATAAATCAGCGAACAATTAAAAAATGAATCACTTTATACTAAATTTGCAACGCTTTTATGCCCCTATAATAAACAATAACTTTATTTAAGCGGTGCATGACAATTAAACTGTTGCTTGGACTTCCAGGGTAGACCATGTTGAGACTACAAATTTATTCCTTCTTCCACAAAACAAATCACCATTACATTTAGTTATCACCACTAAGTTGTTTGTCTATTTTTAATGTATTTTTGTTTTTAATGTATTTTGATTATTTAATTTGTTGGTTCTGACTGTTTCTCACAACTTCTTTTCACAAATTCTCAAACAAGAATGACACTAAAAGAGCGAAGACGCTCATACAAAAACAGACTGATCATCTTATAGTTGGCGCAACTATAATATGGCTGTAGTTACAGAGAGGAATATGATAATAAATACTATATTATAATTGTAGACAAGACAATAATATGAGAACTGAAAAAAGAGAGATTTGTATTAGAACATGATAAAAGCAACCATATTATTGGTAAAATATATATTGATATTGGAAATAATTTCATTGAAACAACCATTTATGGCTATAGGAAACTAGGTTTTGTCGCCGTAATCATATTGCAATCATATTGCAATCATATTTTTTCTCTGTGTGCATATCACGAAAAACCGCTATAATCAAAATCGTAAAATTTAAAAGTTGTTTTGTATGAACTTAAAGGCTTATACGTTTAGATCAATACTTTAGCGTGCCATTACTTTACAATTTTGGCGCAATATTAATATTGACTTTAACCAATCAGACAAATTGGTCGAAACTTCAAAACGGTTTTTTTGAGAACAGCGAAAAATTAATATTGTGTTACTTTATATTTTCTTATGGACTTTACTAGTACGATAGGTATAATTTTATATATGCAAAAAAAAAGTTTAAAGTTATAACCCTAGTATGGCACTCATTTGTCAATACAACAACTTTAATAAGCATTTGTACAAAGTATTTTACTATAGTATATACCTAAGTTTTTCTCATTTTTGAAATAAAGGATTATAATTTAAAGTTTTCTTTGCACCAAGAAAATTTTAGTTTTATTACCTTAAAATTTGCTCATTATACATAATTTTTATATAAAGCCACAAATTTGCCAACTCAGCAGGAGAATGAATGGATATTTTTAATGAACTCATTAAGTGTTCTCACAAGTTAATTTTAATTTTTGACTTCTTGGGTAAATTTTAAATTAAATATAGTGCATAAAAGTAACTTTAAGGGAAAAATTTTCAAAGTTTTATTACTTTTTAATGTATACCCTACACTCAGTGACAAACAATTTCATTTCACCGAACTAAAATCTAGTAGTATTTCTATTAAAAGTTTAATTGAATTTGTTCCTATTAAGGAAATTGTATTATCAATTAAACTATTTAATTGATTTAGTTTCACTTAAAACTTCAATCACATCAAACAGATTTGTAAAATCTTTGTTAGTTGGCCATTATGTTTACATGTAACAAATAAATTTGATTAACGTACACAGAAAAAATTATGGGTCAAAAATATGTAATTAATCGATTGTTTGAATATCAAAGGCAATTTAAACAATTTTTTTAATTGATTCAATTAAAAAATTTATTGAATTTTCTAATATATCCATACAGTGTTGACAACATGTAAACAAAAATTTTAAAAATTTGGCAAACTATTTTTTTTATTTTATTTAGATTAAATACTCAAACAAAGGTTTAATTGTATCAATATATTATTTTATTTGTAAATAAAATGAAAAAAAAATCGCAAATGTTTAACTTTTAATAAGTTGAATAGTTTACCGATTTCAAATACACGCAAAATCGTAGTTATTTCACTAGAGTTTGCAAAACTCTTTTTGTTGAGATATTCGTGTACGCACGAAAACTTAATTTAGTTTTGTGTTTTATCTGTGGTAATAAAATTACACATGTGGATTTAAATAAGCCTTATCAAAAAAGGACAATTAAACTATTATTTTTGTAAATAATTAAATTTTCAATTAGTATAAGTGTCACTAAACTATTATTTTAAAGTTGTGTGTGATTTTTTTAAGAAAGCAATTCAATTACAAGAAAAAGTTCAAGACAAGACAAGCAAAACAAAAATTTTGTCTTTACTTTTATTTGTTTTCTTATAATACATTTTTATATTAAAAAGCTTTAATTTTATTATAAATAAAATGTCAATTTAATTTACAAACCTAAATTTCTTTTTTTATTTAATGGGGGGTATATAACAAAAATAAAAAACTACGAGTTTTCAATTAAAACTACCATTGTTTTCTTCTCAAGTTTCAATTAAAGTTTGATTCAATTTAACTAAACTTTTTAATTGAGGTTGTAAAGAAAAACAATAACTCTTTTAATTGATATTATTATTATTTTAATTGAAAGAGTTTTAATAAACTGTCTGCAAATTTTTTTAGTTAATACTATCATTTCAGTGGTAGGTGCAAAATCAATTAAAATATTAATTGATTCAATAAAATTTTTAATTGAAACCCGTTTTTAGTTTTTTCTGTGTATGTGGTTCGAGGTCTTTTCGATGTTGATTGGAGCTGAAAATTTTGGGCTATTGTCATAAAGGTGACCAGCATTTAAATCACACATGGAAAGAGAGAGCATTGCGTAAACCCACAAATGGCAATGTCATTCAAGAACCTTTAATACCGCAATAAAAATTTTATTGCCACCCATACACGTCTTGGCATTGTGAAAAGTTTCTTGAAAACCGTAAGAAAAACCCGAAGTTAATGTAGTTTTGGCCCAAATTTGCCCTCGTCTCAGTGACAGCAAACCGAAAAAAGGGAAAACAGCAGCACTTAGTGATATTTGTTAAAAGAAAAATCGTTAAGCAAATTTGAATTTATTTTGTTTCTTTCAAGGGCTTTGAGTGTCCCACACATATTGAAGCTGTTACAAATTCCGGTATTTCAAATTATATCGAATTGGCGGCTTGACGCCAAGTTAAAGAAGTTGAAGAAGAATTTTTGTAGAAAATTACATCTGATAGCTCTGAACCATGGGTGGTTCCAGCAATTAATATACACGGACATTGCATACGCCATGATGTACAATTGCGTATGTTTTTTGTTTTATGTACACTGAGGCGTATGAAATTTCCCTTTATATTAATTGCTGGAGCCGCACATGCTCTAAACACACTATAATGGTTGCATTTTCTAAAAATTTCAGCTCCCATCAACTTCGAAAAGATCTTGTGGTTCATAGCTTAAAGTCTTTTGTATTTGTTACATTTGAACAGAATAGCAAAACTGAATTTTGTATTGCAATAAATCTTTAAAAACAAATACTTACAAAAAAAAAACTATTTCCTAAAAAAAATTAAAAAATATATTTTTTTAAAAATCTATTCTAATTTTTTGAAGAATATTCAAAATAAATTCTACTTACAATATACCATCAGATGCATTTGATTTGAAACTCTCTAGGATTGTTCGCAAAAAAAAAAATTTATGTAATTTCTTTATATTTGACCACACATATCTCGCCTTCTACTCGTTGAAATATATAAAAAAAAATATAATTTTTGACATTGGATTCAATGGAACAATAAGTGCACACAATTATGTTCCAATAAATATATCATTATTTTATGTATTGAAAAAAATTATCAAAAATACCCCCACTACAAGTGGCAATAAAAATTGAATTCGAACTAACTTTGCAAAACCATTTGTCACTTTTGTTTATCTAATATTGAACTTTTATTTCGCTCTGGAACCATTGAGGCCGAGTACCCAAAATTTTTTCCACAATGTAATAAAAAATACTATAGGGTTTCCAAAAGCAACGTTGATGGTCATTAGTTCAACGGCTTTCGATTTTCATGAAACTTACTGTGTTTATGTATGCTCCTAATTAGTATGACAAATCAGTATTTTTTAATTTGTTGTCGTTCACGTTTATCGCTGATTAATGTTGGTATTGTTTTGAAAAATTATAAAAATACATACCATTGTGGTCGTAATGATTAAGCGCGTCCTTGATTCGCGTATATCTAAAAATGCTTCTCCTCATTACTTAAATTTTTGATTTCGTATTGATCAATGTGTCCTCTAATACATATACAAAATTCAGATTGGAGTCACAATTGGTTCCTTAGAAAAACGATTTTTCCGATAGTGCTACGGATACATTCAATATAAAGCAACACAAATTTCCAAAACTTTAAAAATATAATGAACTTGAAAAAATCATAAAAGAAATTTTAAAATACAATAATTTGTGAACTGATTAACACAACTCAGTAAAACCACACATTACCAAATAATGGGTAAAGTAATGTATTGCCATAGGGATCCACGCATTACATTACACCTTATTTCAGTGATGTATTTTGCATGCGATGAGCCTAAAAGTAATGGGTGGACTCATTACCTAGTAACTGGTTACTTTTATGGTTAACGGTTTGGGAAAAGTAAATGTGTGAGATTTTAATAAAAAAAAATTATTACAAATATTTTTTAATAAATAATTAACGTGGTCGCTCTAAGATTCCAACCTTGGTTCTCTGGTTGTTAGTCTAGAACACTACCAACTAAGCTATCGGCAAATATAATGTTGAGTTGTGTAACTTGTAAATGAATTGTTCTACTTCGAGTTTTCGTTTGTGATGTTATACTACGTTTCCACTGAACGTGTTTAGGACGTGTTTTGAAATACGACATGTTTTGGACATTTTTGCCCATACATATTTTTTTTCACTAAAACACATGTTTTGCTTAAAACACTTAAGTGAAAACATAGTATTGGAGAAATATACCTTACCCTCATGCTTACAAAAAAAAAGCAAAGTAATGTGATTAAACAAAGATTTTTCAAAAAATATTTTATTACATTTATATACCATGCGTTATGTAATTGATGATCGGTAAGTCATTATTTTATGTTTTTATATAATGTAAAAGGTAATGGTGTATCATTGCAAGGTAACCCAAGAGTGTCAAGTTATTATTAACTCATTACTTTATTTTTCAAAATAATATTGAAGGTAAGGAGTATACATTACAATGTAATGCATTATGTAATAAACTATCGGTAACTCATTACTTTGTGTTGGTAAATAATGATACATGTAAGGAGAACACACTACAAGGTAATGCATAACTTTATCGCACCCTTTACCAACATTTTCCTGGGAAATCTATATTTTTATTTTTTATTTCATAAAATAAAAGCTAGTAACATTGGAAAAAATGGTCTTTCTAAGGATCATGTTGTGACTCCAATCTGAATTTGTTGGTGCTTTAAAGGGCATATTGATCAATCTCAAACAAAAATTTAAGAAAAAAAGAGTTGAATTTTGAGATATTTGCGAATAAAGGACATTTTGAAGTTTTTTATACTTTCTTTAAAGCGCAAATGTCAAACAAGATTTGAAATGATATCTGAAATATTAAGTTTTAAAATCAGACTAAGCATTCCGTAATTACAACCATTTGACCAGTATATATTTTTTAAATTTAAAAAAACATAGCAACTTTAGGCAGCGATAAAATGCTAACGACAAAGAATTTAAAAAAATAAAACATGCTGTTTTGTCATACTAATTAGGAGAATACATACATCTAACTTCATGTAAATCGGAATATGTGAAGTTGAAAGAAATCAAGAAATAGTCCTTAGGAAATGACCCTACACGCAGAAAAAAGAGCATAATATTGTAATACGTAGATTAAGAGCATCATGTTGTGATTGCAAAACGTAACAATAATATGATTGTAGCAAACATATTATGATTATAAATGACGATGCAATCGTGCTCGGTAATCATAATATGATCAGTCAGAATCATATATATGGTAATTATGATCATAATATGATTATTTTGAGTATACAATCATTTTCAATCACATTTTTTCTTTGCGTGTATATATTTTTGAAATATCTATCAAAAGAACCTTAACGATCAAATCTATCAATAAATTTGCTGTCGTTATAAACTTAAAAATGTCACATTACAAAAGTTGATATCATAAAATTGATTCATGACGATTTTTCGCCTATTATTGGTAACAATTAAACCGACCAGCTAGCGCGTGAAATATTGCACCTGAATAAAAAATTGAAATAAACTTGTACATATGAAAACATTATCATATGTTCATAAAGTTTTTCCGCAGTTTTTTTTCTTTCTTTCATATTTTTTTATTTACAAGCCATAAACTTCGGCATGAAGTCAACAATAATAAATTTTATAATGTTGACTGCATACAATTCACACACTCACATATGGTTAGTGGATGACTGGCTGGCTGACTGACTGGCTCATTCACTGACTCTACAAGGGAACACTACTCAAAATTCAACACTTTGAACACAGAGTATTTAAGGGGCATAAAACACAATAACAAAAAATAAACGCTTGAAAGCTTTTCATAGGTTCTTATGGCGGTTTCCTATGGTGTCGTAGTTGGGTGTCGTTGTGGTGATGATGATGTTTATGACGCACCTTAACACTACATTATCTTTTCGAGAGTGTTAGTTTTTACTGTGTGAGTGTGATTTGTAACCTGTTGCATGAATAGATTTAAAGTTCAACAAATTTTATGTCTTAAGGTTAAAGATTAAATATGATATAATTTGTACAAAACTTATTTTTTTTTGGGAACAGGCAAAACGAATTACAGACAATTATTATAATTTATTGAAGCAATCTGGAAAATATTACTTGTGGGCAATCCCACAGAAGAGTAGTACAGATTTAATTTGATTTAAACCAAACATATATGTTGAAAACCGCTTTTGTTAATTTAATTCATTAAAAGAAAAAAACAATAGTAATTTTGAATAATGCAAAACTACACTCAAATAAAGAAGTTAGTAGACAAATTAATAAAACGTTTTACAGTTGTTGTACTAATTTATAGTACAAAAGAATTTTGTAGGAAAAATTTTATCTATTCCCTGTTTACAAATCAAGAAGTGTTTTACTAATTTTCGTTGCTGATTTAAGCAAAATATTATACCGGAGTTGCTAAAATTTAAAAAAAAAAAATTATTAATCGTCTGTTTTCAAAGTTGAGAACATAATCTAAAATATAAAGAAAATGCCAAAGGGTAATAAAATGATTTTTGATTTAAACAAAGACTTACTCTTTTCAACTTACTGATTTAAACAAAAACTTACTCATTGAGTCAGGCGGCATTAAGGGCTTTAATGTCCTATGAGGTGTCATCTGGTCTGGTCATGGAATGCATTCTGGCTCTTAACCGACTTGGCAGGCGCAACTCGCTTACCTTAGGGTGGGTTCCTGGTCACGAGGGGCATGAGGGCAACGAGAGGGCAGATTGTCTTGCTAATTGCGGGGCCCGAAGGCCCTTTATTGGCCCTGAACCATTCTGTGGTATACCTTTGGGGTATGTTAGGGAGAAGCTCGGGTCGTGGAGGGAGTCAGAATTCTCTCTCTATTGGGAAAACTCTCTTGGCCAACGACAGGCTAAGAGATTAATTTCTTTTTCCAGTGCAGGATCGAGGAGACTCTTGTCCCTCGGGAGGGGTGACTTGAGAACCCTGGTGTCTTACCTGACTGGACACTGCAATCTCAGATACCACCTGCGCAAAAGGGGTCTTTCGGACACGGATGAGTGTAGGTTTTGCGAACTGGTAGCTGAGACATCAGAGCATGTTCTTTGCGAATGTCCGAGGCTATGTGAAAGGCGTGCCAAGTTTCTTGGCAATCGCTTTGTCTCCCCTTCGGACATTATGAAGATTTTGCCTAATAGGATTATTGGCTTTATAGGTAGCTTGAATCTTTAGGGTAACTTTAGGCAGCACAAAAGACCTAAGTTGGTCGCGGTGCATAGTGCCATATAATCTAATCTACTCATTAATAAAAAAAAAACAATTGACTGATTTTACAAAATTTTAGTAGGATTTACTAATTTTTACTACACTTTTACTTTACTAATATCACTAGTAGACAAATTTTACTTTTTTACAGAACCTCTCTTTGAAATACAATTTTTTTTTAGAATCCAAACGCTGAATCCAAATCTATCAACATTTTTTTTTTTCATATTCATTTTTTGAAATATCGTTTGCATATTTTGCTTAGTTTTTTTAAATTTACTCGCAAAATCATGACATTTTTTTTAGAATATAAATCTGCACAAAATTCTCTTTAAGTCTAATCATGTGGGTGTTTGTTTTAGGACACCGTACCGGTATTGCAAAGAAGTTGAAAATTTCGCTTGTTCAGTTTTATACTAATAAATATTATGTGTGCAAAAAAAAAAAATGTTATCACTATGCGAAAACTAAACATTCCACTTAACTCCATTCTATATTAAAATTCCAAATTCTTTGAAAATATCGTGAAATATATTCAGGAAAGAAGAAAATGTGTATATTGTTGTATTATATTCAAACGGTGCTATCTACTTACATACAGGCTAGTGAAAAAACTCTTTAATTTGTACAAATTAATTATATTTGCAAATCGATCTTCTACAATATTAATTAAAAACTGCTGCTAAATAATACATACATTTTTTCTTGATAATTCGTAATATAAGCGTCGTTACAGTAGATAGCTCTGTATTTATATTTGAAATTATTCAACATGAGTAGATAGACCATTTATATCACTTTTATTATTATTAGAAATTAGTAATTTTCTGCTGGTCTGAATTTAAATAAAGTTTCGTATGGTGAAATCGGAAGTGATACTGAACATAATTTTTGAAATAATATTATACAGATACCTTGTACCTTGGAAGCTGTGTTGTGTGCTTCATAAATATGCGACTTAGCGCTTGCATTCCCTCTATTCGGGATATAAAGTTCGATTTTAAAGTGTAATAAAAACAATATTTTTGCAATTTTGGTAAGTTATTAAATTTAAATCAAATAGTTATTATAGTTATTAATATAGTTATTAAATATTCACAACATTACATGATAATGCAAATTTTTTTTTCGCAAAAATGAATTTTTTGCCTCTTTTTTTAAAAAATTTTAATCGAATTTTTACAACGTAGCGTAGATATTATAAGAAACAGTATATTAAAAGAAACGAAATCGAGAAAAAAAAAAACTTTAAGAATAATTTACGAAAACCCGTCTTAGAAACAATTAACGCGAACAATTTGTTAAGTGCTTTTCAGTTAATGATTGATCTAAATTCTTTTATATCCTAAAAAAATTATATGGAAAATTATCTGTTTCTCGAAAATTTAAAATCGCAGATATCGCAAAAACGAGGGCTAACTTTAAAAAGTGGCTATGTGCCAGGCTGGTATAAACCTTTGACTAGCACTGATAATTACTTATATCTGTTAAAAATCGACAAAACTTCTTTTAATGTGTTTGTTAATTTAGTTCATTAAGAAAACAGTAGTGATTTTGAATAATGCTAATCTACACTCAAATAACAAAATTAGTGGACAAATTAATAAACCGCTTTATACCACGATTTACAGTTTTTATTCTATTGACTGCTTACAAATCAAAAAGTGTTTAACTAATATTCGTTGCTGATTTAAGCGAAATATTTTACTGGTTTTTAAAATCCGATTTGCAAAAATTTGCAAACATTTTTACCAATCGTCTTTTTTCAAAGTTAAGAATATTTTGAATATTTTTATAATCTAAATATAAAGAAAATGGCAAAGGATAATAAAAAAAGTTGTTAAGTTGTTACTCATTTTTAATAAAAATAAAAAAATGGCTGATTTTAGAAAATTGATTTCCAATAAGGGTTTTCTAAAATTTTACTAACTTTTAGTAGCGTTTACTAATTATTCCTACAAGTTTTACTTTACTAATAACACTACAAGACAAAGTCCACTTTTTTGCAGAACCTCTCCTTAAATTACATAGTTTTTAATAGACTTAAGACTGAAGACCCGAACTCGCAGATTTTAATGAACTTTGGATATAAAGGGTTTTTCAATAAGAGCGCTACAAAAGTTTTTTTAAATAAAACAAAAACGGTTTTGGGTATCAATGAAATTCTTTATTCCTGTGAAAGTACGTTCGATGCCATTATGTATGGAACTCGATTTCTTTTGCATGGCCACCACGGGCACGATTGCAGAAGTCCAGACGCTGAACCCAATTTTCGATGGTTTTCAAGCATAAATCGGCCGATACTGCTGCAATTTCATGTTCGATATTCGTACGAAGTTCATCAATCGTCGCTGGCTTGTTGGCATAGACCATAGACATGACGTAGCCCCACAGGAAATAGTCTAACGGCGTCAAATCGCACGACCGATGCGGCCAATCGACTGGACCTTTTCGTGAGATAACACGTTCTCCAAACTTGTTTTCCAATAAATTGATTGTGGCATTCGCTGTGTGGCTTGTGGCGCCGTCCTGTTGGAACCACATGTCCTCCAAGTCCATATCATCCAATTGGGGCCAAAAATATTCGGTTATCATTGAAAGGTAGCGATTCCCATTCACAGTAACGTGCCAGTCTTGATCATCACGGAAGAAGTACGGCCCAATGACGCCGCCGGCCCATAAATCGCACCAAACCGTAATTTTTTCGGGATGCACGGGAACATTTTGTACTGTGCCTGTGGATTCAAATTTTTCTACTAGACACTCAATTATTGATCTGCTAGGACGATTATGACGACCATAAATTGGACGTAGCGCTCTTAACGTTGAGGACACTGACTCCGAATTTCGGTAGTAAATTTTAATAATTTCGACTCGTTGTTGGCTCGTATATCTTTCCATCATGAAATGGCAAATCTTACTGAAGAAAAATGTCAAAAGAGCGGCAAAAAATATGGCGTCGTTTGCTGTCCCTGTCGGTCTAATTTTGTAGCGTCCCCGTTGAAAAACACTTTATTATAGAGAAGCAAAAATAGAAAAAGAGACACGTATATTTTTTTAGCTGCCCAATATCACGTTTAAGGATTAAAAAGTGGTATTGAAAATTCATTGGTTTTGTATGAAAACTTGTCTTTAATTTTCACATGGTTAAAGTACTCAAAAAAAACAAACATTTTGATACCCTAATTACCTATATAGTGGCAGTAGAGTTGCCACATTTTTGAATTATTTGATATACAGGGGAAAGGGCTCTTCGGAAAAAGCGTCATTAAAGCCGAAGGATTTCAAATATCGGAAAAAGCTCGGACACCCCCTCAATTTAATTAAATATATATTACTATAAATTATTTTTAGCTTAATACAACTACAATTTCTTAATAAAACGCCAAAATCAATATTACTCAAACCAGATTTTTAATAACAAAAATACTTGAACGTCTTTAGACATAATTTTATGAAAGATTTTCAAAAATTTGTACTATTAGTTTTTTTTTTTGGCAAATTTACATAAATAATATAATTTATTTAAACCCAAGATAGGTTTATATTTAATTTCCCGATTAAAAAAAATAATCTGATGCAACAAAGAAATGTATAAAATTTGGTGTAGCCTTATTGAGATACACAATTTTATACGAAAAATGGTGGATTGCATTGTATAAAATTTGATACGGTTCAAACCAATGAAAATAATTTGTTAAATTGAATACAGAGACTAGATATAATATACCGATTATTAAGATTATGTACCGATTATTAAATACCCGGTTAAAAATTGTTTTATCTTATCATATATAATATGATTAAGACATATCTTACGTTGAATGGAGGCTTATATCATTATATGCAAATACATCTGCTAATTTTTATTGAAAGACTATTTAATATGGTACCTGATATTATTATATGTCTCCAAATCTTACTTGAGATTGCGCACTTAAAAAAAAATTCATGTCTAATATTTGTTTTGTCCTTTACAACATACCCTAGTTTCATTCAAATCTAAGGATTCACCACTGTTTAGTTTCGATGTTAGTTTGTGCTCAAATTAAACATATTTCTATTAACTTTTTCTGTTACATTCCATGTTTTTTCATTGCATAAACTTAAACATGTTGTATATTTGAATTAAATTGTGTCATTATTAAACAACAGCATCCTTAAGATGTTCTCAATATGTTTGTTTAGATTAAGTTTAATAACGTTAACGTTGTTCTGCATAAAATTGGTATTTAATATCATTGACCTTCTTTACTAAAAGTCATGTATTTTAATAGACATACATACACATACAAAAATTTACACTCAAAATAATAGGTGTGTAAAATTAATTGTAAAATCAGTTAATTGAACTGATTTGATTAGTCAATTGTATTCTGGCTTTAAACTTGATGATGATGCAAAAATCAAATTTTTTTTTGAATTTTTTCAACTTTAAAAGAATGTACCCACCACTCACGAAATTAAGAGAGCACAATTGACTAAAAAATTACATTGAAAATTACTAACAATGACTGCATTTGTCAAAAAAAAATACTAAAATTGTAGTAATTTTTAACTACTAAAAAACAACTTCTAATGTAGTAAAAATAATTAAGGTAATGTAGTAAAAATGACTAACTAAAATCACCTACATACCCGACGAAAACAGTATTGATATAATCATCTTCAGTATCACATATAACTAAATATCACATCACATCTCATCTGATCTGATCTGATCCGAAAAATGGCATACAAAAGCTGAGATCATAGCATCTCATAGGATTTAATCTCATATAGTTTGATTCGAAAAATGGGTCTATCAAATATGATCAAATTCTATATAATTTGATACAATTTTATCCAGTAACTTTTTTAATTAAAATATTTACATATAATATTTAATGGAAATTAAATATTAATTTTAAAAAATAATTTTAAATCTACAAATGTATGCTTTTTATGAACTCGAAGTTGGAACATATAATAAATTTAAAACGCTAGGTAAAGCAAAAAAAAAGTCTTATCGAGGAAGAAAATCAAATTCTTTGTTCGCAAAATTTTCAAGTAGAAGACAGCAAACTTTACACGTCCTTGTTATGCAAAATAATTAAAAATAATAGCTATACGGTCGGTATTATGTATCAATACAATATTTTGTTTATGAAATCTCCCCATTTAGTACATCAGCAATTTCAGATTGTTCAACATAACTATTTTGTTAACCACAAAACAGGATCAGTGTTAGAAAGCATATTGCCTATAGTGCAACTAAGCAACTATTTAATTTTTAAAATTTTAAATTTAGAATCCATTACGCATGTAATAACGGTTGGGTGTTTCATTTGTTTAAACAAGCCGTTGCCAACGCTCTCTTCTAAAAACATGAACTGGTTTTAAAAGAGTTTCGAAAAAAATGTATTAGCAGTGATCATTTTTGGTTTGTAAGGTATTTCCTTTGGGCTAAATTGGTCAATTGTCTGATAGTTGAATTGAAATAAAAAACTATTTATTTAATTTTTCACTCGACGCTCTTTGACTTATTATTTTTCTTCAAGAGTTAATTATTATTTAATTCTGGCAAAACAAAATACGAAATGGTTTTTAAATAAATAATAATTTTTAATGTGTAAAGGACAAAATTTATGTTTAATAAAGATTTTTTAAGACTAATATCACAGTTTAAACTTACGACTTTATTTTACATTGTCAGAAATATCATTAAATTAAAAATTTAAAAACTTGACTTCAGGACAAAAAAATTAATAATTAATAAAATAAATATTTACGACACACCAATTATATCACAGTGTGAAGTCCCGTTATAAAAAAAATGTTCTTTTAATTTATTTTCTTATTATAAACGGTGCTAAAAATATAAATAAAAAAATATAAATATTTTTATATAAAAATATAAATTTTTTCCATTAAATTTTACAATTTATATTTATATATAATGATTATATATATTATATATAATGCCACCTATCCCCCGCCCTTCGCAGGGCGGGGGATAGGTGGCATAATTTGGATACCTGTAGGACCGCGAGACTTACGTGGCCCAACTACGACCTAGGGCGTACAAACTCTCTCCTGAGCAGGAGCAGGAGGGATGTCTCGAGGCTGACGGCTGTTCTGACCGGTCACTGGCTGATTGGTAGGCATGGCATTAGACTTGGGATTGTACGCGGTTCGCATTGTCGCAGCTGCGGCATACCGGGTGAGGAGGAGACTGTGGAGCATCTTCTCTGCGATTGTCCGGCGCTGCAGAATATTCGACTCCTGATCTTGGGTGACCATATACTGGACGACCTCTCGGTAATATCACGTGTGGGATTCGGTGATCTCATACGTTATATTAACCGAACGGGTTGGGTCTAGTACTCCGGATATTAGTTCCTTACGGGTAGTGTGGTCTTTTCAAAACGGAGTCGCTTTTTGACTCTACTTGATGCTCACGAGTAGCGTGAGCTGCCACTTAAACCAACCAAAACCAACCATATATAATTATATAGAAAAGTGACAGAATTGTTTTTGATAAATTTAACATATGGTCATATTTATGTGGTAGAATATATTGTCAAATATAGAAATATATATATTGCATATGATAAGATATACTAGATATGTTACTATATAAAATACTATACAATTATATATGATGATATATTACGCCATATTAAAAACTTTCCATAAACTAAGTATAACCAATACATCGTAATATATTGCCACACATATAAGCATATACATACGATTATAGTGATATCAAGTTCTATATGAGTATATAGAAACATTTTTCATTGGGTATACAGCAATAGTAACTAAAAATACTATTGAATTAACTAATATGGTGTTTACTCATGTTTTATTAAACTTCACAATACAAATATTAAAATACAGATAAAAATAATTTAGCATCGGTGTTTAATTGTTATAATAACTTACCGAGATCCGGAAAAAAAAAATTATGATTACATATTATGGGAGATATATTAAGTTCCGAAAAATTGTGGATTAAATTATATCGGATATAAATTAAATTATATAAAATAGTATACGTATTTTGAACCGATATAATCATATCTAATTTGATGTAGGAAGTCATAATTTTATAGTTATATATGCAAATTTGCATATATAATTGTATGCTACATTTACTTCATTTAGTATCAAATGAAATACAAGAAATTTGAGAAAATATTCAGTAGTTTTTTTTAAAGCATTTTCAAAAAAAAAGTTATTTGGCGAACCCTTTATATATGAATTTCAGCGAAATTTGTAGGAATCGCCCAACAATTGAAAATATTACGTTTCGATATTTTAAACTATCTGAAATTTGTCTTACAAAATATATGTTGGGCCCCCCCGAAGCCAAATCCTGGGTACGCCACTGGTCATTAGGATCTTGACCATTGGAAAAAAATCATCTTATCAACAGGTTTCTTAACAAAATCCGGTTTTTTTAATCAGACTTTTTCTCTGAAAAAAGAGACGTTTGTTATATCTCCTAAACTAACAAAGCTAGAATATGGAATTTTGTCACTTAGCTTCAACTACTAGCCAGAATCGACCAACGCATTTTTAGTTATTCGAAAGTCTTAGGGGTAAAAATGGACAGAGAGGTTTCGAAAATTCAATTTTCGGATATATATGTAAACCTTTTTCTCTCTGCATAAAATTTAAAACCGCAAATTTCGCAAAAACGTGTTTAAAAAGTTGCTATATTCAACAAATTCCGGGTACTTGAATATAGTTTACTACACGTGTGCCCGGCTGTTAAAAATGTTTGCCAATGACTGATAATTATTTCTAATGTATATTATACAGAAAAAACTAAAAACGGGTTTCAATTAAAAATTTTATTGAATCAATTAATATTTTAATTGATTTTGCACCTACCACTGAAATGATAGTATTAACTAAAAAAATTTGCAGACTGTTTATTAAAACTCTTTCAATTAAAATAATAATAATATCAATTAAAAGAGTTATTGTTTTTCTTTACAAAATCAATTAAAAAGTTTAGTTAAATTGATTGAAACTTTAATTGAAACTTGAGAAGAAAACAATGGTAGTTTTAATTGAAAACTCGTATATTTTTATTTTTGTTAGGGCATACCTCCATTAAATAAAAAAGAAATGTAGGTTTGTAAATTAAATTGACATTTTATTTATAATAAAATTAAAGCTTTTTAATATAAAAATGTATTATAAGAAAACAAATAAAAGTAAAGACAAAATTTTTGTTTTGCTTGTCTTGTCTTGAACTTTTTCTTGTAATTGAATTGCTTTCTTAAAAAAATCACACACAACTTTAAAATGATAGTTTAGCGACACTTATACTTATTGAAAATTTAATTATTTACAAAAATAATGGTTTAATTGTCCTTTTTTGATAAGGCTTATTTAAATCCACATGTGCAATTTTATTACCACAGATAAAACACGAAACTAAATTAAGTTTTCGTGCGTACACGAATATCTCAACAAAAAGAGTGTTGCAAACTCTAGTGAAATAACTACGATTTTGCGTGTATTTGAAATCGGTAAACTATTCAACTTATTAAAAGTTAATCATTTGTGATTTTTTTCTTTTTATTTACAAATTAAATAATATATTGATATAATTAAACCTCTGTTTGATTATAATCAAAATAAAAAAAAAAAAAAATAGTTTGCCAAATTTTTAAAAATTTTGTTTACATGTTGTCAACACTGTATGGATATATTAGAAAATTCAATAAATTTTTTAATTGAATCAATTAAAAAAATTGTTTAAATTGCCATTGATATTCAAACAATCGATTCATTAGATATTTTTGGCCCATAATTTTTTCTGTGTATGCTCAAATTATTATTTTCGTGCTTACATTGTGAATATCGCAAAATCGCGAGCAGCTAAAGGTTTTCTGCGACCAGGTTCGAAAAAAGCATGGATTTACGAAACAGTTATTGTAAAGCAAAAAACACATAAGTATCACTTACAAGTTGAGTATCCCGATAGGTTCTTTCCGATCTTAATGAAATTTGTATATGTGATAAAAAAAAAAAAATAAGAGACACGTATTTTTTTAGCGTCCCAATCTCATTTTTAAAGTTAAAACTGGGGTCAAAAGTTACACCATTTTTTGTTTTTTTCGACTTAATTCCAATTGTTTCAGAGAAATTTTAGACAAGTGTAGTACCAAATGACATTATTTCGACATTCGTAGTTTTTCGGCTTTTATGCGACTTTTCCGACGAGCTTTCTAACCTATATTTTAAATATTATAAATAAATGGGAACCCTAAACCACTACATAGCCAATATTGGTACCGAAATTTTTATTTTTTCGAGTTCCTCAAAAAATCTGAATTTCATTAGTACACACAGAGAAATTAAGTGCCAATCGAATTGAAAAGTGTATTTTAATGGTGACAACTCAAAAATTCAGTGAGAACAACGATATTTACATTAGATTTCTGAATATTTTGGGTGCTGCAACTTTAGTTGCATTAATTTACCGAAATTTGTTGTGCAAACTAATGTTGAGTTGTACCAACCCACTTAAATTCGTAATAAACGAATTTGAGTAGAAGTAACCGAATTTCAGTTGGCAAACACCTAAATTTTTCTCTGTGTGTATCAGACACGTTTCCTTACAAAAATGTATAATCTTTGGCTCCACCTTTTAACGCTTAAACGTGAGATTGGGCCGCTAAAAAAAAACTACGTGTTCCTTATTTTTTTTCTTTAACACATATCCAAATATCATCAAGGTCAGACTGAACCCATTTGGGGACTCCCCTTGGTAGTAATTATGCTATCAAAAAAGTAATGTAGATAGCTAATTTTTATTCAAAAAGAACCATTGCTGTAGAAAGCCTATCTAATTTTGCAACAAAAAAAAAAGACAGTGTAACAATGATCTTTTAAATTTGAAATGAAGTTTTTTTTGAGTGTAAATGACAGCTACGTCAGTGAATATTTTGGCATCAAAACCTCATTTTCTGAAAAAAAATTCAGATATCTCCGTTTGAATAAAAGACAATGATATATAAGTTTAAATTACAATATTTTACTACTCAAAAGTAAAATATTTGTCAAGTAACGTGAAGTGACAAAGTTTAAATTTTATCAAAAATTAGCTCCGCTTGATATGTCCTAGATGTTTTTTTTATTAAATTTGTCACAATAAACTTGATATAAATTAAAAGTTTTAAGCACTTGCTACAGCAACGCAGATGTAATGAGAATAAATGTTGTCTTTTCGGTGACGAATGTGACATTAGATTGTCAAGGACAGCATGTCAAAGATTTCTTTATTTATTCTCTCAAATATTTAAGAGAAAAGGTTAGGGGAAATGAAAAAAAGTTTACTAAAAACACGAATTCAACTTTGCAGTCCTTTTCAACTTGATAATAATTTTGTAGTTTTCTTTAATAATACAAATTAAAAAGGAATTATTTGACTACTTTTAATTTTTAGTCAGACAATATAAGTAAAATTACTAAGGATCTTTAGTATTCTGTTAAAGCAGGATATGTTTAATTCATTAATTTATAGAACATGTTTTTAAAAATTTTATTAAATTGAATCATCAGCAGTTTAGTTAACATATTTTCTTGAAAAATTTGAGTGTATTTCCTAATTGTTAGGTTAAATATAATTATGTTCCATTCAAAGTACATAAATTTTAATACGTTTCTTTTATTTGGCAAACAAATGTTAATTGTTTTTAATGGCAATACTTTTCGACACACATTTTCAATAAAATCGTAATATTTATCTAAAGGAATTTTCATCTCTAAAATGCGTGTTTACCAGACATGGGCGGCGTCAATTACATTTCACAATCATTGACATGTGAAATTTTTCAATATCATTAATAATTTCGGACCTACGCTCACAATTGTGGGCTTAAACACTTCCTTATAAAATTTGTAAAATTTTAAAAACCAAACATGGGGATTAGCAACAACATCTGGGTATTTAATTACAGGGCAATTACTCAATTACACCCAATAACATGTAATTAGACGTTAGAAAAGTAATTGGTAAGTAATTAAATAAACAAATATTGGTATTATGTCCCATGTCTGGTATTGACAAAATAGAAAACTTTCGAAGGAAGCGTTTAAGCCAAAAAGTGTGAGCATAGGTCTGAAATTATTAATTATATGACAAATTTCATTATTGATTGTGAAATGTAATTGACGCCGCCCATGTCTGGTGTTTACCACAGCAGCCTGGCAACAATAATGTTGTTGGGTGCAAGACTTTCTCAACAAAATAACTTCGTACTTTAGTCAATAAAACCATAAATTTATTTTGAATTTTGTTCACTTTTTTAAGTGAAATGGATGCAAAAAATAATAAAGTCAAAGGTATTTCAAAATACAACTGAAAACCCCCCAGCAACATTCTTTGAACATATTTACTTTCATGACTTAAGATACAATTTAGCATATTATTTTTAAATTGTAAATATTTGTTAACCCTCTAAAGGGCAAGGCTGCCTCTGGCTGCCTTCATAAAATTAAAATTTCGTAAAATTAAAAAAAAAAATTTTCAAAAATAAATTTAAGTTGACTAAAAATGATAATGAAATCTAAGAGATACTGCATCTTTATCTTTAATTATGAGTCCTTACTTTGGTCCAAGAGCACACAGGATTATATCAGGATACAATTAAAGGTCATCGTCTTAACTTGTAAACTATAAGACGGTTTTTTGTGACGGATAATTTGGCAAAAGAAGACATTAAGTAGTTAAAGTTTGAAGAATATATATTGAAGTAAAGATACTTTTTCGCCCAATTTCGAATTTTACAAAAAGCGAAAATCGCCATATCTTTTTAAATGGAAGCACAAAAAAAATAGTGGTTATATCTTGGTATCAATAATTTTTGTCCAATACTTCTACTTTCTAGGCGGCTAGTTTTCGAATTGCATCCTAAACCACGAGTTTGCTGTTCGGTTGTAATCAAAACCAAAACCGCGGTTTTCAAGCCTTAAAACGGAAACCGAAAAAAATAAGTCGGGTTTTAAAAAAAATTTAACCACCCGAAAAAAAAATATTGTATAATCTTGTATAATGTAATCTAGTTTTGTACAATTTATTATAGTTAACTATGATATTATGTATTGTAAGATACAATTTTACGTGCCACTGTAATTTTTCGTAAAACGTTCTATTTAAATGAAGGGCTTAGTGTAAAAACTTGATAAGCCACATTTAATTTTTGGCTTATTATCGCATTTTAAAGTTGGAAAACATTTAGAAAATATGAATATTTCAGTACTGTTATACTCTAGGGACGTGTGGTAGACTTATTTCAAAAAATAGTCAATAGATGTCTAGAAAACAGCGAAAACTAGAAAAAGGTAAATGTGGTTTATCAAGTTTTTACAATAAACCCTTTAATTATATCATACAATTTGTTATAACATACGTTATTAGACGGGCAATATATAATTGGATTGGCAGAATTAATATATGGGATTAAACAAAACAATGTATTTCCCTATATAAAAAAAAAATTTTAAAATTTGAAGTTGTCGAAAAGTAGCTCAAAATTTTAATATCAATCGAAAATTTTCATTGAAAATATTTATTAAAATTATCTTAAATGAATATCACAATTTAAAATATCCCCTAAAGATTTCCTTGGGCAGGAATGAAATTCGGATAGGGACACGCGTACATCAGATTGTTTCACAATTTGTTAAATAAGTTTTGGGACTTTAGCACATTTAATTACTATAAACGCAATTAATGTTTATCCCGATGAAAATAAATTTGAATAAAAATTTTTGATTGTTAAGCATATAAAATTTAAATTTAACTGTACATTAACTTCAAATTGGGCTCTTAATAATCAGGTCTAATATCTAGCCCCCTGTATTAAATTTAACAAATTTATTTTCACTCGATTGAATCCTATCAAATGTTATCAAACTCAATGTAATACAATCCATTTTTATACAATACGATCCACCAGTTTTCGGAACAAATTGTATTTTATATCAAATTTAATATATTTCTTTGTTGAATCATATTATATTTTTTTTTAAACGAGCTATTAAAAAAATACATTTTTACTTATTTTTATAATCAATTTTGTTTTGAGCCAAATTACAAGGTATTTTATATTATAGTCCGCTAATACACATGAAATTATAAATTTTGAAAATGGTGCAGCTCATTTTTTTTTCCAAAAATATGTGTAAATCTCCATTTGCTGGAGTTAATAAATAAAACAAAACTTTACAAAAGTCCAATAATTGAAGAGATATTATTAAGTTTTTTGTGTCCATTAACCATTTTAGGAGCTAAATCCATTTCGAATTCGCGATTCACATATTATTTCACTTAGAATACTATGTAGGTAAATACCACTGCAAATGTAGTTAAAAACAAATGAAATTTCACTTAAAGAAAGGACGACTTACATTTCATTAAATTCAACTGACATTGTCATTTGTTTTTTAATGTTCAAATAATTACTAACAATTGTAGTAAAAATGAACCACATGGTAAAAAGTAAACAAACATTTATTTTTTTATTTTTTTAAATAACATAAAACAACTGCAAAAAATTAATGTAAAATCATAAAACAGTCATTTGATGTGGTTTGTTTTTTTAAGTGAACTACAAGGTTAGTAAAAATTTTAATTTGTTCTACAAATGACTGACATTTACATCAAAAATAAAGAAACTGTTTTACAACCCATACAACTACATATTTTTAAAGCAGAAGTTCCCTGAGTGTTCAACAAAATTTGCTGAAGTCACAAACCCAAAAATGAGAGTATTTAAAACGAACAATCATTTCCCATGTATGGTCAGCGAAATAGATTAAAATTAGCAAGATGGCGAAAAAAATTATCAAAATTATTAATTTATAACGGGTTTCTTCGTCTCCTTCAAAGGTTTCAAAATGTTCAAAAATATCTAATAAAAATTAATTAAAAATTAACACTTTTGATTTAATATTACAAAAAATCGAAAAATAACCAAAACCGCTGTTTTTTAATTTTGAAAAACCGAAACCGCGGTTTTCAAGAAACTCTACCCTAAACCTATTTCGGTTCATATGGCCTAAAGTAGGCAACGATGACAATTTTTGTAAAAGAACTTATTGTTAGTTTCCGAGACGATCACATGGTGCGAATTTCATTCAAAATAGCGTTTTCCCGTTAGCGGGTTAAGAAACTCCTAAGTTTCTTGGCTGCTTAACTCTATACTTTGTTATTTTTTTTGTGTTTATTTTATTTTAACAACTGACACGTAAATTAGACAAGACAACAAGTGTTGTGTGTATGCATGTGTGTGTTTGTATGTGTGTGTGTGTAGTGGTAAAAATAATACAAATTCCTATGCGCTCACAAATACTTTAACATGTCAGACCGTCAGTTAAGTTTTTTTTTTTGCAAAATATCCTTTTTTTCTTATTTATTCTAAAATAGAAAGATAAGAAAAAATTATTTACAAAATATTGAAAAAGGGATATTGTCATCAGTGCAGTATGGCGAGATAACACAGCAGCAGCATCAGCGAAAAAAAAAAAGAAATTTGTTAATAGTGACACTTTTTTTTTGCTTTTCTTAACGTCTTTTGAGAGTGTTGAAATATTTAAAGCCACAAGTGCTTACTTTTGAAATATATTCTTCTTTATTTTCTCTATTCATTTTATTTAAACATTAATACCCCGCATCATCGTCACATCATGAAAACAAAAACAATAAGAACTGGTAATGCGGACAAAAGCTTAGCTAATACGCCTTTAGCTATGCTATGCTTTTAATATTAACAGCAACAAATGATATTCACGCGTTTATAATAGAAATTCTTTTAACCCTCTAAGGTAGTAATGTTTTCTCGAGGCATAACATATGTTTTTGCAGAAAAGATTAGTTGAGGATCTAGATGACAAAATATAACCACAGCAGAAATTATCACTTCTGTCCTGTATAAAATTATACCCCATCTCTTATGTTTGTTGGGCCAAATTAACCCAATTTTAAAATCATTAAAATTCATACACTCAGAAAAATAAGTTATTAGAAAAGTTAGTAAAGCGTTTTGTAAATCAAGTATACCATTTCACAGAAAATTGTTTGCTGAACTTCTGTTTTCTGCTAAAATTTTAGTTAACTTATTCAGCACATATCGGTTTTGAACTAATGTTTTACTAATATTTTACTAATGTTTTACTAATTTATTTTGCTAATAAAAATTCTGGTGATAAGCACATTAAGAGTGTGGATGACAACCAGATTGAAAGATATACTCAGGCTCAAGAAGATGTCGCGGCATGTCAAGATGTAGTGTAGATAAGGAATATTATACTAAAAATAACAACTCTTGTAACAACATTTTTGTATCTGTTTTTCACACAAAAGGGCGCTTACAATGATAATACAAATGACGGTTTATTAATGAACTTTTCCACTTTAGAAATTTTTTTGCCGGATTTACCTGAAAATTACTGTAAGTGTTGTCCTATAAAATATAAGAACTGCATGGAACAACTTTTTTAATTTTTCAAATAAGTGGGCGAAGTAGGAAAATTTAGAAATAAATCGCTACCGAGAGCATTTTCTATGAGCTACCGACTGATTAGATCTGTTGTTTAAAAATTTCAGAAATTTGTCTGAAATTTTCTAATAAAAAAAAAAAAATCGTAATATCTCAAAACATGTAAATTTTTCAATTTTTTTTATATTTTTAAACGAAAGATTGCACTTTTTCTTTATCGATATGCCAATTTTCAGAAAGCTGTTTTTATTTGTTTTCGAAATATTTAATTTTGAATTTGTGTAGCACAGTGTCGTCAATTCATATAAAAAGTGGCCGAAAAGAGAAGGAATTGTCGTACGTAAGTGAAATTTGGTACACGAATATATATTTCTTAAATATGTTAAAATACTTCATTTTATCAAAATCGCAGCAAGGACCAGCCTGTCTGTCTTATATCCTGAAAGCTAAAAATGCCATAGGATTCATTTTTTGCATTTTCTTTTTGCTTAAAAAAATTTATATTAAACAAAATTAGACTTTAAAAATTACATTATTTACATTGTCAATTTTATGGTAATGTTTTAGAATAAATAACTATTCCGATTTAAACCATTGAAACTAAATTATTTAACTTAATAATGTACTAAAACTAATAAGAATTAATTAATATCCAATCTAATTCAAATGAATTTAAAATATTTAATATAAAAAAATGTCAAACAAGTTCCGAATTTGAGCAAATATTTAATTGCTTCCATTCATTTTTAATTCACGATTTTTAAAATTTTCAACAAACCGATTTAATGGAAAAAATTGGAGAAATATTCTTTTTTGCATGGTGAAATTCGTAAATTTTTTAAATTTGTGGCAGACAGCTAAATTCGGGGCAGACTGCTATCAGAAGATCTACATTTTTCTGGTATGGAACGATATATAACTATGAATAGATCAAGATATCGTGTTATCCAAAATTAAATAAATTTTTTTGAATATAACACTATATGTTACTATATATAATTGTAATTTGTGTTATATCAAATTACACACGTATTCGTAATTATATGTGGCATCGTATTACAAAATTAAGAGGAACAATTTTTTATATAAAAATATACATAAACATATGTATGCACATATATAGCATGCAATAACATATATATTTATATATATTTAGTTAAAATAATGCACGATTATATGTACGCGTTTTTACTCGGACATTTTTTTTTAATTAATTCAGATATGATTATATATGGTCCATTATATAGCAACATTCAATTATTTGTGGTGCTATATGAACAATATGTTCTAAGTGAGTTTAAATATAGCGTTATAATTCCGGAGTTGCGATTTCTGAGTTAGTTAAAATACTAAATTTTGATTTTGCTCACAAGAACGAATCTAGTTCGTGAGGGCGTTTGAGCCTCTCTCGCAACATACCTCTTTTTGATTTACGCTAGTTAGCATAAGACGCTTAACATATGCAAAGAGTTCATACAGACAAAAAAAAAGAAAAGATATATGCACTTTAATAGTGAAAAAGTCAGAGAAAAGCAAATTTTTGTACCAACACTCTTCGGAGTTAAATTGTTAAAATAGTGCCATAATTTTTTGGCTCTACAATTTCACTTAAAAAAAACTGTACAAATAATATTCGTCACACATATTAGTTGATAAAATTAGATATAATTTGATATAATTGTTGAGAAAAACTAGGAACTGTTTGTATAAACTTTTATATAATAATATCGAATTATATCTAATTCAATACAGTTATATATAATGCACAAAAAATTGTACGGGGGCAAAATTCGGATGAAACTCTATCTCGTATACATTAAATTGTGCAAAATTGTATTTAATTGCATCGAATTATATCCAATTCGATACAATTTAATGTATTGTAGGTACAAATTATATGTTCTAATTTTTTGGATTAAATTTCATATCAACACATATCTTATTTATAGATAATTTAATATAATTTGATGATGCCGCCATCAATTTTTTTTTTACTAGGGCGCTTAAAAATAGTAGGTACTTATGGTATAAGGACATAAGTAAGTAGTATGTTCACTTGAAGGCAATAAATTTTATTCCTCTACATACAAGTTTATCCCAAATCAACATTATTTAACTTTAGTGGGTTAACGCTTCCAAAATAAAACTGAAAAAAACATAGAAAATATGTTTAAGATACTATTAATACCAGCTACAAAATAAAAGACCAAATACTTTAAATCATTCTTAATAAAATTGTAAAGTGGTATTATTCAAAAGGGATATTTTTGGTATTTTGTTAAACTTAAGTTTAAATTGACAATTAATTTAACGTTGAAAGATGGATGTTATCTAAAAAGAAATATTTGTTATTAAACAAGATTAGGAAGTTTTATAATGACCTTTTCGTATTAAAACTTATGTTATAGCAAATAATTTTGCTCCTTAAATTTCAGTTGTATTATTTCTGTGTAATGTTTTTTAAATGTTTTGCCAAAATTAGAGGGTGGATTTGTAATGCATAGTAGGATTTTTAATATTGACGCTTTGATTGATTTCTAAATGCCATTAAAACACACATGTGCTGGATGTATGTTTGTATGTTTTCTTGTGTCTTTTATCGAATACATTATTATAACATTCTTGTTAACATTTTGTCAAATCAAAATTCAATTAAACAAAAGATATTAAAATGTTTGTACCACAAAAGTGATGGTGTACACTTTTCCCTAGCATGACAAGGTAATTAAGAAAAATATCGGGGTTTAAGAAAATTTGTTGTATCTTTTCAAAACTGTAAGCTTTATGCACAAATTCCTGCAGAATATGAGGAAAAAATTTGGTTACTAAGAGGAAATGGTAGTAGCCTGTGTTATATCAGCGATGGGTGTAGTTAAAAATTGTTTAAAAAAAATATATTAACCGCCGTATTCATAAACAATTTTAATTCAGAATTCAAATACATTTTAGTTAAAACACTTTTTATGCCTTAAAATTGTATTCATAAAAGAATATTAGCTTAAAATACCGATTTTAAACCTTGTGTAAAAGTTAATCTTCGTTTATGAATACAGTTTTAAGGCTAAATTTTGTGTTTTAACTGAAATATATTTGAAATGCTGTTTAATATTTGTATGAATACGGGGGGTTTATATACACTCAGGAAACTTCTACTTTAAAAATATGTAGTTGTTTGGGTTGTAATACAGTTTCTTTATTTTAAATGTAAATGTCAGTCATTTGTAGAACAAGTTAAATTTTTTATTTTTTTATTTTATTAATTAATAATTATATAATTACAAATTATATACTATTACCCTAACCGAGCACTAGCTACTATGACCTTCGGCGCGTTGTAGCGAAAACAGACCAGTGCCTCTGGTGGGAATCGAACCCACGACCCCCCACTGATAAGCCAGCACGCTACCAACTAGTCTACCGGGGCGCACAAGTTAAATTTTTTACTAACCCTTTAGTTAAAAAAACAAATTACATCAAATGACTGTTCTATGATTTTACATTAATTATTTACAGTAGTTTTTCAATTTATTTTTTATCAATGGTGATAACCTTTTTTACTTCGAGCTCATATAATATACATTAGTTCTCATGTAGTGAGTAAACTAGTTTATATGAATGTTTGATGTTTGGCATAGGATTGTTACCTCTTTCAAAACGTGTTCTGATGATGGGTACCTAGAAAAGTCCCGAAATAGATCTATCAACACATTCCTGAAAGGGTCAAAGAATAAATTTGAAACAAAAACTCTATTGATTATTTGTTAGGACAATATACTAATAAGAAAATATAGAGTATGACCTCGAACTTGAATAATTTTTTTTTTTTATCATTATAATATAATAAAAAAAATAAGTTTTTGTTTATTTTTTACTAACATTTGGTTCGCTTTCACTACAATTGTTAGTCATTTATTGAAAATTAAAAAACAAATGACAATAGTAGTTGAATTTACTGAAATGTAAGTCGTCCTTTGTTTAAGTGAAATTTCATTTGTTTTTAACTACATTTGCAGTGGTCTTTACCTACATAGTATTCTAAGTGTACCAATCTACATTTAATAAGTTAACTCATTAATGGCACGTTATAGATCCGCTGGCCATTTTTCAACCAAATTTTGCGGATGTATTCAACTATGCTTCATTAAGAAATTTTTGTAATTTGTTTTGCCTTAAAGCACCCTCTGGTGAAAATATTAGCAACCAAAGTTGAAACTTTGACAACAAATAAATTCTATACCGTTTAAGATATTTTAAAATTTTTAATATTGTAAAATTTTGTGACCAAATCTTTATCCAAAACTACTTATATGAAATAAAATTTTTTTTTAAGTTAACCGGTTCTGAAATTTTTTATTAAAAATATAGTTGTTTTTGAGCATTTTTTAAAATTGCAATATGGCAACCTTGATGATATAATTTTTATAAGTTTAGAAATATTCTAAAAAAGCCATCCATTATTTATGTTTTGCGTGAGTAAGGAATAACTTTTGGAATATTTTTGACTTGCTGTACTTGAAATTTCTTCGTCCGATTGTTCAGATATTCAAAAATGTTATACACTCGATGATCTTATTTCTAGCAGATAAATACATTCGTATATTTTTTCATGAACACAACAATCAAAAATATAAAATATGAAAATTAATTAAGTAATTAAAAGTACCACTGTTAACACATTTGCGTCGAAACTCTCTTAAAACCAGATCAGGTTTTTAGAAGAGAGCGTTGGAAACTGCTTGTTTAAAAAATTAAACACCCAACCCTTATAACATGCGGAATGGATCATAAATTTTCAATTTTAAAAATTAAATAGTTACTTAGTTCCACAATAGGCAATATACTTTCTAACACTGATCCTGTTTTGTGGTTAACAAAATAGTTATTTTGAACAATCTAAAATTGCTGAAGTAAGGGAGATTTATCTGCGAACAAAACATTTTATTTTCTTCCTTGCTAAATGCTGTTTTTATCTGTTTTGCCTAGCGTTTTAAATTTATTATATGTTCCAACTTAGGTTCATAAAAAGCATACATTTTTAGATTTCACATTATTTTTAAAAATTAATATTTATATGTTTTACTCAAAAAAAACGTTAGTAAAGTCAGCAAAAAATTTTGCTGAGCCAACAAAATTTTAGTCAGGAGGATACTAGCAAAAAACTTGCTAATGTCAGCAAAATAATTTGCTGAAAATCAGCAAGCTGATTTTTAGCAACCAAATTAGTAGATTCAGCATCCACTTAGTGGATTAGAAATTAAAAAACCCTTACTCAAAATTAAAAAAATTGTTGATAATATTAGTAGACTGAAAAATACTCAAAAAATTTGTAGAAAATTTGTACTTCAGTTAATTTATTTGCTGAAAATCATAAAACATATTTTTGTGATTCTTTCAAAAATAATTTAAAAAACGTTACAAAATATAAAAATATTCATACTTCCACATTGATGACATGAATTAATGTGATATCTAAAAAAAATAGAAATAATTATATATCACTCAAACAAAATTTTATTTCAACTACTTACACAAATGGCTGTCTAAATGATGATATATTTTAAAGGAACGCAAATGCTGCTGATAATTATAGAAAAGGAACAAACTTTATTTTAATTAAATTCGTTTGAAACTTGTACACAAAAATTAAAATATTAAAAATTAATACTTCAAACTTGTATGAAAATCGAAACAAAAAAATAAAGCAAAAGGTCCTGAATATATTTTTAAAGTTTGAAACCCGATAGTGTGATTTTTCCAACACTTTGTTAAAAGCGGAAATCTTTTAGATGCAACAATACAAAACAGCGATTTATAGACTGAATGAAAATATGGATTAAATAAATAAAATAAAAGACGAATTCTTCAATCCCAATTATATGAGACGTATTTACTTTTACTTGGGTGTTTAATCCCGAAATCCTCGGAAATTTTAAAAAAATTTCCTCTGCATTGCAGTAAAGACAACATTTTGCATTGCAGTATAGACAACATTTTGCATTGCAGTAAAGACAACATTTTGAAAACTTAATTACTTTTTACTGGGTTTACGGTGAACCAAAAATGTTTGCACCATTTTTCTCAGCTAAAAATTCTTCTTGATTGTGTGTCATAAAAAATACTTTATAAGTGTTTTGAAAAAATTTTGTGTTTTCCTATCACTCTATTTTCTAAATGGTGCACTTTAAAAACGCAAAAAAAGTTTTTTTTTTAAATCAGTTTTGGTGTGGAATCGAAAGATGAATTCAAATTTCCTATAAATACAGTTCTTTTTGCTCTGTAGGTAAAGGGCCCTAAATCAGCGTTTTTGCCACCGCGCGCTTGTGAAATGAGTTGGAATTAAAAAAAATAAAAAATAAATCCATTTTTTTATTAATGCAAAAACATCTTTAAAAGTAGTGATATCCCAAAAACAAAGAAATTTTATACTTTTCTAATTATTATATATACGCCAGATGTCTAAATTATATTTCTTTTCATTTTTTATTATTTATATCAAAAACCATATATATGTATGCCATGTGAATGAAGTAAATCCAATTTTCTCTCCATATATCTTATTCGATCCACCAAAAATTACTTATCTTTTTGAATCTGATTAGATCTTAATTAATACCATTCGATATTTTGGAATGAATTAGGATCTCAAATTTAATATTATTGGATTCCCCAATTTCGAGATAAATTTTGATCTAATTTAATCCAGTAATATATTTGAGGGATCTAATCGGATATTTTTGGATGTCCCAATTTTGAGCAAAACTTGGATAAGACTAAATATCGTTCTACACCAAATGAGGTCTGACTTTGTATTTGAGATGTAACTTTTTTTTTGATCGGGTAGTTAAAATTGATTTGTAATGGATTTGTTAGTGTATTTGCTCGTAAAAAGGTAGATACAGTGTAACCAAAATATGTATTTTTATTGTTTAAATAACAATAAAGACGTTATTATCTAAAGTGGTTTCAAAATTATATTTTTTTTTAATAATAGCTTTAGACAAATTAATTTTAACTAAAAAAAAGTATACCTTTTTAAATGACTGTTCGGCATCGTTACCCATATAAGTATCTAAAATAATTTAAACAAACTTTAAATACTTTTTTTCTATAGCAATTTTCATTCAACCCCAAATTGGTACTTACCATACAAACCACAATGAATAAAAGTTTTGTGAGCTTATTAATGTTTGCCTGTTGGCTCAACATGGCCTACAGTGCACCCAGTTATGCAGAGGACTCCGCGGCATCTGTTAATGGTGCAGATGTTGTACATCATCCCAACTCTTTATTCCAAACAAATGCTGACAGCAATATGGATAGTGACACTGATGGTATTTCTTTAGGAGGCAAAGACAATTATGATAAAAGGGTGGAACGTTATGCCTTTGGTTTGGGAAGGAGAGCGTACACATATACTAATGGTGGTAATGGAATCAAACGTTTGCCTGTCTATAATTTCGGTTTGGGTAAGAGAGCCAGACCTTATTCTTTTGGTTTGGGTAAACGTTCTGATTATGAAGATTCCGATGCACAAATAGCTGAAGATTTAGATCGTGCCTATAATGCTGCTTTTATGATGGGTAAGAATAATTAATAACACATTGCTACAAAATTGACACCTAAAATCGAAAACAAGAGTATCGACCATTGATCCAAAATATTTCGGCCACGCTGATTTTAATGGAATACCCAGTTTTTTTACCTATGGACCAGAATTTTTTTCAAAATTGCATTAAAATTTTGCAAGTCTTGACATAGTTTTTTATACATACAATTTTAAAAATAAGATATTTTCCCTTAATTTTTTATGGTAAATACTGATATTTGCGTATCAAATTTGTTTAATAAATATGCAAATTCTCTAATATTTAAACCAATCGCAAAAACTTAAAAAACGTCGAAATTAAAAAAAAAAAATTATAAATTTAGAAAAATCTCTAAAATTAAAAAAAAATTTCTAATATTGAAAAAATCGTCAAAAGTGAAAAAAAATCGACAAATTGAAATAAATTGCTAAAATTTAAGTCACTATAATTAAAAAAAACCGCCAAAAGTAAAAAAAAAAAAAAAATCAAAAATATTTTCGCGATAAAGGCGTTTTAAATTTTATTTAGATGATTTTTTTAACTGTTGGAGATTTTTTAAAATATAGCAATTTTCTTCAATTTTGTTGATTTTTTTCAAATTTTGGAGATTGTTTCAAATATTACCGATTTTTTAATTTGGTCGTTTTTCCCCATTTGAGCTTTTTTTTAATTTTGACAATTGTTTTTCAATTTTTGGGAAATTTGGGAATAATTTTTAATTTCGGTAATTCTGAGAATTTTTTTTTTAGTTACGAATTATTTTAATTGATACTACAATTTCTTTAATTGGACCGAATTCAATAAAAATTTTAATTGAAGTAACAAATATTTTAATTTAAAATCGATTTTAGTTTTTTCTATGTTATTTGAGATAAATTATCTTTTTAACCAAATCATTCCCGAATTTTTTAAAATTTAGTTCAAATTACTTAATATTTGGTATACTTTTTTTTGAGTGTAGTTAATTATTTATAAAACCAATTTGACACAGAATTGTTGCTGAAGGTCTCATCAATATTTACCATAAAAAACTAAGAGAAAATATCTTATTTTTAAAAGCTGATAAAACAGGCAAAACTTGTAACATAAATGTGTAACATAAGAGGGAAAACTGGATACGCCATTAAAATCAGCGTAGCCGAAATATTTCGGATCAGTACCTTGTTTGTAACACCGTGTAATTAATAGCACTGTGCCTATTTCTAGCTGAATGTATTACAAAACCGGTTTCAGAGGTTGCAACATACCCTCAAATTTTCGAGATAATGGTAAAAAAGTATTCTTACGACTAGCGCATTTAAACACTTGTAACTCACAAGGGAGTCTCCCGATGGGTTCTATCCGATCTTAATGGAATTTGGATATGTGACAAAGAAAAAAAAAATAAGCGAAAAGTCTTTTTTCATACGCCCAATCTCATGTTTAGTGGTTAAAAACTGGGATCAGAAGAGACGCCATTTTAGGTTTTTAGGGCTTATTGCGAAATTTAGGGTTCAGAGAAATTTCAAACAAATTGGATACCTTTTTATAGACGCTTTAACTGGTATACGAAACATATCCTATAACTTTCAAGTATTTTTGTTATTTAAAAAAATGTGTTTCAAGTGATATTAAAACTGCCGTTTTGTTACAGACTTATAGTGGGATTAAGCTAAAAAAAAATGTAATTGTAAAATGCCTTCTAAATTCAATCGAGGGGGGTGTCAGGTTTTTTCGATATTCGTAATTGTTTGGCTTTTATGTGACTTTTTCCGAAGACCTATATTTCAAATATTTGAAATAAATGGCAACCCTAACACACTATATAGGTAACATTGGTTTAAAATTTTTGTTTTCTCGAGTACAACAAAACTGCGTCTGACTTTCATTAGTTTCAGATATGTTTCCATACAAAAATGTATTAACTTTGACACCACCTTTTAACACTTAATCATGAGATTGAGCCGCTAAAAAAAATACGTGTCTCGTAAGATTTATTTGCTTTATCACAAAGTTCATTAAGATTGGAGAGAACCCATTGGGAGATACCCCTTGTGAGTCATTTTTAAACCGATTTTAAATGTTTAAACGGTATTTAAAAGAAAATAACCTGGTCTTTACAAATATATATTCTTTCTTTATATTACACAATGCAACAGTGAAAAAAATACACGGACTCGACAGTATAGGTTCGATTGTACTACCAAAGGTAAGTAAAACCCTGTACTCGGTTTGGCAAGTTTGACTACCAATTTTTTTTTTATTGACCTCAAAAGATTTTGAAAATCAGTGCACCACTCAAAAAAGGCGTCCTGAGTTTTTGGCCAACAGCTAATTCAAACGTGATGATATTGCTTTACTATAAGGTGGCGCAAAAATAACCTTCCGATGTTTTTTTTTTATTGTGTATTTATTATGTATAGCATTTTCTGATAGGAGGATTACTTTTGCGCCACCTTATATATTTGGCAATAATGTAGTGAAGAGTCCACTTAACAAATTTTATACACATTTTAAGTGCATTAAATCATTTTTTCTTGTACTTTTTTGAAAAAATATAAGAGAAAATTTTTTTTGTTTTTGCTTTTTTCAACATAACTTACAGGGACTCATAATTTTTCACTAACAATATATGACGAAATTGCAGCCATTGTAAATCTGAACAACTTTTGTGAACATATCAATACAATCTGAATGTGTCTAGGCATCCGAAACAGCTTACAAAGACCAATTTGTGCCTTAGAAATAGTCGTTTTTGACTAGACTACACTTTTATTGCATTTTTGTTTACTTTCTTTCTTCAGTAATAAAAAAAAGTAAACAAAAATGCAATAAAAGTGTAGTCTAGTCAAAAACGACTATTTATAAGGTAGAAAGTGGTCTTTGAAAGCTATTTCGGATGCCTAGACACATTCAGATTGTATTGATATGTTCACAAAAGTTGTTCAGATTTACAACGGCTACAATTTTGTAATATATTGTTAGTGAAACATTATGAGTCTCTGTAAGTTCCCAGCAAAAAATTTTCAAAAAGGTAAGCGGGTTTGTAATCAAGCATATTGGGCAGAACGCAGTCCGTACTAGATTACCTACTCGATTCTTTTAACAGGGCGTGAGACTAAAATAATTGATTCTTTAGAATTGATTATTTTTTTACCGAAGAACTATTTACTTTATATTTGTAAGAACTGCATACATTTTTTAATAAAGAAATAGTTCCATTGCAAAACTACGAAGTACACAAAAAAAAAATAGTTCCCTAGAAAAAATAAGAAAATATGAAGTATAAATTAGCGCGTCCCTAATTTATACCTAACCACAGTTTACCAAAATTTAGGCAACATGCAATTTCGGTTTTAAGTATTATTTTCCAGCAAATAAAAATTTGTTTCAACAAAAATATATAAGATAAATTCTTTAAAATTGTATAACTTCTTTTTTCAAAATGAGGAACTACTTCCAATAACGTCCTTTTATTAAGAAAAAGTATATGATTACTTCTTGAGCTCAAAAACATTGTTATTTTCTTTTAAGTAAATAATTACTTTGTTATTGAGTTCATGCTTTCAGGTTTAAATTTAAAGAATTGATTACAATTGATTTGATTACAATACTACTTGATTACAATACTACTTGCTTTTTTGATGGAACGTTGCAATGTGTTTGGTATTGCAGTTACTAAATTTGGCAATGAGATATGTAAGCAAGTGTGGGCATCACCTTCTTTTTGGAATGTGTAATTTTTTCCTGGGTTATGTCGAAAAAAGCAAAAAGCAAAAACAAAAATAACTTTCTCTTATATTTTTTCAAAAAAGTGCAAGAAAAAATGATTTTATGCACATAAAATGTTTATAAAATTTGTTAAGTGGACTCTTCACTAATTCACTTGCCAAATATAGTTAAGCAATATCATCGCATCTGAATTAGCTGTAGGCCAAAAACTGAGGACGCCTTTTTTGAGTGGTGCACCGATTTTCAAAATCTTTTGAGGTCCATAAAAAAAAAATTGGTCGTCAAACTGGCCAAACCGAGTACTGGGTTTTACTAACCTATGGTAGTACAATCGAACCTATAATGTCGAGTCCGTGCATTTTTAAAAAAAGTCTTCATTTGGTGCACTGTGTTATTAATACAAATGAGATTTTCTTAATAACAATTAAAATTTTAATATTTTTTTTTAGTTTTTCAACTTTTACCATTGCTTTTATCTAGTTTTATTTGTCAGCTAGACTTACAACCTACACTTGGCCACTTGAAAAGTGATTGCAATTTTTTTTTATTTAGCACAGTGCAATTCTTTTGTTAAATTAAACTTAATAATGCAAATATTTTCCTTTATCTTTCAGATGAAAAACGCAATCGTCCTTATAGTTTTGGTTTAGGAAAACGTGATCCCTTGAATGAAGAACGCCGAGCAAATCGTTATGGTTTTGGTTTAGGTCGTTAAATTATTTTTCTAAATTCCCATTGAAGCCGCAATAGTTTATTTGACTAATTTTCGATTTAAAACAATTTAAATGGAGAAAACCTTCCATCTTGTGTGTGTGTAAAAATAACTACAATTTCAGATAATAGATCCAGCCCAGTTCTATTAAATTTAAATTGTTTTAAAAGAATCGAGTCAAATACTAAAACTAAAAAAAAAAAACCAAATCATTAAATATTAAACTGTTTTATTTGAAGGGATAGTATTAATGTTAATAAAGCAACCAAATAACTATTTCTAATTAAATTTTAAGTTTTTAATCATAAAATATTTAATTTATGTGTAGTTTTCTAGAATGAGTGCCATTTCCAAAAAATTAATATTTGTTAATATTAAAACATTAAAAAAAAAATATATCAACATAAAATATGTTACATACAAATAAAAATTAATTAAAAATGGAAACATTAACCCCCACATATAACAACAATTAGTTTTAAGTTTAATTAACATATTTAAAAATTAAACTGATAAATTAAAGTATCAACCAAAAAAAAAATCAATTAAAAAAAAATTAACTATCCAAATTTTAAATGTTTTCAGTGTCATCTTATCGAAAAAGAAATCTAAACCAAAGTTTTAAAAAAATTAAGACGTTTTGTTTTTTTTGGAAATTTTTTTGAAAAGACATCAATTAATTGCATTCGTTGTTATGACTGCAATAAATAAATTAATAACACATAAATTAACGTTTTACTCGTCACATAACCAGTCTATTAAAAACCAAAAAAAAAAAAAAAAAAAAAACAATAAATATTTTGTAAATAATATTTAACATTCATATACTATAATGATATCAATTAAAATAAAAAATATATATATATATACTTAAATATAAAAATAAATATATTTAAACAATTTAAAACGTGTCAGTGTCTGCAAAGCACTTGAAATGTGTTTATTTTAAATGAATTTTAGAGGCCCTGCATACAACATTCAGAATGATCCTTTTGATTCATTTTTCTGAGTGTAGTTAGGGGTTAAAAAATTAGGCTTTAACTCGGAAAGCCGATTTGATAGAACTCTTTTTTTACTTCAGATTCATATTTACCAGACCAAAGATAAAATAAAACCGCATTTTAATATAAAAAAATATTTAATTCAATAAAAATGTAATTGAATTCGCTCCCATTAAACTTTTAATAGCATCGGTAGTGATATACTGGTTTAATTAAAATTTAATTAACTTGTATTTTTGTTTCAAATTTAAAATTTGTAAATTTTTTTTTAATTTTATGATTCATTCAACAAAAACAAATTTTTTTTTCAAATTAATTGTTCTTGTAATTTTTTGTTTTAATATTTTTTAATAAATTTTATAAAAAAATATAATTTGAATCTATGTCCAGTTACTTTGGCATTGTGTCACGATCCATACATCAATTAAAAATCTAGGGTCTTTTTTTGTTTTTCCGAAAAAGAAGATCTTAGTTATCCATTTGCTGCAACTAATAAGTAAGAAATGACCGAATTATTTTTAAAAATGTTGTGATAGATCCCACTGTGCGCTGTATATCATAATGTTCAAATTTATCAAAATATAATTTATTTGTTACATTTTTTCAATTATTTTATTTAATCTATTTATTTATTGTTTTATTTATATTTTTTAATATTCATAATTTTTATGTACACACACATGCGAAATTAGCGAAATCAAACGCGGTTGCATTTAGTGTAAGTGTTATAATAGGTGTGTTTGTTTGTATAAGTTCTTTTTTCTCTACTTCATACATACAAGCTGTGACATCTACATCTCGTCTTTTTACTTGTTCTCCATGCTATAATTGCTGATAAACAGCACAATTTTGGTAGCAACGTATTTAGTTAAACATTAGTTAAACATTTAGTTAAACATTAGTAACTATAATTTTTGCTGAAAACAGAATATCAGCAAAAAATTTGCTTAAAGTTTTAAATAGGCGTTTAACAAAAGTTTAGACTAACTTTTTTTGGAGTGTAGTTAATTTTCAAATGATCTTTTCTAATTCGCTTTCATTATATTCCTAATTGTCAAACAAGCCATTAATCTTATGAACAATTACAAACATTTTGTGAATGGACGAGTGAACCAGAAGAACGAACTAAATGAGTAGCGTACTACACACAGAGAAAAATTTAGCTATTTGCCAACTGAAATTCGGTTACTATGGCTAAAATTCGGTTATTAAGAATGTCAGTGGGTTGGTACAACTGAACATTAGTTTTCACAACAAATTTCATTTTAGTTGCAACACCCAGAATATTCAGAGATCTAATGTAGATATCGTTGTACTAACTGTATTTATAAGTTGTTACCATTAAAATACACTTTTCAATTCGGTTGGCACTTTACTTCTCTGTGTGTATAATGCACAATTCCAAAAATTTAATATTATTATTATATCAGAGAAGACAATAAAGCATGGATGGTAACCGATTCGATGTGGGCATCGGTAAGGCAGCACTATTTTCTTTTATTTCGGTAACGGTATTTTGGAGTTCACGTCATTTCACTTATATAGGTAATGGTATTTTAGCAGTAGCGATATTTCAGTTATTTCGGTAACGGTTTTCCCATAACGGTATTTGAAGGCTAACGATATTTTAGTTATTTAGGTACCCAGCAAAATAAGAGCTGAGGAAGAAGTAGTAAAAACACCACATCTACTGAGTCGGATGTGGTGCAAATTTAGGTGAATCATTAATGATTTTAACATTGTCGTGTCATTGGGCGGATGGAGTGAATATATAACTTCTTTAATAGCATTTTAAACAGTGCATGGATGCTATTTTTCAATAGTTCATGGAAGGTCTTTTTCAAATATATATTAACATTTTTATTTAATAAAAATGTGCAGCATACTTTAGGGATGTATCTTTAAATATTTAAAAAAAAAATCTTTTGGTGCCAGCGAGTATTGAACACACGAATCTGAGTTACGATCTGCTGTATTAAAGTAGACCGCGCTACCATTTGCACCAAAGTTACTTATGCAGTACAACAAACTTAAAACGAACTTAAGATGAAAATATTGATATATTTTTATGAAAACAAGAAAAATATGCTACACAAATATATAATAAAAAATATAAAATAATGATTTTTAAAACATTTTTATTATTTGATTTCGTATCACTGAGATATAAATTATTTTTAAAATATTTTTAAGTTTTGATGAGGTTAAAAAAAAATATTAAGAAATAATAAAAATGCTCATTTAACAATTTTGAATTCATTGCAAATTTTAAAATATTTTTTTAATAATTAATTTGACGAGAAGTGTCTTTAATATATAATGACAATGAGAAAAAAATATTGGAGAGGTAGTTTAACTACAGATCGGAAAAAGTGGCCTTCAATGAAACGATTGTGCCTTGGAACGTAAGATCTTTTAATGTTTCCCGTATTTTTTTCTAAAGATTTGAAGAAAGAGGTCGGTAAAAACTCTATAGGTAAATTAAAGTGATATATTTAAATTAAGTAAAAGGTTTTAATTAATTAATTTACTAATTAATTATTATTATTAATAAACTAGCTTTCAAAATTTGGCTTCGATGTTTTTTGGTTTTGCTAATTTTTTGCGATCCGAAACAATAGAATTAAAAACTCAACTAGATTTTTGAAGCCAAAATTAAATTTTTTACCTAATTTTTTTTTTAATATTGCACACGTTTCAATTGAGGCACACCTGAAAAGTATATCTTGAAACAAATATGAAAAATTCGATAAACTAATTTTTAGCAGTGAAATACATCTTTCCATTTTCGTATCAACATAACAATAAAAAATATAAAACCTTAGGTTTTTTTTATATTTTTAAATAAGTTTTACAAAAAGTTCCATCGCAAAGACAAAAAATAGATTTTTATCAAATAATTATTTGTCCACTCTGGATAACAATTTTCTAATTTAATTTAATTTATTTCTTTATGATTAAAGTCAAGATGTTAATTATTTGGTAGTTTTTAAATTACTTAATTCTCTTGAAATACTCAGAAAAACCAAATTAAATAAAAAATACTAATAAAATTAATTAGAATTAAAAAAAAAATAAAAAAAAAAAAAAATATCTCCCCGGCCCGGAATTGAACTCGCAACCTTCTGATTGCAAATCCAACCACTTACCATCTCAACCTCCATATAAAAAAATATATGTATGAACTTATAAAAAAGTACTTCTTATGATGTTATTAATTTAGATACCAATTAATTTATATGGTGATGCAAATGCTGTTGAAAATAACTTTAATTTACCATTTTTGGCAGTTGTTAACAATAACTTCTATTAAAGTGAAAAATGTGCGTATGCTAATGCTTTGGAAGTCAAGTTAAAGAGGTTCTTAAAGCACTACTTCCACTTTATTTTGCTGGGTAACTATGTCCGAGTTCCAAAATATATACATTCAAAATTCTCAAACCGAACATACAGGTACCATGTAAGGTAATGTAAAATCTAATAGGAAAACATTCAACTAAAATATGTTGTGTTTAAATATTAGTATACATACCGGTTTCCCAATTCGTTTCCAGTAATGGTTACATTAGCAGATGGACTGGCAACTCTGTCAAATGAAAAGCTTTAAGACAGGAGTGCCCAAAAGTTCCTTATGGAAGAGCAAACACCAATACATTTAAAGAAAAACTAATTTTTATTCAATATTTTTTGTTGTAAAAACCAATCCATACAAAGAAAAAAGAAAAAAATATTTCAATGTTTACCAGCAAAGCATACGAAAGTGTTGTTGCTTTGCGCTTGCGTGTATACAGTGAAGAACGACAAAAAAACTTATAAGACAAAGTTATTTGTGTATTTCGTATTGCTAGTGCTGAGCGCTCTATATGTGTATTAAAACACACAGCCTATAGATAAGTGTTTTTACAAAAACAAATGAGCACCAAGCGCATAGGCCTTGGGCACCCCTGCTTTAAGATTTAAAGCTATCCTCCTAGCAAAAATGTGCAGACTTAACTAACTTTTTGCTAACTACAGACTTTTTTTCTAAAGTGCGCCTTTATATAACACTCTTAAAAACAGTTAGTTCCAAAGTCTGTAAAACGGGTTACAATTCTGTTGAGCTAATTTTTTCTGCTGTTTTCATTTAAATTAGTTATTTAGCTTAAGTTATAAGTTACCTTATTTAACCTCAAGAACAAATTTAATACGTATTAGAATTAATAAATCTTGAATTAAGTTCTTCTATAATTTAGGTCACCTAAATTTAGCAGACTGCGATTCTCTGTTGTACTATTTTCTATTGTCGTAGCTGAAATTTCAACTATTTGTATGAGTTTTTTTTTAAGAGGGTAGAATGCGGAATTAACTGAGTTATTTATAAACTGATATAATACAAATTCATCAAATAAAAAAAACCTCTGATGGAAAATATTGGTGATTTTAAATTCTAATCTTAGAGGTGAATATTATTCACCTCAAATTTTTTTCATCTCAAGATTTTTTTTCACCTAAAAAATGTTTTTTTTTTACCACATAATTTTTTTTTTTTTACATCCAAAAACTGTTTCACCCGAACATTTTTTTAACCTCAAAAATTTGTTCAAATTGCTTATTTGCATTCAACTAAATTTATGGTAAATACAGCAAAAAATTTGTTTATGTAACAGTTTTTTCTGACAACACTCAAAAAACAATTTTGCTAAAAAACGCCTATTTAAAACATTTGACTAACTTACAGCATTTTTTTTGGTGAACTTACGTTTTCAGCAACAATTTTAGTTAAATACTTTTACTAAAAAACTAATTTTGAATTTTTAATGTTTAACTAATTTTTGGTGCTACCAAAATTGTGCTGATAAACTTCCGCATGTCGTTTTGAATAGACAAGTTGAATTAGTCAAAATTTGTGATGTATTATTTTAAACTATGCATTTTGAAGTCAAGTAAACATTTAGAATTAAAAAATTATTGAAGTTTATCATCCATAATAAACGGAACTATCGTCTCTATTCATTTCAATCCAACAGCGGTGTTTTGAAAACTATGATTTTTAAAAAGATTTTGATTTAGAGATAATATTAATAAAATTAATTTAAATATATTTTACTTGTTGGAGCATTTTGTATCACTCAACGTTCACATGTTTGTTGAAATTAATTTTCTATGAAAATGTTAACATTTTTGTAGACATCTCGAATATGTTCCGTGCAAATAAAGGCGTTTAAATTTTAAGAAAAACATATTTTTTATCAGACGTTTGGAACCGTTTTTTTTTTTTTTTTTTTTTTTTTTTTTTTTTTAAATTCAGTTTATTTTCAAAAAAAGGAAATATTTTACAAAATATAGACAGTGCCTCAGCGCCACTTGGACATTATTGAGGCGAGTTGGCAAAAAAAATATTACATAAGTTTTTATATACAACAAGATTTATAATAAAAAAAAGAAAAAAAAAAAAAAATTATGTTTTTATATTATATTACATATCAAAATAATTTTTTACAATAGAAGCATTTCTAAATTTTGGAGGAGAAACTCTTTTAAACTATTTTTAAAAATTGAAATCCTTTCAATGTTTTTCAAATTCTGAGGAAGATTATTGAACTCAAAACTACCCATATGTTCAATTCTTTGTTTCGTTGTTTCCAAACGACATCTTGCAATTCGGAGATTCATGTTATTTCGTGTGTTAAATACGGTTTGATTCCTACCAAACGAAATTGTATGATGGCCTATGTTATGTATCGATTTAAAAACGTACAAAAGCAACTGCATTTTATACAATCCGTAAATAGGTAGAATTGTTTTCGATATATCCTTATACAATGTTATTGTGGAATATATTAAAGGCTTATTAAAAACGATTTTCAAAGATTTATTCTGAACTCTTTGTAACGATTTTAATTCATTGCTTTTTTTATAAGCATATATAATGGGCAAATAATTTAACTTACTATGAATTAATGACTGGTATATAATTAGCTTAGTTTTCTCATTAAACTTGTTCTTAAATTTATAAAGCATACCAATAACCGATATAATCATTGCTTTCAAGGTCTCAATATGTTTATCCCACGAAAGATTGTTTTGTAGATAAATTCCAAGATATTTTGTTGAACAAACTTCAAATACTTCTTTTCCATCAATATATATACTAAAATTTTGGTTATCTGTTCTATATGGCCTAAATCTCAACAATTTGGTTTTATCTGGATTTAAAATAAGTTTATTTAGCCTAACATACTCTGTAATTATAGCAGCATCATACTCCATATACGTCTTTAAAGCTAATTCGTGTTTATATGGGTATAACAGACAGATATCATCAGCATACATGTACAGTTTCCCAAACAATTCTAAATTTGTTATATCATTTAAATATATATTAAATAACAGAGGACCCAACACACTCCCTTGTGGTACCCCATACTCTACTATACCAGTATAACTTTGACAGTTTTCAATATCTACATATTGTTTCCGGTTTGATAAATAGTTCTTCAACAAAGCCAGTGCTTTTTCATTAACCCCAAAATACTTAAGTTTTTCAATTAATATTTTATGGTCTACTAAATCAAACGCTTTAGAAAAATCGTAAAATATACCAGCCACACCACTGAACCCGTTATCCAAACCTTGACAAATATTGTTAACTACATTTACAACAGCTTCTTCTGTTCCACACCCTTTCTTAAAACCATACTGACAATTATATAATAAACTATTATTATCCAAATATAACGACAACTGTTCGTAAAGAATTTTTTCAAAAATTTTATCGATTATCGGCAGCAAAGCAATAGGGCGAAATTTTTCTACTATTGAAGCATTATTTTCCTTCGGTATTGGAACAATTTTGGCAAGTTTTAGATCGTCTGGATATACGGAAGTATCAATTATTCTGTTAAATATCCTTGAGAGAAATGGAGAGATAAGATTTTTGCATTCAAATAACATCCTGGGTGATATTCCATCCCAACCAGAGCTTTTTGTTATATCTAGGTTTGAAATCATATGTTTAATTTCTAAGGAAGTAGTATATGAAAAGCTAAATGTGGTTTGACAACGTGTTAAGGTTCTTAAAGAGTTACATGAATCAGCAGGTGAATAACTGATTTGTTGCTTAAGTGTTTTTGGAATTTCAAGAAAAAATTGATTAAAGAGATTACTTTTAAGTTGATTGTCAACTACTAATTTACCATTCGAATCTTTAACATTTATTTGACTCTTTGTTTTCCTACCAAGATTTTGATTCAAAAACTTCCAGCATTTCTTCGGTTCCTGCTGAATTTTTTCCAAATGGTTGTAGTAATAATTGTTCATTAACTCTCTACAGGATTTCTTTATTACGTAACTTATTCTCTTTAACCTACTCTCTATATCAACACTTTTTCGTTTTCTTCTCATTTTTAGCAATTTATCTTTATAAATTATTAGGGCTTGTAAATTTTTATTTATCCATGGTACCAATTCATTTTTAAAGAACCTTTTATCATTTTTATTGAAGGTAGCATTCTGAGCTGAATTTCTTATATAAGCAATAATTTGTGACAAATCTGTACATATACTATCAGATTCCTGATATACTTGCAAGAAGTTGTTCAGATTTTCTCTTGCTTTGTCATAATTACAAATTTGACGTACTGTTTGCACATATTCAGAACTATTGCTTTGGGTCTCAACCTTACATGAAATTAAATTGTGATCTGTCAAAACACATTCAATTGTATCCGTTAAAACAGTTTCCGTGATGTTACTAAAAACATTGTCAATTGATGTTCCGGATTTTGGCCTAGTTATCAAGTTATGACAATTTCGGTAATTAAAACTTGATAATATTTCTAATAAATTTGCAGATAAGGGACTTTTTAAAAAATCAACATTTGAGTCACCAACAATAATACTTGGACATCGTCCATAGCTGGTTACTAGATTTTCAATAAAACCTGAGAATTTTGCAAAAACACATTTCTGAGACCTATAAAACGACGTTACTTTTAAAGGTTTTCCCTTAATCTTAATATTTTCCAAAGTAACTGTAATTGTTTCAATGAAATTCTCACTTTTACACAATTCAATACTATATTGAAAGCAATTTCGAATATAAACCGACGTTCCGCCGTAACTATCTGCTCTACAGCAATGCACAACATTATATCCCGGGATATTATATATTTGAACCAACTTTGAACAAAACCATGTCTCCTGGACAGCAATGATACTGGGTCGTTTTGGAAAATTTGAAATCATAAGTTTAAATTTATTAAATTTATCAATAGCCGAAATGCTTCGTATGTTTACAGACACAATGTTTAATAAAGGAAAATTTATTTGATTAAAATAGTTATTAAATGAATCAAAATTAGAAAAATGATTATTATTAGACATGGAAAAAAAAAGAAATATATAAAAAAAAAATCTTATGCAAATTATTTAAATTATACTTAAGTTTTTAAGCAGGTGACAAAAAAGATGCACGGTTATCCTCATCATCCGTATCCTCCTCAGGTATAGCAGGCTGTTGAACATGAAGACCTGATCTACGTCTTTGCAACCTATTTGTTGTAGCTTCCATAAGCAAATCATCGACATCATCCTCACTCTTTATTAGTCTTGGCTTTGATAATTCACTTTTTCTTACATAAACTCTTCCGTTGAAAGTATAAACTGACTGGTATCCGACTTTTTTTAAAGCTTTGGCGTGATTAAAAACGTGAAAAGTTTCCTTCCCCAGGCAATCGTTAACATAAATTGACTTTGTTTTCTCATTCTCCTTAAGTTTTGATTTTGCTTGCATAAGCTTATCCTTAGATTTTTTGGATTCAAATTTAACAATCATAGTTCTCTTTTCACTTGCCCTTTTATTATCTTTCTTTTTTAAAAAGTATGCACACTCAACGTCACCTTCATTTAAATTTAAGCCAACACCTTCCGAAATTTCCAATAGAGTATTAATTGCGTTGGAATTTTCTTTAATTTCAACACCACTAATTAGACAATCTTTACTAACTCTTTGATCATTAAGTAGTTTCACAGAATCTTTTAACGCTTTAACTTCATTTTTTAATAAACGGTTTTCTTTTTGCACAACTTCAATTTGCCGTTTATTCTCAGCCACCCCACGTATAATTTCATCAAACTTTTGTGACATAAAATTCATTGCCTCATGCAACTCAGACAGCTGATCTAGCTTATTAAGTTGTTTTTTTATTTGACTTAATTCTTCTTTTACTTTCTTTACTTAGTTTAAGAAGGACTTTAGTTAAAACTTCCAAATCATTTATTTTAATATGAAAAACTGAGTGTGACACCATATAGCAGCGCTGCCAACTTTGACGATTTGACTCCATTTTGACGATTTTTGAAGTGAAATATGATAAAATGACGATTGACGATTTCACAAAATTTATTGTATGGAAAATGACGATTTATAAAAATTTGCAATTTTTATAGAATTTTTAGGTTTATTTCAATGAAATTAAAAAACAACGAAATTCGAATAGATTTTTTTTATATATTTTACAAAGGCAAATCCAAACTCTTTTTTTTTAATATTTTAAATCATTTAGCTTTAAAATCACTGATAAAAGAGTGATTTTCTACATTTTTGATTCTAGGTCAGTGGTCTTCATCCATATCACCCAGGGGACGAAGTTTTTCGGGTATTTTTTTATTCTCTTCGTGAATATTACAACCAGGGTTGCTCAAAGTAAAAAAATCCTACAAAACTGCTTCTTGAAATGTACCAAAACTACCTGTATCGCTAATCTTTATTACAATATCTTTAAATTTTAATATCGTACTGTATTTACCAATGTTGATTTTATAACTATCAGAAAGCTTTTTTTGGTTTAATTTCCTATCAAAAACTTAAGTAATTATAATAAATTAACAACGCTACAAAATCTTTCATAAAAAAATCCGTACTCTTTGTTTACATCGTACTGAACGGCAACCATAATTACAACAATAAATATGTGTGTGAGATAAATGTTTCATTCAGTAGCTAGTTAGCTTTCAACAGAGTAGGAGTATAGCAGATGTTTTTATGTTTTTCCGTTTTTAAAGAAAGCTATATTTTTTGTTGGATACACTGAGAAGTTTTGATAACTAGCTACATAAATTTATGCATGTTTGATTATATTTCGTATAAATATATATTTCTTTACAGCATTTAAATTAAAATATTTAATGAATATGTGGGATGTTGAATGGGAAAAACTATTTTTATTTTCTATGAACACATTTAAGGAAGCTGAGTGCCTTGTATGTAGTCAGGTACTAAAGAATATGTTTGCATCTAATCTTAAGCGACACTATGATAGAATGCATCCTGAATTGCATTCTGTTTCTGGCAATGAAAGAAGTCAATTAATAAATTTTGTTTGCTCTTTTTTTTTTGCAAAAATATGAAAATTTAAAATAATATTTTATCAGAAAAAATTGCAATGAAATCGTATAGTTTTTACAGTAACGCAACCAGTATTCCACAATAATATCTGTATTATAAGTTTTAAAATTAAAAAATAGATAAAAAAAATAAAACACGTTTTCAAACGTTTTATTGTTCAAAAAACATATTTTCCAAAATATTTTTTTTTATTTTAATATTTATATACTAAGACATTTTACTATTTTCAACTTGAGGGATATTTTTAATTTAAAGTATATTTGAATTTTGTTTTTCATTTCTATTGATTTATAAAAAACATTTTAAATTTTATTAATATTTATTTTTGATAAAAACAAAAAATAAAACGTTTTCCGGGTGATATAGATGAAGACCACTGATGTACATTATTGTTATTATCAATACAATATTGTTTTTTATCAGTACAATATTGTCCCTGTAATTTTTTCGCAACAAAAAAGTCATAACCCTAATGTACATACCTATTTTTAAAATTTATATTTTTTTAACGCAACATATTCAATAATTTCATAATTGTTAAAACCACAAAAAGAAAAACTCATCACTTCTTTCAGTGTAATACTCTCATTTTAAGTGTGTTTCTCTTTGTGAAGACCACTGTTCTAGGTAAATCAATATTTTTCTTTAATTCCCTTTTTATGTATGCCCAAATTTTGTGAAACCAAATATCGAAAAAAAATTTTAAAACTATAGGAATTTTGCAGATTTTAAAATAGGTCAGTGATTTTAAAATTCTATTCCCCGAAATAAGTATTGAGAGTTGTGTTTTTAAGACTCAGAGTCATTTGTAAAGGAACTAATAAAAAAGAACATTAAAATTATGAAATAATTACAATTAAAGTAATTAAAACGTAAAATTTTAATTTTTTACTGAAATGTAAATAGTTTTCGGAATGACAATTTTTTGACGATTTCTCATTCTCAAACTGACGATTTTAAAGATTTTTTCAACCAAATTTGACGATTTTTGAACTAATTGGGTTGGCAGCACTGCCATATAGGTTAATTACCAAAATTTATAGTATTAGTATATTTACTTCTCACTTGTACGGAATGCGCCACCTGGCAGGCAATAGCTTAAATATTGTGTTTAGATATTACGTTTGCTAGTGAAGTTTCAAATCACAGGGTTGTGTCTTGAATATATGTATTTTTCATAAACTTTTGCCAATGGCCTCTAAACTGTTACATGAAAATTATTAAGAGAAGAACTCATTTTAAAAACATAGATTTCAATGTTTTTTGTTGTTAATAGTTGAAGGCAAATGATTAATTATTAAATACAAAAACATTCAGAAATAACTCATAAAAGAAAATTTTTAATTTTGACAGCAATTTTTCTCATTTTTGCGATTTTTTCAATTTTAGCGTTTTTTTCTAAAATTTTTGCGATTTCTTTCAATTTTGGCAGTTTGTTTTTTAATTTTTGTGATAATTTTAATTTTGTAAATGTTAGCGATTTTTTTTTAATTTTTTGCTATTTTCTTTAAATTTGAGCAATTTAATTTTGCGACTTTTTTCATTTTTAGGGTTTTTTCTTTTTTTAATTTTAGCGATTTTTTAAATTTTGCCATTTTTTTAATTTTCTGCGATTTTTTATTTTCCGCGATTCCAGTTTTGGCATACTTTCCCCAACATATCGGCCGGGGCTTGTCCCTAGCCCCACAAAGAATAGTCTAAAGGCGTTAAGTCGCACGATTTAGCCGGCCAATTGACCGACCCCAAACGTGAAATAAACTGTTCACCGAACTCGCCTCTCAATTGGACCGTTGTTGCTCGTGCTGCGTGGCATGTGGCACCGTCTTGTTGCAACCACATGTCACCTAAGTCCAGCTCCTCCATTTTGGGCAAACAAAAATTTGTAATCATCGCACGGTAGCCCTTGCCATTCACAGTAACGTTCCTGCCTTCGTCGTCTTTGAAAAAGTACGGTCCAATGATGCCACTGGCCAACAATTCACACCAAACATTGCATTTTTCGGGATGTATTGGCAGTTCTTGCAAATACGGCAATTTTCCGATAAAAAAAATGGATCTTCATCCAACTTTGCCAGCGCCCATTCACCAAAAGTTAGCAGTTGTTGTAGGTCGTGTGGGTACAATTCTTGCACCAGCTTTATTTTAAAAAGTTTTACACCCAAATCCTTCCTCAAAATTGTCCACATAGTGAAGTAACAGAGGCACAATTGCTGCGAACGGCGCCGAATCGATAGTTCACGGTCATCAACAACACTGGCGGATACAATTACGATATTTTTCTCTCTCCGCACGCTACGTATGCGTGTTGGTGGTTTAATGTCCAATAATGTAAATTTAATGCAAAATTTAGTCAAAAGATTCAGAATAGCCGCCTCAGAAGGTCGCCCAAACTGACTATAAATTGGAAGAAGTGCACGATGCGCTTTCTTAACCAAGCATGAATTTTGATAATAAAATTCAATAATCTGCAAGCGTTGTTCGTTTGTAAGTTGATTCATCGCTAAATTATAGACCAAACTGAACATGTCTAGCAGTAACATGTTACACGAAAACAGATGAGCTGCCAAAAAGAAAGTTGCGAAAAAATCACCCATTATTAAGTTAAGTGTATTTATAATTATGAATCACTAGTTGTTATTCTTTTTTAAATAGTAAAATGAAAAATAAATAAATTATTTTTCTGTATAAATATATATAAATTTTAGATTGGTTTTACATTTATGCCGCTTAAACTCTTCTACTATTTTTTAACTTACAAAATTTAATGAAATTAATGTGTAATTATAGTTTTGCAACGCAGTGTATATAATGCTATATACATTTATAAGGAAAATATGTTCAGTATTACGTCACATATAATTTAATAAAACTTATAATCATAGCGATCACTAAATATATTTCGATTATTATTAACGGGCTTCTGTAATTATATATGCAGTAAGATTATAATTATTATATATAAAAATATCAAGACAATAAAAATCTCTCAGATGTATTTTTATATAGTGATATAAGCTGTAATGTGACTGCATTCAAAGTCAGATATGACTTAATCCTATTATATATGACTAGATATAACTATTTTTACTCGGGCACGCGTTTTATTGTAAACACATAATGGGTAAATACACTATAAGTGTGTATTATTGTATATAAAAGTGTGCTCAAAATAGTTTTACGCATTTTGTGTTTAAATTTACCGAATTGGCGTAATATTACACTAAACTTTACTCATTTGTAGTTGTAAATATATAACAATTTTTAAGAGTGTACATTAAAACTGAGACTGCATTCAATGTCAGATGTGAGTTAATCCTATTATATATGACTAGATATAACTATTTTTACTCGGGCACGCGTTTTATTGTAAACACATAATGGATAAATATTAGAGTTGTCAGTCGATTAAGAATAATTCGATGAATCGATCAAACAAAACCAAACTCTTGTTCGAATAATTTAAAAATGACGATTTTCGAATAACGAATAAATCGATTAATTAACGTCAATTAATCGAACATTTTTTTTATTACAAAATAAATTAAATGAGAGCTTTTAATTTGATTTATTCTCATAAATTTTTAAAGAAGGATGACGAAAGCGATGATGAACTTAGTAATGAATATGACGTTGATAATGGATTTCAATTAAAAATTAACATAAAAAATGTTATAACTAAACTACGGAAATACGTCGAAAAGATAGCACATCCATAATATAATTAGAGGGAGTAATCAAGTTTTCAATAAATAGTTTGGAAAAAATTAATAATTCTTTTGCAACAGACTTACTAACACGTATTAAAATAAGAATAAATGTGAGACGTATAAAAGTTTTAAATACGTTAATAATATTTCTGAATTCTGAAAACTTTCCGAGCAATGAAAGTTTCCTAAAATATTCCCAAAAAATTGAAACTAAAGAATATGCTAATGAATTGTACTCCAGATTATTTTATGTTGAAAGTAATCACAATAATTCAGATAAAAGTATTGAAATAGAAGAAGTTATTAGTAGTGAAAATAATAATCTTTTATGCGAATTAAATAATTGAATTCAGAGTATTAAAAATACAGAAAATGAAAAAGACTTCAGCGATATATCAGACGATATGGTATATTTGGAAAAATCTAAAAAAGAACAGAAAAATTAGATAAACTATTTAATTCTCTTCTTACTATATCACCTACGTCAACAATTAGCGAAAGAGTGTTTTCAAAATCTAATTTAATAAAAACCAAAACCAAAAATCGTTTAAAAGCAAACAAAGCGAAAAGAATTATTTGAATTAAAAAGCAAACAAAGCGAAAACAATTATTTGAATTATTCGAACAAAGCTGAAAGGCGAATAATTGACAACTCTATTAAATATACTATAAGTGTGTATTATTGTATATAAAAATGTGCCCAAAATAGTTTTACGCATTTTGTGTTTAAATTTACCGAATTCGAGTAATATTACACAAAACTTTACTCATTTTGTAGTAGTAAATTTACAATAATTTTTACAGTGTACATCAAAACTGCGTTCAAAAATTCTAAATTTCATTCGTAGTGACCTTTTAACTCTTAAACGTCAGATTAGACCGCATATCACGTATCCAAATTTTACCAAATCGGAGAAAACCCATAGGGAGACTTCACTTATAAGTGAAATCAAAAAAATTGTTTATGTGAAATGTTTACGCAATTCAATTGGAACAACAATTCAATAGTTTTTAATCAAAGATGCCAAATAAGTCAAATAAAATTGCCCAGGGCATAATATTTGAATTGACGATATATAATTCAACTGGTCATTTTTGTTTTGTTCAATAATACAAATTCTTAATTTTTTATATATAATTTATTTTATTACTTTAATTAAAATTATTTAATCAAACAACATCTAATGAAAGAAGTATCTTACCAAGCAAAAAAAATAAAAATAAATATTTACAATATTTGCAAATAAAAAAAATTCAACAACTATCTAGCAATTAATATCAATTTAATGAAAAAACTAACAATAAAACTAATCTCCATTTATATTTTACGCTTAGATCAAGCTTTACAAATCGAACTGCTATCAATTCAATCGAAAACGTTCACTTATCGTTCGATAAGGAGTATAATTTCTATTATCTTTATAGTCTTCATCCTCCTCTTCGGAATATTGTGAGTCTGATGAATAATAAACCGATTTCATATAACCGGGAAATGGTGTAACCGACATGAAATCATCACCAATATCATCATCTGGAGGTTCAACGGCAACAAATGAGACAGCAAATCCCTTGAGAGAAGTACTTTCATCTGATTGAAAACGTATTAGAATTGTATCGGAATAGGAGATAATAACTGGTGGTTTCTGGAAAGAAAAATAAGAAAAATTAAAAGTTTTAAATTAAAAATTACAAAAATATTTATTAGAGTTCGTCACGAAAATTTTATTTTAGGATATCATCGCTTTTTTTATAACGGTTTTTTTATAAACAAAAAAAAAAAAAAAAATGGCCAAGAACGTTGATTTGGCGTCCCTTTTATTACAGGGTAAAAAGGGATGTATGTATTTATATTAAATTTGAACTCAACATTCGATTCTACACCAAAATGTTGTCCCAAATTTTGTACACCTAGACGGTGCACTTTAAAAACTATTGAGATACGAAAATTGATACATACATTTTCGATATATCGCTGCCCACTAAAAAGTTGTTAATTTATAAAATATTGAATTTTAAAAACGACAAAATTTTGAAAGTTTTATAACTTTTTACTGGGTTACCATAAAGCGAATAGCTTTACACCATTTTTCTCAGCTAAAAATAGCGTTTGGATTGTGTGTCATAAAAAAAAAAATATTTTATAAGTTTGTTGAAAAAATTTGATATTTCGACCCCTTTATTTCCTAAATGGTGGACTATAAAAACGGGAAATAAAGTTTCTTTAAAATAATTTTTGGTGTAGGATCGAAAAGTAAATTCAAGTATCATTTTTGCATTGTAGGAAAATGGGCCCTAAATCAGCGTTTTTGGACGTCTCGCACATGTGGAAGCAGTTGGAATTAAAACAAAAATTGAATGCATTTTTAATTTGTGCAAAAACTTTTTTTAAACTGATGATATCCCAAATACAAAGAAATTTTATTCTTTTCTGACGTTAGGCAAAACGATATTAAGTCAAAAAATGCATTTTGAGTTTTTGATTGGATTTAACTATATTTTTTCTTCTTCTCTTTCGTTTGGTATCAATAACTTAGGTCTAGGACAACTGCTTCCCATCGTAATCATTTGCTCTTTAGGCCATAAGTCAGAAAAATGCATATTTGCATTACGACCTTTTTGCCTAGCTTCTCAAGATTTATATTTTAATAAACTTACCCTATTCCCGCAATATTTTCCATGATTTGTATTACGTTGAAGACTTTGTTCTTCTGATATTTCCAAAGAATCATAATCGCATCTGTCTGAATATTCTATTTCAAAGTGTAAAAATTTTACTTTAACACTACTCTCTGGATCCGATTGTATACGCCAATCACAATACATATTACGCTTGTAAGAGCGAGAACCAAAACGAGGATGAGAATAGAATATTTGAGAGCGATTTGTGGCTCTAAGATAGCCACCGCATTCTGAAACAAAAATATAAGAAAAACAAAGATGTTAATTTGGAACTATTTAATATTTTTCTCAATTTTGTATCTTACCTGTTGAATAGGCTGCTTGGAATCCCTTTCGCTGTAGTCCAGCATCAGTTTTTAATACCATAAACATATCGTTGGTTGATGCTACTACAACATAAGGTTCTCTGCCACCACAATAGACACCCAATGTGGAACTATTCTCTGATTTTCCATCATGTATGGCCACATAATCATAAATACATTCTTGATGATTTTCCAATTGAAATTTTCTGAATGTCAATTGTACCCGATGACCCAGCACTGTGTGAAAATGCCAATAACAATAGATGTTGCGTGGATAATCCTCGGGATATCTAGGACTTGCTATCACACCATACGGATTTGTTATTTCAAATTTACACTTGGTCTCGGTACAATTATGACGATTTTCATGCAGAGTGTAACCATTGCGACAGCTACAAATGTAAGAACCAAACGTGTTCCGACAATGCTGTTGACAACCCCCATTGTTAATGCTACATTCATCGGCATCTGAAATAAAAATTTTAAAGGATTATTATATTAATTGTTAAATTGGTTTGGATATTCTCTTGAGGGCGTTGTAAGGCTAAAAAGTGTAAATAATTTAAAAATAAAGTCTAGCAAAGATTGATATTAAAATTTCGGCAAATTAAAAATATCTCATTTTGGTACAAGCACAATTGAAACACTTAATTTGGTAAACAACATGGAATGGAACAGGGAATCCGTGGAATTAGATCATTTAACACAGCGAACAGATTAAAATGGAGCTAGCATTTTTCAAACCGGGACTTGAATTATCGATTTTATTTAATATTTTTCCAAATTCAATGCTTTATTTTCCTTTGAAGCCAATTTTTTTTTTCTTTGGATCTTAGCACTATTAACATATGGAGAGCTTATTGTAAAAACTTGATAAGCCACATTTGCTATTTTATGGATTTTCGTTGTTTTCTATGCATCCATTGATTAATATATAATCCCAGTAAAAAAACGCTGCTTACCAGCAAGCAGGTTTGTAAGGGAGTAAGCCAAATAGAATCCCTTACAAATCTGCTTACATATGCCATGATTTTTATATGGCGAATTCCCACTTGGAAGCATTACTTTTGGGCAAAATAAGCGCTGGTTTTAGCGCTTACAAAAAGCTGTGATTTCATGGCTTTCAGTAAAATCATATTTCATGTCTACATTATTACGATTATAAGTAATAATATAAATAATATATAATTTATTTTACATAAAAGTCTACAGACATTAATTTTAGACATAATATAATAATTTTGTTTAACCGCACCTCGTGGTAGCTCTTCAGGAACAGTGAAACGACTAATTATTTTTTTAACATACTCGAAAACACCAAACACAATCGGAAATCACTCGGGAAAACTGGTTAAGATCGTTTATAATCTACGACATGAAACTTTCTGCATTACAACCTGCATCCTCGTAAGGGATTAACGTAAGCTGCTTACAACCTGCGTCATTGTAAGGGAAAACAGTAAGCTCAACAAAATTTTTTGTTTATTTTTATACGAACAACATAATAGTAAGCACTTACTTCAGCGCATTTGTTTAATCCTGCTTCTAAAAACACGAAAATTTTTTACTGGGATAGAAGTCTTGCTTAAACACTTATTGCAAGTACCGGGAGCATAAAGGTCCTACATAAGTTATATTGGTTGAATTTTTTTAACCTTTAAAAGGCGAAAACAAACTAAAAATAAAATGTGGCTTATTAAGTTTTTACAATAAGCCCTTCGTATGTAAATATGTTTACTGGAAAGTTTAGTTTGGTTTTGATGCTCAAATAAATGGTGTTTTTTATACAGGTATAAAACTTTAAGTTGGAAACACTTTTTTAACTGGTGGCCATTTTGTTAGCTGTCAAGTGATTTATGTTAAGTTTGGTTTGGCATTGCAACATGAATAGGCTGACGACTGAACAACGCTTCCAAATTCTACAAATTTATTTTGAATTCATGGTTCTGTTCGAAATTTTTATAAGCGAATTTTGTTTAGGGATGAAGCTCACTTTTGGTTAAATGGATACGTCAATAAACAAAACTGTCGTATTTGGAGTGATGAGACACCATTGCATCCAGAAAAACTGAGTGTTTAACGATGCTGGTCAGAACGTTACAGTCAATTATGACCGCTATAGAACCATGATTACTGACTTTTTCATTTATCAATTGAACAGCTGTGATGTGCAGGAGCTGTGGTTTCAACAAGGCGGCGCAACATGTCACACAGCTCGTGCCACAATTGATTTATTGAAGGAAACGTTTGGTAAACGCATAGTTTCATGTTTCGGACCCGTGAATTATCCAAGATCGTGCGATTTAACGCCGCTGGACTATTTTCTGCGGGGTTATGTGAAGTCGCTAGTCTACGCCGATTAGCCCGAAACGATTGACCACTTGGACGACACAAATGTTGGAAAAAGTCATCGAAAATTGGACCTCCAGATTAGACTACGTTCCGATCCAGCCGTGGCGGTCATATGCCAGATGTCATATTTAAATTATAATGCCAGAAGATTATCTTTCGAATAAAGTAAATTTCATGTCAATTTAAAAAATTCATCTTTGTTGTATTCCATTTCAAAGTTCTTTGCCTCTATAAAAAACACCCTTTATTTGCAGTATGTGCATTTGTTGTATTACACTTTGTAAAAACAAACATATATCCCAACAAAGATTGTTTGTATGAGAAGAGCCGTGGTAGGCTAATTGTTCAAAAATGTTTTAATTTTTGTATTAGAAATACAAAAATTTTTTTTCGGACTTTCTGTATTTTCATATATTTAGTTAGAATACTGTTCCACCTCAAGTCCAATATGATATTTTCATATTGAATTTTATATGTTGCCTTTCAAAAAGTTTAATCACTTTCATGATAGACAATGCAATTGTTTTATTGGCATACCCTTAATCTTCTGTCGTCCGCAAAAAACTGAAGATTTGGGTAATGCCAACGAAACAATTGTGTTGTCTATCATGAAAGTGATCAAACTTTTTGAAAAACAACAAATAACATTCAGTATGACAATATCATACTAGGGTTTTGATTTGAGGTAGAACAATATTCTATCTAAATATATGAAAATATTGAAAGTCCGAAAAAACAGTTTTTGTATTTTTAATACAAATATTAAAACATATTTGAAAATAAAATTCTTTTAAATATTTTACGATGAAAATGAATTCAAGTTCGAGGCCATACTCTATATTTCTTTATTAGGATATTGTCCTAACAAATAATTTATAGAGTTTTTGTTTTAAAATTTATTAATTGACCACTTTCAGGAATGTGTTGATAGATCTATTTCGGAAATATTCTAGGTTCCCATCATCAGAAAACGTTTTGAAAGAAATGACAATCCCATACAAACATCAAACATTCATATAACCTAGTTATCCCACTAGAAGAGAATTAATATATGAGCTCGAAGTTAAAGATTATAACCATTGATCATTGGACAATTTAAGGTCGAAAAAACATAATTTTTATTTTTAATAAAAATTATATCAAACTTTTAAAGGTTTGACTTTAAAATTTTAAAAAATTGAGACCAAAAGTTTGTTTTTCGATCTTTTATCATAAATTATAATTTGAGCAAGATTTTTCAAGTACAAGATAATTTTTTTTTTTTTTTTAACAAAAAACCGTGTATTGTTTATTTATTAATTAATAATGTCTTCATCCGCTAATTTAATGCTGACTTTATCTACACTGATAATAATTCATGCATAAAATTACCAATAAATGTCTAAATAACAAAAGCGTTCGTAAAATAAACCAATATTTGTTTCATTATTTTCGTATTTTTAGTATGGATTATTATGAGTGGGTTGGGCGATTAGTATGGAAGGGAAAAAATCTTAATGGTCGCTTCGCGTTTCTGATTCTTGGGATTGTACTGAGCAAAAAAGTCCACTAGACCATACGTCTACGGTGAAAATCGAGCTTCCACATTTTGACTTTACGGCAAAAAAGCTCTATTTTGAAATTAAAAATTAACCCCTTAAACCCCAACCCACAAATATGATTGATGCATTAAATTGCTAGAGAATCTTCCAGAGAAGAGATTGATACCATAATCTTGGATAAGCTACTCCTACTTCCTAAAATATGTCCATCCCACACATTGTTACTTTCACAAAATACAGCTAAAAAGACAAAATGTGGAAGCTCGATTTTCACCGTAGACGTATGGTCTAGTGGACTTTTTCGTTCAGTACAATCCCAAGAATCAGAAACACGAAGCGGCCATTAAGATGTTCAAATCGCCCCACCCTAGTGTACATGTTTCATTTAGCGTCACCGAAAGTCCTCAGAGGAAAATGTAGAAGAGGTAGATAATTTACCCCAATTATAATTTAAAAAGGAAAAAGATGAACGCTTTCCAGTATTGCTTTATTTACTTGATGAGAAGTAAAAAACTTAATTCAATTCAAAAAATTCAATACAATTCTTCTAATTTTGCTTTTAACTTCTCATAAAGTAACTAAAATAAAACGCAACTTATATCGAGATTCGCGTCGATATCTTTTTTAACTAATTTTTGTATGTCGAACACGAATAATAACTTTAAAAGAACTTTCGGCGCAAATCGAGTTTAGTTTTTTATATAGTAAAATATCTATTTAATACAATTTTTGAAAACTGTGAAGGGAAAGAAAAATTTGGATACCAGATTTGGAATCGGGAGATAAAAGCTTTTTATAACTCAAATCGAAAAAAAAAATTACATAAATATCAACACTAACAAAACAAACACAAATCTATATAAAACCATTCTCAATATCTCGATGCTTCTTTCTGAAGGCTTGAAAGATTGGACCATTTGATTCCCCATGTCCTTCTAAATGCGTTCGAGAAAATATGTACCAAAAATTATGAAAAAAAATGTTCATATGATTCAACTTTGGGGGTCACCATTAGGGTGTCCCATTCAAAAAAAAATTTTGGGGATCATTCTTAATTTGAATACTCATAAGGCTAAGAATTTTTGAGAATTTTTTCAGATTTTTCGGAGGTGGTTTAGAGGTCGCGCAAATCGATTTTTTACCAAAAATCGAGCTTTTTGGGCTTTTTTTGGAATTTAGCTTGAAAATTGGTAAAAAATCGATATTTCTTCAGCTTCTCAGTCAATATTCTTTAAGAAAATTTTCCGATCTTTAATTTTATGTGCATAAATAAAAAGTTTCGGCAATGATTTTGCACATTTTGACAATTTAATAACTGTTTTTCGTAAATTTTCAACAAATATGGAAAAGAATGCTTTATAACTTTTAAAATTTGTATAAAGGCTAAAAAAACTAATGATGCAGTTTAATAGATTATTAAGTTTTAAATTAATTAGCAGAAAAAAAAATAAATTTTCTCTCACCGTTCTCGAGTTATACCCTTTTAAAGCTTTGTACACATTGTATGAAATGTATAATACTATAAGGTGTGAACTAGGTTTACATTGGTTTAAACTTTAAATAATTGGATTTAGAAAATGTTTTTACAAATAAAATAATAGTTACTTACCACTCATACATAACAATTATATTAAAAACAAAGAAAAATAGATTTGTTATAAATCATTTATTAGAGTTCTTGCGATGCTCTCTACCCCCTGCAGTAAACTCTGAAAGTCTGTTTCAGAAGTTGTGATATTGATATAACTATTAGCCAAGGCCAAACCACGTTCTGCGACATCATTTACAACTTGCAATTGTTGAACTTTGTGTTTTGCTTCCTGAAATGATTTGTTGCTTTCCCATTTTTCTGGATCCGTTTGTAAAAAATCAGTAGAATTGTTGCAGGCTTCAAAAAAAGTTAGGCTGGCTTTTGTAATAAAACACTGAATTTGTTTATTTTCAATCATGTCTTCTGTTAAATTTCCTTTCACTAATTCGTTGTTATTACTTGGTTCATGTAGATTTCTAAGCATTAAACGCAAAGTTTTGGTATCTATACGTTCATCAAAAAACGATAAGGCAGCCAACTTCTCGGAAAGGTACCACTGATGACCCAGAAAGGTTTTCAGAGTCTCGCGTGCAACTTTTTCATTAAAGCGTTTGTAATTATACAATTGTTTCAAAAGTCTAAGGTCATTGAGAGGAGCGTATCGGGGACACTGGCATAGGTACCAATTTTTAATATATACTCTTAAAATAAATGAGGTAAACTCCAGCAAAGCATCAATTTTTGAATTTTGAATGAAAGGTTGAATGAAAGGTTTCGAAAAATACATATTTTTAGAGAGTATATAATTTTCATCATCCAGTGAGCATTTTAATTTGTGGGGATGTAATTTGATCCTCAATATTAAGGGCCTTAAACGCTGTTCCAGCAACTAGTTCCATCATATGATGGCGGCATGCCAAAAATATGAGGTCTTTTTTTACTTTTTGGCGAAGTAAAACGCAAGCCCCAATCCGCCGTCCTGTATTTTAGCTGGTTGTGTCCGCACACATAAATTGGACATATTCCGTTAGATTCCAAGATTTTAAGGTTTGAAATACTGCCTCGGCTTGGGCCTCTCCTATTCCTGATGAAAGTGGTACTACTCCCAGAAGCTTGGAGTCTGAATTACCAGTTACACTAATGGATAGCCGATAATTTTTATTCCTTTTGTTTTTTAAGTCAAGCATTATTTTTCCATCCCAATGTACCGTGTTATAATTTGAGGCAACAAACGATTTTTTAATTGAGTCTGCCACAATCAGCCGCTGCTTTTTACGTTCCCTCCAAATTTAACTCTTTGAGCATGCAGCTTTTGCGTTGCTCTGTCCGGAATCAGCGTAGGAATTCACAATGAGCGAAGCCTTACGGCAACTAATCCCGGTTCTGTCAAGGCTTGCACAAAGCTGGGATTTTTCCAATAAATCATGAATTTTAGTTCGAGCCATATCAGTGCCACCTAGTGATACCGGCTTTTTGGCTACTTTTTTTGCTGTCCACAACTTGACAACACTTAAAACTAAGCTTTGACATACAATAAATAAATTTTCAAATCTCATAATCTAAAGTTTACAACAAATCGGATGACCAAATCTTATAGTACTAAAAATTTCATACAAGGGGTGCAAAGCTTTAAAAGGGTATAACTCGAGAACGGTAAGAGAAAATTATATTTTTTTTTCTGCTAATTTATTTAAAACTTCATAATCTTTTAAACTGCATCATTAGTTTTTTAGTCTTCATACAAATTTTAAAAGTTATAAAGCATTCTTTTTCATATTTGTTGAAAATTTACAAAAACTGTTATATAATGTATCAAAATGTGCAAAATCCCTGACGAAACTTATTACTTATGCACATAAAATTAAAGATCGGAAAATTTTCTTTAAGAATATTTACTCAGAAGCCGAAAAATTACCGATTTTTTAGCAATTTTCAAGAATAATTCAATAAAAGCCCAAACAGCTCGATTTTTGGTACAAAATCGGTTTGCGCGACCTCTAAATCACTTCCGAAAAATCTGATAAAATTCTCAAAAATACTTTACCTTATGAGTATCCAAATTAGGAAAGATCTTCCGAGAAAATCCAAATTTTTATTTTTTTTGGGACAACCTAGTCACCATATTCAGCTCTAAGAACATATTTGTCGAAGAGGTTGTTGGTATGGTCTGAAAGCTACATAAGTCCTTTGTCGATATACATTAAACTCAGAAAAATTATTTGGAAAGTATGGCTAAGACAACAAAAACAATATATGGGACATATATCTAGTGTCCGACCGAACAGTTCGGCCAGAAAATACATTTGGTCTGTATTCGGTATTTTAAAGCATTATGGACAAATTTGGCGGATGAAAAAATGTTTATTGTACTGATTAGATTCTATTTTCAGTGTCAAATTTGAAGAAAAGTCTGTAGTTATGCAATGAATTCACTGTTCGGCCTCAGAAAGTTCGGCCAAATCGAAAATAGTTCGGCGGCCGAACTTTTAACTTTATAGCTAAACTTCGGCTGTTCTCTTAAATTTTATACACAAAATCGAATTAAATCGGCTCAACAAACATGTTTCCAATACCAAAATTTGTCATAATTGCCTCTAGATATCAAAAAACCGACAAAATATAGTTTTTTGGCCGAACTGTTCGGTCGGACACTACATATATCAACCATTGGTCGCCAAAGGGTTCGAAGATTTATTGAAGAATGTTAATGTTTAATTCTATAAAACTTTGTTTTTAATTGCCTTACCTATTTGAAATTGCGCTGAAAATCCAGTATGTTGTATCGATTTGTCCGAAAAGAATTCCATTCTTAAAATACTCTGTTCGGAGTTGATCAAAGGCGGTATTTCTTGACCACAATAAACACCAATTTTTTTAAGTCTATTATCTCTTAGTTTGGAATAAATTATTAAATAATCATAATTACATTCGGTGTATTGAAATTTAGTACCCTCCAAATCGAAATGGGTAAAATTTAAAAACACTGCATGATTTGCCGGTGCAACAACCTCCCAAACGCATTCTTTCGATATGGGATAAACATCAGGCCAAGAGGGAGAATTAACGACACCAGTTCCCACACTAGCATCTATTATACCACCACAGGCATCTGTAAATACAATAAAAAGAATTGGGAATGAAGTACATAAAATTAAAATAACAATGTAGTTATTTGTTACTGTTATCGTTTGTTATTACAAAACAACATTCATCGGTTCGCTTTCCTTTCATACAATATATTGTACATACATACCTTCACATGTTCGACCATTTGCCTGCAATTCATAGCCAGCAAAACAACCACATTGATAGCTGCCCAATGTATTAATGCATTCATGTTCACAGCCATGATTGGCAAATTTGCATTCATCGACTTCCTGCATGAATACAGCTGAAAAGCCAACTTTTTGCACTGAACCATCCGAAACAAATTTCAAATACATTTGATTACTATTTGTTCTGTGGCGAAATAAGAGCAATAAGAGAAATTATTACAATACAATAATATCATTTAAATGAAAAACAAACTTGGTTTATACCAGGCGCGGATCCAGAAAAATGTTTTGGGAATGGGAAGTTAGAGTATTTCTTATTAACTTTTTGCTAATTCAATTCAATTTTTGTATTGGACATTTTAATATTTGTGGGAGGAAATGTCACATTTTTAATCTCCGCACCTGGTTTATACAAATAGTTATAATTCCTATTAAAGGATTTTACTTACTTTATATTTGGCGGTAATTTATAACCACAAAATATTCCAATTAATTCGGCATTCGAGTTATTACCATCACGTATTTCGACATAATCGTATATGCAATTGTCATGATTTTCCAATTCAAAAGATTGAAATTTCAAGGCCACTTGATGATTATCCGGTACGGTTATACGCCAAACACATTCTTTATCGGGAAAATATTCCAAAGGATAATTGGGTGAATCAATGCGACGATCTTCGGTTAAGAAAATATCACCGCCACAAACCACTAAAAAAAATTAATAAAAAAAAATAAAGGAATTTAATTATAATTTTGTAAAATTGGCGAATCATCTATAAAGTTTCACTGGAACTCGTTAAATAAAATTTTTCATTAACCCTTTCACTACCGACTTTTTGTTTGTGGATATATTTATATGTTGACTTCTTGTTAGAAGCCATTAAATTATAAAGAAAAAGGTTTACATGCATGCCCTCAACCTCATACACACCAACAAATGGATCCGAAATAGGCCCATTTTTATTTAGTTAAAGCTACATTAATTTATAGATCGCATTGTATTAATCTTATGTCAAAAAATGTATTACACCACCAAAATATATAAAAATACACTCAAAAAATTGTTTGTCACATATTTGAATTAAAAAGTAATCCGCGATTATTTTGGAAAACACGCTTTTTTGCAATTTTTATAATATTTATTGGGTTTAATATGGTTACTCTTTTGCAGGAAACCATAATAAATACTTTAAAATTTGCAAAATTAAAAACTTATGTAAGGTGCTTTTTAAGATTACGAAAGTGTTGTTTACTCGATAAAAGTTCTTAACATTTTTAAATGCTTTTTCGATTTTAGTATTAAGCTCGTTAAAGTATTTTTTTTTTTTTAAGGGAAGCAACTCTCAGGAAATTCTTCCTATTAATTAATGTGGTGTAAAATGATATGCGAACACCAAAGGCGGGCGCTGCGATAGAAAACTAATATATAATATTTTTCTAAATTGTTGTTGTCGTCACCGGGGATTAAACCCAGGACCATCTGTGTAACAGTGACATCCCTTTTTGACACGGAGGTGCTGTTTACTTAGCAGCTTGGTTCACGCAATACCCCAGAAAAAATACAAAATACGTTCCTTATAAGTATGTGATGTTTGTATACCATTAATGGTGTTCTGACATCAATCTGTAAAATAGCACCATTTTTTAAATACTCTTCTCAAAACTCAATTAAATTAAACGACGTAAATAACCAAAATGCAAAAGTTAAAAAATCGAAAAATTAGGTCCCATACAACTTTTCACCAATCATCGATATGGAAATTACTTTTTTAGTAAATGTGTTGGTGTTGGTTTTGATCTAAAAGTTAAAAACTAAGAGCAAAAAAGTAAAATTAATGAAAAAACACTTGCAAGTTTGAAGCATTTTTTTTTAATTTTTCGACTTTTAAATGACATTAAGTGAAGACTTTTCAACGTTAAACTTTGCATGCCCTAGTTTTTAATTATAGTCTACCTAACCCTGTCCATCGTATCCCTTAATTAAAAAGACTAACATAAATATGAGACATCTAAAGTCAGTTTAAGCAGGTATCGAACATTATTGAAATCTCTCATATCTTTCTATAACAAACATAACCTTTGTATGCTGAATCCAAATCTGGCAAACATTTTTTCTCATATGCAGTTTATAAAATATCGCGATTTTTATATTTACATCGTTCATCCAATTTTTTTCGTATATTTTGCTTAATTTTTCGAAAATTTATCACACTGGAATTGCAAGGAAGTTGAAAATTGTCTCTTTTTTAGTTATATCATTATAAATTTTCAAATTTAAAAATTTTATCATTGTGCATTAACTAGACTTTGCAAAGAATAAATTTTTATATCCTACTTTTTCTAGAACCTGTCTTTGTAATGCACTAAAAAAAAAAGTCAGTAAAGTCAGCAACATTTTTGCGGCAGGATCCTTGCGGAAAAATTGCTAATACACAGTGTAGAAACTTTAATGTTATGTCATTACTTTTCTCACTACCAGTAATGACACCACATTACTCTCTACATTACTTTGACACAAATAATAAGGAATTACTAATAACTAGTTAATTTTTCCATTATTTCAATACAAAAAATAATGCGTTTTAAATATATAGTAATGCTCTATACAAATTTTGAAAATAATTTTTTAGACTCATTATTTTTGGACTTCTAGTAAGTATATATATAACTACTTATTTTTGATTTTTTGTAAGCTGGAAAGTAATAACATTTTGTGCAAGCAAGTCCTTATGTTTTAAGTATAACATGTTCAGTTCAGATGCTAGATCGGTTGAATGACAACCTGGAGGCCGGGTTCAAATGGGCACATTTTATTAAAAAACATTTTTGAATAAAAAAAATATTTTTTTTATCAAATTTAGTATTTTTTGAATCCATTCTTACACTCATTAGTTTTGTTGGTAATCATATAGGTAACCACATATTTTTAGTAATGAGTTTTGTAAACTTATAAAAATAAACCTGTAAAAAAGGCAAAAAGTGTTACTAAAAATTAGTAAAAAAAATGAGCTTGCAGAAAAAACTGCTAAAATAAAAAGATTTTTTTTTAATATATATTAGTAATATAAGAATAGCAAAAAAAAATCTGTTGAATTTACAAATGTTTATTTATGTTGGAGCTAGTTAATTGAAAGTAACAATATAATTTTCTAAAATCAGCAAAAACATTAACCAGACATTAGTAGACAAAAAAAAATCATTAAAAAGTGTGAAATTTTTAATGTTTTTTTTAATTTTTTTTAATGCGAATAATGCGAAGTCTGCCCTTATGAAATCAGCAATCTACAATTTTTTAGCAAAAACTTTTGTAGATTTTAGAATTTTGGCATTCTACTTAATTTGAGGTAAATATAGCATAAATTTTGTAAATATTACAGTTTTTTCTTTGCTATATTGAGTTTACAAATATTTAGTAAAAGTTTTGCTAATTTAGCAGAGTAAAATGCTATTTTCAATTAAATCGCATTCACATCGAATATAACTCTAAGTTTGTAAAGATAACAGATTTATTTTTGCTGTTCATATTTTATGAATATTTAGTAAAATAATTTGCTAAATTCAGCAGTCTTTCTGCAACGTAATTTTTGACTAATTTTTAGTAGCTTTTTCTGCTAGTTTTACAGGTTTATTTCCATGAGTGTAATGATAATTGCAAGTACTTGCCATTACCAAATATGTACTTATGTAACCACTTATATGGTAATGTTTTTCTACACTAGGAGGTACTACCAATTTTTGCTGACGAAACTAACCCACCTGGTGGGTCAGGCGTATGTGCCCCATAATCAGCCGGTTACATAATTTTATATGTTTCTTACACATTTTAGAAATGAATTCTAAAAAATCGTGTTAATATTATAAATTAATGTCAACGCTTCGACATCTTAAAGGATATTTTTTATAAAACACAAGTTATCCCAAATATACTAACTCTATATTATTATTATTTTTGCAACCAAAAAAACATAAAAACATGTCTATCCTCGACCATGGGTAAAGTACAAGTGTAAAATTTGGTGACTTGAAAGATGATCAATTAACACAGGAGTGCCGAAAAGTTCCTTATGGAAGAACAAACACCAATACATTTAAAGAAAAACTAATTTTTATTCAAAATTTTTTGTAAAAACCAATACATACAATACAATACATACAAAGAAAAAAATATTTCAATGTTTACCAGCAAAGCATACGAAAGTGTTGTTGCTTTGCGCTTGCGTGTATACAGTGAAGAACGACAAAAAAACTAATAAGACAAAGTTGTTTGTGTATTTCGTATTGCTAGTGCTGAGCGCTCTATATGTGTATTAAAACACACAGCCTATAGCTAAGTGTTTTTACAGAAACAATTGAGTACCAAGCGCATAGGCCGTGGGCACCCCTGAATTAGTACATAAATTATGGGAAAGAACATTTTAATAACTCTTTTAAATACAGCGAAAATCGGGGGTGACATATGCGTCCCATTGGCGAAACCTCCCCCTTCTATCATACTTTAACTAGAAAACAATACAATTTTTAAAACAATTTTAAATTCTTCATACAAAAATTATGTTTTTTTTTTTTAAATGTTCTTAAGCTACTTTGAAAACTCATTGACTATAAATCAACAATTATTTCATTTTTGCTTAATAGTCTGAAACTAATATTGAAATTTTTGCCTATCATTGCTATTTCTCCACCAAAAATACATTCCGACCACAACAGACGCGGATCCAGGAAAAGGTTTTGAGGGGGGAACTTAGAGTATTTTTAATTAATTTTTTAATCTTTTTTTACATTTTTGTATTGAAAAATATAATTTGGGGGGGATTCCCATTCCCCCACCCCCTTGAAACCGCTCCTGGAACACAACAAGCTAACAGTAACAGAAACATTAAAGAACGTTATTAACAGCCGCGTTTAGAAAAAGGCTTGTGCTATAATTTGTGAATGCGGGAAAATCGCTTACATGAAAAATGTCACCAATACACATAAACTTCTACTGCGTCGAGCATAATAACGTTATCATTATGAGGTGGGTGGGTGGGTGATAAAAGCCACCTGTTTTTCTTCTACTAACAAAATGTTTAATTTAATGATTCATCACAAGAACGAAACAAAAATGGTGATATATAATTTATGAAACAACAAAATAGTTACAAACAATATTTTTTGTTAGCTTGTAATAAATTTATTAATTTTCAGTGGGAAACTTACCCTCAAAGTCGGCTATAAAACCACGAAACCCTTTAATACTACGTCGATTAACGTAACTAATCAGCATGCGACTGGAATCACTTTTTATGGTTACAGATGTATGATTCCCACACAAACGTTGGATAACAGGTGATTTATGCCAATAACCATCACGTACTTCAATATAGTCATCAGTACAATCAGTTGAGGTAAATAAATTCTATGAATTGAATAGAAAAATTACAAAAATTAATTATGTAAATAGTTAATTGAGTTTTACAAGTATTTTAGGAAATCATAAGCCACAAGAAAAAATATATCTTAGTAATATATCTGAGAACAAAAACTTGGAAAATCCTAATAGGAAGGTAAAAATTGAAGTGTTTGTAAATTTTCACTATTCAATAAAATAATTATAAATATGCATAAATAAATGATTTTTTGGAATTAAATTGACTTTTGAATCAACAATGTAAAAATTTATGTCTGAATTTATGATTTTCTGTAAGCAATCCCACAATTTCCAAAAATTTGCTGCCATATCTACATTTAAAGAGGGGATTGTAAGAGACTTACCCGATAAATTACGTATATTTTGGAGTATCTACAACCGCTTCCGCTATATTTTTAACAGGGGGTTTAAATTGATATTTCTCTTAAAAATGTGGCAACTTCAGAAGCGGCTGGGGGGAAAAGTATATACTAATCAAAATTATTTTAACACAACTCGCTTTTATATAAAAAGACCTTTCACAATAGTATGCCCACTTTATATGTTCAGAAAGAAAATATATGTCTGGGGAAAAAATCGCAAAAATTTTAGTCTATTCCTACTTTAAACGAATTTAGTTTTTGAGTGGAACAAGGTATAATTATATAATTATATATATATTATATAATTTCTCTTTTATTTAATTAGGATTTTTTTAGTTAAATAACTAATATTTAAAAAAAGAAATTGTTACCGATTTCGTCCCACTATTCGTAATAAAACTAAACCTGAGTCGGACTAAATTTGGAATTTCACATTTTCAAATGGGAATATCTCTTGAACTATTAGAGATTACGCACACGTGAATGCATGTTTTTTTAGTCTCTACTAGTAGATTACAAATTTGTTAATTTTTTGAAAATCGGATTAGAAGCAAATAACTCAAAATGTTATATGCAAAAAGTGAAAATCGGATTAGAAGCAAATAACTCAAAATGTTATATGCAAAAAGTTTCCAATTTTTTGTGATCATATTGCCGGCCTTGAGTGGTCTGGAAGGTGCAAAATCAAAACTTGAGCTCGATATTACGTCACTTATGCCTGTTCCTAATTTCATTGGAATCGAACTACTAAGTAAGTAATGGTGCGTAAGTCGAAGATCAATTTCTCGTTAATAAAAGAAATTAAAAAAATAATCTAAAAAAAAATTCAGCTTTTTAGTCGAAAATAGTAAGTCAAAATAAAATTTCTATACCTTACTAAAATAAAATTTTCATTTATCTACAACTTGTCGTTGACGACAACATAAATTTAGAAAAATAATATATATGAGTTTTCTATCCCTAATATGTATCGCAGCGCCTGCCTTCGGTATTCCCATAGCACTTAATACCGCCGAAGTACTCAGGGCTATGAATCAAAAAGCGTCAATAAGTTCGCCAACTCTCCATCAGGTGGCGAGCAATAACTGTTGTAGACTTATCATCTCGCGCAATAACATTGTTGTCATGTTATAAACCCTTCATCTTTTCCCACCTTTCACGTCTACTCTATCCCCTATCCAAAGAATGCAACACATTAACAAATAGGAAGAATTTCCTGAGTGTTGCTTCTCTTTAAAAAAAAGTCCTAATTTGATTCACGCTAATATGTGTTTTGTGTAATTTAATCTACCAAATTGAATTTTCAATTATTTACCGAAACTTACCACTTGATGTAATTGTAATATGATTCTTTCACCATTTGTAGCCGTTATTCGCCATTCACATGATTCCACCGACTTCTCAAATTCAGAATCAAAATCATTATCACCCCCACTGCCACTGCCTTCGACTTCATCTTGTAAATCATTACCACTTCCGGTCTTGTAACTGTAATGAGGTGCTAAAATTTGTCCAGAAGTTTGTTGAAATGTATGACCACACGATGCACATTTATAAAGTAGATTAGCCTGAGCTATATCACCTCTACTCAGTTTTAAACGTTGTCCGATTTCTATCTTCTCTTGATCTCGTACACCCAACGGTTGTATAGTATCCAAATAAACACTCTTCGAGAAAGTATTTCGTGCATAGTGCATTATAGAATTATAATCATAAGGTAAACCCAATGAGTCGACATCTTCTGGTGATAAAACATCAAAATTATATTCTTGACCCTTCATAATATTAGCCTTATTAATAATTATGTGTTTATCACGATCTGTTCTTGTATGCTCATGCCAAAACCCCACCACATGACCCAATTCATGGACTACAATACCAAATTTTTCACAATTACGACCTATGGATATGGCCTGACGACCATTACCTCTTTTGCCCACAAAAGAGCAGCAACTAGAATAAAAAATAAGAGAAAAAGTTATGTATTAAAAATTGTTGTACCAACACTTTTACATCCCTTCCACTTACCCGCAATTTTTGATGGTGAAATATATATAATTTGGATGTACTTTTGGATCTCTTTCAACAAATTTTATACATGTAAAGTTTTCCCAATGTCTCATCGCTTGTTTAAAGAGCGCCTTGTGGGCACCACTGAAAATATGATCGATCTCATATGGTATTACACCATAATCCCAAATACGTTCTTTTTTAGCCGTTACAGCACGTTTGGGACGATGCATTACATGCTCTTGACTGCTTTCGCTTATTAAAAGATCATTTTGCGGCATTAACATGGGCAAACTATGAAAAAAAAAAATTCAATGCAAAATGGTTTACAATTTCAAATTCACATAATTTTATTAAAATTTTCTTAAGATATCAAAATTAATATAACATAATTAATTTTATATAAAAATTACAATTTTTGCTTAATTAATCTAAGTACATTTTTTAAAAAATATTTTTTTTTTCTTTTTAGTTTAAACGACCTTAAGATCATTTATTTATTAATTATTTATTTCCAATATTTCGTCTCCACATTGGGTGACTTCTTCAGGGACCAAATATTACAATTTGAAAAAACTGAAGAAGTCACCCAATGGGGAGACGAAATATTGAAAATAAATTTTTAATAAATAAATGATCTTAAGCTCGTTTAAACTAAAAAGAATAAAATAAAAGAAGATCGAAGAAAACTTAACATATTTTTTTTTTTTCATTACAAATTTCGTAAAATTAACCTTATATTTATACTTCCAGCAAAACCTCGGTAATAGGTTGGTATAACGGAGCATGTTACCTGATAATAAGTTTGACTCCTTACCGTTGCATTACTTCGTAACGGTTGGCATTACTGGCTGTCCATGAGAATTCAAATGTTCAGATGCTTTTATAATAAAATTAGTTCGTTTCTACATAAAATTTAATATAATTAATTTTTTACCACAAATTTGACAATTTTAAAATAATATTCGATCTAAAAATTAAAGATTTAAATAACAACTCTTACTCTCTTAAACTCTTACAGGTAAGTGAGGATTAACCAAGGTAAGTAGTTACCTCGATAGACATGCCCTTGTTTAAATAATGTTGTTTGTAATAGAAAAGTAAGCAATTACCGACCTTAATTTCTTAGTCCCAAACTTATTACCGGGTGATAGAAAGGTTTGCTGGACTCATTAGTATTAATCCTTGATATCAGAATCATTCGCTTATTTAAGTTCCCATACAAAATTGATATCAGAACCCATATTTCCATACAAAATTTGCTTTAAATTTTTAAAAGAATAAAAATAGATTTTAGCTTTTTTGATCTAATCGGATTACGATTTCGTCCCAGTCATAATCACTGGGTATTATGACCAATTTCTGTAGCGATTTTTACTGAAATACCATCGATTTGTGTTGTGGAAATCTCTTACTTTTCAATGACAAAACTCGGTAGTTACGTTGTCTGTTTAATGTGAATACAGGAATTAATATGAACCTACTCTGTTGAAACTACAGTATTTTATCGGTAACCCTTAGACGCACGCAAGAGAATATACTTGCCCAAAGGTTTTTTGCAATTGTAATTGTTAACGTTATCGATAAAAAAAAAAATATTTGTAAATATAATTTGTAGAGGAGGGTTGGAGAAATAAAAATGTAGTGGGCGGTAAATATCTAAATGGTCCCCTAACACTCATATACGGGTAGAAAGAATTCTACCCTAATAAGGGTAGAAATGTTGAATACCCGGTTAAAAGAGTTCGAATATGCTCAAACATGTTCAAATATGTTCACATATGATAACACAGTAAGTATGTGAAAATTACACACCAAAACCCCGGGACACGTAAACTTAATTTTGGGTCGTACACTCAAAAAAAATAAGTTAGTACAAAAGTTAGTAAAACGTCTTGTAAATCAGGTATACTATTTTTTAGCAATTTTTTTTGCTAAAATCGTGTTTTCAGCTAAAATTTTTGTTATACTTATTCAGCACTTAACTGTTTTATACTAATGCTTTACTAATATACTAATGTTTTACTAATTAATTTTGCTAAAAAAAATTGTGCTGATAAGCACATTAATAGTGGCAACCAGATTGAAAGATATACGCAGAATGAAGCAGATGTCGCGGCATGTCAAGATGTAGTAGAGAAGAGGAAAATGTTAAAAAGTACAACTCTAATAAGACATATAAAAAAATCAACCATGGAAGACTTTTGTATCTGTTTTTCATACATAAAACAAAATTGAGGATTAAAACAACTTAAATTTTGCGTTGTCACCGGCTTGTGAAAATAATTGTCTATTAATAAAATAAAATACAAAAGAAAATATTTAAATTTAATATGTATTTCTATAATAAATGTTAATAGATTAATAATCTAGTGTGGTCAAATTGCAAACAAACATATACAGACATGTAGACAGAATAAAGCGAAAGACAAAGACACACATCTTAGTATGGTTCCTTTTTCTTATTGCAAAAAAGGGTTTTTTTTTCGTTTCGTTTGTTTTTGTTTATTTTTCGTTTCGTTTCTATAATTATCTTCGGCAGTTGCGTGCTTTAAAAGAAAGCATCATTTAGACAACCATTGATGTAAGTAGTTGAAAGAAAATTTTTGTTATGTTATATATATTTATTTCTATATATTTTCAGATATTAAATTAATTCATGACATCAATGTGGGAAAATGAAAATTTTTATATTTCGTAATTATTGTAAATTATTTTTAAAAGAATCACAAAAATATGTTTTATGATTTTCAGCAAATATATTAACTAAATTACAATTTTTTTACAACTTTTTAGCGTTTTTTTAGTCTACTAAAATTCAGCAAAAAATTTATTAATTTTTACCAACGCTTTGTTATTTCTAATCTACTAAGTGTTAGCAAAACTCTTGCTGAATCTACTAATTTTGTTGCTAAAAATCAGCTCGCTGATTTTCAGCAACAGATTTTGCTGACATTAGCAATTTTTTTGCTAGCACCCTCCTGACTAAAATTTTGCTGACTCAGCTAAATTTTTTGCTGACTTTACAAACTTTTTTTTAAAGTGTATAATCCAGTGGTATACACCGTTTTAATAGGTTAGCTCAAAATAAAAAATTATTTCAATTTAAAGTTTGCATTGACTCAAGCTATTTTTTGAGTGTATTTTAAGTAAAAGACATAAAAATCTTTTTTGAAATGGCTTTATTTATTGTTTATTTGTCTAAACTAAACTTAAGTCTAACAATGGTGACCGTAAATTTTTGGGACGATACAATTCATTTATATACAATCCGAAACGTCAGGGCAATTACCTTTGACTTATACTGACATCTGTTAGTTCAGTGTCATATGGTTCGAATCTTTAAATTTCATTAGAAAACATCGTCTCAAAAGAAACGGACATCTTTGTTAGCTTTCAGTTTCGACATATTAACAACAAATAAAGTAATTTCAAAAGAGATTTCGATACATTTTACTTAAAATACACTAAAAAAGCCTTGCTAAAAATTAATAAATTTTTTGCTGAATTTTAGTAGCCTAAAAAAAACGCAAAAAAATTGTAATTTAGTTAATATATTTGCTGAAAATCATAAAATATATTTTTGTGATTCTTTTAAAAATAATTTACAATAATTACGAAATATAAAAATTTTAATTTTCCCACATTGACGACATGAATTAATTTAATATCTGAAAATATATAGAAATAAATATATATAACATAACAAAAATTTTCTTTCAACTACTTCCATCAATGGTTGTCTAAATGATGCTTTCTTTTAAAGGACGCAACTGCCGAAGATAATTATAGAAACGAAACGAAAAAATAAACAAAAACAAACGAAACGAAAAAAACCCTTTTTTGCAATAAGAATAAGGAACCATAAAAATCTACCTAAGATGTGTGTCTTTGTCTTTCGCTTTACTCTGTCTACATGTCTGTATATGTTTGTTTGCAATTTGACCACACTAGATTATTAATCTATAAACATTTAGTTTAGAAATACATATTAAATTTAAATATTTTATTTTGTCTTTTATTTAATTAAAAGACAATTATTTTCACAAGCCGGTGACAACGCAAAATTTAAGTTGTTTTAATCCTCAATTTTGTTTTATGTATGAAAAACAGATACAAAAGTCTTCCATGGTTGATTTTTTTATATGTCTTATTAGAGTTGTACTTTTTAGTATCATTTTCCTCTTCTCTACTACATCTTGACATGGCGCGACATCTGCTTCATTCTGCGTAAATCTTTCAATCTGGTTGTCGTTCACACTATTAATGTGCTTATCAGCACAATTTTTTTTTAGCAAAATTAATTAGTAAAACATTAGTATATTAGTAAAGCATTAGTATAAAACAGTTAAGTGCTGAATAAGTATAACAAAAATTTTAGCTGAAAACACGATTTTAGCAAAAAAAATTGTTAAAAAATAATATACCTGATTTACAAGACGTTTTACTAACTTTTGTACTAACTTATTTTTTGAGTGTATAAGCAGTGTCAATTGTCCTACAATTACCAATCCTGAGACTGGTAAAGGGAGGACCTACCACTTAACCAGAATGCTTATTTACAAAAAATTTTACCGATTGGAAGCTGTTTAGTTTTCGTTTATTTTACACGACATGGCCCGTTTGCGACAGTCTTGTGGCATGCCTATCTTTGGTTAGTCCTGTGCCATGCCAATATTTATATGTACCATATGTAGTTAGATATGCTCGGAAGTTTTTATATATGATTAGAAATGGTTTTATAGAAAATCATATAAAATTTTATACAGCACCATGTTAAAAATATTTTCTAAGTTCATTTATATATAATTCAGTATAGCTCCGTGTAAAAGAAAAAATTCTAAGTTCATTTAAATATAATTAAGTATTCCTCATATAAAAAAATTGCAAGTTTTTTTATAAACAATGACTTAAAGTTTTATTTTTTTTTAATTTTGATCTTCATTATAACTAACTCATTATGGAATACCATTTGCACTATAAAAGAATGTTATTCTTATTGTTCTTGATATGATATTAATCAAATACACTAAACTAAACTAATTGATGTATGGATATTACCATATAGAAATAATGCGGAGACAAATTTCGTAACGTATTGGCGAATTTAAAACGAAATGAGGATGGCAAATCTATATTTTGCTATTTCGTTTAGTTTTTTAATGGCTTATTTTAAGTATTCCCTTCTAAAAACTTATTTTTATCATTTTAAACAGTCGAGGCCCTTTACCCTATATGACAGTAAAAATTTAATTTTTTAATTTTAAAAATTTGATTTTTTGAATTCAAAAATTAGTTAGTAATTAATGTTCGTATATTTTTAAAATTTATAATTAAATTTTCTTAAATTTTTTTGATTTTTTTTTTTATTCCATAAAAACCTAAGCTAACAATTTTTATTTTTAACCAATTTTAAATTTAAGTTTTTGTATGTGATATAAAAATAAAGACCTAATGAATTAAATAAAATCAATTCATATTTATATGAAGCGTATAATTATATACGCAAAATTGTATATAAAACTATAAAATTATGTCTTTCCACATCAAATTAGATATGATTATATCGGATCAAAATTGGTATAAAATTTTATATAATTTGATATAACATATCACATCCGATATAATTTTATCAGCCTTTTTTCGTACCATAACATATCTCACGGTTATATGCAATGGGATATCAGTATACATCACATCATAATTTTTTTTTACTCGGGATACTAGAAAAATGAACATACATTTCCACATATGGTCATATATTATTTTATATGGTCATTCGTATACGTTAATAAATAACATATTTTTTATTTTTAACGAGCTTCCAACCTCCGTATATATACAAAAATAAAGCAAATCAAACATATTAGCTAGGTTGATACTAGTATTTCGATCTGGCTAAAGATCTCATCAGAGCCCGAAGTTTTAGAAAAGTTAGAGCCTCCATAATAGGCAGAACTTTAACAAAAAACCAATTAATCATAAATTTTGCTTCATTCTTGTCTTGTTTGTAATCAAACACGTGGTTAGCGGTCTTTTCCTAACAAGCATCATGACGTTACTAATCTTTGGAGCCAAAAATGTTCTATTTATATAAATCATTTTTAGTTTTTACTCTGGCTCAAGTAATATTTTTTACAGTTTTGTTAGTTTTTTGTTTTTATACAAAATCGAGATTATTTTTATGTTATTTTTAATTTTTAACGAGCTTCCAACAAAAATAAATCAAATCAAATTTTTTGTTATTTTTTTTATGTATTTAAAAAAACTGTTTGGTCAATGGTGATAATCTATTACTTCGAGCTCATATAATATATATTAGTTTTCATGTAGTGAGTAAAGTAGTTTATATGAATGTTTGATGTTTGGCATGGGATTGTTACCTCTTTCAAAACGAGTTCTGATGATGGGAACTTAGAAAATTCCCGAAATAGATCTATCAACACATTCCTGAATGTGGTCAATTAATAAATTTGAAAACAAAACTCTATAGATTATTTGTTAGGACAATATCATAATAAAGAAATATAGAGTATTGCCTCGAACTTGAATAATTTTCATTGCACAATTAAAGGTCGGAGAAACATAATTTTTATTTTTATTTTTAACAAAAATTATATCAAACTTGTTAAAAAAAACTGTTTTAATAAAATAGCAATATTATTTGAAAAGGAAAATCTACGATTTCAGATTTAAAAAATTAAAAATTTCAAGAATTCTCTTTTTGGCTGCCAAACTTTTAGCAAAATCGGTTTTTTTCCTTTAACTTGACATTCATAGTCGCAATAAATCGCTTCAACAAACATTTTTCCGCACAGAGAGCATTCTGTTCTGCAAAAAAAGAAATCTTTCAGTAAATCAATGAAACTTTTCTTCACAAAATAAACGAAATTAATGAAAAGTTTCATATATTTTTAAAACCAGGTTTTTTAATGAAACTTCTTCATTGAAGGTAAGAAAATTTATGTAAATAAATTATATGTCTTCATACAATTTTCTGAAAACTTGCCTTAACTTATTTTAGTGAAAAGGTTAAGTAGACGAAATCCTGTGCAATTTAATTGATATAATGCAAAAATTCTTTAATATCCTTCACATAACTCTCTCAGAGAAATATCGTGACTTGTCTACAATGCCTCCAATTACCAACAAATTATAAAATATGTTATTTGGCTATACTGTTCGGTCAGATACTACACTGAGAGAATTCTCTGCATTAATAAATGCATTTTTGAGTAGTAGCAACTAAAATTATATGAAAAATATCTTTTAATGAAGAAGTTTTATACTTTTTCGTTCACTTTATAAAAAAAATTAACTAAGTTTACTGAAAATTTTCATTATTTTTCGTGCACTAAATTTTGCTCTTTTTTTAGAATTTATCGTCAACAATCATAATTTTTTAGGCTGATGCGTTTATCATAAACCGCCGAAAATACTCTGCAATGTAAAAAAAATTTTCTCGATATTCTCAATCAAAAATACAGATTTTTACACAATTTGCCATTAACAACTTAATTTCTTTTAATAGTTATTAGAAAGCTTGACATATAAAAGTAGCATGCAGATTATGCAGAGTAATGAATAAACCCCAAATATTCTTGACATATACAAAACAAAAATGTTGATCAAAAATTGGAAAACTGGATCCGCGCCTGTTAATGTAACAGCATTTAATTATAATCATGTACTTAAAACAGTTCTAATAAAAATGTAAACTTAATGATGAAAGATTCATTTTAAATACAGGATATAAGAAATATAAGCTACGATAAATACTTTATATAAATTTGTTACCATTTAAAAGAAATTGTTTATTGCAAATACGCCGAAACGAAATTTTCTCATAAAAAAAAATATTAAAAACCTATAAAATATGAATATTTATGTATGACCCTATAAAATAATATATGATCACATATGACCATGTTTGACCATATATGATGAATTTCATATCAAAACCGATATTCGTTGAACCCGACCCCCTCAGAATTTGATGAAATTTTGCATGCAGCTACATTTTACCTATACAAACACAGCCTCATATTTAGAAATTGGATTTTTGAAAATATGTGGGCGTGGCAAGGTATCGAAGTTTTTGAAAAATCACGGTAACATGTACTTTCAAGCTGAGATTACTACGGAATGGATGAACCGATTTCAAAGATTTTGGTACTATTAGAAAGGTATTTCAATTAGCTTTCGAAAACATACACTGTAAAAACTTTATATTACACTTTAAACTGGGAAAACACTTCAAAGGCCAAGTGTTTTTTTCCAAAAAAAAATTTTTTTAGAAGGGTCTATTTAATATATACAACATATCTAAAAACTAAAATGGTGTTCTTTTTTTTAATTTTTTTAAGTAAATGCATCTCTTGTTAACTTCTTTATATTTTGATATCATTGTGTGACAAAAAAAAAATAAAGTAGCTATACTTTGAAAGTTATACAAATTTTTTTGTAATTCTAATAGATAAGAACAAGAATCGTATTATCAAATTTTTCAGACACCGCCAAAATATGGATTTACCCTTGGTAAAATTTTTTTTTTATTTTCATTTTTTAGATTTAATATTTAATTTTGCGCATACTGTTGACTTTCGGAGTACTTGCTAACTTTTACTGAAGTTTCATCTAAAGGTATAAAAGAATGAAAGCTTTGAGTTCCTGTAATAGTTTTAGCATTTTTATACCTTGAAGATAGCTCTTCTTTTGTTTTGTTATAGTAGTCAGCGTCTGCATAAGCAACTTCTATGGAGGTCTTATAAGTTTGTGAAGCCCAATGATAAAGGTCTTTCGCCGTTTGAATTTGGTTTTTATGCGCAATGCTATAATTCCGTATAACTTTACAGTTTAAAGTTTTATTTTTGGCAAAAAAAAAATTTCAGTAAAATATAAAATTTTTAGAGTGTATGTAATTGAAATACCTTTCTAATGGTACCAAAATCTTTGAAATCGGTTCATCCATTACGTAATAATCTCAGCTTGAAAGTACATGTTATCGTGATTTTTCAAAAACTTCGATACCATGCCACGCCCACATATTTTCAAAAATGCAATTTCTAAATATGAGGCTGTGTTTGTATAGATAAAATGTAGCTGTATGCAAAATTTCATCAAATTCTGAGGGGGTCGGATTCAAAATGTGCCTTTTTTTATAGGTTTTGATATGAAATTCATCATATGGAGATGTTGGTGAATTTTTTTAGTATGAGCGAATATGGATGACCATATATGAGCATATGTAAAAAATATATGTATGATCATATATGAACTTTTTTAACCGGATGTATTAATTAAAAAGTGTATTTTATTTAGAACAAATCTTTAAATACCAGATCAAAAAAAATTATATCTCAAATATAATTTAATATCTCATTTTATATAGAATGATATATAATCTTAACTAAGTTAATCTCAAAATTTGGGTATCCAGTAATATTCAATTATATCCCTTAAACATATAAATTATTTATTATTATTATTAAATTAGATTAGAACTGATCTCAAAATTGGGGCATACAATAATATGTTATTTAAGACCCTTATAGATCCTAAAATATCCGATGGAATGTATTTCGATTTTGTTGGATCTAATTGGATCCAAAAAGATAAGTAATTTTTGCGAATGAGATATTTTGAGATTTAATGGGGTGTACTTAAATCCCATTAAATATATAATTTTGAATAATATATCTTAAATTATTTAGCTTAAGCACAATATGTAATCACCTTATATGATTACATATTGTATTCTTATACATATATGACAATAGATCTATGATATGGTGTATACAAGTTAATAATGTCGATAATTGATTCCTTGGAAAGGGGTTTCGTCCCACCAGAGGATTTTGTGTACCTTGACAATAAGAACATTATTCAGAATGAAAATGGCATCCTAATTTTATATGACAACTAAAGACGGGCCAATATAAAGGCAATAATATGTGATTTAGAGAATCTGAATATGAGATACAGCACAAGTATATCAAACAAAGATGTTAGATTAGCTCAAAATCTAATACCAAAAAATTTTGGTGGATGGCCAAATAAATAATTATTTTATCTTAATATTTTTTACCCCTTGACACAACCTATCGCAAACTTCTTAAATATTTAAGCAATGTTTTTGAAAATTTTTTTCCTCATAATTTTGTAAAATCTAAATTATTATGTATTATATTAATTGTAATTGAGCACTCATTTCAGAGTCATTGTATATAAAACAATATTGTAACTAGTGTTTATTATAGTGTAAATATATTTTATAAAAATAAATAAACAAAAAAAAAAAAAAAACACAGTTAATAATGTCGATTTGGACAACATATGGCATAACTATTACATATGGTTTGTGTCAATAATAACAAATATGGTATTTTAAAGGGTAAACATCTGTCATTATAATTCAGTATTCGATAGACGCCAAAGTGTAAACTCACATTTTTAATGTCGAATCGCTATAATAATGTCGAATTTTGTGCATAAAAAGTTGTTTTGCGGAGAAGTCTGCTAACCTTCTTTCATTTGAAGAAAACGGCTGCTGAAAGTTATCGGTTGTTGGTAGAAGCTTACGGTCAACATGCACCAACTCAAAAAACGTGTGAACGATGGTTTGTGCGATTCAAAAGTGGTAATTTCGACACAGAAGACAAGGAGAGGCCTGGTTAGCCGAAGATGAGGAATTGGAAGCATTACTCCACGAAAATTATTATCAAACGCAAGAAGAACTTGTACTATCATTGGGAGTCATACCACAAGCCATTTCCCTACGTTTAAAAGCATTGGGATTCATTCAAAAGCAAGGAAAATTGGTCCCATATGAATTGAAGCCGTGAGACGTTGAAAGGCGATTTTGCATGTCGGAAATGCTGCTTGAACGCTACAAAAAGAAGTAAGTTTTGCATCGTATTGTTACTGGTGATGAAAATATATTACGATAACCCCAAGTGCAAAAAGTCATATGTAAAGCCCGGCCAACCAGCCAAATCAACGCCGAAGCCGAATATTTATTGCACCAAGGTAATGCTCTGTATTTGGTGGGATCAGTAGGGCGTTTTGTATTATTAGCTGTTGAAATCAGGTCAGACGATCACTGGGGACCTGTAAGAACATAATTGATTCGTTTGAAGAGAGCAATCAACGAAAAACGGCCAGAATATTCGACCAGACACGAGGCCATAATCTTCCATCAATGCTACGCTCGGCCGCATGTTGCAAGACCGGTCAAAAACTATTTGGAAAACAGTGGATGGGAAGTTTTGGCTCACCCGCCTTATAGCCCAGACCTTGCCCCTTCTGACTACCGATGCAGAACGCCCTTACTGGAACACATTTCAGAATAGGGTATCAGAAATTGGCTTGATTCATTCTTTACCTCAAAACCGGAGCAGTTCTTTTGGCGCGGAATCCATATGCTACCAGAAAGATGGGAAAAAGTAGTGGCTAACGATGGACAATGCTTTGAATAATGTACCAATTCATTTTGTTTTTATAATAAATGTATTTTTCAAGCAAAAAAATCTACTTTATTAACTTGTATACCCTTATCTTATTATGTATAGCATATATGCTTAATATCTATTTTTATAAAGATCAATATATCGATATATATGTTACCACATCAGAAACATATATAATAACATATTATAATATATTTTATGATGAAAAACATATTAATAATTGATAAATAATTTTGTTTTTGACCCGAGTAAAAAATCATATTTTTCTTAGTTTCTAATAATCGCTATTAACTATTCAATTATTTGTGTCCCGTTACAATTGAAATGATTAATTTTATAATTACTATGGTTTAACTTCATTTACCTGTTCAAATATTTTGATTTCTTATTTTTATGAGAAGATTGATGACTACGTTTTATATGTCTCTTCGATCCTCTTACTTTTTTACCCTTGAGTTGTTTAAATAGCCGCCTGTAAATAAATTAAAAGAGAACATGTTTGAGTATATACAATAAAAGATCCAAAATAAACAATTCTACAAATCTTAAAACCATAAGATACAAATCTAATAACCTTTAAGTACCAAAAACACAGGTACTACAAAACACAACAGGTAACAGATTTTAAGTATTGCAAGATCAATTGAAAATTCTAGGGGATTTTCCAAGTAAATTTTTCAATAATATTCAACGAATTGTTAATTTCTAAGAAATATTTAAACATTCATAATAAGTTGTTGGGCAAAACCCTTGAAAATCTTTATAAATTGAAAACCATAAGTGTTTTTGTGCCAAATTTACAACCGTACTTAATAAGGGTATCGTAAAACACTTGAAAAAGTACTTAAATACAGGTAAAATATGCAACCACACCACTTGAGATTTTAAATTATACGAGAAAACAACAATAATAGCACGTGTTCAAGGGGGTGTCAAATACTTAATAAAAATTATAAATTGCATACATGATCAAAGAGAAAAGAGAGCATTCATTTTAATTATAAGAGGACGATAATATTAACTAAAAATATTAAGAGAGTGGTGGGTACTTCTTGGTATATTTTTTTTTTAAATATTTGTAAATATCTGCGGAAATGTTAAGCTTCAAATTTATTACTTAAATTGTATATAAGGACTAAAGAGGCTTAATTAGTTTGGAAGTAGAAATAAAAAAGTAAAGTAGCAGTCTTGTAATAAATAAAAAGAGCATACAAATAGTTTTCTCTTTTTCTTGTACATAGAGTTCAATGTCAAGTATAGAATTAGATTTTCTACAGATTTTTTTTACGAATTTACTTGACAACAGTTTCAATGCATAGAAAAAACAAAAAAAAATTGTTTCTTTACTTTTTTTAACTCATTTCATTGTCTGCACATACGTTTTTTTTACTTTACGAATAAATTAATAATGAAGCCTTTAGATTTAAGAGTAATTCCAGTCTTATTTTTAAGTCAAACTTTTCAATTATACTTTATTCGTTCTACACCACTTTCAATTGAAATTAAGAACTTCAATTCAAAGTGAAATTGATATTTATTATTTGGAATGGTAAAACATTTAAGTAAAATTGAGATTTTCTTTTTCAAATTGAGAAAACTCCATATGTAATTGAAAAATTCTTTTTGAAATTGCGAAAAATCAAAATGAAGTTGAGATTTTTTATTTAAAATTGAGAAAATTTTGAATGAATTGAAATTTCCAATTGACATTAACATTTGAAATTGAGACTTTCCACTTGAAATAGGGAAATTCCAAATGAAATCGATATTTTTCATTTGAAGCTTATAAAGTTCCTAATGAAATTCAGAAAATTTATAATGGAATTGATAACATTTTAAATAAACCTGAGCTTTCTACTTTTATTTGAAAAATATTTATAGAATAGAGAAATTGAAAAAAAAACAAAATTCTGAAAACACTTTCAGTAAATAATAATAATTAAGTAGTTTTAATATAAAAAAAATGGAATAAATTGGAATAAATTTAAAAATCTCAATTGATTTTTCCTTTCTATAGCTGAATTTGCATTCACCATCGATATCCAGTTTAATCTTGATTGTTGATTGATTGCTATCATATGATAGTGTATAAAATGATACACGAACTAAATTTCGTAATATAGTTTAAACTGGGTTTCGAGGTAATTTAAATGCAAGTTTTTTTTTTGTACAAGTTTTAAAACCACATATTCCAGGGAATGAAAATTGTAAATCGGTCTAATTTTTTTCGAGATATAACGATATAATGTTTTATTTTTAAATAAAGTTTACACTTACAATATAATTATTTTCTATTCTGATTCAAGTTCATTTATAAAGTTTTACATAAAGTTTGTTTTCAAATAAAGAATCAATTAAAATCCAAAGTACCGCCTAGTTTACTTCCCCTGTTTTGTTTACAAAATATAAAAAGGAGAGAAAAACAAAAAAAACTGTATTGAATATCCACTAGAGGTGAACCTTGCATATAACAAACAAGTTTTCAATTTATTTTTTGATCAATGGTTATAATCTTTAACTTCAAACTTATATGTATATTAGTTCTCATGTAGTGAATAAACTAGTTCATATGAATGTTTGATGTTTGGCATGGGATTGTTACCGCTTTCAAAACGTGTTCTGATGATGGGAACCTAGAAAATTCCCGAAATAGATCTATCAACACATTCCTGAAAGGGTCAAATAATAAATTTGAAAACAAAAAACTCTATAGATTATTTGTTAGGGCAATATCCTAATGAAGAAATATAGAGTATGGCCTCGAACGTGAATAATTTTCATTTTCATTGCACAATTAAAGGTCGAAAAAACATAATTTTTATTTTTACTAAAAATTATAACAAACTTCATCCATATAAATATTTTTTTTCAAATTTTTCTATCGGCAGCTTAAAAAACAAACTATAGAAATATACGTTCTTTCAGTACTAGTTCAATATTGGCAGTTAAATTTTGAATTTTATTTTTTCCCTTTCAAAAAAAAAAAAGTTCAATAATTCCCATAATATTTATTACAAAAAGAGTTTGTTTAAATACAAAATTAATACTATTGAATTTACAAGAAATTCAAACATAACAAACTTGTGTATGTGTTCTGTTTTGTAATCACAAAAAAATAGCTTTTAAATTTCAAAAACAAAGGAAAAAAGCGTTTGTTTTACGTTTTGTCCGTTAAATATTAAAAAGTGATTTTAAAAGACTTTCTCTTGTTTTTACTACTGGTATCGGTTATTTAAAGAATGTTTAAAAATAAATATCAAAATGTGTTGAATATAATTGAAAATCAGTAGTTCTTTTTTCAACTGTGTTTTCAGTTAATTTAATAAGTAGTTTAGACAGTTTTTAACGCAATAATATTGTGAGTGTAGAATTAAATTATTTTTTTTTCAATTTCATTTGGAATTTGTCTGGTGTCATATAAAAGAGTTTTACATTAAATTTTCTGAATTTTAAGTGAAAAATATCAATTTCCAACTAAAAGTCTCAATTTCACATTGAAAGTCTCAATTTCGATTATAATTTTCTCAATTACCAGTGTAAAACCTCAATTTTATTCGGAATTTCCTCAATTTCAAATAAAAAAATATTAATTTCATTTGAAAATTTCCGAATTTTAAATAGAAAATATGAATTTCATTTAGAATTTCAATTTCATATGAGGAGTTTCAAAACTTTTCGACACTTTGAGGCAAAATAATTAAAATCTTTTTTTTGTATGACATGAATAACCCTTTGTGTTTATGTTTGCCAATGTTTAAGCATGCTAAATCCATCCGCGTTAATGATTTATATTTAATGGCGCAAACATTATGATGGGTTTCAGTTGAAATTAAATTAAAAAAAAAAATTTAATTAAAATCCATTTTTTGCTTAAATGTAATTAAAGTAACATCAATTTATAGTTCCCATTGTATTAATCACATGTCAAAATATATATTACCAAACCAAGAAATGTAAAATTACACTCAGTAAAATGTATTGTCTATATCAGAACTTAAAAACGCGATTATTGTGTAAAATTTGTAGTCGTTTTTGTCATATTTAAATGGGTACGGTATTTTAGTTAACGTTATTTTAAGGATGGTTAATGATCAAACTTTGAGAAAACATATCTATTTATAGCAATTATATTTTATGATCTTGTCAAATTATTTCGGTAACGGTATTTTATGGATATCGCTATTTCAGTTGTTTAGGTAACTTTACTTTAGCAATAACGGTATTTTAATCATTTCGGTAACGGTATTTTAAGAATAACAGTATTTCAATTATTTGGGTAATGGTATTTTAGGAAAAACTATAGTCAGTTGAAGAGGTTTTTAATCGATAACGGTAATTTAGCGGTATTGCCTGCTATCCCTATATTATATACTTTTAAATTTGCAAAACATAACCTATAAAATTAATTTTATAGGTTATGGTTGTCCCATCAAATATAAAGTTCTTACAATTTTTTGATGCCTTTTTGATTAAAATATAATTAAAATCTTTTAGAGGAATTGGTGCAATGCTTTAGCAAAAAGTTTTTGAAAAAACCGTCGCTGCACTCGCTAGGAATGAAATTAATTTAATTTTTGAACTTTATCAATTTAGTTCGTTGTGAAGATTCACTCTAGATACATCACTTTGTTCTCAAGTCATGATTTTTATAAAAAACAAGTGGAAGCATTAAAGTCCGATGTGCCGAATTTGGTATTAAAAACGATTAAATTCGGCTGTAACGAATTTTTGGATACCCTCCATCTTGGTGTTTTCATAAACCAGGGAAAGTGCAAACAATATTAATATCTATATTCTTTGTAAAAATAACAAAAATAATGTTGTTTTTATAAGTAAAACAAAATATGACTGATTGATTAATGTCTTTGGGATGTTTCAGAAGAAAAAAATGTTTAATTAAAGTTTACTAAAATGAATCTGAAATTCTGCAGTGGGTATTCAAAGGTTATTCTGATTACCTAAAGAAGAACGTGTAGTGAAATATATATATATTTGTATAGTTCCTTATGATGTTAAAAAAACTGTAAAATTCGCCTGTTGTTTGTCTCTTTGCCTATATAATAATGAAAGAAAGTTACTAAAATATATTTTTGGATCGTTAGAAGAGATGCAATGAATACAAACGCATAAAAACAGTTTCGAATAATCAGAATTTTAGATAAATTTAAGGGAACAAAAATACACTTGCGGAGACATACATAATGAAATAATTATGAAATGCCAGTTTACATTACAACACATGTGTTTATGCTATACATCACATAAGTAAAACGGAAAGTGTGATGAAACTAAGTTTGTCAAAAATTATAAAAGAAAATCTTTCGAGTGTTTTCGAGATACAAAAAATTAAAGAAACTGGTATTTCAAATTATTGTTTTTCAGCTCAGTTGCGTGTGCAATTCTCGTTTACGACTCCTAGAATAAGAACCCTAAGAAATTTTCCCAAAATTCGATTGGTTTTTACACATCAATACTTTAATTTAGATTATTTTTGTATGTATCAAATAAAAATTAGGGCTTTTAAGGAAAACAAATGCATATAATCAAAAGATTTTAAGATGAAGTATGCACCTTATATGTCTTAAATAAAAAAGTTCTGAAAGTGAATGTCCTTTAAATTGAATGGGGTTTTTAATAAATGTAATTAGAATGTAAGAGTTTCCTTGCAAATTTATTAAAGGTTGAGAATGAAAATAAGTAAAAATAGTGTACGAAAAAAAGTTATGAATTTACATTGTTGGATTCGGGGATTTTGTTCCTGGATATTTTTTTGATCTGATAACGATTAATATGTCTGGCAACTCCGGTTAATGCAGTCAAATAAATAAAGAATTTTAACTAAACTATTTTGTTCTACCTTTTTCTTATTGGTGATTTTTTGATTTGTTGGGGTTAACAAAAAAAGGTATATGGCAAGCCTGGTATATGGAAAACAAAAGCATACTTTATAAATTAGCTTAGACCTGGTTCACACACGGCAATTATAATTGCGCAATTCTTGAGTTTATAGAAGAGGGAGGGAAAGAGAATGATAGGGGGTACAGAATTGCCCGTACTCCAATTCCGTTTTGTTTTGTCATTCGCAATTTTCAATACTGCAGGTTGATATACGAAAATTGCTGAAACAAACTTTTCCTGTGTGAACACAAGAGCAAGTTCAAAGGAGAATTGAAGAAGAATTGGGCAATTATAATTGCCGTGTGTGAACCAGGAATTAACAATTTTTCGAGGGCTTCTCGCATTTGCACTTATAACCAGTGTTGCCAGGTTTGCAAAGCATAAAAACGACTAACTTTCTAGAAAAAATCGTCAAAATCGTCATCATATTTTGAAAAATCGTCAAAATAAAATATATTTGTTAGAAGAGGGATAAAGTTTTAATAAAAAATAAAATACAATAATGTTATTCACATTTCAAATGTTAACGTGTTATCGTTGTAATATAACACGATTTTTGACACTTCTCTTTGGTTTAAACTTCGAAAATCATTATATTTTACAACGATATTCATATTTATAAAATGTTGAAACAGTGTGCCCCAGTAGGCTAGTTGGTAGCGTGCTGGCTTATCAGTGCGGGGGTCGTGGGTTCGATTCCCACCAGAGGCACTGATCTGTTTTCGCTACAACGCGCCGAAGGCCATAGTAGCTAGTGCTCGGTTAGGGTAATAGTATATAACTTGTAATTATATGATTATTAATAAATAAAATAACAAAAATATAATGTTGAAAGATCAAATAAATACAACTTTAAATCAAACTAATTTTACCACTTGAACTGTTAAACACTTATATCTGCATAATTCTGTGAACAACATTTCAGTGGCACAACTTTTTAAATATTAAATTCTTTTACAAAATTTGGAAATTCTTTAACAATAAGTCTGTTCGATTACTTTTCCTGTAAAGTTCAGTAAAAACTACTCAGTAACAAAATTACAAATAGTAAGACAAATTTACAAAAAAGTAAACGAACAGAAAATTTGTAGGAATTATTAAATTAGATAAAATAGCTTGTTTTAAATATTAAAAAAAAATCAACTGGTCATTATGGAAAAGGAAAAAGTTAATTGAAATTATCGACCAAAAATAATTTAAATGTTTTTTAACTTCTTCCATAGTTAATTATTTAATCATTTTCACTTTCAATCCATAAACAATTAAAATTTAATTTAATTTTTGTTTTTGTTTACTAAAAATACAAGCATATTTTTTTAGTCATATGTTTTTTTCATCTTACAAATTCTTTCTGGCAAAAATGTATCCAGTAAAAACTTGTAAGTTCTTTGGCATCAAACTGTCACTTTACTCTCTCTTTTTACCAGTTTTTACTGCGTATTTGTCTAAACGAACACCTTCCAGTAAAAACTTGTACAAATTTTTGTGTTATCGAACAAACTTAATGTTATATTTTTAATTATTAAATTTTGGCACTTTATTTATATTATTAGGCCTGTTTTTTAAGCACCGGATTTATTTTTGGATTTATTTTGTTTCATTTAAAGTTGTATATATATCATCTTTCAACATGAAATATATTCGGGCTAGAGATCTGTTTGTTTCGCAAAAAAAGTCCATGCCTTGTGTTTTAACATGAAAATTTTTTTATTTTTATTTAAATCTAACTCCAATTAAATTTTATAAAAATTTAAAGAAATGTTCTAAACATATAAACACAGAAACTAAATTAAGCTAAACCCGTAATGAATTTATAAAAAAAAAATGCGGTTTGGATTAAGTTTTATTCAATTCTAGGATTTGCATTTTTGCAAAATTGTATTTCACATCATATTAGCATATAAAAGCTAGCTATCGATCAAAAAACAATGTTTTTGCTTTCAATTTTTAACGAAATAATATAAATTTAATAATCGAGCCGGCGATTTTATGAGAATGATAAATAAGTAGATCTTGCTGACATATTAAATTATTGTCAAAAAATCGTCATTTTGGAAGCAAAAGTCGTCAAATAGTCATTTAGTTATTTTGGGTATTAAATATCATCAAAATGACGACAAATCGTCAAACCTGGCAACTCTGCATGCGATTGCTACTAATTCATACGTACATACATATATATATATATTCCCGTCGTTCCTATAAGGAGCATAGGGCCGTACATACATACTGTATTACAAAACAAAACAAAAAAACAACAACAATATTTTGTGGGTTTTTTTTTGTTTTTAAGTGTTGATCATGACCATGGATGGTAACCGATTCTATGTGGTTATTGGTCGTAGTAACGCTATTTTCTTTTATTTCGGTAACGGTATTTTAGGGGAAACTATACTTCAGTTATTTCGGTAACGGGATTTTAGCGTTAACGGTATTTTAGCGTTAACGGTACTTTATTTATTTCGCTAACGGTATTTTAGCGGTAACGATATTTTAGATATTTCGGTAACTTTATTTTAGGGAAAAAGATTTTTCAATTATTTTGCTAACGGCATTTTAAGGATAACGTTATTTTAATTATTCAGGTAATGTTAATGCACACCACAATTTTTAACCGCATTATGCCCGAGTTTAAATGACTGTCTAGTTTATGATCACACTTTGGGAAAATATATCTATTTACAGAAGTTTTTTTGTTCAGATCTTGTTAGATTATTTCGGTAACGATATTTTAAGGTAACGGTATTTTACGGATAACGGTATTTCAAGAATATCGGTAACGGTATTTAAGCGATAACGATAGTCAGTTGAAAGGTGTTAGAATCGGGGACGGTAATTCAGCGATATTGACAGCCATCCCTGCTTGCGTATATTCTTGTGTATATGCATTGAATGTACGTATGTATGTATGTATGATGAAATAAAAAAAAAAAAATTTTAGAGGTCTTCCCACATTTTCACTCATAACTTTTGAACGCGTTAACCGATTTTGATCATTTTCACTAGAAAACTGCTCATGATATCAACAACCAATTTGACTGAAAATTAGCAGTACCTCTTCTGTATTGGAGGAGTATTTTGTGTTTCCACAGACAGACGGACGGACAGACGGACAGACGGACAGACGGACATGGCTATATCGACTTCTCTATCCATGCTGATCAAGAATATATATAGTTTATGGGGTCCCAGAATTTTTTTAAAAGAATTACAAACATTTGACAAAGTGAATATACCCTCCTGCACTATGGGATGGAGGGTATAAAAATGGGGAAAAATAACTAAATTTTACAAAATTTTTAGATAGTTAATAAAATTTTTTGAATTCAAATTAAAATGCCTTTTTATTTGGAGGTGTTGTTTACTTAGCAACTCAGCTCATTAGTCAATTTCAAATATAATTGTGTATGTCAGAAGCAAAAAACATGCATTTCCGAAAAATTTACCACAATTCCTGATAAGTTTGTGATGTTCTTATACAGTTATTGGTGCTCTAACATCAACTTAGTATACCTTAAACTGTATAAATTAAAACTGCTTTTTAAATAATGTTCCTCAATTCAAAACTCAATTTCATAAGATAGCTGAAAACCCATATACAAAAAATCGGAAAACTTTGGTTTTACTTGTAAATTATTTTTTTTTGGTTAATGTATCTCCCAGGTCTAATGATACCATTTTGTTTTGGATTTGAAAGCTATAAACTATGAGCATGGAAATAAAATGAATGAAAAAACTCTTGTAAGTTTCAAGTAATTTTTTTCCTTTTTCGACTTTTAAATGGATATCAATTCTCTAGGTGAAACTTTGCATGTCATAGTTTTTAAGTATGGTATACCTAGCCCTGTCCATCGTTTTCTCAAAACCTTAACAAATAAATTCCATATAAAGCCAGCTTGGAAAGGGGTAGAAAATTTTTGAAATTACTCATATGATATTTTCTTAATTTGAAATTGAAAGTTTTAAGTTCTGTAAAAATTCTCATTTTCTATTGAAAAGTCTCAATTCCATTTAAAATATTCTCAATATCAATTGAAAATGGAAAAGATTAAAAATTTAATTCAAACCTAGACTTACATTGAAAAAATACTGGAAATAAAGCGGTTTAAAAGTTTAATTCGAGCTTTGACTTTAAACAGAGTGATTTTGAATTCAATTTAAGTTAAAGTATAATTTAAAGACTGAAATTAAACTTTATTTGCAAATGATGTGTTGATAGCTCAAATAAGAGTTTTATTAAATAAGATATCTAAATTGGAATTTAAAACGAAGTTTGAATGATTTGTCTTAAAATATAAATACATGCTATAGTTTTTTTCCCCTTTTCTTCTAAGATTCTTATCAAATTTCTAGAAATATACTAAACTTACCTCTTTAAAGTCATTTGTCTTAGCTTCTCTTTCGGTATACCCAAAGAGGCATCACCTTTATCTTTTTTCTCTGTTAAGAGTTTCTCTGGTGGAATGCTGGGTACCACGATGATGTTGCGCTCATAAAAGAAATTTTTATGTGTATCATGTTCAATATTTTTAGCATTTGATTGTATTTTTGAGACATCGCTATTAAATAAAAATGCTGGCATGTGAGTTTGTGATTTTTTGCGTCCTTTTTTAGCGGAAATTGCTGCCTCTTTGTCGGCTTCGGCTGCCGCCAATTCTAATAAATGTTGAACATGAGCAGGTGATTTACCAGCCACATTACCTTTTGTATTTGGAGCCTGTAATTTTATAAATTTGTATAAAATTTTTGTTTAAATCTTAAACTTTTTTACACTTTCTTTAAACATAACGCAAAATAAAACTTACAATTTGTTTATCAATTTGTATAAATTGTTCAGGTTTTTCCATAATATCAAATGAACCATCTGGATCTATTTGCAGATCTTTAGGAACTTTTATAATACTTTTCGTAGAAAAACCAAAATTGAAGCCACAAATCAAAGGCACTGATAAAATTCCAATGAAAACCACATATAATTGCTTAAAAACTAACATATTGATTTCGTAAACGAAATAATACACTCAAAAAAATTGTAGTTCACTTCGTTCAAATTATAACAAATTCATTTGTTAGTTTTATTCATTTGTTAGTTTTAACCAGTTTGTCTTATTTTTTTTTTTTTTTGTTAATTATTTTCTAATTTCAATAAAATTCTTAAGTTTATGTAAATTAAATTAAAATGTATTTTTGTTGTTCTAAATTATTGTTAAACTTCACTCTTTGAATTCAAATCTCTTACTGATCGTACAACACACGCAACATTCTCATAATATATATTTATATATATTTCGTGTATCGTGTATCTTTTCAACCAGTAACCATAAAATTTAACAAAGGTAAAGAATGAGCAAACAAATAAGATCATTTTCTACCAAATACAAAAAAAATAAGTCACCCATACACTCACACACATACTCGCAGTACTATGAAAAATTTGGGTACATTGGGATAAGCCGTAATGTACACACAACCAGACAAAGTTTTTGGTTAAGGGTATCTTGTTAATATAATCTACACAAGATCGCGAGCTCAGCTTACACATACATTCGCATTGTTTAAGACTTAACCACGCACCTTCATATCATATCAATACACCTAAGTAGCATTCTAAAGAGGATCATTGGGTATAGTACTTGTGTATTCATTTCCAAAAGACCCCAAAGAAACTTAGACTTACTCTTAAGTGTGAATGGTCTAAATGGTACAAAAAGTACTTTTCATGGTACAATTATAATCTACAAAAAAAAAAAAAGATTTAGTGAGATTTAGATAAAACATAAATTTAGGGATTAAGTTTATTCGTTTTACCGCATCCACAAAGGGTTTCCCGGTACGGACTTCCATTTTGTAATAGCCCAGTAAAAATTGTTTGTGTTTTTAGAAGCAGGATACAAAAATGCTCTGATTTAAGTGTTTACTTATACTGAGAATAAGCAAAATAAACGAATAATTTTCGCATAAAAAAAGCCACAATTTTTTTTTAACTTACTGTTTTCCCTTACAAGGATGCAGGTTGTAAGCACTTTACCCTAATCCCTTACAAGGGTGCAAGTTGTAATGCAGAAAGTTTTATATCGAGGATTATAAACGACTGTACCAGTTTTGCCGAGAGTGATTTCCGATTTGTTTAGTGTTTTTGAGTATGTTATAAAAAGTAATTAGTCTTTTAACTGTATCGGTAAAAAATAAATGAAATTAGTGTATTAATATGTCTAAAATTTTAACAACACAAAATAAATATATATAGAATTGTCTTGTAAAATAAATTATGTAATATTCATATTATTACTTTTAATCGTAATAATGTATACATGAAATATGATTTTACTGAAAGCCATGAAATCACAGCTTTTTGTAAGCGCTAAAGCCCGCTCTTATTTTGCCCAAAAGTAATGCTGCCAAGTGGGAATTCGCCATATAAAAATCATGGCATATCTAAGCAGGTTTGTAAGGGATTCTTTGTGGCTTACTCCCTTACAAACCTGCATGCAGGTAAGCAGCGTTTTTTACTGGGAGCATTAGAAGATACTGAGACTAGATCTCCAAAGCCATTGCCAGCACATGTTTGGGACCACGCTGATAACTAAATGCTGATACGAAATGCTGATAGTTATCAGCATTTAGTTATCAGCGTGGTCCCAAACATGTGCTGGCAATGGATTTGGAGATCTAGTCTCAGTATCTTCGTGTTCGAGACATTTTGATTCTTGAGATATAAGTAGCATATCATAAGTTATAATATTTTCTACTTTAATTTATTGTTCCTCAGCCGCATTTAAAAAAAATTCGACAAAGAATACTTTACGTTTAGGAGTCGTAATCCTAATGATAGCGATAATTTTTTACACTTCTACTATTTTGATAGCAATGATATAGCAATGTACACAGAAAAAATTATCAACCAAAAATATATAATTAAAGATTTGATTTGAATTTAATTTGTTTCTAAAAAAATATTAATTGAATTTATTAATATTTTAATTGACTTTTAAGTATATAAATACATATTTTATTTTAGACGCAATTATCATATTATTTTTTCATACACTGTATGCATAAATAGAAAATTTTCAGTATAAAATACCAAATACATTTGAAGTTAACAAACAAAACAAGCACACACACAAACAGACTCAGCATTGCAAAAAACACACATACCAACGTATAGATCACACACTTTTTTGTGAGTATCATATTTTTTTTTGTAGCAGTTATTTATAATTTTTTTTTCCTTCTTAATTTTAATAAAAGGTTTAATTGAAAGTATCATTGCCGTGACAGGTGCAAAATCAATTAAAATATTAATTGATTCAATAAATTTTTTAATTTTTTGTGTGTATAGTAAAGACCTCAAATTTTCACATGCCTTTTACTGCGTTATTATACCTGTATTCGATACAACATTGAAGGGTTAAAATATTTATATTTTTACATGGGGCAATAATAAATTGTTTTGTTTAATACCATATATTAATTTAATTCTCACAATCCAATTATATATTGCCCGTATAATAACGTATTGTAAGAAATTGAAACATGCAAGACTTTATTGTTTTTTTTTTTATTATTATTTTCATTATTATTATTTGTAATTGATAACAATTGTAATTGAATAAATTTATTTAATTAATTTATTTTTAAAGTAATGATTACATTTTTCTAATTACATGTACTTGTATTCACACTTTTTAATTACAAGTACAAGTAATTAGTAGTTTATATTATTTCAATTACAATAACATGTAATTTGTAAGTTAAAATTTTTCAATTACAATTACATTTTCTGTAATTTAAGTTTTGCTTCAGCTTAATTACAATTACAATGACATGCTTTTGCTTTTGGTGTCGGTAATGTCTTCTCTCGATTTATAACGAGTTTTCTCAGAGACCGCACTATTCGTGTTGTTTTAGATGGAGTCTCATCAAACGCGTTTCAGCTAAATTCAGGGGTACCGCACGGTTCTGTTCTTTCTCCTACCCTTTTTCTTATTTTTATTAATGACTTTCTTGGTCAGACCTTCAATCCTATCTACTCTTTTGCAAGCAACATTTGTCATTCATTTTCATACGATCACAGGCCAAGCTCTTTGGATATAGATGGCTTGCGGCAGAACATGAATGACACACTCAATCAAGACCTTTCTACAATCTATGAGTGGGGTCGCGCGAATATGGTCGATTTTAATGCACGCAATACCCAATGTTGTATGTTAACCCACAGACGGGCTGTGGAATTAACATTGTCATCTGTAGCTATGGATGGTATAGGTATTGAGAAATCGGATACTCTTGATGTTCTGGGCATGATAATACAGTGTGATGTCCGCTGGAATAAGCACGTATTTCAAGTGTCGAAAGAGGCATTCAAGTGTCTTGGTTTTCTGAAACGGTGCAAGACTTACTTCACTCCATCCGATCTCCTTACTATTTATACCAGCTATATCCGGCCGAAAATGGAATACAATTCTCATAAAAGGGTAGGGGCTTCTCTGAAGCTTCTGGATCGTGTTCAGGGGAGGCCGGTGAAGCTTATCAATGACAGTAGTATATCCAACTCTATTGATTCATTGGAGCATCGTCGGTATGTGGGTTGTGTGACACTTTTTTATCGATATTACCATGGGAGGTGCTCATCTGAGATATATATTCCCGTCGTTCCTATAAGGAGCATAGGGCCTCATCTGAGATAAGTGAACTTATTCCTCGAGCCCGAGTTTTTATTCGTAATACTCGCTTATCTAGTAGAGCTCATCCGTTTGTAGTTGATTGTCCTGTGAAAATTCGTTTTTTAGTCGAAAGATTCGTATGTGGAACAAACTTCCCGCAGAAGTCTTTCCTGTTACTTACAATTTAGAAAAATTTAAATCAAATATCCACAAACACTACTCCCTCTTTCCTCCTTCCCATACCCTATCTATTTTGTCCGTTATTGTGCCTGATCCGACAAGGATTGCATTTCCTTACAATCTTCTTGATTCATTGATAATGTTTGGTTTCTCTTAAGCGACAGAATTTTCGATGGTGGATGTGAAGGCACATTTTTGGTTTGTATGAAGGAAATTATAAGTCGCTTCCTGCCGAGCCCCATAACGTGAAAGGCTTTAAAAAGCCTTCTTCTGTTTTAAGATAGTGTGCCATTTTTTCGTCTACTTATACTTTACCCGGTAAGCCTAACCGAGACATGACCATTAGGGTGACCAAAAAAAGGAGTGTCGAATTTGAGAATCCTCTTTCAATAGTGCTCAGTCGAAATTTTACACAAATCGGTTAATATTTAGACGTTATAATTTAACGATTTTTTAGTGTAAGTCATAAATTTACCAGAATTTCAAATTTTATATTGATGAAAAAAGGCTTTTGCACAGTCTTATAAAAAAAGATTTTATAAAGTATTTTAGCACATAGCGTATTTTATGATTATAAAATAAAAATATGGGAAAATAACGCCATCTACATGTGAGACAGAAAGACACAAAAAAACAATGGTTTATAGCCCTTCATTCCGATTATATATTATTTTCTCAAAGTTGAAGCCCAAAATAAAATTCATGGCGCTCGAACTATCCCAAGAACAAAAAAAATACTCACGATTTTTCTCTTACTTCTCACCATGCACAGTGGGATATATCACAATATTTTTGGAAACAATTCGGCTATTTCTTACTCACTAGTGAGATACGGACCGGCAAATCTAATGAACTTCGGATATGTTGTAGAGAATACAATTAGAAGGGACCTATGGGTTTTTTAGCTGCCCAAATTTATGTTTAGGAGTTACATAGTGGGGACAAAAATTACCGCATTTTCTGTTTATTTCGTTGTATTAAAACTACACTCACAATATTTTTTCCGTAAAGACTACTGAATATACACATTAAATTAACTGAAAATCAGTTAAAAACAGGACTACATACTTTTCGTTTAAATCAATTGTATTTTTTAGTTTATTTTCAACTGTTGAAAAATTAATTGACAAAATCCATAAAAACAATAGATTTTCGTTTATTTCAATACTCAATATAATATAACAACTTTTTGTTTTAAATAGAAAATTTTAACTGAATATTTTAACTACTACGGAAAGTCCGTTTTTTTGTTTAATTTTTTATTGAATAACCGGCAGAAAAGTTAAAAAATATATTTCTTTGTTAATTTAACTGTATATTCCATTGAAACAACTTTACCGATTAAACTTTTAAATAACTGTTGATTTTTTATGGAAAAGTTCTTGTGAGTGTAACTATAGATAAATTTTTTATCAAATGAAAGGCTTTTTGAGGCGACATTCAGTGGTGTAAAAATTATGCCCAAAGACAGTCAAGGATTTTTGTTATTCAAAAAAAAAATGAGTCTTGAGCAACATTAAATCTTGCGATTTATTAAGGAATTTTAGTTGTATTAAGCTAAAAATAATGCACAGCAATGCCTATTTTATTTCATCGAGGGGGTATCTGAGGTTTTTTCCGATTTCCGTAAGTGTTTGGTATTGTTGGAAAGAAAATTAACTGGAGATTACTATATTTTTTTAAAAAGAATCGCATTTAGCACTCTTGGTACAATAAAAACTTGGGTAATCCTATTAGAAAGGTACAAGTTTCGGTTTTTGTTAAAATGTACATTTTCACTATTCAATAAAATATTTATTAATAAACATAATCCAATGAAACTTTTGGACTTAAATGGACTTTTAAGTCAACCATGAGTAATTTATGTCCTAATTTATGATTTGCTGTAAGCAATCAAAACAACACAATTCGCTTTTATATATAAAAGACCTTTCAGAATAGTATGTACAATTTATATGTTCAGAAAGAAAGAATTTATATGGAGGTAAAAGACTGTTGGTACTTTTTGGGGAAAAATCGCAAAAATTTGATTTTTTTTATTTCTACTTTAAAGGAAGAATATTATGTAGGTAAAGGCCACTGCAAATGTAGTTAAAAACAAATGAAATTTGACTTAAAGAAAGGACGATTAACATTTCAGTAAATTCAACTAACATTGTCATTTAATTTTTAATGTTTAAAAAATGACTAACAATTGTAGTAAAAATTAACCACATGTTAGTAAAAAAATAAACAAACATTTATTTCTTTTCGTTTTTTAAATAACAAAAAACTACTGTAAAAAATTAATGTAAAATCATAAAACAGTCATTTGATGTGGTTTGTTTTTTTAAATGAACTACAAGGTTAGTAAAAAATTTAATTTGTTCTACAAATTACTGACATTTACATTCAAAATAAAGAAACTGTATTACAACCCAAACAACTACATATTTTTTAAGAAGAAGTTCCCTGAGTGCACTATTTTAAAAAAGAAGTTGGCCCTGATTTCGGGCCACTATTCTCAAAAAACTTTACATTTTCTAAGCACAATTCCAAACACAATTTTCATTGGAGAAAAATATACTGAAACTCATTTTTTTACAAACAAAACATACTAAAAAGAATTTTGCATATTTATTTAATTGTAATTTCGTTTGTTATTGATTTTTTGTTATAAATAAAACATCTAATAATTTTTACCGAAACTGGCAGGCGCAACTTCTTTATTTTTTAAAAAAATGGCAGCCTCCCAAGGAAAAGCTTTCAACAAAATGTTGCAACTCGACACATGAAATGTTTCGCAGTTTAAAGAGCAAATGTTGGTTAATGAGTTGGGCAGAGCTCGAATGTTTTCTGAACAAAATAACGCTAAATTGAACGTTCTATTTGTTTAAAATAAGATCAACATGCAGTCTTAGTCACACTCAACTAGAGTTTTTAAAATCTTAACTTAAAATTTAATGTATGGAACAAATTAGTACCGAATTGGAATTCTCATGTACCATTCCTGTTTTATACATAAACCTAAACCTTGCATTCAAAAAACTTTATTATTTTTTGTTGGTTTCTTTGGGCATACTCCCTAAAGGTTATGATATGCCTTTTCTGCATATGTTCCCTGAGTTGCTGCATATTAGCTGTGGCATAAAAAAGCAAAACTAATACAATTCGATCATATAGTACCGATATTTACAGCACGTAAGAAATCGTAAACAAACCAATAATAATTGTTTTCACCTTTCAATTGTACGCATACTTGTTGTGTTCGTTATTTGTGGAGGATGATTGTAAGCGCCAGCTTCTGAGAAGTTTCATTGTTAAGTTTAGTGTGCGTTATTTTCTTCACTACACTGTGAGAAGAAACGGGATGAGATGGGTATCTTGAAGAATATTTCGTATTGCGACTGTTATTGACATCAGACGACTGCAAGTTTCTGTGAATCTTAGTGGATTCATATAAAATAGAAAAAAAATTTAAATTTATACTTTTTAGGAGACAATCCTCAATAAAAAAAAGCTTCTTACCTGCATGTAGGTTTGTTTGTAAGGCAGTAAGCCAAAAAGAATCCCTTACAAACCTGTTTACATATGCCATGATTTTTATATGGCGAATTCCCACTTGGAAGCATTATTTTTAGGCAAAATAAACGCGGTTACTAGCGCTTACAAAATGCTGTAATTTCATGGCTTTCAGTAAAATCATATTTCATATCTGCATTCAATGTTATAAAATTCAATCTGTTAAAAAACATTTGGTATGGCAACAACAATTTTTTTTTTTTTTTGTTTTTTGGAAGGTATACGATATTGATCACTTTTTAATCAAATTAGTTATTATTTAATTGAAAAATAATTCAATTAAAGACCTATCAATTTCTAATTGAATTAGCAAATTTTCGTTGTTGGCGGAATTTCAGCAATTAAAGTTATTGAATCGGTGGTTTTCGTAATTGAAATGGGTTTTTTTTTTGTGTTATGACTAATTATTTTTTATAACATACTCGAAAACATCAAATACAATCGGAAAACACTGGAGGAAACTGGTACAGATCGTTTATAATCCATGATATAAAACTTTCTGCATTACAACCCACATCCTTGTAACTGATTGGGATAAGCAGCTTACAATCTGCATCCTTGTAAGGGAAAACAGTAAGCTCAAACATTTTTTTGTTTATTTTTATGCGAAAAGTAATTGTTCCTTTTGCTATTTCTTGTATAATGTAATACAGTAAAACTCGCTTAAGACGAACTCGGTTAAGACGAACCCTCGGTTAATACGAACGAATTTAAAAGTCCCGACGTTTTGGCAACAATTTTCATATAAAATACATCTTTTAATACGAACTCGGTTAATACGAACCCTCGGTTATTACGAACTGTTTTAAGATGTCCCAAAAACTCGTTTTCATACAAATTACCATGTTTAGTACACTCTTTATCCGTTTAATGGGATAGACCTAAAATGAATTTCATATCCGTGGATGACTTTCTAGATATAGATGCTAATGTTTTCACGTCACATACTTTATCAGGTGAAGAAATATTGGAAATTGTTAATCCTGCCGATGTTGAATATTTGTCAAGTGATATATTCGAACAAAATCGTGTGCCGAAGAAGCTGACAGTCATATTTTGGTAATAGAAAAACTTATAACGAATGAAATCGTTAATTCAGTCATTCAGAAAAAAATAACAAATTTTTTTTTTTAATGAAGAATTTTAATTGAAGTTTTAATTGTGAATGCATGAAATGCTAATTTTATTTTTTATTTATGTAAAAATCTTGTTTTTGTTTTAATAAATACATATTTTTTATCGTTAAAAAAAACCCGCTTAATGCGAACCTCGCTTAAGACGAACTAATTTTTTTTGGTTCCTCGGAGTTCGTCTTAACCGGGTTTTACTGTAGTAAGCACTTACATCAGCGCATTTGTTTTATCTTGGAAATTTTTTTACTGGGTATAACCATTAATAACAGTGCTTGATTTTGATTTGCCATATAATAAGCTATACCTTATAAAAAATTTTATGATTGACCCACTGAGAAACAATAGATCCTAAGACCTATTCTTTTATATAGAAGGTTTAGACACCTTTGGAACATTTCTGGATCTCGGTGCACTCATGTATAGGAAATTTGATTTCATTGGTCACATAAGTATGATAGCGAACAAGGCTAGATCTAATCTCGGTTTTGTTAAAGGTTACCCATCCTAAATTTTTTGATGCATATATTACGAAGCAGTTGTACACTCAGGGAACTTCTGTTTTAAAAATTTTTAGTTGTTTGGGTTCTATACAGTTTCTTTATTTTTAATGTAAATGTCAGTCATTTTTAGAACAAATTACATTTTTTACTAACCTTCATTAAAAAAAAAAACAAACCACATCAAATGCCTGTTGTATGATTTTACATTAATTTTTTACATTAGTTTTTTGTTGCTTAAAAAAATAAATGTTTTTTTATTTTTTACTAACATTAATTTTTCCTTGTCAGTAATTTTTTGAAAAGTAAAAACAAATGCCAAATGTCAGTTGAATTCCATGCAATGTTAATCGTCCTTTCTTCAAGTGAAATTTCATTTGTTTTTGACTACAATTGCTGTCGTCTTTACCTACATAATATTCTTAGTGTATGTATCTCTTGTTAGACCAATATTGGAGTATGCCTCGATTGTGTGGAATCCATATTATAAGGTTCATGCTAACATGTTTGAGTCCGAGCAGAGGCAAATTTTTGTTATTCTGCCTACGTAGTTTTGGTTTGAGATATGATTGTAATTTTCCATCGTACAAATAAAGATTAGAGCTTATTAGACTACGGACTCTGGAGAGTAAAAGGACTGGGTGTGTGTTTTGTCTTTAACCTTGTGAATGGTGATATTTGACTCGGAATTTCTTTTATCGAATATGAATTCTCATGTACCTTACAGAATTACGAGACATTTTAGACCTATGTACTTGCAGCATTATCATACAAATTGTGCTAATTCAAATCATTTTAGAAGAATTTGCGGTGACTGCAATATGTTTAATGATATCGTTGATTTTAATCTTGATGTTGATACGATAAAACGAGCTATAATTAGACTCCTTAAATAATAGTTGCTTGTTGTTCCTTAAATTTTTTTAATGAATGTTTTTATTTGTGATATTCATATTTTCAAACCATTTATTGAAAATATTTTCATTATTTTTTCATTACTTACTTAAAGAAATACTGGAAGAAAAAAATTATTTTAATTATGTTAGAATACTATGTAGGTACTACTATGTAGTAAAAGACTGCAAAGGTAGTTAAAAACCAAAATTTCACTTAAAGAAAAGACGACTTACACAGAAAAAAATATTTCCATACTTTTTTCAACTAAATCGGTTTGTTGGAAATTTTAGAAGCTGTTAATTAAAAATTAATTGAATCAATTAAATATTTGCTCAAATTTGAAACTTGCTTGACATTTTTTTTATATTATCGCTAAAAACCAAACATCAGTACATTGTTGTTGTTGTTTGTAATATTTATGTAGTTGTTTTCAATAAATGGTTATGTTTAGTGGTATTAGTAATAAATATTATAAATTAATTTCAATTAGATAAGATATTAATTCTTATTAGGTTTATTACTTTATTATTATTTATTATTTATTATTTATTATTTATTATTTTTATTTATCGATTTCCTGTGCAACAAGAACAAGTCTTATAATTAAAGCACAGGATTATATTGGTTTACAAGGAATGCCACATAAAAAATTAATATTAAATATAAAATTAAAAAAAAAAAATAAATATACTAAAATTAATAATATTAAAAGTTACATGAAAAATTTAAAACAATATATAAATAAACATAAAATAAAGATATGATAACATTTTACAAATTAATCTCGAACGAGAAATTTTTATTTAAGTTTCGCAAAAGATTCAAATAAAAATTTCCTAAAAAGAATTGCGTTGCTATTTGTTTGTTGGTTGTTTGGCACATCATTCCAAAGACGAACGGCGTTTATGAAAAATTGCCATTCTGACACAAGACATTTAAATCTAGGTATAATCATGTTCTTACCCCTGGTAGATCTAGCAAATTGTATAAAATTAAAAAGGTATTGTGGTTTTTCAGTGTATGCAACTTTGTGCAGAAAAATAAGGACTCTAATTTTAAGAAGGTTTTCGAAAGATACACCATAAAGATTTTTTGAAACAGCAGAGACTCCATCACTCTTCCTCAATCCGTAAACATATCTTATGATGTTGTTATACAAAACCTCTAATTTTTTCTTGTTGATGGAATCACAGTTAGCGAAAAGTTCACAGCCGTAAATTAGACTAGGAATCAGGTAAGCCTTTGCAAGAAGTTGCCTTACTCTTAGTGGTGTATGGTGGTGTGTTACCCACAGCGTTCGAAGTTTCACATATGTTTGAACTACGAGAGTATTTATGTGGCTTGACCAGGATAAATTGTTGTTAAACACTACCCCTAAATTCTTAACTCTTTGCACCATTTCGATTTTTTTATTGTTTATTAAAATATCATTTTCAAAAAGTGGTGTAATGGATTTTTTATGAATTACTAAACATTTTGATTTTTGTGGATTAAGACAAAGGCTATTCGCAACTGCCCAGCAATGTATTTTATTTAGATCATAATTAAGTTTTTCGACATTTTCACTAACAGAGTTTGCAGGGCTACTTAAGTACAACTGAACATCATCCGCATACATATGTATTTTACAATAAGTAAGTTGCTGTGGTAAATCATTGGCATAAACTGAAAAAAGGAGAGGTCCTAGGACCTCAACTTATTCAACTTTATTAAGTTGAATAATTTAGTTTCAGTTGTTTAAATCTGAATATTTATTTATTCGAAAACATTATCATTAAATTGATAATGTAATTTTTAAAGTTTAAAAATTTGTTTTAAACAGAAAGAAAATGCAAAAAATAAATTAAGAGTTATTTTAAACAAAAAAACTAATCTGATTTCAACACAAGGGCTAAGTTCAAAAACAATTTTGCCAAAACCCCTACGCTTCAATAGAAAGAAAAAAAACTAATTTATGTGTGAATTTGTTTACATAAATATAAACAAATCTGCTAACTAATTGAGAATTTCATGCCGGTTTAAATTCAATGTTATAAAATTCAAGCTGTTAAAAAACATTTGGTATGGCAACAACCCTTCAATAAAAAAACATTTTGTATGGCAACAGCAATTTTTTTTTTTTTTGTTTTTCGGAAGGTATTCGATATTGAGAACTTTTTAATGGAATGAGTTATTATTTAATTGAAAAATAATTCAATTAAAGAACTATCAATTTATAATTGAATTAGCAATTTCGAATTTTAAATTTATAATTGAATTAGAATTTCAGCAATTAAAGTTATTGAATCGGTGGTTTTCGTAATTGAAATGAGTTTTTTTTTTTGTGTGTTCAACTAACATAGGCAATTGTTTTTTAATGTTCAAAAATGACTAACAATTGTAGTAAAAATGAACCACATATGTTAGTAAAAAATAAACAAACATTTATTTTTTTTTATTTTTTTAAATAATAAAAACTACTGTAAAAAATGAATGTAAAATCATAAAACAGTCATTTGATGTGGTTTGTTTTTTAAATTAGTAAAAAATTTTATTCGTTCTACAAATGACTGACATTTAGGTTAAAAATAAAGAAACTGTATTACAACACAAACAACTACATACTTTTAAAGCAGAAGTTCCCTGAGTGTATCATTATCATTTTAAAATTTGCCAAGAGTTGCGCCCAGAAGGACAATGTCTTCATGTCATGCTGACGAGCACTATCTGTCGGTTAGGGTGGGTAAGTGAGTGGCGGGGTCGTTCGTATTAAAATAAATAAAAAAAAGTTCAAATAATTTCTAAATCTTTGATTTTAAATTAATTTTATTTTTTTTTTTCTCAGTGCACACTTTGTATGGAATTTTTTTCGATTGTCTTTCAATATAAGATCATAACTTATTAGGCTTACATATTTTCAAAAGAAGTTTTTGGTCTTCCAACGAACACGTGCCTTTAACAGAAGAAAAAATCTTCTAAAAAAAAACCTTAAAAAAAGAGGCTCGTTTATAAAACTGCTATTAAAAAGAGAATTTTAAAAAGAATAAAAAAAAAATCATCAGATCATCAATATCACATGTTGTATTTCGTATTCCACATACATTTGTATATATTTGTGTGTACACATATATATACGATTCATGTGGGAGAAGCTCTCTTAAGGCAAGAAGACATACGAAAAAAAAAACTTTTAACATTAAATTTCATACAGGTAGTCAACAGGTAGACAGACTAAAATGTATATTTTGTTTTCGAATATGTTGTATTATCTGTTATAAGCTCGTTAACCAGCATTATACTTAAGCTAATTAGCGCTTTAAACTGGCAATCAAAAGAGGTAGTTACAATATCATCAGTTAACAGCATAAATGGATGATGACAACGATGCTGATGATGCTTGTTATGCCCAGATGATGTTGATTATGCGGTGTAATAAAATATAATTAATTTAACATTAAATCAGGATGTTAATGTAATTTTATTGTGACACCTTTAGTATATAAATCAAATTTTAGCTATACAGGTAAACCACGATTTACGCAATATTAGCTTTACAGGATTCTTAATGTTACATTCATAATAATCCATGATTTTTTTCAAAAAAAAAATCAATTTAACGAAAACTTTCATAAAATGCACAAAATTTTGTTTATTTCACGAAATTTTTTGTTAATTTGACATTATTTTCTCATACAGGAATTACTATGAGTGTACACTAAAAAATTAGGGTTGTAGAAAAGTTAGTAAAATCAGGTATACTATTTTTCAGCAATTTTTTTGCTTAAATTATGTTTTAAAGTAAAATTTTAGTTATACCTATTCAGCACTTAACTGTTTTGAACTAATGTCTTACTAATATTTTACTAATGTTTTACTAATTTATTTTGCTAAAAAAATTGTGTTGATTAGCACATCAACCAGACTGAAAGATATACGCAGAATGAATTAGATGTCGCGGCATGTCACGATGTAGTAGTGACGAGGAAAATTATACTAAAAACTACAGCTCTAGTAAGACATAATATAAAAAATTAACCATGGAAAATTTTTGTATCTGTTTTTCATACAAAAAAAAAAAAACAAAATTGTGGATTAAAACAATTTTTCAGCAAATAAATTAACTAAAGTATAATTGTTCTACAAATTTTTTGAGTTTTTTTCAGTCTACTAATATTCAACAAAAATTTTATTAATTTTTAGCAAGGGTTATTTCATTTCTAATCTACTAAGTGTTAGCAAAACTTTTGCTGAATCTACTAATTTGGTTGCTAAAAAAGATTTTGCTGACATTAGCAATTTTTTTTGCAAGCATCCTCCTGACTAAAATTTTGCTGACTCAGCAAAATTTTTTGCTGACTTTACTAACTTTTTTATTTGAGTGTATATTAGAGGTATTATGATTAGTAGGGCCAAATTTTAAAGTGTTTTAATTCCAGTTCGCCGGCCAGATTTTTTATTCTTTACATTAAAGATTTAAATAAGTAAAACAACTGAAACAACCCTGAAACAACTTAAAATATTCAATGCGGGCAAATTGTCTATTTGTATACATTTGTCACATTTTAATCGTAGTTTTTTCATTACTTACTTAACCCTCTAACGGGTAAGGCTGCCTCAGGGCAGTCTTCATAAAATTTACCACAAATGCGTCAAATGAGCATTTTATACTTCGAAATTAATATATTCCGCTAGAAAACTAAATTTGATAAATATTTTGCGAAGAAATTTTTCGTGTGCCGTCCACGGTTTGGAAGCAAGAAAGCTTCAAAATCAAAAAATATTCAAAAATCTAAAAAACCAATTTAAGTTTATAATAAAATATAAGTAAGATTGAAGCCTTACTTTAGTCCAAGGACTCACAGGATTCCTCTAAAGGACATCGCCTTAACTTATAAACTAATAGACGGATTTTTATGAAATTTTGCAAAAAAAAGACATTTAGTATTAATAGCAAAGCGTTGAAGTTTGAACAATATAAATTAATGTTTAGATACTTTTTCGCCTAATTTCGCTTTTACCAAAAAGGGAAAATCGCGATATCTTCTTAAATAGGAGCAGAAAAAATATAGTTTTTCGAGCGTAGTTATATCTTGGTAAGGGAAATAGTTTTTGTCCAAAACTTCTCTTTTATATGCTTTAGTTTCCAAAATGCACTCTAAAATATTTTTGCTCATATCGCCTAAATTAGGCAACGATAAACAAGTTTGTTGAAGAACTTATTATTTGTTTTTCGAGTGGAGCACAAGGTATGAATTTCGTTGCAAAACATCGTTTGCCAGTTAGAGGGTTAGAGAAATACTGGAAGAAAAAAATTATAGTAATTTTCTTCTCTTTAAATTAAACAATACACACACAGAGAAAAAGTTAGCTATTTGCCAACTAAAATTCGGTTAATACGACTCAAATTCGGTTATTACCAATTTCGATCGGTTGGTACAACTGAACATTAGTTTTCACAACAAAGTTCGGTTAATTCAACTGAATTTTGGTGGCAATAACTAAAATATTCAGAAATCGAATGTAAGTATCGTTGTACTAACTGAATTTATAAGTTGTTACCAATAAAATACACTTTTCAATTCGGTTGGCACTTTATTTCTCTGCGTGCAGTAGTCGCTCGGTTATATGAATATCCAGTTATGTAAACTTCCAGAATAGCGAACAAAAAAATTTGAACACAGGAGGTTCTAAAGAGTGAACACAGTCTATCTCTATTATGTGAACGAACAGCTTAGAAGTATGTTTTTCCCCGAAATAAGTGAAGAACCTGCAACCGTTGATTTTTTTTAATGTTTTGAGTGTTGGGTTTTGAGTGATTGTCTTTTGTCTTTTGAGGAAACCGACTACTTTCATGTACATTAATTATTAAAAAACCTATTAAAAAATATAACTTATTTTATATTTGCTCGATTATGTGAACTTTTCCATTTAGTGAACAGGGTCTGTTTGAATTAGTTCATATAACCGAGCGACTACTGTATTATATTATTATTATAGGGTAGAGTCGTACAAAGAGTGAAGTGGAACATAACAATTTTTGACCATATTTTTACATTTTCAGGAAAAAATACCTTTCATTCAATTATTATGTTATCGAGCTTTTCATTTGCAATTTGAATTTATTTTGTGCTTTTATATTGATTTTTGGGAACAAGTGGCAAAGATATAATAAAATAAATAAAATAATATAATGAGGATTTAACCGAAGTTTTGCACCAGTAAATTGGTGAGAAGCATTCCCAACTAAATCGATTTTGTTTACATTTGCAATGTCTTAACATGTTCTAACGATTTTAACATCTTCATAGTTATATATGAGAAATTTCAAAAATATTCGACACTTTGAGGAAAAAATTTTCAAAAATAGTTTTCTATGACATGTGTTGGCCCATGTTATAACCCTTTGGCGACCAGTGGTTGATATAGGTCTCATTTTTAATTTTTGGCTATTTTAGGAAGGTTTGAAGTTTGACGATTTTAACAAAACTTATATGTTATCGATACTAGATAGATGTAGCTTTTTAGGGATACCTATAAATTGTATCATGATAGTCCTACAGCCCTACAAGGTCAACCTTAAGTAAACATTGAAAATCCCGTATATATGACGAACTTCTCAACACTTTGAGCTAAAATATTTAAAATTATTTTTTTTTTGGATGACATTAATAACCGTTCGTGTATATGTTAGCCGGTGTTTATGCATGCTAAATCCATTAGCGTTAATCATTTATCTTTAACGGCGCAAAAATTAAGTCTGCTTTAAATTTCAAACAAATTAAAAATATTAAAACTACAGTTTTTGCTTGTATTTAATTAAAGCTACAGAAACTTAAATATCTCATTGTTTTCATCTCATTCATTTCAAAATATAATATATATTAATATAATTTATACACTAAAATATAAAAATACACTAAAAAAAAGTTTTGTCACATATCATAACTTAAGAAGTAAACTGCTATTATTTTGGAAAATATGCATTTTTGCCGGTTTAATTTAGTTGGTTTTAGGGTTATTTGTTTGCAGGAAAGCATATTAATTACTTTTAAATACTCATTTTTTATAAGAGTTTTTTTTTTTTAATTCAAAGCAATATGGAATAAAGCAAGCAATGAGTGAAATTGGTGTGCTTCATTTCATAACAGGAACTACATTTAATGGAACGTAGAATAAGTGGAATTTAAAACTTAAACATGAAGAACAATATGGAATGGGGAACTAGTGGAGTTTGAACATTAAATACAGGCTACGAAGTTGTATTGAACTGGGAACGAACTTTGTTTTATCGGAGTATCTAAATTTATATTAAAAATAAAATAAGAATAAATCACCCTGTGGCCGCTTTGTAGAAAATGGAATCCTCGGCATCTTTTCCGAACATAGCCCAGTTGTATTAGTAGTGTGTATAAATACTCCAGTGAAACAACAATTTTGCCCATTTTGCCCTATCTTGTTTAATTTTAGAGGTACCGGCCATTTAAAAAAAAAAAAACTCATTTTATAAATTGGCTAGTAATTTAAAAACGAAATTTTACCTACGTAACACATACCGATAATGCATATGTATAAAGTGTTCCGATTCCACTCGTTCCCCGTTCCATTCAATGTCGTTCCTTTTTGGAGCAATGTTCTATTCTATTATCAGAGGGTTTAAACTTGTAATTTCATGTAAGTATATGGGTAAACAAATAATTAAGACACCCTGTGGCTGTTTCATAAAAAAGTAATCTCTCCGGATCTCCCAAGGACCTAGCCTATATTTATTACTTCTTATAGGCCAAAAATTTTATCTCCCTCAGTTTCGGAGATATCGGCCATTTTATAATACCCGCCATTTTATATAATGACTTGTATCTTAAAAACTAAGCGAGATATCGAAAGACGGAGAAAATGTGTGTAAAACTTGACTGAATTATCAACCTAAAATATCTAATTAAAGATTTGATTTGAATTTAATTTGTTTTTAAAAAAATATTAAATTGAATTAATTAATATTTTAATTGACTTTTAAATATATAAATACATATTTTATTTTAGACGCAATTATCATATTATTTTTTCATACACTGTATGCATAAATAGAAAATTTTCAGTATAAAATACCAAATACATTTCAAATTAACAAACAAAACAAGCACACACACAAACAGACTCAGCATTGCAAAAAACACACATACCAACGTATAGATCACACACTTTTTTTGCGAGTATCATATTTTTTTTTTTTTTGTAGAAGTTATTTATAACTTTTTTTTTACTCTTTCGCCCTTCCATTCTATATCGTTACATTATCGGAGTATTTAAATTTGAATGTTCACGTACGTATATGGGTAAACAAATAATTATGACACCCTGTGGTTGATTCATAAAAAAATTAATCCCTACGGATCCTTCCCAGACCTTGCCTATTTGTATTATCAGGGTTAATAGACCCGAGGAGCAAACCTTTTGTCCGTTTTGTGTTTAATGTTTCAATTTCACTCATTCCATTTCGTTCTACTTTACTTGCTTACAAACCAGATTGAAAATTAATATCTATTTTCAAATTAGCATGAGTCTGAGCTAGGGCTTTCCATCCCTGATTTGAGAGATTTTTCACAATTTTAAAAGTCTAATTTTCAATGGTTCTTGGTACCATGTATGTTGGTATCCATGTATGTTTTTGTTTAAATATGTTCATTAGGATTATTGGTCATTGAAAAAAAAATCATTGGATACATAAATTGTTTATCAGGGAAATATAGTCGCGATATTTGTTAACAAATTTTTTTAATCAGCCTTTATTTCCGAAAAAATTGGCGTTTGGTGTATCGCCTAAACTAGCAAAGCTAGAATCTCTAAATTTAACACGTAGTTTTATGTAATGACCAGAACACAATCAAACAAAGCATTTTTGGATATTCGAATGTTTTAGTGGTAAAAATGGGCTGGGAAATTTTAAAAATTCAATTTTTGGACCCATTTTTTGTTGGGTAGGAGAGGGAGGGGCATACACTATATATACTATATATACTTTATTTTCTAATTTAAGGAACACAAAAAATATTTTGAAGCTCAACTAGAACAAAAAGTCGGTAGTGAAAGGGTTAAAGTAAAACAACATTATAATTTTATTAAATGGTTAATTGGAAACATTTTCTAATTTATTTTCAATTTTTTATTTGTTTTAATTTGTTTAAAACTAAAACTATAGTTTCAGTAACATATCAACTAAAAGAAAAATGGTGTATAAATATTCGATTTTTATTGAGTTTTTTTCTATATTTTATTTAAAGTTAAAATATGTCTAACATTAAATTTATAGTTTTGTAATTTTGTCAATAGTTTCTAAATGCAAAATCGTTTTTTATAGTTTTTTTTTTAAATAAAATCTATCATTAAGAGAGAGACAGAGAGAGAGAGAGAGTTTAAATGTCCAGAAGGTTTATTTTGTATTAAATTTTTCCGATTTTTTTTTTTTAATCCTTAAAACTAGTTATTGTATTCATTTTCAATTCAATAATTTTTGGTTTTGATAATTAAGTTTTTTTTTTTATAAGAGTTCTTGTTACACTGATAGAAAAAAATTCATTATATTTATGATAGGATTTATCAATTTTCGAATAATGAAACGTTTTAGAAATATAATGAAACTTTTTATTTGTATGTTTGATAAAAAGTTTCATTAAAAAGAAAAGATTTATTTAACAAATTTAGATCATATGTATAATGAACAATTTTTCTTTCAGTGTAAAGTTCTAAACTAAAAATTATTGATTTTGTTTAAATTCTGAGTTTGATTGTTTAAAAAATCATTCATTCTACTATTGCACACACATACCTAAATGATGTTCAAAACATTTATAAATTTTTTTTATAATCAAAAACTACACTGAGAAAAATAATTTTTATTTCTAAAAAGTTTTTTATAGTTCTAATTTTATTAAAATTTGTAATTGTACAGTACGTTTAAAAGTTTTAAGAATTTTTCTCAAGTGTTTATTAATGTGACATTTCTGTGTTTCGTAACCTTTGGGACTTAAAGATTTTGTGCCTTTTCGCCAAGGAGTATACACTCATAGAAATATACTTGTAAAAGTAACAGAAACAGCTACTTAAAATTTGTTAAAAATGGCGTTGCAGAAAACACTGATAAATTAGCAGATTTGTTTTGCTAAATGTTAGTAAATGGTTAAATGTCCAAATTTTAGTTATATTTTAGTTGAAAATAGCTATTTACCCTGCCAAAATTAGTAAAATATATTGCTAAATATTTGTAGACAAAAAAACGGTTAATTTTATGTAATAAGTCAAATTAAAAATTAACAGAAATATTTGCTATAATTTGTAAGCTGATGAATTTAGAAGTGTTGATTTATATTCGCATATAAAAAAATCTAAAAAACAACCTTTGAAAAATTTTTTTTGTCTACTCATATGTTTAGCTAAATTTTAGCTTTATACGAGTATTCGTGTATAAAAAATATTAAAAACAAACCCTTTGAAAATTTCGCATTTTTGTATTTTTTTTTTACTAATTTGTTTTGTTAAGTATTAGTAGACAAAAACTCAAAAAATGCAAAATTTTCATAGTTTTAGTTTTAGATTTTTTATATGCGCATTAGGCCGGGTCGATTTGTATGGAGGCAAAAAAATCGCTCAACGTTCAAGGAAAATCGTATTCTAGGGATCAAAATAAGAAACTTTTGAAAAAGCCCACTTTGATATTCCAGAAAGTAGAAGGAATCTCTCCAAGATTATGCGAGATACTTCTTCTCCGGGAGACGCGCTAGCAGATTAATGCATAAATCATCATTCTAGGGGTTAAAATTTAAGTTAAAAGAGGGCCTTTTTAGCCGTGTTTTTTTTAGCAAAATGTACAAATCTCGGGATAGAGATATTTCAGAAAGTAGGAGGAGTCTTTCCAAGATTAGGGTCTCTATTTCTTCTCCGGAAGAAATAGAGTATAAATATATTCGATTGGGTTGGATTCGATTGGGGCACTCTAAATGGGTCAAAGTGGGATTTTTCAAAATTTCAATTTCAAAAGTCGGGACATCAGAATTCGTTTTAGAGGTATGGTTCCTTCGGCAAAGTTTCTTATTTTGATCTCTAGAATACGGTTTTCCTTGAACGTTGAGCGATTTTTAAATCGACCCGCCCTAATGCGCATATATTTAAATCAATCCTTATAAATTTATCAACTTTCAAATTGTTACAAATAATTCTGTTAATTTTGGAAGATTAAGCTTTAAATTTTAATTAACACAAGTGTCACCAGGTAGGCTAATTGGTATCGTGCTGGCTTACCTGTGTGGGGGCCGTGGGTTCGATTCCCACCAGATGCACTTGCCGAAAGCCACATTAGATAGTCCTAGGCTAAGGTAATAGGATATAATTTATAATTATATGATAAAAAAATGTAATTAACACAAATATAAACAATTTTCTTATCTTACTAACACTAAGCCAAAAAAAATCTGCTAACTTAAGGTATTGTTATGTCAACGATATTTTAAACTAAGTTTTAGTGGGTAGTTTTATCAAAAATGTTTTCAGATTGTTTCTATTAGTGTAGGTATTCTTGATCCTAATACAATATGGTGAATAATTTTTCAGAAAATTGGCCTGATCGAAACATAACACCAGTTAAGCGCAGACGTGGGATTAACAATCTTGACAGTATTGTCCAGTTTCCCGACACACAAAAAAAAAAAGAGCAGCATGTTATGATAGTTTAAGAGTATCATGTTGAAACCCGTTACAGTCATAATATGATTCCGATAATCATATTATGATTCTAGATGATGATAAAATCGTTTCCAGTTATTATAATATGATCAGCCAGAATCATGTTCATGATTTTTACGATCATAATATGATAATTATTTGTCGGCAATCATGTTTAATCATATTTTCTATCTGCGTGTAACAATGGCTAACCGTTGGTTTGAACGAACTTGCCACCGTTGACATAACGTTGGTAATCCAAAAAATTTGGCGTTTCTAAAATAGCTTAAATTAAATCAATTTTGAGAAATATTTATAATAAAACACATTACAAAAGCTGCAATGCAGTTCGGTCGTAGTGTTTTACATCATATTTAAATGTGTGAAATAAAATAAAAACGATGCTTCTAATTGGTTGTTATATTGGTAAAAAAAAACAATGTTGGCAAAGAATTTTGAAGATGGTACTGGCAAAGCACATTCTTTGCAAATATAATAATATTTTCCTAGTGCAATATTAGTTGTACCTTCATTGATTTCTAACACGGTGGGGTTTACAAAAATAGCAGTGTTTTATCAGTTCTATTTTTTTTTTTTTGGTACGGTTGGCGATGTCATATTTTGGTCTTCACGATTTGTCAGGGAAAATAAAATATTTTTCAAAATGTCGGTCTTAAAGCTTCCGGCTGTTAACGATTTATTGCAATGATGAAGAAAGTCTAAAAATGTATATCGTCTTAAATCTCATCCAAACAAGTGATACTCACATATTTAATTAAATTTCATTAAATTAACGTACTGTACATTTGTATATGTATCTCTAATATCAATTGTTAAGAAATTCGTTTAATTTGTTTTTTTATTAATATTCTTTTTAAATTTGTATTATATTTTTTTACGTGGGAAATTTTTTCTCAGTCTATAACTACTTTACAAATATTTATTTATTTATATAATAATATATATATATAGTTAAATTATAACCTAAAAATTAAAATTAAACTCATCTAGATTAGTATAGTCTAATTTAAGTAAATCGTATTTAATAGATACATCATATATAGCAACAGCTTCATCCATCCAATTATTATTTTGAACAAAATTTCCAAATTTCTTTAGTCTTTTTACTTTTTCTACTACATTTGATATGCTTAAATTTTAAGAATGATATATAAGTAGATGATTTATTGTTAATTTAGGAATCAAAACAAAATAGAAAAGAATAATAATTTAAAAGTCAATTATATTGTCAATTTTTTTTGGGTTATTAAGTTTTCTTTTGTAATTAAACGAATTTTGTATTTTAAAATCTATTTTGATATCGGTTGCGAGTGTAATATGGACTATGAATAACTAATTGATTTTCATTGAAATCATTATAATCATCTGTTTCCTGGGACTCTTCTTCTTTATAGATTGATTTTAAAGAACCGGGAAATGGTGTTACCATTTCTGAGCTATATGATATGGCATCTTCATCACTGTTTTCAAAAGGATCTACGGCTACATAGGAGGCGGAAAAACCTTTCATTATGATGGTACTATCGGTTTTAAAACGTACCAATAGGGAATCCGTTAAAGAGATAATATCTTGAGGAATCTAGGGAGGGAGAAAGATTGACATGAACTTAAGTTAAAACTGTATTTCAAATTTTTATTTGATTTATTTAACTTACCACATTACCACAGTATTGTCCATACATGGGTCCACTAGTATCTTCCATACCCGAAAATACTTGTACATAATCATATGTACAATTTTCACTATTTTCCAAATCAAATGTTAAGAATATTAACTGAACATTACTGCTGGGTGGTGCCTGAATTGTCCACTCACAATCCATATTTGTATCGTAATTATAATTGCCGAAACGTGAATGAGAATAGAATTGTTGTACTTGATTTGTAGCACGTAAATAACCACCGCAAGCTAAAAAGAAATTTAAAATTATACTATTAATTTAATGAAATATGAAATAATTGAAGATTTAGTACCATAGATTACATAGATATGCAACTCTTCTTCTTCTTTTATAAACAAACACATTTTTCCATACACATTCAAATATTTTTTGTGTAGGTGTATATCACCTATGTCCAACACATTCTCATGAGTTACATGCACTGACAGCTAATGTCAAAGAGTGTCAGATCTATGTAATCTATGTTTAGGACTACTATACTATCAAATTTAATTTTAGGTCTCATTCTAAACCTTTAGTGTAACAAAACAAGACAAAGACTAAATCGAGACATGACAAAAATTCAGTTAAGAAAAGTTTTTTCGCATATTGCTGAGCTTTAAGGAGGTTTTGTCTGCTTTCGTCATGTTCAAGGTTGCCGAATGTGAAAGTGGAAAACTGGGTAGATTATGAAGACAAAATGGCTAAAAATGGCTTAATTCGGAAAATTACACTAAAGCTCAATAATTTCAATGTAAATAATGAGTTTTAAAATGAATTTAATGAAATAACTCCTTAAAATTAAATGTTTTCCAAATTTCTAAAATATATTTTTAGTAAATTTTAGCAAAAAATACATTATTTAAAATCGAATGTAAAAGTTACATGTCGAAAATTAAGAATTTTATAGCAAAATTTAGAAAATCGTAAAAATTTAGCACCTTTGTATGAAATTAACTGCAAGAAGTGTGGGAAAAACTGTCTAGGTAAAAATTTAATGGCTACATTTTACAACCAGATATAATCTAGTAATTTTTGCATAGCTAGGTAAAAATAAAATGGCTATATCTAGCAGGAAAATGGCTAAATATGCTAACTTCGTCAGGTTTAAAGAAGCATACAATTTTTTATTTTAACAAAGTAGTAGCAAGAGAAGTTTTTGCTGCACTATTTTTGCGAAAGCTTTATAAAAGCTTTTCGAGTCACTAAAAGACTACAGTAAAGATTTAAATATTTTACTTAAAAGTCTTTTGAGCTAAGAAGATACGACAATGACAAAATTGTGACATGACAGAAGAGATTTCACATAGTTGAGAGCTTTATTAGAGCTTTTTTTGCAACAACATATCGAGAAAACATGTCCGGATTTTTTTTTTTTGTAAGTATTAAATATAATTTTGATATAATTTTATTTTTTAAAAATAAAAATTATGTTTTTTCGACCTTTGATTGTGTAATGAAAATGAAAATTATTCAAGTTCGATGCCACATTCTATATTTCTTTATTAGGATATTGTCCTAACAAATAATCTTTAGAGTTTTTGTTTTCAAATTTACTAATTGACCACATTCAGGAATGTGTTGATAGATCTATTTCGGGAATTTTTTAGGTTCCCATCATCAGAACACGTTCTGAAAGAAGTGACAATCCCATGCAAACATCAAACATTCATATAACCTAGTTATCAAACTAAATGAGAACTAATATATGAGCTCGAAGTTAAAGACTATCACCATTGATCAAAAATAAATTGAAAACTTGTTCGATAAGTGCAAGCTCTACCTTTTGTTTTTATTCTCCTTTTTATTTTTACACTTGTTTTGTTTTATTTAAAAATAAGATGTAAATTGGAAGTAAACTAAGATCGTACTTTGTCTTTGAATAATTTTCATTGCACAATTGTAGGTTGAAAAACATAATTTTTATTTATAATAAAATTTATATCAAACTTGTAAAAAAGACAAAGTATTTTCTTAGTTTACTTCCCCTTTACATCTTGATTTTAAGTAAAACAAAACAAGTGTAAAAATAAAAAGGAGAATAAAAACAAAAAAAAGTGGGATAATAATGTTTGATGTTTGCATGGGATTGTCACTTCTTTCAAATCGTGTTCAGCTGATGGGAACCTAGAAAATTCCCGAAATAGATCTATCAACACATTCTGAAAGTGGTCAATTAATAAATTTGAGAACAAAAGCTCTATAGATTATTTGTTAGGACAATATTCTAATAAAGATATATAGAGTATGGACTCGAACTTGAATAATTTTCATTTTCCTTATTAAATATAATATTTCAACAAAATATGACCATGAAAAAATCGTCACATAAGAAATATTATCTATACAAAACAGCTTTTTCATAACATAAGCTTTATAAGAGCTTTTCTTGGCACACTCTGTGAAAAAGCTTCAACATATTTATAAAAAACTTCATAAATGTGACGAAATACTTCATCGATTTTCATCTAATGTAACACTTCATAAATATGATGAAGCTGTTTTATGAAAGAGGAAATTTATTACAGTTTTCTTCATATTTATGAAATGTTTCATAAATATATAGAAATATAGTTTAATAATTTTCATTAAATTTTTTATTAATGTTGTTAATGATTTCATAAATAGGATGATTCTGTTTCATAAATTTTTACGAACGTTTCATGAAAGTTTCACGAACGTTTCATATTACAGAGTTCGCTTATAACGAATACCGATTATAACGGACATTTTTATAATGAACTATATATTTCTGGTCCCAACGCATTTTCTTATATATTTCACGCAAAATAATACGGCTTTACAACGAAAATCTAATTTTTAGAGCCCATTTATAGGTTTTAATACAAATGTTTACGCTTATACCGAATATATAAAACAATGTGCTGCTATCTTTAAAAATTTAGAATTTTTCTTAAAAATTTATCAAAATGAGTTAAAAGTTGTTAAAAACTTAATTAAATAAAGTAATTGTTTGAATAGTACAATAAAAAAACATTAAAACAATTAAAAAAAAGTCCAGAAATTTTCATAGTTTTTAGAAAAAAAAATCGTAATCCAAAATTTTGACATTTTTTTTTGACAAAAAAAAAATCGTGTTACTCAGTTTTTATTTATTTTTCATTTTACATCATAAATGTTCAGTCAAATTCGTCGCTGTTGAGCTTTTAAGGGTTAAGGAATCAAATATATTAATTGTCTGTCTGCTAATCAAAAAGAGCTTGGTAATGATAAAATGGTGACATGACAAAAAGATTTTTTTTAAAGATTTTTAACATAGTCATGTGATTTTTAAGAGCTTTTCTTGCAAAAAGAAATCAGGATTACAGGAAAAAATCATATGTAAAAATCATGTGCGAATGATTATTATTTATTTTATTTAAAAAAAAAAAACTATAACAAAATCTTGACAAGAATTAAATTTGTGGAAATATCATTGTAAAAGCTTAATAAAAGCTTTTCTTGCCACTGAAAGCCTAGATTAAAAAATTACAAATTTTACTTACATGTTGAATGTACGGCAGTGAAACCACTATGCTGCTTGTTTTTATCCGTTTTAAGGACCATATACAATTGATTAGTGGATGATGAAATTGGATATGGTATCTTTTCACCACAAAAGCGACCTAAAATTGAACTACTTTCAGAATCACCATCATATATGGCCACATTATCATAAGCGCATTCCTGCAATACCAAGCAATTATACTCAATAATAAAACGTTAGTAAAACTCTTAAAGCTCGAAATTACCTGATGAGATTCTACTTTAAATTCATTAAATATTAATTTAATACGATGTCCTGGCGTAGTTGAAAAATGCCATACACAATCTGCATTAGGTGGATATAAATCGGGATAGTTGGGACTATAGATGGTGCCAAAGGGAGCAGAAATTTCATGTTTACATTCGCCCTCCTTACAATCATGACCATTTTCATGCAAGGAATAACCATTATGGCAGGAACATATATAAGAGCCTATAGTATTGCGACACTCATGTTGACAACCACCATTATTTATGGAACATTCATCGATGTCGGTAAAAAATACCGCTGCAAACCCAGATTTTTGTATAGATTTATCTGAATGAAATTCAACTCTTAAAGCATTTCCTTCGGATGTAGCAGTCGGTGGTATAGAGCTACCACAATAAGTACCAATTTTCTTTAAACGATTTTCACTCATTTTCGAGTAGATGGTCACCTTATCATAACCACATTCTGATTGATGATGTGTTGCACCTTCCAATTCGAAATGGGTAAAATTTAAAGATATCTTATGTTTAGGCTGGGCTATTATTTCCCATATACAATCTTTTAATACAGGATAAGAATCGGGAAAAGAGGGTGAGGTAATGGTACCATTAGGATATTCGATGACTCCACCACAAGCATCTTCGCAATGTTTCTTATCACTGTGCAATTCATAACCTATATGACAGCTGCATTCATAACCGCCCAAAGTGTTAATGCACTCATGCTCACAACCATGATTTTGAGTTTCACATTCATCGACTTCCTTCATGAATGTAGCAGAGAAACCAGGTTTTTGTACCGAAGTATCCGAAACGAATTTAACAAACATAGTATCACCAGTGGATCTGTAAATAAATTAAAATTTTTTTTTTACTAAGTTCTTATTAACGATGTTATAAGTTATCAGAACTCACTTCATATTCGGTGGCGGTTTATAACCACAAAATACTCCTATTAATGAAGAATCATGATAAGGTCCATCTCTTACTTCTACAAAATCATAAACACAACTATCATGATTTTCTACTTCGAACGATTGGAATTTCAAGGCAACTTGATAACCCTTTGGTACCGTTATTTTCCATATACACTCCTTGTTGGGCAAATAGTCTAATGGATAGTTTGGTGATTCTAAGCGACCCTCTGAATCATCTATTGAAAGTTCACCACCACAAACAACTGTAATGAGAAAGATTTCGATTAGAGACTGTCACAAAATAAGAAAAAATCGGTTTTGTTTGAACTGCGATATATAAATTTTTTAATAGATTTTGCCTCGCTGATTGCAAATTTTTCCATTACGTCACAGTTTTGAAAAAAACGCAATCAAAAACTCGAAAAATTTAGTTTTTAACAATTTATTATGTGAATTTAGTGACTCCTAAAACATTCCGACGCAAACATATTTACACAAAGTTGATCACTTTGAAATAACATCCGTCATATTGGAGCAGCCATCTTAAATTTAAAATATCTCGGGTTTGAGAAAAACCCGAAAAATTGAGTTATTAAAAATTTATTATTTGAATTTAGTGACCCCTAAAACATTCCTACGCAAACATATTTACAAAGTTGATCGCTTTGTAAAAGCATCCGTCATATTGGAGCCGCCATCTTAAATTTAAAATATCTTATATTAGATATTTTTTTAAAATATTCAGTGAAGCTCAAAATTTTCCATTAAATAATTTATTACAAATCTGAATTTTGAAAATCTTATATGAGAGTTTTGAAAATCTAATTTACTTAAATTACAACACTTTAAGAAATTATTTACCAAAATTGGCTGTGCCATTTTGAAGCTTGAAAATCTGATACAATATTCGTTTTTCAAAACCCAAAAAATTCCTGTTTCCTTCCATTTTATATTCATGAACCTACACCAAATTGGGTATCAAATGAAACGGGTTTTAAGACACATTTAGACAGAAAAAAAATGTTTCCATACTTTTTTCAATTAAATCGGTTTGTTGAAAATTTTAAAAGCTGTCAATTAAAAATTAATTGAATCCAGTAAATATTTGTTAAAATTCGGAACTTGCTTGACATTTGTTTTATATTATGGCTCCAAAGCCATAATATATAAATAATTTAGTTTAAGTTGTTTAAATCTGAATATTTATTTATTCTAAAACATTATCATAAAATTGACAATGTAATTATTAAAGTTAAAATTCGTTTAATAAAAATTTAGAATTTTTTTTTATACAGAAATTAAATACAAAAAATAAATTAAAACTTATTTAAAAAAAAGTACTCTGATTTCAACAAAAGGGCTAATTTTTGCAAACAAAAACTCCAAAGAAAATTTTGACATAGTCACTACGATTCTATAGACAGAAAAAACTAATTTCTGTGTATTCACATAAGTATAAATAAATAAAAATAAATAAATATGAACTTATTGAGAATTTCATGCCGGTTTAAATTCAATGTTATAAAATTCAAGCTATAAAAAAACATTTGGTATGGCAACAACACTTTTATAAAAAAAAAAACGTTTGGCATGGCAACAAAACATTTGGTATGGTAACAACAATTTTTTTGTTTTTGTATTTGATTGATTACTTTTTAATGAAATGAGTTATTATTTAATTGGAAAAAAATCAATTAAAGAGCTAATTGAATTAGAAAATTTCGTTGTTGGCGGAATTTCAGCAATTGGCGGAATTTCAGCAAATAACGTGTCCGTAAACTTTCAAATTTGTTTTTGTTGTTAAAAACATTTATTTTGATTAACATTTGAGAAGTTGATGTTTTAAATGCGTATTTAATTTAGTCGAGGGGTGTCTGAACTTGTCTCGATTTTTTTTTGGCACTTTTATGGGACTTTTCCGAAGAGCCTTTTTTAACTACATTTCAAAAAATGGCAACCCTAGGTTTACTACATAGGCAATATGGATAACAAAATATTTGTTTTTTATAATTGCTTCAACGCTGCCACAGTGTGGAAAAGTGGACTATTTTAAGCAAATTTGCATTCAGCCCACAGTTTTAAACGCATTTGAAAAATTTTTAATATTGACAGTTTATTAGGAATATAAAATAAGTTACTTTTAAAAATCGACTATAAGGAATTCATCTAGAATTCAGTCAGATATTTTTTAGATTTTGTTTTTTTTTTCATATCAGTTTAAAACTATGAGCTGTAGACACATTTTCTTACTGCCACACTGTGGCTGCGTACAAATTAATCTGTGTGTCAGTAATTTAAGACTTGTTTCCATACAAAAATGTAATAATTATGAACCCCAACGTTAAACACTCAAACGTAAGATTGGGCTGATAACACAGCATGTCTCTTATTTTTAATCACATATCCGAATTTCATCGCAACTGAGAGGGAAGACATCAACGATGCTTCCTTGAAATGCAATACAATTTTGGAGGTGGACTGTCACCTATTCACACTGATAATAATTAATGCGTAATAATACAAAAAAATGTCAAAATCACCAAAAAATTTTGTTAAATTAACGAAAATTTGTTCATTTTACAAAAGATTTCGTTGGTTTTGACATTTTTTTTCGTATTTTTAGCATGGATTACTATGAGTGCTTCTAATACAATATAGATATTGTGTTACCGTTTATTTACCGGTACATGAAGCAATATTCAGATAAATGAAATTTTTAAGACGGGGATATTTGTAGCTTTTTTTTAAAGGAACATATCTCGAAAACTGAAACGCATGAAACAAAAAAGATGAGATTCGGAGTTAAGTCGGAAACAATAGACTTCTATTAAATGAAATGATTTTCCAGTTATATCTTGTGACTATTTTTTTTTTTAATTGTTACACAGAAAAAATTATTGTCAATAAAATTTTAATTAAACATATGTTTGACTTTAAACTTTCAATTAAAAGTTTAATACTGTTTATTAAATGTTTAATTGAAAATGAATTTGGGACTCACAAAATTTCTAGTTTTAATAATATATAATGACAACGAACTCGAAATGATGGCAAAATGTAAAAAAAGTCACCAAAATTTAAAAAAACCCCACTATTGAAAAATAAAATCTATTAAATTGAAAAAAAAAACGCTAATATTTAAAATAAAATCGCAATAATTGAAAACATCTCCAAAACTAAAAAAAAATCACTACGATTAAAAAAAAACACAATAAATTAAAAAAAAACATCGACAAATTCAAAAAAATTATTAAAATTAAAAACAAAATTGAAGAAATTAAAAAAATATGGCAAAAATTAAGAATGTTTTCTAAATATGTACTTCTTAAATTTTATTTAGGTGATTTTTTAAATTTTGGCGATTGTTTGTTTGTTGCAAATTTTTTTAAAATTATGGTAGTTTTTTTTAATTATTGGTGTTTTCTAATTTTGTCGATTTTTTTTTTCAAGTTTAGCGTTTTTTTTTTTAGTTTTTTTTCCCAATTTTTGACAATTTTTTCCAAATTTTAATTAAAGAATAAAACCTATTAAAAAAATGTTTTGAAATTGAAAACAATATTCAATTAAATTTTTAATAGACATGATTAAAATTTTAATTGAAAGTATAATCAATTTAATAGTTACAAATTATTTTAATTGATACTTTAATTTCCCTAAAAGGGCCGAAATCAATTAAACTTTTAATTGAATCGACAAATATTTTAATTGAAACTCGATTTTAGTTTTTCTGTTTATAGATCTCTACATTATATAAAAAGCAAGAACCAGATCTGGATTAGACTACAATCATAGAAATAAATCAGTTAAAAAATGCAGGAAAAGCCATTTAAAATTAATTTAACAATATGTTTTGCTAAATATTAGTGCAATAAGCCCAACAAAAATAAATCTCCTAAATTTACGTAATTTTTGTTATATTTAAGGAAAATTTTATCTTTAGATACTTTTAAAATTACACATTCTCTTAATGGAAAGATTTATTATTCGAAAATATTTCAAAAGCTACATTTTTGATCTTTTTTAACAATTAGTGGTGATAGATCATTTTGTTTTGCATAAAATATCCAGAATTCAAAATTTCCCATGGGAACGAAAAATATACAGATTTTAGTAAGGGAGTCTAATATTTGGGCTATATAAACAAAATCCAAATACATCAGCTTATAGGTAAACTCCTGGGGCATTTTTTGGCTATACATAATTTTCTTGTGGCAACTAATTTGAAAAATTTATAAAACAGTTTCCAAAACAACTAAAGAGTTCCATTGGGTATTTGAATACCCAAAACCGAGCCATATTAAAAAAACATATAGCTGGAACCAGGGAAGAGGGGCATCAAATTAGTTTTCACAAGTTAGTAGAGAAATAACAAGATTACTTTTAAGACATTATTGGGGCAAAATTTTACGTCGCTCCAGGGGGGTAATTATCGGTTCAAAATTCTGGAAATTTACATAGTCGGAAAAGTTTCACGAAAATTTCTCTGAAAAATTGAGTAAGTGAAAAATCGAAAAACTTTCTTGTTGGTAAATAATCGTACAACAAATATTTACCTGTTTACCTGAATTTACCTGAATTTACCCTCACTTGGGTAACAGGTATTATTTCCTGATATGGGCATTAAAATACGCATTTTAAAGTTTTATGAAATGTCCTTGCTTGAAATATCGATTATTTTCAAGTAAAAATTAAGAGTTTACGTGGAAGATCATAAAAAAATATTTTCGTCAAAAAACATGGCGAAATTATTTTATATCACTGGTTAATGCATAAGTTCCAAGTATAAAGCCTTAAATACTGAATATGTGAAGTTTCATCGACATTAGACAATGAAATCGGGCGTCAGTCATTAATAGGTTAACGATATTTTTGTTGCGAATTATGTTGAAAAATTGTCAAAATTGGCAAGAATAGTTAAAGTGATTTGTAAAAAATTTAAAAATACTAAAACTTGGGAAAAAGTAAAAAATAGGAAAATATATCAAAGGTTCACTTTAGGAAACATTATGAAAATTTAATTTTTCACATTTTTGTTTTATTAATTACATTTGTTTATGGAATCAATTATTTTTATTAAAATTGTGAATAAAATTCTTACCGCTTACAAAGTCCGACTTGAAAATTTTTTTAAAATCTGTTTGTTATTTACTTTTTATGTTACACCTTATATTGCGTTTTTTTTAACGACACAATAAAACTAAGAAAAAAAGTATGTATTAGGGTCATAACCTTTTTTTTTGGTAAATGTTTACCTGTTGCATTTGTGGACCAAAATTTCTGTACAAACCGGTTTAAAATTCTTTATACGTAATAAATATGCTAGTTGTTCTGCCAAATTAAATGCCCATATCGCAAAAAACCGCCGAAAAGCTTTTTTTTATCAAAATACTCGAAAATCGTAAAATTTAAAAGCTGTTTGATCAATTCATTAAGAACAATAAGTTAGAGTCTAATTACTTTACAATTTTGGCAAAATATTCATTTTTAGTTTAATTAAACAAAAAATATAGGTCCGAACTTTAAAAAGGTTTATGCGGAAACTTTTTTGAGAACAGCGAAAAAGTACTATTATGTTTTTTTATAGTTTCTTATGGGCTTTACGGATAGGATAGATAAAATTTGATATTTGCAAAAAAAAATCAAAAGTTATAACCCTAGTGTGCATTAACCCTTAAATGCATAATGTACCATATATGGTACATGAATTTAATCCTACTACAATCCCGCTAAATAGTGATAGCGTTACTTTTAAATTGTACTAATATTACTCTTTTTAAAAATACCGCTTTAGCTCACTTACAGTTGGTTTTAATTGTCAATAAGATGACAAAGTGAGAGTATGCACTTTTTGCACAAAATTTCAAAAGTCAATTTCAAAAGTAAATTTCAAAAGTGAAAAAAAGTTTATTTAAAAAAAAAAAAAAAAAAAAAAAAAACTCTATGACAGTTTTGGCAAATTCATTCAACAACACGAAGAAACAAACGGAAGGTCCACTTTATGGAACAGCCTACATTCCCTTACAAAATTCTCACAACATTTTTAAAAAAGAACAATTTCTAATTTACATACACGCGAATTTTAAATTTAAAAAAACACAATACCCATTCCGAATCTGTGCCTCGTTTCTGTAACTAATGCGGAAAGTTTTCGCATAGAGTAATACATGGTCACCCAGCTTTTTACAGGGTGTATTAAAGGATGATAAAGTCGACTACTTTTTTAGAGCTAAATTTTTCATATCTTGTAACTTTTAAAATTGTGTACAAACGGATTAAAGTAAAATATGTTACTAGGAAAACGAATTACGTGAATGCAGCATTTGATTAGCTTTTTTGATTGAATTTATATGTTATTGTTTGCGACTCACCCTATGTAAAGTAGAGCAAGGTTGTATTTTACAAGTTTTTGCGAAACTTTTTGATGTGAAAGTTACAGAAGCGGGATAATAATAATAATTCCCCTTAAGTCATCAAGTTACTACACAGTTTTTTATACAAAAAACTTTTTGGACTTGTATTACTTGTACTAAAATCTGTATATTTTTCGATACATTGGAAAAGCCACTCTTTTTGGTTTTGCAAATTTAATTTTTAAAGCTACTTAAATGCTTTTTCTGCTATTTTTACTAGTTTATTTATACCCAGGAAAAATAATGCGAAGTGGTTCAAAAGAAACAACATTTTCATTACACACAAAGTAGCTACTACTACTGATTTTTCTGATCTAATGCTGGCCTTTTAGATCAGTTCCTGAACTTAGCATATAATGTCATCATATACAAGGCTAACTAGTAGAAATGTCACTAATGTTCGGTTACAATTCGGTATTTTCTTTAATCTAGATGTCGCTTTGAATTAGTGTTTTCTGACCTTTAAATTTGAAAAACAATGATTACAAAATATCAGACTTAACAATAGTTTTCTTTTCAGTTGAACGAAAAATTATTATTTCGCTTTGTTTTTAAAGCTGCAAAGCTGTTTAAAAGTTTTTTAATTATAACCTTTTAAGCACTCCTATAGATCCATATTATCACTCGGTAAATAAGATGTGACTTGGCATCACACCTTAACCACTAATTAAAAATAAAAAATTAATTTCTATGAAAAAGAACACTCAAAAATACAATCTTTCATAACCTTACACATAGTTCTTTTAATAAAGTGAAGTTTGAGGAATTTGCATTACCTCCGTCCTATGACAACCCCATGTTAAAATCATGCGTGTTTCACCTCAATTTGCACTACATCTGAATCCGTATATGTGATAATTTTACTACATCTTTATCCACTCTTTTTGGAATGAGTGTACTCTTTAAGCATAGCCAAAAACCTTTTATCATTTTCATTAAAATTTTTATCTAAATTTCGCTATTTAAAATTTTAACAAATTAAAGTGACTTTTTTTTAAATACTTGTACGTTTTTCATGTTGTAAATAAAACATTTTGACCACTTAATGTTAGTTTGACTTTTCCATAGTAATTTCCTTAATAAACAAAATAAAAAAAAAAAAAACGAGGAGTTAAATGGATTTGCATATTATGCTTACCATCAAATTCAGCTTTAAAACCACGATGACCCTCAGTACGATGAGTATTTACATAAGTCAACAGCATACGGCTGGATACAGTTGTTAAAATTTCACTATAAACTTTGCCACAAAAACGAGCAATCAATGGCGACTTGTGCCAATAACCATCACGAACTTCCAAATAATCTGATTGGCAGTTTTCCGATTTAAAAATATTCTAAAAACAAAACAACATTCATTACCAAAATTGAACAAAATACAAAAATTGAAACAATTTTATATTTCCCATACAATGTGTAAACTATGGATATTTGTATGTGTGTGTGTGTGTATGTTGGTACACACCAAAGGATTAATAAACTACTACTACAATTACATGTGAACATACCAAATTTTCCAATTTTAAAACCACTCTTTCACCATGTGTTGCCGTTATACGCCATTCACAATGTTCCGTTTCATTTGTCAATGCACCACCCGTATAGTACGAAGGACTAGCAAATATTCCTGTGTTCTCTTGAAAAGTACGACCACATTTCGGACATCTATACAATAAATTAGCCTGTGCAATATCACCCATACTTAAACGTAAACGTTGGCCAATTTCCGGCCTCTTTTTGCCCTTCACTTCAATGGGCAGTATGGTATCTAAATAGGTGCCTTTGGAGAAGGTATTGCGTGCATAGTGCATTATCGAATCATAATCGTATGCCATGCCCAATGAATCGACTTCGTCTGGTGTTAATTTGTTGAAATTATAGTCCTGTCCTTTCATAATGTTATTGTGTTCAATGATAACATGGTTGCCACGATCTGGCCGAGTATGTTCATGCCAGAAACCAACAACATGACCCAATTCATGGACAACAATGCCAAATTTATCACAATTGCGACCAATTGAAATGGCCTGTGGCCCATTGCCACGCTTGCCAACAAACGAACAACAACTGTAAATGTAAAAACATGTTTAAACATGAAAATGTGAAACATAAACATAAAAAAGAGTTGATATGGAATTGAAAATAACACCAACACCAACAACGAAACATAAAACTTTAAATGGAGTGTAAATTTGATAACAACATCAGTAATTTATGTTATTCGTAAGTAACTTACCCACAACCACGTATGGTGAATACAATATAATTGGGATGATTTTCTGGTTCACGTTCAACAAACTTAATACAAGTCGAATTTTCCCAATGCCGCATGGCTTGTTTAAATAGGGCCTTATGGAGACCACTAAAATTGCCATCAATTTCATAGGGTATAACACCATAATCCCAAACACGTTCTTTTTTGGCAGTAACAGCTCTGGGTAAACGTTTATGTTCTCTTACAAAACTAAATTCACTGGAAAAATTTTCAAGAAATCATTACACTGTGCAACAAATTTTGGGTCTTCGAATCGTTCCCGTATGAGACCAATGGGAAATGAAAATAGACTATCAGTAGACCAAACCGCCCAAAGGGCTTAAAAAAGTAAGCTCGTATTGTTAATTTATAGCCACTTAAATTTTGGCTATTTCGAGACAAATTTCCGGTTGTTTTTTTATTTGCAATCCAATGGAGCATATCAGTATATCAATTAAACAATTGGAATTGAATATTTATTTATTTATTTTATTTTATTAATTAATAATCATATAATTACAAATTATATACTATTACCCTAACCGAGCACTAGCTACTATGACCTTCGGCACGTTGTAGTGAAAACAGACTAGTGCCTCTGGTGGGAATTGAACCCACGACTCCCTCACAGATAAGCCAGTACGCACAAGGAATTACATATTTTCTGGGCTATAATATTAAAATCTATTAATTTTTATACTTTTTTTGGTTTTAATTTCACTTTAAGCTAATTTTTACTACATTTTCTTTGCTACAATTTTCGCAACACAATTCGTTTGTTTCGATTATTTTTTTTTATTATTTATTATATTTTGGCTTTTCATTAAAAAAATAAAAGGAAATAAAAAAACTTCGTAGAGAATTTTAGGGACTATAACTGGCTTTATATTTTTCAATTCCGTTGGAAGGTGGTGCAATTTTTTAAAAAAATGTTTGAAGAAAAATACAATTAAAAATGTAATACAAAAAATGTATGGAAAAGTACAACAAAACTCGGGATTGTTAAACTGTAATTTTGGAACTAGTAGCAATTTCCATCTAAAATTGTAAATGATATTTTCATGGACTATACTCTATACTATATATAAATGAAAAATAGTTTTCTTTATAAAATATAAAAAAAAAATATACTCAAACTTAATACATTTAATATGAATTGTTATAAGCTTAAGATATTATCCTCAACTTGATTTATTTATATTTTATCCTCAACTTATTATTTATAAAAGTGTACCAGAATTTTGATTAAAATATATAAAATTTTTACAGTTGTAAGTAAACGTTTTCACCATTTAAGTATATAATTATACACAACATGAGTACATATACAATTCCGGTTTTCCGCAAAAATGTTTTCTTTTCTTTTTGCCCTTTTTTAACAAAATTTCGCTTTTTGAATAGTAACAATATTGAAAATTTTGATAGCACATTAAATGTATTTTAAACATCTATAATGTTACAGTTTTATACAAGTTACGCAGTTATATATATCTTGAAAATACCTTTACTTTGATACTAAATTTGTCTATATTTACTTTTTATTACTACTCAAAAATGTACATTTTGTAAAAAATTGCAGAAAAAAGGCAACATTTTTGCTGAAGAGAAAAAATGTTTATGAATGTACCTACTCTTGTTAAGTATGAATATATACTTAAACCGTGAAAACATTTACTTGCAATTGTAAAAAGTTTGTATATTTAATTCAAATTCTTCATTAGTTTTGGTACACATTTATTAAAAATAATGAAATTATTTACTCAACTTAAGTACAGCAATGTACTAAAGTTGAGGATAATATCTTAAAGCGTATTATAATTTATACTGAATTTAAGTAAACATGTCGTAATTCATAATAAATTGTGTACTATTACATAGTAAACACATACTAAATTTTAGTATATATTTAGTAAAATTTCATCAATTGGAGTATATTATTACATTAAATCAAGGAAACTTTTGTATATTTATAGAAAAACTTTTACTTTTATATAGTAAAATATACTCAATTAGAGTATGTTATTTCCATAAAATTAGGAAACGTTTACTTATTGTTAGGAAGTTTTTTACTCTTATAACTTAAAATTTACTCAGTTGGAGTATATTTTTTCCTTAAAACTTGGAAACATTTGCGTATTAATAGGAAGTATTTTCCTCTTGTTTGATAAAGTATACTCAATTGAAGTATGAAACTTCCTTAAAACAAAGAAAGATTTAAATATTTTGAAGAAATTTTACACTTTATTACAAAAAAATATAAAATTTTTAATTATATTAAAGACAATTTTACTTAAAATAAAGAAAAATACATTCTGTTTTAATGACAATTGTTCAATATCCAAATATATTTTACTCAGTTGGAGTATATTTTTTCCTTAAAGCTTGGAAACATTTGCGTATTAATAGGAAGTATTTTCCTCTTGTTTGATAAAATATACTCAATTGAAGTATGAAACTTCCTTAAAACAAAGAAAGATTTACATATTTTGAAGAAATTTTACACTTTATTACAAAAAAATATAAAATTTTTAATTATATTAATGACAATTTTACTTAAAATAAAGAAAAATACATTCTGTTTTACTGACAATTTTACTATGCCCAAATATATTTATACTTATTATTGGTAAAAATAAATACAATTTTATATCCTAAATTTAAGGAAAAAATTATACATTTTTTAAGAAAATTTGGCTTTGGAGCTAAATCATTCCTATTTTTTACTCAATTTAAGTAAAGTTTCTTTAATCCGAAACAAGTTTTTTTTTTGAGTGTATAACTGGCTTTATATTTTTCAATTCCGTTGGAAGGTGGTGCAATTTTTTAAAAAAATGTTTTAAGAAAAATACAATTAAAAATGTAAAACAAAAAATGTATGGAAAAGTACAACAAAACTCGGGATTGTTAAACTGTAATTTTGGAACTAGTAGCAATTTCCATCTAAAATTGTAAATGATATTTTCATGGACTATACTCATAAAAAAATGGAATACAAAAGTGACATTCCATAAATGTTGTGAACAAAAGATAAGTAAAGCGTAAAGTTTCTGTAAGTGCTCCATGTGCTTAAATTCCATTACAACACTTACAAGGAAAGTATCCCAACTGATACGCTCCGATTTCAATGAAATTCGGATTTGAAATGAAAAATAACCAAATAACCAAAGATCGACCAGATTTAAGTGTCATATCGATGGGTTAGGCGTTAAAAAGTGTGGTCACCCAATTTTTGGCTTTTTGCAACTCTCCGGTATTTCTACCACAGTAACAATAGGCAAATATGGTATCATCGGAAAGGCATTTCAGAGGAGCATCAGCTGATATCTCGCTTCTGTAAAATTTCGCGGTTTTGTTGTTGTTGTTGTAATTGTAAGGTTTTGGATACCTTATATGATGAGGTATAGCAGTATCACAAGCAAATTTATATATGTAAATAATTATTAATCCCTATTTTTTTTTTTTTTTTGATATTCGGACTACTTTGGCTTTTTTCCGTTTTTTCCGAAGGAGCAATTTAAGTGGTTTTCTGAGAGTTCTGTGAACAAAATATTGACAACATAAATATCAAATTTCATATTTTTTCGAGTATTTTAAAATATACATTTTTATTTTCGTTCTGTAAATTTAAGACATGTTAGCACACAAAAAGTGCCAAAAAAAATCGGGTGTTTCCATAAAACTTAATTTTTTAGTAGTGTTATTTTAACGTCATATAGACAGTCACAATTAATTTTAAATTAATATGCATGTGACAAATTTAATTTAGTAACGTTGATGTTAAGAAGAAAAATAAACTTTTTTCTCTAAATTAAATTAGTCTGTCTCAAATTTACAGAACGAAAGCTAAAATGTATATAATTTTAAAATACTCAAAAAAAAGTATGAAGTTTGATATGCATATTACCTATATTTTGTTCGAAGAGCTCTCAGAAAACTACTAAAATTGGTTCGAAAACTACTAAACTAATCAGAAAACTACTAAAAGCCGATGTAGCCCGAATATAAAAACAAATATATACGTGTTCACTTAATTTTAATAAGGATTTACATATATAAATTTGGTTGTGAATTTATATAAAGTACCCAAAAATAACTACAGTTTTTACAATAAGAACAACAAAAACGCGAAATTTCACAAAAAAAAAAATACATCAGCAAATGCCCCTCGAAATCCATTTCTGATGATACCACATTTGGCAATTGTTCCTATGGAAGAAATACTGAAAAGTTACAAAAAACGAAAAATGGGATAATTTTTGACCCCGCGTTTTAACCCCTAGTCCATCGATATGGCACTTAAGAAAAACGGTCGATCTCAAATATTCCTTATATAACTTATCCGAATTTTATTGAAATCGGAGTGTATCAGTTGGAATACTTTCCTAGTTAGACAACGTGCCATCCACGAAACCTCCGAGCCCGCACGTGACAGCTGGGATAGCCATATAACTGATTAAATGATGCATTATCTTTGCTTGCGCCGGAACCCACAGTGTCAATACTCCTATTTATATTACACAAAACAAACTAGACCCCATTCACAACGCAAATCCTAAGAAATTTCTACATTTTTATATTCATATAAATACTTGGCCCCTGGGACCAAAATGTCTGTCTGCCTATTCGGTGGAGTTTTGGGAACTCACTTGAGAAAAAAGTTTTACATTTTTTTCAAAATCAACTCTGCAAAAATGTTTTGTTGTGTTTCTTCAAGAACATTGACAAACTATTGAGCGAACTGGGCATTCGTTATAATGCAGATGAGTGAGGACTATTAATGAAACATTAAAAACTTTCCGCCAATAATAGTTTGTGACTTGAAGGAAGTCATTAGCAATTCTTCTGTATACATTAAATACATGCGTTTTTTGTGTGTTTGGGACTCCGAGAGATGACCCCATAGTTTTTTCTTATATGAAATATACAAATAAAGTTTATACTTTATTGCGAAAGTCATTCAGATATAAATCAGGCAACATTTTTAAAATTTTGTACAAAAGTTAAAAAAAAACAACACAAAATGACTCATTATAGATTTTGACCCCTTCTATCTGGACCACTTTAACAAAAACATTTTTTGTGAAAGGCGTGGTAGAGAAGAAAGAGTGTATTTTGTAAAAATCATAACTACATTGCAAATTTAAAATTTTTCCGAATCAGACTACGCAGTTTCTGGTATTGTATTGAACCTTCGTCAGTGACCCTGTGTTTTTTTTTTTTTTGTATAAAATTTAGTAGCTAAATACTACAACATAACCTTTGTACAGACAAATTAAATAGTCTTTTAACATACTATTTTCACCCTAATGAAAACATGCTCAGAAATTAGCCAACTTCAAGAGGCTATAAAAAATCAATAAGAGCAACAAGAACTTTGCAAAACCCTTTGAGGGTTATGATATACAAATGGACTATTTTGCATTTTCCGTTGAACTCATTCGTGAAATTTTTACTTGTTGCACAGTGTTATTTAATAGAAATTCTAGATGTTAAAAATTAGCAACTTACTCATTTTGTTCTGCTTCATATACGGGTATTATTTCAGCTGGCCTATCCTGATAGTCATCTTCAGTAAAGCTTTCCGGTAATTTTGAATATCTCATTTCACTGTCATTTAAAGTATCATTTTCAATATCCGTTATATTACTAACTTTTCCGGTATATTTTGGTATCGGCTCTTGTAGACGATGCTCCTGATGAAGTTTTCTCGTTGCTCTTGATCTACCCATGGGACGGTTTAATTCTTCTTTTAACTGTTGTAATTTGGAATTATATTCGGAGCGATGATGATGATTGTGGCTATGACTACGACTAAATAGATAAAAAAAAGCAATCGATGAGATTAAATATGATTAAATCGCTTCGAGTGATGTTTCTAATAATACTACGAAAAAAATTTAAGGCGGATTAAAAAGTTTACGCAGGCTATTGAAGGGAATAATTTCCCCATTTAAACCCCATTATTATTACGTTTCTGGCTAATATTAAATATAGAATCTTATCAGGGAAATTTGCGTTACTCCTGGGAATGCTTTTTTTATTTTTGCTTCCTAGTTATCCAAAGCAATTTGGTAGATCGTCAAGAAAAAGACTTTCCCCTTTTAACACCCCTTTTGCAACGCTTCTGAGGCAAATTTCAGAGAACACCTTTCGTATCTGCTGCTTAATAAAATGCAGCTCGATGAATCCCCAAATATACACTCAGGGAACTTCTGCTGTAAATATTTGTAATTGTTTAGAAATGGTCGAATTATTTCCAATAATTTTGTAATATATCCCACTCTGCAGTTATTCCAATGCAAAAAAAATAATTACCTAATTAAAAAAAATGCCACTAAAAATACGTGTCCCTTACTTTTCCCCCTCTATCACAAATTTAAATTTTATTAAGATAGGAGAGAAACCATCGAGAAACTCTACAAGAGTTTAAGTGCTTGAGTTTTGTCAAAACTAAAAAACAAGATTCCCCATTATTTCACTGAACCCCCTATTGCTCATGTTATCAACATATTTTAAAATTTTATGAAACTTACCGATGTTTTCTTCCTCTTCGATGTCTTCTCTTAACAATCGTACTGCTACCTTTAATTTCCTGTATCTCATCCAATTTCATGCCATTACCACCAGCATTACTATAAACATTTGGTAATGTTGTACGTTGTGCCGGCAATGATGTTGGCAATATGACAACTTTACGCTCCGACACAAAATTATTGCCAGTATCCAATTCAATATCTTTAGTATTCGATTGAATTTTACGTTGATCAACATTACGATTACCAAAACCGGTAGTGGATTTATTATATTTTTCTTCTTCTGTTTGTGGTTTTAAATTACTTGCAAAGATTGAATCTAATTTTTCACCTGATGTATTAAAAGTTTTATCTAAAGGTCCTTTATCGGGGGTATTTCTATCAATCATGCCATTACTTATTGATTCCATAATAATGGGATATTTTCGGGGTTGTTGTTCTTCGGATGAGATGACTTCATTTTTAAAATTAATCGATGCATAATTAGAATTACTTATAGGTTTAATTAATTCATTAGCGGACTTGAAGAAAGAAACAGAATTATATTAATTACACTAGTTTACAGCAAAAATGCGACAAACTGGATACTATTTTTTTTAATATGTATTTATCCATAAACTTTTTTCGGAAATGACTTACTGACTTGACTGTTTTGTTGAAGTACAGGCTATTTCTTATAGAGGTATAAAACTTTAGAATGTTTTAAATTGACATGATATTTACTTTATTCGAAAGATAATCTCCTTTAATTTTAATTTAAATATTACTTCTGGCATATGACTGCCACGGCTGGCTAAGACGTAGTCTAATCTGGAGGTTAAATTTTAGATGACTTTTTTTAACATTTGTGGCCGTATATTGGCAATAACGCGGCGAATGTTGTCCTCCAAGTGGTCAATCGTTTCGGTCTTATCGGCGTAGACTAGCGACTTCACATATCCACATAGAAAATAGTAAAGCGGCTTTAAATCGCACGATCTTGGAGGCCAATTCCTTCAATAAATCAATTGTGGCACGAGCTGTGTGACATGGTGCACCGTCTTGTTGACACCACAGCCCCTGCAAATCATGGTTGTTAAATTGACGGATAGACCATTGACGGATAGACTGATTGGGGTCTTACTCTACGCTACGCTCTACAGCAGCAATGGCTTCTTCTGTACGCACTGTAAGACGTCTCTGTGGATGCATATTATCATTTAGAGTAAACGTGGTGCGAAAACGTTCCATAGTTAATCGAAATAAAATGGACGATTGTGTTGACCGTAAAATAGACGTAGTGCGCGATACTTATTTCGAACAGAACCTTGATTTTCAAAATAAATATGCACAACTTGGACGCGTTGTTCAGGCGTCAGTCTATTCATTTTGAAATGCCTAATCAAACTAAACATAAATCACTTGACAACTGACAAAATGGCCGCCACTTATCAAAGGGTTGCCAACGTAAAATTCTATTCCTGTATAAAAAAGACCCCTAACCAAGTTTCAGAAGAAACATATATTTTTTTTTTTCATTTCAAGACAAATATCTTACTTATATATTTTGTTTCCAAATTTTTTAGTTTTTATTTTTAATTTCTGTCGAAAACAAGAGATTTTTCCGAATAATTTCGACCCATAGGTCAAAAACTACTGAACCGATATAAAAACAGAATTCAAAAGATATGTTGCTCATTAAATGATATTTGTTTTGATATTTGACTGACCAAAGTAGCTTGATCGTAAAACGATATATATTCAAATAAGTCAAATTACTCAAAATTAAAAAAAAAATATTTAAACAACAACGATTTTCAGTTGAAGGAGACCTAAATACTAAATACATAATAAAAAGAAAATAGTAGTAAGTTTGTCGCATAAAATTTTTTAAAATTTGCTAAATACTGTTTTTATTGCTTATAACCAGGGCCGCGACTTTCATGCAAATACAAAAAGGGTCCGCCAAATAACTTTTTTTTTTTTTGAACTCCAGAACCAATTGGACTTTGTATGGCGTTATACCAAGGTCTTTATGCAAAATTCGTCTCAATGATGTCTCCGAAATGTTCAATTGTTGAGAACGACGGTAAATTGATGTTGATGGCGCTTCACGCACACTTTCTGCCACAGCAGCAATATTTTCGGGTGTACGCACTGTTTTTGGCTTTTCACGCTTTGCTTTATCGATGAGAATGCCAGTTTCTTTCACTTTTTTCACAAGATAACGAACATACGGACCATATTCGTTCAGCGGAAGGATAAAACTAATTATCTGTCAAATCAGACATGAGCTAAGTGTTACCATTCACGAAATAAGCACTAGTTGAAAAAAAACGCTAGATGGCGGACCCTTTATTTGTAGTCAGTAGCCCAAAACCGATTTTGACGAAATACTTATCCGAACAATAGAAATGGCATCCTTTTGTTATTATATATTTGTGCATATTTTGTTATAATTATATGGATATTTTTCAATAAATGCATATTTTAATGCATATTTTGACATTTTTTGTTGCATATTTTAAATATAATTGCATATTTTGTAGAAACTTAAATTAAGGTTCTATTAAAATTAACGAAATAAAGCATTTGTACACTTAATATAGCATAGAGTTGTCATTTGTTAGATATTTATATTGGATTTCATTTTGAAGACAACACTCTCGAGTAATAAATCGAATTTTAAAAATCCAAAAATTTTAGTTACATTTCTTTTTTGTTAGCGCATATTTTTTGGGTTTCAGTGCATATTTTGATTTAAGTGCATATTTTGATTTTTACTGCATATTTAAAGCGCATATTTTCAATTTTTTTTAGAGCATGAAAGTCGCGGCCCTGCTTTTAATGGTTTACAATTTGTACAGCCTTATTAACTTACTTGAAGAGAATCATTATTTAAGTCCGGTTTATTACTGGGTAATTTAGTTTTTCTTCTAATAATATCGGTGAGACCTTCTTCTTCTACTTGCAGACCCTCATGATAGACTTCTTGTTTTAATATTTCCATTTCCTTTTGGAATGTTTCATTGTATTTTGTGGGTGCTTCTTTTGCTGGAGCATCTGCCTGTGGTTCATCCCATATTCTTGTACGAGCCACTATAGGATAATCATCACCACCATACTCAATATCCGGCAAAGCGATATCACCCATAAAACCACCTAATAAAGTAAATTAAATAATAAATTCATTTTCATTTTAATTACAAAATATATTTATCCTAGAACACGGCATGACAACAAAAAAAAACTTAATGAGGTTCTGACCATCAATTCTATATATTTCGGACACGCTGATTTCAATGTCGTACTTTATTTCTCGTTACCATACGTAAAGTTTTTCCGCGATATGACTTTAAAATTTAACGCATCTTCATGCAGTTTTTTATATACAAAAACTTTTAATCGTTGTTTTTTTTGGGCAATGGGCAATACCAGTAGTAATATTTATTATACATATTTGTTTCAGAAAGCTTTAAATTAAACAAGCTGTTAAGCTTTCTTCTAATTCTTGCGGTTTTCGCGAACTCGATCACTAAATAATCAATCGAATGTTGATGCGGTGTAAAGAAAGTATATCAGTTAGAAAAAGTTTGCATGACTGCATTGCATTCCTGGATGACCACAGGACACAACTTTTAGTTTGATATGTACAGTACTTTAAACAGTATGTAAGTACTTCTCGCTTAAGTGCCTTCCTGCGGAAAGAGTGTTGAGAATAAAAATAAAGTTCATACACTCACAATATTATTACGTTAAAACTACCTCAAATACATATTAAATTAACTAAAAACACAATTAAAAAAGGACGGTTGATTTTCCATTATATTCATTATATTTATATTTAAACGTTGTTTAAATAACCGATACAAGTAGTAAAAACAACAGAAAGTCTTTTAAAACAACCTTTAATATTTAACGGACTAAACGTTAAAAAAAACGTTTTCCCATTGTTTTTAAAATTTAAAAGTTTGTTTTTTTGTGATTACAAAACAGAATACATACACAAGCCAAGGTGAGCTTGAAAAGAGTTTCATGTTATGGTAGTTTCAGAGCATCATGTTATGATTGCAAGGCGTAACAATCATAATATGATTGGCATCGGTTATCATGATATGATCAGCCAGAATCATGTATATTATAATTAGAATCATAATATGATAATTTTGTGTCCACAATTATGTTCAATCATATTTTTCCTCTGCGTGTGTGTTTGTTATGTTGGTATGTTTGAATTTCTTGTAAATTCAATTAAAATAATTTTGCATTTAAACAAACTGTTTTTATACAAAGTTTTATGGGAATTATTGGACTTTTTTTTGAAAGAGAAAAAATAAAATTCAAAATTTAACTGCTAATATTTAACTAATACCTACACAATGTATATTTCTATACTTTGTTTTTAAACTACCGATAGAAAAAGTTGAAAAAAGATATCTATTATCTATCTAATTGATTCTTCATTTGAAAACAAACTTTACGTAAAACTTTGTAAATAAACTTGAATTGACTATCGGAAATATATTTTAAGTGTACAAAATTCCGTTTAAATGCATAACAATTAAACTATTCCCTTAAGCTGATTTAAATTAAGTAGTAAAGTGATATCAGTTTTTGAAAATATCAGTCTTATGCCTAAAAAACAATCCATAAAATACATAAATTTATTGAAAATTTTTTTGTTTAAAACAAATTATTATTTTAAAAACTTAACCTTTTATTTAACTAAAACGAAAGGAAAGAAATTAATTCAATCAATAAATATTCAAGCTCGAGGTCAGTTTTTTATTAAATTTTATTCTTAATTCTTCACTTGAATATTTATTAATTGAATTACAACAAAAAGGTTGAAGTAAAATAAGCACTTAATTATTGGAAAGAAATGATTTTTTCAAAGCAAGCAGTGTAAACAACATTTTTACTTAAGGAAAAAATTATATAATTAAATGCATTTTTACGCACTTTTGCGATGTTTTCCTAAAAGTGTCACTGCGCATCAGTGCGTTTTAGTAAAAGCGTTCACCGCTTTAATGCCCAGAAAACTCGTTATTTATTGCGCATTTAACTACTGTATCAAAATTTTCAGACAAATATTTTTATATTTGCAAAAGTTTTCCTAACCAAAACTTTCGTTACTTACATATTTGGCACAAAAGTAGGATTTTTGTTAATTTTATGCAGATATGAATATTTTTTGGCTGAGATTTTGCAAATATACTTTTAAAATGCATTCACATATCATACCAAAAGTTGGACTCTGGGTTCATCTCGGAAAGCTGTGCTGTCATATTAAATTTTTAACTAATCGCGCAATTTGCCTACAAGGCAACATAAAGAAATAATTATTTTTTTGCTGAGAGACCTCTTCACAATTGACTCATTCTATTGCATGACCATTTGTCAAGCTTAATTGCAAGTTTAGCGATAAAATTAGCTAAAACTGTGTTTAATTTCAAATTTAGTGTGAATCAAATATGCACCTTAACTAAGAATACAGGAGTTGGCATTACTTTTCAACATACTCACATAACAAATTCGGTTGTGTCAACCGACATTTTGTCAACCGAATGAAAAATTTTGAATTCGGTTGCCACAACCAATAAATCGGTTGCACCAACCTAATTCAGTTGAGACAACCGAACAAGGATGCAGCAACCGAATCGATTCGATTTTATGATATTTTCGAATTTTTATCAGAATGTAAAAAGATGTCATATTGATTGCGTTTTAAAAATTTCGTATTTAAAAAACTGCATATAAAGGCGCTAAACTTAAAAGTCATTTAGTTAAAAAACTGTATCACACATCAAAAAAAGGTACGCCATTGATATCAGCGTACCTGAAATATATTGAATTGCTATTCTTATTACGAGTAATTTTTAAACGTTGAGATTTTGTCCTCCTGTGTTATTTATAAAATCTACCTAAAATAACTTAATTTCACACTCCTTTATCGATCAACCAACCATCCATCCATCCATCCATCGAACCAACCAAACAAGAAAAACCAACAACATGTTTATTATAATTAACCATTTATTGTTTACCCCAATTGACAACATTTTTCAATTAAATATTATAATAAATTCAATATGAAATGCAAATATGTAGTTCACATCTGGACTCCAGAGCATAAACATTTTAATTTTTACGAATACATTAATATTTTTTATCCTTGTTCGAAGCTGCACAATAACAATATTTTCAAATTAATTACCAGGTAAATTATATTTATGTAAATCACCATAAAGTAATTGAAAATGTGAAAGAATATTCAGTTCAATATTAACTGATAATATATTATTAAAGTTAAAATAAACTAAAGATACACAAAGATATTAACACACCATTAATGGTTGACCTGTGTCCATTTATACACTGCGTTGCATAACTGTAATTACGAGGGCGGATCAATAAGTCCGTGACTTTTTGAATGAAACATAGCTTTTGTTTTTGCAAAAAAAAAATTATTTTTCAACATAATCTCCTTTTAGCTCAATACACGTAGTCCAACGTTTCTCCAACTTTTGTATCCCTTCCAAAACAATAAGATTTTTCGAGGTCCATAAAATAGGCATTTGTTTGACAAATAATTTCATCGTTGCCAAATAATAATTTCATCTTTCCACCGAGCCATTTCTTTTGGTTTGGAAATAGCCACCGGGGGCTAAATCCGGTGAATATGGCGGATGGGGTACCAATTCGTAGCCCAATTCATGGAATTTGGAAGACAAACTTACCTTGGCCTTCGACATTTTCGGGTGTATTGACCTCAATTGGCCGTCCAGAACGTTCAGCGTCATTTGTACTTGTGCGACCACAACGAAAGTCAGTAAACCACTTTTTTACTATTGAAATCGATGGTGCAGAGTCCCCATAGTATTTATCAAGTTTTTCCTTGAGCACTCGAAATTCACTTATTTCCAATTTTAAAAAAATTCACGAGGTTGTATGTTTTGAACAGCCGTTAAACGCGAAGTAAATGACGGAACTTGCTCAAAATTTGACAGTAGTCTATTAACAGGTGGTAATTGATGGCAGTGTTACATTTCATATAACTACGAGGGAAGTTCGAAAAGTCACGGACTTATTGAGCCGCCCTCGTACAAATGATTTTTGCTATTTTTTTTAATATTTTAAACATTTTTTTAAAACTTAAGGTACCCAGACAGTACGCAATATTCACTCACAATAACTACAACTTACAATATTCACTCACAATAACTACTACTTACTTTTCGTTTAAAACAATTGTATTTTTTAGATTATTTTCAACTGTTGAAAAATTAATTAACAAAATCGATAAAAACAATAGATTTTTTCGTTTATTTCAATACTCAATATAATATAACAACTTTTTGGCTTTAAATAGCAAATTTTAACTAAATATTTTGACTTTTACCGAAAGTCCGTTTTTTTTTGGTTATTTTGTTTATTGAATAACAGACAAAAAGTTAAAAAATATACATATTTCTTTGGTAATTTAACTGTATATTCCATTGAAACAACTTTACCGATTAAACTTTTAAATAACTGTTGAACTTTTATGGAAAAGCTCTTGTTAGTGCTCTTGTGAAGCTTTTGATATTGTGCAAAATATTAAATATGTGTATGTCATATTGGGAGTTTGTGCAATATAATGGAAAAAATCAAAGAGGTTTTGATTCTTATTGCGCCACCAAGAAATGTGAAAAATATTTTATAATGTGTTGGCCACATTGTGCAATATTTATATCGTTCCGCAACAGAAGGATGTAAAAGAATTGCAATAACATTGAAAAGTGTATGAATACCTTTATAACTATTTTCAATAGTGCTAAATTTAAGAGATTACTTAATTGATTTTAGAGAAAAATTGTATAATAATATTTTGTTAGTGTTTCATAACTATAATTACATATATGTAATGGTAAACAAAAAAATAGCATATAAAGAAAAACTTAAGAATTATTTTAGTTCTTTATTCAATTTTAATCAATTTGCAAATAAAAAAAGGTATGTGATTTTTAAAATTGTCAAATTTCAACCTATTTAAAAAGTGACTTAATTGTGCTTAGTTATAGTGCTTACGATAAAAATAAAATAGGCGACCCGAACAAAAAGCTTTCTGATCGGGACCGGCGTAAAATAATCGCAAAATAATCAATTGTGTCAGCCACTCAATGAATAGTCTCAATCAAATAATCGATGTATGTAAGGTAAATGATAATCGATGAGAAAAACGCGTTTAAAAAAAATCAACTCAACCAAGTCGAAACTTGGGAACTGTGTTGGGGTAATGGGGTTGAGTTGTGAACAATGGTGAAAACATTTTTTTTCGCTCTTTTAGTTTCCGAGTTATGGACGTTTGAAATTTTATTAAGCCAATTTTTGGAGATACAAATTTTAAAAATTGAAAAGAAGTTGTCCGTGTACATTTATTTGTGGTAGTTTTCGAGATATCGGCGATGTTCTACTGCTAATTTTTGCTCTGTGATGCATATATTTCGAGGAAAATATGATCCAGGAATATAGCCAATCAAGTCGAAATTTAGGAACGGTAATGAGGTTAAGTGATGAACAATGGTGAAAACATTTTTTACAAATTAAAAAAAAAAATTGTCGGGGTTTATTTATCTTTGTTAGTTTTCGAGATATAGGCGATATTCCAAATAAATGGTAGTTTTGCTCTGTGGTGCTTAGATGTCCAGAAAAACGCGATCTAAGAATCTAGACTATCAAGTTGAAATTTAGGAACGGTATTTGTGTAATGCGGTTGAGCTTTTCTTATAGCTCGTTTAGTTTTTATTGTATGGAGAAACATATTTCACAAATTGAAGTTTTCAAGATATCGTCGAATTTTGGGAACGGCAGTGGGGTTGAGTTTTGAGCAATACTGCCAAACATTTTTCTGCTAGCCATTTTATTTTTCGAGTAATGGAAGTTTGAAGTTTTATTCAAATCCGGCTTAATAAAATTTCGAACGTCCATAACTCGAAAACTAAAACAATTAGAAGAAAAATATATTGACCATTGTTGAAAATTCAACCCCATTACCCCAATACCATTCCTAAGTTTCAACTTGATTGGCTATATTCTTAGATCGCATTTTTCTCGAAAACTAAGCATCACAGAGCAAAACGAGTATATATTTGGTACATTGCCTGTATCTTGAAAACTAACAGAGACGGCCATTTATTTATATATAAATAAAAAATTAAGCATTTTTTTTAAAGAGTAATCATTTTTTTTTTAAAGAATAATCATTTTTTTTTTTTTTTGAAATAAGATTTTTTTTTTTGAAAATAAGCCTCTTTTTGAAAATTAAATAATTGTTTTAAAAAAATACGGAGGTGTTAAATTTTGACATTTTAGTCAAACGGCTCTTTTTTGGATATATATAACTAATTACCTATTGTAGTTAGAAAACTTTGTCCAAAATAATTTCGTTAGCTTTTTCTTCACTCTTAAAAAACATAAAAAAGTATAAAAAAAAAATTAAAAAAACATTAAAAGAAATGTTTACACGTTTTTTTAAAAGTCAAAAAATTTTTTTTTTACTTTGACAACCTGTAAATACACCCTGTACTAAAACGGGATGACATAATTACACTATAACAAAATATTTACACATTTTTTACAATTTCCAATTTGATTCGTAGCGATCAGATCAGTATTTATTTATTAACATTATTTTTTTCAAATACCCGACTATGCGCAGTAAAAATGTGGGATCAACGGAATAAAAGTCTACCCCTTAACGGCATGCTAAACCATACAAAAAAAGTCGCCTTTTGCAGAGCTGCCGAAACCCATTTGGGTGAAATTTTTAAGTTTAGAATATATGTTACTTGGAATATGGCCTAACTCACTGATAATATGATTTGTAATGTTTCTCAGCTACGTAGTAAAACCTTAATGTTTTCTACATGTTCTACATGCAATGATTTCGTGGACCTAATATGAAATCATTTACTTAAAACTTCTACTTCAAAATCAAGTAAATATAAGTTTAGTTTTATTTGGAATTACGTTAAATTTTATTAATATTGTATGATTTTCCCAATAAGTTCATTAAATATTTCAAAGCCAAAAAACATCATCTTTCCAAATAAATGTTCAATGTTTTGTAAAAAAAAAAACTATTCTATAAAACTCTTGTAATTGTTACACTTGTTTTATCGCAAACAAAATTTAAATATGCCGATTCAATAAATTTTAAAAAACATAGTTAGTCAATCACTACTACTAGTACAGGTTTAGTTAACGAAACAGAATGTTTAAAGTAAAACCCGGTTAAGAAGACACATATTTCACTATCACAAGAAATCGTTGCAACCGGGGTAAACTCATGATTTTTATTTTCTAAAATTATCAAAAAAAAGATGCTTCTTTTCTTTTAATAGGAAATCAACAATTTAAACTTTTTTTAAATCATAAATCGTAATTTTGCACATTACTCCATTAAAAATGTTCCGAAAACCCTCGCGAACCAGTTATTAGTGTGTTATAACCAGAGACGACAAAAAACGGCATTTCCAGCAAAGAAAATTTAATAAAGTCAATTTTAAAGCTCAAAAATCTTAAGAAAAATCTGGTTTTAAGATGAAACAAACAAAAAAAAAAATCAAAACAAGCAATTTTACTAATGTCTTACTAATTTATTTTGCTAAAAAAAATGTGCTGGTAAGCACATTAATAACCAGATTGAAAGATATACGTAGAATAAAGTAGATGTCGCAGCATGTCAAAATGTAGCAGAGACAAGGAAAATGATACTAAAGAGAAGAGTACAACTCGTGTAAGACATATAATCAAAGAATCAACCACCAGAGTAAAAACGTTCATATACAGTCATATATTATTTGATATAATATTATAATATACAAAAACATATAGCATTATATAGCTTAATATGGGTATATGTAATGGCGCATACGACCACATATAATTTTATTTTGGATTTAGTTTTTTACCGTGGATGTGTCATATATTAATAGATATGGTATACATTATTTAGTATGATATCGTATATAATTTAATATCGCTAAATACAATGTTATGACATTTCACCACAAAACTTTATTATTTAAGACTATCATTAGTGTCAGACAGAAAATTCGGCTTCGCAGTTTGGCCAAAAAGTAATATTAGGCGTTCGGTCAAATTTTGGTCGAACTTGGCCGAACACCGAGTATTAGATGAAATTGAGTTCATTTTCAAATACAATTTTTAAATTTTGAGTACAAACACAAGAATTTGTATTAAATTAGTTATGTATTTATTTTATATTTGTGAAAAAATATTCTAAATTTTTTTTGCAATTTTCTCATGTTTAAGTATTAAGTATTTTTTGTTTTACTTTCAACGAATTTCGTTGTCAATATCAACCGAAATTCACGTTTTATTCAAATTAAAAAGTAAATTGAAAAGTTCGGCTATGGCTTCTGCAGAACAGCTAAAATTTAGCCTAAGTCGGGTACGGCTAGTAGGTTTTGTTTTGAAATTTGTACGAAATTTCTGAAAACTACACATTTTAGGCGCTAGTATAAGGTGGCGCAAAAATAACCTTCCGATGTTTTTTTTTTATTATGTTTTTATTATGTATAGCGTTTTCTGATAGGAGGATTACTTTTGCGCCACCTTATATAAATGAGGTATACATTATTTTTAAAATAATCACAAAAAAAACTAAATTTTCAGCAAATAAATTAACTAAAGTATAATTTTCCTACAAGTTTTTTTTTTAGTCTTCTAATATTTAGCAAAAAATTTATTAACTTTTAGCAAGGATTTTTTAATTTTCAATCTATATTTTGAGTATGAACATTTTGCTGACATTAGCAATTTTTCTACATGCACCCTCCTGACTAAAATTTTGCTGACTCAGCAAAATTTTTTGCTGACTTTACATACTTTTTTTTGAGTATAATAATGCCAAAAAAAAAATGCAAATATAGCAAATTTGTCTTCTTTTTTTGTAACTAGGGAATGCATCCTGGGATTCCCGTGAAACTAAGAATTTTTCTTGTGAAAAGGCGTGGTAGAGAAGAATGAGTGTATTTTCTAAAAATCATAACTACATTGCAAATTGTAAATTTTCTGAATCAGACTGCGCAGTTTCTGGTATTAAACCTTCGTCAGTGACCCTGTTTTTTTCTGTTACCGCATTCCCGGGAATTTGATTCGGGAATCCCGGGATTTTAAGAATAGAAATTCAAACAAATAATTTAAATATTCAAAATTTTTAATGCAGAAATAAACATTTTAAACAGCATTTTAAAAGAAAAAATTGTGTTAACTTTACCGCAATTTTTAACTTAACCGTTTATGTTAGACTTCGACCTCAAATTAGAAATGTAAAGTCACTCTAGATCGCTATTTTTGACGTTATAAAAATTTGTCCAAAACACTTTCAATTGCCAAATATTGTTCACATGCCGTTTTTCACCGAACTCTTTAGCAGGACTCTATTGATTTTAAAATGTTTCTACATTTTTTGTGAATTTTTTTATTTATTGATTTCTTTTAATCAATCTCTAGGATTTCGAAGAATTGCGATTAAAAGATTGAAAGAATAACCACAGAAATATAATGGATACTTATTTTTATAAAATAAATCTCAGCTTGCAAAAGACATTTTAAGTACAAAGAATATGGATTAGTATAAAAAATTTATTAATTTTTTTTTCGAGCAGGATCCCGGGAAATTTAAAAAAAATCCCGCCGAATTTTGCATTCCTTAGTTATAACTGAAAATTAATTTTAAGCGAATTTGTTGTACGAGTAAATTTGTTGTGTTTGCTGTTCAAACATTCAACTATTAAGTATTCATGAATTCAAATGCATGCAACTATTCTTATATGAGTAACTACACTCAAAAAAATAAGTTAGTAGGAAAGTTAGTAAAACGGCTTATTCAGCACTTAACAGATTTAACCTAATGTTTTACTAATATTTTACCACTGTTTTTTTTTGGAAGTAGATGTCTCTGCATGTCAAGATGTGTAGAGAAATGAAAATTATACAAAAAAAAAAAACAACTGTTACAACGCATATAAAAAATCAGCCAATGAAAAGTTTTGTATCTGTTTTCCATACATAAAACAACATTGTATATTGAAAGAATTTAAATTTTGTGTTGTTACCGGCTTGTGACAGTAATTGTCTATTAATTAAATTAAAGACAAAATGAAGTATTTAAATTTCAAAAGATTAAATGTGTATTTGTAAACTATAGCCCGTATTCATAAAAAACTCTTAATTCAGATTTCAAATATATTTTAGTTACAACACATGTTAAGCCTTAAACTGTATTCAGAAACGAATATTAGCTTAAAATACATATTTCAAACCTTGTGTAAAATTTAATATTCGTTTATTAATACAGTTTTAAGGCTAAAATTTGTGTTTTTAGAAAAATGTATTTGATATACTGCTTAATATTTTTATGAGTACGGGGGTAAATGTTTATAATGATTATTAATGTAGTGTATTTAAATTGGCAATTTGAAATTTCAAACAAATATACGTTCAGTTAGACAGACTAAATCGAAAGGCAAGGGCACACATCTTAAGTAATTTTTTCGTTTCGTTTCTAGATTTATCTGAGCCATTTGTCTTCCTTTAAAAGATGCCATCATTTAGACAGCCATTGATGTACGTAGTAGAATGATAATTCTGTTTATGTTATATATAATTATTTCTTTATATTTTCAAATATTACATTAAATTATGTCGTCAATGTGGAAAAATGATTCTATTTTGTAGCTTATTGTAAATTATTTTTGAAAGAAACACAAAAAAAATTTTAAATTTTAAGCAAATTTATTAATTAAAGTATAATTTTTCTACAATTTTTTTACCTTTCTGCAGTCTACTAATATGCAGAAAAAATTTTGTTAACTTTTAGCTGGGATTTTTTAATTTTTAATCAACTAAGTGTTAGGAAAACTTTTGCTGAATCTACTAATTTTGTTGCTGAAAATCAGTGACATTAGCTATATTTTTGCAAGCAACCTCCGTACTAAAATTTGACTGACTAAGCCACATTTTTTGCTGACTTTACTAACTTTTTTTTGAGTATACGATACATTTGTATTTAAGTATGAGTACTCTCAAACCAACCATGAGAATAGTATTAGAGATGTCTTTTGATCTTAATGTCTATCTATGATTGTGTGTTCATAGTTTTAAAAGAAAATGTAGTTTTTAAGTCGTTAAATTGTATTTATAGTTTTTACTCCATATATTCATGTATTTGCACACACACACTCTCATGCACTCTGATAAAATACATTTACGCACATATTACGTATTAGTACAGTTGTGTGATTGTGTGTGTGTAAATGGATAAAAGTAACATAGTAGTGTGCATTCACACACACATAAGTATAAGAGCACTTACTTGCAATAAAGTACAATCATATACCTTTCGAATACGCATTGTTGGTTATTGAGACCACTAGTAAGTTGTACCTATTGTATGATGTGCCATCATAGTATATATGAAATATAGTACAGTGGAATATGATAAAAACGGAATCGAGGGGACCGGACGTTTTAGTTCGTTATAGAGGAAGTTCGCTATAAGCGAGGTAAACATTTTCCAAAAATGTTTGTGTGTAATTCTGAAACAATTCTCTTATTAAATTACAGTTTTTAATTCTTTTTAGTAAATTATATATATTATAAAACTAAAATGTTTAAGATTTGCAGCAGAATTCTCATATAAGAATCTTGATTTTTTTCAGAGTTTGTTATAAATTTGTATAAAAACTCGTAAAAGGTTCAAAAAAATAGTTCTTTATATAAAAAGTTGATTATAAACGATGTTCGTTATAACCGTATTATTTGTATGGAAAATGTTAGTAAATGCGTTTTGCCCAGAAAAATCGTTCGTTATAAAAAAAGTTCTTTATAATCGGTGTTCGTTATAACCGAACTCCACTGTATTTTATAATATGAATTTCATCTTTGACTATATGAGTGTATATGAGTGTAACTCGTACTATGTGTTTACCACAATATCCTCGCTTAAGCTTCAACCCATTTCCGTTTGGTTGGGAAAAAATGTAGCTCACTTCCGTCTCGGCATGTGTTTTAAAGTTTTTCTCATAAGCTATGAAAATACAAGAGTAGCTGTTGTATAGGCAACATTACAGTCCATAGTATATTGCAGTAGCAACAATCAAGAGCATACAAGCGTATATTTATTCCAACACTTTCAAACACACACATGCACACAAACGTATCATACACTAATAAAAATAAATTGGTAAATTTTTTGTGCTAAACTACTAAAACTTAGTAAAATACTAAGTTGCAGTATCCCAAGTAAAAAAATTATACGCGGAATCATCAACTTATATTAAATTATATATAAACTAGATATGCCATCAGATCAAATTTAATCCGAAAAATAAGAACAGAGAATTGTATCTGAAATACATAAAATTGTATCGAACTCGATACAATTGCATCGAATTAGATTAAATTCTACGCAATTAAATACAATTTTGTAGAATTTTATGTACACTGGGAGAACTATCTTCACTTCAGTAATGAATTTCTTCATAGCATTAATGTAACTCGTCCATTGAAACTTTTCATGAAGTAACTGAAAGAGGTTTTATTAAAGTCAATGTTTAATAAACGTTTGTAGATTTAGAGAAAATCTTCATAAAACTAATGAATCATCCCGACAATGAAGCGGTTGTAAAATGTATGAAACAGTTTTATAAAATTTTATAATATTAAGTGCCGATTATTGAATGCCCAGTTGAAATTTAACAAATAGTTAAATTCAAAATTTATATGGGACACAAAAACCAATGTGTCAGTAAAAGTCCAAGTTAGTAACTAACAGGACATAGTGAAAATGAGTCTAAGAAGTTTTTTTGAATTAAAAAAACTCTCCATGAACGTCTTGAAAAATGCATTGAAACTAAGCAAATGAACCGCTTCATATAATCTTTGAAACAATATCATAGAAGCCCAAAATGAATAAAGGTCTAAAGTGAATTTATAAGGCACTTTATAAAATATGTTAAACACATGAGAATTAAATCTTAAAACTAAAAAAAAACAAAATTATTTTTTTTTTTTTAATTTTAACCAATACTCAGGGGATGCCCCCTACTCATGCAGTGCATTGTAGTGATCAGAAAAATAGGGTATGGGAGGGAGGAAAGAGGGAATAGTGTTTGTGAATATTTGATTTAAATTTTTCTAAATTGTAAGTAACAGGGAAGACTTCTGCGGGAAGTTTGTTCCACATACGAATTTTCTCTGTAATGCGTTGTGCGAAACACAGGACAATCAACTACAAACGGATGTGCTCTACTAGATAAGCGAGTATTACGAATAAAAATTCGGGCTCGAGGAATAAGTTCACTTATCTCAGATGAGCACCTCCCAAGGTAATATCGATAGAAAAGTGTCACACAACCCACATTCCGACGATGCTCCAATGAATCAATAGAGTTGGATACACTACTGTCATTAATAAGCTTCACCGCCCTCCCCTGAACACGGTCCAGAAGCTTCAGAATAGACACTGAAGCCCCTGCCAATATATTAGAGTTGTATTCCATTTTCGGCTGGATATAGCAGGTATAAATAGTAAGGAGATCGGATGGAGTGAAGTAAGTCTTGCACCGTTTCAGAAAACCAAGACACTTGAACGCCTCTGTCGACACTTGAAATACGTGCTTATTCCAACGGACATCGCACTGTATTCTCATGCCCAGAACATCAAGAGTATCCGATTCCTCAATACCTATACCATCCATAGCTACAGATGACAATGTTAAATCCACAGCCCGTCTGTGGGTTAACATACAACATTGGGTCTTGCGTGCATTAAATCGACCTTATTCTCGCGACCCCACTCAGAGATTGTAGAAAGGTCTTGATTGAGTGTGTCATTCATGTTCTGCCGCATGACCTCTATCTCCAAAGAGCTTGGCTTGTGATCGAATGAAAATGAATGACAAATGTTGATGTCATCTGCAAAAGAGTAGATAGGATTGAAGGTCTGACCAAGAAGGTCATTAATAAAAATAAGAAAAAGGGTAGGAGAACGAACAGAACCTTGAGGTACCCCTGAATTTAGCTGAAACTCGTTTGATGAGACTCCATCTAAAACAGTGGTCTTCACAAAGAGAAACACACATAAAATGAGAGTATTACACTGAAAGAAGTGATGAGTTTTTCTTTTTGTGGTTTCTTACAAGATTTGTTTTCATTGTTATAACAATTATTAAATTATTGAATATGTTGCGTTAAAAAAATATAAATTTTAAAAATAGGTATGTTCATTAGGGTTATGACTTTTTTGTTGCGAAAAAATTACAGGGACAATATTGTACTGATAAAAAACAATATTGTATTGATAATAACAATAATGTACATCAGTGGTATTCATCCATATCACCCGGAAAACGTTTTATTTTTTGTTTTTATCAAAAATAAATATCATTAAAGTTTAAAATGTTTCTATAAATCAATAGAAACGAAAAAAATTCAAATAAAATTCAAAATATTTTGAAAAATATGTTTTTTGAACAATAAAACGTTTTAAAACGTTTTTTCTTTTTTTTTATCTATTTTTTAATTTTAAAACTAATAATACAGATATTATTGTGGAATGCTGGTTTGAGTGCTGTAAAAACCATACGATTTCAGTGCAAATTTTTCTGATAAAATAAATAATAAATAAATGAAAAAAGTTTTTCCACTCAACATCCCACATATTCATTAAATATTTTAATTTCAAATGCTGTAAAAAAATATATATTTATACGAAATATAAACAAACATGCATAAATTTATGTAGCTTGTTATCAAAACTTCTCAGTGTATCGAACAAAAATGTAGCTTTCGTTAAAAACGTTAAAACATAAAAAGATCCGCTATACTCCTACTCTGTTGAAAGCTAACTAGCTACTGAATGAAATAATTATCTCACACACATATTTATTGTTGTAATTATGGTTGCCGTTCAGTACGATGCAAACAAAGAGTACGTATTTTTTTATGAAAGATATTGTAGCGTTGTTAATTTATTACAATTAGTTAAGTTTTTGATAGGAAAATAAAACAAAAAAAGCTTTCTGAGAGTTATAAAAGCAATATTGGTAAATACAGTACGATATTAAAATTTAAAGATATTGTAATAAAGATTAGCGATACAGGTAGTTTTGGTACATTTCAAGAAGCTGTCTTGTAGGAGTTTTTTTACTTTGAGCAACCCTGGTTATAATATTCACGAAGAGAATAAATAAATACCCGAAAAACTTCGTCCCCTGGGTGATATGGATGAAGACCACTGATCTAAAACAACACGTATAGTGCGGTCTCTGAGAAAACTCGTTATAAATCGAGAGAAGACATTACCGACACCAAAAGCAACTAGCTTAGTCACGAGTGTCCCGTGCCACACACGATCGAACGCCTTAGACATATCTAGAGCAACCATTTTACTCTCACCAAAGCGGTGGATTGACCGGCTCCAACGTTCCGATAGAAACGCCAACAGGTCTCCCGTAGATCGACCGCTACGAAAGCCATGCTGTCGATCATTTAAAAGTGAATTGGTTTTTAAATATTTCACAAGATGGTAGTTAACCATGGTCTCTATCACTTTCGAGAGCGCAGAGCAGATTGCGATTGGGCGGTAATTTTCAGGGTTTCTAGCCGCACCCTTTTTAGGGATTAGCTGGACATTGGCCACCTTCCAGCATGAGGGGAAGACTCCCGCACGGTACGAAGAGCTGAAAAGATTTGCCAATGGACGTGCCAACGTAAAAGAGCACTGTTTCAGCACCAGTGCTGATATGCCATCCGGCTCCGGTGACTTGTTTACGTTGAGATCCTCAAGAACCCTTTTAACTGCCCGGGCCCGAAAGCACCTGCGGGAGGTAGAATCGTTCTTGTAAACAAAATTCAAAATTTTGTAAGTTAACTAACTCAGAAATCTCAATTCCGGTGTTATATAATTATATCTAAAATCACTTAGAAAATATATTTATTATGGCGCCACATGTAATTAAATGTGGCTTTTTACCATATATAATCATATCTGAATTTAAATAAACAATATTCAAAGCTTCGCAGCAAACATGGCAACACGAATATGATTCCATAGTCGTACACAGAAAAAATTATCAACCTAAAATATCTAATTAAAGATTTGAATTTAATTTGTTTCTAAACAAATATTTAATTGAATCAATTAATATCTTAATTGACTTTTAAATATATAAATACATATTTTATTTTAGACGCAATTATCATATTATTTTTTCATACACTATATGCATAAATAGAAAATTTTCAGTATAAAATACCAAATACATTTGAAGTTAACAAACAAAACAAGCACACACACAAACAGACTCAGCATTGCAAAAAACACACATACCAACGTATAGATCACACACTTTTTTTGTGAGTATCATATTTTTTTTTTTTTTGTAGAAGTTATTTATAATTTTTTTTTCCTTCTTAATTTTAAAGGTTTAATTGATAGTATCATTGCCGTGAAAGGTGCAAAATCAATTAAAATATTAATTGATTCAATAAATTTTTTAATTGAAACCCTTTTTAATTTTTTCTGTGTATTGTTTGGATTAAAAATATTATTGCGGCAACAATCGTTTTTGTATTGCGGAACATTCTCCATTTGGTAGAAAACGTGTCACGAATACAATATTTTACAGCAACACGAAAGTAATTTTTCCAAAATATCAATAGGCGATATCGCTAAATTATCATCTGGAAGGAAAAAAAATTACCAGATATATACTTATCAGATTATATCTGGAAGTTTAAAAAAAGATATCGCCTGTTTACCACCCAGAAGATAAAAACTCAGAAATAATTTTTTTTTTTTGAATATTTCATTTAATTGAAAACCAACCTAATGTGGGTTGTAGGCCTAGGACATACCAAAAAAGTTTTCAAAAATTTTGAGTTATTTTCAAAAAAAAAACTGTTTTAGGTTAGGTAGTTGCACTTTAGTACCTCTAACTCACACATTTTTTGACCGATTTCAAAATTTTAAACAGTTTTTGAAAAGGCAAAGAATTAAGCTTTCATGAAATGTATTCATAAAATATATATTCCAAGAAATTAGGTAAGTGCTTATCAAAAGTTTCTCTTTTTTTTATTTTCTTTCCTAATTTTTCAACAAGAGTTATTTTCATTTTTTTCTATGAAAACCTACATTTTTTGCACTGTATTTTAAAGACAATTTTATATTGAAAAAAACGATATATTATTTGTTAAAATCGGTTTATATTTGCAAAAGTTACTAAACTTTTTCTAAAGCAAAAATTTTGGGATTGCAGACTTTTCTTTTGGTAAACCACTTGACTTACAAACGTAAATTAAAAACTGTACAAATAACCTAAGTTAACATGTATAGATAAAAACAGGTGTTAATGAAAAGTTGAATAACAAAACATAGTTTTCATCCGATTTGAAAAATTAAAACTATGTTTTGTTAAAAACTAAATTTTCTTTATACGTTGGTATAAATTTGTATAAGCTTTCATATTAAAATAAGCAATGAAAAGCTACTAAAATCAAAAAGTTTATAATTTTCGTTTTTTTTTTTTTGTAGATATTCTTAACAAAAACAATACTTATAACTTACAAATGGATCAAAAAATGCACGTCATTTTAAAGCGTAATTCTTTACAAATCGGACAAAAATTGACTGAGTTACAGGTCGATAAGTTGACGTTTGATTGAAGTTGACTGTTTTTTTAGAATAACTTCCGAATTTGAGGGTGTTTCTGAAATTTTTTGACACAATTTGTAATGTACTCAACAAAACCTATAACCCACGCTAGGTCGTTTTCCAAGTTTTTTTCACTGTAGCACCGTGTTAAAAAAGAAAAATTATTGAATTTGCTAATTTCATCATAAACTATATTTATTTTTGAGGGTGCCTACTTATACTTGCTACCAGCGGTCTTCGTAGTGTATTTTTTTAATTTTTGGGTAAAGAACATTTCAAAAATTTTACAATACTGAGCATATTATATGTTGGTAAACCACAGCATCAGTTAGTTTGAAACAAGTCATTTTGCCGAGTCAGCAAAATTTTATTCAGTAGGGTGCTTGCAAAAATATTGCTTATGTCAGCAAAACCTTTGTAGATTCAGCAAAAGTTTAGCTAACACTTATTTGATTAAATATTAAAAATCCTTGCTAAAAGTTAACAAAATTTTTGCTGAATATTAGTAGACTAAAAAAAACTTAAAATACAAAAATACTTATAAAAATTGTGTCAGGGTTGCCATATGACAATTTTAAAAGATGGTCCAAATACACGATATTTTTCCAAAAAAATTTTAAAAATCGGTTAATTAAAAAATTAAAATGCTGTATATGCTGTATTGTCAAAATAGAAATAGTTCAATTTTAATTAATTAAAAGTGAAACTTTACAAAAATACGTGTCAAATATTTTTGAAATAAGAATATGTCTGCTAAATTTCCAAGCGAACAAATATTGTAATTAAAAAAAATCGTTGGGTTTGACATGGAATGACTCATTCAAATTAATTTTTTTAAAGCTAACAGCTTAATTTTTGCTGTTCTTATTTTATTAATATTTAACAAATAAAATCTGCTAATTTTAGCAATTTGTTCAGCAAAGTCATTTTTAACAAATTTTTCGTATCTATTTCTGCTATTTTTACAGTTTTACATTTTTGCGTGAGTGTATGACCATAGTTGATGCTAGTACAATTTTCTTTTGCATGTTGGTTGTTGCTGTTACTAATGCTTTAACATTGTAGGTAAAATATGTTGAGGAACTATGCCTTAATAGCGTTGAATTGTATGTTGTATTTGTGTTAGTTTAGTTGTCTGTATGCATCGTCCGACCGACATTTATGTAGTGCACACACACATACGAAATAAACGTTATACATGTTAAATCTAAGGATAATGAATCGTTATGCCATTTATGTTGTATTAATAGAGAGCTAAAAATTTAACATGATTAAAAAATATTTATTTTGTTTAATTTCGCTTAAAACTTTCACACGGTTTAAACGGGGTTTTTTTTTTGTTTAACATGTAAATATTAATCGTTAAATATTCAAACAAAGTTCACTATTTGCATAAGTATGAGTGTTTTATTTAACTATTTCAGCTCAACTTTAGCATATGGAAAGCATAGAGTATGTAAGATTAAATTTTATAAAAACGGAAAATTATTAAAAATTCGATCAACTCTATTAAAATTTATTTGATAGGACGTTATTTTATTGATTAATAAAGCAAAAATGCGGTATTGGAAATCAAAACGAGGGAAAAGGAACTAAAAAGTAATTGTATTATCAATTATTTTTATTTCAAATCAACGTTACAAATAATATTCGGTTAGCAGTAGAAGCAAACCATTTATTTATTGATAATACAAGAAAATTTGTACAATCTATTAAATTAAAAAGGAAAAAAGGTCGATTATCAAAAGAGGTAACCGCAAATACGGGTTTTCCAATCAAATAAGCAATTAATTAAGTTTTCAGTAGATCCAGCCGAATTGTAAATCGCATTGATACTACACCATTTCCACTTGTTGTTAACAAATGTAATTTCATAACTGTATTCGATTTTCAAAAAATCAGAAATATAATTTAAAATGAAATGATCAAGATTACCCGGCATGACATAGAAAAAATTAATAAAGATCTGACCATAGATTATATATACAATATATCGTACATGCTGATTTCAATGGCGTACTTAATTTTTTGATCAATAGTACGGATTTCAAGAAAAATTTCTTTAAAATGTTGCGGTTTTGCATTTAGTTTTTTGCATTTAAAACTTTTCGAAAGCAATCAATCTGCTTTTGTTTTGACGGACATTAATATAAGACCTGCGTCATATATTAATGGCCCATATTTAAAGCACAAAACTTAATATTTAAACCATTGCTTTACGTTTTATGTAGGGTTTTACCGTTTTTTTACAGTTTTAGCGAATATGAACGCTTAATGAACAATAGACCAGAATAAGTGTTAGTTCTAGAGTTGTGTCGTTCATGAACGAACTAGTTCAATTGAACGACTCACTCAATTGAACGATAGGACTCGTTCACCAATATTCGATCTTGTCGTTCAATCGTTCATTTCGTTCTTTTTATTCACAGAACAATTGCATCTCTATTCAATTAAAACTGCTTGTAAGAGCAATTTTTTTTTATGAAATAGTAGTAATATTGTTTCAAATTATGAAAAGCAATTATTGTCATACAAATAAAATGTTTTTTACACAAAATAAATAAATTTTTGTTAGAAAAGTAGCAATTTTATAACACTTTTTGTCTATGAATAGTGCGTAATAATTGTCAAACGAACGACACAGTTCACAACACGCAGATCATTCACAAGTCAAAAGAAAAAAGAACGATTGAACGATTTAAACGATTTAAACGAACTAGTTCACTGACTCGAATTGAACGATACTGACCGAGTCACCAAAATGAACAATTAATCCCAACTCTAGTTAGTTCTTTAAAAAGAGACAATTAACGGGAATTGTTTTGACACAAAAAATGTATTTGCATATAGCGGCTTATACTATGCATTCGCGATTTTTCAAAAATTTTATATGGCAGCTTAGCTTCCCAAGAGTCATACTTTTGGTATAATATGTGGCACATCTTAAAAAAATTTGTGGCAAAAATTGAGGCAAAAAAGTTTCATTTGCAAAAGTTATCGTAATATAGTGATTTTTTTTTCAGGTACATTGGTTTGGGGGATAATCAAAGTAGTATTTTTAAAATATCTTCTTTTTATCATCTGGAAGATACATCGAAGACATTGAAAAATAAATTTAAAAAAAATATATATTTGTTTGAAAAAATTGTTGTTAGGAAATTAATTATCAAAAATATGAATAAAATAAATAAAAACAGCACGATTAAAATGGGACACTATTGCAAATAAATGGGCAAATACTAAGGTAATCTAAAATTGTATTTCGATATATAATGGATGGCTCTATGAAACAAGACCCCATTTGAAATAAGTCCCCAAACCAAAAATGATATAAGGCCCCAAAAATTTCTAATAAAAAAAATTGGGGTCTTATTTAATTTTTTGGGGCTTTATTTAATTTTTTTTTTGGACTTTATTTCATAATGAAATAAGGCCCCAATATGAGAAATGAAATAAGTCCCCAAATAATATTTTTGGGGTGTTATTTCATTTTCTTAAAAATCAAAATTTTTAAGTAATATAAGCAAATAACCGTTACAATTACTGCATGAATTATCAAGTTATTAATGTAAATAGTTATTTGCTATTAGTAAGTGAGATTATACCGTGTAGTAATTTTGAAGTTTCTTTTATGTCGCACGCAGAAAAAAACTTTATTTCGCGAAGCCTCCTGCCGCGTTCTACGGAGAAAAAAAAACCCTAAGACCGGCCGAAGGCCTCCCCCCAGAAGAACTTGTTTTTCAAATCAGATGTCGAATCCGTTGAAGTCTTATATTTTTAAGACATCAAGTAATTTGTAAAAACAAGTTTTTCTGTGTGGAGGCCTTCGGCCGCTCTTAAGGGTTTTTTTCCTCCGTAGAACGCGGCAGGCGGCTTCGCGAAATAAAAATTTTTCTGCGTGTGATTATACGATTTATAAATTTAGTTTTATTTTGTGATATACTACTAAAAAATATTAAAAAAAAAACTATATTGATATACTAAATATTATTAATCTTTTTATTTTAAAAAGGCGATTTTTTTCAGCCTTTTTACTATGAATTAATTAGGAATAAAGAAATATTTTAAAGTAATATATAATTTTGTTTTTTTTTAATTGGGGCGTTATTTTATTTTCGAAATGGGGCTTTACTGCATTATAAAATAAAGCCTCAAAATTGCGGTGTTATTTCATTTTATTTTGGGGTTTCGTTTCATTTGGTTGGGGGTTTATTTCATTTTTTTTTTTTTTTTGGGGTATTGCTTCATAATGAAATAAAGCCCCAAAAATGGGGCGTTATTTCATTTTTGGTTTGGGACTTATTTCATTGGGGTCTTGTTTCATAGAGATATAATAGATATTTAAAATTGCCAAAAAAAAATGTAATTTCTCTGTTTTTTTTTTAGAAAATGACGTAATGTAAGCGTGGCCAATTAAATTCAAATCTACGGCGGTTTTCGGCACACGCCTTAAACATTAAATTTTTAAATTGCTTTGAGACCAAAAAGTACAAAAATATAAATTTTGACCAACATATTGCACTTTAGTTCCAAAAATCTAGGAATATTAAATTTTTACATTCCTTTGAGACGAAATATTACACAAATATAAATTTTGACCAAAATATTGCACTTTAGTTCCAAAAATCTAGGATGATTTAAACATTAAATTAAACCGTGTATATAAAAATGACCTTTTGTAAATGTTTAACTACAAAAATGATGTTTATGAAACCTCAAACCAATATACAACACATTTTTTGGGGTGAATAATTCATATGCCATATGAATATATTATGTTAGTACAGTAAAGCCCCCAAAGGGTCTGTGCCAGTGGTGGGTACAGTCAAATTTTATGGCCTTTTAAAATTTTCATTTTTTTCACCAACACTTTATTAAATAAGACTCAAAAAGTAGTGCAACAGTTCTTTTGATCTTAATTCTGAGTTCGGGTGTCCGCAACAGAGTTTTAAGATGCATTTTTTCGTAGAATATTTTAATCCTATATCTGCAATTTTCATTGGTCATTTTAGTCATTGTTTTAAGAAATACCAAAAAAGTGCGTTTAATGGATTGAAATGTTCTGTGAATATGTTCTGCAGCAAATTTTACTAGGAGTTGTCAAAGACTAAAACATCATCCGGATTCACTGAAAAAGTGAATCGTTATTAAAAACAATCGTAATTTTTTCGAAATAAAATTAGTCTGTAAATAAAAACAGTATAATCTTTAAATTTCCGAGTTTCAACTTTTGCCGATTTTAAAAAAATATAAAAATATCAATTAAAAATACGAGATAAGGGGTTAAAATATAAAATAAAAAAAAATTAATTCGAATGTTACATTAGGTCTAACAACATAAATTTATAAAAATTAACATAACATTGTTAATGAACTGGACTGCACTGATAGAATTTCCCTTCATAGTAATAATGTATCGATTTCATTAAAATGGATTCATTGATTTAATAAAAAAAATGTCATTAAGTGAATGAAAATGCATTAATCTTATTGGTTTTTTTCATTAATTTTTTTAATGATTATTTCATAATTTCTTTAAAAAAAAATTAATGAAAATTTTTCGATTTTTTTCTCTAAAATTTTATTTTTTTTCCTAGACTAAAAAAATAATCGCATGAAGTAAAGCACCCAATATTACAAATAAAATAAATTCTTTTCTCAAACAGAATAAAAGAAAACTTTGAAATAAATTGATTTGAGGTGGTCTAGTATCATTAAGGGGGGACATGACATTGCCGTTTTTTGAAATCGACTTTTTTATATAACTTTGTATTTTAGTAAATATTCTTAAGATTCTAAGAAAATAAATTTCATGGAAAAATTCCTTCGGGTTCAAAAGTTACAGCCGGATTAGCGAGAGCGCAATTTTATGACGGCGCTTATAGTTATTGTGAGTGAAGGCATATGAAGATTCAAAAGAAGCCCGAATTGCTAAACGATTGAAAAAACTGTAAGAAACAGCACAACACAAGATAACGAAGACATACAGTACGAAGCAGGCATGGCAGATTGAAGGTAACCTTTTTTTTTCTTTGTTCACAAACTTTGAACGCGTTTATCTCGAAACCATGTTCTTCGTACTGGTTGCGGCACTAGCGGGTTCATTTTTTGACGAAATTTTTTTTTGTATTTTTTTAAACTTGATTCGCTATCGTATGACACGAGCTTTTTTTTAAATTTTTTTCGATTTTTTATGTATTTTTAAACTCAATATTTTTTTCGAAAAAACACACTTTTAAATTTGGAACATCACCAAAAATTGAAAAAAAAATTAAAAAAAAAAGCTCGTGTCATACGATAACCAATTTTGTTAAGATTTAAAAAAGTAATTTTTTTCAAGATCGGACAATTTTTGCGACTCCCAGCGCTGCAACCACGAGGCCCCGTTTTTTTCTCTGCCGCCAGTTTGGAGTTCTATAAAACAATGTTGGAGTGAAAAATATATTTTTTTTAATTTTTTTTCTTGTAATTTGTTTAATTCTCTACAATAATAATTTTGGAAAAATGTTTGTTTTTGGCTGAGTTATGAATTTTTTAAAAAGGTCTGTTTTCTCTGCCGCGAATGTAATGTCCCCCCTTAAGCGTAAAATTTTAATTAACTACGAAATTCTCAAAAAAAACCTTAAGTCGGCATAAGTGCTATTGTAAAAAGTCAACAGATATGTAAAGGAATGCAAAGTTGTGCTTGGTGACTATTGTGCACACAATTAAAAAAAAAAAAAATTAAACATTATTTTGAAGAGTCTATTTTATTAAACAAAATGTAATAGATAATAAAAATATTAAATATCAATGAATATATTTCATATGAATTATGATTTTTTTTTTATTAAATACATGAAACTTTCATAACGTTTATGATATAATTAATGAAACAAATTTTATATACTTTATGAAATTTACATTTTGTCAACAAAGCCTTTCATTAAAATTGATTTTATGAAAAATGTTTCATTGATTCTATGCAATATTTCTTTGGGTACTTTTTTATGAAAAAGTTCATTGTATTAATGAAGGAATTCATTAATACTACGAACAAAATTCTATCAGTGTGTACGGGATAAATTAAAATTCACCTTTCTAGTGATGTAACATGACCTGATTTCGTTTTGCTGTAGAACCTATTCACAGAACATTTTTAACCCTTAAACGCCTGTTTTAGGGTGGTTTTTGGTATTTATTGGAAAAGGATCTTAAATGGCCCATGAAAATTGCAGATATAGGATTAAAATCCTCTATGAAAAAATTCCTTTAAAAATTCTCAGAACTCAGAATTTTGTTCAAAAGAACTATTACACTTTAAACGGCCATAAAATTTCACTGTACCCACACAGGACCAAACGCTTTGGGGTTTTTACTTTACTAACATAATAGAATCGTTCCGTATAAGAATCATCTACCCCCAAGGCAATGGCCCTTATTTTTTTCAATAGTGTTATTCGTCCTATGTATATTGCATTAAATGTAATACAAAAAATACGTTAGTTTTTTTTATATTGTTCATATTTGTAGTTACCCAGTGCAGAAACGGCAATGACAAGTCCTTATTTTTTATACAACCAGTAATGGCACCAGCTTATTCTCTGCATTACCTTAACACAAATAATAAGGACATACTAATAACTAGTTATTTTTTGTAAGCTGGAATATAATGACAGTTAGTGCAAGCAAGTCATTTGTGCTTTTATCTATCGAATATAACATGTAGAGATAGCTCAAATGGTAGAGCGGTTGACTGACAACATGTATTTTTACATTTATTTTTACATTTATTTTTACACTCATTATTTTTGTGCTTACCAACGGGGACCAACTTGAACCAAGGGAGGCATACGTTGGACCTTCAGGGGACCAAAACCTTGCAACAACCTTGGGGCGAACAGTGGAACCTATTGGGTACCGACCACAAGCGGGAAGTATATCGGGCCATAGTATGGTTATAACCAGGGATATGGTGAGAAGGGCGGTTAACAGTTTTGCCCCTTTCAAGGCAGCGGGACCGGATGAGATCTTTCCAGCTCTACTACAGCAGAGCATAGATTGGATCGACGGAAGTCTGGTAAACATTTTCACTGCGTGCCTAAAATTCGCGTACACTCCAAGGTTATGGCAGGAGGCAAAAGTTGTCTTCATACCTAAACCGGGAAAGGAGAGTTATGCGAACCCAAAGGCTTATCGGCCGATAAGCCAAACTTCCTTTCTACTCAAGACCATGGAGAGGTTAGTAAATGACATGGTTAAGAGTCAAATTCCTAGGGAATTACTTAGGTTTAGACAACATGCCTGCTTGAAGGGGCGTTCAGTAGAAACGGCTCTTCACGAGGTGGTTTGTCATGTGGAGAGATCTTTTGATCAGAACTGCTTCACTCTGGCAAATTTTTATTGATATAGAGGGGGCTTTTAATAATGTCTTGACCAATGTGCTTATCCAGTCTCTAGAACAGTTTGACATTCACCGGGACATAGTAGCCTGGGTCGGTCATATGTTACGGAATAGGTGGATAAATTGCGAGGCAAATGACATAGTGATCAGAGACAGGGTTAACCGTGGGACTCCTCAGGGGGGGGTCCTATCTCCACTCCTATGGGTGACCACGATTAATAGTCTCTTGAGGAATCTATCCAGTGAAGGTTTCCAACCTGTCTGCTACGCATACGATGTGGCGATACTTTTAAGGGGGAAGAATCCTGGATATCTATGTAGGAGGGCATCTTATGCACTCGAACTGGCGTACAACTGGGCTAGGCCCAGGGGCCTAAATGTCAATCCGGACAAACCCGAAATATGCCTTTTTACTAGGAAGAGGAAGATCATTGATTTTGATGAACCTATCTTCCTGGGAAAAACGGTTCACATCTCCGAAAGGGTCAAGTATCTAGGAGTTTTTCTTGATAGGAAACTATCCTGGAGGGACCATATTGAGGAAAGGGTGAAGAGGGCCCACATATCGTGGGCCGTCTGTAGAAGGGCAATTTGATCTAAATGGGGTCTGAATCCAAGGATGACACACTGGCTATACATTAGCGTTGTCAGACCTATACTGACGTACGCATCTGTAGTATGGTGGACATCGATGAGATTTGGCTCGTATGTGGGACTATTGCAGAAGATACAGCGCCTATGCTGTTTGGGCATTAGTGGCGCATCTACTGGGGCTGTCGAGACTATTCTGGCAATTCGCCCAATTGAGGTACAGGTGAAGTACGAGGCCGCATTGACTATGATGCGGCTGAGGGCTACCGGGGAATGGGACAATAATGGCCATATTACCGGGCACCGTACTATTTTGGACCAATTGCCAGGGTATTGCGTCCCAGAATGGGACTGCGACAGGATTTCAGTGAGGTCTGTCATGACGCTCTGTGACACGTTAATCCCGGACAGGCAACCATGGTTAAATGGGACCTTCTTGAGGAACCAACCGGGGATCCACTTTTACACGGATGGATCAAAACTGGATGGGAAAACGGGTCTGGGCTTCTGTAACGCTGACTTCAATGTACGCAAATGCTTCCGTCTTCCTGACCATAACACCGTACTACAGGCGGAGGTCAACGTGATTACGGAGTGCATTAAGCAGGTGAATGGCATGGGCTTGACCGGTGATATTATGATTTTCACGGATAGCCAAGCGGCTATCCGGGCTTTAGCTACGGACTCTGTGGGATCAATGACGATACTCAGGTGTAAAGGGAAAATTAACGATTTCTCTTCACGGGGACGCATTGAGATTATATGGGTGCCGGGACACTGTGGTATAGCGGGGAACGAAGTGGCTAATGATTTGGCTAGGGGAGGATCTTCCCTGGAATTAGTAACTTTGGAGAACGCTAAACCTTTTCGAGCTCTCAAGGCGGAGCTGGTGGACTGGGCTGATACCATGCATAGGACCATCTGGGAAAATGCGGGTGTTGGCAGGACTACAAATATTCTCTGGGGCAACCCGGACAAGGACAAGACAAGGGAAATTCTGAATATCAGTAGGAAGGAACTGAGTCTTTTGATAGAAATCCTCTCGGGACACTCGACACTTAGGGCCCATCTCCACCGTATTGTTAGGGCGGACTCGGAAGTGTGCAGGGCCTGTGTGGAAGACGAGGAGACCTTGGAACACTATCTCTGTGAATGCCCGGCATTTGCCGGGATCCGGGTCGAAATACTATCCAGTGACCCAATATCCACATTGGGGGATCTTAGGGGCATAGGATGGAAGAAGTTGAGGAGTTTCGTCAGTGCGACAGAAGTTCCTGGGACAGTAAGGTGACATAGGACATAGAACCGATTGTTTAGAGCGCCCAACAAGCCGACATGCTGGCTTAAGTGTAAGTCCTCAGGGACTTGAGTCGGTTTAGGGAAGTATTTCCCTTCTCCGAATCCTCTTTTCGACCTAACCTAACCTATGACAATTGTAAGTACTTGTCATTACCAAATAAGTACTTATATAACCACTTATATGGCAATGCTTTTTTACACTGGGTATTCATTACGACAATAATAATAACGCCTTTATTGACTTGAAAATGTTCATCAAACATTTAATATTGTATTTTTTGTAGCTTTTTGTCCCTTAAATATGCCTTTTCTTTATATACGTGTGTGTCAGTGTGTGTGTGTACGTGTGTAACTATCATATTGTTAGGTTAACATTTATGCTGACGTACGCGTAGTTTCACACTGACGACAATGTGTCCTTTATCCTTTTATCACCTACAGTAAAATATTTCAATAATGGACAAACCAAATGGACGACAACTTCCTTCCACCGAAAGTGTAGATTAAAAATGGAGAATTTTTCTTAAGTAGCGGACAGTTTTTCTTCCGCAGCTGTCAACTTGTGAAAGATTTAACTGTACTTACATAAACTATTATACAAGCATATTATTGGTGTCGTTTTTTTGTTTGTCACAGACATCTTCTGAATATGTGACAAAACTCACATTTTCTGATATTTAGGTACTAGTTAAATGAAGACTATTATGTGTATGTTGAATTACATAAAAAAATCGAATGTTCTGTGTGAGGAAAATGGGGAAAAAAAGTTTTTGATATGAATAAAATCATTAAAATTAGAGAGGAAATGCATGGTCTTTTGAGGGATTATTGTTCATTAAGTTTAATGAAACTTAAGTCTTTTTGACAATTTGCACCTCAATATAAATATTTCTGGACAATACTTTTTTTAATTACTAAAAGAAAACTTATGTTCACAAGTATTTTAAGATTGTCAATACTACACTAAAAAAGAGTCTTTAGAACAAATTTAAATGTTTAACTGTTGAAAAGTAACTAACGAATTCAGTAAAAATAACTGACAATTTCGCAAAAAATAACTGAGAAATATTTTACTACAAAAAAATTGATACAGCTGAGAGTTAAGCCACAGAAAAAATCGACCTGACTTTAGATCAAGTGGTTAGAGCTTCTGTCTAAAGTGTAGTGCAAAGTGCATGTGGCAAAGAAAGCAGGTTCAAGCCACGGTCAGGATTGCATTTAATAAATAAACATTTCATATAGATGCAATCAAACAATAAAAACCATAACAAATAATTACAGTATTGTCAAAAAGGATTACTGATGAAGGTTGTGTTACCAGAAACTGCGCATTCTAATTCAATAAAAAATTTACAATGTAGTTATGATTTTTAGAAAAGTATGCTTAATCTTCTCTACCACGCCTATCTCAAACAGTTAATTTTTTTAATTTACTGTCACAATAGTTGTTTTTTATTTTTCCATATAAGAATTACTATAATAAAAGTACACTCATAAAAAAACCCGTACAAATGGTTGAAAATTCAACTACGACAACAGAAAAAGGACATGCATTTGCGTTAGTAAATTTTTCAATGAATTTGAGAACCGTATTCTGCTCAATTTAAGTGACCTAAATTTTAGCTAAAAAAGTTAGTTAGTTACAAATTGTAACTAACTAGACAATTCAATACATGGAAAACACTAGGTTTAATAGCTTAGAATATAGTTAAATCGACAGAATTTTCAAGCTGAATCAACAGAAAATTTCTACTAAAATTTTCTCTCCGGATCTGACCAGGGGCATATCCATATTCATTACCATGAATATAAGGGAATATAATAAACAAATTGAGTATGAGTAATAACTCTCTCTGCAAGTGAGACTGATAGCGAAGACACAAAAAAAAATATTTTTTGAAAGCAATAATGTTTTAAATAAACTGGCAAATTTGTAAATTTTAGAATTACCAAATACTAAATATTAGCTTGAAAAGTTAGTTCAAATACGAATTAACTTGTTCTTGTGGTGAAATACATAAGATAACAACTAACTTTGGCTAAATAGCTGATTTAAATGTTAGCAATGGAAAAAATAAGTTCATCTGAACTAGAATCCGTTCAGCAGACTTTTTTACTAACTTTTTTTTATGAGTGTACAGCAGGATGTCCATTAAAAAACTATTTGTCGGTTTTCGTTTCCAGTTTTTATTGAAAATGGTTCCAAATGGAAGAAATCGATTTTTTACTGGAAAAAGTTAACCCGTGCTGAATTTCGGTCGAAAATGTCCCATTTTTGAAAAAAGTGCATTTTTATTAAAAATTTTCAAAATTCAAAATTTTTAAAAACAAACTGTTTCATTTTATTTATTCCTTCAATATACTTAAAATTGTTTTTATATGGAATTCTGAATTCATCTGATATCATTAACCCAGTTTAGCCTGCAATCAATAATGACCCACAAATTTGATAAAAATGCAAAACGTGTTTTTTTAAAACCCTTATTTTGGAGAAATCGATTGATATTGTGATAATATAATAGTTTTAATTAAAGAAAACATATAAATTAAAGAAATTATAATTCGTACTTGTGTGCGGGGCGACTACTTCTCAGGTCATTTAATGAACGTTTATTATTTTCTCAACATTTTAATGTTTTCATTAAAGTTTGCATAATTTAAAAAAAATATCACCTTAGTTTGCCTAAACTAAATTTATCTTTACTTTGTTATATTTAGTTAGAATATTGTTCTGCCTCAAGTCCAAGAAATTAATATGATATTGTCATATTTGATTTTATTTGTTGCGTTTCAAAAAGTTTGATCATTTTCATGATAGACAATACAATTGTTTCATTGGCATCACCTAAATCTTCAGTTGTCCGTAATAGAAAACGATAATTGGTTTAACATAAACCGAGACCTTGCATACACAGACAAAATTTTGACTAAAAGCCAATTCTAAATTTGATAACAAAATTAGTAAATCTGCACTTAGAATATTACGTAGGTAAATGTAGTTAAAAACAAATGAAATTTCACTTGAATAAGTACGTAAATTAGTAAATTACGTAAATTAGTAAATTACACTGCAAATGCAGTTAAAAACAAACGAAATTTCACTTGAAAAAAGTACGTCTTCCGTTTCATTAAATTCAATTAACACTGCGACTTGTTTTTTACTGTTGATCAAATGAACCACAAATGTAGTAAAAAATTGACAAATCTTTTACCCAGTGGTAATGGCAAGTACTTACAATTGTCATTACAAATATCATTAATTCTATGTGGGGAAATTGCGCAAAATAATGACATATCATTACTAAACAACTTACAAAAAATAGAAAAATATTTGGCTACCTTTTTATAAAATTAGAATTATTTGATTTATCAAATTAGCCAATTTATACACTAAGGCAAACAAATTCGCAAAAAGTTGATTTTGTCTGTCGTATGTAATGTCTCGGACTCATGCAACGAAGTATTAATCATAACTACAAGATTGCAAAGCCTTTAAAAAAAAGTAATTAATGTATATTGATCCACATAGTTTCCACTTTTGACCAAAAAAGACCCACTAGGAAATTTACAGAATAATTTCTTTCAGTGTCAAGTATCTTACTTTTAAGGGTTAAAAAGGTGGTGTATAAAATGGCGACAGAACAAACAATTAAACATATACTCCTATACATTTTTTTGTTAAATTGTTAGACAGATCTTTAAAATACATTTAATTTGATACACATTTTTGTATAATTTCTTTGGAATAAATGTAAAGTAAACGAATAAAACGAAACTGGATTCATTTTTGACCCCATCTTTTTATCCCTTAAAATAAAGAGGTCAGAATTATATAACTGAAAAATTTTTAGTTTTTAAATGAATAAATTAAATGAAAAATTTAAATTTTAAATATTTTGAATTTTGGGAGTTTTTAAGAAAAATACAAAATTTACACAAACGGGCCTTTTTCGGCTGAAATATGTCACGGATTAACGATTTTTTCCATTTGGAAAAATTTGCAAATAAAACTGAGGGGTGTAATTACAAATCTATTTTAAGGGACACCCCTTAATGAAGTAACTGACGAAATTTTTGAATTGTATTAAACATTTTTGATAATAAAACATATTTATTATTTAAATAAATTTTTAATTGTACGAATGACTGATTTTTCGTTAAGCGGAGTTAAATTTGTTTAATTTTTTTTCCAACGTTCCCAAAATATTTAATATTTTTATAAGTAAAATTAAAAAATCCTGTAATCTTTTAATTTGCTTTTCTAAATAAAATGTGTATTATCTTTTTAAGAAAATGCGCCCCGGTAGGATAGTTGGTAGCATGCTAGCTTATCAGTGCGGGGGTCGTGGGTTCGATTCCCACCAGAGACATTGGTCTGTTTTCGCTACAACGAGCCGATAGCCATCGTTGCTAGTGCTCGGTTAGGGTAATAGTGTATAATTTGTAATTATATAATTATTAATAAATAAAAAAAAAAAAAATCTTTTTAAGAAAACGACATATTTCAAATAAGTTAAAATCCAAAAAATATTAAGAAAAAAGTGTCCAATTTTGGCAAAAAAAAAATGCAAAAATTATATGAAATTTAGTTTGAAAGGCTGTCAAAGCAGTTAATTTAACGGGTTATAACATATAGGCACAAATATTAGTTGAAGTTAACCGAGAATTTGTCTTATACGAGTTCATCTAAAACAAGTTTTACTGTAATAGGTACCTAAAATTATTGATTTTATCCCACTGTGCAGAACATAAAAACTTACTTCCTAAAAGTATTTCAAAATTGTAAAACATTTCCAAAACAAAACTTGTCTCTATAAATATTGATGAGCTTTCAATTAAAGTGCATATCGCAGGCAATGAACAAATTCTGGAGCAAAAAACATCAAATTGTTTTGTAAGATTTAAATTCTAAATTGGTCAGTAGATAAAATTCGTTACTTTACTATTAGCCACTAATGGTTAGAACTTCGTTTTAAACTTAAACTACAAATATTTGCAATAAAACAAAAAAATATATGAAAGCACTTATAACTAAACTAAAGTACAAATATGAATTTTTAAAGCGACATCATCTTGTTTTATTTTTATATTGAATGCAGTGGCATAGGAAAAAAATAGTATAAGAAGGGGAATTTGAAGCAAAAGAATTAATGTAAAAGAATTCATTTTTAATCCAGTTTTTTTTTTACTCAAATTTTATTCCGTAAAAGCATTTTTACACACAAAATAATATATCAGTTGGCTGAATAGACAAATTTATAAAAAATTTTGACTAAAAACCAATTCTAAATTTGATAACAAAATTAGTAAATCTGCACTTAGAATATTATGTAGGTAAATGTAGTTAAAAACAAATGAAATTTCACTTGAAAAAGTACGTAAATTAGTAAATTGCGTAATTAGTGAATCTGCACTTAGAATATTATGTAGGTAAAGACGACTGCAAATGTAGTTAAAAACAAACGAAATTTCACTTGAAAAAAGTACGTTTTCCGTTTCATTAAATTCAATTAACACTGCGACTTGTTTTTTACTGTTGATCAAATGAACCACAAATGTAGTAAAAAATTGAGAAATCTTTTACCCAGTGGTAATGGCAAGTACTTACAGTTGTCATTACAAATATCATTAATTTTATGTGGGGAAATTGAGCAAAATAATGACATAGCATTACTAAACAACTTACTAAAAATAGAAAAATTGTTGGCTACCTATATGCTTACCAGTATGGACAAAAATAATGAGTCCCCGAGTAAAAAAAAATATGGTCCACAAAAAATAGTAGTTATATATGTAATTACTAGAAGTGGAAAAGTAATGAGTATAAAATAGATTTTTAAAAATTTGTTAGATCATTACTCTATATTTAAAATAATCATAAAATTAAGTACCTATAGGTAAGGCATTATTTTTTTTATACTGAAATACTGGGAAAATTATCTATTTATTACTACCGCCTTATTATTTGTGTTAAAGTAATGCAGATAGTAAGCCGTTTATTCACATGATTCCTGAATTAAGCTTAAATTGAATTAATTATTTTAAAGTTCTGTTTGATTATACTACTCCTTATATCTTTGACGTTATGCAAAAAGGTCTTAAGTCAAAATTTGCATTTTGAGTTTTAGATTGGGTTTAATTCAATGTTTTCTCTCTTTCGTTATGTTTTGTAGCACAACTGCTTCCCATCGTTATCATTTGCTCTTTAGGCAATAATTCAGAAAAATGCATATTTTGTTTGGTATTAGGGAAAAACTCCAGTTTCTGACTTAAGACCTTTTTGCCTAACTTCAAAGATATTTTAACAAGCAAAATGTTTAAAATTGTATAAAATTCTTAAAAAAAAAAACTGTACATCAGCCTTGAAATATGTCTTAAGAACATTTTCTTCACCTTGGCGGCCTGGCCAAACCGCTAAAGCGAGGAACATGATTTTTAGAAATTTTTACAGAGAGTGGGATGATTTAAGAAGAAACATTCCTGAACATACTTAGGGTGAAAAAATGGGTTTCAATGTTGCTTTTTACTATTTTACTATTTTTTGTATATCAATGGAGAAGTCATCCAAATATCTATCATTTGATAGCAAATATTATATCTTTAAATAAGCTTTAAGAAACGCTAGTAACGTAAAATTGTGTTTTTTAGATTAGATTAGATCAGAATGCACTATGCACCGCGACCAATGTAGGTCTTTTGTGCTGCCTAAGGTTACCTACAGATTCAAGCTACCTATAAAGCCGTGTCCGATTGACCCTTCTTGTGCAGATGGTATCTAAGATTAGAGTGTCCAGTTAAGTACTTCGCCAGGGTCCTCAAACCCCCCTTTCAAGCGACAAGAGTCGCCTCGACCCCCTACTGGAAAAAGAGATCAATCTCTTAGCCTAGCGCTGACCAGGAGAGTTTTCCCAGTAACCAGAGAATTCAGACTCTCTCCATGCCCTGAGCCTTTCCCTAACATACCTCGCAGGTATTCCACAGAATGGTTCAGGACCAATAAAGAGCTTTCGGGCCCCGCGGTTGGCAAGACAATCTGCCCTCTCGTTGCCCTCATGCCCCTCATGACCAGGAGTCCACCCCAAGGTTAGAGAGTTGCCTCTACCGAGCCTATTGATAGTCTGAATGCATTCCATGACCAACCAGGACGACACCTTATAAGACATTAAGGCCCTCAGTGCAGCCTGACTGTCAGAAAGAATGTAGATACGAGATCTGCGAGTTCCCCTTCGCAGGCATTCCCATGCACAGACACAGATGGCCCAAATCTCCGCCTGAAAAATGGACGGATATTTTCCCATAGGTAAGGGACGCTGGAAGCCTGGTCCGAAGACGCCCGCACCCGTGTTCCCATTCGACAGCTTAGAGCCATCAGTGAACCACACCTGAGAACCATCTTCTGGTTCCCAAGATTGATTGTTCCACATGTCTCTGTCAAACAATAACACATCAAAATATCTATCAAAGATCCACTCCGGTGACACTTTGTCCGCAACCTTAGAAATCGGGTCATCTATTATGATTCGCGCGATCCTCATGTGACCTTTATGTTATTTTTGACCCAAAATTTTAAACCTTATATGTGAAATTAGGCAATTAATAATTAGGCAGTATCAGAGGTCCTTCTTTGTTAGACGGTATTTTAGGGGATGTTATGGGGTTAACTCCAAAAAAAATCTATATTAAATTTTCATGTCCAGACAAAAACTCAATGTTTACAAATACTTTAAGTATCATATGTGCTAATTACTCATATAATACTTAATGAAAAAATGAGGTTGAAGGGTTAATTCAGAACAAATCAAGATGGTATATTCTATATATAAAATAATAAATTCACCAATTTACGTAAAAAACAGAGCAAATAAAAGAATTTCGAAGATTTATTCCCCTTAACATAGTAAAATTTGATAATATGTGGCGTTTGATCTCGGTGTGGCACGGGTTAACGATGTCCGATTTGTCCTACACTTCTAACATGGACATTTTAGACCAAGTGTCTGCTCGGCGCAGAATTGTCAAAATAAAAATGTCAATGCAAACGGCTGCCACCCTAATGAGCATTCTCACCATTATGACACTGGAATTTTTGCTAGGAAAGGGGTCAAAAGAGTTTCTCCTCTTTGATGGCCTGCCTAATCCGTTAACGCGAGGAACTTGAAATTTGGTATGTGGGGTCCTAAATCCGTGAAGACATCCGTTTAGACCGGATTTTAGAAATAGACAAAAAGTGAAAAGTCTTACAAACTTAATTATCTTTTTCCAGTAAACACATAGCCAATTAAAAGTACCAGGCTACAAATGGAACTCTTATTCCATAATTATTCTAGGAAATATGTTAGAAAAAATATCTTAGAGTCTGAATATATATATATGTATATTAACTATGGAAATTGATTCACAATGGACCGTATTGGTATCCGAGTGGAGTTGTGCCCTTGGGCACATAACCCTTCCTAACCTAACTATGGAAATTTCCAATCCCAGGTGAATATTATAATATATGGTAATATATGAACATGTAAGAAGATGTATGCCATGTATGGAAACAAATCCTACAAATAAACAGTTCATATATGTTGAGTTGTGTAGTTCGTGAACGACCTAGTTCAATCGAACTAGTCTTTACTTTGAACTAGTGAGCTTGGTCGCAATCTTCAGATCTTTTAGGTCTTTCGCTCTTTTCGTTCTTTTTTGATGTTTGATTAATATTTCTTTTCTTTGTGTTGCTCTGGAGTTAATTTTTTTTTCAATGTTGCCAGCTCAATTTTTATTTATGTTTAAAAGAATATCTAATATGAATAATTCGCTTAAAAATTATCAAACAACCGATTTATCGAACGATTGAACGAAATTGTCAAAGTTCGATGTGCTCACTCGAACGAATTGCCCAAGTCTATACACAGAAAAAATTACCAACCTAAAATATCTAATTAAAGATTTGATTTGAATTGAATTTAATTTGTTTCTAAACAAATATTTAATTGAATCAATTAATATTTTAATTGACTTTTAAATATATAAATACATATTTTATTTTAGACGCAATTATCATATTATTTTTTCATACACTGTATGCATAAAAAGAAATTTTTCAGTATAAAATACCAAATACATTTGAAGTTAACAAACAATACAAGGACACACACAAACAGACTCAGCATTGCAAAAAACACACATACCAACGTATAGATCACACACTTTTTTTGTGAGTATCATATTTTTTTTTGTAGAAGTTATTTATAACTTTTTTTCCTTCTTAATTTTAATAAAAGGTTTAATTGATAGTATCATTGCCGTGATAGGTGCAAAATCAATTAATGTATTAGTTGATTCAATAAATTTTTTAATTGAAACCCGTTTTTAGTTTTTTCTGTGTATATTTGTATGGTATTGTATAATATCAGGTATTGAAATATATGATAAATATTGTTCATTGAATGATATTGATTTTATTAGGTGAATTCATATATGATCATATATTAACTTTTATATATTCATATATCCTTGACATAGAGAAAATACAATTCAACAAACACAGTTTGTTGGGATATTATGTTGTTTTTACAAATTGTAATACAACAAACACACAAACATGTACTGACAAACAAAGTATATCGATATGTAAAATTGTTGTTTTTCAAATAATTTGATTTTATAATTAGGATCACCAGATCAGGCAGTTTATACACTAAGGCAGACAAAAATATTCTCATAGAGCTTATTTTGACTGTTGTATGTAATACCTCGGTTTGAGTTAGGCAGTTTATCTTTTTCTAGTGCAGGCAACTAAAGATTTGGGTGATGACAATGAAACAATTGTATTGTATATCATGAATATGATCAAACTTAGCAACAAATAAAATCTAATATGACAATATCATATTATATTTTCGGACTTGAGGTAGAACAATATTCTAATATAACAAAGCAAATATAACATTTTTTTTCTATATGTAATAAGAATTTAATTGTTTTTTTTTATATTTGTTGAAAACTAAATTTAAACATCAAGTTCCTGAACAATACAATCTGAACATTCCAATAAAGGCCGGGGTAACAGTCAGCAGTTTTTGTTATGAATGGTTTTGTTTGGCTCTTAGGTCCGATTAAAGAAAAAACTATTATTTTCATTAAAATAGAATAAAAATAATTTAGTAGTTTTCATTTAATCGGTCCTCAGAGACAAACAACAAAAATCAAATAAATATAAAAAACAAATCTATGAACTAAAATATATGGTCATGTATGATCCATATATTGCCATATACCCTTAATTTTCGGATCCGAACATATATGACACTTCATATATGAACATTTTCACATATGATGTTAGAATGAAAAATATCTTCTGTTAAAACATATTTCAAAAGTTTACCCTTTTTTCATTTTTGAATAATCTAAATAAAATGTTCCTTTATTGCATATGATCCAGCTTCATATGTTTTGCAACGCCTCTGCTAAAATGTTTTAATTGTCTGTGAAAAAAAAAACGATTAGTAGGAAAAATCCATCTGTGTTAAGAGATTTTTAATATTTTGTTTTCATTCGTTTGGTTTTACTAAAAGCTAAAACACCGAAAAGTTAAGTCAAACAGAAAAATAAACAAATTTCCTAGCTACTGCACATAACATCACAAACATAAATTCTATTTGAAAAATACATAAAATAAAAAAAAATAAAAAAAACATGAAAATTCATACTGAAAAGCATTAATTTCAATGGAATATAAAGATTTTTTTTTTTTTAATTTTGAAATGATTTCACATGCGAGATGCGATACTCGGCGTAGTATAAATTGTTGAAAATGTAAAACATTGCAGTACATGCACCTTGCAATTTCAACTGAGAAATCCCCGAGAGTTAGTGTGTGTCTGTGTATGGGTGCGAGTGTTGGTTGGGGGTTCAATAAACTGTAATACTACCAAAGAGTATATACAAATAGAGAGACTACACTTCCCACGCATCTACGCAAATGATAAAAAATTTTTACACTAAAAACTAATTGCAACATGTGAATAAAAAAGTTTTGCTTAAAACACTCATTTTTATTTTGCTTATATATTTTTACAATATTTTCTATTAAAATTTAATGTATTTTAATTTTATCTTGATTATCGTTAAAATTTTAAATAAATAAAAATTTTATTAAATTATTATTCAAAAATATGATAAAAATTAGTTTAAACTTTTAAATTTCTGTAACATGATTTCGTTTGCTCGGTGCTAGTTAACGAACAAATCAAAAGAGGGCAGATTGAGAGAGACTGAGGTGGATAGAAACCCACTGATACTACTCGATGTTTACGTTTGTAGGTTAAGGTGAGATTTATTTGGATACAATATTTTTGTTTAAAAGAAAATAAGTAGATGCGAAGATTTAAGAGTGTTTTAACTCATCAATGGCACGTCATAGTTCCGCTACACAATTTTTAACCAAACTTTGCAGATATTTTGTGCCAACAGAGATCTTTTTTTTTAAGAGAAGCAACACTGAGGAAATTCTTCCTATTAATTAACGTGTTGCTTTCTTTGGAAAGGGGATAGTGGAGAGATGAAAGGTGGTGAAAGATGAAGGGCTTTAAACATGGCAACACTGTATGCGCGAGATGATAAGTCTTAGAACAGTTGTTGGTCGCCACCTGATGTGGAGTTGGCGAATTTATTGAAGCTTTTTGTTTCATAGCCCCGATTCATTATTTTACTTCGGTGGGGTTAAGTGCTATGGGAACACCGAAGGTAGGCGCAGCGATACATATAAGTGATAGAAAACTCATACATATTAGTTTTCTAAATTGATGTCGTCGTCACCGGGAATCGAACCCGGGACCATCTGTGTAACAGTCCAACGCGCTAACCATTACACCACAACGCTCACAAATATTGAATATAGTATATTTTAATGCATAATCTAATCAAGTTTTAGATTTTGTGAAATCAATTTTTAAGAAATCAAAAGTTGATGAGTTTTGTGTAAATGAGATTTGGTTTAATGATGCAATTTCTGAAAGCCATTATAAGGTAAGTGGGTATAATCTTTTTCGGAAATGTAGGAAAAGTGGTAAAACTGTTGTAAGTGTTGCCATTTATTGTAAAAATAATCTTAAAGCTAAACTTATTAATAAGTCTAAAGATTATGATGTGGAATTTATCAATGTTGAAATTTTTGATACTGTGACAAAGATCCTAGTTTCATGTGTGTATAAAAGCCTAGGACCATTATTTGGCAAATTCAATAATCATTTCATTGAATATGATCACTATATTACCTGTAGTGACTATAACGTCAACTTATTAGTAAATGACAAATATAGCGAAACTAACTGATTATGCCTCACGATTGTGAACCATCGAATGCCCACTCGTTTTTGCACTATTGTTTTTGTTTGACCAGTTTTCGTTTGTCTCTGATCATGATATTTTATTCTGTTCTATCGATGTTAATTTTAATAGGAGTGAAACATCTAGACTTATAACTTTTCGAGACTACAACACCATAAAATTGTATTCTCTATTTTGTTTTTAGGTATCTTCTTTAAATCAATCTGCAGTTGATGGGAAACTAGATTCTATTCACTCAACCTTACAGGATGCTTACAATAGGCATGTACGCATATAAAGTATTTATGTTAAAAACTGTTCGGGTCAGTGTTGATAAGTATTTGTTCACAAATCACCCTAAATTCACTCTACAACCAAAAAAAAATCTCCCTAAAAATTATTATTCCTAAAATCTACTAAATTGTTTTGTTTTTATTTCAAATTCTCTTAATAAAAATGCTAAAATACACTAATTTCGTTAGAGTTTTACTGTTTTCATAGTCAAAATCTCAAATTTTTTTTAACTGATTATTTTAATTATTACCGAAAGTCCGTTTTTTTTTGTTTATTGAATAACAGACAGAAAGTTAAAATATATATTTCTTTGGTAATTATAATTTAACTGAATATTCCATTGAAACAACTTTACCGATTCAATTTTCAAATAACGGTTGAACTTTTATGGAAAAGTTCTTGTGAGTGTAGGTTTTTGTTAAAGTTCTGCCGATTCTAAAACTTCGGGTTCTGATGAGATCTTTAGCCAGATAAACATACTGGTATCAACCTAGCTAATAAGTTTGATTTGCTTTATTTTTGTAAATATACGGAAATTGAAAGCTCGTTATAAAAACAAAAAACTAACAAAACTGTAAAAAATATTACTTGAGCCAGAGTAAAAACTAATAAAACCTTCTTTAGTTAAAGTATAAAATTCTTTGGGAAACTAAAAAATTCGGAGGTTGAAAGATTGTTATAAATTAAAAATAATCTCGAAGTATATAAAAACTAATAAAACTGTTATAAAAATTATTTAATTTTTTTTTTAATCTTTTTTCGTAAAAATAATCGGTTTGGCAGGGGTGATTCGCGCATAAGTATATTTAATCCGGTTATTAAAAAACCAGGGCTAATATTTTTTATTATTTAACATTTCAATATTTTATCGCTCTAAGAAAATCCAAGTAAAATTAATAAGTACTACCCTAATATATGTATTAATATATAAAGACAACGTTTGTTAGTATGTGTGCGTGAAAGTGTTTTGGCCTCTGGTTGCACACGGGCACAGTCATCATCATGCACTTTAAGCCAAAATTTTGTATTTCATATATTTGATATTCATCTGATAACTGCGTAAGTTTTATATGATGGAGGAAATTTCAGAAAATTTGTAAAAAAAAAAAATAGTATAACATGCCGCCTATAAGCACTTTGACAGAAATTGTTTTGCCAAAGTCTATTTATAAAATTCATGACATCTTTTAAACAATAGGCAAGTACAAAATACTTCTACTCTACACTCAGGGAAAAAGTTTCATTATAATTATGAAAAACTTCATAAATATGATTCATTGATTTTCGTCCAATGTAACACTTCATAAATATGATGAAGTTGTGTCATAAAGGAGTAAATTGATGGCAGACTTCTTCTTATTTACAAAAGGTTTCATAAATAGGATGATTAAGTTTCATAACTTTTTATGAAGTGCTTAATAAATATAATGAAATATTTCTTAAATAGGATGATCCCGCATCATAAGCTTTTATGAAATGTTTCATAAATATTCTTATACATCAAATATAAAAACATCAATGCAATTTAAAAATTTCCAATTGAAATGAAAAAATATAATTTTTTATTTAAAAAACATTAATTGAAATTCCGATATTTTATATTGTATTAATTCCAGTAAGAACAACTCAAATAATATTTTATTGATGTTTCAGAATTTTAAATAATTTCTCGAGGGTTTTGAGTTTTTTGAAAAATTTATTTGCAAATGATAGAAAATCAAAAATAAAAATTTAAATTTATGTTTTCTAAATTTCACTATTTTCCCTAAAAACGAAAAATTTATTTTCACAAAGTTTATGGAACTTTTTTATGAAATGGTGAAGGTATATGACACATTTGTTATAAATTTTTATGAAACTCTTCATCATATTTATAAAAACTTCATTGAATAATTAATGACAAGAGATTTATGAAACAATCTTATCAATATGATGAATTGTTTTTCCCTGAGTGTATAATGTGCTTGCTACTGATCTATGCCAAAACGACTGACTACTGACTGCTGTCTGTGTATACTTAACATTCTAGATATGAAATGACATCGACTACGACGACGAGTATATTGTTGTTTTTGTTCATCGAGTATGTATAAAAATAGAGTAAGTACAATGCCTATTTGTTTGCCATCCAGTCAATCAGTTTTTTGGCCTGACTATCATGCCATGCATATATTCATTCCCCATTGTCTGCAACAATGTGCTCCTACAAATAGAGCAATGTCTTTTTTCTCATTTTCCATCTATTCAAATATTCGTACAAACATATAAAACACACAATCATATTATCTATCATCATTATTCATTCACCTGCACACGTTTTATACACTCAATGGCAAAAAAAAAGTTTATTTTATATTTGGAAAAATATTGTGTTACTATAAATTAGCTATAATTTTTTTTTTTTACTTCTCAAAAAAAGTTAAAATGTTTTTCTCTCGATTCTTTAAAATCCATCGCGTAACTTGGTTTCTTTTTGGAGAAAATATTTGTTGAAAGCTGTCCATCGCAAATACTCAAATACAGTGGCAGACGGTTATAACAAACTCGTAGAGACCGGACAATTTATTTCCATTGTGTCCGTTAAATGTTTCAATAAAAATATTTTCTTCTTCTTCTTCCTCTAAAACTCTAACTAAAAAATCTTCAGTAATTAATTGTAATAAAATTAATTACGATTGCCATTATGTGACGGTTACAAACACTTTATTACAAATTACAATTTAGAAAAATTTAAGTCAAATGTCCACAAACACTAATCCTCTTTCCTCCTCCCCATAACCTATTTTCCTGATATCAACACAATGCAATGCGTTAGTAGGGTATCCACTGAGTGTTGGTTCAACATAAAAAAAAAAATTTTTGGCCAGCGGCAACTTAATCTCTAATATACACTTGGCAGCAATCTAATGAATGTGAATAAAGCGCATCATAATGTGATAATTGGGAAAGGCGTGGTAGAGAAGAATGAGTGTATTTTCTAAAAATCATAACTACATTGTAAATTTTCAATTTTCTGAATCAGACTGAGCAGTTTCTGGTATTGAACCTTCGTCAGTGACCCTGTTTTTTTTTTAATAATGTAATAAAGGGTGTCCCAAGAAGAACGCAATTTTTAAATCTGGCAACATTCGAAGTGTCATTGTTTGACATTTGACAATTGTTATTGTTTGCTAGTAGAAGGTACGAGGTTAGTAAAAATGGAGCGCTACACGAATGGAGTATGGATGGAATGGAGTAATTGGGTATTGGAGAGACAACATGAAAATGCTGATTTTGCCGATAAAATCATCTTCAGTGACGAGGCCCATTTTCATCTTGATGGCTTCGTCAATAGGCAGAATTGTCGCATTTGGGGTGAGGAAAATCCTCGAGTGATTCACGAGAAGCAAATGCATCCTCAACGTGTCACTGTGTGGTGTGGTTTTTGGGCTGGAGGAATCATTGGACTTTTTTTTATGAAAATGAGGCAGGTCAAGCGCAAACAGTCAATGGTGTTCGGTATCGTGAAATGATAACCAGTTTTTTCTTGCCTGGAATTGAAGAAATAAATGTGGAGGGCATGTGGTTCCAACAAGACGGCGCCACATGTCATACAGCCAGAGAAACAATTCAATTGCTGCATCAGTCATTTCCCGGTCGTGTTATTTCGCGTTTTGGAGATCAGAATTGGCCGCCTACATCGTGCGATTTAACACCATTAGATTTTTTTCTTTGGGGTTTTTTTGAAGTCGATGGTTTACGCGAATAAGCCGACGACGACTCAAGCCTTAAAAGAGGAAATTGGACGCTGCATTAATGAAATACCGCAGCATTCATGCAAAACGGTCATTGAAAATTTCATTAAAAGATCGCGTGCATGCCAGCAAAGCCGCGGAGGCCATCTGCACGATATATTGTTCCATACATAACCTCATTCTGTCTACTTTACGATATAATAAAGTTTCACGATTTCTTTTTAAATATCTGTGTTTTATTTAAAATTTAAAAATTGCGCTCTTCTTGGGACACCCTTTATTTGTTATGTTTTTATTTGTTCGATTGCGTCTATATGAAATTTTCTGTGCAATCACTGACCGTGGTATAGATAAACTGATTTCTAATGCCACATGCACTCGCACTACACATTAGACAGAGCGCTTTAGCGCACTGAGCTATCGTCAGGTCGAGTTTTGTTGTGATTAAAACTAGTTTTATTCAATACACGGTGTTGTTGTTCTTGCATACATAATCTCAGAAAAAGAGATAATAATTGATTAAAAAGACGAACCTTTCTAGTTGGAAAATAAATTGTTCATACACTTAGAAAACTATGTAGGTAAAAACCATTGCAAATATAGTTAAAAACAAATTTAATTTCACTTACATTTCAGTAAATTTAACTAACATTGTCATTTGTTTTTTAATGTTCAAAAAATTAACCACAATTGTAGTAAAAATAAACGTACGTTAGTAAAAAATAAACAAACACTTGTTTTTTTTTTATTTTTTTAAATTACAAAAAACAACTGTAAATTGATGTGGTTTGTTTTTTTAAATGAACTACAAGGTTAGTAAAAAATTAAATTTGTTCTACAAATGACTTACATTTACATTAAAAATAAAGAAACTGTTTTACAACACAAACAACTATATAATTTTAAAGCAGAAGTTTCCTGAGTGTTGGTATTAGTTAACTCTGTCCCTACTGATTAAACCAATACATTGTGAATGATGTGCTTGACAAAACTCCACTTAGCCACACTCATCGCTGTGTCGAACGTTTGAGCCACGCTAAGAGGTGATGGTACGAGTAATAGCCTGTTGTATGGCTGTGGGTTTGAAACTCACTACGGCACAAAGTAAAAAGTTTTTCATATGGAGAAATTTAACAATTTAAAATACTTTGTTCAATTTACACATAAATTAACCCCTGACGAGTCCTTGTAGGGGACTAAACTGCGGTAGTCTGTTTTTTTTTTTTCCTCTAAAAATCTAACTTAAAAATTTTTGTTTGTAATATTGAAACCAATTTTCCATTATATTAAGTTTCTTACATTTTTTAATTCTTTTAATTGAAGTTTTAAGTCAGAATCTAAAGTTTTTAAAATTTCAGCACATTTTTCATTTTAATATATTAATTTTTTTATGTATTCGATATAAGCGTAAAATATGTGTGAAAATTCCTATGAGGGTCCAATAAATTAGTTCGTTAAACAGAAAAATTATCAACCTCAAATATATAATTAAAGATTTGATTTGAATTTAATTTAATTTGTTTCTAAACAAATATTTAATTGAATCAATAAATATTTTTATTGACTTTCAAATATATAAATACATATTTTATTTTAGACGCAATTATCATATTATTTTTTCATACACTGTACATATACATAAATAGAATATTTTTAGTATAAAATACCAAAAACATTTGAAGTTAACAAACAAAACACACACAAACAGACTCAGCATTGCAAAAAACACACACACCAACGTATAGATCACACACTTTTTTTGTGAGTATCATATTTTTTTTTGTAAAAGTTATTTATAACTTTTTTTTCCTTCTTAATTTTAATAAATGGTTTAATTGATAGTATCATTGTGTGATAGGTGCAAAATCAATTAAAATATTAATTGATTTAATAAATTTTTTACTTGAAACCCGTGTATATAAATTAGTTCGTTAAGAAAAATCGTTCGTTATAAAAAAAGTTCGTCATAACCGGTGTTCGTTATAACCGAACTCCACTGTATTTCTGTGTAAGCACTACTAGGCCTACGATAAATATAATAGCAGAGCAAAAACAAAACCTCAATTTGCTATGCTTCCAAGAAAGCACTTAATCGTTGTGCATACCATAAAGCAATTCGGAAGGCATTTGGCTATAGTTCCCTAAATGCATTCATTTGAAGCAGTAAATAATGCATTCAATAAAGCAATAACGAATACAAACAATGAAGCATTTATGTTCTCAATACGCATAAAAAGCATTTTTCATTTCCTACGAAAGCATGAGTTTATTGTTTCTTAGAGCACATGAAGCAAGCGCTTTTCTCCTGTTAAAAAGAGACACACCAAGTGGGAAATCGCGAATTTTAAAACGCTATATTTTAACAACCATAAGAGCTATCAATCTAAAAGTCGCACTCTGTCATATTTATATGACAGACTCGATAAGTTCGATAGAATTAAAAAGTTAAAAATTAAAATTTTTAAGGTTTTACATGGAATGAGTCATATATAAAAGGTCCATGTTCATTAAAAAATTGTATCATTGTCAATTTTTATGTGAGTTTTATTAACCAAAGATTATATAACTTCGAATTAAACGCACTTTTATAATAAATTAAATAAAAATATGTTTCTTAAAGAAATAAAAATTAAAAACCACCAAAGTTAAAGAAGAAGCTCAACTATTTGTCTTTCCAAACCCACTCTAAATTTTTAATTCGATTGAAAAATTGCAGAGTTAAAATTATTTTAGTTCTCAAAGTCTTAAAAAACTCTTTTTAGGCAATAACTTCAGATTTTTAAGGTGTATTCAAATTTCTAAAAGTTGACCTACTCAACAGGACCTGCAACATATGCCACTATGCCACTTTAAAATCACTGTCACACATTGTAAACTGTCTTGGAATTTATAGAAACAATTCCACAGTTTATGATAAAAAAAACAATGTTCATAACTAGTTTTCTAAAGACAGCCTCTAAATCAAGGGTGCCCAAGCCCTATGCGCTTCGTGCTCATTTGTTTTTGTAAAAACACTTAGCTATAGGCTGTGTGTTTTAATACACACATAGAGCACTCAGCACTAGCAATACGAAATACACAAACAACTTTGTCTTATTAGTTTTTTTGTCGTTCTTCACTGTATACACGCAAGCGCAAAGCAACAACACTTTCGTATGCTTTGCTGGTAAACATTGAAATATTTTTTTCTTTTTTCTTTGCATGTATTGGTTTTTACAACAAAAAATATTGAATAAAAATTAGTTTTTCTTTAAATGTATTGGTGTTTGCTCTTCCATAAGGAGCTCTTGGGCACTCCTGCTCTAAATCATAAATTTAAATTCATCTTAACATTTGAAGTAACAGAACAAAAAGTTAAAGCCGTTTTTTGTCACTAGGTATTCAATTGCAGAACTATGGTTTTATTTATACGTACAATACACACATTGATATGGAAAATTAAATTAAATAAAAATAAACAACAAATACACAACAACACTTGAAGTCTATTTAATGTGCATTTCAATAAATCTTTTAATTTGTTTAACAAATACTTAACACTTTCTCATGTACAATATACACAAAGCCAGGCACTTGAAAACAAATACACACGTAAACAATCTCACATAAGTGCACACATGCATAGAAAACTTACAAATAACTTATGAAATATTTATATATAAACTCTATTTTCAAAAAAAAAGTAGCGTTTTTTTTTAAAAACAGCTAAGTTTTTTAAAAAAAAGTAACGGTATTTTTCTAAAATGTAAAAAAAAGTTTTTTTCAAAAAAAAATTACTTTTTCCCAAAAAAAAAGTGCTTTTGCAAACAAAAATATAAGATTTCAACAAAAAAAAAAGTACTTTTTACAATATTAAGTACTTTTTCCAAAAAATATCTTACACTGCAGCCACACAATCAAGATTTTCTTGATAGTCTTTTACATACATATACTGTTTGTCAAAATATGTAAAAATTGACAGCTGTGACGTTGAAAGCAATTTAATTTTTTTTTTTTTATTTTATATTTTATATATTTTTATATACATATGTATGTTTATTTAATATATTATATTTTATTTAAAATTTTAAAATTGCCGCAAAAATTTGTAAAAAAAAAACACAGAACTACAGCTTTTGCAGGCAAAATATTTGTGAAAGGAAAAACAAAAACAACTTTAAAAGAATTGTAATCAGCTGTTTTCTTGAACGTAAATTGATACACTCCACTTGAAAGAGAAATCTGAAGCAAGTTCGTTTCAATTTTAGAAAGTGTGAGTGTATTGGTAAAAAAGTGTGAGTGTATTATTTTATAGGCAAAACTTGATCGTGTATCCCTCAAGTTATTTGAAAAATGTAGTATATCAACAAAAATGTACTTTTTCAAAAAAAAGATTTTTTCCAAAAAGAACCTTTTTCTAAAAAAGTATTATTTCAAAAAAATGGACTTTTTCCGAAAAAAAAAAAAAAGTACTTTTCCCAAAGAAAAATTTCTAAAAAAAAGTACCCTGGTAGAAATTGTCAACAGTACCAAAAAAAATAGTACTGGCAAACCACTACTATTTTTGTAAATCCCACTGTGTGAAAAAATACCAAAGGTACAACTAATATTACACTAGGAAAACACTATTTTATTTGCAAAATTCGTGTCCAATGTTGTTTTTTACCATTATCACAACCAATTAGAAGTATTTTTTTAATATATTACGATATTATATTTTACGCAATTAAATATGATGTATAAGATTAAGGAATTATTTAATTCAATATAATTTTTATTTTTGATGCCGTATTTGAGGAAAAATAAAATAATAGCTGTCTAAAAATACGAGTAATTTAAAAATATATTTATATTTTCAGTGGTTTTGGTCAAAAGTAAGACATGTTCAAAAGTAATGCATCTGCCAATCATTTCTGGATTAAATCTATCCAGCTAATAATATTGATATTCTGTTTTTTTATAATATATAATTTTTATAATTTTGGATACAGTTTCAGTTTTAGAATAACTGTAATTTTAATTAATTGCTTCAACCATTTTGAGAACATGTTTTGAATTTTAAGCATAATGGGTTTGTACATGTCATCAAGAGGACACTTTTCACCTATAAATTCCTATTTACGACACGTTTTGATCAAAAACTCAAAAAGTGCATTTTCAGTGATTTACGTTATAATTACCTAATGGTTTTGGTTAAGACGTTAAGGAGATAATTTCCCCTTTTGCCCCTCTCTTGGTGATGTTCCATTTAGATGCAGAATGCAACAAATATACACTTTGCATTGTTGTATAGGAGAAAGCAAAATACTCGATGAAAAAAGTTGCTCTATACTCATATACAACTTGATATCATTATATATGCTTACATGTGTGGCAATATATTACGGTATATGTTCATATCTTATACTTAGTTTATGGAGAATTTTTAGTATGACTTAATATATCATCATATACTATTGTATTGTATTAGCTTATCTTGTATATCTGATAATATTAACTATGTATAGATCTATATATGACCATATATCCATATATGATCATATGTAGGTGTATATGGTAAAATTTATCAAAAATAATTCCATCACTTTTATATATAATTATTAGAGTTCGTTTTCAAATTTTTTTTGATTTTGATTTCTGGATATTATCACTCACTTTTTTTTTTTATTCCAACTCCTTCCCGTGCCTATAGGCGACTAAAATCGCGGATTTTGGGTCCCTTTTCCCATACAACAAAAACGGCTAAATACAAGGTGGCGCAAAAGTAATCCTCCTATCAGAAAATGCTATAAATTTTGCGATTGGCCCCTAATGTCAGTTCTGTTTTGACATTTGTGTAGTAAACACATGCGAAATACACGTTAATAAACAATTTTACGCTACACTGCTCCAGAACGCGGAATATTGGTGACTATTTATTTGACCAATAATCGGTCGGTGACTTTGGCACAACGTGAATTTCGTCGCAGATTTCGTGGCCGTAAAACGCCTACGGGTGAAACACTGCTACGTTTAGCCGCTCGCCTCGAAGAGACTGGCACAACACGAGATGCTGCCAGGCGTGGCAGAATATGGGACAAATTTGCCAAAACTCACACATTTTCAAGTTATACAACTAATACGTTTTAAACTGTCCGGCAAAACAATGTCGTCCCTACGCCAACAATGTAGCGGGTATAAATATATGTATATATAAACATAAACATAAGCTCTAAGAGTATGTGTAAGTGTGCTATCCTGACAATTTTAATAAATATGCATAATAATACAGACATAAACACACACATAAACACACTCATAAATAGACTTTCACAACAAGCTATCCAAACTCTACCACTTTATATTTTAATTTATTTATAGTCTGTGTCTCTCTACCTCCTTCAAGTGGGCTGTTGGATCTTTTCCGATGCTTGTCTTAACCCTGCAGGAAGCTTGTGGTCAAGTGTCTCCAAGTCTCCACTTTTGTCTACTATTTTGTTGACATTGTCAACTAAGCGTCTACCCTTTTTACTTTGCTTTTGATGGGTAGAGACATTTTGTGACAGATGAATTTTGTAGTTCTGCTTCTTCTTCTTCTTTTTGATTATTTTTAAAGTTTTGTTTGATATACACGTGTTTGGATGAAAAACTTAAGTGTTAAAATAATGAAAATAATGAATAATGAAATAATGATGAAGTTTACACAAAATATTTTTTTAAATAATTTACCACAAAAAAGTGCCAAGAAATGCACCAAAAATTGTGGTGCCATTGAGTGGCTCTTACAATTTTCTTTTCAAAGATACAAATTTTCTGTAGTTTCTTTATAAGAAACATAATTAAAATCATTAACATATAAAAATTTCATTGAAATCAGATGCTCTTAGAGTGCGCTCCATGAAAGTCATTTTGATTAGACAATAAGGAATATGTACCTAGCCACATACTAGGCTTTAAATTAAAAAAGTAAACAAAAAGACTGCAACATACACTATGTACCTTTTAACTTTTAAACTTTAAAAAACTTGAATATAGTTTTTTTGTAATAAAACTTCATAATTAACAAAATATATGTACTTATTTAAACTAAGTTTATGTATACATATGGTCCCATAAAATCTATTAACTCACTAGTAAATTTTTAGTTCCAATGTCTACATATGGTCCCATTAGAACTAATTAGTCACTAGTGAATCTATGGTTATTATGTCTACATGTGGTCCCATAAGAACTAACGAGTCACTAATGAATCTTTGGTCCAATGTCTGCATATGGTCCCATAAGAACTACCTAGTCACTAGTGAATATATGTTTCTAATGTCTACATATGGTGCCATAAGAACTACCTAGTGGCTAGTGAATCTTTGGTTCCAATGTCTACATATGGTCCCATAAGAACTACCTGTTCACTAATTAGTCAATAGTTCTAATGTTACTAGTGATTTTCAATGACACGTACATGTTAAATGTCTATAGCAAATTACATTGCCTGGGGAATATTTGGTTAGTAGTACTGGTAACACAGTCAATAGTGAATCAATACTTTTTCACTATTGACATTTCCTGCAGGGAAATGATAAATATTAATTAACAAAAATAGCATAATTGTCTTTTATGTCATAGTATGTGGTTAGTACACATTAGGGTTATAACTATTGATTTTTATTTTTGCATTAAAAAAATATAAGGAAACGCATTTTTTTGCAGTTTTAAAAAAAGTTCCCTCATAAAGCTTTTTAAAGTTTGACATAATTTTTTTGTTGTTTATTTAAACTAAAAACTAATATTTTGCTAAAATTTTAAAGTACACACAAAAAAAAAGCAGAATAAACTTTTTTAGTTAAAATGCTCCTAGTTACTTGGCAGCATTTTTTTGTGTGTGTAATTAGAAAACACAAAAAAAACTTAAATCTAGATTCAATTAAAAAATTTGTTAGATTAGATCAGAAGGCACTATGCACCGCGACCAATGTAGGTCTTTTGTGCTGATCAATTAAAATATTTGTTAATACTATTAAAAGTTTAATTTAATTCGGTCCTACTAAGGACATTGTAGTATCAATTAAAATAATGTATAACTATTTAATTGATTTGAGTTCCAATTAAGATTTTACTCATATCTATTAAAAATTTAATTGAATATGTTTCAAAGAAATATTTAGTAGATACTATTTGGAGAACACAAAATTTCCAGTTTTTATAACACATTAAACCCATATAAAGCCTTATAGCAAAGAAAAAAATCCAAAATTAAAAAATCACCAAAATTTTAAAAAAGTCGCCACAATTGAAAAAAAAATATTAAACTAAAGACATTCGTTAATTTTTAAAAATGTCTCCAAAATTTGAAGAAGAAAAAAGTTAGTATTGAACAAATTTGCTAAAGTTTTAAAAAATCTCTGAAATTGAAAAAAATTTGCTGACATTGAAAAAAAAAATTGCTAAAATTAAAAAAAAAATAGTTATAACTTTTGAGATTAAAAGAAGAAATGATTAAATGTAAAAATGTTTTCGTGGTATAGACGTTTTGAAGTGCATTTAAGTAATTTTATAAATCTTAACGATTTTTTTAAATTTTGGCGATTTTTTCTAATATTAAGTAAGGGAATGTTCCCAATTGTGGCCTGTTCCCAAAAGTGTAGCTTTCGTTTTTTCTTGTGTTGTTGCATGAATATGTCAAAGCTGTCAATTGTCATCGAGTTTAATTTTTGCCATTACTATTTTAAAAAGTTTTGACTAGAATGCGAACGGTTTTAATGGTTTTATTGTGTCATTTCAAAAAATCGCAATATAAAGCATAATTTTTTATAAATATAAAAAGTGAAAACCAAACTTGTTTTAAAAAATTTCCCAAGTCGGATTTTCGTAAACGGTAAGAATTTTATTCACAATTTTAATAAAAATAATTGATTCCATTGAAAAAACATGATAAATAAACAATCGTGAAAAATTTAATTTTAATAATGTTTCCTAAAGTGAACCTTTGGTATATTTTCTTATTTTTCTTTTTCAAGTTTTAGACTTTTTTTAAATAGTTTACGCCTCACTTTAACTCTTATTGTCTATTTTGAACAATTTTTGAATATATTTAACAAAAAAAAATATCGTTTGTTTATCGCAATTAAAAAAGTTAGCATTGCCTATGGTAATCCATTAAACAGCTTTAAACGATATATAAAACATTTTAATAAACAAAATTAAAATAAATTTTAATTTAACTACAAATTTTTTGTCGATTTCACTAAATTGTCTAATAATTTTATATGCTGTTAGGGAGTTTTTTAATTGAGGTACACTTTACATGTTCTTTAATGTGGACCTTATGTGTTGCTTTCATAATTGTTATAGAACTTTTTTAAATTAGTTGCCCACAAGAAAATGATATATAGACATTTTAGCAAACATCAAACATTCATATAAACTACTCGTAGATATTCCACTAAATGAGAACTAATACATAAGCTCGAAGTTAAAGATTATCACCAAATTGAAACTTGTTCATTATTAATATTAATATGTTGGTGATTTGTTTGCAATTTTGGTGATATTTTTAAATTTGTTAATTTTGGCGATGTTTTCAGTTTTACGGATTTTCTTTTTATTTTTTTTTTTGCGATTTTTAGCCAATTTTTGACGATTTTTTTTGCAAATTTTTATTAAATTTTTAATAGTATTTAATAAAAATTTGTTTTAAATTAAAAATAATATTCAATTAAATTTCTAATAGTTGTGATTAAAACCTTAATTGAAAATAATATTAATTAAATAGTTACAAGTTATTTTAATTGCTACATTCTTTAATAGGACCGAATTCAATAAAACTTTTAATTGAATGGGTATTATTTTGATTAAAACTTTTTTACTTCAAAATATTTTTTTTGCTTATGTCAAAAATATTTGGAATTAATCGGCAATCTGCATAATCGGCAAGCTTCATATATTTTTCTCCACACAGAGAATTGTATTGTACCAAAAATAATGAAAAGTTTCAGTAAACTAATGAAGCGAAAATTTTCTTAAAATAATGAAAAGCTATAAAATTTTTATGAAACTAGTTTTTAAAAGTAACTTCTTTATTGATTGTATGCAACTTTTAAAAATTAAAATGATACTTTTCATAAAATTTGCATTAGTTTGCAACAGTTTGGCCAAAGGATATATTTTATGTTTTTTTTTTTTTTTTTTGAGGCATTCCAGACAAGTATCGATATTGCACTGAGAGAATTATATACATACATGATAAGGAGTGTGCGAGAAATAAATATAACATGGTTTCAATCTTTAATTTTCATAATTTTATATGAATAAATATTTATGTATAAATTTTCTTGCACTAAATGAATAAGTTGCATTAAAAACTGATTTCATAAAAAATATGAACTTTGCATTCATTTTAAGAAAATGTTCGTATATTTTTTTGAAGAAAAGTTTAATTGAAAATGAAAATTATTCAAGTTCGAGGCCTTACTCTATATTTCTTTATTAGGATATTGTCCTAACAAATATTCTATAGAGTTTTTTGTTTTCAAATTTATTATTTGACCCTTTCAGGAATGTGTTGATAGATCTATTTCGGGAATTTTCCCCTGTTTTGTTTATAAACCAAACAAAATATAAAAAGGAGAGAGAAACAAAAAACGTGTATTGAATATCCACCAGAGGTGGACCTTGCACATAACAAAAAAGTTTTCAATTTATTTTTGATCAATGTTTATAATCTTTAACTTCAAGCTCATTATTAGTATATTAGTTCTCATGTAGTGAGTAAACTAGTTTATATGAATGTTTGATGTTTGGCATGGGATTGTTACCTCTTTCAAAACGTGTTCTGATGATGGGAACCTAGAAAATTCCCAAAATAAATCTATCAACACATTCCTAAAAGTGGTCAATTAATAAATTTGAAAACAAAAACTCTATAGATTATTTGTTAGGACAATATCCTAATAAAGAAATATAGAGTATGGCCTCGAACTTGAATAAGTTTCATTTTTATTGCACAATTAAAGGTCGAAAAAAAAATAATTTTTATTTTTAATAAAAATTATATCAAACTTGAAAAGTTTAATTGGTTTACTGAAAAACTTTTTTTTTTGCCTGACAAAATTCTCTCTGTGTGGAAAATGATTGTTCATTACGACTATGAAAGTCAAATTTAAGGAAAAAGACGAAACTGAATGCCAAAGATTTTGTAGAAAATTCGGCAACCAAAAAGTAAATTCGTTATAAAAATGTTCGTATTAAAAGTCCATTTTTTTTTCCTTAAAAAAAAAACTGAGAATTTTGTATGTATTGTGGATATTTTATAATTGGTTTGAGATCATAATTAAATTTTACTATTACAAATAGAAAACACTAATTGTTAATAAATGTAAGAGAAGATGGAAAAAATCTTGTGGGGATCAGCGCTAGTGGGAGTGCCGAACTTTCGGCCTAATCGACGTCATATTCAGCCTCTTTGTAATCAACCACCCACAAGAAACTCAAGGATTGATTCGGTATATATATCAACCAATTGTGTCTTCTTTAACACCCGCCCTCTCCCTAGGTCCGCACCTGGATAGAATGAAATAACTGATAACTTTAGCTACATAACAGATTTAAACGATGTCAACAGAAAAAATTAGTTCAATTTAGTTGGAACCCGTTTAACAGACTTTTGAACAAACTTTTTTTTATGAGTGTACTTCATGCGAGAGGTTTTTGTTTCAAAATGACCCGAAGAAGCGATTTTATAATTAATATAATATTGCCCATTACGTTGTCATTGGTAAAGATTTTGCAAAAAATAAAATATATTTATAACCCTAATACACATGCATACATACACACTAGGGTAGTCTTTCGTTGTATGGGCGAAAAATAAAAACGAGATTTTGACTGTACCCCCCTCTTAAAATATTTGTTTGGGTACAAAAATTCACCATTCAAAAAATTAGAGTTCTAGCATAACGGGAAGATGTCCCGCATCGCCCTTGAAAATCGGGCCCCTTGGAAAAATGGGCATAACTTAAAAAAAAATTTACAAATTTTTTTTCTTCAAAACTTAAAAAATATAAAATAATTTTTGTGTTGGGTTTAATCATAACTACTCAGATAAAAAATATTACTTTCCCAGAAAATCGCTAACTTACCCTAACTTTGTGTCAAAAAAATTAATAAATATTTTGGGTGTACCTCAAAGTGACTTTTTTGCATTTTTGAAAATTTAACAAAAATCAAAAACCTAGTATTTGCTGTCAAGTATTTCATTAAGCACATTTCAAGTATTAAATAAGCCAGGTATTACGGATATCCGTTGGCAAATTTTTTTAGGTCATTTTGATTCTCGGGGATTTCAAGGTTTTTTTTTATTTTTATACATTTTTACTTTAAAACAAGGTTTTAATAATATTTCATCAATATTTTTGTATATGCCTTTTTATATGATTGTAATAACTTTATTTTAAAATACTATATTTTCTGTTGATAGTTAACCCATGTTAACCTGGGGTCAAATATGACCCACGTAAGAAAAATGCAGCTTTGTGGCAAAATTTATAAATAAAATAAAGAAAGGAATAATTCAATTTATATTTATTCTAAAAAAAATTTCGTTAACCGTTTCTAGTCTTCGAGTAGGTCAATTAAGTAAAAATTTGAACTTAAAACTTTTCCATAATAATAATTTTGAGGGAAAAAAATTTACACTATTAAATTAAAAATACGTTTTTCGAAAATACTCCTGAATATTACAAAAAAATCAATTTTAATATGAATACAAATGTCTGAATTTATACTAAGTAATTAATTTTAATTAATTTTAAAATGTAAATAAATTACAATTAGAAACATAAAAAAATTTATTTTATGTCATCTTTGTGATTTTTGACTCTTTAAAATACGAGGGTCAATTGTGACCCCATGAAAACACAGGTTAACTATGAACACGAAAAATTATACTTTATAATAAAGTTATTACAATTATATAAAATAGCATACACAATAACATTGATAAAATATTACAAAAATCTTATTAAAAAAAAAAGTCTATACAAATTTAAAAAAACGTTGAAATCCGCTAGAATCAAAATGCTCTAACAAAAATTTTTGACAACGGATATCCGTAATACTTGGCTTATTTAATACTTGAGATGTGTTTAATAAAATACTTGACAGCAAACATCAGGTTTTTGATTTTTGTTGAATAAAATTTTCAAAAATGCAAAAAAGTCACTTTGAGGTACCCCCAAAATATTTATTAATTTTTTTGACACAAAGTTAGGGTAAGTTAGCGATTTTCTGGGAAAGTAATATTTTTTATCTGAGTAGTTATGATTAAACCCAACACAAAAACTATTTTATATTTTTTTAATTTTGAAGAAAAAAAATTTGTTATTTTTTTTTAAATTATGCCCATTTTTCCAAGGGGCCCGATTTTCAAGGGCGATGCGGGACATCTTCCCGTTATGCTATAACTCTAATTTTTTGCATGCTGAATTTTTGTACCCAAACAAATATTTTAAGAGGGGGGCAGCCCCAAAAATCGCAAGTTGGAAAATAAGGACGACCCTAATACACACACACATATATACATGCATTGGCAATGACTGTCTGTATTTGTATTCCTTTTTCGTCGTTGTTATGTTTCTACAAATATATTCCCTCCGTGCAAAATGTTCTTTTGTCCTAAACTTTCAGAAGTTATAAATGACCTACTTGTGTTTAAAGTTTGTTGTTAACTAAAAAAACATGGTCCCTGGTGGGGAAATCATTAACAAAACCACATTTTGAGGATATTTTTCTAAGGATATTAAAGGATTATATCAACTTTAATAGAAAATATGTATAAATGAGTATGTTGAGGGTTATTGTATTTATATTTTGCAAAAAGAATTACTTTCAAGGATTAAAAATGAAATATTTATGAATTTTAAGTGAATTTTAAACCAGTTGTTTATTATTGCCATTATTAGCAGAGCTAATATGGGGTCATTGCTTATGTTGGTAATAAATTTTGGTAAGTAGATATTAATAAATTTTTAAAAGCTTTCAAATATTTGAAACCAGTTAAAACAGTGAAACCTTATAAAAACAAAGTGTAACAAAAAATTTCAGTCTCAATGATTGCTATGCAAAATGAAGTAGACCACAAACAAATCCACCAAAGGGTTTTGTAAATGTTGCTCGGACATTTATTGTATGGCCTCCTGAAATGTCTGCCTGTTATAACGGCTACATTTACAAGACAGATTACGACTGCCAGGAACGCGACAAACTATGAAATATATGCACTACAAATAAAAAAATATGCACTTAAAACAATTTTTTTTGCATGAATCGCAAACTTTAAAACATGGAAAATAACGAAAAAAAAAAATGTGAGTTTGGTCGTTAATTTTCCAACATAGTCAGAACATAACGATTTTTATCGGCCCAGTAAAAATTTTCAAATGTAAAAATTATTTGTCTTAAATTAAAATATAAAAATGTATTCAAATTTTTTTTTTTTTTAACAAATTAAAAAAAAATACTTCAAGTAAATGTTAAATATGCATTAAAAATAGCAAAATATGCATTAAAAAGCGCAAAACATCTAAAGTCAAAATATGCTAAAAAGTGCATTTTTCGTCAAAATATTCTAAAATATGCAACTCTATGCTATTTTGTTTTAAATTTAATTATTGGACTTAATATTCCCCAGCAAAATTTTTTAGAACAGATTACCTTTGAACCTGTTCTAGAACAACTTCTTTTACCACCGGTTACATGGAACCGGTTCTAGAACAGGTTCCTGGGAGACGAAATGTAAGGTGTCACTGCCCCAGAACCAGTTCTATAACTGGTTCTAGAACCGGTTCTAAAGCAACCTGTTCTTGTTTGGAGGTAAAGAACCTATTGCAAATAGAACAAACTCCATATAAAAAGAACCAGTTGCAGAACAGAAATTAGAACCTATTATAATACAGTATAAGCTGCTCTGCAACCAGTTATATGGATTTTACTATTTTACTGGGTCAGTTCATATCAATTTTAGACTATCGAGAAAAAACATGCATTTGCATGAAATTCTTGCCCAACAGATTACTTATATGAACCCATATTGTTTGCATCTTTCTTGAAGCAAAACCAGCAGTCAAGTCCCTAAAACAGGCACAACTAATCTACTTTTTCAACTAATTTTTCGGTCAAAACAGTCCGAAATTTGAATTTTATATCTTAATTGGTTAGGAAATTAAAAAAATAATACATTTTCATTAGTGCATATTTATAGCAAAAATCATTTTGAGAAACATTTTAAATTATTTTCATGCTAAATAATGCTAATAAATAAAAAATTTTATAATTTATTTTATAATTAGCTAAAATTTTATTAAAATTAAACGATTTTCAGTGCTAAATAAAACGCGCTAATAGAAAATATTGCGAGTTTTGGGTAGCACGCAACAGCGCTAAATCTAGCGAGAAGGACGGTCATTAGAAAATAATATTCTTCTTTTTTTTATTGAAAATATACTTATTTTTTTTTGTTTTAAGAGAAACAACACTCAGGAAATTCTTCCTATTTATTTATGTGTTGCTTTCTTTGGAAAGGTGATAGTGGAGAGATGAAAGGTGGTGAAAGATGAAGGGCTTCAAACATGGCAACACTGTAATTGCGCGAGATGATAAGTCTTAGAACAGTTGTTGCTCGCCACCTGATGTAGAGTAGGCGAATTTATTGAAGCTTTTTGTTTCATAGCCCTGATTCATTATTTTACTTCGGTGGGGTTAAGTGTTATGTGAACACCGAAGGTGGGCGCAGCGATACATATAAGTGATAGAAAACTCATACATATTATTTTTTTAAATTGATGTTGTCGTCACCGGGAATCGAACCTTGGACCATCTTCGTAACAGTCCAACGTGCTAACCATTACACCACAACGCACCATTGAATCTAAGAAAAAAGTTCAATGAAATTCTTTCGTAAATATCATAAAGAATCATTCTTTCAGTGCAAGTGTTAAAATTTCGAAACACTTTGCGCTATTTATAACTTTTTGATCAAAACCTACCAAATTTGTCTTTAAAAGCTTTAGAAAAAGCACAAAAAATCAAAGAGAGATCCTTAACATTTGTACGGAGAGGGGCAAAAGAGCAAAAGTCTCCAGCCTAATGTGCCACCCAAACTCTTTGGGCTACAAATCTTAATTTAAAATAAATTTTGAAGTAAGGCTGAAGATATATTTTTTATATTTTGAATAAAAACTTAGTACTTATAAATAGAGTTTATTTTTAATTTAAAAACAAATTTATATTTAAAAAAAATAAATATAATGTTTAAACTTACCAGCTTTACATGGATCCATATCAATATCATTTGATAATTTCTTTTCGAATTTCCTAGTTAACAACTCCTCAATTGAATATTTACTATGATACGAATGAAAGGGTACTCGCGAATAATTTTCCCCATCAATAGTAAGAATATTTGGTGAATTTCGGTTAAATTTAAAATGTTTCGTTAATAAACGTTGCTGTTGTTGTTGATCAGTGTCAAATTCAGCAAAATCATAATTATTATCTGTGTGTTGTTGGTGGTGTTGCTGTTGTTGTTGCTGGTGATAATGTTTTTGATGGTGTTTAATGTGTTTATGTTGGTTTTCATTACGGTGCTGTTGATGATCAAAGTGCTGGTGTTGCTGTTGCTGTTGGTGTTGTGAATGTCTAGAATGCTGTTGTTGTTCTTCTTCTTGTGAAATATTTGTTTGTTGTAATGAAAAATATTTTTCAGAATGCGTAGGAATATTTGTATCTGTGATGGCAGTATTTAAGGCATTTCTTGTGGGTGTTGCAGTATCAGCCACTGGTAATTTGTAAAGTGGTGATTTCTGTAATTCTACTACTGGTAAATGCTGTAATGACGATGACGATGATGCTGATGATGATGATGACGAAGACAATGTTGTTGTGGCTGTTGCTGCTATTGACGATGGTAATGTTAGTGGTGGCAATGATGATGCTGCTACTGTTGCTGCTGCTGTGGCGATAGTATTGACATTTAAGTGTGCACTTTTAACACATGCAGTTATTACAACAAATATTGTTGTAATTATAAATGCTCCATAATTTCTTAAGTTTGTAGGTCTTCGTTGTTTTCTTCTTAAACTATATTTTTGAAATTTCAATTTTTCCATTATTGCAAAATCGTTAAAGACCTTATTTCCGTTTAATATGTTTTCGTTTTGATATTTTTATATTATATTATATTTTTTTTTTTTTCAATTTATATACTTTTTTTCGCATACATAGTTTTATTTTCAACTTGAGGGTATTTTCTTTCGTTTTAATATGAATAAAAATATTTATTTAATATTAAGCATGACATGTGTTTTAATTAAAATTGTTAACAAAAAGCAATTCAGTTATAATTGTTTTTAATATTTCATAATATTTTTTCCACAGATCTGTGATAATCTATAAAAAAAGAGAAATAGAAAAAAAAGTATAGGAATTAGTTGATTGATTAAATTTAATATAAACTATGATTTAAATAAATAAAAACTGTTTTTTTTTCTGAAAAACAGTTTCAAAAATTGCGAATATTCTATTTTTGTGGATATGTGTGATAAATCTTTGAATTCGTCAATACAGCTTCTTTTAGAAAACTAAACTTTAAAATACTAGCAGCATTTCGCAAAATAACAGCATTTTTATTTTAAATTAAATATTTACACACACTTGAACATTAGGGTGATAACTTTTTTCGGACAACATTCTCCCCAGGGGTTTTCTAATGGCAAATATTGTATTAATGATAAAAAAAACTATTTCAGTTCAATTTGGTAAAAAAAAACCTTACGCACCGACAGCAATTTCTAAAATGCCTTTAATATATTAATATGTGAAAACAGATTTTTTTATATAAAAAACTGCAAAAAAATAGCGGAAATTAAAAGCAAATTTGGAAGAAAACTATTCCATTGACTAGAAAACGGACTTTACTATTGAAATCAGCATGCCTTAAGGCTGAATTAGCCAAGCGTAAACGTAAATGTATCTCGGTGTACGAAATTTAATAAGTAAAATAAGAATAGAAGACATTTTGTGTATCTTGTTGTTTCATTCATATGCATTAAACATAGAGAAAACGTAAACGGACAACAAAATTCTATTTTGATTAGATTTTCTTGTGTTTTTACGTATTCTATATGTTTAATGAATATGAATGAAACAACAAGATACACAAAATATCTTCTATTCTTATTTTACTTATTAAAGATATTTTTAAAGTGCAGTCAAGAAATTGCACCGCATTTATTTAATATTTTTCAGAGTATTGTAGAAACTTCAGAATATCCAAATATTTTAAAAATTTCAAAAGTTGTCCCATTGCCGAAAGAAGTAAATGCTAATGTCGAAGAGAAATATAGACCTATTGCGTTATTATCCATAATTGACAAAATTTTTGAGAAAATAATTCATCAACAAGTGCTAACGTACTTTGAAAATAACAAACTAATTTATGAATGTCAGTATGGTTTCAGAAAAGGAAGTGGAACTGAGAATGCAGTGGTAAATGTTGTTAACTATATATGTAAAGGGTTGGATCAAGGATTTAAAGCTGTGACAGGTATTTTCTATAACTTTTCTAAAGCCTTTGACCTCGTAGATCATAACATAATGTTACAAAAATTGGAATATTATGGAATCGTGGGTAGAGAGTTGAATCTTTTTAAGAGTTATTTAACAAATAGAAAGCAATTCGTTGAAATAAATAGCAGTCAAAGTTTTCTTGGTGATGTTGAGCATGGTGTGCCGCAAGCAGTGTTGCCATGTATTTTTTTCAAAAAACTGTAAAAAAAAAACTGTTTTTTTAAGAAAAACTGTTTAAATAAAAAACAGTAGAAAAAACAGTTAATATGTGCATTTTGAATTCAATTGCATTTTATTTAAACATCAAACAACATTTTAATTAACAATAAGACTAATGTGTTTTTTTTTTCGTGTACTTGTTTAAAGTAAAAAAAAATATAATATAAAAAAACATATTTAGATTTATATTAATTGTTTAACATATAGCAAAAAATAGCTACAAAACCATAAAAAAAAACAAAATAATTAATCACATTTTAAGATCTTACTTAATTACATAAAAATATCAGTTATACATTTTTTGATTAAATTTGATTTTCATTTCGTTTGATTGCACAAAATTTCAACACAAACATATGCTAAAAAGGGTGTTAAAACTTACTACAGAGTTGCATTTAATGCGTAGTATTATTTTTTATTGAAACATTCTGTGCAACTTTTGTATTAAATTTATAAATTCAATTAAAAAAAGTAAATCGAGCAGGTAAACTGTTGAAAACTGGAAAAACTGAAAAAAAGGATGAAATTAAACAAAAACTGTTTTTTTTCATGAAAAACTGGAAAACTGTTACGCATCCTAAAAAACTGGCAAAAACAGTTAAAACTGGCAATATGGTAACACTGGCCGCAAGGCAGTGTTTTGGGTCCACTTTTGTTTACAATTTATGTGAATGATTTCATAAATCTTGGACTTTACGGAAAGATTTATATGTATGCTGATGATATATCCTTGTTTTATCCATATAAACATGAAACTGCATTAAAAGCATACATGGAAAGAGATGCAGCATTAATTTTTGAATATTCGAGGCTAAACAAATTGGTTATAAATACGAAGAAAACTAAAGTTCTAAGATTTAAGCCCTACCTAAATAACAACGCTGGTAGTTTTAGTATATATGTGGATGGTGAAGAAGTGTTTGAAAGTCAGTCGATAAGGTATTTGGGAGTGGAATTACAAAATAATTTGTCGTGGAATATGCACATTCAAAATTTGAAATCGAGAATATCTCCAGTTATTGGATTGTTGTACAAATTTAAAAATAAATTTAATGAAAAAACAAAACTATTACTTTATCAATCATTAATTCAAAGCCATTTGAATTATCTAGTATTGGTATATGGTTCTAAAAATAATACTGAACTTAAAGCTTTGCAAAGAGTACAAAACAAAGCATTAAAAACGGTTTATAATTTACCAATAATGTATTCCACACTTTCATTATACAAAAATGTTTCAAAAAATATTTTACCTATATATGGGCTTTATAAAAAGCAATATTTAGAGCATTGCAGAATATTGGCCACAACACTATATCATTTGGAATAAATCAAACAGCCATCAACACACGAAATAGCTCAAATTTAAGAGTGACAAGATGTAGACTCGAAACCACAAAGCAGAGAATCGAATATATTGGGTGCATGGAGTATAATAACTTACCGCAAAATCTAAGAAATATTTCAAGAATTTCAGCTTTTAAATCCTCTTTAAAAGAGCATTTGTTAAACAATTTGGAAATGCTTTTAATGTTATAATTTTATATAAAAAAAAAAAAATTAATGTAAATTTTAAATGAAATTTTGAATATTATTAATTTATTACTTGATAAAATTTAATGCCAACTCGCCTCAACAATGTCATATGACGCTGAGGCAAACTTAATATAAACTTTTTGTAAATAAATTAATAAACTAAAAAAAAAAAATTCGTACACCGAGATACGTTTACGTTTACGCTTGGCTAATTCAGCCTTTAATAATATAGATGTGATGGTCAGACGTTGAGGCATCAAAAAAAGTTTTTTTTTTAACTTTGTTTTATTCAAAACTTTAACGCGTTTGGTGCGTAACCTTTTTTAACGATAGCGAAAAACTAAAAACGCAGTTCTTAATATTTGTCCATGCCCTACACGATTTTGTCTGGGGAGATTTGATATTTGCAAAAAATGCAAAAGTTATTACCCTATTGAACATGTTTTTTTTTTTTTTTTTTTTTTTTTGTTAAAAAAAAGTAAATAAATTTTTACAGTCATTGAAACGCATTAATTCATCGAGTGTGTTGATGATGAATTTCATTTAGCCTTTTCCCAACTTATCAGCATGAAAAAACTTTGAAGTGCATTCAAACATTTATACATACTCGTTTGAACAATAAAACAAAACAAAAAACACATCGAGTGTTTACAAAGAGTGTAAATTTATAAAGTCGATTTCATCCATATACACACAAAAAAATTAAAACACATTTCCATCACGAAAACCACCGATTCAATAACTTTTATTGCTGAAATTCCGCCAACAACGAAAATTGCTAATTCAATTACAAATTGATAGTAAAGAATAATAACTCATTTGTGAAAGGCGTGGTAGAGAAGAATGAGTGTATTTTCTAAAAATCATAACTACATTGCAAATTTTCAATTTTTTTCTGAATCAGACTGCGCATTTTCTGGTATTGAACATTCGTCAGTGACCCTGTTTTTTGAATTTTTCGAATAATGTACTATTTGTTATGTTTTTATTTGTTCGATTGCGTCTATATGAAATTTTCTGTGCAATCACTGACCGTGGTATAGATAAACTGATTTCTAATGCCACATGCACTCGCACTACACGTTAGACAGAGCGCTTTAGCCCTCTGAGCTATCGTCAGGTCGAGTTTTGTTGTGATTAAAACTAGTTTTATTCAATACACGGTGTTTATGTTCTTGCATACATAATCTCAGAAGTACAACTCCAACAACACAACAGTTCTATTTTTAGAAACTTACCTCACTCTAATGTCCACTGTTTTCCCATATGTTGTAAGTGATGCCATATGATATGATATGATATATTCTTTGTAGATTCGATAGATGGCGCTTACGTAGTTAGGGAAGAATTGCCTGAGAGCAAAGTTTGATTTTTGTTTGAGTTTGAATTTTAACTTCTTTTTCAGACAATTGCAATTAATTTGATTAAGAAGTGATCAATATTATATACAAAAAGCAAAAAACAATTGGATAAAGTGATGTTGCTATACCAAATATTATTTTTTAGCTTGAATTTTATAACATTGAATTTAAACCGTCATGTAATTCTCATTTAGTTAGCAGATTCTTTTTATACTTATGTGAACAAATTCACACAGAAATTATAATTTTTCTTTCTATTGAAACCTAGGGAGTATGGCAAAAAAGATTTTTGATTTTTTTTTTGTTGCAAAAAAATACCCTTTTTGTTGTTAAACAAAATTTAACTTTAAAAATTTACATTATTAATTTTATAATAATGTTTTAGAATAACTTAATATTCACATTTAAACCACTGAAATTAAATTATTTAACTTAGAAAAGTAATAAACTTAATGAGAATTAATAAAATCGAATTAAAATAGATTTAAAATATGTATAACTAAAACATAAACATATTTATAAAAAACATACTACATACATAAATATTACAAAAAACAACAACAATATGTTTTAAACGATACTATAAAAAATGTCAAGCAAGTTCCGAATTTGAGCAAATATTTAATTGATTCAATTAATTTTTAATTGACAGCTTTTAAAATTTTCAACAAACCGATTTAATTGAAAAAAGTAGGGAAATATTTTTTTGTGTGTACAACTGAATATGTATGCGAGTAAAGTTAAATTTAATACGTTGAATTATCTCTGTTACTGCTAGCCAAAAGGTCTGGGTCATTTGTTTTTTCATTTGTACTAAATGTATAAATATGATTTTTTAATTGTTGACTTATTTTTGTTTATTATTCAAAATGTGTCATAAATAAAGATTATAAAACAATCCAGTGCAATCAAATTAAATCAATCTAATAAAGAAAAACATCTGTATATGTATGTCAAAATTGAAAATTAATCAGTTTTTAATTTAGGGAAGTAAAACCAGAATTTCTAATCGTTCTTAGTATATGTATGATATTGAAAAGTGTAATTAATAGCCAGACAACTGGACTTATACTTTACACCTTAACCCTTGAAATCCAGTTTAAGCCAGTTTTCGATCATACACAGAAAAAACTGAAGGCAGAAACAATGGAATTTGCAAATTCAAACACACTCATTTTTAAATTCAAATATTAGTTTCAACATATTTTTTGTTTGAAATGCTTGTAAATTGTAATTTTTCATATAAAAATTCTTTAAAAACAAAAATTCAAAATTACAAACAAATTAACAAAAGGGTGTTTGAATTTAAAAATCATCATGGTTGGTGCCAATTTAAATTTTTTTTTGTTTGTATTTACAAAAATAAAATTAAAATTTAGTGCGCCCCGGTAGGCTAGTTGGTAGCGTGCTGGCTTATCAGTGCGGGGGTCGTGGGTTCGATTCCCACCAGAGGCACTGGTCTGTTTTCGCTACAACGCGCCGAAGGCCATAGTAGCTAGTGCTCGGTTAGGGTAATAGTATATAATTTGTAATAATATGATTATTAATTAATAAAAAAAAAAAAAAAAAAAAATTAAAATTTACACTTGTTTAATATTACAAACAGAATTTTGTTATTTTTTTTTTGTGTATATTAGTGTATAATATGGCACATGATCTAGATTTCGAAATCTAGTTCAAATGGGATATCGGGCGTAAGATTAGACAATAATATTGACTATTTTTTTTATAAGATTTTTCAATAGTTACAAAGACATTAAGATGCAATAATAGAACAAAATTTGAAATGTCTGCCAAATTTAGCAGCTTTTTTCTGCAAACGTCTTTCTTAGCGAATTTAAAAATGAATTTTTATTAGACGGGAGATATTAAAGTTTGAAAATTAATGAGAAATAGAGCACTCAAATTGCTTTGAATGTTTAAATGTGGAATTGAAATTTAGAAACAATAACGTAGTTAGTGGTAAGTAGAACAAATTGCAATGGTGCACAAATCGAGCTCACTAACACCAAATTATTTTCATATTTTTAGGGTTTCAACATAAGGGGATTACAAATGTAAACTTGAGTTTGAAAGATATCCATTCTGGGCTCAAATGATAAATTTTATGTATTTAATTTAAATTTCATTTTGTTAACAATTTGTGAATCTTTTTTGTAAGTGTAAAAAATAAAATAAAAAAATATGTATAATATATAGATTGGAAAACAATTTGTAAATGAACATAATTATTAGTGAATTTTTATTGTTGATCTATAAATTGTGTGTGAGATGTTGGTTAGTTCGGTTAAAGATCATGAATATTTTTTCCATAACATAAACATAATTTTCATGAATATAATTTTCAAGTCTTTGTCAACAATATTTCTCTATTTACATTTTTATTCAAGGTTGAAAAATATATAATTTCAAAACAATATTAACAATATTTTTTTATTTAAAACTAATTTTTTATGTTTGAGAAAAATTGAAATTTATATGAGTTTCCATATTTTAAATTTAAATAAAGTTAAAAAAATTTCGAAAAAAAATATTTCCCTACACTTTTCAATTAAATCGATTTGTTGAAAATGTTAAAAGCTGTCAATTAAAAATTAACTGAATCAATTAAATATTTGCTCAAATTCAGAACTTGCTTAAAATTTTTATTATAAAGGGTCCGCCATCTAACGTTTTTTTTTCATTTAGTGCTTATTTCGTGAATGGTAATACTTAGCTCATGTCTGATTTGACAGATAATTAGTTTTATCCTTCCGCTGAACGAATATGGTTGTGTATACGCTTGGTGCGGATTTTGGTCCAGAGGCATAATTGGGCCATTTTTCTTCGAAAATGAGCAAGGAGTGGCCATTACAGTCAATGGCGATCGTTATCGGGCCATGTTGAACGAATTTTTGTTCACAAAAATTGAAGAGGAGGATATTGGCAACATTTGGTTTCAACAGGACGGCGCTACGTGCCACACAGCCGAAGCTACACTCGATGTTTTGCGCCCTGTTTTTGAAGATCGCATTATCAGCCGCAGAGCTGATGTCGTTTGGCCACCTCGGAGCTGCGATTTGACACCGTTGGACTATTATTTGTGGGGTGCCGTCAAAGATAAGTGTTACGCCAACAAGCCAGAGACAATTGACGTTTTAAAGGACAATATTCGTGAAGCCATTGGTGAAATACAGCTGCACACAATCGATAATGTGCTTAAAAATTGGACCGATCGTGTAGGCTACTGCATGGCCAGCCGAGGCAGCCATTTGAATGAAATTATTTTCCATTATTAACCGGAAGGATTGTACTTTCAAAAAAAAAAAAAATTTGAGAAAATATTCAGTAGTTTTTTTTTTATAGCATTTTCAAAACAAAAAAGTTATTTTGCGGACCCTTTACTATCTATCGCTCAAAACATATTGTTATTGTTTATGTATGTACTTGTTTTTTACAAATGTTTAGTAATGAATATTTTAAATACATTTTAATTCGATTTTATTAATCGTCATTGGTTTATGACTTTATTAAGTTAAATAATTAAATTTCAGTGGTTTAAAATTATCATAAAATGATAATGAATTTTTTTAAGTTAAATTTTGTTTAATAAAAGTGTAACCATTTTTTAAACAAAAGAAAATGCTACAAATAAATTAAAAATTATTAAAAACAAATATTTTGGTTTCACCAAAAAAAAATCCAAAAAAATTTTGCCTTACTCTCCCTACGTTTAATAGAAAGAAAAACACGAATTTCTGTGTAAATTTGTTCAAATAAGTATAACTACTCATAAATCTGCTAACTAAATGAGAATTACATGCCGGTTTATGTTCGATGTTATAAAATGCAAGCTATAAAAAACATTTGGTATGGCAACAACACTTTATCCAATTGTTTTTTGCTTTTTGGGAAATTTTAGAATATTGATCACTTTTTAATCAAATGAGTTATTATTTAATTGAAAAATAATTCAATTAAAGAGCTATCAATTTATAATTGAATTCGCAAATTTCGTTGTTGGCAGAATTTCAGGAATTACAGCTACGGAATTGGTGGTTTTCGTGATTGAAATGGGGTTTTATTCCTTTGTGTGTATAGTTCTCTAATCGAGAACTACAATTTCTCAACCATATGCAAAAAATTATTAATTGAAATTCTAATTTAAATTTTTTTCAAGGTTAAATGCTTATTGGGCATTACAAATTTTAATTTTGTGTGTTAAAACATGTTTAAAATTTGCCAAATTTTGATTTATCTGCACACAGAAGTAAAGTACTTCAGAAAAGCCAAATTTTGAAAACCATATTGACTATATAGTACACCCAGGATTGGCAATTATTTGAAATATTAAAAACAAAGGGCACAAAATGCTCTTCGTAAAAAGTCGTCTCCAAACCGAACTATTGCGAAAATAGAAAATCTAAAAAAGCTTAGACACTTCCTCGATAGTATTAAATAAGCATTATTATTTGTCAATTTAAACTCAAGCCAACAACAAATCTCAGTACAAATATGGTACTCAAAAATATTTAATTTGTTACCCCCAATTTTTAACCCCTAACCTCTACATATTCTAATTTTATGTTTTACTTAGAGTTTACAAATAATCAAAGTTTTCCTTAAGCGTGACTAGAATTAAAATATATGCCGTTAATCGCGATTATCGATTAATCAAATAATCAAAATTATTTTCAAAAAAAAAAAAAATCAGCTTTTATTTGGGATTCATAACTATTAGATTTTTTTAAGTTTCCGTGCGAGATATATGATTTATTAACTCATTAAGAGTTCGTCATAGCTTTGCTAAAAAAATTTCAACCAAACTGCAGACATATCGAGCTCTATCTGCCTACTGAGCCTGCTGAGTTAGCAAAAATTTAGTCAGGATGGTGCTTGGAAAAAAATTACAAATGTCAGCATAATCTTTTGCTGAAAATTAGCTAGCTGATTTTAAGCATCAAAATTAGTAGATTCAGCAAAAGTTTTGCTAACACTAAGTTGATTAAAAATTAAAAAATCCTTGCTAAAAGTTAATAAAATTATTGCTGAATGAGTTTGGTATAATATTTATTAAAAATAAAAATTATGTTTTTTCGACCTTTAATTGTGCAATGAAAATGAAAATTATTCAAGTTCGAGGCCATTCTCTATATTTCTTTATTCGGATATTGTCCTAACAAATAATCTATAGAGTTTTTGTTTTTAAATTTATTAATTGACCACTTTCAGGAATGTGTTGATAGATCTATTTCGGGAATTTTCTAGGTTCCCATCATCAGAAAACGTTTTGTAAGAAGTAACAATCCCATGCAAACATCTCACTACATGAGAACTAATTAATATGAGTTCGAAGTTAAAGATTATCACAATTGATCAAAAATAAATTGAAAACTTGTTTTTTGTTTTTTCCTCCTTTTTATTTTGTTTTGTTTAAAAACAAAAACAGGGTGAGTAAACTAGACCGTACTTTGTCTTTTATACAAATTTGATATAATTTTTATTAAAAATAAAAATTATATTTTTTCGACCTTTAATTCAAATTTTAACCAAAGTAAAACAAATATCTTTCCAATTAGAATATATTATTAATACTACTACCGAAGAATTTGCCACTTTTTGCAGAACCTGTTTTTGTAATACATATTGTCTAATAGATTTTGTTGCGCTGAAAAAAAACAAAATCTTTTCCCAGTTGTAGTTTTTTAAATATCGCGGTTTTTTATTTTTAGTACGTTATATACGCCATTTTTTATATATGATACAAAAATGAGTTTAGTGGAATGTTAAGTTTGCTCATAGTGATAAAATTTAAAATTGTTTTAGCATACATAATATTAATAAGGTTAAAACTAAACATGCGAAACTTTCGATTCCTTGCAACACCGGTAAAATATCCTTAAACAAACACCGAAATACTCAAGTGAAACACAATTTTGTGTAGATTTGTACAGGGTGTCCGCCGGGAAGGTATACTACTTTGTTTTGCCGACATTTTGGTAAACATTATTATTGACAGTTCATATTTGGCAGTCGTGGAGTAGACACGTGGCAAACTTATTATGGAAAAATATTCGATAAACCAACGTGTTTTAATTGTTAAAACATTTTATCAAAATCAATCATCGATTACTGTGACGATGAGAAAGTTACGTGAAATTTTTGGGAGGAACAACGTACCAACAAAACGCACTATTTATCGTGTAGTGAATGATTTCGAAGATGATAGGCCCAAGCATGGACCACAACGTACTGCAAGATCAGCTGAAAACATTACTGCTGCTCAAGAAAGTGTTCAAAACAATCCATCAACCTCAATTCGACGCCATGCTCAGGAGCTTGGTATTCAAAGAACAACTTTGGCCAAAATTTTGAACAAGGATTTGCATTTGTTTCCATTTAAGATTCAGTTGACACAAGAGCTTCTTCCACAAGACTATTTACGCCGCCGTACATATGCCAATAAGATGTTACAGCTCTCCCGTGACAACCCCAATTTTCATGAAAAAATCATAATGAGTGACGAGGCACATTTTCATTTGAATGGATATGTGAATAGACATAATAGTCGGTTCTGGAAAATGGAAAACCCTCAAATTATTCATCACTCACGTTTGCATTCATTAAAAGTGACAGTCTGGTGTGCAATTTGGTCAGGTTGGTTGGTTTATCATTGGACCTTACTTCTTTGAAAATGAAAACGGCGTAACGGTAACTGTGAATGGGCAGCGATATCGTGATGTGATTGAAAACTTGTTAACGCCACAACTGCATGCTTTGGGCTTGATTAACATGTGGTATCAACAAGACGGTACCACATCGCATACAGCCAGGATTACAATGGAATTACTCCGAGACCTCTTCCCACAATAAGTTATTTCAAGAAATGGCGATGTGGACTGGCCTCCACGGTCGCCTGATTTGACTGCTTCGGACTTCTTTTTGTGGTGATATCTGGAAAGCAAGGTTTATGCAAACAAACCAGAAACCAGCAACTCAAAAAAATATTCGTGATGAAATTAATGAAATGCCGCGTGAAATGTTTTATTTTTTTTTTTTTTTTTTTTTTTTTTTTTTTTTAAAGAGAAGCAACACTCAGGAAATTCTTCCTATTAATTAATGTGTTGCTTTCTTTGGAAAGGGGATAGAAGAGAGATGAAAGGTGGTGAAAGATGAAGGGATTCAAACATGGCAACACTGTAATTGCGCGAGTAGATAAGTCTTAGAACAGTTGTTGCTCGCCACCTGATGTAGAGTTGGCGAATTTATTGAAGCTTTTTGTTTCATAGCCCTGATTCATTATTTTACTTCGGTGGGGATAAGTGCTATGGGAACACTGAAGGTGGGCGCAGCGATACATATAAGTGATAGAAAACTCATACATATTATTTTTCTAAATTGATGTTGTCGTCACCGGGAATCGAACCCGGGACCATCTGTGTAACAGTCCAACGCGCTAACCATTACAACACAACGCCCACTGATTTGACTGCTACGGACTTCTTTTTGTGGTGATATCTGGAAAGCAAGGTTTATGCAAACAAACCAGAAACGCTTGAGCAACTCAAAAAAATATTCGTGATGAAATTAATGAAATGCCGCGTGAAATGTGTGAGAATGTAATGAAAAATGTGCTCAAAAGGGCTCGCATTTGTGAGGCTAACAGAGGCAGACATTTATCTGATATTGTAATTGCCGACATTAAATAAAACATTTATCAATATAAGATCCATTCTCTTTCATTTAATCAAAAATTATAAACAAACAAAGTAGTATACCTTTCCGGCGGACACCCTGTATATTGTTAACAAAATTTTATAAGTTTACTGTCGAAAAATTCAGCAAAATATACGAAAAAATTTGGTAAATTAATGATGTAAATATAAAAACCGCAATATTTTAAAAACTGCAAATGAAAAAAATAAATGTCATTGATTTGGATTCAGCTTACATCAGTATATTAAAAACCATGTATTTTAAAGAGAGGTTCTGCAAAAAGTTAAATATGTTGAGTAGTGTTATTAAGAATCCTACACTCAGGAACTTCTGCTTTAAAAATTTGTAGTTGTTTAGGTTGTAATACAGTTTATTTTTTTTTAATGTAAATGTCAGTCATTTGTAGAACATATTTAATTTTTTACTAATCTAGTAATTCATTTAAAAAAACAAACCACATCAAATGACTGTTTTGTGATTTTACATTCCTTTTTTTACAGTCGTTTTTTTTTTTTGTTATTTAAAAAAATAAAAAAATTAATATTTGTTTATTTTTTACTGCATATGTTGTTCATTTTTACTACAATTGTTCGTAATTTTTTGAACAGTAAAAATAAATGTCAAATGTTAGTTGAATTTAATGAAATGTTAGTCGTCTTTTCCTCAAGTGAAATTTCATTTGTTTTTGACTACAATTGCTGTCGTCTTTACCTACATAATATCCTTAGTGTATGACTTTAATTTGTAAAGTTATCATTTCAAACTTATTATGCATTTAATTAATGTTTTATCTTATTCAAATTGTGCATTAATTATAAAACAACAAATTAAAAAGTTTTTTTTCAAAAACATTTACAATAAATATTAAAAATAATGAGAAAATTAAACATAAATCATTTTATCTATAAATACTATTTATACAGACCCATTAAAATAACATAAAGTAAAAACAATTATTTATATAAAATTCTAATTGTTTCATTAAAATGATACACAGACATTTAAAAACAACGAAAAAAATAAAAATAAAACACGTTACCACCAAGGTTGCCAACTCTTGAATTAAAAAAAAAATGGCTACATTACGAATAACAAATGGCTAGAAATGGCTAAAGTTGGAAAATGATACTGAAACTCAGTAATTTAAATGTAAATTATTATTAATAATGATTTTTAAAACGAATTTGATGAAAGTACTCTTCAAATGTTTTCCTAAAATATTTTCAGTAACATTTAACAAAAAAAAAAAAACATAATTTTAAATCGAATGTAAAAATTACATGTGAAAAAAACTTAATCGAAATTTGAAAGTTTTGTAACAAAATTTTGAAAATCGTAAAAATTTAAGTACTTTTGTATGAAATTAACTGCAAAACGTGTATGAACAAATTGCTAGGTAAAAATTAAAGGCGAAATCTTCCGGCTAAATCTTTATTGCTAGATAAAAATAAAATGGCTAGATCTAGCCGTAAAATGACTAAATTGGCAACCTTGGTTACCACACAATACAACCAACCAACCAACTAACCAGCCAACCAACCAACAACAGCCAACTACTATTACCATTTTAATAATTTTTTGTTGTTGCTGTTGTTATGTTTTACGTATTATCCATTCATTCATGGTAATTCATTCACTGCACCACTGCTGCTGTTACTACTACATACATACATACAACAACTATCCTGATTTAAAATAGCACCATCACAGAAAGCACACAGTGGGGAATTTGAAAAAAAATAATGGTAATAAGGAGTGGGATCGAATAATTCATGACACAGATTATCACTTATAACTATTTTTATGTTAAAAATTTAACTTTTTTTGGATCAAGTTATCTTTTAAAAAGTTTTTTTTTTAAAAAAAGTTTTCAGTTTTGTTTTCAAATGGACTTTAAACAACAAATTAAGGCAAAAAAAATTTGAATTTTAACAAAAAAAAACCTTGAATTTCTTACAAAGAAAATTTGCTTAATTGTCCAGAACTCAGAACAATCAAATGATATTAAGATTATTTTTGAATTATTGATGATGGCCACAAAACAAGTTCCCAATACTGTTACTGGTTTTTTGGAAATGGTCTGCTCTTGTCAATGAGGGCACTATATATGCAAAAAAAAAAAACTCCATTACTCACTTTTTAATCAGATTCCATTTGTAAGCGAAATAATAAGCCGATCGCTTTAATATTTTGTGAACATAATCTGACAACGTTCTTGAAGGTAGCTCGACAAGAAAAAAGTTCAGTGTCATACACAAAAGCAGTTGCAAATGAAAATATGTGTTGGTGTTTTTTTTTTTGATCCCACTCCTTAGGTAGGGCAAAGAATTTCATGCCCATAAAAAAGGAAAATAAAGGCTTACGAAATGCTGCTAAAAATTTTAAATATTCACTTAAAAAACACTTTTTGCTAAAATCATAAAAAAATATATTTAAAAAAAACAAGATTTGGCATCTACACACAGAGAAAAATGTAGTTATTTGCCAACTGAAACTCAGTTACTACAACACAAATTCAGTTATTACGAATTTCAGTCGCTTGACACAACTTTACATTAGTTTTCACAACAAAGTTTGGTTAATTCAACAGAATTTTAGTTGCAAAAACAAAAATATTCAGAAACCTATTGTAAATATCGTTGTACTAACTGAAATTATACATTGTTGCCATTAAAATACTCTTTTTCAATTCGGTTGGCACTTTATTTCTCTGTGTGTATCATTTCATTTGCATCAGCAATTTTTCTTCTGTTTATAGGGAATTCACATACAGTGCTGCCAGGTTTATTGACCATAAAATCGTCAAACTTTCCAGAAAAAATCGTCAAAATCGTCATCATTTTTCAAGAAATCGTCAAAATAAATAATATTTTTTATAAGTCTAATAAAGTTTTAATAAAAATATAAAAGACAATAGTGTAATTCACGTTATAAGTACTAAGATGCTGTCGTTGTAATATAACACGATTTACGGCACTTTTCCATGGTGTAAACTCCGAAAATCATGATATTTTAAAACGATGACATTTTACATTGTTAATCACTTCTACATAATTCTGTGAATAACATTTCAGTTGCGCAATTTTTAAATCTTAAATTCTTTTTCAAAATTCGGAAATTCTTTAACAATGTTAACTTCCGTGAATTAAAATTTATGATCAAATTCAAATCGCTTTACATTTGATGACATACAGTGAGAGAATTCTCTGCATGCTATCAATGAATTTTTACATTAGATCTATAAAATGACACTTAGACTCGTCAATTCAAAATTTTCATTTAATTAATGCAGTTTTTAAAGCTATTCATTAAATTAATGCAGTTTTTCATATAATTTAATAAAAAATTTAATTTGTTAAAAATTTCATACGACTTGTGAAAAAGTTTCATTAAATCAGTTCCATTTAAACTATAAAGCTTTTCCATAAAGTTTAAAAAATATTTTATTCACATTGTGAAGAAAACATCATCCGTTTAGTGAAAAAATTACATTAAAACTCATCCAAGAAATTCTCTCTGTGTAACATTAGATTCTGAAATTTTTTATTATTTCATATTTTTTTATTTTGGGCTCAGTTTTGATATTTCTAAATACATTTTTTTTTTAAGGCACGAAGAATGTTGATGAAGGCCGTTGCGGGCTAGAAAGTTAACTCCATTCATGCAGGTGTCAAATAACTTTTTTTCTAATTGTTTTTTCTGTTAATTAAAGTAAATTATCACAAATAAAATTATAAAAAAATTTTTCTGTTAATATGGAAAAATATTCATGATCTTTAACCGAACTAACCAACAACTCACATTTTTTTTTTTATTCAAAAATAGTTTATTACTGCTTGTTTTTCCATTATCAAATATAATTTGTGAATATCTGAAGTTTCACTTTAAGACACTTTATTTATATTATTATGCCTGTTTTTTAAGCACCGGATTTATTTTAAAACTTATTTTGTATTTTACAGTTGTTTTTATCAGAGTTCTGCTTGTTTCGGAAAATATGGCATGCTGTTTTTTTATTTAATTTGTTTTATTTTCACCTAAATATTACACTAATTAATTTTTCTAGTATTTGCATTTTTGCAAAATTTCATTTCACATAGATCCGGTGACAAAAAAATGTTTTGCTGACATATTAAACTTTTGTCAAAAAATCGTCATTTTGAAAGCAAAAATCGTCCAATCGTCATTTAGTTATTTTGTGTACTAAAAACGTCAAAATGACGATCAATCGTCAAACCTGGCAACACTGTTCACATATACAAGTTAATCTCTTAAAAATGGGATTAACTACTTAATCAAGCAAGTATTATTGTGTTTAATACAATTTTCAAATTAAAATAGTAATTGACATTTTTAAATTGAAAAAAATGAAACAATTTAAAAACAGCTAAAAAAAAATCTAAAAATTAAAATTGATTGAAAATTTTTGTGAATTAATAAGCAAATTAAAATGTATAAATGTAATATTTGTGATATTTGTGATAGTAAATTAAATTTCCAATTGTTTGCAGCCTAATTGTGGAAAAATATTTTCAAAATTTAATATATGCACAGAGCATTAAAGAACTAAATTCCTCATTCGATTTATTCAGCCACTGAATTTAATTGTAGGGAATTCAGTCGGTTTTTACTCTAACGATTTAAAAAAACGCTAAAATTTAAAAAAATTGCCAAAATTGAAAAAAAAAAATCTTTAAAATTTAATCTTCAAAAAATTAAAAAAAAAAAATCGCTAAAATTGGAAAAATCGCTAAAAATGATAAAAAATTTTCAAATTGTAAAAAGTGGACATTTATCCTCACTAGTATTCGAAACACAGGCGATGTTCTTAATAAATACTCTTTTTGCTTTGCGATGCTTAGTTATAGCCAATAAAGTCAATATTTAGGAAAACCATCCATAAATCAAAAAATCAAGCTCTTTTATTTTTTGAGTTATGGGTGGTTTTTATTTTGGCGATTTTTAAAAGGTGTATGTTTCGAAAACTAAATGAGCTAGAAAATGTTTGCAAAACTGACAAACTAACGACTGGATTGGCTAGAATCGTAAATCTCGTTTTTCTCGAAGACTAAGCATCGCAGAGCAAAAAGAACATTTATTTGAAACATCGTCTATGTTTCAAAAACTAACAGAGATAAATGTACACGGACAACTTTTTTCAATTTGAGCGATTTTTTATTCAATTATGGAGATTTTTTAAATGTTGATGATTTTTTAATTTTAGCGTTTTTTTTTTAATTTTGAAGATTTTTTAATTTTTTGCAATTAATTTAATTTTTTGGCGATTTTTTAAGTTCTGGCAAATTTTTTAAAATTTAGTGATTTTTTTATATTTTGGCAATTTTCTTAAATTTCGGCGATTTTTTTAAATTTTATGGAGTTTTTTTACATTTTGGGATATTTTTTAAATTTTAGCGATTTTTGTCCATTTTTGCGATGTTTTTCAGTTTCGGCGATTTCGGCAACTCCCAAATTGTGAATCGATTGAGTAAAAAATCGATTGAATTCCCAATGACTGAATTATCGTTTATTAAATTCCCAACAATTGAATTCCCGGATTGATAAAATCGAATAAGGTAAATAGATTAAATTCCCCACTAGTGAATTTTAAAGAATGAATACTATGCGATTGATTAAGAAAAAATTCATTCGATTTAAGAAATTCGATTTAATTTTTAAGGAATTCAATCAAAATAGAATTCAATCTTCGAAGCTCTGTATATGTCCAATATTGATTGTTAAATGTAAAATTATAAAATACATTAATAAGACTCTTTCTAAAAATAAATTTTTTGTATAAACGGTTTTTGGGCAGTTTTTCATTCTTACCACAATATATATGTTGAGGGTTTTTACGCTAAAATGCAGTAAAATCATTCATTTATTTCAAAATTTAATTAAATTTTTACTCACTTGTAAATTTACACACTTTTTGTTCACCAACTTATACGTAATGTGTGTATTTTTTTATTTACCCACATAGAGTGAATTTACTTAACTTATGGTTAAGTAAATTTACTCTATATTACACTCTAATTAATTTCAACAGAAATTAATTAGAGTGTAATTTCAACAGAAATTAATTAGAGTGTAATACCATTTTTTTTTTTTTGTAGCTAAACCAAGGAATGTCAAAGCAAAAACACAAAAATTCAAAGCAAAAACACAAAAATTTTCATTTAGAAATGTTGAGGTTAAGAAGAAGAATAAACGTTTTTCTCTAAAAACTATAAACACTATTAATTTTTAAATCAGACTAGACTAGTTTCTGTCTTTTTATGGACAAGGCTCATCAGTGATTTTCCATTTAAATTGTATTATTATTTGTGTTTTATAATTATCAGATTGTCTCTATATGATAAATTTTTCAACAACCTGCCGCTGTAAGAATCAAACCTGCGCTCATCTTACATTACAAACGTAACATTACTAAGTAATGACCGTTTAGCGATCACACCCAAGTATGGCCTCGAATCTAGTGCAGCTAAATTGCAGTTTTCTTTCCTATTAGCTTTTTCTGTTAATCTATATTATACTCAGAAGTGACACCACTAACAACACAAATATTCTATTTTTAGATTTTTGTTTATTTTTCTAATCTCCTCCGTCTCTATTTAATTTAAAATTTAAAAACTTCTAAAGTAAAGGAGATAACATATCAATGTAACCACGTTTTGTTAACGTTGTATTATACAACGTTTAGCGAAATTTCTCCAGGCTAAACGTTTTAGAAATTTGGTCCACATGTACAAAATTTACAAAAGATTTTTTATACACAAGGTATTCAACTTTGCCAACCTGTAAGTACACCTCGTACTAAAACAGGGTGACCGAAACAAAATATTTCAAAATTGTCTCATACCGATCGGATCAGTAGTTTAGAAGTTCTTTTTTTTTATTAACATTATTTTTTCAAATACTCCACTGTGCAGCATCAGCTTTAACAAGCAGAGCCAACGAAACATCGAGTTTAGCCAACATTCAGAATGCCAACTATAGTTGTATTAAATATCTCTTGCTTTGTAGACAGAAAGAAGAAGAAAAAAAAAACAGTTTTACTGTAACAAACGATACAATAACATTTCTGAACAATGTTTAAATGAAATTAAAGCACAGGCACATACACCACCTGTGGCCAAAAACATTTAAAACCAAATGAGGTTTAACTCGAAACTGTAGTGAGTATTGTTGTTGCTGTTATTGTTGCTTTTACTTTTTAATGAAACAACTACTATTCGTACAACTACATTCATACATACATACATACATATTCATATACATACATACAAAGATATCTATAGTGTGGATAACAATGCAAAAAGTAATTTTATACTAACCATCCACTCTACGCCACTCATTTCAAATGCCCCATTCGCCCCACCAACCCAGTCTCATCTGTTCTTTTGTTAAATCCTTCAATTTACCAAAAAGCAAAAAATAAAAAGCATCATAAAAAAAGAAAGAAATTAAATCTCGTATAATCATCCTACCCTTTTGTGGCGGGGTTTGGACGCAAAAGAAAAACTGTTAACAAAAATCTGTTTTTTTTTTTCGTTTCTTTTGTGTTTGCAAATAATGATAAAAATTATTTTGTTGAAAAGATTTGATGGAATAAATGAAAAATAAAAGGGAAAAGGAAAAGAGTAGTAACACTTTTAAAAAGTCATGATAATTATGAATTATATATTTGTTAGTGTTTGTGTCTATGGCTGTGTTGAGTATGATTTATTTTAACTACCCTGTAATTAATATTAAACATACGCAGTGTGGTCTAAATGGATATAATTGTATTGCATTCTATCATTATTAATAGGGAAGGATTTTTTTTATAAATTCTTTTTATGTGTATTTTTATAACGAGTTTTCAACCTCCTTATATTTACAAAAAAAAAAAGCAAATAAAACATATTAGCTAGGTTGATACTAGTATTTCGATGTGGCTAAAGATGTTATTATAACCCGAAGTTTTAAGCTAGAGCCTCCAGAATATGCAGAGCTTTAATAAAAAATCTACACCCAGAAAACAGTCTCAGTTTTGGCCACCGAATTTGTTGCCAATTGAATTTTGGCAACAACTATCATAATATTAAATTATATTCTTAGTCGTCACAGCTAATAAATAGTATTACGTTCCACAAAATGTTATTGAAATTAAAAAACTTTTTAATTTTCTGGTATTGAAACGTGACTTTCAGATTAATAGTACTGTGTCCCACAATCACTCTTTATGTTCTTATTTGCTATTTAAACATTTGAATATTTTATTTTAATTAAAAAAAAATCTTTTTGTGTTTGGCTTTTCCAAAATTTGAACTCGGAAGTTCGGAGTACAATTTAAACTCTGTACCCACTACAACACCACTAACACTTATAAGTGTTAATTAAAAACAAACATAGTCTCAAATTCGTTTACCAAAGCCAATCATTAGTTGCTTCTATAAACAATACAATCTACAATTCGGTTGGTACTACTGAACCTCTAATTTAGTGGCGTATTTGATTGCGAATACCGTATTTGCAGTAACCACTTTTGATTATCGACCATTTAAAAAAAAAAACTGGTAGATTGTAGCGATTCTTTTGTATTATCACAAAATAAATGGTTACTTCTAGCGTACACAACTACTAACGGAATTTTATTTTAAAAGTTGATTGGAAATGCCAATAATTCGATAAATGGATTGTGTTTTAGTTTATTTTCCCTCCTTTTAAGTTTCAGTAGAGTATTTTTGATTTATTAATTGCATATTGTTCGTTCCAAATAAACAATAAATTTTAATGGTTTCGACCGATTTCCAACCAATCCTTTTTCTGGGTGTATTAATCATCAATTTTGCTAAATTCTTGTCTACTTAGTAATCAAACACGTGGCTAGGGTCATTTCCTAACAAGCATAATAACGTTACTAATCTTTGAAGACCAAAAATGTTATATTTATATAAAAAAAATTTGCTTTTTACTCTGGCTCCATTGTAATAGATTAACTAAAGTAAAGTTTTATTTAATATATTCAGGCTTTTTAAAAAAAATTAAAAAAAAAACTCATTTAAAAAAAACTGCTAAATGTATGATATTTTGATAAATTTGAAAATTGAAGATGCAGGCAAAAATAAAAATGCTATGGTGCTGCTGCACAAAACAATATTTTGATAAATTGAGGATGCAGGCAGAAATAATATTTAAACTACGCTTTGGTCCGACCGTACAAAACAATAAATGCCAGTCTCAGGTAGTTGTTTTTAAAACATAAACGGGTTTGATGATATTTAGCGATATTTTGAATATTTCTTTTTTAGAATTATCTTCATTTGAAAAATGTAAAATTGTGTCATAAATACATTTACACACATGCATGCAAGTAATTGGGAATTATTATGTTTACGATGTGGAAGTCCCAACATTTTTATATATATTTAAAAATATCCCAAAAAAAATTTATTTAAATTTCAGCAAAATAAATACACTAAAATAAAAATGAAAATTATTCAAGTTCGAGGCTATACTCTATATTTCTTTATTAGGATATTATCCTAACAAATAATCTATAGAATTTTTTGTTTTCAAATTTATTATTTGACCCTTTCAGGAATGTGTTGATAGATCTATTTCGGAAATTTTCTAGGTTTCCATAATCAGAACACGATTTGAAAGCGGTAACAATCCCATGCCAAACATCAAACATTCATATAAACTAGTTTACTCACTACATGAGAACTAATATATGAGCTTGAAGTTAAAGATTATAACCATTGATCAAAAAATAAATTGAAAAGTTGTTTGTTATGTGCAAGGTCCACCTCTGGTGAATATTCAATACACGTTTTTTGTTTTTCTCTCCTTTTTATATTTTGTTTAGTTTATAAACAACACAGGGGGAGTAAACTGGACTGTACTTTGTCTTTTATACAAGTTTGATATAATTTTTATTTAAAATAAAAATTATGTTTTTTTCGACCCTATTTCTATAGAATATTTGTTAGGACAATATCCTAATCAAGAAATATAGAGTATGGCCTCGAACTTGAATAATGTTCATTTTCATTGCACAATTAAAGGTCTAAAAAAACATAATTTTTATTTTTAATAAAAATTATTTCAAACTTCTAAAATAAATATGTTATACAAATTTTTTTTTTGTTTTTTTTTTTTAATCTACTAAATTCCAGCAAAAAATGTTGTTGATTTCAGCACAACATTTTGCTGAATTTACTAATTTTTTGCTCAAAATCAACTCAATAATGTTCAGTAGAATACTTTTGCAGATATTAGCAAATTTTTTGCAAGGATCCCCACAGCAAAAATGTGTTCACGTTCGTGGTCTACGTTCTAGAATATATCAAAATTTATAAGTCGCATGTACGATTCATTTTACCCACATATTCATAAAAATATTAAACAGCATTTTAAATACATTTTAGTTAAAACACAAATTTTAGCCTTAAAACTGTATTCATAAACGAGTATTAACTTTTACACCAGGTTCAAAATAGATATTTAAAGCTAATATTCGTTTATGAATACAGTTTTAAGGCTTAAAATGTGTTTTAACTAAAATGTATTTGAAATTTTGATTTAAGATTTTTTATAAATACGGGCGTTAGTGTTTAATTGTGTTGTCAGTCTACTATTATTCATCAAATATTTCTAGTGATTTTAGCAAAATTACTGTTATTTGCATTCAACTAAATTTAAGATAAATAAAGCAAACATTTCCTTGATGCTAAGGTTTTATTTTCAATTTATAACTAGCTTTAACCTCCGTGAATTTACAAAATAAAGCAAATCAAACATATTAGCTAGGTTGATACCAGTATTTCGATCTGGCTAAAGATATAATCTTCTTGTCTTCTTAGTAATCAAACACGTGGCTAGGGCCTTTTCCTAACAAGCATCATGAAGTTACTAAACTTTGAAGACCAAAAATTGTTCAATTTATATAAAAAAAAAATAATTTTTTACTCTGGCTCAAGTAATATTTTTTACAGTTTTATTAGTTTTTTGTTATTATATGCATCGAAATTATTTTTTCATGTTATTTTCAATCTATAACGAGCTTTCAAACTCCGTTTTTGTTTCCTGCTTTTTGTCTACAAAAGTTTTGTTGATTTTAGCAGAGTAAATTGCGATTTTCAAGCAAATTAAGCTCAACTCTACTAATTTAAGCAGTTTTTTCTTCAACATCGTTTTTAACTAATTTTTAGTAGCTTCTGCTGCTATTTTTAGATTGCATTTTTTTGTTTTTAATTGACATATATTGGATTGAATATGACAAATATTTAAAAATGTTTGTTCTTAAAATTAAATATTCAAAGTTTTTATACTTTTAATACCTAACAAAAACTGCGAAAAACTTTATATTTTTTCAAAGTTTTCCATAATATTTGAAAACATTTTAATGATTCTTCTTAACTAAAAGTGTTTTAATAGTGAAAAGGGTTGTTAATTAAAAGTAAAATTATAGAGAAACTTTTTTAAGACGACTTTGACATTTAAAAATATTTGTATGTACAAATTTTGTAGCAAAATTTCGTTATCTTTTTTAAACGTTTATGGGAATTTCCACTGATAATTTTTTTTAATGTTAAAGTATTATATTAAATCCTCTTATGAAGAAAAAGACACTAAAAAATCCCACTGTAACATTACTAACAAGGAGAATCCGTTCATGGGTTCCAGCCGATTGCAGTGAAATTTGGATATCTTATAAATAGTCAAAAATTAAGCAACCCATATTTTGTTTAGCTGCCCAATCTCACACTTATGCCCGTAATTTCAAGCAATATATACCTACCGGTGCTTAGATATCTACCCGTATACACGAACAAAATCGGGTAGGTATCTAAGCACCGGTAGGTAAATATTGCTTGAAATTACGGGCATTAGGGGATAAAAAAAATTACACGATTTTCTGCTTTTTGCGTTTTTCTTTTAATATTTCTACCAAAGAAACTATATATACACAGAAAAAATTATCCACCTAAAATATCTAATTAAAGATTTGATTTGATTTAAATTTGTTTCTCAACAAATGTTTAATTGAATCAATTAATATATTAAATGACTTTTAAATATATAAATACATATTTTATTTTAGACGTAATTCTCAAATTATTTTTTTATACACTGTATGCTTAAATAGAAAATTTTCAGTATAAAGTACCAAATGCATTTGAAGTTTACAAACAAAACAAGCACACACAAACAAACATACAAACAGACGCAGCATTAACAACAACACACATACCAACATATCTTTCACACAATTTTTTTATGAGTATAATGTTTTTTTGTAGAAGTTATTTATAACTTTTTTGCTTATTAATTTTCAATTTTCAATAAAAGTTTTAATTGATATTATCATTGTCGTGATAGGTGCAAAATCAATTAAAATATTAATCAATCAATATCAATAAATTTTTTAATTGAAACCCGTTTTTAGTTTTTTCTGTGTAAATTTGGTATCTTATGAAAAGTATTTTAAATGCGCAACACGCAGCATGTCCAAGCATGCTCATCCAGATTAAAACTGATATTTACATTCAAAACAAAAGTCTGTGAAGTTAGCAGAAAAATTGCTAATATCAACAAAAGTTTTTTGCTGAAAATCAGTGAGCTGAAAAAAACTAAAAAAAACTTAGTGTACAATTTGTAATTTAGTTAATGTATTTTGTTGAAATTTAAATCTAATTTTTTTTTGTGATTGTTTTATATATAGAAGACAGGACTTCTACATTGTTAACATAATGCAATTATATAAAAAATCTCGAAATAAACAAAATATTTTATTAATTAAATAACAAAACATAATTATTCCCAATCACTTACATGAATGTACTCGTATGTTTGAAGTAAATCTGCATTTTTCAAGTGATAATTCTAAAATACAAAAAAAACTATACTCAGGGAACTTCTGCTGTAAATATTTGTAGTTGTTTGTTTATTTATTTTTAGGTGAAACAACAGTCATTTCTAGAAGAAATTTCATTATTGACTACAATTGTAGTTCATATAAAAAACAAACCACATCAAATTACTGTATTATAATTTTACATTCATTTTATACAGTAGTTTTTTTTTTTATTTGAAAACAAATTAATGTTTGTTTATTTTCTTTTGCTGCATATGTGGTTCATTTTTACAACAATTGTGGTTCAATTTTTGAACATTAAAAAACAAATGAAAATGCTAGTTGAATTTACTGAAATGTAAGTCGTTCTTTATTCAAATGAAATTGCATTTGTTTTTAACTACATATCCATTGGTCTTTACCTACATAGTATTCTAAGTGTACTAATCTATAAAAAGAAAAGGGAATATGCACCAGTAATGCAAGCCGACGCCACCGCCAACACTATCGGCTTGAATCGGCTGTCGGAGAAGCCGTTTGAAATAGTGGACCATAATTACAAAAAAAATAAATTTCCTTGAAAATGCTTTACAACGAATATGGGATGAGAACAATACACAAGAATATTAAACTTTCTCTTCAGTGAATTAAAAAATTAATAAACTTTTACAATTTCAGATTTAACCCTAGAAAGCAGGGACCGTAAATAATTATTGTTCGTTTTTTTAAATCAAAAAATCAATCACTTAGAACAGACATAAAAAAAAATTTATTGCACCATTATTATTATTTTTTGACAATATTTGCATATCCGTCATGATTTTTAAATTTTTGATTTTTAATGTTTTCTTCAATGGTAATGATTATTTTTGAGTAATAATAAAAAAAAATCATCCATAATCATTATTTTTGAGCAAAAAAAATAAAACTCAAAAATAATCATTATTTATGATTTTTATTTTTTTGCTCAAAATAAAACTCACTTTCAGTTTACGACTTTATATATGATTTACTTACTATGTTGGTAAAAAACCTCACAAAAAAGTCATAAATTGAAAGTTAGTTTTATTTTGAGCGAAAAAAATAAAAATCATATATAATGATTATTTTTGAATTGTATTTTTTTTTTTTGCTCAAAAATAATGATTATGGCTGATTTTTATTAATATTACTCAAAAAAATCATTACCATTGAAGAAAATCCTTAAAACTCATAATATAATCATTATTGTGTAATTTTTATTATAAAACTCATAATGATTACGGTCCCTGCTAGAAATTTAATCTTGTTTTAATCTAGGTCTTAAAAACCAAGATTATAATTCAACTACTTCTGTACCGAAAATAATAACATTTAGTCAGAAAAATGCCCGTAATGCCACAATAAAGAAGTTTTAAATTTTTTATATAAATCATTATGAACTTTCATATTTTGAAATAAAAATTTACTCTACAGATTTAGCAGAAACATTTTAAAAAATACAACATATAGGCCTTAAAGACATAGAAAAATTTTCTAGGGTTAAAGATGCTACATTAAAAATAAAGATTATGAGTTGCAACTCTTATGAATTGCTTTTGTACTATTTGTTGATCTGCCAACGCATAACTTAGTGCCAACGCATAGGATACAGTCGCCACCGCTTTGCCAACACTGTGCCGATTGTATTTTTCTGCCTGGGTAGTTTTATCTCCTTTAGAAAGATATAAAAATGATCAAAATCGGTGGTACGGTTATGAAATAGCGAGAATTGTATCTTACAAGGGACTATTTGATTTAGACATTTAATAATTTTTTGCTACAAAGTGATTGCAAAATATGTTTTTCGCTTAGTAAAATGTGTATCGTTGGAAATATTTTTGAAATTCAGGTAATAAAAGCGGATATATAATATATAGTTACATATAAAAAAATATAAAATTCTGTAAAAATATATTATTTTCACAAAATTCTGTATGACAGCATGTCTCAAAACTGAGATATTTGAAATTATTTTTACATAGTTAGCAGTAAGGTATTTTCAAAAATATGAAGAGTATCATACATATTTGGATATATAATTGCTACAACCATACTATGGTTGTGGCAACCATACTCTTTTATTTTTCCCTGTGAATATAGTGCTTCGGGAGACTTCAGCTAAAATACAAACGCGCATGAATATCGAAAAAATAAAAAATAAGTGTCAACTAAAACTTAATAGAGAATAGTATATGTGAGTTTGGACCTAAACCCCCCAAAATGTATGTGTTTTTTCGTATACCACGAAAAGTTGAACATGCTACTTTATACCGCATTTCAAATATTTTTGATTAGATACCATATTTATATATAGTTTCTTTGGAAGAAATATCAGAAAAACGGAAAAAATATAAAAACCCCCTAAATGTGAGATTGGGCTGCTAAAAAAAATATGGGTCTCTCTGTTTTTGATTCTTTATAACATATCCGAATTTCATCGCAATCTGAGGGAACACATGAACAGAATCTCCTTGTAAGTCTACAAAAATTTTATAATTATATTTATTTGTTTGCTAAAGCATCCCTTAAGTGTTTATTTACTTGATATTTTTGTTACTTCTTTTGCTTTTTTGTGTGTGGGGGGGGGGGGGGGGTGCTAATTTTAAATATATTTTTTTTTGTGGGTTTCATTAATCCTAAGGCAAATAAATAATACTTTGAGTTTTTATTAAAGCCTTCAAGGAAAATTGTCTAATTAGCCCTTTTTATTTTCTTTATGTCCCCCTATCCTTCGACCGATGTTTCCATTTTATTACATTTTACAAACATATAAAAACCAACCCACGCATTATTGTGTGTCTGCATAAATGTATTATAAAATATGTTCAAAAAGTACACGCACAGAAAAAACATGATTGGGGTAACCATATTCGAAAAGTATTATACATTTTTGGATACATAATTGCTATAACCATATTACTATGGTTGTGACAACCACACTCTTTTCTTTTTCTTTATCATAACATGATAACTGGATAACCATATTATAAAATATGTTCAAAAAGTACATGAACAGAAAAAACATGATTGGGGTAACCATATTCGAAGAGTATTATACATTTTTGGATACATAATTGCTATAACCATATTACTATGGTTGTGACAACCACACTCTTTTCTAGAGTAATCTGTTAGCATTCTGTTGAAGCTGGATTAAAAAGTTTTGCATGTTTTTGTATAAGTTTTACAAATGTATATGACGAATTTAAAAAATTTTCGAAAATTTTTGTATGACATTTTGTTAGCCGATGTTTAAGCCTGCTAAATCCATTTTTTATAATCATATATCTTTAACGGCGCAAGAATTATGCCGGTTTTAAGTTTCAAGCAAATTTTAAGATCTCATTTTATTTTTAACATTTCAAAATATATACTACACCAGCAAAAAATATAAAAATCCACTCAAAAAATGTTTTATTCATATATAAGGACATCAAAGAATGCGATTATTTCGGAAAACACGCATTTTTTGACTGTTTAATGACATTTAGTTGGATTTAGGGTTATATATTTGCAGGGAATCGTATTAAATACTTATAAATTTGCAAAATTAAAAATTGGCTGAATTTCAGTTTATGGGGGACACCCCTAGAGAAAAAATCTGAATATGCCATCCCCTTCAGAATGTTCCCAGGAGTACGAAAATCATAATGAATAAGGGGGCTCACGCCCCCTATGGGCGTGGCAGTCGAAAAACGACCCGGCCCACCTACGTAGACAATATGGGTATCAAATGAAAGCTAATGTCACGATTCCAAAAATAGCCATAGTTGCTAGATCGGGCGGTTTTTGCAGCCGATACGGCCATTTTTGTTAAATAGGGGCGGGGGTGAAAAACGACCCATGCCACCTACTTAGGCAATATTGGTATCAAATGAAAGGAAATGTCTTCACGATTCCAAAAATACCCGTAGTTGCCAGATCGTCCAGAATTTGAGGAAGATATGTTAATTTTTATAAAATGGGGGAAGGACTTTTTTTTGTTTATTTCTTTTTAGCTCGGCCAGAGGCCGAGCACTCGAGATCCCCGCCGTCTAGAATTAAGACATACTGGAGTTAAAAACCCCTAAGCCCGGCCGTAGGCCGGTCACGCAGAAAAACTTTACTAAGCGAAGCCAGTATAACAAATTTTACTATGACCTCCACGCGGTAATCCCTGGGTAACGCTAACAATAGTAATCTTTTCGCACAAAATGCTCATTTTTGTTTGATTTTAACAAAATATAAGCAAAAAAAAAGGAAAAAAAAATTTCCCCCACCCCAAATTTTGCCAAAATGGCCATATCGGCTACAAAAATCGCCCGATCTGGCAACTACGGCTATTTTTGGAATCGTGAAGACATTAGCTTTCATTTGATACCCATATTGTCTACGTAGGTGGGCCGGGTCGTTTTTCGACTGCCACGCCCATAAGGGGCGTGAGCCCCCTTATTCATTATGATTTTCGCACTCCTGGGGTCATTTAAGGGGGCGTGGCATTTTTTTTTCTCTCCAGGGGTGTCCCCCATAAACTGAAATTTTGCCTAAAAATTTTATATAAGGATACTTTTTGAGGTTATAAAAATTCAGTTTGCTCCATAAAATATAAAGTCCTTAAAATTATTTGATGCCTTTTTGACTTTAGTATTAAGCTACTTACTGAAATCATTTTTGTTCGATTTTAAAATTTTTGCTTAAGATTTTGTTTTCTTAAACCAGTTTGGACCTACGGCATACAAATCTGGGGTACTGCGAGCAAATCCAATACCGACATCTTTGAACTGTTCCAATCAAAAACGCTTAGGTTAATTACTAACGCACCCTGGTTTATAACTAATAAACATATCCGTCTCGATCTAAAGATGCCAACGGTGAGACAAGAAATTCAAACGTATAGTGAAAAATATCTGCAGAGGCTGAGTGATCACATTAATCCTTTGGCTATATCCCTTCTTGATGACAGCAATGAAACAAGGCGATTAAAACGAACTCATATACTGGACTTGCCCTTCAGAAACTATTTCTGACTCGTAAATAATAAAAATGATTTAAATAATTGTTGTACAAACATATTTAACCTCTTAGATATTATTATTATTATTTTCTTATTACCTTTTGCAATTATTTAATTAAAATTCATAAATAAGTGTTATTAAAAATTCATTAGATAACTGATAGTTTATTGTATAAAGTTCCCAGCAAAAAATAGTGCTTCCAAGAAGCGCTTGTGGAAGGCCTTCTTTGAACCCTAAGCGCTTGCAGAAGGCCTTCCAGATGACATGTTTTTTGTTCGCGATGTCCCACTTGGTAGGTCTCTTTTAAGCAGGTGAGAAGCGCTTCTATCATGTGATCTAAGAATCACATGATATAAGCGCTTCCGGAAGAGCTTCCAGAAGAGCTTCCCGAAGCGCTTCCAGAAGAGCTTCGAGGAGCGATTCTTCCTTCAGGGAAGCACAATATAATGCCTTCCAGAATTGCTTCATAGAAGCCCTTCTTTACTGCTTCATTGCATGCCTTCCTCACTGCTTCTTTTCATGGCTTCTTTACTGCTTCAAAAAAATGCCTTCAGGGAAGCACAATATAATGCCTTTCAAAAGTGCTTCATAGAAGGCCTTCTTTACTGCTTCATTGCATGCCTTCTTCACTGCTTCTTTTCATGCCTTCTGTACTGCTTCAAAAGAATGCCTTCAGGGAAGCACATTAAAATGCCTTCCAGAAATGCTTCATTGCATGCATGACGGCGAAGCGCTTCTTTGAAAGCACTGAAAAGAAGTTACTGCTTACCAAATCGAAATTATTTTTTGCTGGGTTATGTGGTTTAATGGAATCACATAACACCTGTTAATTAATATCATGTTAACAAATTTGCTTATTGTCATTGGACAGATTGTAAAAAAAGAACAATTAAAAAAAAAAAAAGATTTTGTTTTCAAATGCCGATTTTTAATCGAAAAATATACTTATAGTAGAGTAAAAACGTTCATATATAATCATATATATTTCATTTGCAATTTTTCTATTTAAAATTTCTACAGAAATATTTATATAGTCGTATATACAATTAAACTTAATATACCGAATTATATATTACCATATATGCAATATAGAGTTATATATGCGTTCGTATATAATTCAACGTAAAGGTACATATAATCCTTGCGGGAAATGGACCAGTCACTGGTATGGTCACGTGACTAGAACCTTGTGTGTATGAACATATCCTAGTTTCGGTTAGCATATATAAAAGTGACCGGTACTTTTAACATGGGCTTGTCATAGGAGGTGACAATTACTACCTTTAGAGCACCTTGTGACGAAGCGAATATCTTAACGAAGGTAACCTCTCACCGTACCGCCTGAAATGAATAAGCTGCGGAACAAGTTAGAAGTAGGTAGTGTTAAAGTAGGATTATTTTAGGTTTGATGGGATATGTAACAGGACCAGTGAGAAAATAATTATCAAGCGACTGGTGTAGATGTACGTATCGTAGAGCTGGATGAAAATTTGTGATGGAAAACTAGTCACATATTAAGCGCAATGTGTCCTGTTATAGGGGTAGTTCGAATGGAATAGTTTTGTGACGTACCCCATGCACTGGTCTATGGGGTATATGTCGACGGGGGATATAGGCAAAATTACCCACTAAAAAATCGACCAAAAACAATATTGAAAAACACAAAAACGAAAAATTACCCAATTAGTGGAAAAACCAGTAAAAAAAGACAAACTCGATTTTCACCGTAGACGTATGGTGTAGTGGACTTTTTCGCTCAGTACAATCCCAAGAATCAGAAACGCGAAGCGCCCATTAAGATGTTCAAATCGACCCACCCTAATCAACGTATTATCAAAATTGAAAATGTACAAATTTTTTTGCCTAAATCTATCGCTGTGCATTGAATTAATTTTCTTCTTCAAAAGCTTTAAGTGTCATATACTTATTGAGCATAGTGTGTGTGTGTGTGTATTTTGGTATATTTATGTAGGCTAAATGTGTTGTGATTAGTTTGACTTTTACGACACATATGCATAAGGATTATAACTTGTTGTTATGAAAATACGAAAAATATATACAAAATACAAAAAACCAACTCAGTAATAGTAGATTATCAAAAAAAAAAAAAAAGTCCTTCACCTTCTTTTGCAAAATGTCTACCTCCCCCTTTAACCATCCATTTTGCTTCCTTCCTTTGGTAAGAAAGAATTCAATCTCTGTTAAACAAAATAAAATAACAACAAAAACAATTTTCATTCATACAAGTGTCTACAAGCGTGATGTTACAGCTGTACGAGTACAAGTAATGTATGTATGTATGTATGTATGGGGGGGGGGGTGTATTGGATGATATTCTTTCAGTAACATATTTTTGCCAATGTTTATGCTCAAGCTGTTTTAACCCATTAAAGACTATAAATTATAATAATAAAAATTATTATTTGCAAATTAAGTCTTAAGTGGTTTGCGATTGCAAATTTTTAGAACTCAAGTTGACTACCGAATCCGCACACTTCAATATCAATTAGAAAATGAACAATTGCCGCTTGGTAATTGAGGTTATAGGCAGTGTTGGCACTTTTTGAATAGTTATCAAAAACGCGACTTTTTACACATTCCTTTGTGTAATTTCAGTTTTTACAGAAATTTTCATAATTTTTGTAAATGTTGTGTGAATAATAGTTATTTGTACATTAAAATCTCAGAGCCTCGCCAATGCAGGAATCTGCGTCCCAGAATTTGATAATCTGCGTCCCAGAACTTGTTACGAGTAATAAAAAATTTAAATTTTGTAAAAATTTCTATTGATCATTAATCAGACAAACATATTGTTATAGCAGGAGTTTCTAAAGGAACTCAAATGTATATGTATCATACATGAGACTAATTAATTGAATGAACTAATTAATTGATGATTTCATTACAATTTCATTGATATCAATTGTAATGAAATTATTTTCATTATGTTTTTAGTTAATGGTAATGAATTTCATTGATTTTATTTCATTGATTAAAGATAATGATTTAAAATTTCATTACCATTAGCAATGAATCAATTAAAGGAAGCACATTGCAATTGAAGGAATACAAATATGCTAGGTCTGGGAAAGATTCCGATAGATTAAATTTTTATGAAAAAACCACCGGGTGTCTCAATTACTTTCGAGATAGAGCGAAGCGGACAAAATTGTTGCTCCTTTTGGAGTGTTAATATACCCTTATAATATAAATAGGGTAGGTCCGAGAGAGATCACGAGTGATCAATTTTTATAAAACAGCCACAGGGTGACTTAATTTTTTTACTTATTTACGTGATAACACAAACATAAACATAACATAACATAATAGAGAGTTAGTTTCTCGTTCCATTTCGTTTTCCGTATTCAGTGTTACACGTTACAGTGTTACACTCCATTTTTGGTAAACAAATGCTTTTTTTTTATTTTTATCTCATTAGTGTGATTTCATTAGCATTACTAGCACTAATTATAATGATAAAAAATTTCATTGCAATTAAATGGTAATAAAATTGCTTTGGCATTAGCATTAGTTAACTAATGCTAATGAAATTCCAATGCTAATGAAAAAATCCCAAGTATGGTATGTATAACTTTTTTTTATATAAAAAATAACAATTATTTTCAAATTATATAAAAAAACTTTTCATTAATTTTCTTATTTCTAATTTTGTTGCAAAAAATCAGCAAAAGATTTTGCTGACATTAACAAATTTTTTTTTGCCTCCCTCCTGACTAAAATTTTGCTGTCTTTTTTTTGTTGAGTGTAATTATATAGCTGTCATCAACTATTTATTTTCTCTGCGTGTATATAGCCTAGTTTGTGGCATATAATTACACTCAGAATAGTTTTACAGTAACTATATGTAGGTCATTCGGGTTATAGACGTAAATAGTAATTTTTAACTGTAACTGTAGATGTTTTTCAATGTAAAATTAATATTTCTGACAGTCATTTAAAAAAATAATGTATTGTAGTAACAGCTATTTTGTGTAGTTGTTTTGTTTTCTTTTCAGCAAATAACTTTAAAAAGTTATTACTTGTGCGATAAAATTGCCCAGGCAGAAAAATACAATCGGCACAATGTTGGCAAAGCGTCGGCGACGGTCGGTTATGGGTTGGCAGAACGTGGGATTAACCATCTTGTCAGCATTGTCCTGTTACCCGATTGATAATATTGACCAACCGTTCCTTTAAACGAACTTGCCACCGTTGGCATAAAGTTGGTAATTCAGCAAATTTGGTGCTTTTGAAATATAATAAATTAATTTTGTGAAATTTGTACAATAAAACACATTTAAAAAGCAGCAATACAGTTCGGTCTTAGTCTTCTACATCATATTTAAATGTGTGCAATATAATAAAATAAAAATGCAATTAGAAGCAGCTGACAGCTGTCAGAAGTAGACATCTGTATAGAGAAGATTTCTGGAAATTTTACCATTGGCGGCCTGCACAAATTCCTTTGGCCAGAAATTTGGAATTTAAAATTTATGTCCAGTATAGTGGTAAAAATAGGTGTTAAAGTGTGTAATTATATCCCTTCTTTAACCGCTTAAGGGAGGATTTTAAAATATGGTATATGGGCTTCTGATCCCAAAAATCTCCCCTTAGAAGAGATTTTTACAAATGCCTATGAGAAGGGCCAAAATGCACATAGCATAAACCGCTGAATCAGGGAACTTATAATTTGGTGCAGGCATCCGCTAAAACAGGATATTAAAAAATGTTTACAGGGAGGGGAAAAAAAGGGGAAATCTTCCCCTTAAGGGCCTGCACAAACGATTTAATACAAAAGGTCTAAAATTTAAAATATTTTTTTTAGGTATATCTATCGTTAGGGTTTTTATAAAATCTTGGTATAAATGGGGTTTAAAAGAAAGAAATTCTACATTTAATGACCTATGAAACTCCATTAATGTAGAAATCTGTAACTTTAAATCACAAAAACATCCACTTCAAAAGGATAAAGTAATTTATTGAAACAAATTCCTTAAAAAATAATTAATTTTCCATCCGATATATAAAACTACTGGTAACGAAGTATCGGGCTTTTAAGCTCGTATTTCATATTCCATAAATTTTGCAGAAAATTTGGCAAAGAAATAAAAGTTTTTATTTTAATTTATTTGAATAATTATGCTTCTTAAAAAAATTATTGGACATTAAACCAGCATACGTAGAGTGCGGACAGAGGAAAATATCGCAGCTGTACCCGCCTGTGTTGTTGATGACCGTGAAAATTTTGCGGAAGGATAAAATACAGCTGGTGCAATAACTGACGACCTACCACAACGGTTAATGCAAATTTGGATGAAGATCGACTTTTTTATCGAAAAATTGTGTTCATTGACGAAGCTCATTTTTGGTTGAATGGATACGTGAACAAGCAAAATTGCCGTATTTGGTGTGAAGAGCAGCCAGAAAACTGCCAATGCATCCAGAAAAATGCACTGTTTGGTGTGAATTATGGGACGGTGGCATCATTGGACCGTACTTTTTCAAAGACGACGAAAGCAGGAACGTTACTGTGAATGGCGAGCGCTACCGTTCGATGATTAAAAAATTTTTTTTGACCAAAATGGAAGTACTAGACTTGGGTGATATGTGGTTTCAACAAGAAGGTGCGACATGCCACACAGCACCAGTACGCGAAACAATGGTCCAATTGAGAGGCGAGTTCGGTGAACAGTTTATTTCGCGTTTGGGGCCGGTCAATTGGCCGCCTAGATCGTGCGATTTGATAACGCCTTTTGACTATTTTTTAAGGGGCTATGTTAAGGCTCATGTCTATAGGCACAAGCCCGCAACGGTTGACGCACTGGAAGCCAATACTGAAGAATTTATTCGTGAGATACCGGCCGATATGTTGGAGAGAGTATGCCAAAGACCATGCGTATGAACCATTTGAGGCGTAGCAGCGGTCAACATTTACATGAAATAATCTTTAAACATTGAATTATATAGATCGTTCTATCGACTTAAAAACGGATTTCATACATTTCTCTGAACTTTTTGTGTTTTTTTTTTAAATCAAATCCGAAAGCTCTTAAAAAATCACCCTTTAGATAATTCAATAGCATCGTTAGTAATTTTAACTGCATATGTAGATGATTTCAGGTAGTCATTTTACGTTAGTCGTTTTTACAGTTTTGACAGGTTTTTTTTACTACATTGGTAGTTATTTTTTAGTACGCTAAAAGGAAAAGCTTCATCGTATTTATGAAATGTTTCATAGATTTTTGTCCAATGTAACGTTTTATAGTATTTATGAAAGATTTCATAAAAAACAAAATTAACTACATCATAGTTATGAAATGCTTCACTATATTTATGCACGATATTTTGTGTTAGTAACGATTTTATAATTGTTGTGTACCCGGTTAAAAATCAACATATATGCATCCATTTGTGAACATGTTTGAACTCATTCAAGCTCATATGTGAAGTGATTCGAGGTCACACATGTCCACATACAACCATATAGAATTCATATATGCTCATAATAGTTCAAATGTATTACCTCAATTTTCGTTAATGTACACAAATGACTATGTATGTAAATGTATAGACATGTATGATTATATATGTAAATATCACCTCAATTTTCGTTAATGCACACAGATGAACATATATGATTCCTCATATGAACATTAGGGTGATAACTTTTTTTGTACAACATTCTCCCCAGGGGTTTTCTAATGGCAAATATTGTATTAATGATAAAAAAAACTATTTCAGTTCAATTTGGTAAAAAAACCTTGCGCACCGACAGCGATTTCTAAAATGCCTTTAATATATTTATTTTAAATTTTTTTTAATAACAATTTTTTTTAAATATGGTTTATACATATGTAAGTAAGCAAATTTGGAAGAAAACTATTCCATTGACTCGAAAACGGACTTTACTATTGATATCAGCATGCCTTAATTATATAGATGTGATGGTCAGACGTTGAGGCATCAAAAAAAGTTTTTTTTTTAACTTTGTTTGATTCAAAACTTTAACGCGTTTGGTGCGGAACCTTTTTTAACGATAGCGAAAAACTAAAAACGCAGTTCTTAATATTTGTCCATGCCCTACACGATTTTGTCTCGGGAGATTTGATATTTGCAAAAATGCAAAAAGTTATTGCCCTAATGAACATATTAGAATGGTTTATGAACACATATGAATCATGTATTGGGATGCATGTGGATATGTATGAAGCATGTGTGTTCATTAGGGCTGGTCGATTTAAAAATCGCTCAACGTTCAAGGAAATTTGTATTCTAGGGATCAAAATAAGAAACTTTGCCGAAGGAACCATACCTCTAAAACGAATTCTGATGTCCCGACTTTTGGCCCGTAGGGTTAAATTTTGAAAGAGCCCACTTTGATATTTCCGAAAGTAGGAGGAATCTCTCCAAGATTATGGGAGCTACTTCTTCTCCGGGAGACGCGCTAGCAGATTAATGCATAAATCATCATTCTAGGTGACCGTTAAGTTCAAAGAGGGCCTTTTTAGCCGTGTTTTTATAGCAAAATGTACAAATCTCGGGATTTGTTGGAGATTCTTTCCAAGATTAGGGTCTGTACTCTTCTCCAGAAGACGCTCTAGCAGATGAATGTATAAATTATATTCGATTATGTCGGATTCGATTGTAGCGCTCTAAATGGTTCAAAGTGGGATTTTTCAAAATTTGACCCCACTAGTCAAAAGTCGGGACATCAGAATTCATTTTAGAGGTATGGTTCCTTCGGCAAAGTTTCTTATTTTGATCCCTAGAATGCGATTTTCCTTGAAAGTTGAGCGATTTTTTTGCCTCCATACAAATCGACCAGGCCTAGTGTTCATGTATGTATCCATATATGTTGATTTTTAACAGGGTAGAAAAAATTTCATAGAGACCATAATATGGTCTACAATTACCACAGTAATTTTTATGACAAATACAGTCATCGCCATTTTAACTACATTTGACGTCATTGTATTGTACACTCGGGGAAATAAGTTTTGTCATATTGATGATATTGTTTTATAAATCGTTTGTCATCAATTATTCATCATAGTTAGTGAATTCGGTGGCATGAGAGGGGGCGACCTAAGGTGTCACATGAGGATCGCGCGAATCCTAATAGATGACCCGATTTCAAAGGTTGCGGACAAAGTGTCACCGGAGTGGATCTTTGATAGATATTTTGATGTGTTATTGTTTGACAGAGACATGTGGACCAATCAATCCTGGGAACCGGAAGATGGTCCTCAGGTGTGGTTCACTGATGGCTGTAAGCAGTCGAATGGGAACACGGGTGCGGGCGTCTTTGGCTCAGGCTTCCAGCGTGCCTTACCTATGGGAAAATATCCGTCCATTTTTCAGGCGGCTGTACTGAGGGCCTTAATGGCTAATAAGGTGTCGTCCGGGTTGGTCATGGAATGCATTCAGACTCTCAATAGGCTCGGTAGAGGCAACTCTCTAATCTTGGGGTGGATTCCTGGTCATGAGGGGCATGAGGGCAACGAGAGGGCAGATTGTCTTGCCAACCGCGGGGCCCGAAAGCCCTTTATTGGTCCTGAACCATTCTGTGGAATACCTGCGGGGTATGTTAGGGAAAGGCTCAGGGCATGGAGAGAGTCTGAATTCTCTGGTTACTGGGAAAATTCTCCTGGTCAGCGCCAGGCTAAAAGATTGATCTCTTTTTCCAGTAGGTGGTCGAGGCGACTCTTGTCGCTTGAAAGGGGGGGTTAGAGGACCCTGGCGTCGTACTTAACTGGACACTGTAATCTCAGATACCATCTGCACAAGAAGGGTCAATCGGACACGGATTTGTGTAGGTTTTGCGAGATGGTGTCTGAGACCTCGGAGCATGTTCTCTGCGAATGTCCCAGGCTTTGTGATAGGAGACTTAGGTTTCTAGGTGATCGCTTCATTTCGCCTTCCGACATCGCGAACATTTTTCCTAATAGGATAATTGGCTTTATAGGTAGCTTGAATCTGTAAGTAACCTTAGGCAGCACAAAAGACCTACATTGGTCGCGGTGCATAGTGCCTTCTGATATAATCTAAATAATCTATAATCTTCAGATAACTAATTATATTAATGACAATAATTTGCTAACCGATAAACAATCTGGATTTCGGGCCAAACATAGCTGTATAACTGCTCTAACTGATGTAGCAGAAGATCTCAGAAAGGAAATTGATGATGGCTGCGTCGCATTTTTAGTGTTATTGGATCATTCGAAAGCCTTTGATACCGTTGACCATACAATTTTAATTCAAAAACTTGAGAAAATGATGAATTTTTCTTCAACAGCTATCAAATTGATTAATTCATATCTTAGGGATAGAGTACAGTGTGTTGAAACTAATGCTTCAACAATCTCAACTTTTCTTCCAGTTGTTAGGGGTGTTCCACAGGGCTCTATTTTGGGCCCTCTCCTTTTCTCTATTTACGCAAACGATCTCCCTGAACAGTTGATCCACTGTAACATTAGGATGTATGCCGATGACGTCCAATTGTATATAAGTAACAAAAAGGGACTAATTGAGGAATGTACTGCAAAGCTAAATGATGATTTACATCGGGTTTCTCTTTGGGCAGAAGTAAATGGTTTAAGTTTAAACCCTAGAAAATCAAAATGTATTGTAATGCGAAAAAGAACACAAAAAATTTTTGTTACTCCCAACGTTTTTATTAAAGATCAACGAATTGAAATCGTAAATAAAGCAAAGAATCTTGGTGTAACTTTTAATGACACTCTCACCTGGTCAGACCATGTAACAGCTGCCTGTGGCAAAACATACTCAATGCTAAAAACCCTATGGCCTACTCAAAACTGCACTCCATTAAAAATTAGGTTACTACTTGCAAAGACATACTTGATTCCAATTCTAACCTACGGATGTGAGATTTTTGCAAGTTGTGATGCTACAAGTAAATCTAGATTAAATGTAACATATAACAACATTGCAAGGTACGTTTATGGTCTCAGAAACTTTGATAATAATGGTAGTTATATTAACATTACTCCACATTCAAAACAAATTTTTGGTGTGCAGTTTGAAGACCTACTGAAAATAAGGACTCTTGTATTTCTACACAAAATTATTACCACTCGTGAGCCACTTCATTTGTTTAACCGTTTGAGATTTAGTCGACTAAGAAGAAACAGAAATATTATTCAAATCAGACATCACACATTAATATCCGAATGGCAATTTCTTATAACTGCAATACGTCTTTGGAATAATATTCCTCCAACAATTAAAGAAACCAGCAATGCGTTACATTTTAGAAAGAAAATTTTTAAACATTATTCGTAGATAACATGTTTGTATGTTTATATAGTTCGATATAGTTCACAATGATTTCATTGTCAATAAATAAATTTATTTATATTTATATTATTTTTTAAATTTTGTTAAATTGGTTGTTAAATTATTTTTTTTTCTTTGCTTGTAATAGTTTATATATTCATTTCAATTTTAATTTTTACATTCTTATTTTAAATGTTTACATTATTATTTATTACAATTTATTTTTAACTACACCTAGATTTAAGTTTATTTTTAATTTTTTTTTTTTTCTTCCAATCATAATAACATCATAAGATTTCTACTTTTTAAGACGTATGTTTTGTTGTAGAAGTAACCATATTAAATAAATAAATTAAAAAAAAAAAAAAAATTAAAAAAAAATTTCATAAATATGATGAAAAGTTTCATAAAAATGTATTAAAAATTTTTCATAGACCTACATAATTTCAAAAAAAAAATTTCATAAACTTTGTGAATATAAACGTTAGTTTTTTATTGAAATTTATATTTAAAATTTAGAAAATATTATTTACACTTTTATAACTCAAAAACTACCAGAAATTATTTGGATTTCTGAAACATCAATTAAATATTATTTGATGTGTTCTTAATTTTAAATATAATTTTTAAAATATAATATGAAATGTTTATGAAACATTTCATAATATTTATTAAACATTTCACCCGGGGGGATTATTATGTAATTTTTGATACGAATTACATAATAACCCCCGTGTAGTATTTGATAGGATTTATGAAACATTTCATAAAAAGTTATGAAACTGTATCATATTTATGAAACATTTCATAAATATGAAGAAGCCTGTTATCAATTGCCTCTTTTATTAAACAGCTTCATCATATTTTTGAAGTGTTACATTGGACGAAAATCACATAAGGTTTTCATCATATTTATGCAGTTTTTCATAAATATGATGAAGCTTTTTGCCCGAGTGTAATTGTTAGTCATTTCTATCTTCTTACTTTCCAGAGTGTAGTTATAATTTCGGAATTATATGTATCATATTTATGAAACATTTCATAAATATGAAGAAGCCTCCCAGCCAGAAATTAACAAACATAGAAGTATTCTGAAAGCACTACGTATGGTAGTTGAAACGTTACCAAAGCAGCATGTTTTTAATGATTATAGTGTTCTCAAGGCACTCAAATGATAACCCAGATTTACGGTCGGTCTCATGTTGGTATTTTAGAGTATTCTTAAAACGTTACAAAAACCAAATATAAAGTAGTTGTAAAGAGCTACGTCTTTTGTTTTTAAAACGCTTCCAAAACATTTGAAAACCCAAAAGTATAATGATTTTAAAGTGCATTTTATGCAAAAATTGACTGCTTTCATAGAATTTTAAATACAAAATGTGGAATAATTTGCCAGACTCCAAATACCGAAAAGAAAGTAATTTCCCAGTACTAAAAACACATTAATTATTTTTTTATATTTTATTAGTAATTCAATTTGAAATAAGTTGATTTGAAAAACGTCTGGTATCTTATAGTATAATAGTAGAAATGTGCGGACTAGACTAAAATACACTCACAAAAGTTTTACAGTAGAATCTACTGAAAAAGACTGTAATTTCAGTTTAAAAGGCGACAAAGGTAATTACAGTTAAAACAACTAAAAATGTAGTTGTTTTTAACTGTTAAAAAAAAGTCTAACAAATGTGGTAAAAACAACTACCAATGTGGTAAAAACAACTGACAATTTTTTAATACAAACATTTTGAAACAACTGTAAAAATTAGTAAAAACTACTGTTTTTAAAGGTTATTTTTTTGGTATTTTAAAAAAAATTTCAATTTTTTTTTCTTCATTCAATTACAACAAAATTTAGTATTTACAGCATCTTCCTTAAAGTCTCAAGTCAACATTCCAAACGGTACTCCAGTTATGACGTTTTTGCATTGAAGATACAATTAAATTATCTAATTATTATTTGCAAACTCTAAACATATTAATATAAACTAAACGAGAATTTTTCAAAACATAGTTTTTCAAAATATATTTTTTTATTTTAAAATAACTAACAAAATTGAACTGTTTACCTCAAAATTACTGTTTGGTAGTTGTTTACAAAAATTTTAAAACAACTGCTTTAAACAACTGTTAAAAATTTTAGTAGTTTTCGTTAGTTGTTTTTGAAAACAACTGTCAAAATAGTTGTTTTGCATTATTTCATACAAAAACAACTGTAATTACAGTTCAAAACAACTACTACTGATTACTATACAAACAACTGTCATGTAGTAACTGTAAAACTTTTTTGAGTGTATCCACATTTAAAAGTTTTATTGACTACACTATTTTATCAAAATTCCACAGATATCATTTTTATTTCAACAAACATCAGTAAAGTTTGTTTAAAAAGTGCTATTAAAGTAATTTAAATATGTTTTTTTCAAACGTTCTCAGAACGTTTTGGATTTGGTATATTGTATGCTTTGATAGTACTTAGTTTTTTGAACCATCATGAATTGCTGGCTGGGCTGTTATCAATTGCGTCTTTTATTAAACAGCTTCATCATATTTTTAAAGTGTTACATTGGACGAAAATCACATAAGGTTTTCATCATATTTATGCAGTTTTTCATAAATATGATGAAGCTTTTTGCCCGAGTGTAATTGTTAGTCATTTCTATCTTCTTACTTTCCAGAGTGTAGTTATAATTTCGGAATTTATCTGCGGATCTTCTTAATATGTGTCTAAAGTTTTCTTTTTCATTCCTCTAAACTTTCCCTGAAGCCAACAATGAGTTAAATCAAATTATTTAGTTTGTTTTGAGATGATGTTTGAGTATGAAGATGAGTCACAATACCCTACGCTAAATACTTGAATATTTAAAATACCTCTGTACAATTTCAGATGTAACAATAAGTATTTGCAGCATCTGGCATCCGGCATGAATTCAATTGTGTACATTTAAATGTTGCCTCACATATTTTGTCTCTTATAATATCTACACAGAGAGAATTTTATTGGAAAAGTTTTTAAGAAATTTTTCACTAAAATAATGAAGTTTTCTTCAGAAATCTTATGAAAAAGCTTCATAATTGTCATGAAACGGTTTTTAATAAACTTTTTCATAAATTTTATTGTATTTTGAATAAATACAATGAAATTTTTCATAAACTTTTATGAAAAATTACATTAAAAATTAATGAAACGTTGTTATCATGCCGATAATTCTCTCAGTGTATGTAACAAAAACTCAGTTAATATATAATTTTTTATTTATTCCTTGGCTTTGGATTTCTATACAGAAAACAGAAAAATGTTATATTTCTTATACTTTTGGAATCCTTAAAAGCCTGCAGACTAAGGATAAGAATTAGTTTGAATGCTGCTGCTGTCGTTGTTATTATGTAGTGCTTGTTATTGTTGTTGTTGATGACAACAACGCTCTTTATCATCAAAATTCGTATTTTTTGTAATACTTTTTTTTAGAAAAACCCTCTTCTTAAATTGAAAAGAAAAAAAAAGAAGATACACACTCGCATACACTTCTATTGTGTTTAAGAAAGTCCTGCATTATAATACGTGTATAAAAATAAATCTCTCCCCAAGAATTCACGTTAAAATTGTCTCCTTCTTCACCGCAATTAAAAACAATTCCACATTTAAAATACTAAAGTAATATAATATTTTTCTTTGGCAACAGCAAAAAATTACCAAAAAGAGACAGTTATACACAAATCAAGGACTTTTTAGCCAAATTGCACACAAAAATATACACACACGCATACAGTTTTACCACAGACTACTAGCCAGGGATTCTCCTACTCAACCTTTAACACCATTTTTAATGATATTTCTATGTGTGGCAGGGGACAAATAAATATAGTTGACCTTTTCAACAAAACGGACAATTATTTAGGTTCATTGTTTTTCTAAATTGCTACATACATTAATTAATATGGACCAGGTCAGGGTGCTGAGAACCTAACTTTTTATGTTACCGGCATTTCAAGAAAAAAAAAACCGCAATATTAAATATTTGTTACTCTAATGAAAAAAATTAGTAACAACTTTTGCTAAAACTACTAAAACTTAAGTAAAAAATTACATTGCATAAAAAACTGCTGAAATTAGCAGATTTTTTTGCTAAATATTAGTAAGATAAGAACAGCAAAAATAAATTTATTGATGTATAAATATTAAGTTATATTTTAACTAAATTTAAGTTAATTAAATTTAACGAATTAATCTGTTAAAAAAAAAATAAAAAAAAGTGCGCCCCGGTAGGCTAGTTGGTAGCGTGCTGGCTTATCAGTGTGGGGTTCGATTCCCACCAGAGGCACTGGTCTGTTTTCGCTACAACGCGCCGAAGGCCATAGTAGCTAGTGTTCGGTTAGGGTAATAGTATATAAGTTGTAATTATATGATTATTAATTAATAAAAAAAATAATAATAATCTGTTAAAATCAGTAAAATATTTGATCAATATTAGTAGATAAAAATAAAACCATAAAAATATGTGAAATTTTTAAAGTTTTTTTCACAATATATTTTTTTTTTTTTTTGAGAATAAAATCTGAAATCTACAATTTTTTGTACAAAAATTGCTGTTAATTTTTGCAAAATATACTGTTATTAGCATTCTACTAAATTTAAGGTTAATATTGAAAAAATGTTGTTGATATAGTTGAAAATACTAACTGTATAATCCACATGTTAATTACAAAAATGTTTTTAAGTAGTTTTGTTTATATTTCAAATTAAATGAAAAATATTGTCAGAATTTTTTTACGTAATCAAAAAGTTAATTTTCATTATTTTATATACAAAATATTACCCTCAATTTTTAACAAGTTATGGGCCTTAATTGCTACGATTGTGCGGTATAATATTTGCGTGTGAATATTAAATCGTGAAAATCGTTTTCCGTTTTTTTTTTTAATATTGTTGTGTATCCTGATTGGTACTGTTATTGTATCCTGTTTGGTGTTGTTTGTGAGTCCTATCTGCTGCTGTTTGAGTACCCAGATTTTGGTACTGTTTGTGCATCTTGGATAGTTGCTGTTTGGAAAATTTTTTTTGCGGAATGGCTGATCCAAAACTTTTGATCATTATGATATTTATTTATTTATTTATTATTCTTCAATTAAATAACCGAGCCCAAAGGGCCATATATGGCTAAGAAATAACTACAACACAAGACTACTGTATTATATAAAACAAAAATATAAATAACAATATAATATTAAAAAAAAAAGAGAAATAAACATATATGTATTATAAAATAGTAAAAACATTAGAAGCTAAAAGAAAAAAGAGAAAAACAATATAAAGGCACTGTAAACCAATGAATAATTACAATCACACGTTCCATTAAAATGTCAAAAATATTATAACTCATTACCTTGAGCATAGATCAAAACTTTGCGTTTAAAAGTGTAGAATGGTAATTCCAAGGACTTGAGCTCTGTAGGCAAGTGATTAAAAATATGAGCTACCCGCACATGAAATGATCGTTCTAACAGTGAGGTTAACCTAGGGATTTGAATTTGACGATTTCGTGTAGAATGGCCAAAAGAAAAAAATGAATTCAAATATACAAGGTCATCATTATGATTAATCTTGCTTTTACATAGTTCGAAAATGGACAACCTAAGAATCTAGAAACATACGGCGTCATATGGGTACGATTAAGTCTCCTTAAACAAAATAGATAACGGATTACTCTATTAAACAACACTGAAAGCCTTTTCATAATGTAGCCAAAAGTGCCACTATAAACTTCAATGCCGTATAAAAATAAAGGCATAATTAAAGAATGTATGAGCATAACCTTGATTCTCATAGGTAAAATTAAATTAACATTATAGAGCCTACGCAAGGAGTAGTTGACCCTAGAAATAACATAATTTACATGTCTTTCGAAATTTAAACTATTGTCCAACCACAAACCAAGACACTTGATTTGATCGACAAACTCAATATTAGTACCATTAATATTTATTACCAAATCCAGTAAGGGTGATCCAAAAAACATAGCCTTTGTCTTATCCGCATTAATATATAATTTGTTTTCCAACATCCAATCCGTAATATTAGAGACACAGTAATTTAACTGTTGTTGCAAAACATCCGAGAATTGCCTCTCGCCACTAAATAAAAAAAACAAATCATCTGCATATGCAAATGAAACACATGAAGAAAAATGAATACAATTAAATAAATCGTTGAGATATATATTAAATAACAATGGTCCAAGTACGGACCCCTGTGGTACTCCACTTATAACGGGTAATACATAAGAATATTTATTCCCAATAGATACGTATTGGCCTCTAATGAACAGTGGAAATATCGAATCAAGTTGGTATTTAAAATAGAGAAGGTATGGAATGTAATTGAAAGAGCAGTTCCTGAAGAAACCTGACGCAAATTGGAGTGAACGTAATATTGTAGCATCTATTTTAATTGGTTTGGATGTGGAAGAATCCGAAATCTTTCGTATCGCCAATTGTAAATATGCTAGAGACGCTTGGAATGTAATGAAATCCTACCATGAAAAATCAACACTCAGCAACAAGGTAAAATTAATGAGAACTATTTGTGAATTGAAACTCCAAACCGGAGTTGATGTGGATAAACATGTCAATCAGATGAAGCTACTATTTTCAAAATTGCAACCTCTTGGTGAGCAAATGTCTGAATTTTGGATAATATCAATGAAATTGAGTAGTTTGCCTTCTACATACGACACCCTACTCAGAAAAAATTATCAACCTAAAATATCTAATTAAAGATTTGATTTGAATTTAATTTGTTTTTAAACAAATATTTAATTGAATCAATAAATATTTTTATTGACTTTTAAATATATAAATACATATTTTATTTTAGACGCAATTATCATATTATTTTTTCATACACTGTTTGAATAAACACAAAATTTTCAGTATAAAATACCAAATACATTTGAAGTTAACAAACAAAACAAGCACACACACAAACAGACTCAGCATTGCAAAAAACACACATACCAACGTATAGATCACACACTTTTTTTGTGAGTGTCATATTTTTTTTTTTTTGTAAAAGTTATTTATAATTTTTTTTCTTCTTCTTAATTTTAATAAAAGGTTTAATTGATAGTATCATTGCCGTGATAGGTGCAAAATCAATTAAAATATTAATTGATTCAATAAATTTTTTAATTGAAACCCGTTTTTAGTTTTTCTGTGTAGTTACAGCTGTTAAGGTAACCCAGGAAAAATTAGTGCTTACCCAGAAGCGCTTCCGGAAGGCATTATTTAATTACGAAGCGCTTCCAAAACAAATCCAGAAGGCATGTTTTTTGTTCGCGATAAGAAGCATTTTTTTTGTATGTTGACAACATTAATGCTCTATAGTATGCATTCTTTATTGCTTCATTGTAAGCATTATTCACTGCTTCAAAGAAAGCATTTTGGGAAGCACAACAGAATGCCTTCCCTAATTGCTTTAGTGTAAGCAAGGCTGTGAAGAGCTTTTTTGGAAGCATACAAATGTAGTTACTGCATACCAAATCCAGGTTATTTTTAGCTGCGAAGGGATGAAAAAGATCTGACAATGACTTTGGTTTAAAACAAATTGCTAGAAGAAGAAGAAAAACTTAAGAAGAGACAATCTGGAGAGGATACTTTGCTGAAAACAACAAATTAAATTCAATGCCAATAATAATCCAAAGAAGATTATTTGGCATCATTGTCGTGATGTTGGACACATTCGTAAAGATTGTTGTAAGCTGAAAAATAAGAAACCAATTGCTAAAGTTGATGAAAGTGATTAATTCTGTGGTAATGATGCCTTGTATATTCCCACGACGCGAAACTGGTGAAATCAAAATTGTGGTGTACCAAAAAGTGTTAACTTGGGTAAAATTACCAATCACGTGACTATACACTGATAGAATTTTCCTTCATAGTATTAATGAAACGATTTCTTTAAAATCGATTCATTGGTTTAATGAAAAATTTCATTAACTGAATGTAAATTCATTAATATTGTTATTTTTTCATTAACATTTTTTGTGATTTTTCATAACTTCATAAAAAATTCATTAAATCAATGAAAAATTTTCAAATTTCTAACAATATTTAACATTTTTATCTAATATGGTCGTAATTTAACTTCAAAAAAATGGACTATAACCGTCGATCGTTCTACAGAATTCCAAGCCAGATCGATAAAAAATTGCATATTTTGTACCGACATATAAGAAAATATGTCATCTTTTAACGCAAATTATAAAAAATGTAAAGAAAGATTGAACAATTTTGTAAAAATAAAACAATAAAAACAGAAACATATTAAAATTGTTTTTTTTTTAGTTCAGCTTTGAATATTTTAATGCCTGTTAATTATATTTAATGAAAAAAATTTCATATACTTTATGAAATTTTCATTGGGTCAATGAAAACATTCATTAAAATTGATTTAATGATTCAATGAAACGTTTCTTTGTGGACTTTTTTATGAAAAAATTCATTGGATTAATGAAGGAATTCATTAATACTACGCACAAATTTCTATCAGTGAATGACAAAACATTGACTGGTTGGTTCCAGACGTATCATGTAAATCAAGAAAAAGTAACATGACATTAAAGAGTACTGAAGGACGTTGCAGTTGAAGTTGCCACTGGTCATTGACAACATGGCAATTAGTGCCAAAGGATTCAGTCCCTTGACTGCTGCATAGCGAACATAACACTGAATTTTATCTGTACCGACTTTGTGACAGTAGAAATGAAGACGTAACACTCCACTGGTTCAAAAGAACTGAATACGGAACTGGTTAGATAGTGACCAGGGTTGTCAGATATGGCGATTTTAAAACTCGTTTGGCATGTTAAGTTTTCAAATGGCGACTGGAGATTTTTCGAGTGAATGGCGATTTTCTTAGCAATTTTACACATAAAATATCGCTACCAAAAAACTAGATATATATCACCAGAATATGATTTTTTGCACAACTGATTCAATAACTTGAAACATTTGACAGGAATATAAATTAAAATTGCAAAATTTCTGCATATTGGTTTCAAAATATCTTGTTAAGATATTTTACAACTTTTTTGATAACATTTTTTATGTGTAAGTAATTCGCAATTTTTGGAAATTTCTTTGGGTATAAAATTAAAATTGAGTATATATTTCGTTATACATTAAATTTACGCTGTTTTGTTGCAGCACTTTCTTTTTATAAAGATATTATTGTGCACTAGAATAGAATAAAAAAGGTTCATGAAGTGCTTTGTAGAAGTGTTGGAACAAAAAAAAATTGGTAGAAATTGTTTTATAATACCAATGTTAGCAAATAAAAAAAAACTTGCAAGAAAAATCTATATTTTGAACAGCCGGACGTTTTGTCTAGTTTATGTACTTTTCCAAATTTGAAATGTTATAATAAATTTAATGTTATTTGTTGGGTATAGACAATAAACTAATTTTAAAATTAATTGTTGGTGTGCCTATTTGAAGGTTTTTTAAACGGGTGCTATGACACACTATTTTCGATATGCACAGTGACTGGTTAAGGACGGGCTATTAAGCAACCCCTACATAATATGACAGACGCTGAATAAAAAGTGACAGGTTACTTGCTAAATACTTTTCGCTTGCCCGGCGACATGTACCTCTTAGACCAGTACAGTGTTACGTCGCAGAACTATTCTATTCAAACTACCTCTATAACACAACACATTGCCCTTAATATGTGATTAGTTTTCCTTAAGTTCTACGATACGTACACGCAGAGAAAAAACATGGTTGCAACATGATTGCCGCAACAAAATTATGATCCCTGCATTCGGACATGGTTGCTACAAACAAATTATGGGTTTGAAAATAAATTCTGACCAATAACATGGTTGCTGATACCATTTTTTGGTTGATATTTTATTATATCATGATTCCCTCTCCCTACCTTACAATATGGCTGATAATATGGTTGATACGGCCGAACTATGATTGCAGTAATTGTAATTGTAATTTTTTAAAATATTTATTTAGATATTTATTATAATTAAAATTACAATTACAATAAATCTTAAAACTAAAGCACTAGCAATTAAGGCTATCGGCTTTTTTTAAATATAAATTTGTATTTTTCGCTAAAAAGGTTTCGAAAAAAAGAATATACATTTTCTTCAAATTGGATTAATATTAGACGGGTAAGTTGAAACAAATATATTAATTCAACATTCATATTTTTAATGAAAAAACTCAAAGTGAAACAGCATATTTTACTATTTCAGTAAGCAAGTTACCTTATTAACTTTTAAACGTATCTATTTTTTCCACAACAAGCTCTCTACCTTATTATTGTGAAAACAACAATTGCATTGTTGATACAGATGACGCTATGCACAACCATCTTATAATAGAAAAAATGTTTTATGTGCTTTTCCACAGTTAAAGACAACCATGCTATAATTGGCGAAAATCATTTTATAGTTGCTGTAACTTTGTTATGATTTCGCCAATCATTATATGGTGAGAGAGATCACAGACTATTCTATTTATTAGTGAGCGTCAGTCTAGTTTGAGATTTTGTGCAAAGTACGTATTTTTATTAAAAAATATTAAATTAAATAAAAAAAATAATAAAAAATAAAAAAAATATAACATAACAAATACATGTAATAACAAATATATGTAATGGCTCCAACAATAAAATTAACATTTTAAAAACAATTTTTGTAAAATATCAAATAAAATTACTAGATTTTCTTATAAATTACAATGATATTGTAAAAGAAAAAATTGAAGCAGGACCTTCAGAAATACTACCAAAGGACTATATGGAAAAATATGAAATTACTTCAGAATTTTAACTACACTCTGTGTCATACCTCCAGTATGAACACATACTTTTTAAACCAGAAATGGTGGTTCACATTGGCGAATATGAAGATGAAATTCCATTATTTGTTCTAATTAAACATATTTGTTTAATTAATAATTTGTATTTTTTGTGCATTCAAAGACTTTTGAACCATGGATTTGATTAACATTATCATGCTTTTCGCATTGAATGTAAAAATTTTTTTTTCTGTTTATTTAGATTCTTTAGAATCTGATTACATTGGTTATATTTGTACAACCAAATAAAATATAATGTTTTTAAATTAAATTTTAAGACCATTTGTATATATAACTTATGAATCTGATTGAAATTATTGATCAAACAAAAATGTTTATTGGACCAAACAATAAAAGTTCGCCTTTATATTCGCCATTGTGAAAATATATTTTTTTATTTTAAAATGTACCAGGCCCAAAAGTTTTCAGATATTTTACACTCAAAATTATAGCGCACTTACAATCCGAATTTGGCTGTTTTTATAGCTCTTTAATGACTCATTGGAAAACTTTAATTTTTTGAATTTAAAAACATTTTTTTATTGGCAATTTAAAAATGCAGATACATCTCGAAATATGTGGAAACTTTTGATCCTAGAAGCTTTTTTAACTAAAAAAATTAACCAATTTACTGCACATTTTGTCTCAAACAATCTTATTTTATACGTATCCATGCACAGCATATTTTTAATAACTAAAATTAATTCGTTTATTTTATATCGATCTCTTATGTTCATTAGATAAATAAATGTAATATTTAAAATAAAAAAATGTCTCTTTTTAATATAGCTTAACCATAACATGGTTATTAATTTGCTAAATATCATCCTGCAGTCATATTATAGCTTATTATTAGTCATAATATGATAATATTGATCATATTATGAGACTTTAGATACCATAATATGGTTATATGGGACCATAACATGATAACTTTATGATTAGCATATTATGATTAGCAGGTACCATATTGTGATAATTCCAAGGTCATAACATGTTTATGAAGAATCATAATATGGTGTTATTAGGACAATTTCCGAACTATAATATGATTTATTAGGAATCATATTATGGTAAAATTATAGCAGTTACGTAATCATAACATGATTATTATACTATGGTTACTATTATGGTTGCCGCAATCATGAACCCAACAATGTATGATGCTCTTCGAATATGGTTGCCCCAACCATGTTTTTTCTTTGCGTGTACACCTACACCAGTCACGTGACAATTTTTCCCACTGGTTCTACTGGTTCTGTTTCATATCACATAAATCCTAAAATGGTCCTACTTTAACACTACCTACGTATAAGCAAGCTATCGTATACAAAGAAAAGATTGAAAGGGATACTGCTATGAAGGAGAAGATGGATTCGCGTAAAAAGAATCAAAGATGGGATGTGGTCCGTGCTCCACCAGACGCTAATATAGTTGGTTGCAAATGGACTTACAAAGTAAAACGTGGCGTGGCTGATAAAATTGAACGTTTCAAGTCTCGTTTAGGCGCACAAGGTTTTAATCAGAAGTATGGTTGTGATTATGGTGAGGTGTTTGCTTTCGTGGAACGTAAAGTGTGCTTTCCTAAATGCTAATTTAAAACACACATTCTATATTGGAGGTGATGCTAGTCTGCTATGCAATCTTAAGCGAAGTTTATATGACCGCCAATGATCAGAGGGATATATCACAACATTTTTGGAAATAATTCGCCATTTTCTTACTTAGTGGCCCGATTGTAATGACATTTGAAACAGGCATAAGTGACGTAGTATCGTGCTTTTCCAAGCCCCTTGTGGGCGGTAATATGACCACCAGAAATAGGCAACTTTTTGCATATAAAATTTTGTGTGTTCTTGTTTTAAATCGGGGTTCAAAAAATGAATATATTTGTAACCTCCTAGTAGAGCCTAAAAAAAATTATACTTACATGTGTGGGCTATCTGTAATAGTTCCAGAGCAAATGTGAAATTCCAAATTTGGTCCGACTCAGGTTCAGTTTTTTGCGAATATCGGGACGAAATCCGGTCCAATTACTTTTTTTTAAGGCAGTGCTTATTTAAATATATAAATTCTTGATTTAAAAAATTAATGCAATATTTGTTCCACTCAAAAACTATATTCGTTTAAAATAGAAATAAAAAAAATGTTTACGATTTTTTACCCAAAAAGCACAAACAGTGTTTAACCTCCAGATAAATGTTTTCTTTCTGAACACATAAAGTGTCCATACTTTTCTGAAAGGTCTTTTTATATAAAAGCGAGTTGTGTTAAACAAATTTTTGTGTTGTACATAATTTTCCCCCCAGCTACATCAAAAGTTGCCACATTTTAAAGGCAAATATAAATTTTAACCAACTGTTAAAAATTGTGCACGCCTTTAATTAGGTAGCGGAAGTGATTGTAGATACTCCAATATATACCTAATTTATGGGGTAAGTCTCTTCCAATCCCCGTCTCTTTAAATGCAGACATGGTAGCAAAAAATAGAAAAAATCTAATTTTTGGGAATTGTGGGATTGCTTGCAACAAATCATAAATTCGGAAATTCACATTTTTGACTTAAAAGTCTATTTAAGTCCAAAAAGTCATTGGATTATGTCTCTTAATAAATATGTTATTGAATAGTGAAAATTTACATTTTAACAACACCCGAAATATTTACCATCCTAATAGGATTACTCAAGTTTTTGTACTACGATTCTTTTTAGAAATATAGTAATCTACAGTTAATTTCCTTTCCAACGATATATGATATGTTTATAACTTTTTAACAGGAAATCATCAAAAATACAAATAATTAGGTGAAGTGAGTATTTTAGAAAGTTTATTTTTGAAAATTTTAATTCACAAAAAAGCGCAGCAGTCAAAAATTTTTAATTTTTTTTGCAATCAAAAAGAACTTTATTTTACTTTTTTATGTGTAGACGAAAAACAGCCAACAAAAACTGTAAAACTGTGCGCCCCGGTATCCTAGCTGGTAGAGTGCTGGCTTATCAGTGTGGGGGTCGTGGGTTCAATTCCCACCAGAGGCACTGGTCTCTACAACGCACCGAAGGCCATAGTAGCTAGTGCTCGGTTAGGGTAATAGAATATAATTTTTAATTATATTATTATTAATTAATAATACAAAATAATAATAAAAAACTGTAATATCAACAAATTTTTGTTATACAGTACTTTTCGTTTACAGTCACATCGCTTATAGTCCATTTAGCGATATAGTCCATTTTTACACTTTTACTGTCATCTAAAATCAAATTGCATACAAAATATTTAGGATATAGTCCATTCACGATATAATCACATTTGGCTTATATGCCACTAAGCTCTGGCTACTAAAAGTAAATTTATATGCAAATAATTTAAGTTATAGTCACAATACAGAAAATTTCTAATATAATTGTGAAATCTTGAATTTTTTTCGGTTTAAAATTATTTAAAAATTTAAGAGGCTAAAACGAAAATTGGAACAAGGAAACTGAGCTGAATCGTGTCAAACATCGCTTTTATATTCCAAATTTTCCACCTGTTATAATAATAAATAAATTGCATATAGTCACATTTTATGATGACTATATCACAATTTATTTATAGGCAACAAAATGGCATATAAAAAATTAGCGATATAGTCACATTAGCGATATAGTCCACAACTTGTGTGCAACTAAGAGATGTGACTATAAGCGAAAAGTACTGTATTTACCTTAAATTTAATATATACAAATAGCAAAATATATTTTGCTATAATCATTTCTGGGAAGTGAATCATACACTTCTTTTTAGGCACTCAAATGAGCATTTTTAGAAATCTCAACTATTTTCATACTCTCCACCATATGTGTTAAGGGCAGGCGCTGATCCAGGTGGAGGAAAAATGGGACATTTTCAACGCGAATTTTTAAAATTTTTACAAAAGTCTACAAGTCGACTGTTTGTTGCAACTATATAACTCTATTCTGTAATGTTTTTTCAATTACTGTTTTGTTTGCTTCATTTCTAAATCTAAATCTAAAATTAACAATGACTTCAACATTTAATAACTTAATTTTTTTAGTCTGTGAAAATTTTTTTTTTTAATTTTAACTACAAATTTTGATAGGGTTTTCTTTTCGATTTTACCCGAAAACTAAACTGCGGGTTTACAAAGGCGCAGAATCAAAACTCAAACCGACAAAAATAAGACGAGTTTTAATAACCAATTTAACCAATCAAGAAAATTTAAATTAATTATTCTCTAATTTTAAAGCAATAATTTTGTTACGAGTTCCTTATAAATTTTTTTTTTTTGACTAAGATTTTTCTTATTATATTCAAATTTATTATACCAGAAACCACAAAAATATACAGTAAATTGGATATTATTGAACTATAAATTTCGAAAAAGGCTCAGCTTCCATCCTGTAAAATATATTTTTTTTGATAGGCTAATTTATCTATAAGTTTATGTGTGAGATTTTATTTGTTCGGTTTTAGATCATGACAAATTTTGCTCTAAATTAACAGAAAAATTATAATTTTTATATGATAATTTACTTTGACACAGAAAAAGTTATTAGACACTAGCATGAATGAAATGCATTTTCTGACCCACTACGGTCTTCATCAACATTCTTCGTGCCATTTAGTGTTAACTCACATGTTAAAGATCAACGATAAAATTCACTATTAAACCACTCACCAGGTACAGTGTAAAAATCGTTTAATATATATGTTCGACATATGTATTAACAAAAAATCTTTAATGTTTGTTGATATGCTTTGCTTATGTAGAAGGATAGTATATGATGACATTAGAGAAAAGAATTGCCATTTAAAAGTTTTAACTGAAAGTTAAACTGGCAATTATGATAATGACTAGAGAAAAACAAGCACACTATAAATAGAAATCGTTAGTGGTAAATTTCATTCTAACTCAACACACAGAGCAATGTGGGATTTAAAGTCACCCAATTCCTTTAACGTGTGAGTTAAATAGAAGATATTTACGATTAACACTAAATGGCACGAAGAATGTTGATGAAGACCGTAGTGGGTCAGAAAATGAATTCCATTCATGCTAGTGTTTAATAACTTTTTCTGTGTTTTTTCTAATAGTCAAAGTAAATTATCATATAAAAATTATAATTTTCCTGTTAATTTAGACAAAAATTTGTCATGATCTAAAACCGAACAAATAAAATCTCACACATAAACTTATTTATAGATCAACGATAAAATTCACTAATATACACAATACTATACGATAATATCGACAATATCACATCCGTTGAGTCCAATATTAATTAACATTTTACTATTTTGCTGTTTTCAAAAAAGTTACGCTATAAATCTTTTTCAAATTTGGCGTTTTTTTTGTCATAAACAGCTCAATAATACACATCGTTTGAGTACGTGACGAAATTCGCAAATTTTTTAAATTCGGGACAGGCTAATATATAAGGTGGCGCAAAAGTAATCCTCTTATCAGAAAATGCTATACATAATAAATACATAATAAAAAAAAAAAATCGGAAGGTTATTTTTGCGCCACCTTATACAACCATCAGACTTTAAATGCGGCAATACACAGTTTTTTTTTCCAAAAGAAGATCAACATTCTTCTGGTATGAAACGATATATAACTATGAATAGGTAGAGATATCGTTTTATACAAAACGAGCTATTTTTTCAGATCTCGTCGGTGTTTTATGTATAAAGCTATTCCAATTATTCCTGTAACTGTATTGTATTTTATTTTTTATCGGTAATGGTATTTGACGGATAACGGTTATTAATTATTTCGATAACGGTATTTTAGGGATAACGGTAGTTACTTAAAAGGCTTTAGAATCGATAACGGTATTTTAGCGCTATTGCCTGTCATCGCTGGTTTAATGCGTTAAATAGAGACACCAAATTTCCTTTGAACTGTTAATAAGGAGTTGCGTTACGTTTAGGTTCGAGTATTGAAGCCTTTAGTATACTAAAACTGTACTAAAAAAGTACTTAAATTTTAAAACAAGCTTCTATATTTATTTTGTATGTCTAATGAATCATTCCGCAAGGCCTGACAAAATACGACTTTTGTGAGACGCTGGGGGGAAATATTTTAATGTAATTTTTATATGTTATAGAGGGGTGAAATTATCGGCACAATACAATATAGAATGTTATCTCAACAGTTTTTTTTGTTGTCACAACCGAAAAATTGAGTTGACAGAATTAAATCATTCAATTTTCAACAAAGTCGGTAGTCTTCTCTCTGTGTAAAATCTATTAAAAGACTTCACTGTTAAATATATTTAGAGTCAAGTACCACAAAGTCAAATTAAGGAAGAACTGCTATAGTTACTTTGGAACAAATCACAGTTATTTTCCCTTTATGCAACCAACGGCCATAACAAAAACTAGAGGACCAAAAAAACAAACTTAGACTGTGACTATGACTGCTGCTGCTGTTTTTTTTTTTTTTTGTAAGGAATCTCCTTATTGTTAAGTTTCGTTATGACTTCTTCTTCTTATTCTACTTACACAATTTATGTTTCCATATGAGTCATTCCACGTGAAAAACGAACAATTTTTTACATCACGATTTTTGTTTGCTTTGAAATTTAGCAGACGTATTCTTATTTTTAAAATATTTGACACTAATTTTTGAAATAAACTAAAAACATTTTTTTAAAGAAGTTATTTGAGTTCAAAAATAAAAAAAAACATGAAAAATAATCCGGCATGTCGATATTAAAATTTATGTAGTTTAAGAACCAGTAGGCCGATTTTAATTGCTGATGGTCTTCTTCTCTACTTTTTTTAATGTATTCAAGTACGTAGTTTCCACTTTTTTAATGTGATTTATTTTTTTTAGTTTTTAACTTTCGTTTGTAGTTTTTACCACTTTCGATAAAACTTATAAATAAAAACAATACATGAGCGTTAACACACACTTCTACTAAATAAATACTAAAAATTTTAGAGTGGAACGGCAATGAGTTTTATATTTTTAGAAACTTTTTACAAAAAAATACCACAAACATTTTGTAATTAGTATGTAAAATATTTTAAAACACTTTCAAATATTTTTCAACAAATAAAGTAAAAAAAAAACTAAAATTTGTGTGGTATTATTTGTAAAAACATGCTTTAAAAATAGTACTTATCTCCGTCCCTTTCTGAAAATTTCAGTGTATATTTAGCAGAAGTGTGCGTAGACACTGATATATTATATTTATTTTTAAGTGGAGTCGAAATTGATAAGAATTGCAAACGAAAGTTAAAAACTAACTAAAATAAATAAATCGAATGTGGCAACATATTCCTCTATTTAAATACATTTGACAAAAGTACACTCAGAAAGTTCTTTCCGTAACTAAAGGGTGTTTTTTTTTAAGCCATATACGACTTACGAAAGGGTTAGCTGTCAAACGAACTATCATAATGCGCTCACTTTTTGACATTTATGATCTGGAAAATCATCATTCTTAGGTTCACGCTTGAACAACGCTACCAAATTATCCAAATTTAATTTGAAAATCAGTCATCGATTCGACCGATGTTTTATCGCAAAATTATATTCAACGATGAGGCTCATTATTGGCTTAACGGGTTTGTTAATAAACAAATCCTCAACAGATTATATATTGTTGATTTCGAGAAATTTACCTGTCAATTGGTCTCCAAGGTCGTCCGATTTGACACATCTCGATTATTTCCTATGTGGCTTCGCGAAGTCAATTGGTTATGCTGATAAACCAGCAACAATTGATGCCTTGGAGGCCAACATTGTTCGTTTTATTCGTGACATACGGCCAGCAATGCTTGAAAATGTAGACCAAAATTGGACGTACAGAATGCGATTCGTCAAGAACAGCAGCGGTGGCCATATGACGGAAATCCTTATCAAATGTTAATGCCATGTATTGATATTTGAAATAAAAAAAAATGTTTTGATTAAAATTAAATTTTTGAGTTATTTTTACAATTTCAAATTATATCGTGCTTAGAAAAACACCCTTAACATGTCATTCGTGTAGTAAACGATAATAGTAATTTTAGTTGTAATTGTAGTCAATTTACTATGAGGAAAAGTAAAATAAAAAATAACTAACCAAAAATACCGTTTTTTAGTCACAGTTGTGTTGGGTAGTTATTTTGACAACTTAGAAAAAAGCTCTAAAAGCTAATGAAATGCGTGTATTTTCTGATTCCAGAAAATAGTAAAAAAAATTAAAAAACCACAAAACTATTATATTTATCAATATATAAAACATACAACCCTTTCCATATAGTATATTAAATAGTTTTCGAAATCGACTTAAGCACGGCTAATACAATAATAACACGGTGCTACAGTGAAAAAAAACTTGGAAAACGACCTAGCGTGGGTTATAGATCTTGTTAAGTACATTACAAATTGTGTCAAAAAATTTCAGAAACACCCTCAAATTTAGAAGTTATTCTAAAAAACCGTTTTCAGTGATGTTCGTCAACTTATCGACCTGTGACTCAGTCCGTTTTATTCCGATTTAAATTTTTTTAACGGGTTTGGAAGGAAAACTGATTACGCTTTAAAACAACATACATTTTTTGATACATTTGTAAGTTATAATAATATCTACAAAAAAAAAACGAAAATTATAAACTATTTTGATTTTAGTAGATTTTTATTGCTTATTTTAATATGAAAACTTATACAAATTTATACCAACTTATAAAGAAAATTTAGTTCTTAACAAAACACGGTTTTCATTTTTCAAATCGGATGAAAATTGTAAAAGTTATTCAACTTTTTATTAACACCTGTTTTTAACTATACATGTTAACTTAGGTTAAGCTATTTGTACAGTTTTTAATTTACGTTTGTAAGTCAAGTGGTTTACCAAAAGAAAAGTCTGCAATCCAAAAATTTTTGCTTTAGAAAAAGATTAAACTTTTGCAAATATAAACCGATTTTAACAAATAATATCTCGTTTTTTCTACATAAACTTGTCTTTAAAATACAGTGCAAAAAATGTAGGTTTTCATAGAAAAAAATGAAAATAACTCTTGTTGAATTTGAAAAATTAGGAAAGAAAATAAAAAAATGAGAAACTTTTGATAAACACTTACCTAATTTCTTGGAATATATATTTTATGAATACATTTCATGAAAGCTTAATTCTTTGCCTTTCCAAAACTGTTTAAAATTTTGAAATCGGTCAAAAAATGTGGGAGTTAGAGGTACTAAAGTGCTACGACCTACCCTAAAACAGTTTTTTGAAAATAACTCAAAATTTTGAGGGTGTTTTAAAATTTTTGAAAACGGTTTTTGTATGTCCTCACCTAGGCCTACAACCCCCACTAGGTCGGTTTTCAAGTTCTGACAAAAAGTGTTTTTTTGTAGCAGTGTGTAATTGATATATGATACGAGTATATTAATATTCTGAGTGTAAGAGTATAAGACCATTAAAATAAGCCATCAACTATTAAAATCATCCTACTTGTATTTAAAAATTGTACATCAATCTAAATATCAACCTTTCGGATCATTTCTCATGTCGACCATTCCACGATAGATCGGACAAAATCTGTACTTGGGTCTTCCGATTTAAATTTTATTTTGCACTCAGAAACTAAATGGAGCAATTCAAAAAAATTACGTTTTTATTTTTTTGAAATTAAAAAAAAAACATTTTACTTTTTAGTCTACTTTTATATTGCGGAATAAAATTATTTTTTCAGCGTCAAAAAGAAATGCATTTTTATGCAATTTATTTTAAAAGTGCATTTTTCTAAAATTTGGCCACTTGCGATTTAAAAAAAAGATTGCATATTTGCAAAATTTGTAATATTTTTCATAAAGTTTCTCTTTCAGTTTTTTTGGTAACTTTTAATAATTTTTGGAAAAAAGCTTATATAATTTTTACATAGAAAAAACAACAATTTGTTTTATATTTGCATTTTTATCATTAATTTTGTACATGTTTTCCCATACATTTTTTTCACCAAAACACATGTTTTCCGCAAAAATCGTAAGTTTAAACTCAGTATAAGATTAAATTTAAAAATGTAGTGTTAATGTTTTAATAACTAAACATTTAATTTTTAAATTTTTTTTTCTATATTTTTATTTTTTATTATTAATTAATAATCATATAATTACAAATTATATACTATTACCCTAACCGAGCACTAGCTACTATGACTTTCGGCGCTTTGTAGCGAAAACAGACCAGTGCCTCTGGTGGGAATCGAACCCACGACCCGCGCACTGATAAGCCAGCACGCTACCAACTAGCCTACCGGGGCTTATAAAATATTATGTTTTCTCTCGAAAATTAGATTTTTTTCTAGAAAGAAAAGTGGGCTGGAAAGGGTTAAAATTGATTTTTTGTAACATAATACTTTTGTAGATTTTCTTGTCTTTCAAATACAGAAAAAGTTAAAAAAACATAAATGTATAGTTATTGAAAGAGAGACTGCATTTTAATACTATATTTTTAATTTAATCTTTTTAATTTTGATAAATAAAAAAAAAATAACAAATTGTTGTTTTTTATATGGAAATATTGTACAAGCTATTTTATAGATAACACATAAAAACAAAAGTGTTATTTTTTAGTAAAAATCCCATATTTCGCAAATATGCATCTTTTTTTAAAATCGAGAGTGGTCAAATTTGCGAAAAGTGCATTTCTGCATAAAAATGCATTTATTTTTTACACTGAAAACAAATTTCATTCCTCGGCAAAAAGGTAGGTGAGTGTACCATTACAATGCAACTTAAATATTGATGATACGAAGTATATCAAAAATTTTCATAAATTTTCATCAAATGTAAGAATTTCATCAATATTTATGAAATATTTCATAAGCAACAATAATTATAATGACCATATCATGGTCTCCATGAGCTTTCTTCACACAAAAATAATGAAATCCTTACTAATACAAAATATTCTTCTTATATATATAGTAAAACATTTCATAAATATGATGAATTTTATTTTATTTTTTATGAAATGTTTCATAAATGCTATTAAACGTTATATTGCACGAAAACTGTCATATATATGATGAAGCTTTTCCTTTGAGTGTAGAGCTTATTGCAAAATTTAATTGAAATCGGAAGACGCAAGGTCAAAAAATTCCCTGTTTTGGCCGGTCTTTGGTGGAATGGCCGACATTTTCTTAAGATTCTAAGAAAAAAAAATTCATGGAAAAATTCTTACGGGTTCAAAAGTTACAGCCGGATAAGTGAGAGCGCATTTTTAATTTTCGCGCTACCTACGTACGGCAGCTGGTATATACTTGTTTTACTTGTTTTACTTGCTACCTGACTTTTGGTGGACTTTTTCATATGAAGCTTCAAAAGAAGCCCGAATTGCTAAACGATTGCAAAAAACTGTAAGAAACAGCACAACACAAGATAACGAAGGCATACAGTAAGAAGCAGGCATGGCAGATTGAAGGTAACCTTTTTTTTTCTTTGTTCACAAACTTTGAACGCGTTTATCTTGAAACCATGTTTTTCGTACTGGTTGCGGCACTAGCGGGTTAATTTTTTGACGAATTTTTTTTTTTTTGGTATTTTTTTAAACTTGATTAGCTATAGTATGACACGAACTTTTTTTAAATTTTTTTTTCGTTTTTTTATGAATTTTTAAAGTCAATATTTTTTTTTTGAAAAAACACACTTTTAAATTTAGAACATCACCAAAAATTGAAAAAAATTTTAAAAAAAAAAAGCTCGTGTCATACGATAACCAATTTTGTTAAGATTTAAAAAAGTCATTTTTTTCCAGATCGGACAATTTTTGCGACTCCCAGCGCTGCAATTCTTGTAATTTGTTTTTTTTTTTTGGAAAAATGTTTGTTTTTGACTAAGTTGTGAATTTTTAAAAAAAGGTCTGTTTTCTTTGCTGCGAATGTAATGTCCCCCCTTAATTTTTCCACACAAATAACTCCAGTAATTTATATATTTTTTTTATTTTTCCAAAAATTCGTGGCAAATATTTTTATAAGAATACGTTTGCCAAATTTCAAAGCAAACATAAATCGTGATGTAAAAAATCGTTCGGTTTGACATGGAATAACTCATATACAAGTACTGTATATTTGAGGGTATCATGATGAATGGTGGTCACTAGTTGTGGTTGTTAAAATATGCGTTAGTAGTTTCATTTGTAAAAAGCATTAAAAGGGAAGCAAAAAACGTAAAATTTAAATAAAAGAAAGAATGTATTTTTTTTTTATTAAATGAATAGAGAATAACTAGCAACAGAAGAAAAAAATCACATGAACAATGAATTTGCCATAAAAGAAACCAAGAATATTGCATAATTTTGCAATTTAAAGCAAATGAGATAACTTTACCATAAATACTTGGTCCGTATATCTGTTTGCATGTTTTTGGATATGAAAGAGAACAATTTTTTTTCTATAATTTTTTTAAAGTTTAGTCGACAATAAATTCAAATTTAAATACCACAACATTTAACTTAGACGAGATAAAACCGACATAGAATATGTTTTTAGAAAAGTTTTGATGTACGAAAACTGTTCAACAATTTTTAATATAAATTGAAAGCATTGAAACATAATTTCATCGTATGCTCATATACGATGCAAAACTCCCTCCCCACCCACCTAAAAGATAAGTTTTATGTTTTTGCTTTTTTTTTATTATTATTTTTCATTATTAATCTGGCAACATCATACCAACTACTAAATGTATTTTACCATCTCATTCCTTATTTTATCTTGATTATATTTTCATTGATTATTAAATGCATTGTATAACAATCATATCCCATTAGGGACTTCATCACGTACTAACTATGTACATTTATGTAAAAGATAAAAAATACCACGGAAAGAATTTTTGAATTCAAACGTCGACTCAGAAGATACCCTACTTTACAAATTATACAAATTTTGCAATATTTTTGAAGTATTCAAAATAAAAATATTCATACACAAAATGGGCTAAGTTAATAAGCAATCAAGTGTGTGTTCTGGAACTGATTGAGGAGATCACATTGTAATTTAAGAAATTTTAATACACCGTCAAAATCTGAAGTTTTAATTTAAAAACACATTAAGGCCGTTCACAAGCAGTGTACTAAATGTTGTATGTGTTGTATAGTCGTATCGAAAACAGAGATTGTAAAATTTTATATGAAAATATTCAAGAGCAGATAATAAATAGTACGCTACAGCATTTGGACATATGGTTAGTCACAGCAAAAAATAATAAAATAAATATAAATCAATGAAAATGAAAATGAAAATGAAAATTATTCAAGTTCGAGGCCATACTCTATATTTCTTTATTAGGATATTGTCCTAACAAATAATCTATAGAGATTTTTGTTTTCAAATTTATTATTTGACCCTTTCGGGAATGTGTTGATAGATCTATTTCGGGAATTTTCTAGGTTCCCATCATCAGAACACGTTTTGAAAGCGGTAACAATCCCATGCCAAACATCAAACATTCATATAAACTAGTTTACTCACTACATGAGAACTAATATATGAGCTTGAAATTTAAGATTATAACCATTGATCAAAAAATAAATTGAAAACTTCTTTGTTATGTGCAAGGTCCACCTCTGGTGGATATTCAATACACGTTTTTTGTTTTTTTCCTCCTTTTTATTTTTTTTTTTAAATAAAAACTATGTTTTCATTTTCATTGCACAATTAAAGGTCGAAAAAAACATAGTTTTTATTTTTAATAAAAATTATATCAAACTTGTATAAATATAAATCTGCTAATTACGTGGACTCAACTATGTCATCTGTGTATATGAATGGTATAGTTATTGAGGATTCAGATACTCTTGATGTTCTGGGCATGTCCGTTAGACAGATCACATCATTCAAGTGTCGAAAGAAGCTTTCAGGTGTCTTGGTTTTCTAAATCGGTGTAAGAAATACTTTACTCCATCCGATCTCCTTACTATATATATACCACCTACATCCGGCATTTAACCCCATTTAAGGGGTTAATTTTTAATTTCAAAATAGGGCTTTTTTGCCGTATTTTGTGAAAGTAACAATGTGTGGGATGGACATATCTCAGAAAGGAGGAGGAGCTTATCCAAGATTATGGTATCAATCTCTTCTTTGGAAGATTCTCTAGCACATTAATGCATCAATCATATTTGTGGGTGAGGTTTAAGGGGTTAATTATTAATTTCAAAATAGGGCTTTTTTGCCGTAAAGTCAACATTTGGAAGCTCGATTTTCACCGTAGACGTATGTTTTAGTGGACTTTTTTGCTCAGTACAATCCCAAGAATCAGAAACGCGAAGCGCCCATTAAGATTTTTTTCCTTCCATGCTAATTGCCACACCCTAATATGTATATATATTTACACCTACATGAAAGTGAGTTTTATTTTGAGCGAAAAAAATAAAAATCATAAATAATGATTATTTTTGAGTTTTATTTTTTTTGCTCAAAAATAATGATTATTGCTGATTTTTTTATTATTACTCAAAAATAATCATTACCATTGAAGAAAATCATTAAAACTCATAACATAATCATTATTGTGTAATTTTTATTATAAAACTCATAATGATTACGGTCCCTGTTTCAAACTGTATTGACTCGTTGGAGCATCGTCAGAATGTGGGTTGTGTGACTTTGTTCTATAGATATTACCATGGGAAGTGTTCTGCTGAGATAAGTAGACTCATCCCGAAGGACCGGGTTTCTATTCGTACTTGTTAAGTAGATCTCATCCGTTTGTTGTATATAGCCCGGCAAATCGCACAACGCATTACAGAGAAAATTCGTTTTTCAGTCGTACTAGCCGTATGTGGAATCGTCTCCCTGCGGAGGTCTTCCCTGTAGCTTACAATGTAGAAAAATTTATGTGAAATATCCACAAACACTACTCCCTTTTTCCGCCTCCCCACAACCTATTTTCCTGATATCAACACAATGCACTGCATTAGTAGGGGGCCTCCCCTGAATGTTGGTTCAACGTAAAAAAAAACCTCGCTTTGGTAAGCAATAACTGCATTTGTATGCTTCAAAATAGCGCTTCACCGCCTTGCATACAGTAAAGCAATTATTGAAGGCATTATGTTGTGCTTCCCTAAATCCCTAAATGCCTTCTGTGAAGCAGTGAATAATGCTTACAGTAAAGAATGCTTACAGTAAAGAATGCATAACATGAAGCACTCATATTGTCAACATACATAGGCCTGTATTTTTTTGCTATAGAGCACATGAAAGAAGCTCTTTTTACCTGCATAAAAGAGACATGCGAAGTTGGTCATCGCGAGCAAAAATCATGCCTTCTGGAATTGTTTCGGAAGGGCTCGGTAATAAAATAATGCCTTCCAGAACTGCTTCTGGGTAAGCACTATTTTTTGCTGGGGTATAATATGTTCAAGTGTGCTAACAGAGAGAAAAACCAAACCAAAAAACTCAAAATCTTCGTCAATTTCAAAATAAAATTTGACCATCCCTTTTTTTTTACCAATACAACATATAAGATTTAGTACACCTTGTGAATACGTTCACTTTTAATTAACGCGTATTTTTCCTTAACGTCCCAATTTCACGTCTAAGGGTCAAAATTAGTGTTGAATTATTCGAAAAAAAAACAAATATTTTGACACACATATTGCCTATGTAGTAATTTAAACGGTTTGTCTGATGTAGCTGAACAGAAATTTCGAGCGTACTGGGTTTTAGTGTGACTGGTCTCCAAATTTTTCTATCCCTTCACAATTTCGAAATGTCGTAAAAACAGTATATTTTAGGACTACAGTCAAAACTCGATTTACGACTCAAGCTGTTTTGAAAATGTTGACATATTCGTGTTTACCGTTGCTAAATAATTCAAAACCATGTGTTGTATGATGTCAACAATATATCAGAAATAAACTCGACTCGTCTTTCGTTACTACTTGAGTGAGACAGTAATTTTGACCGTTGACTACCGATGGGATATATACAGTTGGAAGCAAAATTGTAACAGGGTTCACTTTGTTCAGATATATTACTTTAACTTTGTTTATTAGTGTGTCCTTATTCAAAATCAAAAACAAATTTTAACTACTTTATATTACGAAGAAAATAATGGTGTTTTTCTATTTGAAGACAAATGTTACATTTTTACACTCGGTTAATTTATGATAGTTTTGGTAAGAATTTTTAATATTTACTTAAAAAACCGTCAACTTTTTGCTGTTTCTGTATGTAATCAAATTTTTGTAAATTATAGCATTTCTCCCGTCAAAAATAGGGTTCCAGAGAAGTTGTTTAGGTCGTAATACATTTTTGGAGGTTAGTCATATTAATCACCCAGTAATATTAAGTAAATTCATAAGTAATTAATTCGATTCATCATCATTAAACATTAGAAAATGATTTGATTGGGTTTATATTCCAATTAAAAATTTTTTTTTTATATGACTATTGAATTTGCGGATTTGGACCAAATGGTACATTTTTGGCAACACATGTTTTCTTTTTATAAGCTAGCAGGTAAGTTTTACTCTTAAATTTTTAAAACATGATTTTTATTTAATATGAATGAATGAATGAATGAATAATGATTTATTAAAAAAATATGTAATTACAATTCATATAAATATCACAAAGAAGTAGCTATGATTAAATCATTTGAAGACATAACATTTAATGTTGTGTGTTTTTATTTAATATACTATCAGTTTCAGACAATCTTTTGAATGAAGCTTTCGAATATGTGGTTCTTCAAAGTTTCATACTTTTGGAGTTTTATGAACTTTTTAAACAATTTAATCGTTAAAATTTGTAATGTTTTAAACATTTGAAAAAGTGAATAGGAAGATGTGTTATAGGTTCCATAAATGTGTACAAAAAAATAGCCAAATCATACTTCTAGTCTCATGGATTAAATGATATCCGGATGAAAAAAGTTCCGATATGCGTATATATAAATATATATAGTCATATATATAATTTCAAATCACATTATATCTTCACTAAGGATATTATGTATGTAAAGACGACAGCAATTGTAGTCAAAAACAAATGAAATTTCATTTGAAGAAAGGACGACTAACATTTCATTAAATTCAACTAATATTTTTCATTTGTTTTTACTGTTAAAAAAATTATTAACAATTGAAGTAAAAATTAACCACATATGTTAGTTAAAAATAAACAAATGTTTTCCTTTTTTTTTAAAATAATAAAAAACGACTGTAAAAAACGAATGCAAAATCATAAAACAGTCATTTGAATTGTTTTGTTTTTTAAATGAACTACAAGGTAAGTAAAAAATTAAATTTGTTCTACAAATGACTGATATTTACATTAAAAATAAAGAAACTGTATCAAACACAACCCAAACAACTACAATTTTTTAAAGTAGAAATTTCCTGAGTGTTAGTTGATCCGAAAAATGGCATACACAACATTATCTCGTGTGATCCCAAGGGATCTCATCTGATATAATTTAATACGAAAAATGGGTATATCTAATTTGATCAAGTCATGTATAATTTGGCACAATTTGATATAACTTCATAAAATCCTTCAAAATTATTTCAAATAATAATGAAAATTTAAATATAAATAAAACGAATTTAAAATTTGATGTGATTTTAATTTGACTAATATGTTATGCCATATACAATTATCTGGATTCCGCTCTGAACACAGTTGTGTCACTGCTCTTTTGAATGTTTCCGAAGATATAAGGCAGCATGTTGATGAAGGGAATTTAGTTTTTCTAGTACTGCTTGACCATTCAAAGGCTTTTGACACTGTGGATCACAATATCTTAGTCAAAAAACTGAAAAATATGTTCAACTTTTCCACCACCTCAACAAAGTTGATATCATCATACCTATCTGGTCGAACACAATCTGTTTACAGTAACGAAAAAACGTCTGATATTGCCTCAATTTTAAGAGGTGTTCCCCAGGGATCCATACTAGGACCACTACTTTTTTCACTTTATGCTAACGACCTTCCATCGCGACTTCAACACTGCAAGGTGCACATGTATGCTGATGACGTTCAGGTGTACCTGAGTAGCTCACAAAAATCTCTTGATGTATCACTCTGTAAACTTAACAGTGACCTTAGTAGAATACACCAATGGGCATTGGGAAACGGCCTATGTCTTAACCCTAAAAAATCTAAATGTATTCTGATACATAAACGATTATTTAAGGTATCTCGTGACTTTGATGTAAGACTAAATAATCAGAAAATTGATATTGTGTCATCTGTACGGAATTTAGGTATAATTTTCAATAATACCCTCACTTGGTCAAACCACATTAATAATATTGTCGGTAAAACATACAATATGCTACGTACTCTTTGGGCAACGCAATATTTTACTCCACCTAAAATCAAAATGCTATTAGCTAAAGCCTATCTGATGCCATCTTTGCTATATGGCTGCGAAATTTTTTCAAACTGCGATGCTGATAGCAAACGTAAATTAAATGTTCTTTTCAATAATATTGCTAGATATGTCTTTGGTCTAAGAAAATATGACCGTGTATCTGCGTATGCCCAACAGCTTTATGGAATGACGTTTGATAATCTCTTGAAACAAAAATGTTTAATAATGTTGCATAAGATTATTTATAATAAAACACCAAAGTACCTACATGAATACCTGCTTTTTAACACTTCACAGCGAGGAAAACGGATAATTCCTATACTTTATCAAACACTTATGTCAGAGTGGCAGTTCTTTACAAGTGCTATACGTTTTTGGAATGCACTTCCACACAACATTCAAAGATGTAGTAACGCATTAAAATTTAAAAATGAATTACAAAATTTACTTGCGTAATTCAAGCAGACTTTAATGATTAATTTTAGTAAAATTTGACAGGTCTAAACTAAAATATCATAAAATATTTTTGAATACCACTAAATAATTTTATTGTATTTTGTTTTATTTTCATTTCTTTGCAATCCGTATTACAAGTATTATTGTACTTTTTTATTTTTACTTCTGTATTTTGTAATTTTATTAATTTATTAACTTATCATTTTTAATACTTTATTTTAACTATTAATATTGTCAAATTTAAAAATATACAATCATTTTAAGTTCTATGCTGTAATTCATAAGATGTAATCTTGTAGCATAGAATATATCAAATAAATAAATTAAATTAAATTAAAATTATATGTAAAAGAAGTCGATTTTTTTTCTTGTGTCTAGAATATATGTATGTTTATATTTAATTTGTGGGCGTTGTGGTGTAATGGTTAGCGCGTTTGACAGTTACACAGATGGTCCCGGGTTCGATTCCCGGTGACGACATCAACTTAGAAAAATAAAATATATGAGTTTTCTATCCCTCATATGTATCGCAGCGTCCGCCTTCGGTGTTCCCATAGCACTTAACCTCACCGAAGTAAAATAATGAATCAGGGCTATGAAACAAAAAGCATCAATAAATTTGCTAACTCTACATCAGGTGGAGAGTAACAACTGTTCTAAGACTTATCATCTCGCGCAATTACAGTGTTGCAATGTTTGAAGCCCTTCATCTTTCACAACCTTTCATCTCTCCACTATCCCCTTTCCTATTTATTAATGTGTTGACATTAATAAATAGGAAGAATTTCCTGAGTGTTGCTTCTCTTTAAAAAAAAAAAAAAAAATTCAGAGAAGGCAAATTAACTTTTTTCTTTTGTATGTTTTTCACTTTTTCATAATTATTTTTTTAGGATTTTCTGACTTAAAATGATTTTATTGTATCCATAAGTATTATTTAATCTTTTAACTTTGAAATTTGTTTAAAGTGCAGCTTATCTTAGTTTTTACTTTAGTTTTTTTACAAAATTTTTTTTTCTTTAAATACATTGAATTTTTATATCATTTCTGATAATTAATTTTTTTTGTTAATTTCTATCATATATGGTTATATATAATAATATATATAAGTGATAGAATCTGTTTCATTTTATTGTATCATATATAACTATATATTATCATACATTAAAGTATATATGATCTTATATTAAGTTATATTTGAAGAGATAAAAAATATTAATGTATATATAACGGTATATGATGATATATAGAGCTATATTAGAAATTTTCGTAAAAATAAGTATAAGATGTAAATATATATACATATGGCTATATATGACTATACATAAAAATTTTTCATTGGGATATAAAGTTTCATAAATTTAATAGCCGCATTCAATTAATGTTGATAGTGTAATCATCGTATTTTTATAACATTAGTGTCATAAATGTTTTTCCAACCCTGGAAAGTTCATTATACAGTTTGTTTTGTATTTTTATTTGAATATTTATAAAAAATTAAAAAAAAAAATAATTATTTATACAAAAATATTATATTTTATAAATACATTAATATTTTTCTTAAGAAATAAGCGTGGACCGAATACGAAGCTTATTATGAATACCCTATTGAAAAGGTTTTAATAAAAATAAAGTACCTTAAAAAAATATGAAGCTTTTTATTAATGTTATGAAATTTCATTAATTTAATGGGCTACAAATTTTGTATAAGTAGTACTAAACAAACCATTATCGCCAGCTATACTACATAGATTTTACATCCACAAATCTTGTAGACTTTTAACGTGTTGAAAATTGTTACAACCTTATTTTTTAATTTAATAACTGCCTTAATAATATAGGGTAATATCGTACAGGGTATGACAAAATAATATAATTCTATATCAATATAAACAAGTTCTCTTCCATGCAATAAATAATCAGTTTACATTGAAACCATTCAATTGATTTCTGACAATGTTACTCGTCTCGTATCTCGTAACTTACCAATAAAAAAAAAGTTACCTGATAACTTTGATTCTATTGAAATCTTGAAAGATTGTTGTATAATATATGGATGTACATTAGGGTCACAACTATTTTGTAAAATTCTAAATATCGAGGAACTCTGGCTGGAATTAATGTAAAAATGAAGTGATAAAGATTTGAGACGAATCCAATACCAAAATTTTAAATCAAATTTAGAAACATTTTAAAATCATTAGGGTCCGTTTATTTCAATTAAAAAAATCTAATGCCGGAGTCGAGTTCAGCGACCCCAAAAACCCCCTGGTGTACCAATTTTTAAGCCGATTCCGTTACTTCTTAACATTTATTATAGCAGGGTTCTCGTGTTCAGAAATAATGTCTCATATCTATAGTTCTTTATAGTTCATTTTAAGATTGAAGCTGAAACAGAATCCACTCTGCGGAGTGGGGTACTTCACAATTGTGAATCCAAATGTAAATTCTCAAAATTCAACATTTCAAAAATTAATTGCCACCCTAATGTACATTCTTTTTGTAAATATTTTGTTGAGTTAAGGAAAGTATACCAGCAATCAGGTTTATTTGTTACTTCACTTGCAATAAATTGATGAGCTGTTTCAATTTTTCTTGTTCCTTATTTTTATTTTTTTTTATTTACCAAAAGGGAGTTGGTGATTAAAATGAGATTTACGAGTATTTGTAAAGAAGAAAAACACCAACAACACTTCGACGATAACAGTAACTCTAACCAGGACACGTTTAACGTGCCTTATCTGTGATTTAAGCTTAAAGTAAAAAATGTCACCCTCTTTTTAATTTTGTTTTTTTTACAATTTTGGTTAATATGAGTTAAAAAATGTGGTAAAATATTATTTGGGATATATTTTAAAATTTTGTTTAAATATTGTTAACAAAAAGAAATCCCATGTGAAAAAGTTCATATATGATCATATATTGTCATATATGATTTCATGTATGAGTATATATGATTCCATGTATGTATTTTAAAGTCCAAAACTTGAAAGAAATTAAAAATCGTATTTTGGGGTTTAATATTAACGTAGTATACTGGGAGAATATCTACATGATATTAATGAATTTTTGCATAAAATCAATGAAATTGAACTGAAGTTGAAATTTTGTATTAACCCTGTTAAAAAAGTTCATATATGATCATATATAGTTTTTATATGATCATATATGGTTAATTATATTCGTACATACTAGAAAAATGAGCAAACATTTCCATATATGAATAAATATGGTCATATATGTTCATATATTATTTTAAGATTAACTTTTCAGTCCAAACTTCTGATTTGACCAGTATATATACTGATTTTTGGTCACGTGTACTGAGGAAAAAATCGTGTAGTGATTTTTAAAAATTTGTACTGATTGCACTGATTTTTAACATTTTCACAAAATTATATATTGTTTTATAGAAAAACGCAAGTTTTGATCCAGGATCCAGGATCCAGGTTTTCAGGATTTGTAAGTTTTTCTGGAACTGAAAACATTCCGATCCCTTTTGAATCTAAGACTAGTCCGTGTTTTTAAGTGAGCAAATGTTCAGGACGAAGAATGGAAAAGTCACCCTTTTTGAAATCAAAATTTTTCGTTTATGAAAACTTCATAGAGTTGGAGTGTTCTTTGAAACGAAAAAGTAGTTGGACTTCTGTTTTGAAAATGTCTGTAACAGAGAGAAAAAATGTTGTGTAACATAGAGATTTTACAAAATTTGGGACCGCTGTAGTGGTAATAGGCTTGAGTTTTGAACAATGGTGTGAACATTTTTCCTCTAGATACATTAGTTTTTGAAATATGCACCTTTTAAAAATCGTCTAAATAAAAACCGTCGTGTTCAAAGCTCAACCCTATTAACCCAATACAGGTCCTAAATTTTGAATTGATTGGCTAGATTCTTAAATCGAGTTGTTCTCGAAAACTAAGCATCGCATAGCAAAAAGAGCATTTATTTGAAACATCGCCTGTGTTTTGAAAACCAACAGAGATAACTATTTGTCAATTTCTCGGAAATTTTTTACCGATTTTTTTTAGTTTTTGGGAATTTTTTTCATTCGCGATTTTTTTAGCATATTTCTCACTTTTAGCAATTTTTCTCATTTTTGGTGATTATTTCAATTTAAAAGATTTTTTAATTTTAGGCAAGTTTTTTAAATTTTAGAGATTTTTTTCATTTTTGGTGATTTTTTGAAATATTGGCGATTTTTGTTTAAGCTTTAGCGATTTTTAAATTTATATTTTAGAGATTTTTTTCTTCAATTGTTGCGATTTTTTTTATTTTTGCACTTTAGGCATTTTTTTTCACTTTTAACGATTTTTTTTTTAATTTCTCCGATTTTTTTAAATTTTAGCCATTTAATTTTTTTTTTTAATTTTAGAATTATTTCTTAATTTTTGGCGATTTTTTTTTCAATTTGTTTCAGTTTTGGTGATTTTTTTCCAATAAAGGATATTTTTTTCAATTTAGCGATTTTTTTAAATCGATTGAATGATAAAAAATGATTTAAGTCTCTAGAAATAAAATCGAATGAGACCAATCGAGAATTCATTCGATTTGTAAAATTGTGATTTTTAATGATTTTTACTATCGCAAATTTTTACTATCGCAAATATTACATTAATACATTTTAATTTGTTTACACAAAAATTCTCAATACTTTTTTTCAATTTAAAAATGCCAAAAAATGTATTACTATTATAAGTTAGTATACTTACAAGCTTTGTGCATAAAAAATGTATATAACAAAATAATAATAATTTTAGACATAATATGTTTAATTGTAAACACATAATGGGTAAAAATACTGCAAGTATGTATAGCGCTAAATAGTTTTACGCATTTTGTGTTTAAATTTTTCCAAAATTGCAAAATATTATATTAGACTTTACTCATTTTATAGTAGAATAAATTCTTAGAGTTTAGGACAAAAATTTAAAACTATATATTTTTAGGCGCGCAATCTTATGTTTAGGGGTTCTAAAGTGGGAAAATAGAGTTGATTTGGGCCGAAATCACCAATATTACCTCTAGAAAGTTCACTAAAATTTGTAAAATTGTTGGAGTAACCAAAATTGTGTCATTAGTACAGGAGATAACAAAAACAACGAAAAGTCAGGTAAGATTTTACCCCACTTCTAAACTCTTAAACATGAAAATGAGCCCTTAAAATGTGTCTATTAGGTTTTTGTCCTCCTGATTAACTCAACTCAACTTTGACAGTTTTTTATTGCAGTTTAGTTCTTTCGAGCCATTTATTTTCAATTTGCTTTTGATTCCAAGTAAACTTGTATTTTTTATGTTTTACCAGAGTTTGACCTAAACCACAGATATTTCCATATAAGTTTGTCATTCATAACCATGATTAGGCCCTGTACTTTGAGATGAGTTAGCAGGTCTTAATGAATTAAAAACTGATAAAGTTATCGTAATTTTTCTAAACAAAGAATTTCATCTGTTGTAAAAAAAAACTATGTTTTTTGTTTACACACACAAACAAGGTAAACATCAACTTTTATATAAATGCAAAACCTGCATATTTATAAACAAATTTATAACTATAATAATTTTAAGACCTGCTAACTTATCACAAAATAGAACAAAGTTTAGGGATTAACCGTAGTTAAGAATGTAAAGTTTGTATGGAAATATCTGTGGATTAAATTAAACTCTGGTTATTTTTAGAAAAGTTGCTTACCCTAAAGCAGTGTTTCACAACCTTTTTTGGGCCGTGCCCCACTTTTGGGTTAAAAAATATTCCATGTCCCCCCTCATTTTTTTCTGTACAATAGAGAGTACTTTAAATAAAAAACACACCTAACAATTTGTTTAATTCAATGGATGTATGTACATATATTTTTGTTATAAAGATAGAATTAATAATAAATACTCTAAAAATTAATGAGATCCTTGAGATTGGTGCAGGCTGCAAATGGTTTTTAAATCAGGTTCTAATTTTGTTAATTTTAATCGTAAGTTTCGTGATTTGTGATTTCCAGACGATTTTTTTTTTAATGACAAATCACTAATGACACTAAATTTGGTTTCTACTAAATATGGCGATGGAAATGGTATATAAGTAATTATATAAAAATACAGATTTTTTTTATTCTGCAGAATTTTATTTTTATATATTAAAAAAACATGAAAAGTTAAACAACTTACAAAAATTAGCCCATTGCCCCCCTAAAATGTTGCAATTGCCACCCAGTGGGGCGAGCGCCCCACGTTGAGAAACACTGCCCTAAAGCAATTTAAATAAAAAACTTACTTTAAATTAAACGCACTTTCTGAATAAATTAAAAATAGGAGTTCTAACAATCTGCTGCAATTAGGAGCAGCAAAAGTAAAAAAAAATCTAGATTTGATTAAAAATATATGCATACATGCATATAAACCTATGCATATATTTGGAAAGTCTAATTATCGCTCTTTATAAATCAGTTCAAAAATTTAAAATCACTCAAGAATTAAGTAACTTTTAAGTTTTTTAATCTGTGAAGTCTTAAAAAATAGGGTTTTAACAATATCTTTATAAGTGATTGATAATTACACAGGTCAACAGCAAAAAAAGGCTTGACTAACCACTATATAGATTTGATGCATCATGGCTGCCTAAGTACAAAAATGGTAAAATTTTTCAATTCTATGGATAATTTTTTTTTTAAAAAATTTTTTTTTAAAATTGACAATATTTTGAGCCATTTCTCCACTTATGTTGTCATAACTCAAAAACAACTAGTCCGATTTTGTCAAATTAAATTTACAAAAATTAAGGTTTACAATATCTTTAAAGAACGTGTACAAAGTTTTTTAATGCGATCAATAGTTTAAAAGTTATGAAACAAATTGTTAGCAAAAAAAAAAAAAAAAAAATGCTAAAAAAAAAAAAAAATTTGAAAAACAAAAATCTGGAAAAAATCGAAAACTGCAAAAAATATTACTTTTTATTTTTTTGTAGTAAAGCTACATATCATGCGAATTAAACTAGATATGGATCATAAAAATCGATGCATGCTTTACATTTTTATTTACAATTAATTGAAGGTATCGCATATTTACAAGCACTGTAGAAAATTGTACCTACTATATAATGAAAATGCAGAACATAAAAACTCAGGTGCATTTTACGACACGCATTTTGGCAAAACCCCTTTGGGAAAAACCTCTATGACATTTTTATGATTCTAATAATTAAAAAAAAATAAGTAATAAACAAAAGATTGTTTAATTTTTACGATTGCGGTAGGATAGTAATAAAACGCTCATAAATGTGCGTGTACGCTGAAGTGCTCTTATTTTCCGTTAGCTACCTGTAACGGATAATTTTTTTTTTTTCATAAAAGTCCTTAACGTTTTTTAGGATTCTTGGGAATAATAAAAAATTTGCAGCACACACAAACTGTATCCACACAAAGGGTTATCCCAAATTATAGTATCAGTATTTATAAGATCTCCTTGACCCTTTTTATTTCATTCAAGAAGTGTTTGCGATAACGCAAACATCATTTAATACCTACACAAAAATTAGAGTCATACAGCTTAGAAGTTAAAAACAATTTTCAAATATTAATAAAAATGAGCCAGAAAGCCAGAACATTTTTATGTAAAAACGATCCAGATTTATTTTGTTATGTGTGCGGCCAATATATCACCGGGAAAAAACGGAAGTGCTTCTTAACTTCATTGCAAAAGTCATATCAAGATTGCTATAATATCTATCCGCACAATTTGAACCAGCATTGGACACCGAGTACTATATGCATTCCATGTCGATTGAATTTATCTATGAAGTCTTCTAACGTAAAGTAAGTATAAATTAATAGATTTGGAATATTTTATAATTACAATATTTCTTAATTAAAATTTGAATTCTTCATATTCCTTATTTCAATTTTTTTTTCATTTTACAGACGACACTTGGAAATTTTGAAGCCTATGCTATGGAGAGAAACAGCGAACCACGCATCCGAGTGTTATTTTTGTTTAAGTACAAAAAGCATATTTGATGGCCCACAAATTCGCAAATTGGTGAACGATACTGAATTTGGCAGTTCAATGTCAGAAATTGAGAAGAATGCATGGGATTCGTTTGTATGGGTTATTCAAAATTTCTTAGGAAATAACAAGGGTGATGATTACGTTGCGCACGTTGAAGAGATGTTAACTCACTTCCAGAATCTTGGATGCAACATGAGCATCAAATTACACTACCTGCACAGTCACTTAGATCGTTTTCCTGAAAATCTAGGAGACTTGAGTGAAGAACAGGGCGAACGATTCCACCAAGATATCCGGACAATGGAGGAACGATACCAGGGTCGCTGGGATGCACACATGATGGCTGATTTTTGCTGGAGTATTCAGAGTAACACTTCGTTATTCAACAATAGTAGAAAATCGACTAAAAGAAAATTTCAGAGTTTGTAGTTTATAATACATATTTATTTATTTATTTTCTTGTTTTATTTATTATAATAAATGTGAATAATAAAATATAAATTTTCTACTATTTAATTTATTTATTTATTTACATTTAAGCTCATCCAACACAAATGTCTTTCCGAAGAATAGAATCAGTATATTCTAGGTAGGGTTTTGCCAAAAAATACACGAATGTTACTATGTAATGCATTTTTGATGTGAAAATTTGTACATAGCATGGGGAAAATGTTTTCAAAATTCAATCAATCGAAAGAAGAACATTAACTACTCAATTTTATGTATATCAGACAAAAAACTAAAATTTGGTGAAAATGAGCGAATTCACTTAATTGTGAATAAATTCGAAAAAAATCAATCGATTTTTATGATCGATATCTCATTTTGTTCCTATTACATGTGGCTTTGCGATAAAGCAATAAATCTGAACGATTTTTGCCGTTTTCGATTTTTTATGATTTTTTTTAACCAAAAAAATTTGCTATTTTCACGTAAAAAAAATATTTTTTCCCTCAATTTTTTATTATAACTCCAAAACTACTGAGCCGATTGAAACGCAATATATTAACGGATTAAAGGCTATGTAAATTTCAGTTTTTCTAAATTTATTTGAATAATATCGGACTAATTTTTTTTTAGTTATCATTAATTATGTGGAGACACGTCTAAAAAAATTTATAATTTTAATTAAAAATTTTTAAAAAAAAAACCTCTCCATAGAATTTCAAAATTGAACCATATTTGTACTACTGGGACCACAATACATCAAAATTGTATAGTGGTTTTCAAAGCCCCTAAAATTTTTTCAAAATTGTTGCCTTGTGTTATCAATCTTACAATCGATCTACTCAACCAGACCTACAAGCTGCACTAGGTCGCTTTTTAAATATATTTTCATTGTAGCGCCGTGTAATTAATAAGGTACAAACTACAATTATATTTATTTTTAAGGAAGCACAAACTACAAGTTTATCTGAAAATCTGTTTATATAAAATAAGGTCCGCCTTGTATCGAATAAGATGCAATGCCCTAACAAGTATGTCTATTATGGCGCCCAACGTAGATGTTAGTTAGAAATAATGAAGTTTTAACAAGTAAAAGAGTTGTTTTATTTCGGTTATTATCATTTTTGATGAAAGTTGACTTGGCTTACAAAATTTGAGATTCGGTGAATGTACAATTAAGCCGTTAGAAGGGGCTCATATTAGAAAATTTTGTTTCCTCTCTAAAATTGTATGTAATTTAACCAATATTTAAATTTTTCTTAACACAGCTTCACTGTGCCTAAATAATATTCAATAAAAATATTTTCTTTAGGAATTCCAAAAAGCAACCGCAATAAATGAAACTAAAACATTATAATTAAAAATGTTCCTTGTTTATATGTAGATTTTCCAGATATGCATATCAAAGCAATTCCATATAAATATTTAGTTTTATTTTTTTAATTTATTTATTTATAAATAAATTCCATTGTTATGCATAAAAAAAAGTTAAATAATAGTCATGTTTACAAACAGTTACAATGTATGCATCTAACAGTAAGCGAAATTTAAATCGACGCATTGAAACTACATGGTTTATTTATTTAATATGGTAGAAAATTTTGATCTTTTTGATCAAAATTAATTACACTACTAAACAAATAAAAATGTTTGCTGAATCTGTCTTTGAAATACTTTTGCAGTATTTAAAATATTGCGGTTTTATATTAACATCATTCACCTAATTTTTTTCGCATATTTTGATTAGAGAGAGAGCTCCGTTTGAATATAAGACAACGATATGAGACTATTTAAATTTCACTGACTGTTACTAATAGTTTACAAACACATAAGGAAAATCTGCATAAAACAATAAAAATAATATGAAAATTTATTCCGGTTTCCAGAATACTAAAACAAAAAAAAAAACATAAATAAATAAATGGAAAGAGGAAGAATGTCTGCTTGTGCTTCATAGGCTTTCGTTTGAGATTTTTTTTTTGTTTACAAAATTAGTATATTGTGATACATTTTGATTATATGCAACCACCCACGAGCCGCATATAAAAAAAGAAGAAGACGACGACATAATAGAATGCAATCAAAACGGCAACGACACACACCACAAAACAAAGAAAATAAGAAGAAAGAGAATATTTTTGATTAAGAAATTAAAAAAAAAAAAAAAATAAAGATCAAAGTAAAAATCATGGAAGAAGTCATACGTCTACTATATATAGTACACGCTGAGAAAAAAAGCCTGCTGAAAATATAAATGCTGCTAATAGACTTTTGTTTTGAAAACATTTCCGTTTCCCATGTTTTTAATAAAACATATTTGCTTGCAAATATAATTATGTTTGCCTGCAAATAGATATATATTTAGAACTAGCGCACAATGTTTACTGGCAAACATATATATATATATATTAGGGCGGGTCGATTTAGTAATCGCCCATGGCTCAGTGAAAATCGTATTCTAGGGATCAAAATAAGAAACTTTGCCGAAGGAACCATACCTCTAATACGAATTCTACTACCCCCAACTGTTGACTGTTGTCCCGTATGGTCAAGTTTTGAAAAATCCCACTTTGACCCATTTAGAGTGCCCCAATCGAGCCCAAATGTATGACCGACCCCCACTAATGGGTCAAAGTGGGATTTGACCGTAGGGTCAAGTTTTGAAAAATCCCACTTTGACCCATTTAGAGTGCCCCAATCGAGTCCAAATGTATGACCGACCCCCACTAACTTTGGAGGGCCGATCCACCCATGCCAGTGGCACAACCCCTGGAACTCCCCTGGGGGGTTCCCCATACAAAAACCACCATTTTTTTAAATGTTCGTATGGGGAACCCCCCAGGGGAGTTCCAGGGGGTGTGCCACTGGCATGGGTGGATCGGCCCTCCAAAGTTAGTGGGGGTCGGTCATACATTTGGACTCGATTGGGGACTCTAAATGGGTCAAAGTGGGATTTTTCAAAAATTGACCCTACGGGACAAAGGTCAACAGTTGGGGGGTAGTAGAATTCGTTTTAGAGGTATGGTTCCTTCGGCAAAGTTTCTTATTTTGATCCCTAGAATAGGATTTTCACTGAGCCATGGGCGATTTTTTTGCCTCCCCACAAATCGACCCGGCCTAATATATATATATATATATATATATATATATATATATGTATGCACAGCGCATAGTCCAGAGACATTTATTCGTTCCCCCGCATAGTTTAGGGACATTTCCTTACTTTGGGGACTGTCCCCAAAATTTTCGCTCCTTTTCATACATCTAGCGTTTAAGATGAGGACAATTTTTTCTATACACCGCATATTCCGGCGACAATTTTGGCCATGTCCCTAAAGTATGCGCTACGCATACATATATATATATATATGTTTGGCTTCAAATATGTATATATATATATTAGAGTGTCCCTTAAAGTTAAATGTTAGAAATGTTGAGACGCTACCCTCTAATTTTTTTGTATTTGTCTTGAAAATAACTCATGTGAAATTTTACGCCCCTACGACCGCGCCTTTCCTACCCGATAGGGCCTTAAAGATCGAAACATGCGTTTATATGGGAAAAAGGGATATTTTTTTTTAGTTTTGCTGTTTTTTTGCAATAACGCAATAGTTTTTACTCTAGATGATAAATTAAGATAAGATAAAATTATGTATTCAAAAAGGTATAAAAATCCAAAATCGGTTAAGATATAATAAAGCTTTTACGGCCAAGTTGCATTGTATCCATGGTTTAACGTAAGTTGTTGCAATGAATAGAGAAACTTCTTTCAAACCTTCGTTCTATTCTCTGGTTAAATTAAGCTGATCGCGTATTCAAATACTTTTTGTTCAAATATATATAAAAACGCACAGTATCTCCTTGGGTCTGAATTCGGCACGGAACGGGTTAACGTTGTTCAATATGTCCAAAATTTTTGGCACATAATCTAAAAGTATTCTGTTATTATCTTTTACATCGCCTTTCTTAAAATTCAAAAGTAGTAAGAAAATCTTTAACGTTTTTGAAATAAATAAGTCTGGGGTAACTTGGGGTCGCAGGTCCACATGGATTAATAATGTTCGAAATATTTTTATTTTTAACTTTGAGTAATGCTTATAAAATAAAACTATAAAAGTTACAAAAGTAGCTAATTTTTTGATTTAAAATATTTTATGGCAACAAATAAGCCTTTTTATTACTAAAAAACACAATTTCCTCGAAATCCGTAAATTTTAAATCGTTGCCCTACCCAAGTGTACTGGGGGATATTTTAAAATTTTTTTATTTTTAATCTCTTAGATGTTTTAAACATGTTTAAGCAATAAAAATCAAAATTTTTTCGATTTTGTTGAAGAATTTTTTTTAAATTTGAAATTGGAGATTTGAAAAACAGCCCAAAAATTTTGTTTGTTTTTGACATCATCGTAGGACAGGTTAACGCCATCCAAAACAAAAAACTTCTTTTATTTCTCACAATTATGAGTGTATTAAATAAAAAAATTATGTTTCAGTAATCAATTTTAAAAACGTTTAAAATTTGAGCTCGAATTTCTTGCTGAAGTGGTATTTGGCACATTAGTGGTCTGGGGCACTATTTATTACTGGGGTAGTTCTTAACCGATTTTGGATTTTTATACCTTTTTGAATACATAATTTTATCTTAATCTCGATTAATTTATCATCTAGAGTAAAAACTATTGCAATATTGCAAACAAACAGCAAAAAACTAAAAAAAATATCCCGTTTTCCCATATAAACGCATGTTTTGATCTTTAAGGCCCTATCGGGTAGGGAAGCCGTGGTCGTAGGGGCGTAAAATTTCACATGAGTTATTTTCAAGACAAATACAAAAAAATTAGAGGGTATCGTCTCAACATTTCTAAAATTTAACTTTAAGGGACACTCTAATATATATATATATATATATATATATATATATATATATATATATTATAAGTATGTTTACATGTCGGAAACATAATATATAGAAATTTTAAAATTGCATTGTTTAGGTTTGAAAATTTGAATCATTATAAACATATATAGAATTACCAGCAAACATATTCAAAAGTATCTTTTTTCTGCGTGTACTACTATGACGACAAGCAACATTAAACAAATAAAAAAAACGCAACTAAATGATGTGCAGAAATGAAAATATAAAAAAAAACAAACACATAAACCTCTTACAAAATGTAGAAAAAAAACGTGTGTCGTTTGTTATTTATAGATGAACGGTATAAGACGGAACGAAATCCAACCATAAAACAATATCATAGATTTCGATGGGTGCAATTTTTTTTTTTTTTTTTTTTTTATAAATTTTCGAAAAGTCAACCGCTACTTATAGAAAACAGACAGTTGAAATATACAAAATTGTTTTTGAGATAAGCTTTAAAATCACCATAATAAACAACATACAGGGACTTCAATATGTACTACTCTACATAGTATAATATAACAACATCACATATTGTCAACAATTTATTGATGAAAACGGCATACAATTTAGTAGGGGTATTCACGATCGTAATTTTTTAAAATTTGATATTAGGGTCATAGACTACACAGAAATGTTACCAATGACATATACATACCAAAAAATTAATCTTGAACCGTATGGGTACCCAGCAAAACCTAGGTAATAAGGTAAACTCCTTACTCTTTTATTACTTCGCAACTTTTGGTATTACCGACTGCCCATTCGTTGACGCTGAAAAAAAAAACGCCCTGCTGGAAATATAAATGCTGGTAAAATAATTTTGTTTGGATAACATTTTCGTTTTCCATGTTTCTAATATAATATGATTGCCTGCAAATATAAATATGTTTGCCTGTAAACATATATATGTTTGGAACCAGTGGAAAACGTCTACCGGCAAATATATATATGTTTGGCTTCAAATATATTTATATGTTTATTATAAGTATGTTTGCATGTCAAAAACATAAAATCTAAAAATTTTAAATTTGCAAATATAAATTTGCTAAGTTTTGAAAATTTTAATGCAAACATATTCAAAAGTATCTTTTTTCTGCATTTAATATAATTAATTTTTTACTGCCAATTTTACAATTTTGAAATAATGTTCGATATAAAAATTAAAGATTTTAATAAAAAGATTTTGACAACTCTTTACCTGTAAGTGAGTAGTAACAAATTAACGAGGTAAGTAGTTACCAAAGTTCAGCGTGAATGTATTGCAAAACATTATCTTGTGTATCATCAAAAATGTAAAAAAAAATGTTTTGCGAATGTTTCACAAAAACAGTTTCTGTTGGTGTTCTTGCTTTTTGTAAAAAATATATTTTCTTTAACATTTTTAATCAGTAGTGCGATTCCGTACAATTACAATTATTCTTTGAACATTTTTTAACGACATTTGTTGTTACCGATTTTTGTCGTTACTTGATAACCGATACTGATTTTTGTCGTTACTTTGTTGTTAAATTAGCAACTTTTTTCGGTATTAAAAAAAAATACTGAATAACATGTTCTGTAATTCAACCGACAATTGTCGTTAGTTTACGAAATCGATAAAATCGTTAGAAAATTTAGTGAATCGCACTACAGGTAAGTATAAAAAATTATTGTTACGTTCTGTACATAAATTACGAATGACGTATTGGTTATCGCAAATATTTAAACATTGCAAAAATTGTGGCGGTTTGCTTTTTTTTTTTCTTTGTTAAAATTTTTTGCCCAGTTTTTATGTTTTTTTTTTTAATTTTGTAAATTTTTTTAATTTCGCCTAGTTTAAGATTTTTATTAAATTTTGGCAATATTTTTCTTAATTTTGAAAAAAATTTCAATTTTAGTGTTTTTTTTTAATTTTTGAAAAAATTCTATTTTCAACGATTTTGTTCCAACAATTTTAAAGATTTTTTTTTAAATTTTGGCGGTTTTTAAATTGTAATGTTTTTTTTTACATAGATGATTTTTGTTAAATTGTAATTTTTGGATTTTCTTTTCAGTTTTAGCGATTTTTTCAATAATTTTTTTTTGCGAATTTTTAGCAAATTTGAATTAAAGTTTTAATAGTATCTTCTAAAAATTTGTTTAAAATTAAAAACAATATTCAATTAAGCTATTAATAGATATTGTTAAAACCTTAATTGAAAATAAAATCAATTAAATAGCTTTAAATTATTTTTATTGATACTACAACTTCCGTGATATTTTAATTAAAACACAATTTAAGTTTTTTAAATTAAAACTCGATTTGATTTGTAAATTCCTTATAAGGAAATTAAGTTGGATTAATCTTAAAATAATGAATAGTAATGGATATTTAACTTGAGCTTTTCCGATATTCGTAATCTTTCGGTTGTACAAACACATCTAATTTTTGTAAATTTCAATTTTACACTCCTCTTTTGATATGTGTTTCTTTTTTTCGCTCCTCTTTAACATATCCAAAGGTCATTAAAATCTGCGGGTTCGTGTCGAAATAGCACACTTCTTATTTATTTTTTAACCTATTTTTTATTTCTGGACAGAATTGGAAAGGAGAATAGTTCAGCTTTCTTAATATGCACTGAGAGAGTTTTCTGCATGCTATCAATGAGTTTTTGCATTAGATTTATCTATTGAAACTTTTCATTAAATGAAAGCTGTTTTTCATAAAATGTAATGCAAAATTTCATTTTCTTTATTAAAAATGTCATACGCTTAATTAAAAAGTGTCATTAGAAACAGTTTCATTAAAACTAAGAAGCTTTTTCATAAAGATTAAGAAATTTTCATTCATATTGTGAAAAAAAAAAACTTGATTAGTTTGGTGAAAAAATTTCGTTAAAACTCGTCCAAGAAATCAAGAAATTTTCTCAGTGTATAAACATTTTAATGGGTTAAATAAAAAAATTTAAAAAAAGTATTGACTAATTTTTTTATTTTTTTTTTATTTTTATTTTTTCAAATTTGACATCGATTCAGCAAAATTTTTTCCAAGCTTATTTTTTCTAACTACATTTGTTATTGATTAAAAAGAGCGATAGTATACTTAAAATAGTTGCAAATTAGCCAAGTTATTGCACTTTTTTTAAATAGATAGTTGAATCTATTTTGTATTTGGAACGGCATTGGAAAGGTAAATAATTAAGCTCTCCAAATATATATATAAATATAAATTTATTTATGCATAATTCTGCATGTGTAACTAAAATACTCGTATATATAGAACAAAAAAAATTTTTTTTTTAAATTTTGACGATTTTTTATTGTGGTTAAGTTCTTTTGAAATTAATTTAAATTTTGAAAATTTGTTTAAAAAGCGTATTTCATTTTTAATAAAATGGTATTTTTTGTGTTTCAATTACTAAAAAAATTGATAAAAGTACGATACTTTTTATAAACAAATAATGTCAGCTGTTCTAAGACTACGAGATGTTGCACAAATAAAACAAAATAAGTGTTCTAACAAACTGTTGCAATTTGAAGCAGTTAAAGTCAGAAAAATTTAAAATCAGATTTATTTGAAAACATCTCCACATAGTTTTGGTAAACATGAAAGAATGCACTCAGAGAAGATAAAAATTACTAAAAATTACAGTTAAAATAACTACAAATTTAATTAAAAAGCCGTTGACTGTATTTTTTACAAAAATTACTAAAAATGTAGTAATATTTAGCAACTAAAAGTAAAAAAAAAAACTTACTTATTTCCTTACGTAAATATCGTCTATTGAAACACAGGTTGTAACAGCAATTTAATAATCCGGCAGAGTAAAATTATAAAAAATTCGAAATTATAAGCAAGTTTAACTGACGGTAAGTCCAAGAAAAAACAAGTTATCTAAAATATTCCAAAATCTAAAAAACTGTAAAGCTATGTACAGACGATTGTCAGATCTTCCAATATTGTAAGATCTGGCAATGTGCTGGCAATGTACTGACAATGAAACATGTTTAGCAAAAGGTAAATTGTCAGTTCAGACGATTGTAAGAAAACCTTTCAATTTCATTGTCAGACAATTGTCAAACAATAAATTTATCTGCCAACTTAAATTGTCAGTTCACACGGTTGTCAGATTCTTTTATGGCAAAAATTGCCAGATCTGTTGTTAGACATTGCCAGAACTAATTAATTGATGAGTTCAGTACAATTTCATTGATATCAATTGTAATGAAATTATTTTCATTACCATTTGTTTAATTAATGATAATGAATTTCATTGATTTGATTTCATTGACTAATGGTAATGATTTAAAATTTCATTACCATTAGTAATGAATTAATTAAAGGAAGAAAATTGCAATTGTCTGAATGCAAATATCCTAGGTTTGGGAAATATTCCGAAAGATTAATTTTTTATGAAAAAACAATTATTTTCTTACCCAAAAAAGTACGTGAAAATAAAAATTTAATCACTCAGATAATGGATTGGAACATTGGTCCAAAATGGAACGATATGGAATGAAAAGGGGAACGATTGGAATCGGAGCACTGTACACAATTGTGTTGTCGTACGTGAAAATAAAAATTTAATCATTCCGATAACAGAAGGGAACATTGGTCCAAAATAGAACGATATGGAATGAAACGGGGAATGATTGGAATCGGAACACTGTACACATTTGTGTTGTCGGTACAGAGCACTTTGATAAGGTTTGCAAAAATATTGTCCATTTTGCGATATCATGCTTAGTTTTCGAGATACAAGCCATTTTACAAAATGGCGATATTTTAAAATGTCCAGTATCTCCAAAACTAAGCGAGATAGACCAAAACGGACAAAATTTTTGCTCCTTAGGAGTATTAATATACCCTTATAACATAAATAGGCTAAGTCCCAGAGAGATCCCTAGAGAAACATTTCTGTGACAATACTGCCATTGTCAGATGCATTAATTTAAACACATCTGCCAATAAAAAATTGTTTACAATGTCTTGCAATTATCTGAAAATGTTCACACGAATGTCATATGTCTGACAATATTATTGTCTTACAATGCACAGACAATGCTTTTTCTGACAATGTTGCAAGACAAAAGTTGTAAGTTCACACTGTTGTTAGACATTTTCTGAACATTTTTCTGACAATATTGTAAGATCTGACAACCGTCTGTACATAGCTTAAGAGTAGCTTATTCTGGTACAGTTACAAGTATTATGAAAAAATATATTTTCCAGAAGGTGAAAAATCGGAGCATTTTTATCAAAATTAAGGCTTTTCCTATTAATATAGCTCGAAAACCTGATGTCGAAGTGTGGTTCTGTGACCAAATTTGGATTCAAAAATTGTAAAAAGTTCGAAAATGCGCCACTCCCTCTAGAGCTGATCCTCACAAAATGTTGTTCGTCTTTCTCTTGCTTTTATTAACAATTAGTGTTTTATACACACAGAGAAAAATGTAGCTATTTGTCAACTGAAATTCGGTTACTACGACTCGAATTCGCTTATTACGAATTTCAGACGATTGGCACAACTAACCATTAGTTTTTGCAACAAAATTCTGTTAAGTCAACTGAGTTTTGGTTGCAGCACCCAAAATATTGAGAAATCGCATGTAAATATCGTAATACTAACTGAATTTATAAGTTGTTACCATTAATATACACTTTTTAATTCGATTGGCACTTTATTTCTCTGTGTGTATTTATAATAGTTACATTTTAATTATGATCTCAAACCTGACAATTCAAAATGAAATGCAATTTATAATTTTTGTCAAAACTTGAAAAAAAAAATTTAATGTTTCCATCAAAGTTTGCATAATTTTTGAAAAAAATCACTTTAATTTAATTGGACAATGAGTATCATTACTTTTATTTAAAAATTACAAAAAAGACCCATAAAACTTAATTTATATTATGACCACAAGATTGTAAAACTTTTAAATTAATACAAAAAAAATAGAACTTCATAATAATTTTTATTTCATGGTTAGATATGTGGGGTCAATAAATGGCTCCAGTTTCTTTTTTTTCGTTTTTTTTTTACATTTATTCTAAAAAAACTATACAAAAATGAGTATTTCAAATTAAATGTATTGCAAAGATCTTCACGAATTAAAAAGCTTTACAATAATGTAGTTTATTTTTTGTTTAACTGTTAAAAAGCAACTAAAAAAAAACTTAACTTTTGCAAAGCAACTAAAAATAACGAACAATGTTATAAAAATTACTGCACAATTTTTAACATAAATCTTTTTAAACAACCGACAAAACTGATACAAAACTATTCTTTATCAACAGGAATTTTTTCGGTATTATAAAAATATATTCTATTAAAAAAAGCAATGTTTTTTTTTTGTTCACACAGGAAAAAATTACGCATTCCAAAACGAAGGTGATGCCCACACTTGCTTACATATCTCATTGCCAAATTTAGTAACTGCAATACCAAACTCATTTCAACGATAGAGTCAAAAAAACAAGTAGTATTGTAATCAATTCTTTAAATTTAAACCAGAAAGCATGTGAGTGTAAAAAAAATTTTCGAGGGTGATTGTGCGTGAGTCATATTTTTGTTTTTTACGCCCTGTTTCTAGAACACGTTTTGCTTCACGTTCGTCTGAAAACAATAACAAAATACATGCAATGCAAAAACAAAATTCATGTAGTCACCCGTTCGTGTAGAGGCGAACGTGTTGTAGAAACCAGGGGTTAATTTTGAATCGTTCTTTTTTTTGAAAAATTTATATTTTCGTGGTTTATAGCTCCAAAATTATGACAAACCCATGTTATCATAACAATTCGATATTTCACTTTTTAGGATTTTATTTCCGTATGAGTTTTGATCGTTATATTTGAGTGACTTAGGGGAATCACATGTGAGTAAAAGTTGAATTAACTTATGGAACTACTTCTTTTTTTTTTAAATGTAAGTACCTCTTATTTTTTCTAGTGAACTATTTATTTTTTTTTTTTGTGTAAGTACTTCGTAGTTTACAATGGAACTATTTCTTTATTAAAAATGTATGTAGTTCTTAAAAATATAAAGTAAATGGTTCTTCGGTAAAAGAAATTATCAATTCTAAAGAATCAATTATTTTAGTCCCACGCCCTGTTAAAAGAATCGAGTAGGTAATCTAGTAAGGAATGCGTTCTGCCCAAAATGCTTGATTACAATCCCGCTTACCTTTTTGGAATTTTCACAATATGTGATGCTATTTTGGTGCTAATCGGGAATACCTCTGTTGTTTTAAATATTTATTATTTCATTATGGATGCTCATAGAACTGATAAGACTAAAATATGGAAAAAACATAATAATAAATATTCTATCATCACAATTATATATATATTATAATACATAATATTATAATTTTATAATATCACTCGCACGCACACAAACATTGTATGTGTTACTATGCATATGATCTTCCTTTTGTTGGGGGCTTAACAAAATGTATTACTAACCATAAAAAAAAAACTATAAATATTCATATAAAAGTGTCCATAATAAAATTGTATATAATTTAATAATGCTAACTTGGAGAAAAAAAATGCATTTAAAATTTATGCATTTGCAAGTGCAACACTAAAATATACATACCCACACATTAACAAAATTGCAATTTTATGGAATCTTTATGCACGTCAAATATGTTACTAAATCAAATAACGGTTGTTAATTCAAAAATGCACAACGCCAAGCACACACAAAAATTACACACACACACACAAATACAATGTTCATATAAACTGCTATTCAAAAGCACTTCCGTTTTCCGTTTTATTACGTTACGTTAGTTTAATCATTTTTATTCACACACACATTCATAAATATATAACTGCTTGATACTTTCACAATGTATTGATAATAGTTTTGAATATACATATATATTTTTATTTTACCGTTACTGTTTTTTCGTTCTCTTCTAATAAATATAAAATTGGTTTGTTTTTCTTTCAAAATATTTGCGCGCTTCTTTTTATTTTATTTTTTTTTCTTTATTTGTTTTTAACACAATTTAATATATAATTTTATATTATCTCGTTTTGTCTATAAGAATTTCGTATTATTTCGATTTCTATTAAGAATTATTTCCTTATTTTGAATCAACCGTAACGTTTGGCAGCTCGTACTCAACTGAATTTACTATTTAGTTTCCAATTACTTTCAACCGTTTTGCCGAATGACGACGACAATCCATCTATACGAACAGCATCCACAGACAACAGAATCTTTTTTCAATTGTTGTTGTTTTTATTTGCTTGTTTTTCTTATTTTTCCTTGTAAACAAAGTTATGCATACATTTATATACACATGTTTCCACATAAACATTAGACTGGGCCGAAAAAATAGTTTCTGATGCTATTTGTGGAGAAAAGTTCTTAAGAAATATAGTACCAGGCCGGTTTTAGAAGAGAATATTCCACAGTTGAAAATATCTATAATATTACTACCATTGTGCACCTGAAGTTTAAGAAGGGAAAAAAAGTTTACGCATTCTTTGTTGACTTCATAGCGGCTTTTGACAAAGTCGTTAGAAAATCCCTCATATATAAGTTGCTTGCTACGGGAGTATCAACGAAAATGGTACGTTTTATTGAAAGCATATACAATGGAACATATTCAACAGTGTGGAATGGGCAAGAACTATCAGAAAAATTTGAAACTGCCTCAGGTGTTAAACAAGGGTGCATATTATCCGCTTTGCTTTTCTCATTATACATAAATGATCTCCATGATTATCTTGAAGGTGGTTTACAAGTTGGTAATTTAAATATCAGACTGTTGCTATACGCGGATGATATTGTTCTGATATCGGATGATGTAAATGTACTACAAAAAATGATAAAAAAACTTGAAACTTATTGCAACTATTGGAACTTTTAAGTAAATTTGACAAAGTCTAAAATAATGGTATTTCGAAATGGTGGACGGTTGGCACATCATGAAAAATGGGTATTCAATGGGGAGGAAATAGAAATAGTCAACGAATACTGTTATCTTGGTATGATCCTAACTCCAAAGTGTGTATTTACGAAACATGTAGCAAAGAAATTTAGTTCTGCAAAAAACTGCTTAAACTCAACATGGAGTAATTTTTTGGGTAAAAAAGATATATCGTTTCAAACTAAAACAAACCTGTATAATGCGGTTTGCCATTCCATACAATCGTATGGCGCCCAAATATGGGGTCATTCACATTTTGACGAGGTTGATTGCCTACAAAGATACTTTGTAAAACGTGTTATTAATTTACCAAAATTCACACCGAATTATACACTTCTGTTAGAATCAGGTATGGAAGATGGCCACTTATTTACCCTTGAATTGCATATGCGTTACATAGCTCGAACCCTCTTTCAGTATACTAACGAACGGCTACCACATTTTTTAAATTTAGTAGCTCTAACACATAACATATCGTGGGCGAACAGTTTAAATACATTGGGTCAAGAGTACAATGTCCAATTATCATCAAATATGACACAACAGGAGTGGAACCAAAACCAAACATTTCTTATAAATTCGTTAAGATTAAAAAATCATCTAAACCATCTACGTGGGTGGGAGCTAACGGAATCTTTTTATAATAAAACAAACCCAACAGTAGGACACTTATATTTTAATGGTAATCATACCCAAACTAACATAATGTGGATCCTCAAAGCTCGCTGCGATTTGATAGAACTGAATGGGTCTCGGCACTCGAGAAGAACTAACAAAATTTGCTCTTTGTGTAATTCAAAAGAAGTTGAAAACATCCAACATTTCATTGGAAGATGCCCAATTTTAAATTACTTTAGACTAAAATGGTTTAATAAGACAAATCTATCGGATGATGAAATAATTAGAATTTTAAATGGGGAAAATAATTGGCAGAATTTAGTACAATACATTATCAGTGCTTTAGCTTATCGTAAAACACTAATATTTGAATATAATAATTAAAAAAAAAAAATAAATAATACATTGTAAAATTAAATTATATTTTTTATGTGAAACTCTTTTTTTCCGGCTAACGACTTAGTCACAGCCGTATATTCTTTAATATATTTTTATAACGTTTTAAAAAAAAATCAAAGAAAATACCAAATATATATAATATATAGTAAATTTGGAGAAAAAGTCAAATTTTAAAAATTCCGAAAAATTTAACAGTTAATTTATATAGTATATGGCAACAATTGTTGTGATAACAATCATTCGATTAAAACAACAGAAATTCTGACACTACACTCATATAAATAAACCTATAAAAATAGCAGAAAAAGCTTCAAAAAATTAGTTAATAATGGCGTTACTGAAAAAACGGCTTAACTTAGCGGATTTTTTTTGCTTAATATTAAAAAATAAGAACAGCAAAAATTAAACTGACAACTTTACAAAACTCAAGACTCGAGTTGAATTTTAGTCAATTGAAAATAGCAATTTACGCTGCTAAAATTGGCAAAAACTGTTACTAAATATTTGTAGACTAAAAACAGCAAACAAAAACTGTAAAATCAACAAAAATTTTGCTATGTTTACCTTAAAGTTAGTAAAATGTAAATAACAGTATAGTTTGCTAAAATCAACAGAATTGTTTGCCAAAAAATTTTAGATTGCTGATTTCAGAAGAGCATATTTTTATTTGCATTAAAAAATTATCTAAAAATTACATACTTTTTTGTGATTTTTTTTTGTCTAATAATATTTAATTTCAATTAACTAAAATTTAGCTCAAATATAAATAAATATTTGTAGATTTATGAGTTTTTTTTTGCTATTCTTATCTTACTAATATTTAGCAAAAAAAAAAAAATATCTGCTAATTTCAGCAGTTTTTTCTGCAACTTCATTTATAACAAATTTGTATTAGTTTTAACAAAAATGTTTACTAAATTTTTTCATCAGTACGGAATAGAATTTTGATTCTGTGATAGCTACCATTCGATTGGCTATAAATACAGTTGACAGTTCATTTAGATATAAATGTTTGAAAAATCAAGGACTTTCTGAATTCAAGAAAAAGTTTCGGAGGTTTTGTTGCATCAATCGAAAGCTAAGAAAGAGATGAGTTCATCTTCAGAAGATCGGTTCAGTTGTTTAAGATATAATTGGAAAACAAAATGACGTTATAGCTGTGATACTCAGTGTATAAGTCAAAATGAAATCATGTCTAATTTTCAAATTCATTGATTTATATTAAATTTTTTTTTTTTTAATTAATTGGAATGTGAAACAAAATTGAAGCGCTAATTTCCAAAGAATTTTATAAAGATCAAATTATATATAACTTGATCATATTAGATAAACCCATTTTTCGGATCAAATGAGATTCCATGGGATCGCATAAGATAAGGTTATGTATGGCATTTGATATGATATGGAATTATATATATGCCTATATAAACCTATATCGGAACTTTTTTCATCGGGCGGTTAAAAACTATGCACCATTTTGTGTTGGGTTTCCTTTGTTTGTCTTTTTTATTTCATATGAGCATTGTTTTGTTCCTCACACTTAACATGGACAAAAAAAAAACGATTGACAGCACTTTATGTGACTATATATTTACACCTATATCGGAACTTTTTTCAGCGGGCGGTTAAAAAATTTGCTAACATTTTGTGTTGGATTTCTTTATATTTTTGCGTAATTTTGAATATAAACAAAAATAAAATTATTTGTCACCACTTACTTCACACCATCACCTCTTTTCAACAAACCAGGGGCCGAATTCCAGCATTCGTGATCAAGTGAAATCGTTGCGAAGCAGTTTTTTTAATCAGTAACTACAAAAATACTAATAATGAAAAGAACTTGAACGAAAATATTTCGTTTAAATGTTTTATTTCCGGAAATAAAAAATGTATTTTGATAGCAACATTACTATCAGTGTTTAGTGTAAGTTTTATTTGATATATTTCCGTAAAGATAATAAATAAAAATCAGCCTTTTCTTCCTTGATACAACACGCAAAATTATTCAGTCGTCGGAGAATAGAAAACCTAAATAATGAAGATCTGAGAAGACTAAAGTCCAAGATGACAATGGATAGTGTTTTGGTATAGTGTTTCTTTCTTTATTTTGTTAATGTAACAACAAAAAAAAAAACGTCAAATTTAATAACGCAAAAAAAACGTATTTTTATCTCTCAGATCACAGTAGGACGATAACTTCTTATTATCTTCCAGGTGACATTAGACAATAATGGCGATAAATAACGTCTTAAAGTATCGCCGATTTGTCTTTCTGGATAACTAATATCGCGGATTTATCTTCTAGGGGAATTGCTTTCATATTGCCTAAATGTAACGCTTTCGAGTAACAGTTGTTTCCTACGGAAGGAACTTCCGCAATACAAAAATGATTATTGCCGGCAATAATTTTTTTCTTCTTCGTATTTCCGTGTTTGCTGGGTTCTTTTTCATTTTTATTCTGTTGGGTTTTTTGTTTTTATAATCTGGAAAACTTCTGAAAAACTTTCGATAATTTTTTGTATGTACTATAAATTGTACTTGAAATGTAAAACCATGCCGCTTTTTGCAAAATAGCAAGGAAAATAAAAATAAAAAACATATATTATTAAGTTTATTTAACAGTGAATATTTGTTTCCAGATCCATCAACCAAAATGTTCAATTCATATGCAAGAAAGGAAATTGCTATTCCGTGTCAGTTTTTGTATGTCTGATCACACGAACCAGACGAAGATGGCTGTTGCACTGCGGATTAATCATGATTCATTAAATCTAATAAAAAAAAACAACGGAAAAAGTAAAAATATGACTTAAAAATGTAGGTTTATGAAAATGAAAATTATTCAAGTTCGAGGCCATACTCTATTATTCTTTATTAGGATATTGTCCTAACAAATAATCTAAAGATTTTGTTTTCAAATTTATTAATTGAACACCTTCAGGAATGTGCTGATAGATCTATTTCGGGAATTTTATAGGTTCCCATCATCAGAACACGTTTTGAAAGAAGTGACAACCCTATGCAAAACATCAAACATTCATATAGCCTAGTTTTCCACTAAATGAGAACTAATATATGAGCTCGAAGTTAAAGATTATCACCATTGATCTAAAATAAATTGAAATATCAAACTTGTAAAAAAGACAAAGTACGGTCTTGTTTACTCTCCCTTTACATCTTGTTTTAAAAAAAAAAAAACAAAACAAGCGTGAAAATAAAAAACAGAATATAAACAAAACGCGTGTATTGTATATCTACCAAAGGCAGAGCTTGCACATAACAAACAAGTTTTTAATTTATTTTTGATCAATGGTGATAATCTTTAACTTCGAGCTTATATACTAGTTTTCATTTAGTGGGAAAACTAGGTTATATGACTGTTTGATGTTTTGCATGGGATTGTCATTTCTTTCAAAACGTGTTGTGATGATGGGAACCTAGAAAATTCCCCAAATAGATCTATCCACACATTCCTATTGTCAAACGTATTGCACTTTTCTAACATTTTTTTTGTGTACATATTTTAATCAAGCATTACTTGGTAAAATGTAACAAAATAAATATGGACGAACATAACATATAATAGGTATTGTCTTGTTAATGAGTGTTAAAAGTTAGAAATGTTTTCTTCTTGAACAAAATAAAAGATGCAACACAAAGTCAAAATGGTGAACTATAATTTGTTAAATTTAATATTTGGAAAGTGAAATTATTTTTATTAAAAATATGATAATTTTAATCGTATTGTCATTCAAACTTCTGTTCGTTTTTTAAAAGTAGTTCGAAATAAAAAGCTATGAAAATAAGTATATTTAAGTTGTTAAATAAAAAGGAAAATTCTTACCCCAGTTTTAATTTTAGTAGTTGAAAACTATTGACATTGGTATTGTGCTATTTTTTATCCTTTTGGTGCAAAATGGTTCAACAATTTATAAAGAAATGTAATTATAACTAATTTTGTTTAATATTTAATAAATTAACTGCAATTTTATTACATTAAAAAAATATATATTTTAAATCCAAAAAATAGGACAATCTATTAAGGATTTGTTTGCAAAGAAAGTAGAACTATTATATAAAAATGTTTTCCTAAAATATCATAAAATAAAAGTGAAAGATTTACAAAGTCTTTTTGTAAATAAATTTATGTGCAATATCAGATGGTGACAAACAAACAACGATAGCTCTAAGCTGTGTTTTTATGTAAACATTAAATGTACTTCTCCTGAAGATGACATTCGACGAATGTCGAAATATCGAGAAATAAATTAATTTTATATTAACTACAACTGGCCTCGAGCTCGAGCATTTTTATTTAATTAAAACTGAAAGGTCGAATAAATACAACTTTTAAATTTCATTGTATTTATCTCCAAATAATTTTCATAAGTTGATTGACAAATTTTCCTATACAAAGTTATTAGTTGAAATGCTTCTACTATACTTGGTAATATTTTTTGAAAATCGTCCCCCTAGATTTTATTTGTGTGTATGTAATTGTATTGTATTTTCAGGCACAATGTGTTGCATGTATTACGACGAAGAACTTGGTAAATTTTCAAGGCGTTGGACATCGTAAACACATCATGGTATTATTTATTAAGTATTTATTTTTTTAAAGTGTTATTTGTTGTTAAAAAAAATTATTAATTTTAATAAAAATATTATTTGCAAAATAATGGAGTAGTTTTTATTTACAAAAAATAATAGAGTATTAAACCTGGAAAACGTTGCAATATTAAAAAAACCTTGCCTTGTTTATATATATAACATTTGCCTAAGCGTTTTGACAACATTGTCGTTAATTTTATGTAGTTGTATAATTACCACGAAACTTTGTAAAATATTACTGTAATTTTTGTAAATGATACAACTTTTTTTCAGCGTTTTGTTACATTTCTATTACGAATCTTAAAAAAATAATACGAATTTAATAAAAAATAATACTAATAAATTTAAAAAAAAAAATTAAGACTACTTTCTAAACTTTATGATTATTTAGTTTTTTTACACTTTTATTACTTTTAACAACACAAAAAATCGTTCAACTTATAAAATAAAAAATTGCAATTTTTCCTATAAAAAATCATTTATTTCTTAATTTACCGTTACTTCAGAAATACTATTAAAATTTACTTATTGTGAAATAGTAATTGAGAAAAAAAATGTTCAATTAGATTCATACCCAAGGGTGATACGAGGGTTCAAAATCGTTACATATATGTACCACCACGCAGAAAAGGGTTAAATGAGCTAGTCCCAAACAAATTTTGAAAACTTTTTACCAGATTTCAACTATATAAATAAGCTGTTATAAATTTATGTGATTATTTAAAACTCAGAAACTGCGATAGCAAACTTAAAACGGAAGACGATTTAAAAAATATTTTATTTGTGATTTATAATGTTTTTAATCTAAATAGAAATTTTTTAAGTGCGGCCCACTCTAATACACTACCACGTTTACATCTGCAAAAGATATGTTGCTGGTTTTGTTGGTATGCTCATTGTTGTTGTTGATGCTGTTGCTGTTACATATTCCTCTTCTGTTGTTGATTTTTGTCTTCTTCTTCTTGATATGGTACAGTGGTATTAAACAAAAGTATTTGTTCCAAGAATTTCTCTGTGTATTTAATTTTATTACGGGTAAGTTTTATGTTTTATTTCGGTAATTTCCTTAACGAATATTTTGATTTTTAAGAAGATGATTAGGGGAAATACCGTATATTTTCGTATACGTTATTAAATTACTACACACAGAGAAATAAAGTGCCAACCGAATTGAAAAGTGTAATTTAATGGCATCTAACCCCTGGTGTTGTAGAAACCACGTTCGCCCCTACACGAGCGGGTGACTACGTGTATTTTGTTTTTGCATTGCATGTATTTTGTTATTTTTTTAGACGAACGTGAAGCAAAGCATGTCCTAGAAACAGGGCGTTAATATTTTAGGTGTTGAAACTAAAATTCAATTTAATTAACCAATTTTGCTGTGAAAACCAATGTTCAATTATACCAACCGACTAAAATTCGTAGTAACCGAATTTTAGTCGTAGTAGCCGAATTGCAGTTGGCAAATAGCTATGGAATTATCGATGTATCAGAGGAATTAAGACGCAAAATTGATGATGATAATATCTCGTTCCTCGTCTTATTAGATCATTCTAAGGCGTTTGACACCGTGGAGCATTCCATTCTTTGCCTCAAACTTAAACATATGTTTAATTTTTCAACGTCTGCAGTTAAGCTAATATCCTCGTATTTGTGTGGTAGATCACAATCTGTTTACCATGGTAGTAATGAGTCTGATAGTTGCTCAGTATCCAGGGGTGTACCACAAGGCTCCATACTTGGTCCTCTTTTATATGCCATTTATTCCAACGACTTGCCTGTCCAACTTAGACACTGTGGAATTCAAATGTATGCCGACGATGTTCAACTCTACATCAGTTGTGACCCCACCGCAGTCAATGATTGCATAGACAAGTTAAACCAGGATCTTGACAGGATACACAATTGGGCATCAATAAATGGCCTTTGTTTAAATGCCAAAAAGTCCAAAGCAATGATGATCGGTAAACCAAAACAATTCCCACCTTCACTGCCACCAGTCAAAATTAACAATTCAATTATTTCATTAGTTGAAACTGCCAGAAATCTGGGGGTAATATTCAATAAAAAACTAGATTGGTCAGATCACGTTAACACAATCTGTGGTAAGACAATTGGAATGTTACGTAATTTGTGGATGACTCAATATTACACTCCCTTAAATATTCGTATGTTATTAGCAAAAACTTATTTGCTGCCAACATTATTGTTTGGTTGTGAACTTTACTCAAACTGCGATTCCGTGAGTAAAAGGAAACTAAACGTTACTTTTAACAATATTGCCAGATACGTGTTTGGACTAAAACGTTTCGCCAGAATTTCAAGCTACTCTAAGCAAATTTATAATATCTCCTTTGATAATTTGTTGAAATGTCGTTCACTTATCTTTTTACACAAAATAATATACACAAAACAACCTTGTTACTTGTATCGAAGACTCAATTTCTTCAGATCAAATAGAGGCAAAAAGATAATTGGCATTCAATATCGTAGTGAATTATCAAAGAAACACTTCTATATTAACACTATAAGTCTTTGGAACCATATACCTCATAGCATTCAAACGACCGGCAATGCAAAGCAATTCAAACGCGAAATATTTAAACATTTCTCATAAAATTATTAATGTAGCTAAATATATTGAAAATAATTTTTTCATTTAATCCTTGTTAAATTAAATTTGTTTAAGATTAAATTCTGTCATATTAAATTTTGTTAATTTTAAATTTATATATATTTTTTATAACGAAAATTTTTTATGCCATTGTTTCCGTTTCCGTTTCATTTTCCTTTTTTATTTTTTGTGATAAATTACATTACATAAAATAAATAAAAATAACACGGTGCTACAATGAAAAAAAACTTGGAAAACGACCTAGCGTGGGTTATAGGTCTTGTTGAGTACATTACAAATTGTGTCAAAAAATTTCAGAAACACCCTCAAATTCAGAAGTTATTCTAAAAAACCGTTTCAAGTGATGTTCGTCAACTTATCGACCTGTTACTCAGTCAGTTTTTGTCCGATTTACATTTTTTTTAACGGGTTTGGAAAGAAAACTGATTAGGCTTTAAAATGACGTGCATTTCTTATACATTTGTAAGTTATAAGTATTGTTTTTGTTAAGAATATCTACAAAAAAAAACGAAAATTATAAACTTTTTTGATTTTAGTAGCTTTTCATTGCTTATTTTAATATGAAAGCTTATAAAAATTTATACCAACGTATAAAGAAAATTTAGTTCTTAACAAAACATGGTTTTAATTTTTCAAATCGGATGAAAATTGTAAAAGTTATTCAACTTTTCATTAACACCTGTTTTTAGCATTTTCTCCCCCAGCGCAAACCATATGAATAAAAAAAAAAAAAAATAAACAAGCGTTTTTGTAAGTCAAGTGGTTTACCAGAAGGAAAGTCTGCAATCTTAACATTTTACTTTAGAAAAAGTTTAGTAACTTTGCAAATAGAAACCGATTTTAACAAATAATATCTCGTTTTTTTCTATATAAAATTGTCTTTAAAATACAGTGCAAAAAAAGATAGGTTTTCATAAAAAAAATTAAAATAACTCTTGTTGAATTTGAAAAATTTGGAAAAAAAAATAAAAAAAAAGAGAAACTTTTGCTAAACACTTACCTAATGTCTTGGAATATATATTTAATGAATACATTTCATGAAAGCCTAATTCTTTGTCTTTCCAAAACTGTTTAAAATTTTGAAATCGGTCAAAATATGTGTGAGTTAGAGGTACTAAAGTGCTACGACCTACCCTAAAACAGTTTTTTGAAAATAACTCAAAATTTTGAGGGTGTTTCAAAATTTTTGAAAACGGTTTTTGTATGTCCTCACCTAGGCCTACAACCCCCACTAGGTCGGTTTTCAAGTTCTGACAAAAAGTTTTTTTTTGTAGCAGTGTGTAATTATTATTAACTTTTTTTATTGTATATTATTATTATATTATTTTATATTTTATATTTTTAATTTTTTTTAATTTTGTTAAAATTATTATGTAACATTATTTTCCCAGTGCTGTTAAAAGACGAGATCTTGTTGCACTGGTATGCTAAATAAATAAATAAATAAAAATAAATAAATAAATAAATTTTTCGCTGTGTGTAATTACATATTTTTATAAGAAAGTCGTACTGAGGGCTGTTAAATGAAAATTGTACATAGATTTTTCTTAATATTTCTTAAGATTAATCTGCTACACATGTTTATGCTATCCTACACTGAGAGAATTAAAATGGTATTTATAAATCGATAAAGTGTCTTTTAATTAACTAAAAGCCGTTAGTTAAATGAACACACACAGAAAAAACTGGTGTGTTTCTTTAAAAGCCTTTCCTTGCAAAATTTACTTAGTGTTTAAATAACGTCGAAAATGCTTGGTTAATAAGCTAAACTGCCTTCTTGTTAAATTTCAAAAGTTGTTTATTTTTTTTGGTAATTTATTCAAGTTTATGCTACGTAAAATTTACATTGATGATCATCAATACAAAACGTGCTATGTAAAATTTACATTGATGAAATTTGGCAAATAAAATAAGATTCAAGCATATTTTTCTAATAAAAAAAGATAAATTACAAAAAACACTTAGAATCTAGTTTGACATACACAAATCAATGTGGCAATATTTATTAGATATGGCAATATCAAACATAAAAGCATAATGGAGGTGGAGTATTTTATTTCTGATACAATTTAATTAAATAAAAATAATATAAAATTGTCTGTGAAAAACGAAAAATTATAAAGAATGTAAGTGATATTGTTGGATTTATTACGATGCAGAATTTGGAAACTTCTGCAGACGTTAGACATCGTAAACACATCAAGGCTATTCCAGGTATTTATATTCGTTTTAATGTATATTTATTTAAAAAAGTGTTATATGTTGTTAAATAAATTATTAATTTTAATAAAAATATTATTTCCAATATAATGGAGTCTTTTTTTATTTTCAAAAATTAATAGTTTATTGAACCTTGGAAACGTTGCAATATTATACAACAAATTTCGCCTTATTTACATATACATATATCACTTTGAACATTTACGTTTTGACAAAATTGTCGTTAATTTTATGTACAGAGTTTTATAATTACCACGAAACTTTGTAAACTATTACCCAAATTTTTGTAAATGATACACCTTTTTTTCTGCGTGCATAAAATTTTTTTTAATTTTTACGATACAAATTGTTAAGGGGTTAATAATAACCATGCCTAAATTTTTTATATGTTGATTTTTTATTTCAGATTTCGATGGTTTGAACTTTTTTCTCTTAATTTTGAAAATTTTGGCTTGTTAAACAGACTTCTTCCTCTATTTACCTTAAATGCATTTTTCTCAAAACAATATATTGAAATTCGGCTGCCTCAAAAAATGGAACAATATTCCATAGATTTTCTGTTTGTTTTGTAAAGGGTCCGCCAAATACTTTTTTTTTTGAACTCCTGAACCAATTGGACTTTGTTTGGCGTCATACCAAGGTCTTTGTGCAAAATTCGTCTCAATGATGTCTCCGAAATGTTCAATTGTTGAGAACGACGGTGAATTGGTGTTGATGGCGCTTCACGCACACTTTCTGCCACAGCAGCAATATTCTCGGTTGTGCGCACTGTTTTTGGCTTTTCACGCTTTGGTTTATCGATGAGGATGCCAGTTTCTTTCACTTTTTTCACAAGTTAACGAACATACGGACCATATTCGTTCAGCGGAAGGATAACTAATTATCTGTCAAATCAGACATGAGCTAAGTGTTACCATTCACGAAATAAGCACTAGTTGAAAAAAAAACGTTAGATGGCGGACCCTTTAGATAACTAAGATATCAAGTCCTTGACGTAGCGACATTTTTAAATTGTTGCCTCATAACAAAAGCCTGTTTATTCAGCTGTTGTTCTCCGGATCTGATTGATTATTTTTTATCCATTTTGCTCTATAGCGTTAGTTTCCGAGATCTAGTCTATTTTATGATTATGAAATAAAAAATAAGAGAAAGTAGCGCCCTCTACAAGTGAGACTGATAGCAGACACACAAAAATAATAATATTTCGAAAACAATTTAGGTTTAAATTAACTGGAAAAATTTGTAAATTTGAGAATCACAAATTACTGTAGTTTAGTTAAAATACAGATGAAATTTGCTTTTGACGTAAAATTAGTAGTGTCCGACCGAACAGTTCGGCCAAAAAACTATATTTTGTCGGTTTTTTTTGATATCTAGAGGCAATGATGACAAATTTTGGTATTGGAAACATGTTTGTTGAGCCGATTTAATTCGATTTTGTGTATAAAATTTAAGAGAAAAGCCGAAGTTTAGCTATAAAGTTAAAAGTTCGGCCGCCGAACTATTTTCAATTTGGCCGAACTTTCTGAGCCCGAACAGTGAATTCATTGCTTAACTACAGACTTTTCTTCAAATTTGACACTCAAAATAGCATCTAATCAGCCCAATAAACATTTTTCCATCCGCCAAATTTGTCCATAATGCTTTAAAATACCGAATACAGACCAAATGCATTTTCTGGCCGAACTGTTCGGTCAGACACTAAAAATTAGATAACTAATAAATTTAGATAAATAACTGATTTAATCCATAACAGCAAAAAAAAACTAGCTTAACTTAATTGGAACCCGTTTAACAGACTTTTGAACTAACTTTTTTTATGAGTGCAGTTTTTTTTTTTAAATAAAACGCAAAGAGATTTTGGGTATTTATTCTTTTAATTGTTGAGTTTACCCTCGTACCATTGCAATGCAAATCAAAATTTTTAAAATCCGGCTACATCAGGTCCGAAAGGATTCATAAAAGAACCTTCAAACCTTCTGAAATCACAGCTAGTTTTAGTGTTTTGCTTTTCCAATGACGCCTCTTTCTGAGCGTTCTTTAATGACTCATAAAAGAGTTGCTGAGTTATTTAAGAGTGTTTGAGTGTTGGAAAATTTTTTAAAAATTTCAAAACATGCACGCAGAGAAAAAATATGGTTGTAAAATGATTGCGGCCATAAAACTATGTTTCCTACAGCCATAAATGGTTGTTTCAATTAAATTATTATTTTATCAATCATATTTTACCAATAATATGGTTGATTTCATCAAGTTCTAGTAAAATATCTCTTTATTTCAGTTATCATATTATGGTACTGTCAGCAATCATAATATAGTATATATTATCATATTCCTCTATTGCCATTTTAAAGTTGCGCCAACTATAAGATGATCAGCCTGTTTTTTATGAGCGTCTTCGCTAAGGTTGTTTAGGTTTAAGATAAACGTGTTTAAGAATCATACACACAGAAAAAACTGGGGGAACATTATCGAAGTGCTTAGTAATTATAAAATTACATAAGTTTCAAGTTAGTTTTACAAAGTTCTAGTAAAATATTTAGAAATTTTTGTAAAATATATGCAAGCCTAATAAAAATTTCTAAAAAATGTATATTTCAAAAAAAAAAACTTTTAAAACCAGCTTGAAACTTACGTAATTTTATAACGAGATTTTGGGTAATAAAATATTCCCCCAATTTTGTCTGCGTGTAGTCTGAACTTCTTGTTAAGTTATAGGCTTTTAAAAGTAGACGTGTTTTTAAAGATACGTTGGTAAAAATGGATTCACAACATCAAAACGAGAGCAATTTAGATATCGTTTACAAAAACGATATTTTTTAATTTTTAAAGAATCGATTCGTGTGTAAAAGTACAACCGGTAAGAAAAGGTGTATCATTTAGAAAAATTAGAATAATAGTTTACAAAGTTTCGTGGTAATTATACAACTACATGAAATTAACGACAATTTTGTCAAAACGCTTAGGTAAATTTTCGAACTGATTTGTATGTAAATAAAACAAAAACAATTCAATAAGTATTTAGATTTTTATTTTTACGTATAAGACATTCTTTATAATTTTTCGTTTTTCACAGCCAATTTTAAATTATTTTTATTTAATTTTATTTAATTAAATTGCATCAGAAATAAAATACTCCACCCCCATTATGCTTTTATGTTCGATATTGCCATATCTAATAAATATTGTCAATTTAATTTGTGTATGTCAAACTAAATTCTAAGTTATTTCTAATATATGACGAGCTTTTATCCTCGTTATATTTACAAAAAAAAGCAAATCAAACATATTAGGAAACCCCCTTAGCCAATTGTTTGATTACTTAAAAGACAAGAATAGATCAAAATTGTGAAATAATAATTTTTTGGTAAAGCTCTGCCTATTATGGAGGCTCTAGCTTTTCTAAAACGTTGGGTTCTGATGAGATTTTTAGCCAGGTCGAAATACTAGTATCAACCTAGATAATATGTTTGATTTGCTTTATTTTTTGTAAATATACGGAAATTGAAAATAACAGTAAAATAATCTCGATGTATATAAAAATCAAAAAACTAATAAATCTGTAAATTCTAACGCCAACATTCATAATGAATCTTAATTTAGATTTCAAATACATTTAAGTTAAAACACATTTTGAGCCTTAAAACTGTATTCATAAACGTATATTAGCTTAAAATACCTATTTTAAACCTTGTGTAAAAGTTAATATTAATTTATGAATACAATTTTAAGTCTAAAATTTGTGTTTTAACTGAAATGTATTTGAAATACTGTTTAATATTTTTATGACTGCGGGAGTAAGTGTTTTTTTTTTTGTAATATATCTTTTTTTATTAGATAAATATACTTGTAGCTTATTTTATTTTCCAAGTTTCATCAATATAAATTTTACATACCATGTTGTGTATTAATGATCATCAATGTAAATTTTACATAGCAAATTAAATTACCAAAAAAAGGCACAACTTGTTAAAAGTATCAAAACCGCAGTTTAGCATATTACCCAAGTATTTTCGTCGTTAAACACCAGGTTTTTTTGCGTGTCCAATCCAATAACTTATCGCATTTTTCAGCGGTTTCTGATAGAAGACACAATTGGCAATAGTGTTCGTCGTTGACGGAAATAGTGTTGCCAGACTTGACGATATAAGGATTCACTCAGAAAATCCTTACATCTAAACGAAAAGCTTCATCATATTTATGGCATGTTTCATCGATTTTCGCCCAATGTAACGTTTCATAGTATTTATGAAACATTTCATCATATTTATGAAATTTTTCACTATATATATGAAGCATTATTTTTGTGTAGTAAAAATGCATGGAGACCATGATATTGTCATTATAATTATTGTTGTTTATGAAATGTTTTATAAATATTGATGAAATTGTTACATTGGATGAAAATCGATAAAACTTATTACTGGTTTTCATGTCAGTCTGTAATAAAGGTACACATACACTTTTCAATATTAATCTAAATATTATTGCCAGTATTATTGACATTTTGCCCTACACAGTGCAATAAGATGTACAATACTTTTGCACAAAATGGGGCAGCACTATTTTGATCTGTTGTGGAGGAATATATAAATTGTACAATGTACACACTATAAAATTGTTTACCATTTCTTTGTTGTGCAATAAGAATCACCATTTGAATTATTTCCAATATATTAAACAACCTTCCAATGTGACATACACACTGGTAATATTTTGCCCAATAGCAAAAGTTTCACAAGAATATTGCGTAGTGTATGGGTTCCTTAACAGTAATTTTAACTGTAATTGTACACGCAAAAAATAAACTTGTGTAAGAGTATCAAAATCAACTTTTAATTTTTTTTTTATATAAAGTTGATAGAATTTATATAAGTCAAGTATAAACAACCGCAGTGCAAGTATAAATTACACATGTCATTTCTTTTGCAATATAAAATATTTCACATTGTTTGTTTTTCAATGTGTACTATTTTGTATCTTACCTAAGTTTTTTTGTGACTTTCTAAAGTAAAATTTAAAAGCTATCAAAGTAGTAGTTAGTGAAGATAGCAAATGATGTTTTCACTAAGTTGTAAAAGAAAACTATAAAACTTGACTGTGTAATGTATATAAACAAACATATATTAATACGGCAAGCAAAATATGGGTTGTTTTTTTTTCATATGTACAAAAGTCTATATTTTTTCAATAAAAAACTAAAAATTAAAATATTTTAATAAAAGGCCCGAGAATAATTTTAAATTGGTATGTATTTGAGCAGAAATAAAATTTGTAATAAATGGTATTGAATTTTTATTTTATTGGATTTCTTTTTTTTTAGCTTTTGCTTGCCTGGAACAGTGTGCCGCTGGGATGGTTGGTTCTGATACCACAGGAATGGTTAGTTTTTGTGAAATGTATGGGATGTAAGTTAAGCATTTTATTATATTAATTGAATTTTTTACACAAAAAAGTACCAATTAATTTATATATTATTAAAAATATTAAATAAAAGGCTTTTTAATTAAAAATTATTATATATAAAAATATATAAAATGAACAAAATTGAACTGTCAGTGTTAATAAAGTAGAACAATTGAAATTTATATAAAACCAATACATACAAAGTTTACAAAGTTTTTAAAGTATAAATGTCCGTAGTCTTTTTTTAAGAACTTTTTACCGAAGTTGTTTGTATAACTTGACGAAAAACTTTTGAAGTTGTATTAGTTGATTTTAAACTAAGTCTTTTTTTAGTTGATTTGTAACTATTTATTTTTTGGGTGTAGTCATTTTATTATGGGGAAATGTAAAACAACTACTATTAACAGTCATTAAAAAAAATAACTAACCAAAAATACCGTATTTTAGTAACAGTTGTTTTGAGTAGTTATTTTCGCAACTTCGCAAAAAATAATGAAATGTAAGTAAGTTGTAAAAATTTTTATTGTTATGTTTATTTTTTTGATTCCAGAAAATAGTAAGAAAAACCTTAAAGCTATGAATTATAAAACTGGTCAATATATAATTTCCCTTTCCATATAGTAGTATATTAAATACTTTTTAGCTCCTCGGAATCGACTTAAGCCCGTGTAATACAACAATATTATACTTTTATTGCTTTGACAGTTTTTCTTTTACTAACATTACAGTTATTTTTTTAATAGTTTATAATAACTACAATTTTTAGTTGTTTTAAGTGTAATTTTTAGTACACTTAAAACAACTTTTTTTAGGGGAAATTCACACGATATCCATCTCTGTCCATCGATATTTACTATTTCTCCCTATTGGTGATACGAATTGCCAAATTATTGCTCTCTTTGGAAAATTACATTTGGTATCATTATTAATACTGGGAAATCGTAGATATGGGTGGATAATCTTTATTCCCAAAGAGAATTGACGATTTTTCCTTTTAAAATAAAAGAAAATTTTGATTGAAAGTCAAATTGCGCTGGGAAAACGTTTGATAAAAGGAAACGGTATCTTCTTCGAAAAATTAAACTTTTAAAAATGTAAACTGTGTATTTAAATTTTGCTTAATTCAGGATGTATTTTATTTTTTTGCGACTTCAATAAATAAAGATAACCAGATTTTTGAACAAAAAAAAAATTGAAAATTCTATAAAAAAAAACTACTGATTATTTTCTCAAATTTCTTTTTTTATTTAAAAGTACAATCCTTCCGGTTAATAATGGAAAATAATTTCATTCAAATGGCTGCTTTGGCTGGCCATGCAGTAGCCTACACGATCGGTCCAATTTTTAAGCACATTATCGATTGTGTGCAGCTGTATTTCACCAATGGCTTCACGAATATTGTCCTTTAAAGCGTCAATTGTCTTTGGCTTGTTGGCGTAACACTTATCTTTGACGGAACCTGGAAAATGGTTCATATAATACTTAAAAATTTGTCGAAATCTATTGAAATCGACTAGATGCCTTTTATTTCTCAAGGTTTTATGAATTGAGAGGAATGATGGGTTAGGTTGAATATACTTAAAAGCTATGACGTGCAAAGTTTCACTTTGAAACGTCCTCACCAATAATAGAATTGATGACCATTTAAAAAACGAAAAATTAAAAAAATTACTTGAAACTTAAAAGTTTTTTTATTAATTTTATTCTGTTGCTCAAAATGTTCCGACTTTTAAACTTCCACAGTTTTTGCATAGCATTTCTGAGCCGTTTAATGGAATTGAGTTTTGCTCACACTATTTGAGAGATGTTATGTAGTTTGAGGTAATTGTAATTATTGAAATTTTATGTATTTTAACTAAAGTCAAGTTGATGTTAGCGCACCAATAACGGGAAACAAACATCACAAACTTATAAAGAATTGGTGTTCTTATTTTGAAACTGTATGTTTTTGGGTCTGACATTTACAATTATATTTGAAATTGACTGGCGTATTGCGTGAACTGTGTAATTTTGTAAACATCACCTCCTAGTCAAAAAGACATTTAAAAAATTTTACACGCAAAAATTTTATGAATTTTTTAAAACTTTAGCGAAATAAAATTTTTTTGTTTCGCATTTTTTTGTAAAAAATATTTCTTAAGAACATATATGTTCTTAAGTTAGTTTGGTATCTATAGTGAATCCTTGCGACGGACTAAATTGATAAAGTGAGTGGCTACAGCGACAATTTTTTCCAAACACATTTCGCTTTGTGACAACTAAAGCGCTGTATCAATTGCACCAAAACGTACAACAATAAAATCGTAAAGGAATCGAAAAATTCCAAAGACTTTACTTTGATTAAGAGTAAACTGAATTTGCATAACCTCAACAAACATCGTTATATAAAATTTTTAATTTTACGAATTTAAAAGTATTTATTATGATTTCCTGCAAATACTAAACTCAACTAAATATCATTAAACCCGGTGTTTTCCAAAATAAACGCGGTTTTATTTTGAAGTTCTAATGTAGGACAACAAATTATTTTAAGTGTATTTTGATATTTTTTTTTTGTGGTGTAATATATATTTTAGAATATGATAAATGCTTTGAGATCCATAAATTTATGTGGCTTTTATATTATCTGAGCAAAAACTTTCATTTTAATATTTTTAATTTGCTTGAAATTTAAAACCGCCATAATTTTTGCGCCGTTAAAATTAAATGATTAACGCTAATTTATTTAGCATGCTTAAATATCTGCTAACATACACACAAAAGGATATTCATTTACCTCAATGTCGAACATTTTTGAAAATCCCCATATACTTTTGAACTATCCAGTCATTCAGATTGCGTCTAAAAATATCGGCGTGCATTGACATGCCTGAATAACTAAAACACATTACCCCTAAAATACCGTTGCCGAAATAACTGCAAACCCGTTATCCTTAAAACGCCGATACCGAAATAACTAAAACACCGTTGCCGAAGTAACTTAAATAACGCTAAACAACTGAAATTGTTACCCCTAAAACATCGTTACTGAAATAAACAACGTTACCCTAAACATCGTTACTGAAATAAACGACATTAGCGTTACCGCAACCAATAACCGCAGCGAATCGGTTACCATCTATGATATTTTTGTTTTGCGTTGATTTTAAACACAAATTTCAGAAATTATGATGTTTTGACGATTTTTTTTCCAAAAGCTTTGAAGATTTTAAAACTAATTAATCTGGCAACTTTTCACACAAGTCAAGAAAAAAGTAAATGCGGTTGAAAAGACCTATTTTTAGATTTTTTTTAATTAATTGCATTTTATATAAAGTAGTAATATAGTAAATTTATTTACAATATGGCACACAAATGTGAAACGCTTAATTGCGGCAAAGAAGCCACCCTGCAATGCCCAACGTGCTTAAAAATGGGCATACCCGGTTCATATTTTTGCACACAAGCTTGTTTTAAGGGATTTTGGAAAGAGCACAAGCTGATTCATGCGTTGGCAGGTTAGTAAAAAAAAAAATAAATGCGAAGAGGAAAAAAATACCAAAATTGACTTAACATTTCAGAAGGAGCTGCTAAACCGAAACAGTCGAATGACGAAAATGGTTATAATCCATATCCTCATTACCGGTACAGCGGTAATTTGAGGCCATATGAAAAAACCCCAAAACGTGCAGTGCCCGAAAGTATAGAACGTCCTGATTATGCTGATCATCCACAGGGTAGGGCAGCTTCTGAAGAAGCCATGAGAGGCAATACTTCCATTAAAGTATTGGACGATGATGAAATTGAAGCTATGCGAGTAGCTGGTCGTTTGGGACGAGAATGTTTAGATGAGGGAGCCAAGGCTGTTGAAGTGGGTGTGACCACCGATGAGCTAGATCGTTTGGTACATGAGGCAGCCATTGAAAGGGATTGTTATCCTTCGCCTTTGAATTATTACAATTTTCCCAAATCATGTTGCACTTCAGTAAATGAGGTCATTTGTCATGGTATACCTGATTTGAGACCTTTGAAAGATGGTGACCTTTGTAATATTGATGTTACGGTGTATCATCACGGCTTCCATGGTGACTTAAATGAGACTTTCTTTGTGGGTAATGTTTCAGAGAAACACAAAAAATTAGTCCGAGTGACTTATGAGGCCTTATCGAAAGCCATTGAGTTGGTGAGACCAGGTGTCAAGTATCGTGAAATTGGTAATGTCATCCAAAAGCATGTAGCTCCTCATGGTTTTAGTGTCGTGAAGAGTTATTGTGGTCATGGTATTCACAGATTATTTCATACTGCCCCTAATGTGCCTCATTATGCCAGTAAGTAAAAATTGTACTCCCTATTTTTGTCTAGAAATTATTTTTTTTTATTCGTTTTTTTTTACAGAAAATTCTGCTGTTGGTGTTATGAAAGCTGGTCATTGCTTTACAATTGAACCTATGATTTCCGAAGGTGTTGCTAAAGCTGAACAGTGGCCTGATGATTGGACCGCTGTGACAGCTGATGGTTTATATTCAGCCCAGTTCGAGCAAACTTTATTGGTTACCGACAATGGTTGTGACATCTTAACTAAACGTCGGGAAAACAATGGCCAGCCTTGGTTTATGGATAAAATGTAAATGAAATTATTTTACAACTTGTATTGTTTTTTTTTATTACAAATTTATTAAAAATCGAACTTAAAAACTACACTACTCAAATGATCCAATTCAATTATTTCTCCAAAGGAGCATAATTCAACAACTTTTCGATAAGATCTACATGACCCAATAACATACGACGGCAACAATAACGTTTTAAACCCAAAGCATCCAGGGCATCACTATAAAAAACATAAATTATTAAAACTTGTGAAATTCACTGGTTTGGTGTATAAAACTTACCCTTCCGTGTATTCGGCTTGTAACAGACCCAGGTAGGACTCCCATTTGTTGCCAATAACTTTTCCACAGGTGAAACAGCGTATGGGAATAATCATGTTGTAGTTTGCCAAATAAATTAATAAAATTTTGTTGAAAAGCGTGTTACTTCCAGAAAATACAAAGCGAATCAAAAACGTATGTTGAAAGTAATGTTGCCAACTATACGACTAAATTAAAATCGCTAAATTCTCATAAAACGCAAAAAGTTTTTGATTTGTTCAAAAATCTAAGTTTTAATAAGTATACTCCATTAAAACTGTCCAGTTTTCGTTTACTTTAAAGAGGTCTTAGCTTTTTCCGTTAAAACTATAACATTTACATATGTAGCGTTAGAATTGCTGTCCAAACTTTGTTTTTAAGTCTGTTACATTTTTGTTTTTGAAGATGTAAATGTTATAAAACTGCAGTTGCAATTATAATATGTTTAAATAATTCACAGTCAACAAATTTCTGAGCATTTCAGAAGTTAAGATTCATAAAAGACTCTAAAATGTGATAATTTTCCAAGCGCTCAAGTTTCTGAGTCATAATTGAATTTTATTTATGAGCTTAATTGAACATACATATTTGAAATTTTTTGGAACACTCACATATGACTCAGAAACTTTTTATAACTGGCTAAACAACTCTGAAGATATTAGTAATGATCATATTTAGGAGTTTTTTATGAGTCATAAAAGAACGCTCAAAAATAGGCTTCATTGCCAAAGAAAATCATAATCATATAGCTACGATTGCATAAGGCTAGAAGCACCTTTTATTGGTATTTCGGACTCCAATTGTGCAGTGAGATTTTTAAAATCGTGTAATGGGAAATTTAAAAATGTATTTTTTAAATTTTTTCATTAGGGCTTACATGTTTGTCAGATTATGTGTGCAAAATAATAAACCGATCGGCTAATTATTTCGCTTACAAATCGAATCTTAACAAAAAGTGAGTGATTCGGATTTTTGGTATTTTAAGTATCCTAAAAAAAAAAAATTATATGAAAATAAATTTTAAGTTTTAAATAAACAAGTTATAAGGGAAAATGTATATTAAGATTATTCCTCCTCCTTCTTTTTCATGTTTTATAATTTTACATAAAACTTGAAAGTAATACGGTTTTCATTATCAACATTTTTAATTTTTGCTTCAAAAGGCGTCAACATTAATGAAAGAATTGAAATGTTCATTGGTATTTTAATCTTAAACATTTAGCCCCGCTTTCATAAGAATATTAAACAGCATTTCGAATACATTTTAGTTAAAACACAAATTTTAGCCTTAAAACTGTATTCATAAACCAATATTAACTTTTACACAAGGTTTAAAATATATATTTTAAGCTGATATTCGTTTATGAATACAGTTTGAAGGCTTAAAATGTGTTTTAACTAAAGTGTATTTAAAATCTGAATTACGACTTTTTATGAATACACCTGCTCCGAATGGCAAGGATCTTCCGGCCAGGTATTAATGTACACAAAGTCCAGCTGCAAAATAGCTTAATTTGACACAACACTGAAGTAAAAAACACGAAGGCTTGAAAATTAAAAATAAAAAATAATTAATAAAATAAGTGACTAAAAATAAGCTAGGAAGAAAAATCTAGCTAAAACGAAAAATAAATAGCTAAATCTTCCGGCTAGATGCAATATAGCAATGTTTGTTATAGCTTGATGAAAAAAATCGCTAGATTTGGCCGGAAAATAGCTAAAATGGCAACCTTGGTTAAATGTCAAAAATACAAAAACAGCAATTCAGTGTTGTATAGAAAATAATAAGCTGCTGTACCGTGTAAAATCGGCCTTTTTAGAAAAGTTGTTCAAATGGATGCCAGACTACTTAATTACCGGAAGCCGTTACGCGGCATTCAGACTTTATTGTAAAGCACTGCAATTTTTGTTTGTTTTTCGAGGAAAGCAGTGAAGAATCATTGAATGGCGTCGGCAAGACCTCAGACTTGGGCGACGTCAATTACATTTCAAAATCATTAACTTGTGAAATTTTTATATATCATTAAGAATTTCAGACCCACAGTCACACTTGTGGGCTTAAACGATTCCTTGATAAATCTCCCATTTGACGGCCTGGCCAGACCACTAAACCGGAGAACTTGAAGTTTGGTTCGGAGAACTTGAATTTGGTTCGTCTGTATTGACGGAATTTTTGGAAATTCCCACGGGGAAGTGCAAAAAGGGGAAAACCTCCCCCTTGGCGGCCTTACCAAACCGCTGAAGCTAGGAACTTAAAATTTGGTATGTGCGTTCCTTATAAGGCGTAAACATATCCATAGAGCGAACATCTGTATTGACGGGATTTTTGAAATTCTAACGAGGAGGGGGAAAAAAGATAAGTTATATTTTGGAACTTTTGAAAAAAAACGGATTAAAATGCGGGTTAGTTGGGGAAATTTATACTCCTAAAAGCCGCTAAAGTAATGATTTTAAAATTTGGTTTGTCAATGCAGACATCATAACCCTTAAAAGTAGGAACTTATAATATGGTGCAGGCATCCGGTAAAACTGGGTATTAAAAAATTTTTACAGGGAGCGACAGGAAGAGGAAGTCTTTCCCTTAACGTCCTTCACAAACACTTTACGCAAAAAGTCAAAAATTTAAAATATTTGTATTTAAGGTAAGGGTTAATTAATTGAATATATATTTTGGAAACGAAAATCATTTTCATTGCACAATTAAAGGTAGAAAAAAACATAATTTTTATTTTTAATAAAAATTATATCAAACTCATATTTTGGATTTTTATAAAATCTTTGTATAAATGGGGTTTAAAAGAAATAAATTCCACCTTTATTGGCCTATGGAATGCCATTAAGGTAGAAGTCTAAAACTGTAAATCACTTTAAAAGGGTAAACTAATTTAATTTTAATTTAATTTAATTTATTTATTCATTTCAATAACCTAGCCTGAAGGCCATAATCGGTTACAAATTTCTACTAAATTGTACAAATAAACAATAAAATTTGATATACATAAATAAAATAATAAGAAAGAGATAATAATTAAAATACAATATTATTAAAAATAAACAAGAAATATAAAAAAAGGAGTGATAATAGTTTATTTATTTATTAAGTCCCCAATGTTACGAAAAAAAAAACATGAACAAGCCTTAGTTAAAAACAAAAACCCACAAACCTAAAAAAATCAAGTGGCTCGTGAAAATAATAGAAACATTTTCTTCCTATACGTATTAATAGAAAAATCGAACGATTTTAAAGTAAGTGGTAATTTGTTATACTCACGGGCAACTCTAACAAAAAAAGATCGCCCCAAAAGTGGTGTAAGTTTCGGAATAACCAATTGTCTATTCCTAGTAGATCTACCAAATTTAAAAAAATTATACAAAAATTTCGGGGTTTGCAATTTATATATTTTAAAAAAATGTAAAATACACCTAATTTGAACAAAATTATCGAACGAACATCCCAAAAATTTTAAAACATAAGACGAAATGTGATGACGCAATCTAAGAGAGTATAAATATCTCATGACACGATTACACGATTAAAAGCCAATCTTAGCTTCTTCATCACATAACCTAAAGCTCCAGAGTACACTTCTAAGCAATATAAAAATATTGGCATAATCAACCCATGAACAATCTTAAGCTTGACATTAAATGGTAGTATAACATCCAAGCTATACAACTTTCTCAAAGTAAAATTAACTTTAGAAACAACCGCATTGACATGATCCTGAAAACTTAACTTGGAATCTATAGTCACACCAAGACATTTAAATTTTTCTACAAATTCAACTGCATTACCATCTAAATTAATAGTAAAGTTATAAATATCACTATCACCAAATAACATAGCCTTAGATTTACTATAATTAACATAAAGATAATTCGAAGACATCCAATTGCCAAGTAAATTAGCAGTATAATCAATCATATTCTGCATTACATCAGGGAATTGCCTATCTCCCTTAAATAGAATCTGAACGTCATCTGCAAACGCAAACGGAAAGCACATATTGTTAGACAAAATATCAAAAAGATCATTAATAAACATAATAAAAAGCAGAGGCCCAAGAACAGATCCTTGGGGAACACCACTAAAAACAGGAAGCATTCCAGAACAAGTGCCATTACTGAACACATATTGCATTCTATCTGATAGATAAGAAGAAATTAATTTGCATGCAGATCCAGAAAAATTAAAGAGCCTATTCAGCTTTTGAACCAAAAGAGAATGATTAACCTTATCAAAAGCTTTTGCCAAGTCCAACGACAATAAAACACAAACCCCATTATCCGCAACCTTCTGCCTAATGTTGTCTGTCAAACCAATAAGCAATGATGTAGTACTACGATTACATCTAAAGCCAGATTGACAATCATGCAACAAAAGTTGATTATTAACGTGTTCCATCAATTGATCCTTCATGAGGTATTCAACCATTTTTGACAAAATGGGTAAAATAGAGATTGGTCGTAAATTATCAGTACCACCACTCCCACTATTTTTCCCTATAGGAACAATCTTAGCAATTTTCCACAACAACGGAAAAACCGATGTTGTCAAAATAGTATTAACAAGATGTAAAATGTAATCACATATAAACGGAATCAACAACTTGATGAACTTAAGCGCAAAGCCATCGTAACCAACAGCTTTTGACTTAATCATGTTAAAAGCTAAAATCATTTCAAACCTATCCACTGATCTAAAAGAAAAACCACAATTATCTAGAAAAGGAGTATCCTCAACAATATTACTATTCACAGTTTGATTCATAGAAAATAAATTGTTCAAGTTATCAGGATGAACTGCTTCAAAATTGTCCTTATCGTTAACTGCTCCTTTCCTATTCAAAATTGACCATATCTCCTTATTAGTCTTATTTTGAAAAATTAGTTCATGAGCTTCCCTTTTCTTTTTACGAATCACGTTCTTTGCACGATTTCTGCACCGGCAAAAAACTCTCCAATTGTCATCGCTTCTATCATTTAAATAAGTGCTATATGCAAGATCCCTAAGTGATTGATAGTATTGTATCTCAGGGGCTTTGAACCAGCTGTCGCAACAATCACGAATTAAACGCCTCTTAAAAGGGACAATACTATGTAAAAATTGCATATTATTGTTCAAAATTAGCAACTGTTCATCTACATTATTAGTCAAAAACATATCACTAAAATTACACTCCATTACCGCAGCTTCCAAAGAGGAACTATTAACCGCATCATAATCAAAGAACTCATAAAATTGTCTAATAACCGGTTGCAAAATTTCAACTGATATAAAGATAAATGAGTGACGAGTAATGCTAGGACATTGAAATTGGTTAGAGCACTTAATTAACTCAGGACACGAAACCAAAAAATAGTCTAGCAGGGAAGTCGAACCACGAGCAATATGCGTGGGCATAGAGTTGTGAACAAGAGATAGATTGAGTCTACTACAGATGTCTCTCACATTTGAACACTTCGATTGATTAAAAAGACTGTTATTAAAATCTCCCATAATTACAACGTTCGCATACTGAACAACCAAATCTGATATTTCACTTTCAAAACTTTTAAAATCCCCACGAGGCAAGTATGCAACTCCAACCAAAATTTTAACGTTATTAAAAACTAATTCTACAAACAAGCATTCAGCAACTGTATAGTTTAGCCCAATATGCACTACCTTTTGTTCTATATTTTCAGAAATAAATAGAGCAACACCACCTGCATTGCCACACGGCCGATCATTCCTGTGACATACATACCCAGGTATATTAACGACGTTGGTAGAGATTGAATGTTTCATCCATGTCTCACTAAAACCAACAACCTGCAAGAAACCACCATCCAACAAGTTCTTAATTTCACTAAATTTAGAAGAATTAGGTTTTAAATTAAAGCTTGTACAGTTTAAGTGACCAAAATTAAGGTTTTGTTTTAAATTAAATAGTTGGGATTGTAAAAAACTATTATCACTAATAACATTTCCAAGATTTTGTCTTAAATTCATTTCATAAATAAACAAATGGCAGAATATAACAATTTCCGTAAACATGTTATAAGAAAATAATAAAAAGAATAAACAAAATAAATAAGTAACAAAAAGGGTTACACAAGTATTAAAGAAAGTATTAATAAATATTTAGCATTTTCCTCATATAAAATAAGTAAAATATATGCAAGAATAAATAACAAGATATGTTATCAACCATTTAGCATAAAAAAGTTAGAACAATGTTATTTATCCTCCTCACCTACCCAGTGCTACCTTGAACACCAAAAAAATTAAATAACAAAAATTTAAGGAAATAATTTGAAATTCTCACAACCTTCTCTATTCACATGACCACCATGTTCAAGCATTAAATAAAAAATATGACTTAATTACATCAAAAATCAAAGCTAATACAAATTTGAAATATACTACTACTGTACAAAATCCTTGAGAATAATTAAATTGTTACAACAATTAATTTAATATAATATAATTTAAAATTATATAATATAAAGTACTCAGGCACTCAAACCACATCCAGGACCAGCACTTTGTGGAGAGGCAAAGGATATATCACTTAAATCAGCCAGACCATCACGCAAACTAACACATTGCTCACACGTAAATATATTGACCGTACTATCCATCATTGTAATTTTTGCTTTCGGGACATCATAATTCAAAAATTTGTATCTTACAATCTTCCCATAATTTTTAAGCGTACGGCAAACAGCAATTAACCTTTTAGCAGCATCAGTTAAGTTATCGTGCAGCATAATTTTGCTCTGATTATTGTTATCAACGTTTCGAACTACATCTTTTAACAGTATATTACGACTTTTGTTATAATTGATCATTAACGAGTCTCTGATCTGTACAGAATTAAATTTAACGAGTACAGCCTTCCCTCTCGCAAAATAAGTACAATGCTGAATATCCGAACTTGTTATACAAACTTTGCACATAGATGCAATTTTTAAAATAGGCTCCCGCAAGTCCAATATTTTATTCGGCAATCCTCTGATGATAATGTCCGCTCTATTCAAGCGCCTTTGAAGAATGCTATTTTGAATTTCCAAGCTAGCTATTCTTCCACTAGCAACATTATCCACTACATTGACGACATCAAAAAAATGCTTTAAATCTGTTTATTGAAACAAATTCCTTAAAAACATAATTCATTTTCCATCCTAATATATTCCAATATATAAAACTACCTGTAACGAAATATCGGGCTTTTAAGCTCGTATTAACATAAATGTCTTTGATTTAAGTGTTTTTCATGGCAAAACAATACCTTGTAGACTTATTAGAAAAATGTTCTCATTTTCAAAAACACAATGACAAAAAGTAAACAGAAAACCTTATTTCTCTCTAATAATGCCTTTACCTTGCATTATTATACTATGGGTGGATATTAAAATTTTTGTAGTCTGGCAACTATGTGTGTTCAACAAAAATGGCACAAATGTCTGAACTAAAAATTAATCGTTTTTTTTAAACCGTGAGTGTTTTTTTTTTTAAATATATAAAAATAAGTGAATAAATTCAAATGAAACAAATAATTTTTATAAATTAATAAATAAATAACATTTTCTTTTATTTTTCTTATAAATTAAATTCGAAATTATCATATAAATTTGGTTTTAACTCGCTTATTGTTATTGTACTTCTTTTGAAGAGTTTTGTTCTTGTTGTTGCTGTTTTTCATTGGATACTTCTACCGAGGAAGAAACTTCATATAATTCATCTTGAAGTTGTTCATCTTCAACACCCTCCGAGTTATCGACATCTTCAAAAGAACCTTTGCTAGTGTCATCGGAACGTTTTTGCAAACGGGTCTGTAATTGAAAACATAAATATTTTATATTTTTTTTGTCCCTTAAAAGTATTTGTTTCTGCTTACCTCCTCTTCATCGGGTACAAAAATTCGCAGAGGCGTATCTGCTCCAAGTTGTTGTTGCACCAAACGTTGATGTTCTTCAAAAGCTGCTGCAGCTGGATCTGCATTATGATGTTGTTGTTGTTGCTGCTGCTGCTGATGGGGCCTAGCTTGTACAAGTCGTTGCTGCTGAGGTTGTTGTTCATCATATTGTTGTTGCTGTTGTTCAAATCTTTGTTGTTGATTATGAAATTGTTGTAACTGTTGCAATTCCAATTGCTGCTGATGCTGATCCAACTGATGTTGTTGCTGCTCTTGTTGTAGTTGTTGCTGATGTTGTTGTTCCAATTGCTGATGCTGTTGGTGATCTTGCAGTTGTTGTTGATGATGATGTTGTTGTTGTTGTAAAACGTCATATTGTTGATGTCTCTGAGCTTCAGCTTGTTCTTCCTCGGCATAGGCTTGCAGTAGTTGGGAAGAGTCTGGATGTGCATTTCCATAATAATTCGATACGACAAACCCAGATTCTGTAGTTCCCAACGTTGGTCCAGCTATATTTTGTAAATGGAATGGAGCTGTCTCAAATACTTGTTCTTGATCCAACGAGGGGGCAGCAATTAATGGTGCAAAATGTGGTGCAATATCAAGTATGGGATGTATATTATTATGAGGATCTTTAGCAGCCTGTAAAATTTGTCCATTGCTAGCTACTTGTTGTGTCAAATCGGCATTAACATAGCCAGCTTCCACTATTGGAACCGCCGCTATGGCTGGTTTAAACAATTGTTGTTTATGCTGGGTATACAAATTGTTTGACTGCTGTACCAAGTATGTTGGATTATAGATTGGTATTGGTTGTGCCTGTACAAATGATTGGGTATATTGTATTGGATAGATTTCAGGAACAATTTGCTGTTGTGCTTGGGCACCCACTATTTGCACTAGAGGTTGAGCAACTGGTAAATGATTACTTTGTACATCAACTGGTAATGGTTTTCCATTACTGGGTTGATTAAACGGTTCTTTGGCAGGGCGTACAGGGGCCGCTGGCAATGATGGATCTGGATCAGGAGCAATCAGTTTTTGAGAACCCGATGATGGATCTATAAATGTCTGATCATTGGTGTTGTCCTCTACTACTTGATAGTTATTTTTCTTTTGATGATATACTTGTGGCTTAGGGGAAGAGGGTGGCAGATAGGTTTCTTCTGGATGTAAATGGTTATCTTGTAAAGCCAAATTGGGTGCAGGAATTGTATGAATAGGAGCAAAGTGTTCAGATATAAAACTAATATGTGGCTCCAACTGAAAGCAAAAAAATTTTATTTGAAATGCTAAAATTATGGCATTTCTGGAAAAAAAACTTACCGGCAGTTGTTGTATTTCTGTACTAGTATACTGGGAATTTGGTGTTTCATATTTGAAGGGTACATCATAGCTGGTAGCAGGTTTATGTACCGGAATAAGCTTGGTTTTTGTATTAGCTAATTTAAGTTTTAATGGTTTTCGTAGGAATGCTGGACTTTTTAAATATACTGGTTGTGATGATAGTTTAATAGGTCTCTGGTTACCTCTTAAATGTGCGGATGCCGCATTTATATGATGATGTACATGACTATGACCAAGATGTTGAGGATGCGTATGTGCATGGCCATTAGCGTGGGCATAAGCATGAGACTGATGAGCATGTGTATGTGACAAATTCGGTCGACCTTTTAAAATCAAACGCTCTGGTTGATCACTGCGAATTTGTACTACCAATGTTTTTTGATTATTTTTTGGAGATCGGGTAAAAGACAATTGTTTGCCATTCTTTAAAGGATTATGGTAAGAATAGGCTGAATGTTTTCCTATAGCCGGTTCTCCTAATGTCAGTTCCAGTAAGACAAAGTTTAGCAGGGTTAAATAAAAGAACTAGAAAATAAAAATATATAATTATAAATTCAAAATGAAAAAATAGCAATCAAAATTTAAACTCAATAAATAAATTAGTAATAAATACAACAAATATTGTACTAATGGAAGGCAAGTAAGTAAATTAAACTTTTTCCAATTATTTGTATACATAAACATTTGTCTGGGTTTAAACAAATTTATATCGTTTTAAAGTGCCGAATGGAAAAGCTTAAATTTGCAATAAAAAATTGGGACACATTTAAATTGTATTCATACACAGAAAAAATATTTCCCTACCGTTTTCCATTAAATCGATTTGTTGAAAACTTTAAAATTTAAAACTTTTTTTGCTCGAATTCGGAACTTGCTCGACATTTTTTTATACAATCGCTCAAAATATATTGTTTTTGATTTTTGTAATATTTATATATGTGGTTGTTTTTTTATTAATGTTTATGTAAAGGGTGTTTTTATGGAGGTATATAACTTTGAAATGAAATAAAACAAAGATGAATTTTTTAAATTGACATGAAATTTACTTTATTCGAAAGATAATCTTTTAGCATTATAATTTAAATATGACTTCTAGCAAATGACCGCCACGGCTGGCTCGGACGTAGTCTAATCTCGAGGTCCAATTATTGATGACTTTTTCCAACATTTGTGGCCGTATATTGACACTAACGTTTCGAATGTTTTCCTCCAAATGGTCAATCGTTTCAGGTTTATCGGCCTAGACTAGCGACTTCACATATCCCCACATAAAATAGTCCACCGACGTTAAATCGCACGATCTTGGAGGCCAATTCACGGGTCCGAAACGTGAAACTATGCGGTTACCAAACGTTTCCTTCAATAAATCAATTGTGGCACGAGCTGTGTGACATGTTGCGCCGTCTTGTTGAAACTACAGCTCCAGCACATCAAAATTGTTCAATTGATGAACGAAAAAGCCACTAATCATGGCTCTATAGCGGTCATCCTTGACTGTAACGTTCTGGCCAGCATCTTTTTTAAAGAAGTACGGACCAATGATTCCACCAGCCCATAAAGCACACCAAACAGTCAGTTTTTCTTAATGTAACGGTGTCTCAACATACACTTAAGGATTATCATTACTTCAAATTCGGCAGTTGTGTTTATTGACGTACCCATTTAACCAAAAGTAAGCTTCATCGCTAAACAAAATTCGCTTGTGGAAATCGGGAAATTCGACCTCCAGATTAGACTACGTCCGACCCAGCAGTGGCGGTCATATGCCAGAAATCATATTTAAATAATAATGCCAGAAGATTATCTTTCAAATAAAGTAAATTTCATGTCAGTTTAAAAAATTCATCTTTGTTTTATTCCATTTCAAACTTCTATACCACTATAAAAAACACCCTTTATTAGAAATAAATATTTTAAATTCAATGAAAATTATTCAAGTTCGAGGCCATACTCTATATTTCTTTATTAGGATATTATCCTAACAAATAATCTATAGAGTTTTTGTTTTTGTGGGCGTTGTGGTGTAATGGTTAGAGAGTTGGACTATTACACAGATGGTCCCGGGTTCGATTCCCGGTGACGACAACATCAATTTAGAAAAATAATATGTATGAGTTTTCTATCACTTATATGTATCGCTGCGCCCACCTTCGGTGTTCCCATAGCACTTAACCCCACCGAAGTAAAATAACGAATCAGGGCTTTGAAACAAAAAGCTTCAATAAAATTCGCCAACTCTACATCAGGTGGCGAGCAGCAACTGTTCTAAGACTTATCTACTCGCGCAATTACAGTGTTGCCATGTTTAAAGCCCTTCATCTTTCACCACCTTTCATCTCTCCACTATCCCCTTTCCAAAGAAAGCAACGCATTAATTAATAGGAAGAATTTCCCGACTGTTGCTTCTCTTTATTAGGATATTGTCCTAACAAATCATCTATAGAGTTTTTGTTTTCAAATTCATTTATTGACCACTTTCAAGAATGTGTTGATATGTCTATTTCGGGAATTTTCTAGGTTCCCATCATCAGAACACCTTTTGAAAGAAGTGACATCCCAAGCAAAAAATCAAACATTCATGATGCTTGTTAGGAAAAGACCTAACCACGTGCTTGATTACTAAGAAGACAAGAATGGAGCAAAATTGATGATTAATAGGTTTTTTTGTTAAAGTTCTGCCTATTATGGAGGCTCTAGCTTTTCTAAAACTTCGGGTTCTGATGAGATCTTTGGCCAGATCGAAATACTAGTATCAACCTAGCTAATATGTTTGATTTGCTTTATTTTTGTAAATATACGGAGGTTGAAAGCTGGTTATAAATTGAAAATAACATAAAAATAATCTCGATGTATATAAAAACAAAAAACTACTATAACTGTAATTCATATAAACTAGTTTTCTCACTAAACGAGAACTAATATATGAGCTCGAAGTTAAAGACTATCACCATTGATAAATAAAATAAAATAAATTGAAAACTTGTTTGTTATGTGCAAGATCTACCTTTGGTAGATATGCAATACACGCTTTTTTTCATTTTCATTGAAGATCGAAAATCATAATTTTTAGTTTTAATAAAAATTATATTAAACTTATTTAATAAAATTCATTTAAATTATATTTTGTTAATTCTCATTCGGTTTATTACTTCATAAAGTTAAATAATTTAATTTCAGTTGTTTAAATGTGAATATTAATTTATTCTAAAACATCATGAAATTGATAATGTAATTTTTCAAGATAAATTTCGGTTAATAAAAATGTAACCATTAAAAAAAAAAAATGGTAAAAATAAATTAAAAATTATTTAAAAAAAAAATCCTATGGTTTAAGCAAGAAGACTTGTTTTTCCAAAAATAAATCCAAAAGAAAATTTTTGGCATACTCCCTACGTTTCAATAGAAAGAAAAAAACTAATTTCCGTGTGAACTTGCTGACATAAGTATAAATAAACCTGCTAACTAAATGAGAATTACATGCCGGTTTAAATTCAATGTTATAAAATTCAAGATACAAAAAAAAAAAAAAAACATTTGGTATGTCAGCAACACTTTATCCAACTGTTTTTTACTTTATGAAAAGTTATACAATATTGATCACTTTTTAATCAACTGACGAGTCCCAGGAGGGGGACGAAACTGCGGCAGTCTGGTGTATCCCTTGTGACCGCAAAATAATTCAATTCAATAAAATTGTTTTCTTCTTCTTCTTCCTGTAAAGAGACTAACTAAAGTAATATTCTACAGTAATTAATTAAATTAATTACGATTGTCATTATCTGACGGTTGCAAAACACTTTCTAACATAACATTTGAAGAAACTTGCTTAACGGCGACTCAATCTCTAACCTACACTTGGTAGGATTAAGAAGAAGAGCATTCTAGTTGAGAAATTAATTGTGCATTGGTATTAGTTAATTCTGTCTCTTCTGATCGAAACAATACTTGTGTGTACATAGTGTGACAAAACTCAAACAGTCATCGCTGTGTCGACCGTGGCTCAACTCGTTAAGAGGTGAGATTACGATGAATAGCTTGATGCTAAGGCAGTGAGTTCGAATACCAGTACGACACCAAAAAAGTAAAAAAGTTTTTCATATAGAGCAAATCAACAATATAAAATACTTTGCTCAATTGACACATAAATTAACCACTGACGAGTCCCAGGAGGGAGACAAAACTGCGGCAGTCTGGTGTATCCCTTGTGTCCGTAAAAATTTTCAATAAAAATGTTTTCTTCTTTAATTCAATTAAAGAGCTATCAATTTCTAATTGATTTAGCAATTTTCGTTGTTGGCGAAATTTCAGCAATTAAAGTTATTTTTTGTGTGTACCAATTACATTTGTAGTTGTTTTAAATGTTTCTACCTACATAATTCCCTGAGTGCATTAGCACAATTTTATTGCAACAAGAGTATCATAGGATTAAATAGTATTAACGATTAACGTCCAAGCCAGTCTTAGTTTTTTTTTTTTTTTTGTCTTAAATTGTCTCTTCATTTGACAACTTTCAATAATAACCACTTTTAAATTTAATTAACATTTTGTTAATTGTTTAAGTTAAAACCCCACACTCACACACAATTTTTTTCTACTTTCTATAAACGAATTCCTTTGTCTAAAGTTATTTTGTTTCAATGACAATAATTTAATTAATAATTTAACAACTTAATTCTTCTTTTTCTTCAAATATCTAATTATTATCCACTTTCTAAAACCATAAAATTTTTGTTTTTTGTTAAAAAACAATCCAGTGCAATTAAATCAATAATGAATTTCTTGATTACGAATAACTCACTCATAAATTCATACACTCATAAATCATGCTAAAACGACCGTGTTACAAGCTGGCTAACATAAAATCACGTAGTATTGTTGTCGTTCCATGGTTAGGACTTCAAGTTACTGTCTTTGGTAATGTCTATTGTATATTGTCAAGTGTCTTTTAGTATTTTACAAGAAATTTATGTATTAGTTGTTTATTACTTTTAAACACTTTTACTTTATAACAATTTGGTCATGGTGGTCAAAATAAATATAAAAAGTTTTGACTTCCTTAGGAAATGTACATTTAAGGTCAATAAAGACGTGACTTTGGGTATGTAAATATATTTGCAATAGTAAGTAAGCCCTTCAAAATGATCATCGATATGAAGTGGGTGAAATTAAAAATTACACATTTTAATATGGATTTTTGCATTTAAATGTTTAAAATATTTTTAGCTTAATACACATATGTATAATTAGCAATTCAGTAACATTTAATATTGTAATTCTAAGTTAAAATTTAAAACTGACTCAGTCTAGTCTTCAAATAATGTTTACCGCTAGGTACAAATACACTGCGTTGCAAAACTATAATTACACATTAATTTCACTACATTTCGTAAGTTAAAAAAAAAGTAGAAGAGTTAAACCGGTATAAAAACTCATTTCAAGTACGAAAACCACCGATTCAATAACTTTAATTGTTGAAATTCCGCCAACAACGAAAATTGCGAATTCAATTAAAAATTGATAGATCTTTAATGAATTAATTTTCAATTAAATAATAACTCATTTGATTAAAAAGGATTGATCCCTCGTATACCTTTCCAAAAACCCAAAAAAAAATTGTTGTTGCCATACCAAATGGTTTTTTATAGAAGCGTTGTTGCCATACCAAATGTTTTTAAACAGCTTGAATTTTATAATATAGAATTTAAAGCTGCATGAAATTCTCATTTAGTTAGCAGATTTATTTATACTTATGCTCTAAACACATAGACGACTGCAGCTACACGACTACAGCCTGTCAAAAATAAAATACACACGTTTATATGAAAACGATTATTTTGGCACCAACACAACTACACGGCTACCCGACTACTTTTGCCGCTGTAGTCAACTTAGGTTAATTTCTATTTTTGTTGGCTGCAAAACAAAAATAGTGTTGACAATAAAACAAAATATGTAACAAATTAGTGCTTAAAAATATTTTATTTTGTTAAACACAAAAAACGTCGCAACATCAAATGGTATAATTGCATTAATATTCAACGGGGTTATATAAATTTATTTTCACGTTATAATAATGTATTATAAATAAGTAATTGTATTTTTAAGTGAACTTTATATACGTGTCTACAACCAAGCATGTTGTTCTATTTTAATAAAGAAAAAAAAGATGTAATTGGCACTACTGAAACAAAAATGCATTTGTATCAGGGATGTTAAATGGAGTTTTCAATTTTGTACCAACATCCAAAAAAAATTGTACTTTTTGGACGTTGACGGTACCATTTTTTTTAAATTTATTAAAACAACAAAAAAAAAAAATACATAAAAATTCTCTTGTACAGAAAAAAAAAAACAAAACCTTTCAAAAACATACATTATATGTATGAATAAAATAAGGCATAAAAAAGTCTTATGAATATATGAGACCAAATCATGGAATTATTTGTTTAGTTAATAAACTATTTGGAATTTCTACATCATAGCAGCATAAATTTGTCGCTCTTAACCAATCCTTAGTCTGTATGAGACTTGATAATGTTGGCTAATGTAGTCTGTTTCTTTCCTTAGTTTTTATTATATTTTGAAAAGAAAAAAACTCTTTCCACATTTGCAGACCAGTGTGGAATGGATAAAATTCCAGCAACGACTAGAAATGTCTGGAAACATATTGACATTCAGTTCATTTTGAAAATTAGCTACTACCGACCAAAAACTACAAACGTTTTAATTTTTTAACGACTTCAGTTAAAAAAATTTTAGTTTTTACTCTGGCTCAAGTAATATTTTTACTAAGAAGACAAGAATGGAGCAAAATTAATGATTAATCGGTTTTTTGTTAAAGTTCTGCCTATTATGGAGGCTATAACTTTTCTAAAACATTGGGTTCTGATGAGATCTTTAACCAGATCGAAATACTAGTATTAACCTAGCTAATATGTTTGATTTGCTTTATTTTTGTAAATATACGGAGGTTGAGAGCTCGTTCTAAATTAAACATATATAAGATTGTTTGGAATTTTCTTTCATTTCTTTAACAATAATTTAATTTTCGTTTGAGTTTGAATTTTAACGTCTTTTTCAGACAATTGTAGTTAATACTATAATTAATATGCAATTTTATTTAATTTAATTGTGAAAGGCGTGGTAGAGAAGAATGAGTGTATTTTCTAAAAATCATAACTGCATTGCAAATATTCAATTTTTTCTGAATCAGACTGCGCAGTTTCTGGTATTGAACGTTCGTCAGTGACCCTGTTTTTTTGAATTTTTGAATAATGTAATATTTGTTATGTTTTTATTTGTTCGATTGCGTCTATATGAAATTTTTCTGTGCAATCACTGACCGTGGTATAGATAAACTGATTTCTAATGCCACATGCACTCGCACTACACGTTAGACAGAGCGCTTTAGCCCTCTGAGCTATAGTTAGGTCGAGTTTTGTTGTGATTAAAACTAGTTTTATTCAATACACGGTGTTTTTGTTCTTGCATACATAATCTCAGAAGTACAACTCCAACAACACAACAGTTCTATTTTTAGAAACTTACCTCACTCTAATGTCCACTGTTTTCCCATATGTTGTAAGTGATGCCACATCTATATATCAATTTTCACTTCTTCAGAATTTTAATAAATTCAAAATAAAAGTGAAGTTGGCTGCAACAAGTGTCAATATATGTAAGAGCTGCCAGATACATTTTGTAAAAAATCGTAAATTTTTAATCGATATTAAAAAAAAAAATTGCCAACTTTATTCTTCAAAATCCTTAAAATGATGATAAATCGTAAAATCTGGCGGATATAGTCGCATATATTTTAAGAGCTCATTACATAAAACGAATAAATGCAATGAAAAAGGACACAATAACAATTTGTTTGCTATACTAAAAATTCAAAAAGGGGAACAATTTTTAAATTGTACCAAATGAGTCGCGGTAGTACCACGGTACTTTAGAAGGTCAAAATGTACCAAAAAAAAGTACAATTGTACCAACTTTAACATCCCTGCTTTGTATAAAAAACAGCTGTTGATATTTTTAAATTGAATCGTGATCAGCTGTTTACTATGCTGCTGTCGTTTCCAAAATAATAAGTAGCTGACCACACGGCGACGATTGCAGTCAACGGCATTTGCAGTCGTGTAGCTCTGCAGTCTGCTGTGGTCTATGTGTTTATAGCATTATGTGGAAGAAATTCACACCAAAATTAGTTTTGTTCTTTCTATTGAAGCGCAATGGTTATGGCAATTTTTTTTTTTGGATTTTTTCTTTGCAGAAATTAGCCGTTGCACATTGGGTTGAAATGGGTCCAAAGTGGCGCTTAATTGAAATTTTAGAATTAAGTTTTTGCCATAATGATTGGTATCGAATAAAACTAGATAAAATTCTACATCACTATTTAAGTTGTTTACTTCATCCGTAGTGAGCTGTCAAAGTTATTGCTGTTTTCTTAAAAAGTGAAAAAATTTAAATTTGATAAAAAGCAGTGCTTATTTTTTTAAATTAATAAAGTTAAACTTTTATGATGGAACCTTCAACTTCAGGTATTTGAGTGTACAAAAAATGATTTTGTGTTTATAAAAATATGTGTGGAAATATTTGTAATATTTTTTAAAAAAAGCTCTAAAATCGGGGTATTTTCCATATATGATGGACCAGAAGTAACAAAGTAGTAAAGTGCCGGCTTTGAAGTTGTGTTTTTTGAAAAGTATGGGATTTCTACTTGATATTATTGGATTTCTACTTGATTTTAAGATATTAATAATTTTATGTAAAAAGTCTTGTTTTCAAAATTCCTTTATTTACCATACCCATAGTGTTTTTGTTGTTACTATTGTCTTACTCTCAATGTTAGCTATTTTTGTTGTTGTTGATATTATTGTCAATATATTTTGATATTTAATAGAGATGGCTGCGTGAGTGGCGTTTGATCACCTATGTTCACGAGGGTGACCAATTTACCAGAAAAGAATAAAAATTAACACTCAATTCCAGCGAAAAAACAGGACTTTCTAATAATTTACCAAATTCACGTGATGGTTTTACATCTTCTACTAATTTGCCAGTGCCGAGATAGTCACGCCTATATAATAACCATTAAAAAAGATTTAAATCTATCAAAAGTAAATCTTTTTTAATGGCACCTTCAACATCAGGTATTATAGTATATAGTAAAGTTTTTTTTTTGTTCATAAAAATTATGTGTAAATATTTTTAATAATTTTTTTAAAAAAGGTCTAAATTGGGATAATTTCCGCATTTAATGGGCCACAAGTATTAAGTTAGTAAGAGTTGGAATTAATGTTATGGATTTTAGAAAAAAAAAGTTCAGACAATGCCCGGCCCTATTTTTTTTGTGTAAAAACTCTGGTTGTCATTTATTGAACAAGACTAGTAAATGTGTTTTAGTGTTTTAATATTGTCATTCTCTTTATTTTTGGTATTTTATTTTGTATTATTCGTTGATGCATTTTGTTTTTTTAGAGATAAGTGCGTGAGTGATTTCGGTCACTTAAGCTCACGCACACAAAATTGTATCACGCACAATTTACAGGAAGTAAACATATTTTTATACTTTTAGCTAAATGCAAGTGATTAAGTTTTAATTTAATCACGATTTTAAAAATTATAGAGAGAAAGTCGGAAAGCCGGGAAAAGTCCAATGAAGATAATTTCAATGGGTTTCTGCTAAGTTCTGACCCATTTATATCTAGCATGAGCAAGAAATATGAGCAGAAAAAAAAATCTAATTTATCAACTTCGGATTTAGAGTTAGTTTTGCCAGATATTTTTAATGAAAATTATGATAAAGTTGATGGTAATGAAGATGGTGATAAAGATGCTGATGATAATAACGATGAAGATAGTGATGATGATAATGATGAAGAAGATTATAACAATGATGATGAAGAAGATTATAATAACGATGATGAAGATAATGATGATAATGAAGATCATGATAATTGGGATATTTGTGATGAATTTGAAAATGCAGAATAATACAAATATTTTAAAATATTTTTTTTAAAAAGGTAAAACGAAAACAAAGATTCCCCAAAAAGTTTAAAATTTTTTATTTTCTCAGATTCATATTTACATTTACTGAATTTAGTGAAAGCAAAAACTGGATAACAATTTATACTAATAGGAATACATATTATTAACGTATTCTTTAAATTTATTTTGATTTCAAAGTTACAGCGAAAATTGTGAATCATGTTTTTTCCGAAAAACTAAGAACGCCTAACAGGTTTAAAAAATTTGTTTCTTTAATTTTTTTTAAAGCTGTGTTTTTATGTATTTATGATTATTCATTACTAAAAAATTATAATATTCTCTTTTGTGACTTTTTTAAAATAAATTTGTACATTTATGAGATTTTGTGAAAAACCAAAATTAGATTTTAAATTAAATTTATACTAATATAAATGCATATAATAAATTTACTCTTTGAATTTTTTAATAGCACATTAAGTATGTTTTAATTTCCAATTTTATTCATTAATTTATCGCTTTTCATTCCAAAGTTACAGCATAAATTATGAGCTAAGGTCTTTATTTTCCAAAAAACAATAATGCGCTTAACGGGTTAAAACGGGTTTGTTCAGTAGACTCTTCACTACATTATTGCCAAATATAGTTAAGCAATATCATCAATTCTGAATTAGCTGTTGGCCAAAAACTGAGGACGCCGTTTTTTGAGTGGTGCACTGATTTTCAAAATCTTTTGAGGTGCATAAAAAAAAATTGGTAGTCAAACTGACCAAACCGAGTACATGGTTTTACTAACATTTGGTAGTACAATCTAACCTATACTGTCGAGTCCGTGCATTTTCCCAAAAGTCTTCATTTGTTGCACTGTGTTATGTTTAGATTTGGTATTTTAAAATCAACATTAAAGATGAATTAATTTAAGACCATGATTACGTGCACCAATAAATGCTGTAAGTGCATTCAATCAGCGATGCATATATTAGAAAATACACGCAATTGTAGCAAAATATAAGTTAAAAGCAAACTGAAGAAGATATTAATGCACTTAGAGAACTGTTTTATTAAAATCAACTGAAAACGATTGTAAAAATAATTACACTCATAAAAAAGCCCGTGCAATTAGTTGAGAATTTAGGTACGACAACCGCAAAAATTAACTGAGTTTGCGCCAACGGAATTTTCAATGATGTTGAGAATCGTATTCTGCTAAATTTAGGTGACCTAAATTTTAGCTAACAAAAGTTACTTAAAAATGTTAACTAACTGTACTTTAAAATACATTGACAATAATAAGTAAATTAGCGAAGAATTTAGATAAATCAACAGAATTTTTAAGCTAATCAACAGAAAATGTTTGCTAAAATAGTCTGTCCATATCTGACAGGAGGAAAGACCATATTTATTACCGGGAATATAAGTGGTTAATAAAGACTACTTAATAGGTACAGAGTAAGGAATTTTGCTCCATTTTTCTCAATCTCGCTTAGTTTCCAGATATAGAATTTTTTTGATGCTGTAAAAAAATTATAAGATAATAACGCCATCTACATGAGAGTGATAGTGGAGACACAAGAAAAAGTGGAGCCAAAGAAAACTAACTGGTAAATTTGTAAATTTGAGAATATTAGGTTGAAAAATTAGTTCAAATTCCGATGAAATATATCCTTATGGTGAAATAAGATAACTAATACCTTGAGCTAAATAACAGATAATTATTATTTTCGTGCTTAGAACGGGAATATCTCAGAATATCTCAGAGATTCGTAACAAGCATATTATTAACATACGAAATAGTTTTTACAAAGAAAAAAACTCATTTCTATTACTTATTAATTATAAAATCAAAATTGTAAATTCAAAAATAAACATTCTTGTAGATAGCTCAATCTAATTTTGCAAAAAAAAAAAAAAACAGTTTTGGAATGGTCTTTTAAATTTGACATTAATAGCATAGATGACAGCTACATCAGTGAATATTTTCGCATCAAAATCACATTTTCTAAAAAATGTAGACAGCTCCGTTTGAATATAAGACAACGATATATCGGTCATTTACTAAAAGACTGTCATAAGTAAAAAAAAAAACGCAATTTTTGAGTTGATGATGCAGATTTATTATTTACATCGTGCTTCATATTGTGTAAAAATTTCATATTAATATCTTGTATACTTTTCAAGTTCGAAGATAATATATTTTCTTTTTTCTGGAAAGAAGTGGGTGCAAAGAGTATATACTTTATAGAGAAAATATGCTACTCACGGGTCTCTCGCAGCCAACTCTTTTTAAGTGAAAAATACATTAAGAAACCTATTTATAAAAACGTGACCAAATATATTGAGAGGGTCTAGCGAGGCAGATGTGGTTTGAAAACTTTAAATTCGTTTTCAGCTAAATCGTGTTTTTTGGGTTATGTCAGACTTTTAGTAAATGAGAGATATGTATATTAAAAAAATTATGACGTGAGCAAAACTGAATTATGGCCATAATGCTATAGTCGGAAAGCGTTCTTGTTTTTTTTTAATAAATAAACACTAGTTCTGGTAATTTCGGTATTCAATATTTTTAGTTTGGATACGCGATATTACTTGATACGGGTTTTAAACTTAAAATTCACTTTAATCTTTTACAACAATTTCATAATACTTTAGCTTTAATTGAAAATTCAAATTTAAAAAACATTTTTATACTTTTTTACAAATTATTCAGTGTTTTTTTTATAGTTTTTCAACTTGCACATCAAACAAGTTTTCAATTTATTTTTTGATCAATGGTTATAATCTTTAACTTCAAACTCATATGTATATTAGTTCTCATGTAGTGAGTAAACTAGTTCATATGAATGTTTGATGTTTGGCATGGGATTGTTACCGCTTTCAAAACGTGTTCTGATGATGGGAACCTAGAAAATTCCCGAAATAGATCTATGAACACATTCCTGAAAGGGTCAAATAATAAATTTGAAAACAAAAAACTCTATAGATTATTTGTTAGGACAATATCCTAATGAAGAAATATAGAGTATGGCCTCGAACTTGAATAATTTTCATTGCACAATTAAAGGTCGAAAAAAACATAATTTTTATTTTTAATAAAAATAAAAATTATAACAAAAAACTTGTATTTTCTTTAAACTTTTCACATTTGATTTTTTCTTCTTGCAGAGTTGTATGTTAATGCTAATTATTTTAGTGGATTTTGCATTTTTGTATTGTTTTTCTGTTCAAAATACAACTCTGAAAATATCGAGTACCCACAAAAAAGACAAATACTCGATATTCATTCTTTTACCAGCCCTAATAACCACTAACATCACAGTGTAGCCTTTACACGACCAATGTCTATTTGTTCAAAATTTTATATTTTCGATTTGAATTAGTTCAATTCTTCCAATTTTGTTTTTGACTTGTCATCAAGTAAATAAAACAATGCGGATAAAGTGTTGATCTTTTTCCTTCAAAAATGATAATTTGGGTAAATCTTCTACCCCTTCTACATTGGTAATCTGGAGATTTTCGGCGACACAAAATGAAACATGTAAGGACCTGTCAGTAGCTAAAGTCTGCATTAAATTGCCGGATTAAGACATTTTAATTAATTAATAAATAATGCACTTGAATAAATAAAATTTTGGTTTTAATTTTTTAAAATTTAGAAGTAAAATATTAAAGTACCCTGAGATTTATTTTAAAAGAAACATGCCTTAGAATTTGCGGGTTTTGATATCAAAGATTTTGTTAGGGCAGTAAACACTTTAAAGGTATCAATTTTAAAAAATGTGAGTTTGTCTTTTGCTTTAAACGTTTTTCTCAACTCAAAAAATAAACATAAAAATTTTAAGAAAGTTGTGTGAGAAATCAATTTATCAGCGGATAAAATTTCTACACTCAAAAAAATAAGTTAGTATAAAAGTTAGTAAAACATCTTGTAAATGAGGTATACTATTTTCCAGCAAATTTGTTGCTAAAATTATGTTCTAAACTAAAATTTAAGTTATACTTAGTCAGCACTTAACTGTTTTGAACTAATGTTTTACTAATATTTTACTAATGTTTTACTAATTTATTTTGCTAAAAAAATTGTGCTGATTAGCACATCAATAGTGTGAACGACAACCAGATTAAAAGTTATACGCAGAATGAATTAGATGTCAAGATGTAGTAGTGACGAGGAAAATTATACTAAAAAGTACAACTCTAGTAAGACACATAAAAAAAGTAATTGTCTATTAATTAAATAAAAGACAAAATATAATATTTACATTTAAAAAAGATTAAATGTGTATTTGTAGTCAAATTGAGTGGTCAAGTTGATAACAAATATACAGCAGGCAGACCAACTAAAGCGAAAGACAAAGACGAAAGACATACATCTTAGGTAAATGTTTATGTTTCCTTTTTCTTATTGCAAAAAAAAACGGGTTGTATATGTTACATTTTGTTATTTTTTCGTTTCGTTTCTATAATTCTCTGCGGCATTAGTGTTCCTTTAAAATATAGCATCATTGAGACAACCATTGATGTAAGTAGTTGAAAGATAACTTTGTTTATGTTATATATAATTATTTCTATATATTTTCTGATATTACATTAATTCATGTCGTCAATGTGGGAGTATTAAAATTTTTATATTTTGTAACGTATTGTAAATTATTTTAAAAAGAATCACAAAAATATGTTTTATGATTTTCAGCAATTAACTAAAGTAAAAGTTTTCTACAAATTTTTTGAGTTTTTTTCAGTCTACTAATATTCAGCAAAAATTTTATTAATGTTTAACAAGGGTTTTTTAATTTCTAATTCACTAAATTTTAGCAAAACTTTTGCTGAATCTACTAATTTTGATTTTTCTGACATTAGCAATTTTAAGATTTTGCTGACATTAGCAATTTTTTTGCAAGCACCCTTCTGACTAAAATTTTGCTGACTGAGCAAAATTTTTTGCTGACTTTACTAACTTTTTATTTGAGTGTAGCAATCCAACGAATAAAGATGGGACAAAATGATTAATCGAGGAAACGGTTAAACGATCGAATCTGTAATGGTTACTGAAAATTTTGCTGTTATTACGGGAAATTTAACTATTTTGATCCTTGCAGTATTTTTTGCTAAATTTAGCAAATTTAGCAACACATGTCTGCTGAACTGTAGTTATATGAAATTAGTAGAAAAATTAGTAGTCGCTACTAAATTTTAGTAAAATTTCAGTAAACTACAATTTAAAATTAATTTGCTAAAATCAGCAAAAAAATTTCTAAATTTTAGTACATCCAATAGAACTTCACAGAATAAAAATTAAAAATGTAAAATAAAACGATATTTTTTTCTATCCTTTACACTTTGCCAATTGATGAACATTATTATAATTTTAACTCTGTAATAAAATATTTTATTTGGTTAAAATATATATGTTTTTTGTGATTAGCAAAATTGGTTTTCCAAAATTAGTAAAATAGTTTACTAACATCAGCAACAAAAATTAATACAAAATTTAGTAATTTCTAAAAACGAGAATAGCAAAAAATTTTACTAAAATAAAAAATTGTACTAAAAATTAGTACAAAAATAGTGAAGAGCGATTGAAAAATTTTTCTACTAACTTTTTTTCTGAGTTTTGTTACAGGATAACGAATTGATTTGTTTTTTTTCTGACCACATTTTTATCTCCAAAACTAGATGACTATAATCTATTAATTATCTATTTTAGACTTAAATGATCTATTGCAATCGACTCTAATTGAAGGGCTTATTATAGAAACACGATAATATCAAATATTAATCAATGGAAGTCTAGAAACAGCGAAAAAAATATAAAATAATAAATGTGGCTTATCAAGTTTTTACAATAAGCCCTTGAATTCTTTTTTTTTTTAAATAAATAAAAAGTCGTGAAAACTTGGCACTTGACTATTAAAAGAAATTTATTTAAATAAATATATTATTGTCTTTTATTTTTGATAAATGATTGATACTTTCTACACTTACCTTCATTTTATCCAAATAAAGAAACGATTTTCTATTAAATGAAAATCAAGGATATTTTTAGCAAAGCAAAGAAAATGTATGCAGAGTTGTAAGATTATAAAATTAATCGAACAATTTAATCCAACAATAAATAAAGAAATATTAAAATTGCTATTAAATATATAATCACATCAATTAACTTCATGACACTTGATGCGAATAATATTTAAACACTTAATATATGTATTATATTCCGCACTTCCACACGAATTTAACGGTTCAAATATTTAAGTTTTTATTAAACGTTAGTATTTTTTTAAATCCGACACTATGAACAGTTTAGTTAGAAATTTCAAAGTCAACTGAAATAAATATCGACAACAGAATGCAACAAAGCTGAAAATCATAATAAATATATCGTAGTAAGATTGCCGCTGAAAACCGGCTATACCATAAAATGCCGTTGATAAAATTATAAACACACGCACTCTCTCTTTGGAAACTATTCACATGTACAAACGTGGTGTGTTGATGAAAGTGGTGGTCAACCATAGATTTTGAGCGACGCGGTTCGTTTCTTGTGGCATGCAAACGTGTTTCATGTACACAAAATACTAATAGAGCTTTTAGACTGCAAAATAAAATATTTTGATGTAAATTTTGTGAGTTAATGTACACACAAAAAAAATCTTTGCCAAGTAATTAGAAGCATTTCAACTAATAAAGTTTATTTACAAAAGTTATGCGAAAACTAGTAACATTTTACCAAGTTTTTACTATTTAATTAGTGAATAATTTATGCGAAAAAACTTTGTTAATTGAAATGCTCCTAGTTACTTTGCAACGATTTTTTTTGTGTGTAGTTTTGTCAAAAGCCTCAACATAAACTTGAGTTGTGCTTTACGGTTCCATTTATTGAACTAGTTAGTTTTTTTCATACATACTAACATTTTACCAAGTTTTTACTTGTTTCTACTTAATTATTGAATAATCTATGCGAAGAAACTTTATTAGTTGAAATGCTCCTACACTCAAAAAAAAAGTTTGTAAAGTCAGCAAAAAATTTTGCTGAGTCAGCAAAATTTTACTCAGGGTGCTTGCAAAAAAATTGCTAATGTCAGCAAAATCTTTTGCTGAAAATCAGCAAGCTGATTTTTAGCAACAAAATTAGTAGTTTCAGCAAAAGTTTTGCTAACACTTTGTAGATTAGAAATACAAAAGCTTTGCTAAAAATTAATAAATTTTTTGCTGAATTTTAGTAGACTGAAAAAAAAACGCAAAAAATTTGTAGAAAATTTGTAATTTAGTTAATTTATTTGCTGAAAATTATAAAACATATTTTTGTGATTCTTTTAATAATAATTTAAAATAAGTTACAAAATATAAAAATTTTTTATTTTCCCACATTGACGATATGAATTAATTTAATATCTGAAAATATATAGAAATAAATATATATAACATAACAAAAATTTTCTTTCAACTACTTACATCAATGGTTGTCTAAATGATGCTATCTTTTAAAGGACGCAACTGCCGAAGATAATTATAGAAACAAAACGAAAAAATAAACAAAAACAAACGAAAAAACAACCCTTTTTTTGCAATACGATAATGGAACCATACAAATCAACCTAAGATGTGTGTCTTTGTCTTTCGCTTTACTTTGTCTACATGTCTGTATATGTTTGTTTGCAATTCGACCACACTAGATTATTAATCTATAAACATTTAGTTTAGAAATACATATTAAATTTAAATATTTTATTTTGTCTTTTATTTAATTAATAGACAATTATTTTCACAAGCCGGTGACAACGCAAAATTTAAGTTGTTTTAATCCTCAATTTTGTTTTATGTATGAAAATCAGATACAAAAATCTTCCATGGTTGATTTTTTTATATGTTGTACTTTTTAGTATAATTTTCCTCTTCTTTACTACATCTTGACATGCCGCGACATCTGCTTCATTCTACGCATATCTTTCAATCTGTTTGTCGTCCACACTATTAATGTGCTTATCAACACAATTTTTTTTAGCAAAATAAATTAGTAAAACATTAGTTCAAAACAGTTAAGTGCTGAATAAGTATAACAAAAATTTTAGCTTAAAATAGAATTATAGCAAAAAATTAGCTAACAAATAGTATACCTGATTTACAAGACGTTTTACTAACTTTTCTACTAACTTTTTCGTTTGAGTGTAGTTACTTGGCAACGATTTTTCGGTGTGTAGTTTTATCAAAAGCATAGTTCTTTTAATTCATGAATGTCTTCCAAGACATTCGCAAGACAGTTTTTTTTTTATACAACAACAATAATATTAAATCTTAAAAGTTATAAAAACATGTACAAATTCTAAGTATCCCATTAAAAACATACACACTTTTTTAAGTTCACAAAAAGTCCATAAAGTTAGCAAAAAAGTTAGTTGAGTCAGCAAAATGTTTGCTAGGAGGATCCTTGCTAATGTTTTCTGCTGAAAATCAGTAGGCTGATTTTTTGCAAAAGAATTGTAAATTCTGCAAAATGTTTTGCAAATGAAAATCGACTTATTGAAATCAGCAAAATTTTTTGCATGGGCTTAGTAGATTGAAAAATCTAAAAAACTGAGTATAAAACATATACTTTAGTTAATATAATTTCCCGAAATTAAAATCTAATTTTTTTTGTGATTGTTTCAAATATCTGCACTCATAGAAAAAAGTTTGCAGACAATTTTGTAAAGCCGTTGGTAATCCAAATTTGCAAGTTTTAAATAAATTTTTAGTTTAAATTGAGATTTTAGTTAAAAATTTTGTTATTTTGACTTAATAACATACTAACTTTTAAAATATTTTTTATTGCTGAATTTACTAAAGTCTAACAATATTATTTTGATCGCATTACAGCAGAGAGCGCTGTAACTTTGACGCTTACTCTGCGACAAAAATCGATCATGATCTGAACTGTATCGTCTGGATAATAACTCTTTTTTCCTAAATTTAGGACCAAGAGCCGTTTAATGCATGTACCAAATTTTACTTGAGATGAATTTCTTTCTAAGGATGAAGTATTATGCAATAAGATTTCTTCACAAAGCTTTGTTTAAAGTCCACAAGCTTAAAAATTATGTACGATGCAAATAAAATATTTTCCATTTATTACAAAAAGTAACTCTTTTTCACTTTTTCAATTTTGGTCAAACTTAAACTTGCTATGGTTCTAAAATAAAAAATTCATAATTTTCCTCTCTAAAGCAAGGTCATATGACCAAGGTTGTCAACTCTTCAAGTGAAAAATTGGTTTGATTACGGAGAAAAAATGGCTAGAAATAACTAAATTCAGGAAATGATATTAATACTCAATAATTTGAAAGGAAATTATAAATAATAATGAATTTTAAATTTGTTTTATGTTCCCTTTAAATTAAAATGTTTTCCTAATTAATAGTTGTTTTTATTCGACCTTTCCAAAAAAATGTTTGAGCTCGAGGCCTCACACAGAGATATAAAGTGCCAACCGAATTTAAAAGTTTAAAATTCTTCTTTATTAATTTCCAATATTTCTAATCTCTTCGTCATCATATATTGCAATATTTGTGTTTTTATTTAAAATCCATTATACTCTCTGAGGATGAAACTCGAAGAGTTTCGAAATATTGGAAATTAATAAAGAAGAATTTTAATTAAAGAAAAATCCAGACCTCGAGCTCACACATTTTATTTGTATTAGTTTTCCTAATTTTAAAATATTTTACGTAAAATTTTACAAAAAAAAAAAAATAGTTTTAAATCGATTGTAAAAATTACTGGTGAAAATTACTTGTCAAGAATTTAAAATTTTGTAACAAAATTTTGAAAATTGTTGAAATTAAAGCGCTTTTGTATGAAATTATATACAAACATGTGGAAAAAAATGGCTAGGGAAAAATTTAATGGCTAAATCTTCCGGCTAGATACAATCTAGCCTTTTTTTATGGCTAGATAAAAGTAAAATGGCTAGATCTAACCGGAAAATGTTTAAATTTGCAACGTTGCATATTACCCAAGTAAAGTCTAACGCATGCATTTGGAAGGCGGTTGGAGATGAATATGAACTAATTCACATTATGATTGATTTTTGTCAAAAATGTAGCGTTAAAGCTTAAGTAACATACCATAGCACAAATGGTTTTTTACACTCAAGGAACTTCTGCTTTAAAAATATGTATTTGTAGGGTTTGTAATACAGTTTCTTTGTTTTTAATGTAAATGTCAGTCATTTGTAGAACAAATACAATTTTTTACTAACCTTGTAGTTCATTTAAAAAACAAACCACATCAAATGACTGTTTATGATCTTACAATAATTTTTTATAGTTGTTTTTTGTTATTTAAAAAAAATAAATGTTTGTTTATTTTCTACTCCCATGGGGTTCATTTTTACTACAATTGTTAGTAATTTTCTGAACATTAAAAAACAAATGACAATGTTTGTTGAATTTACCGAAATGTAAGTCATCCTTTCTTTAAGATAAAATTTCATTTGTTTTTAACTACATTTGCAGTGTTCTTTACCTACATAGTTTTCGTCGTAGTTTGAAAGAAAATATTTATACTAACAGGCATGAAATCATAAAAACAATTTTAGTTGTTTTTTTTATTAAAAAACATCGACTTTCGACTTTTTCAAACAAATTGCATATTTTTTTAAAAACAATGAATAATTTTTAAAAATGATTAAAAATCCACTAAAAACTGCAGCAAATGGATCGAAATTGGTTCGGTATCTGCTGGTATCTGCTGGTTCTTTATATAAGGTAGAAAAACTTTTCAACTTTGTTCATGGGTGAACTTATAATTAGTTAACGAGTTCGAATAATTAATTAACGAGTTCGAACGTTTTTGTTTTATATAAATAGAAAATGCTTGTTATGAAAAGACCCTAGCCACGTGCTTGATTACTAAGAAGACAATAATGAAGCAAAATTGATGGTTAATCGGTTTTTTGTTAGTGCTCTGCCTATTCTTTTATAAAACTTCGGGTTCTGATGAGATCTTTAGCCAGATCGAAATACTAGTATCAACCTAGCTAATATGTTTGATTTGCTTTATTTTTGTAAATATACGGAAAATGAAAGCACGTTATAAATTAAAAATAACATACAAATAATCTCGATGTATATAAAAACAAAAACTTATAAAACTGTATACAAGTTATAGGCTAATGATTTTTACTCTTCTGGCGGTTTCCAAATTTTCAATATACCAACCGATTAAAGTTTAGAGTTTCCATGGATCATAATAATGAAAGTATGCACGAATTTGGAAATTTTTAGCAACTATCCCATAGTTCTAAAGGCTTTGGACTATCATATATGGCTTTAGAACAATCCAAACAATAAATATCAACAAAAAACACAACTTTTTCGACACCGTTCTTAAAAAATCCAGCTATGTCAGCGGTAAAAACTAATTTTTTTTCTCACATGATTACCATGGATCCACGACAGTTATTTTAGAATAATATTTAATATTGTGTCTTTTTATTGCAAAACGATTTGTTTTAATAAACAAGGGGTAAAGTAACTGGTTACATGGTGGGAAAAAGTAATGTGTCTATAAATAGATTTTCATAAAAAGAAAATGCATAAAAAATTTTTTTTACAGATATTTTTTTCCAATTATTTTTTTTTTAATTAAATAAATAACTTTTTTTTTTTTATTAATTAAATTACGTGGTCATGTTGGGATTCGAACTTGGGATCTCTGGTATTTAACAATTAGTTAGGCGAGAACTCTACTAACTGAGCTATCGATACATATAAAATGTAAATGAGTTGTTGTGCTTCGTGTTTTCGTTCGTGATATCAAAATTATACACCTTACCCTCATGCTTACAAAATATCACAAAGTAATGTGTCTATAAATAGATTTTTAAAAATATATATCAATACTTACTTTACGTTTATAATTCATGCATTATGTAATTGATGATCGGTAAGTCACTATGTTATGTTTTGAAGTAATGTAAAATGTAATGAGGTATCATTACAAGGTAATCCATGAGTGTTCAATTATCGGTAACTCATTACTTCTTGTTGGAAAATAATGATACACGTAACGAGTACACATTACAAGGTAATGCACTACTTTATCGTACCCATTACCAAAGTTTTGCTGGTAGACAAATCTGACCAATTATTTCGTGTAAAAAAAGGAAAAAAGAAAGTGCGGTTCATGGGAAAAACACGAAATGTACTTCTTATTTATACGACAGCATATCGAAATATTACGACCTATCAGTTCATCTTTTAGTATAATATGTAAACTAAATTTTAGTAGCAGCACCCAAAATATTCAGTCATATATTATAAATATCGTTGTTCTCTATGAATTTATAAGTTGTTACTATTAAAATACACTTTTCAATTCGGTTGCCACTTTATTTCTTTGTGTGTATTTACATATTATGCTAAAAGATGAACTAATAGGTTGCCCTTTATAGCTATGCCGTCATATAAATTTAAGGCGATTTTCGCGATTTTCCCATAAACCACAATTTATTTATTTTTCTTTTTACACGAAATAATTTGCCAGCTTTGAACGGTTGCGATATGGGATCATAAATTGTGCAAAAAATGTAAAATATAGTAAAAACTGAGTAATAAATGCTTGTTAATGCTTCACATTTATTAAGCAAATTTATACCCAAATTTTAATGAGGGTCTTTTATGTATTTACCATAAAAAACTAAGATAAAATATTTGATTTTTAGAATTTTATGTTTAAAAAGCTGCATTAAAACATGGACAATGCACTGATAATAACTCATGCATAAAAATACCAATAAATGTCAAAATAACAAAAACTTTCGTAAAATCAACCAATATTTGTTCATTTTACGAAAGTTTTTGTTGTTTTGACAATATTTTTGTATTTTTAGCATAGATTATTATGAGTGTGCAAATTTGAAAAAAATCTGAACCATAAGTGAAAAAAAAACTTTGTACGTAATCAATATCATTGCGGCCGAAATATTTAGAATCAACGGTCGGTATTCTTGTTTTATTTTTCGAAATGCACAGTGCTATCAAAGTCTTAGACATCCTAAACACGTTAACAACAAACGTATGATTATAATTTTGGAGCCAAGACAGCAAAATTGCAAGTTATTTTTGTGATAGTGGCCTATAATTGGCAAAAGAAAATACAGGCAATTACTTGCTGTATTAAGTCTTTTGTGGAAACACAAACAACAACACAATAATCAAAAGATGTATTTAATTTTCTTCACTGATTTGTTATAATCTAACCACTTGTAACAACAACAATGTTGACAAACAAATCAGTAAACAATAGACTTAAGACACGAACTTCATACCACATTGACCATGTCTTTAAATATAGCACCTGTTGTTGATCTTAAAAGATTTTTACCATTTCTGTTGCAATGCAAGTGATTTTACCATATAAAGTCATATATACCAGGCGAACATGTTCACCAACAGATGTTGATATTTTTTTGTTTAGTTTAGGCTTGTTGCTAAAATACTTTATAGTTTTTTTTTCTTCATTTTTAATGTGGCGCCTCTTAACAGGAATATCTTCAATATGAATATATTCATTCAAGTTGTTAGGCATTCTTGGCACTTAAACCAATCAACAACAGAACTTTAGCGCAACACTAGATACCAAACCCATAGGCTAAAAACTTGTACGTGATGTACATGCAGATAACTTGTTTTACATACTATCTACACATATCTTTAAAGCCCCTCCAATGTATTTTGGTCTTTTATTAAAAAAAAAAAAAAAAATACACATTTTAAAATATTATGTTGTGTTTACTATCATATAAATTTAATATATTTGACTATTTAGACTCAGGTCTAACACTATTTCAAACAAAAAAAAAATTATGTGTGCTTAAAGAATGTTTAATAACACTACTCAACGACAAAAAAAAAACCGTTTTTAATAGGGCAATCTATGTTTGCGGAATCCAAATCTGGCCAAAAAAAAACTTTTTTCTTACACAAAATGATGTCTAATTTGAGTAAAATCTGTTCGGTGTTAGCATCAGGAAGTGTTACTGATATTGCAAGGAAGTTGAATATTGTCCTTTTTAAATTTAATCCTTATAAATTTTTTGTATGCTAAACAATTTTAAATTTTTTTTTACTACCCAGTGTTGGAAAGCATTACCACATTAGTGGCTATACAAGTATATATTTCGTAATGGCAAGTACTTACAATTGTCATTACGGAGGTTGAAAGATCGTTATAAATTGAAAATTACATAAAAATAATCTCGATGTATATAAAAACAAAAAACTAATATAACTGTAAAAAATATTACTTGAGCCAGAGTACACTAAAAATTTTTTATATAAATAGAACATTTTTGGTCTTCAAAGTTTAGTAACGTCATGATGCTTTTTAGGAAAAGACCTAACCACGTGCTTGATTACTAAGAAGACAAGAATGGAGCAAAATTGATTATTAATAGGTTTTTTGTTAAAGGTCTGCCTATTATGGAGGCTCTAACTTTTCTAAAACTTCGGGTTCTGATGAGATCTATAGCCAGATCGAAATACTAGTATCAACCTAGCTAATATGTTTGATTTGCTTTATTTTTGTAAATATACGGAGGTTGAAAGCTCATTATAAATTGAAAATAACATAAAAATAATCTCGATGTATATAAAAACAAAAAATAAATATAACTGCATAAAAATTTTCATTTTCCCACATTGACGACATGAATTAATTTAATATCTGAAAATATATAGAAATAAATATATATAACATAACAAAAATTTTCTTTCAACTACTTACATCAATGGTTGTCTAAATGATGCTATCTTTTAAAGGACGCAACTGCCGATGATAATTATAGAAACGAAACGAAAAAATAAACAAAAACAAACGAAACGAAAAAAACAACAATTTTTTTGCAACAAGAAAAAGGAACCATAAAAATCTACCTAAGATGTGTGTCTTTGTCTTTCGCTTTACTCTGTCTACATGTCTGCATATGTTTGTTTGTAATTTGACCACACTAGATTATTAATCTATAAACATTTAGTTTAGAAATACATATTAAATTTAAATACTTTATTTTATTTTGTTTTTATTTAATTAATAGACAATTATTTTCACAAGCCGGTGACAACGCAAAATTTAAGTTGTTTTAATCCTCAATTTTGTTTTATGTATGAAAAACAGATACAAAAATCTTCCATGGTTGATTTTTTTATATGTCTTATTAGAGTTGCACTTTTTAGTATAATTTTCCTCTTCTCTACTACATCTTGACATGCAGCGTCATCTTCTTCATTCTGCGCATATCTTTTAATCTGGTTGTCGCCCACACTATTAATGTGCTTATCAGCACAATTTAGCAAAATTAATTAGTAAAACATCAGTATAATATTAGTAAAGCATTAGTGTAAAACAGTTAAGTGCTGAATAAGTATAACAAAAATTTTAGCTGAAAACACGATTTTAGCAAAAAAATTTGCTAAAAAATAATATACCTGATTTACAAGACGTTTTACTAACTTATATTTTTGAGTGTAGTACATGATAGAATCAATCATATTATTAATGAAATATGATTGATACAATAATAGTTTAATTGAAACAACCATTTATTGCTATAGGAAACATAGTTTTGTGGCCGCAATCATATTGCAACCGTATTTTTTCTCTCGATATAGACAAATTTTGCTGGCATAGAACGACATAATGGCTGGCGATATAATGACATAATGACTTTAAAGACATTATTGTGTAATGGTGTAATGGTTAGCGCGTTGGACTGTTACACAGATGGTCCCGGGTTCGATTCCCGGTGACGACAACATCAATTTAGAAAAATAATATGTATGAGCTTCCTATCACTTATATGTATCGCTACGCCCACCTTCCGTGTTCCCATAGCACTTAACCCCACCGAAGTAAAATAATAAATCAGGGCTATGAAACAAAAAGCTTCAATAAATTCGCCAACTCTACATCAGGTGGCGAGCAACAACTGTTCTAAGATTTATCATCTCGCGTAATTACAGTGTTGCGATGTTTGAAGCCCTTCATATTTCACCACCTTTCATCTCTCCACTATTCCCTTTCCAAAGAAAGCAACACATAAGTAAATAGGAAGAATTTCCTGAGTGTTGCTTCTCTTTAAAAAAAAAAATAATTATAAAGTTTACAATTTTCTTTCCCTTACATAATTTGTAAGGATAAAAATAAACATGCAAAACTTTAAACTTCCTTGCAATACCGGTAAGATATTCTGAACCACACACCGACACTATAACTACCAAAATGAAAGATAAATTCGTGTAGATTTATATTTAAAAAAAAATTCATGATTTTGAGGTTAAATTTCGAATAATTAAACAAAATGTATGAAAAAATTGGATAAATAAAAACCGCGATATTTAAAAAACTTTAAATGAGAAAAAAAGTTTTGACAGAATTGAATTCTAAGCACGCAAGTCTATTAAAAAATATGTATTTCATAGACATGTTTTTCAAAAAAAAAAAAAGACATTTGTTGAATAGTGTAATTATTCATTATAATTAAGTTGGTTATACAATATTTATTCGTGTCACTTAACATTAATATGTATGTTAATAATATGAGCTGTATTGCAGCGTGTCTATAAATTGCTTTACGCACCTTATGAAATTTGAATTGATTTCAAAAATTATTGCATTTTGACTTTTGATTGCCAATATATTTATTATTGAATGGTTGGCATTTTGGGTGACGATTGTATAATTATAAAAATGTTTAATAACCATAAATCATAATTTCAATTTCACTTGTATACTTTTTTGGGTAATTGATAAATTTTATTTAAATTTGCAAATAGGAAATTTTTTTTATTTCAAAAAGTTATAACGCGATTTTAAATTTATGAGGAAATTTTAAATTGTTTTGTCATACTTTTTATTTTCTCAGTACCATTTTATGTTTAATGTAACTATCAAGTTTTTTTATCTTAAATTAAGTTAACATCCCAGCAAAACTTTAGTAATGGGTGCGATAAAGTAATGCATTACCTTGTAATGTGTACTCCTTACCTGTATCATTATTTTCCAACAAGAAGTAATGATTTACCGATAATTGAACATAATTAATGATACCTTATTACATTTTACATTACTTCAAAACATAAAATAATGACTTACCGATCATCAATTACATAATGCATGAATTATAAACGTAAAGTAATTATTAATATATATTTTTCAAAATCTATTTATAGACACATTACTTTGTGATTTTTCCTTAAGCATGAGGGTATGGTGTATATTTTTGATATCACGAACGAAAACACGTAACACAACAACTCATTTACATTTTAGCAATAAAATGTTATATGTATCGATAGCTCAGTTGGTAGAGTTCTCGCCTAACTAATTGTTAAATACCAGTGACCCCAGGTTCGAATCCCAGCATGACCACGTTATTTATTAAAAAAAAAAGTCATTTATTTAATTAAAAAAATATCAGTAAAAAAAAATTTGAGTACATTTTTTTTTTATGAAAATTTATTTATAGACACATTACTTTTTCCAACCATGTAACCATATAAGTAACCAGTTACTTTACCCCCTACAAGGTAATGAGTCCACCCATTACCGTTAGGCTCATCGCCTGTAAAATTCATCAGTGAAGTAACGTGTAAAGTAATGCATGGAGCCCTATGGCGATACATTACTTTACCCATGATTTGGTAATGCGTGGGTTTGCTGGGATATTGTGAAAAAAGTGTTCCTACTCACATAATAGGAAGGAAAAGCCAAAGTATCAAAAATTCGCTATCCTGATTGTCTGCACGCTGACAAAAACCGCCCTGAACTTAATATAATTTTATTTGGAAAATATTTCGTGCTAATATAATTATGTTTGCCTGAAAACATATATATGTATATATATTTGGAACTAATGAAAAACGATTAGCGGAACATATATATGTTTGAGTGCAAATATATGTTTATTACAAGTATGTTTTCATGTCCCCAACATAATATCCAGGCACCGGAAAACATTTTATTTATTCTTTTTATCAGAAACAAATATCAAAGAAATTTATAATGGTTTTATAACTCAATATAAAGGTAAATAATTTAAATATACTTTAAATTAAAAATGTCTCTCAAGTTGAAAATCAAAAATATTTTAAAGAAAAAATATCAAAGTTGAAAATAATTATTTTGACAAATAAAATGTTTTTTGATATATAAAACTTTTTTTTCTTTTTAATTTATAACGAGCTTTCAACCTCCGTATATTTACAAAAATAAAGCAAATCAAACATATTAGCTAGGTTGATACTAGTATTTCGATCTGGCTAAAGATCTCATCAGAACCCGAAGTTTTAGAAAAGCTAGAGCCTCCAGAATAAGTAGAGCTTTAACAAAAAACCTATTTATAATCAGTCTTGCTCTATTCTTGTCTTCTTAGTAGTCAAACACGGGGCTACGGTCTTTTTCTTACAAGCATCATGACGTTCTTAAACTTTGAAAACCAAAAATGTTCTATTTATATAAAAAAACTTTATTATTTACTCTGGCTCAAGTAATATTTTTTACAGTTTTATTAGGTTTTTTTTATATACATCGAGTTTCAAAACGTCGAAAAAGTCTTTCTTAGCGGTCCCCGAAACCCCTTTGGAAAGAAATTTGAAATTTAAAAAATATGTTCCTTTTATTATGGCTTAACTCACTGTAATACTTTTTGGATTTCTGGCCGTAGTAAAAATTTGGCTTAAAAGACTAAAAGTCTTCCCCTTGGTCTGTCCAAACTTCTTTGACTAGAAATATGAAATTTAAGTCGCGTGTATCTTCGAATATGACCTAACTCGTTGAAATGATACTTTTGGTAATTTTGGCCAAGAAAGTATCTAATGAAAAATATTTGAAATGTGCATCACCGTTATAAAGTAGCATGCCTGTTCATGTTCAACTTTTCGTGCACACAGAGAAATAAAGTGCCAACCGAATTCAAAGTGTATTTTAATGATAGCAACTTATAAATTCAGTTAGTACAACGATACTTACATTAGATTTCTGAATATTTTGTGTGTTGCAACTAAAATTCAGTTAAATTAATCGAACTTTGTTGTGATAGCTAATGTTCATTTGTACCAACCGACTGAAATTCGTATTAACCGAATAACTGTAATAGTAACCGAATTTAAGTTGGCAAATATCTAAATTTTTCTCTGTGTATGGTATTTGAAGGGTTTTATAGTCGGTTTAGGTCCATATTGGTTGGCACGCTGTGGCAAAATAAAGTGCTTCGAGAAACTTCGTCTGAAATCCAAACGCTTAAGAATATCGAAAAAAGAAAAAATTCGTTTCCCCTAAAACTTAATAGAAAATAATATATGTAAGTTTGGACCTGAATCTACTATGCCTCCTAATACAAAATCCTCCAAAATTTATTCGTATTTTTAAATACCACGAAAAGTTGAGCATGCTCGGACATGCTACCTTATACTTGTGTTGAACATTTCAAATACTTTTCATCAGATACCAAATTTATGTATTGTTTTTTTTGAAGAAATATGAAAAAAAAGCAAAAACCAGAAAATGGAGTTATATTTGACCTCACTTTTTAATCCTTAAATGTTAGATTGGGCATCTCAAAAAAACATAGGTCTACACAGTTTGTATCCTTTATAATATATCGTCTTGTTACAAAGATTTAATTTCCTTGTAAAATTTCAATGATATATATTTCTGGCTCCAACAATACCTCCAGATGCGTCAGTACCCTCAAACTTTGTATTTGTCTTAGTTCTGTGATATACTTTATACCTACCAATCAGCAAATTTGGAAACAGTGACGTCAAAAACAACAATATTATAAGTTGAATTGAGATGGTTCAACCCTTATACACAGAAAAAAATGATCCTCCTAAAATATCTAATAAAAGATTTGATTTGAATTAAATTTGTTTCTAAACAAATATTTAATTGAATCAATTAATATTTTCATTGACTTTTAAATATATAAATACATAATTTATTTATGACATAATTCTCAAAGTATTTTTTTTTATAAACTGCATGATTAAATAGAAAAGTTTAAGTATAAAATACCAAATTCATTTGACGTTTACAAACAAAACAAGCACACACACAAACACATATACAGGCAAACAGACACAACATGCATTACAAAAAACACATATGGGCTAATGTCAAAAATACTTAAATCCTTTGAAACTGATTTTATTTCGCAATAACATTTATATTTTAGAAAAGCCGGATTAAAAATACTTTAGCTTGTAGAAGTGCAAAATATTAGAGCCATAAGTCTATATTTCTAATTGTTATCGTTACGCAAAGATGAAACATTTTAAAAAAACAAGCTCACTTTTTTTTTATTTTAATTTTTTGTTTGGGACTTTCAACTTTTGGATTCCATTTGGTAATATGAAAATCTCCCAATATTTCAGAGATAAATTCAACATGTACCTTTTGTCATCACCTACACTCAAAAAAAAAGTTTGTAAAGTCAACAAAAAATTTTCTGAGTCAGCAAAATTTAGCAACAAAATTAGTAATAATTAGAAATAAAAAAGCCTTGCTAACAATTAATATATTTTTTGCTGAATTTTAGTATTTTTGTGATTCTTTTAAAAATAATTTAAAATACGTTACAAAATATAAAAATTTTCATTTTCCCACATTGACGATATGAATTAATTTAATATCTGAAAATATATAGAAATAAATATATATAACATAACAAAAATTTTCTTTCAACTACTTTGATCAATGGTTGTCTAAATGATGCTATCTTTTAAAGGACGCAACTGCCGAAGATAATTATAAAAACAAAACGAAAAAATAAACAAAAAACAAACGAAACGAAAAAAAACAACCCTTTTTTTGCAATAAGAAAAAGGAACCATAAAAATCTACCTAAGATGTGTGTCTTTGTCTTTCGCTTTACTCTGTCTACATGTCTGTATATGTTTGTTTGCCACACTAGATTATTAATCTATAAACATTTAGTTTAGAAATACATATTAAATTAAAATATTTATTTTGTCTTTTATTTAATTAATAGATAATTATTTTCACAAGCCGGTGACAACGCAAAATTTAAGTTGTTTTAATCCTCAATTTTGTTTTATGTATGAAAAACAGATACAAAAACCTTCCATGGTTGATTTTTTTATATGTCTTATTAGAGCTGTACTTTTTAGTATCATTTTCCTCTTTTCTACTACATCTTGACATGCCGTGACATCTGCTTCATTCTGCTCATATCTTTCAATCTGGTTGTCGTCCACACTATTGATGTGCTTATCAGCACAATATTTTTTAGCAAAATTAATTAGTAAACCATAAGTATAATATTAGTAAAGCATTAGTATAAAACAGTTAAGTCCTGAATAAGTATAACAAAAATTTTAGCTGAAAACAGGATTTTAGCAAAAAATTTGCTAAACAATAGTATACCTGATTTACAAGACGTTTTAATAACTTTTCTACTAACTTATTTTTTTGAGTGTAGTTTTCAATAGGACAGTTTTTTTTGAACTGAGTTTTTTTTATTATTTTACAACACAAAATCAGAGGAGCAAATAAAAACATTTAAATGCAAACATTTTATGCACTTTTTGAATATTGTGCAAAAATTGCATAATTTGTTTTTGCTATTTTATATAATGACATTGACATACATATTTTAAAAACGTAGATATAAAAATGGCAATGATTATAATTGATCGCAGTCTTAATTTTTTTCAAAAAGGACTGTTTCCTAAACAATTGAATCTTTTATCTAAACACGTTTTGCGCCGGCATTAACATTATTTGTACAATTTATCAATGCTTTAACACAAAACCAGGAGAACATTAATACATTTTAAGAAATAACTATTTTATGGACCAAATGAAATTTAGTAAGTATTAAAAAGCATCATGTAAAAAAAAACTTCACATAGTTGGAATTAACTTGTAGAAAATACATATTCTCTTAAACTGATTACGTTAAATTCTAATATAATCTCCAAAACAAATTATAATTTTTAAATATCGCAATTTTAAGTAAAAAATTAAATTTTTTGAAACACCACAAAAGTTTACAAAGATTTTTCGGAAAGCAGAAAATAGGGGAGTAAATTTCTATGAAAACGCCGGAAAATATTAAACAATGGTGCACAATTTTTTCGAATTCTAGCAAAGCAAAAAAAAAAAAATTTTTAAATTTAAACCGCCATAACTTTTTTGCCTCTTGCAGAAACTGATTCACGTCAACGGATTTGAAGTGTCTAAATAGTGGTATATTACCGTTTAAAATCCTCTTACTGTGCCATGAAGTTTGAAAAAAAAAAAATAAAAATGTTAACCTTTATTAAATATGATGAATTTCATATCAAAACCTATAAAAAACGCACATTTTGGACCCGACCCTCTCAGAATTGGATGAAATTTTGCATACAGCTACATTTTACCTATACAAACACAACCTCATATTTAGAAATTGCATTTTTGATAATATGTGGGCGTGGCAAGGGGGCGTTGCCAAAAATAAAACTTTAAACTGGCAAAACACTTCAAAGGCCAAGTGTTTTTTTCCAAAACAAATTTTTTTTAGAAGGGTCTATTTAATATATATAACATATCTAAAAACTAAAGTGTCTTTTTTTTTCTTTTTTTTTAAATTTTTTTTAAGTAAATGCATCTCTTGTTAACTTCCTTATATTTTGATATCATTGTGTGACAAAAAAAAAATAAAGTAGCTATACTTTGAAAGTTATACAGATTTTTTTGTAATTCTAATAGATTAGAACAAGAATCGTATTATCAAATTTTTCAGACACCCCTGAAATATGGACTTACCCTTGGTAATTTTTTTTTTTTTTATTTTTTTAGATTAAATATATAGTTTTGCGCAGCTCATACTGTTGACTTTCGGAATATTTGCTAACTTTTAGTGAAGCTTCATCTAAAGGTATAAAAGAATGGAAGCTTTGAGTTCCTGTAATAGTTTTAGCATTTTTATACCTTGAAAATAGCTCTTCTTTTGTTTTGTTATAGTAGTCAGCGTCTGCATAAGCAACTTCTATGGAGGTTTTATAAGTTTGTGAAGCCCAATGATAAAGGATTTTCGCCGGTTGAATTTGGTTTTTATTTGCAATGTTATAATTCCCAGCGCCTCGTTTTAATGTCCCACCTATACTATCACATGCTGATTTTCCATGGCTGGTTGCGTAAAAGTGCCACTCAGCGAATATATCGAAATCAATTTTATGATGACAGAAATTAATAAAGTTGTCTTTGTTTTTGTATTGTGCTCCTGCACCATCTGACACGTAGACAACATTCGTAATTGAATTGCTTATATTGGTCTTAACAAAATTAATCATTTTTGAAATATACTGCTATGCTATCATGGATATTACAATCGGATACTATGGCATAGGTGTAGTTGCAAAAAAATTTTTTTAGTGTAATATAAAACTTTTACAGCTAATTTAAATCCCTTTGTAATGGTACCAACATCTTTGAAATCGGTTCAGACATTCCGTAGTAATCACAGCTTGAAAGTACATATTATCGTCATTTTTCAAAAACTTCGATACCTTGCCACGCCCACATATTTTAAAAAATGTAATTTCTAAAAATTAGGTTGTGTTTGTATAGGTAAAATGTAGCTGTATGCAAAATTTCATCAAAATCTGAAGGGGTCGGGTTCAACGCATATCGGTTTTGATATGAAATTCATCATATATTTGAGAATAGTCCATATACAGGTGGGGCAAATGTCGCGAAGGGATTCGAAAAATTAATAACTTTTCTAATTTAATTTTTTTTTATTTTTCTTTTTAGGACTTGTAAAATAAATCTGGGAGATTAATTATGGAAGGTTACAACGTTATCCAGCGAACCAAAATCATAGAACTTTATTTTGAACATCATCGAAACTCAACGAGCCTATCTACGTCATTTTAATTTGCGGAATTCACCATCCGAATCAATAATTCGACGCTTAGTGACACGTTTTCAGGAACAAGGCTCAGTGAGGGATCTTCCACGAAGCGGAAGACCACATTCTGTAATTAGTGAAGCAAATATTCAACGCGTTCTGGAGAGTGTTGAGGAGAATCTTGAAACATCAACTCGAAGGCGCTCTGCTGAGCTGCAAATGTCTCGGCGGTCTTTACGCAGAATATTAAAGGGAAATTTACATCTTTTCCCATACAAGGTGCAGTTAGTGCAAGAACTAAAGCCAGGAGATTCCCAAGAACGAATAATTTATGCAGTTCGCTTCCAAGAATTGGCCAGAGAACATAATGATTTCATTCATCGTCTGATAATGAGCGATGAAGCACATTTTCAATTAAATGGTTTTGTAAACAAGCAGAACTGCAGAATATGGGGTCTTGAGAACCCAAGAGTGGTTCATCAGAGACAATTACATCCACTTAAATGTACAGTATGGTGCGCAATTACGTCCCAAAGAATTATTGGACCATTCTTTTTCGAAGATAACGATGGAAATGGTGTAACGGTAAATGGCGAGCGATATCGAGATATGGTCCAAAATTTTTTAAGGCCAGCTCTTTCTGACAATCGAGAGATGTGGTTCCAACAAGATGGGGCCACTGCACACACTGCTCGAGCCACTATGCAGCTCCTAAGGCTGATTTTTGGCGAACGTTTAATTTCCAAAAATTCAGCATTCAATTGGCCTGCCCGTTCGCCGGATTTAACAGCACCAGATTATTTCCTTTGGGGATATTTGAAAGAGAAGGTGTATATCAATAAACCCAGAACACTTGCACAGCTCAAAGAGAATATTCGAGCCGAAATAAAAGCGTTGCAGCCAGATACTCTGACTCGTGTCATGGAAAATGCTATTAAAAGAGCTCAACTTTGCGAGGCTGAAAATGGTGCACGTAAGTGACGTAATCTTTCACACCTAAATTTAAAAAATCTCTCAGTATCATATTTTATTATTTTGTAAAAAAAAAAAATAAAATTAAAAATTAAAAAAGTTATGACTGTTTTAAACCCCTTTGTGACTTTTGCCCCACCCTGTACATGTGTCTTTGACACACCTCTTTTTGGTGAGTATCATAATTTTTATTTTATATAGTTATTTATAACTTTATTTTCCTTTTAATGTTCAATAAAAGATTGGATTGGTATTGTCGTGGTAGGTGCAAAATCAATTAAAAAATTAATTGATTCAATACATGTTTTAATTGAAACCCGTTTCTAGTTTTTTCTGTGTATACAACTTCCGATAACGAGGTATTAGGCTTTTAAGCTCGTTCTCCATAAAAATTAAAATGCATAATTTTTAATATTTTTTTCTTGCATACTTTTATTTGAAATGTTATTTTAACAAATTTTTAAACATTAACAATTCTTTATTATTTATTATTTTTTAAATTATCAGCATTCGTATGTTAATTTTTTGTGTTTTTTTTTTTTTAATTTAGTATTAGACAAATTTCGAAATACTATTATTATTTACTCTTACATATTTTTTGTTAATTTATTTAATTTTTATATTTTCGTATATTTAATAAAAATTTCATTAATATTAACATTAAACTACTGTATGTTTGTGGGGTGTTAAATTTTTTTATATTTTTTTATTTTTTTTTTGTTATAAATCATAATTTAATGGCTACATTTTACTTATTTTTATCTCATTTCGTATGTAAAATGATCATATGCACATATATAATCTATCGTTTTTAAAAAAATATAAATTATTAATTTAGACTTTGTAATGTGGCGAATAACGATTGTGGTTAAAAGTGCAGCAAATAAAATAATGAAAGCTTTGTTTTATTTTCATAATGATTTGCTCTTAATCTAAAAAATAAAAAAGGATTTATCTATCTAACAGTTAAAACGTTTTGCCTAATGAATTGTATAATTGTTGTTTTTTTTTCAGACTACGTTCTGAACGATTCAAAGGTTGTTATTACTTTTTCTAAAAAAAAAAAAAAAATGAGTTTAAATTGTTTTTAGATTTTTTTTATTATTTTAATATCGTACGAGTAAACATGATTTCATCAAGGTTCACAACATCCAGAGTTTTTGTATTATGATTTAATTTTTTTTTTTAATTTTATGTTTTTATGACAAAAATGTTAAATTTCGTAGCATTTTACTATTAAATGAGTTTTTTTTTATATGAATTTAATGTAGACTTATTTTATGGTTACGTATTCGCTTAGAAAAAATATATAATCGAAGTTGCTTGTTTTATATATTTGGCAGAATTTTTCAGATACAATTAGTTTTTTTTTTAATTATTTATAAAACTGCGTTTATATTACCCCCGAAATCCAGTTTAAACTAGATTTCGAAATCTAGTGCTTGTAGTATTTTATACACTACCATATGATCGAAATCTAGTTAAAACTGGATTTCGATGGTAAATGTATATGCAGCTTAAACCGCAAATATTTATCTGGATAAATATTAGATATTTTGGTAAATGTTAAGCATATTTAAAGGCCATTCAGAAATATATATTCGTTGACAAATTTAAGCTAGTTTTTGTGATATTTTCGATTAAAAAAAATATTTTATTAAAGTTAAATTCGGTATATAAACTCTTTGATTATAAGAGTTCTAAAATATCGTATTGAAAACAAACTTTGATTTGAAAATAGTTATTCATATTAAATTATTTAAACAATCCTCCCTAATATTGCAGAAAGGGGTAACCTGCATATAGTTAATTTGCATTGGAAATATAATATCGTCGTCTAATTGATTACGGCCAATTTCTTCTAGCAGCGCAGCGCGGCTTGCTGCAACGGGTTCCTGGAAGTCCAGGACCTATGGACATGCTAGGCTTCTTGATGGACTTCACCCACGTGTGGGATTTGAGTCCGACTATGTTACTCCTAGATTGGATTTCTGCCGACCTTTTCGGGTCAGCTTTTCCTCCAGGCGGGAGTGGGATATGGGGGATCCAACTTTTGGTTTTGACATCAGGGTATATACCGACGGCTCAAAGATGAGTTGTGGTGTAGGCTCCGGGGTCTTCTCGGGTGAGTGTAACTTGCGGTGTTCTTTCAGGCTACCTGATCATGCTACTGTTTTCCAGGCGGAAATTCTGGCTATCAGGGAAGCCTGCAGACACGAGACTGACGGCTGTTCTGACCGGTCACTGGCTGATTGGTAGGCATGGCATTAGACTTGGGATTGTACGCGGTTCGCATTGTCGCAGCTGCGGCATACCGGGCGAGGAGGAGACTGTGGAGCATCTTCTCTGCGATTGTCCGGCGCTGCAGAATATTCGACTCCGGATCTTGGGTGACCATATACTGGACGACCTCTCGGTAATATTACGTGTGGGATTCGGTGATCTCATACGTTATCTTAACCGAACGGGGTGGGTCTAGTACTCCGGATACCAGTTCCTTACGGGTAGTGTGGTCTCTTCAAAACGGAGTCGCTTTTTGACTCTACTTGATGCTCACGAGTAGCGTGAGCTGCCACTTAAACCAACCAACCAACGGCCAATTTGTGTATATAAGAAATTAATTTAAATACAATTTTTTTTTAAATTTCGGTCGTCTCTATTGAGCATATTAAACATTGTTTACTGCTTATTTGTAGGGCTCATTGTAATAGAATCACTAAAGAGTGAAAACATGTCCACTCAGTCACCATTCAGATCGACCATCTCCGAGTTTAATAATATTTAGCATAATTGTCATAGTTGACAAGAAATCGATGAAATATAAATTTTATATTCCGAACTATTTCAGTTTCCGAAATAAAACGTCATGAAAATTGCAAAAAATTTGGCTAAAGTATCCTAACAAAATTGACTATAACTTTTAAACTACATATACAAGATGTTGGCCTTATTTGTTAAGTTAATAAACTACCGACTTTTTTTGTGTCGATATATTTCTATTTCGAATTCAGATTCCTGTTGGGGGTCCGTAAATAGGGAAGATAAAGATTTACATATATGGCCCCTCCCACGTTCTGCCCACCAAAAAATGGCTACGAAAATCGAATTTTTAAAAACTTCTCAGCGCATTTTTACCACTAAAACATTCGAATTAACAAAAATGGTTGGCAAATTTCGAGTTTCTGCTAGTTTCGGAGATACACCAACGCCCCTTTTTTGGAGATAAAGGTTAATTATTTTTTTAATTTAGAGTTTTTAAATGAAAGAAAAAACTGAAAAAGTACTTTTGACAGAAAATAATATTTTAGAAAAATTCAGAGTATCAAAAAATCTACAAAAATAATATATTCTTCTAGAAGACGTTTGAAAATAGGAAAATTTGTAGAATGGCACTTCGGTGTGGAAAGCTCTCTATCTATTATTTTGGAGTAACAATAAGCGATCCCTCTGCTGCATTTTTTAAGTGTCACTACTTCCGGCCTTAAACCAAGCTTTGCAGCTGAGTAACCTGAATGGCATGTTAACACTGGTGCGTGGTCTCACTGCATAATACCATGTACACTGCATAATACCCATGTACGGTTGATGACTGACTGGAGACCACAGCTGGCCCATAATATACCTCATTAAGAAAGCCGAAATAATTGAATTACAACCGAAAACTCTGATGACGACTATTTTCATGAGAACACGGACACTATTTGGAACTTGGAACGTATGAATGAATTCTCCAAACTAGCCCAAGTCGACCTCGAAATATAGATGGACACAACCTTCTATTCCTTGCTCTCATACAAGTCAGATGTCCTGAACGTGGCGAGCAACATACAAGTGGGGGATCAACATTTATATATTCAGTTCAGCCCCCAGATGAACCAAGATCTTCTATTGAAAGAAGCACACTTCACGTCTGATGGCTGATTTTATTGCTCAGATCGGGAGCAGCAATAGTGGAGGGGAGCCTTTTATTGCAAACATGGCAATCCATTGTAAGAATGAACAAAATGTAAGAATGAACAAAAGCGTAAAAAAATCCAGAAAGATTTAACCTTGAGAGACTAAAAAGTTGAGAAACACTACTCCATTTCTCAAAATTTTCTTTAGACTATGACAAAACCACTGATAAATAATGTTCATGATCCAGACAACTTGGGAAAATATTAATCAAACCGATAAAAAACTGTTTCGGTAGCGTGGTCAAAAACACTAAGCCCTTGATTTAAGATCACACCTGGAATCAAGTTACAGATAGAAGGCATATTAAGTAGTTCATTAAAAATGCCAACAACTCGTCAGGCAGTACCAACTCAAATCGGAATGACAAATGGAAAGTGATGGCTGCAAATGCCAATGGATCCAACAGATCAAAGAATATGTTTAGAGTAACCAAATTACTAGACATGATTCAAATATGAGACCCTTTACATTTTTTAAGTGTTGGTTAAACAAGACGCTCAAATCAGATCCAGAACAAAAACCTTCAACAATTGGCGTGTGAATAGAAACGACAAAACTAAATTGAAAGAGTATCACATACTATGCTTAAGATATTCTTTCGATCTCGAGCCATTAGAAGCATGGAAAGCATGATTAATTACAATCGTGTTTATTATCTGAAGTTCAACTAACTTCCTAATGATCACAGTATGGCTTTTGTAGAAGTCCTTCTACGGGAGATCTTATATCGTTTCTTTCAGATCGTTGAAGTTGGAGAGCAAAGTGTTTGCTCTAGATATTTCCACAGCGTTTGATCGCGTAAGGCATAAATCAGTCGTATCAAAGCTTATTACTTGTGGTGGTGGTGTTGGTGATGACTTCATTTGATTCATATCGAGTTTTCTCAGAGTTGCGCCATAAGAGGTGTTATAGATATGGTTTTCTTCGATAACAGGCCAAGAGTTCTGGAGGTTGGGGGGAAGGCAGATTGTGAATGACTCACTCAATCTGTATATAATTACAGTCTCTGAGTGGGGTTGTGCTGACCAATAAGATCGTGGAGTAATCAATGTCATCTGTATACATGAGTGTTATCAATATTGAAGAAACTATTGATTTTCTGGGCATGTGAATTCAATATCATGTCCGCTGAAAAAATCATTTCGTTCAAGTGTCGAAGCTTTCTTAACCTGTGCATGAATTACGTCAGTTCTTATGATCTTCTTACTATTTATACCACCTTTAACCGGCCTAAGATGGACTACAACTCCCATATATTAGCGGGGGTCATTTTAGAATTTAAGGTCCAATTTAAAACTTCTGGTCCGTGTGCATAGGAGGGCGTTGGGATTAGTGCCAGTAGAGATTCCAGTTCTATTGATTAGTTGAACCATGTTAGGAATGTGGGTTGTGTGACATTGTTCTATCGGTACTACCATGGGAAGTATTCTGTTGAGATAAATGAACTTATCTGTTGAGATAAATGAACTTACACCAGAGACCGTGTTTTTGTTCGAAACACACGCTTATTTAGTAGATTTAATTCGTATGTGGTTGAAAGTGTGGTTCGCACAACGCATTGCAGAGAGAATTAGTGGATTAGTTAAAACACCCGTATGTGGAATAAACACCCCGCACACGTTTTTCCTGACACTGACAATTTAGAAAAATTAAAGTCAAATATCGATATACATTACTCCATACTATACTTTATTTTCCTGATATCAATACAATGCACGACATTGGTAGGAGGACATCCCCTGAATTTTGGTCTATAGTAAAAGAAATGTCTACTTTGGAAGTATGATTGATGTTTTTATCCCTAAAACTCACTGGGTGCTGGCAGGAGACGTAAACCTTAACCATTTTAATGCACGATTCAGTGGTAAGCGTACCACTTGAAGTATGCGAGACTTTCCCAGGTGACACGTGAACTTTTTTATAGATCTAACGTATTAACGTTTTTTAAATAAAACAAAATGAGAGAGAGCTCTCAATTTTCACTATACTTTAGAAATATAGAAGAATATAATGAGTTGAAGAAAGTTTTATAAAACCTTAACTATTATAAATTCGAAAAAGCCTTTATAATCTAAACAATTTTAAAATTCCTTAAAAATAAGTTAAAACACTTTTGAACCCGCGCTTGTATCCCCTAAATATGATATTGGACCACTTAAAAATATGTGTTCAATAATTTTCTCTTGCCTATCAAATAACCAAATTTCAGTAAAATCGGGTGTGCCATTGGATATACCTTTTTGTTGTTAGTAAAAGGTATGTTTTTACCAATGTATTTTCTTTGAGCATTGACTTTCTATGTATATTCATTGGCAGCCTTTCAATATTCGTGCACGCAGATAAAAGAACATCATATTATGATAGTTTAAGAGCATCATGTTATGGTTAAAATACATAACAATCGTAGTATGATCACCAAAATCATATTATGATCCTAGATGATGATCAAATCGTCCTCAGAGATCACAAATATGATCAGTCAGAATTATGTTTATGATTGTTAGGATCAATATATTAATACTATTAAAATTTCTTGTCCGCAATCATATTCCATCATATTTTCTCTACTTGTGACAATCACATGATTTCAATGTCATTGCAAAATGTACGGCTTTCAATAAAGCAAATACTTTTTCTTATAATTCGGCGGAATTTTGTAAACACTGAAATTAAGTGCGAATTTTATCCACAATTATGTTGGATTGAATTAATATTTTCTATAAAATAACAAAATTAAAAGTTAATAACAACGTATGTGTGTGTGTGTGTGTTTTTTTTTTAATATAAAAGCTCGAATTTCATATAAAACTATTAGGAATATAAAATTAAAAAACTATTTTTTTGGAAAGTTTTGAAAGTTCAATATACATATAGCAAGAATAAGGTAATAAGATAGTTTTTTGTTTTTACTGGAATTTAGGATTCTAGCTTGGATTTTAATATGCTTTTTTTTTTAGCTTTATTTGGCTTGCTTGCATAATGCATAATTTTTTGTTAGATGGCTTGTGATTAAATAAAATGTTAAGGCATTTTTTAGTACCTTAAAGATTTAAATACATATTATGAATATTGCTTTCAATGAATATTTTTCCCGCATTTAGTTTTTTTTTTTTCTTTGAAAACGTTTAAAAATTGGTGTTAAGCTTTTTAATAATGCATAATCAATGGTTTTTTTTTTGTTCTAGATTTTTAAGATTTTGAAATTTTAAATGTTTTTTAAGCTGATTGGCATATTTTTTTTGTTATTTTAGATTTGTATTTTTTTTGTTTTTTTTTTATTATTTCTTTCTAACTTATAATGTTTAAGGTAAAAATTTATATTTTATTTTAAATCTAATGTAATTTACCTTATAAATTTTCTATTTTATATATGATGTTGTGATGTGATATACGCTTTAAATGAACTATTTGTTGTGTGTGGGTAGTATTACGTCTCGTCGGAAGAGGATTTGTGTCAAAAGTGCGATCTACAAAGCTGTTTTTCTTTTGATTATGTATGTGGGTAGTCTCAGAACGATTTAAGTCTTCGATCGAGTACTTTTGCAAAAATCTGTTTTAAATTTGCAAAAATTTTATATTTTCTAATTTTCTTAAAATCTATGAGAGATACGAAAAAGCAGCAATTATTCCTTAGGAAAAATACTATTGATATGTATGTCAACTTTTTTTTTGACATATCATATCAATTTTGCATTGCAATATTATAGCTGTCAAAAACCAAGGGTTTTTAATATCAATAATATTGAAATTTTTGCAAAAATGAACTGAAACGGCTGCAAAATTTAGCATTCACTAAAATTGTACAATCACTGATTTAAATGGTGGTATTGTTTTATTAGCGGTTACACCCCTTTTAAAGTGGGCGTGTCTTTAAAGTTGGACAAGTTTTTAGCGATTACCTTAAAAGGCACTAATAGGATCCAGATATATAATTTGAAAGTCTGTTCAATTGCATTTAAAATGATATAATAAATATACAGTAGTTTTGATTTAACTGCCTTTTACTTACGTGCACTTTTCACATAACTGCACAAAATTTTGGTTTCGTTGTTATTTTACAAAATTTCGTATGCAATCGCCTTCATTAAGTGCACTGTGTATACCCGCGCATTTAAAATAAGTGCCTCATGTTTTTGGCAGTTGTACATTATTTTCATACAAAAGATCGCCGTTAGCTGCCTCTTATGTTTTGCTTACTTAGTTAGTTTGGTTAGTTAACGCTTGTACCTACATAAATTTGTATGTAAAAACCTTACGAAATTTTTTATGAATGTTTTTTTATTTTTTCTTTGTTGTTTTTTATATAAATTCTATTGTATGAAATAAACAATTAATAAAAATAAATTAAATCATATCTGGTCTTTGCAGTTTTCAACAATTTAGTTTACCTGCACTTTAAGGCAGGTAAAAAATTTGAGTTAGCAGCGCTTTTGGCTTACCTGCACAAAAATTCGTGCAGAAGTTGGTTGTGCAGCTAAGTCAAAACTACTGTATATAAAAAGAAGTGTACATTTTGATTGTCACTCCATAACTCGAGAACGGCTGCATAAAATAAAAAATGGCTGAATACGTTTTGAAGAACATGCAATGAGGATGGTTTTAAAAAAAATTGTTTAAAAATATTTTCCTTTGGTCGAGATGTGGTGATTTTTCTAAACATTAGTCATTTTCATATAAATTGTGTGAATATCAAAAATTTTTGAAAATAAAATTTGAAGGCAAAACAACGTTTGTCGGGTCAGCTAGTATTATATATAATCCAAAGATGGAAATAGGTTAAAAACTATTTTATTTTATTTCTACACCAAAAAAATTTCTCAGTTGTTTGTAACTAAATTTTTAACTGATTATCAGGTGAAATGCACCTTACAACTAAGTCGACAGATGAAAATTGTATCAAAAAATGTAACTAAAAGTTCAGTAACTGAGAACTGCTTTTTTTGTTAAATTTTTGGTTTTTATAATTTTTTTGATATTACTTCAATTTTGATACTTTAAAAAACCTGACAATTAATTTTTTTAATTACATTTTAACAGGAATTAAAATTAATATCATTGCTAACATCTTTATTTGATTACAAATTTAACTTAATTCCACACCCAGTTTGATCTATTTCTCTTCCAACCTTCATTACATTTATTAGATTTTGGTTAGTGGTAATTCTAAATTTTTTTTTACATGAATATCCTCATGTTCTATAAAATAAAAATTAAATAATCTTTAATTTTACACCAAAATGCAAACTTATTCTTTCATGAGTTGCTCCTTACTTATTCTTTCATGAGTTGCTCCTTCGTAGTTTCCCTTATTGCACTAAATGTGGGTTTATATGTACGTCGGAAACCAACAAAATAGAAATATTATATTCAAATTTGTTTGCTTTTTTCTGAACATTTTAAAAAATTTTTGACATTAATATACAGTGTAATAAAGGGTCCGCCATCTAACGTTTTTTTTTTCAACTAGTGCTTATTTCGTGAATGGTAACACTTAGCTCATGTCTGATTTGACAGATAATTAGTTTTATCCTTCCGCTGAACGAATATGGTCCGTATGTTCGTTATCTTGTGAAAAAAGTGAAAGAAACTGGCATCCTCATCGATAAACCAAAGCGTGAAAAGCCAAAAACAGTGCGTACACCCGAGAATATTGCTGCTGTGGCAGAAACTGTGCGAGAAGCGCCATCAGCATCAATTCACCGTCGTTCTCAACAATTGAACATTTCGGAGATATCATTGAGACAAATTTAGCATAAAGACCTTGGTATGGCGCCATACAAAGTCCAATTGGTTCAGGAGTTCAAAAAAAAAAGTTATTTGGCGGACCTTTTAGAAAAGAGTTTTGTTTTTCAACTGAAACATTAGTTGATCACGATTATTTAATATCGTTTTCTTTTTAGACAAAAATGTCACATGTTTTTGCACTTTGCCATCAAATTAATTTTTTTGTGTTCTTTTCTAAAATAAGGCGAACACTCTGATATATCCTTTCTAAAAATATTGCCATAAAAAGGCAAAAAGTGCAATTTTAGCGCTCTCAAATTATTTACAGGGTTTTTTTGCCCTGTTTTTTGTCATTGTATCAATCTCATGTGTATATATTGCAAAGTTGTTTGCGAGGAAATTCTCATCTTGGTAGCCGAGTGTTAGTGTGCTTCTGATGCAAAAGGTCCCAGGTTCAAATCGTCATTGGACGAGGCAAAAAGTGCAATTTTAGCGCTCTCAAATTATTTACAGTGGTTTTTTTGCCCTGTTTTTTTCATTTTATCAATCTCATGTGTATATATTGCAAATTTGTTTGCGAGGAAATTCTCACCTTGGTAGCCGAGGGTTAGTGTGTTGGCTTCTGATGCAGAAGGTTCCAGGTTCAAATCGTCATTGGACCACTGTTTTTATTTTTTGTTAATTAGAATTTATGTTTTTTTTATTTTGTTTTATGTTATTATAATTTATTTTTTCTGTGTGCAAGTATTTAATAATTTTTTAACCTAAAATTCGTTAAAAAAAGCAAGTATATTATAAAAATTATTAAAAAAAATTAGTTATTAAAAAAAATATTTAAATATAAAGTCTTTCACATTGGCTGAGCACTTTAAATTGCAATACTTTGTTTCCAGAAAAGAAAACACCATAAGTTAATTACAATGTTTCGGTTTTAAGTGAGAAATTCTCTAACTGAGAAAATGAGAGGTTTTATCGGTTTAGGAAAAATGTATAGTTATAGCCACACTCAGGAAACTTCTGCTTCACAAATATGTGGTTGTTTGGGTTGTAATATATATACACACAGAGAAATAAAGTGCCAATCGAATTGAAAAGTGTATTTTAATGGTAACAACTTATAAATTCAATTAGTACAACGATATTAACATTAGATTTCTGAATATTTTTGGTGCAGCAACTAAAACTTAGTTGAATTAACCTAACTTTGTTATGAAAACTAATGTTTAGTTTTGCCAACCGGATGAAGTTCGTAATAATCGAATTTAAGTCGTTGTATCCGAATTTCAGTTGGCAAATAGCTAAATTTTTCTCTGTGTGTAGTATATACATAATCATGTAATTTCAGTTGGAACAAAGGGTCAGGTTGTAATACAGTTTCTTTATTATTAATGTAAATGTCAGTCATTTGTGGAACAAATTAAATTTTTTACTAACCTTGTAGTTCGTTTAAAAAGCAAACCACGTCAAATGACTGTTTTATGATTTTACATTAATTTTTTTACAGTCGTTTTGAACAGAAAAAACAAATGACAAATGTTAGTTGAATTTACTGAAATGTAAGTCGTCCTTTCTTTAAGTGAAATTGCATTTGTTTTTAACTACATTTGCAGTGGTCTTTACCTACATAGTATATCACTAATGACGCCTGTCCATAGAAAGGCAGAAACTAGTCTAGTCTGATTTAAAAATTAATAGTGTTTATAATTTTTAGAGAAAAACGTTTATTCTTCTTCTTAACCTCAACATTTCTAAATTAAAAGAGTTTTGAACCCATTTTTTACCAAGCATACATTCCGGGCGAATTTTTTGACGAAACTTTTTAAGAAGATACGTTGCATTTTCAGTAAATGCTCCCTCTAGCGGTTGTATAATTAACTAAAATTGTACGCACTTAAGGGTGCGTTTAAAAATTAAATTTTTATGTATTAACAAGTCAAATATCTAGCATAAAATTGTACAAAATTTTGATTGTTTGATTGGTCTTAAAATAAACTAAACACCGATAACACTCGTCAATTTAAACTTTTTGATCAAGATTTAGATGATGTAAAGGAATATCTCTACTTAGGCTCCATAATTGATAAATCTGGATGTAGTGCTGCCGACATCCAATACCGACTGAATAAAGCTCGACAAACTTTTGGTTTGCTCGGCAAAGTTTGGTCATCCTCAAATATATCCATAAGAACGAAAGTAAACATCTTTAATTCAAATGTAAAATCAACCTTGTTATATGGTTGCGAGACCTGGAACCTGCCAATAAAAGAATCTAAGAAAATACAGTCGTTTGTAAATATATGTCTTCGACGTATCCTGAAGGTGTTCTGGCCGAATATCATCAGCAACGAAGAACTGTGGTATAAAACTCAACAACCACAAATCGCTGAAACCATAAAAATCCGAAAATACAGATGGCTCGGTCACACTTTCCGTAAACCACAAAATGACATCACAAGGAAGGTGCTTGAGTTCAACCCCCAGGGTAGTAGAAGAATTGGTCGTCCGAGCAACACCTGGAGACGAAATACGCTAAGGGAAATTCAAGATGCAGGGTATTCCTGGAACCAAATCAAACACATAGCCGAAGACAGAGCGGAATGGAAAAAACTTGTTGTTTCCCTATGTTCCTCCTAGGAATTTAATGGATTATATATATATATATATTTTTAAGAATATTTTTAAGAACATTTTAAAAATGTTTACAGCTTGTTTAGACAGCTTTTAAAAATTGTTATTTGGGAACTCTAATATCTCAAATTTATACTGGTTGAGAGAAAATAGCAAATTTTTGATATTAAAAACGAAAACGTATTAATTTTCCGCATATTTCCATTTTTACAAAGACGGAAAAATCTTAAATCGATTAGTAAATTTTTTCCCAAAAGTACATGTTGAGAAAACAGATTTTTGCAAAAAGCGCCTGGTTGAAGATTTGTTCTGAGACAACTCAAATACAGAAACAAGGAAACAATTTTTGGTGTTCGCAGTTTTGGCTTAAATCCTCATCCAAAGAGGCGTGGTATGGGTGTTTATGATTTAAAATGTTTTATCTATTGCGATTAAATGTAAAATTTGTCGTATATTAGTTGGTTTTATTATTTTTATTTTATTTTTTCTAAATATATTGTTAAATTACGTTAAAAAGTTTTTTTTATTTTGTTTGTTCGTGATTTCTATACGCGTTGGCAGTGTTTTCATTGAACAAATATCCAAAAACTTAGAAGCTTTTTTCTGTTGTATAGTGTATTTGACAGGATTTTAAATGTATGCATTCGTTTAAATCAAAACATATAAAAACGGGTAGTTTATTAAATATGTAAATTAAAATTAATAAGTCATAAAAATTAAACTCATATTTTGTTATATAATTGCGATTTTTTTTTGTTTTTTTTTTTTTTAATTATTTACAAAATATTTACATAAAAACTTTTAAGGCAAAGTTTAATGAAGCAGTTTTATACATTAACATCATTGTTTTTTTTTTAAACTTTGCTTTTAAAAACGTAAGTTTTCAACGTATGTGTGTTATTTTTTTATTTTTTTTTTAAGATTTTTGATAAAGAAGTTTTAAGAACAATTGAATATTTTGTTATGGTTTTGTGTGAAAAAAAAAGTTATGACTTTACAGTTTTTTTTTTATATTTCTTTTTAAGTATCAATTTAATTTAGCAATAGTTTGTTTTGAGTTTTATGTAAATTATAATAATAATAATAAAAAAATTCACATGCATTAATGCAAAAATTTTAGAATTTATGTTAATCATTTTAAGTTCAGTAAAGCTGATTTTGTTGCTCAGTTTTTTTTTTTTTTCAAAAAGTTTCTTCTTTTCATAAGCCATTTACGTTAAAATTTATGACGATTTCTGGTTGGTTTTTTTTAGTTCACGTATTAAAAAGCAGGCTTAAGTTTTTATAATTCGTTTACGAGAAGCTATAATTTAAGCTTATGTAGTTTTTTTTTAGAAAAAGCTAGTCTTTTTATGTTGTCCTTGCCATTTTTTTACGAAAGTTTTTGGTATTTTATTTTTAAATGCTTCCTTTTCATTGCTATATATTAAATATATATACTTTTTTGTGATTTTTTCTAAACTACCAAATTGTTTCATTTAGATTTCTTTGTTCTATTTTGTGTTAATTTGATTTAATTCACAAGTTTTTCTTGTCTATACTGCTTCATTTCTTAACTTTAAGTTAATATATTTTTCTTGTTTAATGTGTAGCTTACCTTACTAATGGTTCCCAATTGCTTATATCACACCATCTATTTTTTTCAAAACGTTATTTCATCATTTAGTTGAAATTTAGTCCCATGATAACATAACATTTATTAATATTATAAAACAGAAATTCTTTAAATATTTTTGTAAATTGTTAGTAAATAATTGAAAATTTAAAACCAAATTGGAAATTAGTAACAATTATTTAACACTACCTACCTTCTCATCATAGTAGTCCAACTAATGTTAGAAAATTAAAATAAAATAAAAAGAAAAAAAAAAAACAAAATTAAATTTTAAATTTTGTAAGATATCATGTTTTTGAATCTTAATCCGAGACACAGTGGAACACGTACTTAGCAATATTCGTTGAATAGTTGAGATGAAACTGAACAAAATGTACGTGAAAAGTAATTTCAGAAGATGATATTTAAAATGTAGAAGAGCTTATCCTTAATTCCCAGTTGCTACAAACGATGAGTAAGAATTATATTACATTTTATTTGAATAAAGTTTTCCGAAAATTTCAATTAATTTTAGTTGTAGATTAAATAGATAAACAAATTCCTCCATATAATAAAGAATTAACTACATCGAAGTTAATTTAATTACAAAGGTCGACAAAATTTTAAAAAAACTCAAGACCCTGAGAGTAAAGTATACTTTTGCTAAGGTTTGAGGTTCCCTGACCGTTTAACTGAACAAACTTCGGCCAGCCCAAACCACTGAAGCTACAAAGTTTCGATGAAAGAGCAGATGATACTGATAAGAACTTCGCCTTAAGGACTGAAGCGTTTAATCGACGCTACTGCAAAATAAAGAGATGTGGTATCGCTATGAACCAGCCGGTCTATGTAAAGAGTAATTCTTGATCTCCGCCATCAATAACCTCCTTCGACGTAGACGTTCGTTCCCATTAAAAAACAGTGCTTACCCAGAAGCGGTTGTGGAAGGCAATATTTATTACCAAGCACTCGAGAAGGCAAGATTTTCTGCGTGATGTCCCACTGGGTAAATATGTCTCTTTTTAGAAGGCGCAGCATATGTAGTTACTGCTTACCGAATCGGAACTATTTTTTGCTGGGCAACACTGAGCAAATTCTCTGCATGATATCAATGAATTTTTGTATTAGCTCTATGAAACGTCACTGCCACCCGTCCATTGACACTTTTCATTAAATTAATGAAATATTTAATTTTATTTATTAAAAATTTCATACTAATGAAAAATTTTCATTAAAAACAGTTTCATCCAAACAATTTTTTTTACAAGGTTTAAGAATTTTTTCAATAACATTATAAAGAAACCTTCATCAATTTAGAGAAAATATTTCATTAACATTCGTCCATGAAATTCTCTCTGTGTATGAGGGTATTTTTGGAAATTACTACAAGGAGGGGCAAAAAGGGCAAAAGTAACTACCTTTGCGGCTTGTCCAACCCCCTTTAGCTAAAAAGTTGAAATTTTAAATATCAACTGAACTGAAATTATAAAATTTTATTTTACCACAACAAGGGTAAAGTAGTGGCTAAAAGGAAAAAATATCTTCCTTTGCGGAGTTGCCAAAACGCTAAAGCGAGGAACTTGAAATTTGGTATGTTCTTGCATACTCTCGACGTAAATATGTCATCATTGCCGCATGGTAATGAAACGTGCTAATTGACGTTATCGCTTCCATTGGCAACCCTTCATAGCATGTCGGGCCGTACGGGTATATTTCCATCGCGTTGGAAGTTAGGCATTTCGAAAAAGTGGGCGATAGACAATGAAATGAGTTAAAAAAAGTAAAGAAACATTTTTCGGTGTTTTTCTTTTGAAACTGTTGTCAAGTGAAATCGTAAAAAATTCTTTAGAAAATAGAAATTTTCTAATTCTATACTTGACATTCAAGTCTATGTTCAAGAAAAATATAACAAAACTATTTGTATACTCTTTTTATTCATTCCTAGAATGTTACTTTACTTTTTAACATCTACTTCCAAACTAATTAAGCCTTAATTACCACATTGGTTGCAGGTTTTTTCTCAATTCCCTTTTAAAGTTGTTTCTTGCACAGCCAGTTTAATTTGATCGCTATAAATTAAAAAAACATGTTTAAACCATGGAGGACTATAATTAAGAAAAAATATTAGAATATGCTGCTCCACATTTTTTCTTTCAAAAACACCTACTCAACATAACAATAATACGAAGGGGCATGAAAACGAAAACCCTATTTCTTTTACTACACCGCTTGCTTCTCTACCCAGTTCGCCCACAAGCGAGAATTGCATGTCACAGGATCTTGTTAAAAAGTCACCGTGTAAATTGCGTCTTAATGATGGGTTTCGTTGGGAGATCTGATGGCGTTTCGGCCCTTTAATAGATTTAGTGAGAGCAAAGTTTCAAAGATTATTGCTTTTGCTGTCGGTGATGATGTCTGTTGATTTATATCGAGATTTCTCAGAGATAGTACTATAAGAGTTGTTATAGATGGGGTCTCATCAGATGAGTTTCAGATAAATGCAGTTTTACGGCAAGGTTCAGTTCTTTCTCCTTCTTTCTTTCTTGTCTTCCGTAAAGAATTTTTGTGTTTAACTTCCAATCCTGCCTCCTGGATGTTGGGAACAAAAGGCAGATTATGAATCAGGACCTAATTACAATCTCTGAGTGGAGTCGTGGGTATATGGTCGATTTTAGGACACGCGGGCACTAGTATTGTTTGTTTACCCATGGAATCTGAAGGTCTTGAAGGCATTAGAATCTAATATGATGTCCGCCGAAAAAATTACACACAGAAAAAAGTTTGCAACTTGCGAACTAAAAATGGGTTACTACTATTAAAACCGGCTAGTACAACTGAATACTGGTTTTCACAACAAAATTTGCAATACTTAAAATATTCAGAAATCACATTTGAATATGGTTTTACTAACCAAATTTTTTGGTTGTAGTCACCAAAAGAAAATTTTTATTTGGGTTGGTACTTTATTTTTCTGTGTTCAAGTTTTCCGAGTGTCTGAAAAAGCATTCAAGTATCTATTTTACTCCTTCTGATCTCCTTACTATTTATACCACTTGTATATTGCCGAAAATATTGGCATGATATTAATGTATATTTGAATAAAATCAACGAAATTGTACTGGAATTCGACCATTAAATCATTTCATTAAATTAATGCGAATTTTCATTAAATTGTTTGAAAAATATAATTTTATTAATTAAAAGTTTCAGATACTCATTGAAAAAGTTGCATTAAAAAACTAGTGTTATAAAAAGTATGAAACCTTTTTTTTAATTTTATGAAAATTTTCGTTTACTTTGTAAAAAAAAAAGTTTCATTGATTTACTGAAAAATGTCACTATTTTTTATCCAACAAAATTCTCTCTCAGTGTATATTTTGGAGCTTCTGGACCCTTTGCAAAGGAGGCCGGCGGCACTTACTAATAACAGTAGGGTATCCAGCTCCATTGATTCGTTAGAGCATTGTTGGAATATGAGTTATTTGACACTGTTCTATCGATACTTCTACACTGAGAGAATTATCTGCCTAATATTAACTACTTTCTGCATCGTAGGAATTAAGTTGCACTGGAACTGGTCCATTGAAACTTTCCATTAAATCATTGCAAGTTTTTATTAAATTTTATGAAATATATCAGTTCATTTATTTAAAGAATCATTCACTTTATGGAAGTTTCGTTAAAAGACTTGCTTCATAAAAAGTATGAAGCTTTATGCTTTTATGAAGAAAAGTTTCATTAGTTTACTGAAAATTTTCATATTGTTTCGTCGACTAAAATTCTCTCTATGTATTATTTATACCACCTGTATTCGGCCGAAGATGTAATAATAATGGATACTTCCACACTGAAAGAGTTTTCAGCATAATATTAATGAGTTTTTGCATCGAAGCATTGCATTTTCCCATGAACTCGTCCATTGAAACTTTTCATTAGATTAATGCAAGTTTTCATAAAATTTTATGAAAAATATCATTTTATTTATTTAAATTTACTTAATAAAAATAGTTCATTATAAATCTAGTTTCATGAAAGGTATGATACTTGTGTCCGTATTTTTGATCAAACACACGCTTGTTTAGTATATCTGATCCGTTCGTGGTCGATACTCCAGTGGATCTCACAGCGCATTACAGAGAGAATTCGTTCATTATAAACTCCATGAACATTGCCTTATAAATTTCGAGATTTCCAGGCTTGTTACTGTGAACTTAAAATTCATTTTAATGACTTCTTCCATTGGTTTAAAATCTCTTCTGAAATGAATTCTCTAGTTCGTACTCAAGTAAATGTTTACGATCCTCGGAAGCCACACACATTTATACACAGAAAAATAAAGGGTCAACCTAATCGGAAAGCGTATTTTGATGGCGACAGCCATTAAGTTTGGTTAGTGCAAGCACATTTAAATGTGATTTTTAAATATTTTGGCTGCTTCAACTGAAATTTAGTTGTATAAAACCAATATTCAGTTGAACGAACCGATTTCAGTTGTACTAACCGAATTTCAGTTGGCCAATTGCTAAATTTTTTTCTGTGTCTATGATTTACATTTAAAGCTTTTCAGAAAAGCTTTTAAAGTGGGCCAGTTACTGTCTTTGTCGAAATTTTAGATTCGATATGCTGAAGAACAATAAACCATGTACATTTCTAGAAGTAGACCCTTTAACGTACTTCTTTGAGAAATTCCAGCCATCATATTTCAGGTGATGTAGTCTAAGCGATCCATTTTTGTCTGTTATGTCTTAATGTTAGATGTAACATCTACAAATGTTGGAGTTGTAAAATGCTCCATTGTAATGACATGATTATTTCGTTTACATTAAATGAATTTTGTGCCACTGTGTAAAAATTATACTTGTTATAACAAATTAAGGATATTTTCACAAAGAAATTAAAAGTGATTCCCAATGATGATAAAAAAATTAAAATTTATTTAAAAAATAGAGAAAATATTTATATAAATTTTAAATTATAATAACAAGAACATAAAACAATAGCAAGTTGTATATAGAATACATTAAGAATACATTTAATATTTTAATAACTACAAATTAAATTTCTAATTTTTTATATCTTAATAGCCTACAAATAATATTTGAAAAGAAACAATATATTGAAAGCATTCGAAAATAGGTAAAAATACAGGGGGTTAAAAGTTTCTAAATGTCATGTTAGTTGAAGTTCTAAATAGGGCTAACGGAATGGTGTGGGAAGCAATAATTTTAACAATTGAACGTTGGTTTTTTATAAATTTTAAGAGATTTTTTTAAGGGTTTTAAATTATATTTAGTCAAACATGGTTCTTGTTTTAATGCAAGGAATACTTATTTTGTTTTTTTCTTTCTAGAACAACTAAAATATGCATTCCTTTCTGGGTAAGTTAAAAAAAAACCATGTTTAAATAAATATAAACATGCACAAAAAGACGCATTTTTGGCTATTAAAAAAAAAAAAAAATTGGATTTTGTTTTAGTAAAAACTTTTAGTTCTGCTTAATATGATGCAGTATATGCGGAATTTTTATAAATATTGTGCCTAGGGTATGTTGCCAAAATTGCGCCAGTTTGTGCATAAAAGAAATCTCCATCGTTCAAATGTACGAGTAAGGACCATCAGTTAAGGCGCTACACAGTAACAATCAGGAATTATCATCCTTATTTGAACCGCCCCCACCGACCCCGGAACCTTGTGTTGTGGTACTGCGGCCGCCAGTAGGCGCTCGTACCGCAGGTGGCTTATACTCCAGCCCCGGATCGAACTGCATTAAAACGAATACCTAAAAATTATTGAATTGAATGCCATTAAAGGGTGTTAATGTGTTATATAATATTTATAGCGATTATGGTTCTCACTTTCACTTTTAACCTAAATTTTCGAATCAGATTTTTTTCCGTTGAGATAATGATTTTTACCATTTTTTATTTATGATTTTGAAATATCTGTTTTATAAAGACTTTAAGAATTTCAAAATTGTTTGACATCTGTTGAAACTGATTTTTGATGTCTCTTATTTCGCAAGGTTTTTTGAATTGAGAGAAACTATGGGCAGGGTAAGGTAGACTATACTTAAAAACTATTGCATGCAAAGTTTCACTTTAAAATGTGTTCACCTAAATAATTTATAATCATTTAAAAGTCGAAAAATTTTAAAATAACACTTTGAACGTACAAGAGTTTTTTCAATAATTTTGCTCAAAGTTTTACACTTTCAGATTCAAAGCAATACAAAATGGAGTCACTATACTAAAAATGTATTTCTAATTTTCTAAAGCAGCGGCAAAGCCCAGCTTTAGAAAGCTTTCCCAACCATGGAAAAATTTGCTTTGCCTGTACTTGATTTATAAAATATACAAACGTTAACAAATTAACGCACTGGCAAAGCCATGATTCAGAACGCTTTGCCAACTTTAGTAAAAAGTGCTTTTAAAGTATTGATTTAAAAAAATTTACACTTTGTTAAAAAAGACCAACTTTTTTTTTATTTCCCAGAGTTGGCAAGTTACTTCCAACAAACGTTATGCCAGTGTTGGCGAAATAGCAAAACCAACGGTTAGCGAGCTGTTATCATTTATTTACGTTTTAAGCTATCAAGTACTATATGTCTCGTTATCCTTATAATTTTGAGTGTATTAAATGAATAAATGAAATAAAAAATAAATTTCTTCAAAGCATCGAATTTTGGGAATTTTTAATAATAATACACTTGTTTTCAAAATAGGTAATTTTCAGCCGACTTGAGGCACGCGTTAATGTTTTCCAAAACAAAAAAACGATTTTTTCCATTTTGAACCATTTGTAATAAAACTGGAGGGTGTAATGACAAATATATTTTTTTAGGGCCACTTTAATATATAATATCTATAGTGAAGCTTCAAGATTCTTCAAGAAATTTGGAAAAAAAATTATTTTTTTTTTCATTCCTAGCGGGTACAGCTAAAGCGCTATATCAATTCCGTCAAAAAGTTCATGAAATAAAAAATTTTAATGAGCTTAATACTAAAGCCGAAAGGGCATCAACAAATTTTAAGAACTTTAAGTTTTATGGAACAAACAAAATTTTCGTAACCTCAAAAAGTATCAGAAATTAAATTTTTAATTTTACGAATTAAAAAGTATTTGAAATGATTTCCTGCGAATAAGTAAAATAATAAGTAAACCCAATTAAATATCAAAAACCCGGAAAAGATTCCTGGTTTCCAAATTAATCGCGGATTTCCTTACAAGTTCTAATATATGACAAAAAAAAAATTCTGTATTTTTTATTTTTTGAAATGTGAGATCTAAATTGAAGTAATTTTAATTAAATCCAAACAAAAACAGAAATATTTTTTATTGGGGATTTTTGAATTTTATTCATCGTCTTCTTAGACAGTGTGCAATTAATACTATAATTAATATGCACATATTTTCAATTGTTTGAGATAGGCGTGGTAGAGAAGATTAAGCAAACTTTTCTAAAAATCATAACTACATTGTAAATTTTTAATTGAATACGACTGCGCAGTTTCTGGTAACACAACCTTCATCAGTAATCCTTTTGACAATACTGTAATTATTTGTTATGGTTTTTATTGTTTGATTGCATCTATATGAAATTTTTATTTATTAAATGCAATCCTGACCGTGGCTTGAACCTGCTTTCTTTGCACTTCGCACTACACCCCAGTAAAAAACGCTGCTTACCTGCGAGCAGGTTTGTAAGGGAGTATGCCAAAAAGAATCCCTTACAAACCTGCTTACATATGCCATGATTTTTATATGGCGAATTCCCACTTGGAAGCATTACTTTTGGGCAAAATAAGCGCGGGTTTTAGCGCTTACAAAAAGCTGTGATTTCATGGCTCCCAGTAAAATCATATTTCATGTCTATATTATTATGATTAAAAGCAATAATATGAATAATATGTAATTTATTTTACATCAAATTCTACAGACATTAATTTTAGACATAATATAACAATTTTATTGTTTTACCTCATCACGTGGTAGCTCCTCAAGAACAGTGAAGTGACTAATTATTTTTTTTTAACATACTCGAAAACACCTAACACAATCGGAAATCACTCGGGAAAACTGGTTCAGATCGTTTAAAATCTACGACATGAAACTTTCTGCATTACAACCTGCATCCTCGTAAGGGATTAATGTAACCTGCTTACAACCTGTATCATTGTAAGGGAAAACAGTAAGCTCAACAAATTTTTTTGTTTATTTTTATACGAACAACATAATAGTAAGCACTTACTTCAGCGCATTTGTTTTATCCTGCTTCTAAAAACAGGAAATTTTTTTACTGGGACATTAGACAGGCGCTTTAACCGCTTGATCTAAAGTCAGGTCGATTTTTGCTGTGGCTTAAAACCAGTTTAAATTACACGGGGTCGATTTTACATTTAATTGTAATTACAGAAGATAGCTAAGACAAACACCACAACAATTCACAATTGTAAGAAAATCATATGTAATCTAATTTCCACTAATATTTTAATTTGCTTTAAACTTAAATCGCCATAATTTTTGTGTCGTTAGAGATAAATGATTAATGCGGATGGATAAAAGCATCAGCTAAGATATACTCAAATTTTTATCATGTCATACAAAACAAATTTTTTGAAAATATTTTCCTTCAGTGTTGAAAATTTTTAAATTCCCGGGTTCGTTGTATGATGCTATAAACACATATACCACAGCAGGCTACAGAGCTACACGACTACAAATGCCGTTCACTGCAATCGTTGCCGTGTGGTCAGCTACTTATTAGTTTGGAAACGACAGCAACATAGTAAACAGCTGTTTTTTATTCAAATGAATTTTTATTTCAGTAGTGCCAATTACATCTTTTCTTTTTGCTTTATTAAAATAGAACAACATGCATGATTGTATACATGTATATAAAGTTGACTTAAAAATACAATTACTTATTTATAATACATTATTATAACGTTAAAATAAATGTATCTAACCCTCTTGAATATTAATGCAATTATAGCATTTAATGTTGCAACGTTTTTTGAGTTTAACAATATAAAATATTTTAAAGCACTAATTTGTTACATATTTTGTTTTATTGTCAACACTATTTTTGTTTTGTAGCCAACAAAAATAGAAATTATCCTAAGTTGACTAAGTTTTGTAGCCAACAAAAATAGAAATTATCCTACGTTGACTAAGTTTTGTAGCCAACAAAAATAGAAATTATCCTACGTTGACTACAGCGGCAAAAGTAGTCGGGTAGCCGTGTAGCTGTGTTGGTGCCAAAATAATCGTTTTCATATAAACGTGTGTATTTTATTTTTGACAGGCTGTAGTCGTGTAGCTGCAGTCGTCTATGTGTTTATAGCATGAGTCTTCTATCCCTCAAAACTATTGCAGTTTCCGCCTCCGGTGTTCCCATAGCACTTAACCCCAAACGAAGTAAAATATGAACCAACAATAAGTTCGCCAACTCTCCATCAGATGGCGAGCAACAACTGTTCTAAGAATTTTCATTTCGCGCAATTAGTGTTGCCATGTTTGAAGCCCTTCATCTTTAACTACCTTTCATATCTCCACTATCCCCTTTCCAAAGAAAGCATCACATTAATAAATAGGAAGAAGCTTCTCTTTAAAAAAAAATATATATACATATATATATATTTATATCGAGGGCCTTTATTCAATAGCTTGTATGTACATAAATACAAATTTTTCAGGAGAGCAAAAAAAAAACTGATTCGTACGCGAACTAAATTTTTTTCAATTAAACTTTCGTCTACAATATTTTTTATAAATTACAACTACTTTATATATATCCTCTTTTCTTTTTTATTTACGTTATTTACTTCACTAATGCAGATACGTGCTTCTGCCTTAAAATGTTGATAAAATTTCTTTTAATATTAGAAGATATGCGTTTTTGTATAATAGAAAAATATGTGTTATTCTAAACCTATTAAAGGTTTAATGTATTTTTTAACATTCCCAGCAGAAAAATACAATCAGCGACGGTACGGTTGGTTATCCGTTGGCAGAACGTGAGATTAACAATCTTGACAGTAGTTTTTTTCCCGATTGATAACAGTGGCCAACCGTTGGTTTGAGTGAACTTGCTACAGGTGGCATAACGCAGATGATTCAAAAATTCGGTACTTTCAAATAGAGTTGGGCATTCAAGTTCATAGGTCATTACGTTAATTTGCATGTATTGAACTAGTTAGTTTTTTTTTAGCTCATAAGTTTGTTCGACAATTTTTTTTTTTATTATTTATATTGTTATATTGGACAATGGGTTGTTTAACAAATCTGCATAATATGAGAGAAAATCCAAAATGAACTAGTTCCATTTTAACCGTTCTTTTGGGATTTTCGCTTATACTGTGTAGATTTGTTAAACAAGGGTGGGTAAGTGAGTGGCGGGGCCGTTCGTATAAAAAACAACAAAAAATAAATATTTTGATTCCAAACTAATAACATAAATGGGTATAATGTCAACAATCACTTTCCCAACAAACACTCATTTTGCTGGAAATTGCAGATACAGGCCCTCGATATATTACACGGGAGAAAGTAAAGTTTGAAAATTGAGTTGATTGGTGATAGTGAGAACCCAAATCGCTATGATTATTTTTTTTTAATTACCTGATCTGTTGGCAGTAATGAAAAGTCATCGGGTGGGTTTGTTATGACATAACGTTTGCTACTAGCATCACAGCTAGAGCTGGTGTCTCGAAATCTGTATAGGCCAATACATAACATGCCATATGATTTCAATGCTGCCACAAATAAATCTCCATATTTGCCACATTCACCAAATTGAGCTAAAGGACCATCATATAATGAAATTTGACCCACTCGGCATCTAAATAAAAAGCATTTTTTATAATATTTATATAGTTTTTATAAAGTTATTATCTTAAAAAAAAAATACCTTTACCTATCTCTATTACTTAAACTTTCAGGCGTACTATAACCTCCTCTTAGGCCGGCTCCTTCCGCCAATATTAATTCTAGTTCTGGTGTAGCACCTCCCGTAATTAATGATCTGATTAAGGTCAAGGCATTTTGATTGAAGTATGTCTACATTTTAAAATAAAGTGAAAATGTAGTTTTTTCAGTTGAAGATTGATGTTATAACATTACCGTTGACATTAAAGAATCTAATACACTGACAGCAAATGCTGTGCCGCAAGCAAATGGCTGTGTTAGGTAGAGTTCGGTGTCGGGATCATCATCATCGTCTTGATCGAGAAACTGCACATTACTATCGTTGACAAGTTCTTTAAACAACAACCAAAACACGTTACGTTAAATAGCTTGGAAAACTTATAGCTATGTTCCTTTTCTTTTTTTTAGTAGATATTTCTTATTTTTAGGTTAGGTGTTAGTAAAAAATGGGGCTATTGCAATACCAACTTAATAAATAGTATAGGTTTATGTCAGAGAATGATTTTTTTTTTATTTTGTTGCACTAAAATAAAATGGTTTAAAGATTATAAAGAAAAATATTTTTATTCTGATGTTCTAAAAAAATCGGGGGACTTTTTTTTATTGAAACTCTTACAGATTTTTTTCGATTGAAATCCTCTAATAGCCATTCCAAAAATTTCGATTCGGTTTTAGACATTTTTGGAATGAATATGCTAGGATTTCATTACAAATTAGCGCATAAATAGTTCAAGTTCCTGCATATTGTATTTTGACTTTTTAAAATGCAGGTTTAAAGTGAGATAAATGCCTTATCTACTCTTACTTTTTAAGTTACGAAAGCGTGGAACTTTTGAAAGAAGCATCTTAAAATAGAAGATTTAAGTTTTCATATAAGACTAGATTAAAAACCGAATACGTCGATACCGGGCAGTTTTACATACCAGAATATATTTATTTTAAAAATGTTAAGTTTTCTTTGATCTTCTTTTATTTAATTCTTCTTATTTAAAACGAGCTTAAAAATATGCCAGAAATATCTGGGATCTTTTTAAATTTTTTCATATTGACAGAAAATATTTTTGATTTCCCGACTTTTTTTTAAAAATTTGTTATATGTATATTAGAGCGACTCACCAAAAAAAGTGCTCGATGTACCCTCCTAAAAATGAACCTTGGACTTTTTTAAGATGACATTTAAGATATTTCGGCTCCAGCTTTGACCTCTCGTGAGCTGGACCATTTTGAAAATGGGTCTATTTTTGCATGTTTTGTTAATTTGAGAATCTGTTTCCTTACCAACATATACAATATGGGTATTATAAGAAGGGCTTTTTTAAGGCGCGTCCAACTGTATTTACAATTTGTCCAAGGACGATCATCCATGTCCTTTTTTTAAGGATGTTCTGTAAAAAAAAACGGTTTTTGAATTTTTTGTTCGGGGTTGTTTGTAATAAAAATGCCAAATTAACATATTTTAATCTTTAGTCGATTTAATTAAATACGGGTCTCAGCTTTTTTTGAAATTCGTGCTAGTTCGCGTTTTGACAAAAATGCAATGACCACCCCATATTCCTATTTTCATCCATACATGATCTAGAAACTAAATCCGCTATCATATTAGAGTTACCACAAAATTGCATTTATATATATTCCAGAGCACCGTGTAAAACGCATCTAATTTGCAAAAATCTAAATTATTTACATACAAAGATGATGTACTTGGCCAAAGAAAAAATTTTATATCCATATTGCCCTATTTAAAACAAAGAGTTACCACCCCATTGCATTTTTGTCAAAACGCGAACTAGCACGAATTTCAAAAAAAGCTGAGACCCGTATTTAATTAAATCGTCTAAAGATTAAAATATGTTAATTTGGCATTTTTATTACAAACAACCCCGAACAAAAAATTCAAAAACTGTTTTTTTTTACAGAATATCCATATTGTATATGTTGGTAAGGAAACAGTTTCTTAAATTAACAAAACATGCAAAAATGTACCCTTTTTCAAAATGGACCAGCTCACGAGAGGTCAAAGCTAGAGCCGAAATATTTTAGATGTCATCATAAAAAACACCAATGTTCATTTTGACGGGGGTACACCTTGCACGAATTTCGCTTCCATACAACTTGAGTCGCTCTAATGTATATAAGTTTTTAATCATTAAAACAAGTTTTTCAATCAAATTGTAATAAGAAGTCACCCTGAAGAAGTCACCCAATGTGGAGACGAAATATTGGAAATAAATAATTATAATTAATAAATGATATTAAGAAGAATGGAATATATTTATTTTAAACTAAACTCTTTCCGAAAGAAAATAAAATAAAAACTTGTATGCTTTAATAAATTTTTTGAGTTTTTTGAACTTTTAGTGCTTTTTACTACTAGAAGGAACAAATTGTGGTCTTGAATTTTTGCCAACTACTGTTGTCAATGTAAGAAACTTTAATCTGGCAACAGTTTAATTCTTTAAAGAGTATTAAGCAAATGTTTGAAGAATAAAGTCAGTTTTTTAAAAGTCAGCCAAATTCTGGAATTGCGCATAACAGAAGCCAGTATCGAAAATTTTTATAATGATTCCTAAGGCAAAATTGTTAACCTTTTACTGCATGAAACTCGCGATTTAAAAACAAAGTAATATAGCTTTGGCAGAATATGAAACATACCTATCACGGCGTTTTTAAATGTTTTTATTTTTAAAGATCAAATAAATTTTAATGATTTCGACCGAATTCCAACAAATCCCTTTTCTGGCTGATCAAACACAAATTATGTAAAGAAATTATTATGCAAAAAAAAAAAAGAGAATGGATTTATAACAATTTTTAATACCAATTGTACTTTGATAAGTCCTTTGAATATATTTCAATATGCTAATGTCCGAATTTATCCATCAAGCCACATTATCGGGATATTCTTGAAAATGTGCCATGATGGTGTAGTTAAGATTTTTGTATTCGAAATTTTCATTTCAAAATACATTCAAAATTCCTATCGAATTTAGCACCATTAATATTTTAAGCAATTGAGTTGTGTTCGAAATATACAATTTTTCGGAAGATGATATGAAAAATTGCACTTATATCGGTTATATCAAAGTAATTGCATTTTTAACAAAAAAAACTTCAATATAAATAAAACCGATAGTTGAACACTTCAACTCAAGTTATTATAAATCGATTCTTTTTTTTTAAAAAAAATATTTTTAAACAAAAGTTTATTGTTAAAATATCATTCTCTGTTTTAAAACCAATTTTACTTTTTTTTGCCCTTTTTCAGACTCTTTTTAAAAGTAAAAATACCGTTCATATTGCAAAAAGCTCCAACAATAATTTGGGATTATTTTAACACTTATATTTAAGCTTTGGTCGCTTACAAACATAACCAACTTAGTGCAATGCAGTTTACCTGTTATCATTGGGACATTTGCTCCATATACGGAGCCACGACGCTGCAACACAATAGGGCTGCCAGCCGCCGCTGTTAGATTGTCAAATTCGGGACCCCTTTGACTCAACACTCCGATGGTATCGTCGAAAGTCATGGCTTTTATATTCAATGATGCCAAAATTGCCTCTTTGTCGGCCAATGTAGGATCATCATTGCTAGGAACTTTAGCCGATAGTATGCAACACATGTCACATAAATTAACATTTACGGCCCTTAAATCGGCTCTACTTAACGGAGAGCCATTTAACACCGAAATTTTCGGCAGATTTTGTAACATCTTCCATTCCCGCCTTATGTAATCAACTGATCCCACAATGACCACATGTTTCAATTCATGATAATGAAAATTTGAAGCACGCAGAGGCATGACTAAATTTCGTAAACCAATCAGAGGTGAGTCAGGATCGGCGAAAAGGCATACAACGACATGACCATTTAATACAGTCATGGCCGCTTGGTTACGATCCTGTTGGAATAAAATCAATTGAAATATAAATTTTAATTTATGGAAATTCATCGATATATTTTACCAGTATACAGTCTTCTAGACTCTTGGCGGGACTCCAGTGGAACATACCCGTTGAATCATATTTCATTTCGGTTTTCTCAAAATCAAAATCTTTCGATTGATCATCTGCTATACCGGCTGGTAATGAAACACCTCCATTTTGATTTTGTGATGTACCAGCACTACGACTTGTTGGCCTACGGTTATTTTTAGAAAAAGAGAATAATTATATTTTGGATTTTCCCTAAAGCCAAGTGGGCATTATTTGCTTGATTTTAAATGAAGTGCTAAACATCAAAATGCAAAAATGTATACAAAAAAAAAAAAAATGTTAGTAGTTTTAATACATTTTTCTTATACTAATATTTTTATTTTATAGCTAAATATGTAAAATTATAAAGTTGCTAACATTTAATAAAACATAATTTATTTTAAAGCTACTTGAAAAATGTATGAACAAAAATGTTGTTGAGAAATACGAGTAGAATGTTGTAAAATTTTAAAATAAATGCGAAAAGAGTTAAGAGAGAATAAATGTAGTTTTTTATGTTAAATGAGAGTTTTCACAAATGTATAAAGCGTTGTTTGATTCGTACACGTTAGACGTGTACGTGTAAGCAAACGCTTTTTGGTAAAATCGGGATCCCGCGGAAACCAATGTTGGCTATGAGAACAAAGCTAGTATCGGAACTCTATGATATCATTCCCAATATAAAATGAAAAAGACGTAAAATTCAAACTCAAAACAAAAATCAAACTTTGCTCTCTGGCAACTCTTCCCTAACTACGTAAGCGCCATCTATCGAATATACAAAGAATATATCATAGATGTGGCATCACTTACAACATATGGGAAAACAGTGGACATTAGAGTGAGGTAAGTTTCTAAAAATATAACTGTTGCGTTGTTGGAGTTGTACTTCTGAGATTATGTATGCAAGAACAAAAAACACAGTGTATTGAACAAAACTAGTTTTAATCACAACAAAACTCGACCTGACGATAGATCAGTGCGCTAAAGCGCTCTGTCTAACGTGTAGTGCGAGTGCATGTGGCATTAGCAATCCGTTTATCTATACCACGGTCAGTGATTCCACAGAAAATTTCATATAGACGCAATCGAACAAATAAAAACATAACAAATATTACATTATTAAAAAAAAACAGGGTCACTGACGAAGGTTCAATACGAGAAACTGCGCAGTCTAATTCAAAAAATTTAAAATTTACAATGTAGTTATGATTTTTAGAAAATACACTCATTCTTCTCTACCACGCCTTTCACAACTAAAAAATTTGATGATATTTTTATAAAATCAGATACTTCGTTACCAGTAGCCTTTGTCATACAAGGGAATTTTTAAAAATCCTATGGTAGCAGATTTTAATTTTGGGAAGGAACCTTTATATCAAATATCAGGTTGCTAATGTCAGCAGTTTCGCCAGGCTGTTTAGGGAAGGCTTTAACCCTTTGAATATCCATTTTACCTCGTTATTGGTAAAATTCCGAACATATTTGAAATTTAGTGTTTCATGTCGAAAATGTAAAAAATCCCGTCTAAGGGAATGTCTTCGCGAAAACATATATTCTGATTTGCTTGATTTCGTTATGGCAAGTCCATTAAGCCACGTTCCAAAAGTACTATGGCCTTGAAGGAACACATATTTTAAACCATTTCGGCGAATTAACTTTTTGCGATCAAAATTGTATGTTTTCATCTAACAAGGAGCATTATTGAGGAAAAATCAAGTCTTAATTTAATAAAAATTTTTCTTTTAATACATATTTTGGAATAAATTCGCCGAAAATCTATGTTTTTTTGGTACAAACTAAATGTACAATGAAATCATATAAACAAAATTTTTCTATTATATATATTATGTCCTGTGGTTCCTATTAGGAACAAAGGGCCACATTTTTTCTATAATGCAGATTAATTTTTACGCAAAGCTTTACTTAACGCTTATTTTTAAATTGTCTTAGAATGACTTTGTAATTATGAAGCACTACCCAAATAAAAAAAGGCATATATGGTCTTATTGGTTTTTTCTTAAAATATATGGTGTCATTCTTGACCACATCTTATTATGTTTTTTTTTGCAGAAACATATATAATATTATATATTGACTTTTATAAAGCATATATGCTATACATAATAAGATTTGGTAGATCTATTGTCATATATAATAATATATTATCATATATAATACAATATGTAATCATATATGGCTATACAATTTAAGATATAATAATATATAATGTCTTATAACAATATTTTTGTGTGTGCTTATATATGGTGCCATATGTATAATGGCAATTCAAGATATAATTATTTATGACATTAGAAGTAAGATATAATTATGTAAGATTTCATATATGACACAAGATTTAGAATTTAGTTTGAGGCACATATGCAGTAAAAAATAAATAAACATTTATTTTTTTATTTTTTAAATAACGACTGTAAAAAATGATTGTAAAATCATAAAACAGTCATTTGGTGTGGTTTGTTTTTTAAATGAACTACAAGGTTAGTGAAAAATTAAATTTGTTCTACAAATGACTGACATTTACATTAAAAATAAAGAAACTGTATTACAATCCAAACAACTACACATTTGTAAAGCAGAAGTTCCCTGAGTGTAGTAGCAAAGCGTTTTTTACACATTGTAACAAAAAATCTCATCATAAATGATTGCAATGCAAAGTTAAAGAAGCTATTGCGAAAACAAATGCCACATTATCCTGAAATGACTATCCGTTGTAACGACGATCTCCGTGCAAAAACGTAAGCCAGTGTTTTCATATTAATCCAGATTAGTTTTTATTCTCCTAAGCAGCTTCGTGTTGAAAATTGTTAAAACCGATTCGTCGCTTGAAAAGTTGTGAGTAAAAATGTGATGACATGCAAAGCAAAAACAGACACTACCAAGTAATTTAGTGTGTAAGTAGCGCACAAAGGAGTTCACTAGTTACTAGGCTATTTACTCGCTTGATTAGTTTAGTTCGCGATGACACAAAATTCAAGGGTGGTCATTACCCTTCCGCTTACAAAAAATACAATGGGAATAATGAGTTACCTGATTGGTTAATCATAGTGAAAGAATAAGTAATTACTTGTATATTAAGAATAACTGGTTACTCACAATGATAACATAAATAGTTACCAATAAGTTACAAAATAAGAGGTTAGCTTTAAGTTATTTTTTTAAGAAATCTTCAAAACAATTTTAAAATAACTTTGGCTTGGAAAATTTACTTGTAAAAATATGTTAAAATAATTTAAAACAGTATTAGAATAAATAATATGAAAACGTTACATACACACAGAAAAATAAAGTGCCAACCGAATTGAAAAGTTTATTTGAATGGTAACAACTTATAAATTCAGTTGATGCAACGATATTTACATTGGATTTCTGAGTATTTCGGGTGTTTTAACTAAAATTCAGTTGAATTAACCGAACTTTTTTATGAGAATGTTGAGTTCTACCAACCGACTGCAATTCGTAATTACCGAATTTGAGTGGTAGTAACAGAATTTCAGTTGGCAAATAACAACATTTGTCTCTGTGTGTATGTAACCAATTAGCAGTAACTCATTATTTTGCAATTACATATACGTACTTCTATAACACATTATCGGTACGTTTTTATTTTTTAAAGTAATGTAATATGGAATGACCTATCATTACTTGGTAATTTATATGGTAATGGCCTGTTATTACCATGTTTTTGCTGGGCCCCTTAAATCTCCCTACAAAATGCAAAATCTTGTAAATTACCTGAATAAAGAAAATATTATGTTCGACTAAGTTTTTTAAAATTTAAATAAAATAGTTTTTAGTTGTATTTTGTGCAAGAACTTAGGTAAAATTTCTTCTTTTTGTTTGAGTGCAGGCTTTTTAAATATTAATGAATTTCAAGTTTATATGCACAATAATGAATATTTTGAAACGATATGTGGATGTTGTTGAAAATGTCAAGTGTAAAGATGAAAATCGAAAACGTATTGAAAAGTGTTAAAGGAGAGTAAATAGAAAATATTGAAAATTTATAGCTTCGAACAAGTATTGTGTTTTTTTTTTTTTGTACAAAAAAGTCTATGAGAAGAAGTTGATATTTATAATACAGAAAAAATTGTGTAAACAGTATTAAATAGAAAGATAGTGCAAAAATCAAAATGACATTACAATTATAATTACAGTGTAGTTTTAGAAATTACAATTTCAATACAATACACACACATATATATAGTAGTATAGACAAGACAGGTGATAGAAGAAATATAATAAAATTAAATTAAAATTAAATAAAAAGTATTAATTAACATTCACACAACAAAAAGTGTCATAATAATAGTAAAAGTAGTAGAATTTGTATTACGATATTATGTATGTAAAGTATGTATATCAAAAAAAAAAAAGAATGTGGTACGCAAATACGAAAAGTGTATTACGATACGATTACGATACATAATTTACGATAATTTATAACGAGTAGTTATAGCAACTCTTTTCAACGAGTTATAAATTCAACAAAAATAGTAGTAGTAGTAGTAGTAATAGTAGTATTAAGTTAAAATAGTATGTATGAAATATAAGAGTTAAGAAAAAAGTTAATAATGGACGCATACATGAGCTTTTTAACTTCGTAAGCAAGTTGATAGCCCGCATAAGGATTAGCTTCATTTTCGGGAGGCCTGAAACAAAACCGTTAAATTAAGAGAAGAAAAAAAAAACTATTTTAAGCATTGCTTACAATATTGTTTTAGATTTTTTTCAGTTTTTTTTTTTTTTTGTTTGTTAAATTGTTAATTGCAATCATAGAAGTCACAATAAGTTAATATGAAAAACATTTCTTAAGACAAAACAAAACAAAAAAAAAATATAAACTATTCTTGCAAAAAAAAAAAACAGAAAACGAAACTTAATATAAAACACTAATAGATTTTAATTACAATTCTTAATTTTTAAATTTTCTAATTATTTGAGTTAAGGTTTGTTTTTTATATAAAAGTTTTTTTTTTTATTTTCAATATTTCGTTACTCCTTTGTGTAGCATATTTATTTATTTTCCTGAAGATGCTACACAAAGGAGTAGCGAAATATTTAAAATAAACAAAAAAAAAAACTTTTATATAAAAAACGAACCTTAACTCAAATATTTAGAAAATTTAAAATAAGAAATAAGGTTAAATAAACGAAAATAATTACAATTCTTAATATTAATTATCATTTTACAAATAGTATTTAATTTATTTTTTTATTAGTACAAGTGTATTATTAATTAATAAAAAAATGACTGTATTTATATGAAAAGTTATGACGGAATATGAGATTTTAAGACCAGAAATTATGGACTTTAGTTTTTTTTTTTTTTTTTCAATTAGGACTAAAATCACATTTGTTTTTTTTTATAATGATAAAAGAAAGAAAAACATTTAAGCATTTTCTTTGTACATGTGCTTCATTTTCTTTTCCATTTACAATTTTATTTTTTAATTATAATTTTTATAAATAATTCATTAAATTAAAATAGTGGCTTGGAAACAAAAGTATTACTCACCGGTTATACTGGGATGGTGACATGATTTGACCATCAAGTTGTTGTCTATTTACAGTTGGTTTAACTTTATTAACCTGCTTAACTGTGGCAGCAGAATGTAAGGCTGTCGTACCATTTCCTGGTCCCATACCAGTACCATTAGGTCGACGTGTATGACGATTTAAAACTGAAAAATAAAGAAAATTTAATTTAAAGTAAAAAGGGTTAATCTATCTAGACCTATAAAATGTAATAAATCGTATACAATGGTACGATCAATCCAAATCTGACAATAACTGCTTAATCGCAAGTGCTTGAAGAAATCCTAACCTAAACCACCATTTGTATTTACAAAAACCTATAGAGGTAGGACGACAAGGTCTTCCCTCTTTATGATCCTTAAGACAAACCATACTTGGAATTCCTAGCTTAAGCGGTTTGGCCACGCTACCTAAGACAAATAATTGTATACCCAGCAAAACTTTGGTAATGGGTGCGATAAAGTAATGCATTACCTTGTAATGTGTACTCCTTACGTGTATCATTAATTTCCAACAAGAAGTAATGAGTTACCGATAATTGAACACTCATGGATTACCTTGTAATGATACCTCATTACATTTTACATTACTTCAAAACATAAAATAATGACTTACCGATCATCAATTACATAATGCATGCATTATAAACGTAAAGTTATTATTAATATATATTTTTAAAAATCTATTTATAAACACATTACTTTGATAATGCGTGAAGCCCTATGGCGATACATTACTTTACCCATGATTTGGTAATGTGTGGTTTTGCTGGGTATGCAATACATTATATTGAGTTATAGATAAAAAAAAAATTTTAAAATGTTTTACTTTTACTTTTACTTTTACTTTTACTTTTAAATTTAAAATTTTTTTTTTTTTTTTAAACCAAAAGTTTAGTTTTTGATCCTTTATCATAAATTATGATGTGAGAAAGATTATTCAAGTTCAAGTTCATTTGTTTTTTGTTAAACAATTATTCATTAATTAAAAAAATTTTCCATCCCTTAGTTTAAAGCAGACTTTATCTACTGACAGGCCCTTACATGTTTCATTTCGCTTCACCGAAAATCATCAGAGAACCAATGTAGAAGGGGGTGATAGCACATTTTACCCAAATTTTGAAGAAAAAAAAATTGGATATTTTCGTCTTTCTCTTACATTTATTGACAATTACCCGTATTTTTATTGATCAAGTTATACAAAATAATAAGTTTTCTTAAGTGCAAATTTTTTTTTATACTTTTAATGGCTTTGTAATCTTGAAGCCATAGTTTCAATTAACTTTCGTGGGTCTTTTTTGTACCCCAGGCACTTATTGTTAATCATTTTTTGAATAAAAGTAAACATAATTATAGTCTAATAAGTGATATTTTTGCTAAAATTATGAAAGATGTTATTCTGTAAATTTCCAAGTGGACCTTTAAATTTTAAAAATTAACCCTATATGCATTCAAAAAAATGAGTTAGTAGAAAAGTTAGTAAAACATCTTGTAAATCAGGTATACTATTTTTCAGCAAACTTTTTGCTAAAATTATGTTTTAAACTAAAATTTTTGTTATACTTAGTCAGCACTTAACTGTTTTGAACTAATGTTTTACTAATGTTTTACTAACTTATTTTGCTAAAAAAATTATGCTGATTAGCACAACCAGATTAAAAGTTATACGCAGAATGAATTAAATGTCAAGATGTAGTAGTGACGAAGAAAATCATACTAAAAAGTACAACTCTAGTAAGACACATAGAAAAAATCAACCATGGAAGATTTTTGTATATGTTTTTCATACATAAAACAAAATTGTGGATTGAAACAACTTAAATTTTGGGTTTTCATCGGCTTGTGAAAGTAATTGTCTATTAATTAAATGAAAGACGAAATAAAATATTTAAAAACGATTAAATGTGTATTTGTAGTCAAATTGAGTGGTCAAGTTGATAACAAATATACAGCAGGTAGACAGACTAAAGCGAAAGGCAAAGTCATACATCGTAGGTAAATTTTTATGATTCCTTTTTCTTATTGCAAAAAAACGGGTTGTATATGTTACATTTTGTTATTTTTTCGTTTCGTTTCTATAATTCTCTGCGGCATTAGCGTTCCTTTAAAAGATAGCATCATTGAGACAACCATTGATGTAAGTAGTTGAATGATAATTTTGTTTATGTTATATATAATTATTTTTATTGTTTTTACATATTACATTAATTCATGTCGTCAATTTGGGAGAATGAACATTTTTATATTTTGTAAAGTATTGTAAATTATTTTAAAAAGAATCACAAAAATATGTTTTATGATTTTCAGCAAAATAAATTAACTAAAGTAAAAATTTTCTAAAAACTTTTTGAGTTTTTTCAGTTTACTAATATTCAGCAAAAATTTTATTAAAGTTTAGCAAGGGTTTTTTAATTTCTAATCCACTAAGTTTTAGCAAAACTTTAGCTGAATCTACTAATTTTGTTGCTAAAAATCAGCTCGCTGACTTTCAGCAAACGATTTTGCTGACATTAGCAACTTTTTTTGCAAGCACCGTACTGACTAAAATTTTGCTGACTCAGAGTGTGGATGAAGTTACATAAAATAATTATTTTTTATCAAGTTGAGATTTCTTTGTATCAGTTTAAAAGCTTTACAATCTCATAGTCATAATGAAAATTAAGTTTCATGGGTCTTTTTTTGTCCAAAGACCACTAAGGGCTAACGATTTTTTTAATTAAAACTAACGATAATTCTTAATAAACTTAAGTGATTTCTTTCCGAAAATTATGCAAACTTTGACGAAATAAGTCAAATTTTGTTAAATTTTTGACAAAATATGCTATTTTCATAAAATTTCCTGGAAAGAATTCCTCCAAATACAAACTCAAATTATCATTTCTTCAATTGTCTTAGAAAAATAGCAAATTATGCACTTTAAAAAATCTTTAAAATTAATTTTAAAAAAAGACGTTTTTTACTTTTTATTAAATTTGTGGGTCATTTTGGATTCCTTGCTAAAGTGGGTCAATGATATCTGACGAAATCAGAATTCAATATCTGAAAAATTTTGAGTATATTAAATGAATATATGTCATTATTCATTTAATATAAGTAAATTTTATCGAAATGAACGAAAATCGACAAAGCGTTATTTTAAGGGACATCCTAGTGGTTAATACAAACACCGAGATGGAGGCTATCCAGTTAAAGAGGCTATATTAGTTAAACAATAGTTCGAATTTAGTTTTTTGGTAAAAGCGTTTAACTAAAATTTTAGCTGAAAACGCGATGTCAGTAAAAAAATTGAAAGCAAATTAAATATTTTGAATAGGCGTTTAACAAAATTCTTAACTTAATTTTTTTTTGAGTGTATGTAAATATTAAATTTGTATTCTAAAGACAAAATTGTAACTTTAACAATTTTCAACCGATTTTACTCACTATTAAACGTACTTTCAAGAATAAATAAGAGAAAATAGGGAGTAAAATAAAGTATTAGTATAAGGGCGCCAAAGTTGAAAAAATTATGTAAAAAGTTGAAAATTTCATATTAAATTCTCAGGTTTGAGATCATAATTAATATGTTACTATTATAAATAGAAAACAGTAATTGTCAAGACGAAAAAAAAATTGAAAGACAAAAAAAAAATCTTGTGATGTTCAAATTTTTTCCTCTTTCTCTTACATTTATTAACAATTATTGTTTTCTATTTATAATAGTAACATTTTAATTATGATCTCAAACCAGACAAAAATCTGCGAGTTCTGGTAGGCATACCTTCCTTGTAAATTAAAAATATTTTAGTGGCGCTACGAAATAACCCCCAATGAAATAACACCCAAACGACAAAATGAAATAACCCCCAATGAAATAAATCACAAAAAAAATGAAATAAGTCCCAACAAAAATAAATGAAATAATACCCAAAAGAAATGAAATATTCCCCAAAGGTGAAAATGAAATAACACCCAAAATTTGGGGGTTGTTTCGTAATGAAATAACTCCCAAAGGAAGAAATGAAATAACCCCCAATGAAATAAGCTCCAAAGAAATGAAATATGTCCCAAATTTTTTTTATTTTTTGTTTTCATATTTTTGATTCTTTTGTTACACTGTTCAGTTTTTCTGCGTGGCGGCCTGCGGCCGATCTTAGGGGTTTTCTCCTCCATAGGACGCGGCAGGTGCCTTCGCTGAATACAGTTTTCCTGCGCGCGTCTCATTATCTTCCCTAGTGTGACGCGCGCAGGGAAACTTTATTCAGCGAAGCCACCTGCCGCGTCCCATGGAGGAGAAAACCCCTAAGAGCGGCCGCAGGCCGCCACGCAGAAAAACTAACAAATATTAAAAAAATTTCACTTTTAGCAAAATGAAATATCCCCCAAAAAATATGAAATAACCCCCAAAATAATTGCATATGAAATAATCTCCAAAGAATTTAAATTTTGGGCTTTATTTCATTGGGGGTTGCTTCATAATGAAAAACCCCCAAAACAATTTTTCACAATTTTTTTTGGGGTTATTTCATTTTTGGCCGTTGGGGGTTATTTCATTGGGGGTTATTTCGTAGCGCCTATTTTAGTACTTGGAGTCTTTAAAACACTTTTTTATCGATAACTTCAGATTTTGAGGGTGTATTCAAAATTTGAAAATTGAAAATTTATGTACTCAACCAGAAGTAGAACGTACACCAGGTCATTTCAAAAGTGTTTTTTTAGGTACCGTGAAATAACTCCCAAATGAAATAACTCCCAAAGAAAAAATGAAATAACTCCCAAAAATTTTCCATATAAATTGGGATTTATATCACTATGAAATAACTCCCAAAGCGTTAGGACTTATTTCACAATTTTCTGTTAGAAATTATTTCGTTATGAAATAACTCCCAATGAAATAATTCCCAACCAGGTTTCGTTGGGAGTTATGTCACTACTTTTTGGCATTGGGAGTTATTTCACTTTTGTTGGGACTTATTTCATTTTTATTTTTAAATGTGATTTTATCGTTGGGAGTTATTTCATTTTTGTTGCGAGTTATTTCATTTCTATTTTGGTAAATTTTATGCATTTGTACGGGTCTTAAAATTGTCGTAAAGTAAATAATAGCAATACAATGAGTTATTTTACCAAAAGGAACGCAGTTCTTGCTAGAATTTTGGTAAGCAAAGATCGGTATTAAAGTAATGGCAAATCTTGAATTTGAAACAATGAGTGGCAAAAGAAGATGTTTTAAGCAATTGATTTTGGTGCATATTGAATATTATGAAAAGTTAAGACATCTCAGAAGCAGGAGGGGTCTGGAAAGGCTGGCATGACATAAAGTCCAATGACATAATGTCCATGCACGTTATGTCACTACACTCAGGGAACTTCTGCTTTAAAAAATATGTAGTTGTTTGGGTTGTAATACAGTTTCTTAATTTTTAATGTAAATGTCAGTCATTTGTAGAACAAATTAAAATATTTACTAACCTTGTAGTTCATTTAAAAAAACAACTAACATCAAATGACTGTTTTATGATTTTACATTTATTTTTTACAGTTGTTTTTTGTTATTTAAAAAAATACAAAAAAAAATAAGTGTTTGTTTATTTTTTACTACCATGTGGTTCATTTTTACTACAATTGTTAGTCATTTTTTGAACATTAAAAAACAAATGACAATGTTAGTTGAATTTACTGTAATGTAAGTCGTCCTTTCTTTAAGTGAAATTTCATTTGTTTTCAACTACAATTGCAGTGGTCTTTACCTACATATTATTCTAAGTGTAAAAAAGTGTCATAATGTCCATGGACTTTATGACACTCTGCAATGTGACATTATGTCCACAAATGGAATAACATAAAGTCCATGGACACTATGCCACTTTTTGGGTGACATAAGGTCCATGGACATTATACTCCAGTGTGGAAACAGATCAGTAATTTTGAAGTTTCTTTTATGTCGCACGCAGAAAAAACTTTATTTCGCGAAGCTGCCTGCCGCGTTCTACTTAGGAAAAAACCCCTTAGACCGGCCGAAGGCCTCCACCCAGAAGAACTTGTTTTTCAAATCAGATGTGAAGTTTTTCTGTGTGGCGGCCTTCGGCCGCTCTTAGGGGTTTTTTTCCTCCGTAGAACGCGGCAGGCGGCTTCGCGAAATAAAGTTTTTTCTGTGTGCGATTATTTGAATTATAAATTTAGTTTTATTTTGTGATATACTACTAAAGAATATTTAAAAAAATTGTATTGAAATACTAAATATTATTAATCTTTTTATATTAAAAAGTCTGAACGCTATACCACATTTAAAAGTGAGATAATATCCAAATTGTCATAAAGTCCATGGACATTATGACACTTTTCGAGTGACATAACGTCCATGGACATTATGTCATTGGACGTTATGACATGCCACCTCTCGAAAGCGGTGCGTACGATTCGCGTCCGCGGCGCGGCCTGTTTAACCAAACTAATTTATTTTAACTTTTAAAACAAAGATTATTCCAGGTTTTTCTATAAATATATTTTTAATATGTATTTTTCTATTAATTTTGTTGATTATTTTTGTATATTTATGTATACATTAAATTCTATCTTTATAATATGTTTAATATTATGTACATTTTTACATGTATTTATGAAATAAATAGAATTCGATATTTTTGAATTGGGAATTATTTCATTTTTTGGGACTTCTTTCATTGGGAGTTGTTTCATGCTTTGTTGGGAGTTATTTTATTACTATGAAATAACTCCCAAATGTAGGGGCTTATTTCATTTTTTAAAATTGGGACTCATTTCATTTTTTTCTTGGGACTTATTTCATTTGGGAGTTATTTCACGGTACCGTATTTTTACTGTCACACTGTGTAATTATATTTTTTTCAATTTGATTAAACCAGTTAAATGGATTTGCGGCAAATGCTGCTGCAGTCAAATAAACTTAATAGCAAACTTTACTCAAGACTTATAATTAAGTAAAAAATAATGGTACTTTGATATTTCTTGCCTTTCTTTTGAGCCATTACATTTTAATTTTGGACTGCTGGATCAAAAGTTATGGTAAATTTTATAAAAAAAAGGCTAATTTGCAAAAATACTTCAACAACTTCAAAATATTCGTTTATAACTTGGTGAACTTTACTTTCGTTAACTATATTTCGACATCAGTATTTTTAAAATTTGCGATATACTATAAAAGTTTACAAAATTATTACTTACGGTTCATGTCTTCACGATCTCGTGTAATATCACCTTTAGTTTGTTCAAAAGAAAAAAAAAAGAAAAATAATTTATATTATTTAAATTGTTTAAATATAATTTAAATGTATATTAGTCAAGCTATAGAAAGGTATATTTTTTAAACATTTTTGTTTCAGTGTTATTAGCGTTTTGACTTGAACTTTTTTTAATATGTTAGCAAAGATAGCTGATCTTATAAAATATAAGGTATTTTTTTTTTTTTTACAAATTTTTGTAAAAACAAAACTGAATTTTATAAAAGCAACCATCAGTACTTTTGGAATTAGTGTTAGCATTTTTAAGTTTTTTTTTTTAGTTTAGGTTATTTTAGAATTGGGGTTTGAAAGTAGTTTTAGTTTATATCACAAAATATATATAAAAAAATAATAGTTTTAAAAACAAAATACTTAAAAACAAGCCATTTAAATGCAAATTATCCAAAAATACACAAACTGAGTTTGTTTGGTTTATAACAAATTTACAATAGTATTAGCAAAATATTATTTAAACATTTGGTGGAGTAAAAAATCAACTAAAAACTGTATTTTTTTCTGTAAATAAATGCAAGCCAGAAAATATTAGTTACTTTTAAATGAATTTTGATTGATGTCAATATTTTAAAATTTTACACAACTTTTGCTATTTTTTTCTATTCTGGTTTACATTTTTTTTGTTTAAAGATGGATAAAAGTACATGCTTTCAAAATACACACGTAGAATTTTTTTTTTTTTTTTTTATATGTATAGAGTATATATAAAATTATTTATATATAGAGTTCTTTTAAAAGGATTTGGTATTTGTCATAGAGAGAGAGAGAGAGAGAGAGAAAATATAGTAAAAATAATGTACAACTAAATATTAACATAAATTTCTTTGTTATAAAAAGCCAACCAAAATCGAATTAAACTAAAAATAATATATTGTATATATATTTTTTTTTTTAAATTTCAATATCATTTTTCCTAACACATTTTATTTTTCAAAAAAAAGTTTTCGTTGAAATAAAATGTCTAAAAAACTTCCTTTCTTTGTTGTATTTGAAACGAAACAATATTTTTACCCGATATTGATCGACGCACATGCACCCTTTTTGGTAGTTCTGGTGGTGTAAACGTGGGTGCAGGATGGTGATCATCTGTAAGATTAATTTCCATGAAACAGCATATTCATTTTATATATTTTTATTTTATTAGAAAATTTTTCGAAAAACAAAAAAAGATTTTTTTTTTTTTTTAATTTCTGGTAATAAATTTAAATTTTTCATTCAAATTAAAATTAGAAAAAATCAAAATAAATTGGGAAGTTTTTGAGAAAAAAATTACACGATAATAAAGTAAGTCAAATAATAATAATTTAAATTGACATTTGACATTTTTAAATGAGTTTGTAATTGAAAGCAAATCTACATTTTATTTATAGTTCAAGATACAAATTGTTGGTCCAAACAAGCTATACAAAATCTAAATATTTAGGTTTCGAGGTTGGGTTTTAAAATTCCCGACTTTTTTCTACTTCCGGTAATCGGGAAATTTTTCGGACATATTAATTAAGGTTTTAACAGTTAAACCTTATTTTTTCAGAAAAAGTTAATATATATAAATAAATTTAAGGATCAATGTTAATTAAGGAGTATATTTAACATTTATTTTACTAACAACGGCGCTAAACATTTTTTTTAACTTTTTTTTTTTTTTTTGTGGTTTATTTCTTAAAAACTAGTCCTTAGGCCATTCTGAGAGATACCCCAGTAAAAAGCGCTGCTTACATTCAAGCTGATTTGTCAGGGAGTAAGCCGAAAAGAATCCCTTACAAACCTGCTTTCATATGCTATGATTTTTATATGGCGACTTCCCACTTGGAAGCATTACTTTTGCACAAAATAAGCGCTTATAAAAAGCAGTGATTTCATTGGTTTCAGTAAAATCATATTTCATGTCTACATTATTACGATTAAAAGTAATAATATGCATATACATTAGGCCGGGTCGATTTGTATGGAGGCAAAAAAATCGCTCAACGTTCAAGGAAAATCATATTCTAGGGATCAAAATAAGAAACTTTGCCGAAGGAACAATACCTCTAAAACGAATTCTGATGTCCCGACTTTTGACCCGTAGGGCCAAATTTTGAAAAATCCCACTTTGACCCATTTAGAGTGCCATAATCGAGTCCAACCCAAATCGAATATAATTTATGCATTCATCTGCTAGAGCGTCTTCCGGAGAAGAAATAGAGACCCTAATCTTGGAAAGACTCCTCCTACTTTTTGAAATATCTCAATCCCGAGATTTGTCCATTTTGCTATAAAAACACGGCTAAAAAGGCCCTCTTTCAACTTCAATTTTAACACCTTAACGGGCACCTAGTATGATGATTTATGCATTAATCTGCTAGCGCGTCTCCCGGAGAAGAGCTCCCATAATCTTGCAGAGATTCCTCCTACTTTCTGAAATATCAAAGTGGGATTTTTCAAAATTTGACCCTACGGGACATCAGAATTCGTTTTAGAGGTATGGTTCCTTCGGCAAAGTTTCTTATTTTGATCCCTAGAATACGATTTTCCTTGAACGTTGAGCGATTTTTAAATCGACCCGCCCTAATATACATAATTCATTTTACAGAAAATTCTACAGAAAATTCTACATTTGTTGTTAAAATTTTTGACAATTTTTTTATTTTATTTTTTTTTACCACTCCACGTACTAGCTCTTCAGAAACAGTTAAACGACTAATTATTTTTTATTTCATAATCGAAAACACCAAAAACAATAGGAAATCACTCGGGAATCAGATCGTTTATAATCCACGATATGAAACTTTCTGCATTACAACCTGCATCCTTATAAGGATTTAGGGTAAGCTGCTTACAACCTGCATCCTTGTTGGGAAACAGTAAGCTCAACATTTTCGTTTGTTTATTTTTATACAAAAATATTCGTTTCATTCGCTGCTTCTCAATATTATGTAATAGTAAGCACTTACATCAGCGTATTTGTTTTATACTGCTTCTAAAAACACTAAATTTTTTTACTGGGATCTCTTTAGATTTAAATGCCTAGATAGGGAATATTTTCATCATTTATAATATTAAGAGTAGCCTGAACAACCATCCCGCTTTTGGCGAGATTATACCGTCTTCCTGTCAGCTGTTGAAACCAAAATCACGCTTTTCCATAATTGACAACTTCTTAATACAATCAAAAAGTATAATAAAACATTTTCATTTATTGTCCGTTTAAGTTTTAGAAATGTAGGAGTTTTTTATTTGAAATTTAACCTTAAGGTTTTTATGAGAAAGGTGTTCTTTCAATTACAAAATTGTCTGTAATTAGAGTTTCCGTATTTTTATGAGACTTTTTTTTGTAATACACCTTAATATTGGAGTTTGCGAATTTTCTATAGCAATTTTTTTTTTTTTTAATTTACTACTCTATAATAACTGAAATTTTTGCAGAATTTTAGAATTTAAGGATTGTTCAGTTGAAAAGATTTCCCCAAAATCCCATAGTATTGCAAATGAAAAACATCCAAAACGTCGTAGGGCAGTTTTTAGAAAGATCTCTTTAGTATCGAAGGCATATAGTAAAGATAATAAGCGGAATCTAAGCATTTTTCTATACAAAAATTTATTTATTATTATTTTATTCTTAAGACTCGTTTGCACAAATTGTTATAAGAATAATAGTTTCAGATGGTCTCCTAACCTGTTGCCAAACGATTTTAATAAAAATATTGCGGTATTGATAATATAAGAATTTTTACAAAAAAAAACTGTAATTATATCACTTTTTGCACCGAAATCCTATTGTTCCGCCAGAGAAATTAAAATTTTCTTAGGCTTTTTCCCTCCATTTTTTGTTTTTTTTTTTCGTTATCTATAAGAGTTTAAAATTTCAATTCCAGAAAAGAGTGTTATTATTAAACTCAAGCAAAATTGGACAACAATAGTTAATGATTTTTTGCTTTTTATGCATTTTTTGTTAAGCAAATATGGTGGTTTTAGTGTTTTTAATAATTCCCGCAACGCCGACAAAAATTCGCGTGAATTGCGAAGTGAAAAATCGGTAAAATGCATTTTCGCAAAAAAATGCATTTATAAAAATCAAAAAGTAGACAATTGCAACTTTTTATGTATATTAAATTTTTTTATATGTGAAGGGTGATTATTTAAAAGCTTTCGAATTTGATTTACAAAAAAACACATAAAATTTAGAGAAATGTATGAAATCTTTATTTGAGTCGATAGAACGATCTATATAATTCAATGTTTAAAGATGATTTCCTGTAAATGTTGACCGCGACTACGCCTCAAATGGTTCGAGCTTGTCCCTATAGACATGAGCCTTAAAATAGCCCAACAAAAAATAGTCTAAAGGCGTTAAATCGCACAATCTAGGTGGCCCCAAACGTGAAATAAACTGTTCACCGAACTAACCTCTGTATTGGGCCACTGTTTCGCATGCTGTGTGGCATGTGGCACCGTCTCATTAAAACCGAATTTTAACCCAAGTCCAGCTTATCCATTTTGGGCAAAAAAAAAAATTGCAATCATCGCACGGTAGCGCTAGCCATTCACAATAACGTTCCTGACTTCGAGGTCTTTAAAAAAGTACGGTCCATAATACACACCAAACAGTGCATTTTTCGGGATGCATTGGCAGTTCTTGCAATGCTTCTGGTTGCTCTTCACAAAAAATACGGCAATTTTGCTTGTTCACGTATTCATTCAACCAGAAATGAGCTTCGTCGCTGAATACAATTTGCACAATTTGCACTTTCTTAACCGAGCATGAATTTTGATAATAAAATTCAATAATCTGCAAGCGTTGTGCGTTTGTAAATCGATTCATGGTGAAATTGTATACCAAACTGAACATGTTTAAAAAGAACATGTTATACGAAAACAGCTGAGCTGCCAAAAACAGTGTTGCCAAAAAGAAAATTGTTAAAAAATCACAATTTATATTAAATTTTAGAGGGACTATCTCTACCTTAGGAAATATGGCTCTTCCAAATTCACTACTTTTAGAATTTTTTCGATTTTTTAAAACTAAAAAACGGGAATAAAAAGAGATTGATGGCAAAAAAAAAAATAATATTTTTTGAAAGTTCTCTCATAGAATGGACGATATGCTTCAAATATTTTTAGCGATACACTTCGCTATTGTTTTGCTGGGTAATTTAAAACAATTCTTGAAACAAAAATTTTCATTTTTTTTTATATTATTTCGATTAGTTTTTTTTTATACTAAATTGTTTAAGGATATATGAGAGGTAGGCTTCAGCTGAATTTGTTAACATTTTGAATGCATTTTATATTTTAAGAAAAATAATTTTTCGCTTATCTATCCGGACTTGGAGGTGCACATTTTACTTATAATCCAGAACATTTAAAAAAAAATTAATACACATACACACAACAAAATAAATAGCCAACCGAATTAAAATATGTATTTTTGTAGCTACAGCCAGCAAGTTCAGTTAATATCCCCATATTTTGTGAGTTGCAACTAAAATTAAATTGTATTAACTGAATTTTGATGTAAAAACCGACATTGTACAGTTGTACCCACCGATTTTAGTCGACGTAACCGAATTCTAATTGGCAAATGCCAAAATGTTTCTCTGTGTGTACGTTTTAACAATAACCAGTTGAAAGACTATTGTTACATTTTAAAATTCAAGTATATATGGAAGGTAGACTTGACCTTAATACCTCTGTCCTATGTTTCACATTCCCATGTAAGTGAAATCAATACGACTTTTTGGTGCTTTGTCTTTCACATACCCATTTTTATTTTCGATTTACTTTCCTGTAGAAAGTAAAACGAAAGAACTTTTTTCCTTACAGAAGTTTTTAAAAATCATAAAACTGCTTTATAAGTCAAAATTTAGATTTTGACCAAAAACATATGTTTTCGATAATTTTTCGACATTTTTCGATTATTATTTCGAATTTTATACATTTATGAGGATAAGAAAGCACCAAATTTCAATTTCATATGCTTTTAAAATTTATTCGTATTCAAAAAGTAAGGAAACCTAGGGCATGGGCGTAAATCTTATATATAAAAGCACCGCGTACATTTTAAGTTTTCAGGATATTATTTTTATTATCTATTTTGACTTATAGAGATAATTCTAGTGGACGAAAAATAATGAAAATTTTCAGTAAACTAATGAAATTTTTCTTAATAAAGGGAAAGAAAAATTTCTTAAAATTAATGAAAAGCTTTAATGAAACTAGTTTTTTGATGAAACTTGTTCATTGAGTGAATGAAATTTTTAATAAATAAAATTATATTTTTTTTTTATCAAGTTTTATGAAAACTTGCATTAGTTTAATAAAAAGTTTCAATTAACGAGTTCTAGTGCAACGTCATTGCTTCAATGCAAAAAATTCATTAATGTCATGCAAAGAATTCTTCTCAGGGTATAAACTTAATCCTAATATTATAAATGAATTTTTTTAAGTTTTCAAACGTGTTTCAACCTTGTTTTGCTCCCTTTCTTACGATTCAAATTTATAACTGTCAAATGTCATATGAATTAAAAACTTAATTAAAAATCATTAAATATAAACAAAACAAAAGGGAAACTTTGGGAATAAATATTGGACTCATATTTAGGATTTGATTTTTTTGGACATAGGACAAAAACTTTACAAACACGAGACTACACAGATAATAAATAAAATGAGCATGCATATTATTAATAAAATATTTCATTCATGTTTTGAAATCAAACTACATAATATAAGTTACATACGTCAATTGACTCGTTAAAAGGTAGAGCAAGCACAGTGCGACTACGAAAATATATATAAATAAAAATATAGTACTATATTTTTACAAAACAAATTTAAATGAAGGGTAGAAAAAAATTGTTTTAATTCGAAATTTATGCTGCGCATTTACATTTACCATCGAAATCCAGTTTAAACTAGATTTCGAGGATATGGTGGTGCATAAAATCATACACAAACTAGATTTCGAAATCTAGTTTAAACTGGTTTTTGAGGGTTATGCAAATGCAGCTTTAGTTATAAGTTTATTACACCTACAAATCAGAGTTTTTTTTTTTTTATTGTTATAAAAATAATATATTTTTTAATCTTCCTCGTCTTTCTTAGTTTCTGGTTAGTATTGCTACATTGTAACTCTTGTATTCAAAAAATATCTACTTAATTGTACTATAACTGAATTTATGCAAATAACTCTAACAATAAATAGTTGATTAAAAAAGAAAAAAAAACAACTGTGTTTTGAAAATCTAGTAAAGATAATAGTGATGATACTGTAGCAATTTAACTTCACATAGTTTTAAAAACGTATACTTAATGAACAAAGCTTTGAGTAACTGTGTTTAGTTGTCATAATTTTCTAAAATACAACACTAAACCGTTTTTTTTTTTTATTTTCAAATAAAGACATTTTGGGCAAAACCACCGCAATATTTATATTTTCTCCTTTAAATGCAAGATTATCCTTTTTAATTTTTTTTTTTTTTTTTTTTTTTTGTATTAAAATTTGTAAAAAGCCAAACTTGACACCATATTTACGTACGTAAAAATACAACATAAATTAAAGAAAAAAAAAATAATCGTAATTATAAACATATTTTAACACTCTATGAATGTAATGAAAATTATAAATGAAAAGTATAAAAAATTCTAATTACGTTTGATAGAAATCATTAGGGAAAATATAAAATAAAAGTTTCAAAAAATGTGATCAAAAAAATTGTAATCAGCTCTCGGACTTACTTGTCTGATAGTATTCATCTTCTTCTATACAATTTTTATTTTAATATACGACAGCATTATATATTTTTATATATTGTATATATATATAGTTTTTTTTAAATACATGGAGATGATTTTTATTTTTTATTTTAATTGTTGAGGAGTACAGAGATATTATGTGATGTGTTGGTAGTAACGTTACGTTTACGAAAGAGTATAATTTAAAGAAAAATTTATAACTTTAGTATACATATTATTTTAATATGAACACAATTATGAAATATGTTTTTAAAATAAAATTAATATAAAAACGAAAATTTGTATAAGTTATATGTCAGGGAAAATGTATTTTTATATATATGTATTCAATACAGTTGAATCTTTATTTAGCAGTAATCGAGGTCATCAAGTCCACATTTAAATAAGAGTTCCATGTAAATTTTGGCACCAAGGTTTAATGTTTAGATTGAATAAACATTATCGTAGCCAACGAATAAAAAATAATATGAAATGCAAGTTTTATCTACTGACAGGTCTTTATATGCTTCACCGAACTACTTTAGAAATCCAAAGTTTGCCTAATCTACAATGGCTATATGAGGAAGTTCGGTGACGCGAACTGATTGATACATCTAAGGACCTGCCAGTAGATAAAATCTGTATACATTAGCAGATGAAGACATTTTTTTATAATAACATTGCACTGTTTCTTGTTAATATATTTATTAACATAATACTAATGATCTTCAACTCGAATAATCTTGCCAATTATTTGATTTTTTTAATGTATTTCAATGAAATATTCTATCCAGTAAAAAAAATAAGGTCGTATATGAACATTAGAGCGACTCAAGTTGTATGGAAGCGAAATTCGTGCAAGGTGTACCCCCCTCAAAATGAACATTGGTATTTTTTATGATGACATCTAAAATATTTCGGCTCTAGCTTTGACCTCTCGTGAGCTGAACCATTTTGAAAATGGGTCCATTTTTGCATGTTTTGTTAATTTAAGAATCTGTTTCCTTACCAACATACACAATATGGGTATCACAAGAAAGGTTTTTTTAAGTCGCGTCCAACTGTATATACAATTTGTCCATGGACGATCATCCATGTCCTTTTTTTAAGGATATTCTGTAAAAAAAACGGTATTTGAATTTTTTGTTCCGGGTTGTTTGTAATAAAAATGACAAATTAACACATTTCAATCTTTAATCGATTTAATTAAATACGGGTCTCAGCATTTTTTGAAATTCGTGCTAGTGGTTTACCACACCTTACCTTTAATCTTCGGTGTAAACCCGATCGCAAATTCTTCTGATGGATCCCTCCCTTCTGATTTGTTGTAGAAGGGAACCTGTCCATAAAAGGCCACCGAAGTGGATCGTTAAAGTATAATAGTCTAATTATAGTCTATCATGTCCATGGATTCTGGTCTTATATGTACCTGTATCAGCAAATCGTGCTACTTTGCTAGCAGAAGATGCGAGGTCGGTGGGACGAAAATTAGGGATGTTGTAGATTGTGACACTCCACAAGGGGAGGATTTAGGGAGACCAAGGGACTCTAAATGGTATTTAAACAAAAAGTGTGGACAGACTGATTATGACAAATGGCGCTATTGTGATGCGGCCTTTGATAATGAATAAATGATACATTGGCAGACTGTAGAGGGTACAGTGTTTGAATCTTACCGGCGATATTTGATCAACATCTACAAGGACAATGAAGATACGTTTGTAGACTGTGATAAGCTTGTAGACTGTGAGTACTGATGAATGAGAGTACTGACGAGTTGGCTGGAAATGTCTCCAGACTGGTCTCTGTTAACCTTAAAAATATGAGCCGACGAAGGAGGAACTTAAACAGTGATCCATTAACATTCTTTTTACTTTTTTTAAGGAAGCAACACTCAGAAAATTCTTCCCTTTAATTCATGTGTAGCCTTCTTTGGAAAGGATATAGAAAAAGGTGGTGAAATATATATGGATTTGAATATGGCAGCACTCTAATTGACCGAGATGTTGTTGCTTGCCATCTGCTGTATAGTTGGCGAACTTTGTTGTAGCTTTTTAGTTCATAGCCGTGTTATGTTGTATTACTTTGGTGGGGTTAAGTACTATGGGAACACCTATAGAAAACTCATACATTTCATTTTTAAGGTTGCTGTTGTCGTCGGTGGGCATTTAACGAAAGAGGTTTAAGGAAGTTCAAATGGGCCACTAGACACTTAAGTCGCACGTTTCGAAAATGAACACGTTGGAAACTTTGCTTCTATCCGACGAAAATAGCGGGCAAAGTAATAGCTTAGTGAAACTGATTGTCTACTGGAGGGATACTTCTTCAGGTAGACCGAAATGTTTATACGTAACTGCGAGAGGGGCTTACTGCCCAAGTAACCGCAATACAATATGAGAGCTCCACCATGATTTGATCTTTGTGGTAAAAAGTAGGGGTCTAGTTACTGGACACAATGTCAATTATCATATGAGGAAACATACATACTAAATCCATAGGTAATTCTTTGAAATAAATACGGAAAATCTTATTAACCACAATATTTTTCCTAACTCTTTTTTAACACAAAATATAAGATTGGGTCAGACAAAAATGCGGGTTCATTAGTTCTGAATTCTCATTTGGGAGAACTCCTCTATGACCCATAATTGGAAGTTTCCTCTTTCCTGTTCAGTCGCTGATAAAACTTTCCACACCCACTATCTACACAACCTCGTGAAGAGCAGTTTCCTTAGAGCAATCCTTGAGATATGCATATTGAACACAAGTGAGTAGTGGCGATCTCTTGAGTTGTAGTATGTGTGACTCGATGAGACTTTCCAGTGTTTCTAACAAAAAACCTTTGCAACTTCATGTTCTCTTTTGTTAAGCAATCTTTTTTTTTAGCTAGATGGAAAAAGTCAACAGATCTAGCCAGAAATTGGCTAAATTGCGTATACGTCTTTTATGGTGAAATTCATTACGGCTCGACAAGTATTCTGTCAAATTGACTACCTGCTTAATAAAGATTCAACCATTTTTTATGGGTGGAATGTTTAATGGATATGAGAGTTGTTCTAATTTTTTTCACTAATAACGCGACTCTTTTTTGAAATGGAACTTAAAAAAACTAAATGTATGCATGAAAAAAAACACCCTTTAAATTAAAAGACATTTAAATTTACCGATTATCGTTTTTACAGAAAGATATTATACATAGAAAGTACTTCCAATTTAGCTTGCAAAGAACGACAAAATAAGTTGTTATGGTTATAAAAACGGTTTTTATTTTAGACCCCCTTATGCAAGAGTGGAAGCAGATTTTAAAATAACAATCCAGTGGAAAAATTCCCTTAGGTTTTAATAAAAAAAGGACTATCTACCACAATTCGTCATATCAGAATTATAAAATACAAGCCAAAAATACTTTGATACCGAAATTCAAGTAGTTTTACAAGAAGTATTTCACAAAAATGCCCCTCCGATATTAAAATTTGGCTTGAATATGTAAACCGTACATCAATATGTACAAACATACAGACACAATATTTTATATAATTAGGAAATATATATATCCCAGCAAAAAATAACCTGGATTTGGTAAGCAGTAACTACATTTGTATGCTTCCAAAATAGCGCTTCACCACCCTGCATAGTATAAAGGCATTCTGGGTAGCACGACAGAATGCCTTCTTTGAAGCAGTGAATAATGCTTACAATGAATGAAGTAGGCATACCATGAAGCACTAATGTTGTCAACATACAAAAAGCGCTTCTTAATGCCTAAGAAGGCAAGAATGTATTGCTTCTAAGAGCACATGAAAGAAGCGCTTTAAAAGAGACATTCCAAGTGGGACATCGCGAACAAAAATCATGCCTTCTTTATTTTCTTTGGAAGCGCTTCGTTATCAAATAATGCCTTCCGGAAGCGCTTCCGGGTAAGCAATATTTTTTGCTGGGATGTATGTATATATAAAATGTAAACAAAATTAAAAATTATTTAAAAACATTAACGATTATTTTTGTACTAAAAAACTTATTAAACATTGAACAGATTTTTGACGATATAGTACGAATATTTATTAATAAGTACAGAAAATACGATATCAAAGAAAAAAAAAAAAAATAACCGAAAACACATAAAATGGATCAAATGTTTTGAAAATGAATTAAGACTACAACAGTACACATCAAAAATAGATTTTATAGACGATATAAATATAGACATGAGTTAACAAAAATCTTAACGTTTTTTTTTTTTTATAGAAATGTTGGGGATATAAAAATAGAATATGTAAAATGTTGGAGCTGGAATGTTCGACTGGCTAAACTAAATTTTTAATAAATTTTATTAAATAAATAATTTAACCAGTTTTCACCCAGCGTATATAGATTGGGTTGGTAAGGTTGTGTATGTATAGTTGTTTACATGTCATGATAGAAAGAGATCGATAGAGTAGTTTATAAAGTTTATATGTATGTATGTCGTAATTAGAGAAAAAGAGATAGATAGTGTGTTAGTGTAGGCAGTTAGGCGTATGTATTGTATATCTTGGTAGTGTAAAATATTTGTTTTTTTTTTATGAATTGTATTTGGAATTTATACGTACTTGCACGTCCTACCATTTGTACGGCTCGGACGCCTTTCCTGAATGTGGCCACTGTGGTTGAGTTGTAGTAGTAGTAGTAGTAGTAGGTTGGTAGGTAGGGTCATTAAATAAAATAAATGTTATATAGGATATGTGTGAATAGGTAAATGATAAATTCATTAAAATGAGGTTGTTTTTTTTTTTTTTAAATAAATTGATTAAAATGTAGTTGAAAATGATATGAAAAATGAATACAGAGGCATTCCAAAAATTTTCAATACGGTCTTTGGATCTGTAACTATGGATATCGTTAAAAATAAACACATCGATAGTTAACGAGCTTGTGCTACATATACTGTGGGAAGCACTCGTGAGTGCATGTAGGTACTTTTTACACCTAAAGAATAAGGCCGACAAATATTTGACACTAGAAATAAAGTATAATTTTCTGCAGGTATAAGGTACGCTGAATCCAAATCTGGTCTCAGAATCAGTCTGCGTCATCAGGCGTTCGATCTATATTAACGGGAAAAGTGTAATTTTTGATGAAAATGCTCCGATTTTTCAACTTCCTGGAAATATATCTTTCATAATTATTGCAACGGCACCTGAACACACTACTTTTGCCCTTTTTTCAGTTTTTGAATTTTTAAGATATCGCATTTCGTTACGAAAATATTATAATTGAAATTGAGGTTGTAACTGCAATTTTAAAGTCCCGCAGTGTAAAATTTTTAAAAGATTCGAATTTATTATCAAGTTCAACCGACGATAGTTTCAAGAAGAAATAAGATATCTTAAAACCTCAAAAACTGAAAAAAATGGTAAGAGTAGCGTGTTCAGGTGCCGTTAAAAGTGTTATAAAAAATTCAACAAGTTAAAAATCGGAGAATTTTGATCAAAAACAACACTTAAATATAACTCGAACAGCTGACGTCAGAAAGTGAATCTGAGGAAAGATTTGGATTCAGCGTACCTTACACCTTTAGAAAAATGTACTTTAGTTGTAGTGTCAAATATTTTTCAGCCTGAATGTTTTGGTGTAAAAAGTACTTACATGTACTTACGAATGCTCCCCACTGTATGTGCTGTAAAGTTTTTAAAAATTCCGTGCAGTTCGCGTTGAATAGATAATTTCATTTTATTTTTTCGATAATTTTATCAAAACTTAGAAAAATAACAAATTTTTAAACTGTTCTAAATTTTCAAGTTTTTATCAGATTTTTAAAAATCTTATCGCATATGCAAGATTGGATCTTGTACTTTTAGATATTTGTTAAAATACTGTCTAGCGAAAGTATCCAAAAATGCAAAAAACTCATTTTTTTTGCGAATATTTCAGAAACTACATCTATAATTTTTTTTTAACAATTTGTGATGATACACAGAAAAAACTAAAATAGAGTTTATATAAAAATATTTGTTAATCAAATTAAAAGTTTAATTGAATTCGGTCCTATTAAGGAAATTGTAACATTAATTAAAATAACTTGTAACTATTTAATTGAAGATTTAAATCATATCTATTTGAATTTTGTTTTTAATTTCAAACAAATATTTAGTAACTTCTATAAAAGCTTTACTTACTTTGATAGATATTTTGATGTGTTATTGTTTGACAGAGACATGTGGACCAATCAATCCTGGGAACCGGAAGATGGTTCTCAGGTGAGGTTCACGGATGGCTCTAAGCAGTCGAATGGGAACACGGGTGCGGGCGTCTTCGGACCAGGCTTCCAGCGTGCCTTACCTATGGGTAAATATCCATCCATTTTTCAGGCGGAGATTTGGGCCATTTGTGTCTGTGCATTGGAATGCCTGCGAAGGGGAACTCGCAGATCTCGCATATACATTCTTTCTGACAGTCAGGCTGCACTGAGGGCCTTAATGGCCTATAAGGTGTCGTCCGGGTTGGTCATGGAATGCATTCAGGCTCTCAATAGGCTCGGTAGAGGCAACTCTCTAACCTTGGGGTGGATTCCTGGTCATGAGGGGCATGAGGGCAACGAGAGGGCAGATTGTCTTGCCAACCACGGGGCCCGAAAGCCCTTTATTGGTCCTGAACCATTCTGTGGAATACCTGCGGGGTATGTTAGGGAAAGGCTCAGGGCATGGAGAGAGTCTGAATTCTCTGGTTACTGGGAAAACTCTCCTGGTCAGCGCCAGGCTAAAAGATTGATCTCTTTTTCCAGTAGGGGGTCGAGGCGACTCTTGTCGCTTGAAAGGGGGGGTTTGAGGACCCTGGTGTCGTACTTAACTGGACACTGTAATCTCAGATACCATCTGCACAAGAAGGGTCAATCGGACACGGATTTGTGTAGGTTTTGCGAGATGGTGTCTGAAACCTCGGAGCATGTTCTCTGCGAATGTCCCAGGCTTTGTGATAGGAGACTTAGGTTTCTAGGTGATCGCTTCATTTCGCCTTCCGACATCGCGAAGATTTTGCCTAATAGGATAATTGGCTTTATAGGTAGCTTGAATCTGTAGGTAACCTTAGGCAGCACAAAAGACCTACATTGGTCGCGGTGCATAGTGCCTTCTGATCTAATCTAATCTAATCTACTTAAAATTGGCAAAAATTAGGAAAAAATAAAAAAAACCGCTAAAATTTAAAAAAATCGGCAATTTAAAAAAATCACTAAAATATCAAAAATAAGTTAAAATGCAAGAAAAAAAATCGCTTAATTTTGATAAAATTGCTTAAAACAAAAAATCGCTTATATTTTAAAATATCGCCAAAAAAATTTAAAAAGTCGCTAAAATTACAAAAATCATCATATTAAAAAATTTGCTAAAAATTGGGAAATAAAACGCCAAAAATAAAAAGAATAAATTTTAAAATTAAAAAAACGCTAAAAAAACAAAAATGGGATTTTTTTTTAAATTTTGGCCTTTTTTTCACTTTGTTGTAATTACGGGTTATAAAAACTTGGAATTTTCTGTGCACCAAATTCGTTTTCAATTAAACATTTAATAGATATTATTAAACTTTTAATTGAAAGTGAGTTTAAAATCAAACAAAATTTAATTGATTGTTTTTAGTTTAATTTTTTCTGTGTATATGTATGTTCTCCATGGGGTCCAAAAATATTTAGATTGTGGTAAGAAATTCTCATTCTCATTTTAAATTTCGCAAAACTCATGACGGGTAGTCCAGAGTATACTTTTAAATTTGTCTTTAGTGTTCTGAATACGAATTTGTATTCAGAATTCCTCCAAGTCATCAAGTTTTTGAGATATTCTAGCGTAACAATGCAAAAAAAACACGTTTGTTTTGTTAATTCGGAACTTTGCAACACCTCTAATATAATCTCTTATTTAGAATTTGGTATTGACAAAAAAATACTCCACAAAAAGTTAGTATAAGTGTTGAAAACACTATATTTTCGATTTCAGAAATACCTACATAAAATAAATTTGCAGACAAATTTAAAATGCCAAAACCGTGCTGAATCAAAATCTTCTACATATCTCAACATAAAGTTTAGAAAAATCCGGTTTTTTGCTATATTCGGGACGTTATAATATTGCGTATTATGACTCCTTCACAAAATTTGTTATCCAATCTGAAATTACTTCCTATTGTTTTCAAAACTCAGGTTTAACTATTCTTTTATCTTTGAGAAATCGTCAGTTGTATTTGTAGCAAAAATATCATATCACAAAAATTCAACTGACGATTTTTCTTGAATGGAATAAGATATTATGAAGGTAACACCTAAAAAAACAATAGAGAGAAATTTCAGATACATAACAAATTTTATGTTAAGATATCTTGAAAACATGATAAGATGTTGGAAATTTTAAATCTGAGTTTTGAAAACAATACGGAGGAGTTTCAGATGACATAACAATTTTTTTTTTTTTAACTTTTATATTAAGATATCTTTCATGTGACGGAAAATCTCTTAGCTCAGATTCGGATTCGGACTCTTAAACTAAAACATACATACTTAAGAAATGTATGTTTTAGTTTTAGAGTCTTGACTTCTCTACAATTTTGTAGGCCTGAGTAGTCATAACTTTGAAATCTGTATACAGATTGTTTTTTAAATAAGTTTTCTGAAATCGGAAATATAGTGTGTTCATGCCCTATATTCACTTTTTGTATAGTATTTTTTTTGTCAATACCTAATTTGGATTCAGACCGTAAAAGACAATTTAAAAATAACATTTTGAACTATGTGTCTTGAAATTTGCGTTTAAAAGTGTAACTTTTTGGGTGGACATAATATTAGAGTTTTTCACTAAAATCTAAACATCTGTTGACCCCACGAAGAACCCACTGTGACATGTTATACAAGACAACCATAATTTATTTAAGAAAAATCGAGTATAAAGTTTCTAAAATATTCGCGAACAAATTGGATTTTTGGCATTTTTTTAGACTTTCCGGAAAGAGACTGTATAATTTTCTAAAAAATATATAATATTAGAAAATCCAATCTCTCATATGAGATAAGGTTTTTAAAAATCGGATAAAAACTTAAAAAGTAAGAGCAGTTGCTAAAAGTGTCTGTTTTTGAGATGTGGTAGAACACGAACTGCACCGAATTTCGAAAAATATAATACAGTGCATATATCATACACTGATAATAATCCATTCATACACTCCATGCTAAAAATACGAAAAAAATGTCAAAACAACGAAATCTTTTGTAAAATGAACAAATTTTCATTTATTTTACAAAATTGTTTGTTATTTTAACAGTTTTTTGTATTTTTGCGCATGAACTATTATCAGTATAAAAACACCAATAAATGTCAAAATAACAAAAAATTTCGTAAATTAAACTAATATTTGTTCATTTTACGAAAGTTTTTGTTATTTTGACATTTATTGGTATTTTTATGCATGTATTATTATCAGTGTAGGAACGTTGCATACCCATGTGCTCGCTTTCAATGAACTCTAAACACATCCATTTCAAGAACGACTAAAATTGAATGGAACTTTTTTTGGAATGACTCTACAAATAAAACGTAAGTTTAATAATAAAAATAAATTTGTTAAACAAAATTTGAAATCAAAATATGAACCTACTATATTAAACCTACTTTAAGAAAATTTTATAACTTAAGATTTGATTACTAAATAGAATTCAGAAGAACTGTTTAATAATATTGGTGGTTTAGTTGGCTGGCGTTTCTTTTTATTTTTTTATTTTTAATATAATTTTCAAAATATTTTTAACCTATTTCATATAAAAAAAAAAACTGTTAAAAGGTGTAGCATTTTTTTGTTTCGTTCGTCATATACCGAGGAAGAGGTACTCTTTCTTTAAATAAATATTAATTATATTATTTAAATTATATAAAATGTTTTTATTTTAATTACGTTTTATTAAATTTTAAATTCAACTAATAACAAATTTTTAGTTAGCAGCAACAAAAATAGTTTATTGAGCAGCATGTTAGCATTTAGTATAAGAAATTAATTCAATTTTAATTTGGGGGGAATTAATGGAAAAATATTTTAATTTTTTTTTAATTAGCAAATAATTTTTCTTTTTTTTTTAATTTAATATAATATTGGCAAATTGTATTTATTAATCGTACCCTCCATTTGGTTAATGACTGAGCTTATGCCTTGATTCACCATTCCAGTCTGCATCATTATCATGCCCACATCTGTAAAATTTTGTATTAACATTTTCAACTAGTGCTCTTGTAAAATTTTGTGGAATTCAAGTTAGATTTTCATATAATTTTTTTATTTTTTTTTTTTGGTTTTGGGGTTATTAAAACTTAAACTAACAATTCCAGAATCAGTTACAATTAGATATACATATATTTTTTTTTTGGGATACAGTGAGATTCAAGTTTAAAAATTATAATTTTTAACATGTTCCGCGTTTGAAGGAGTTTGAATTTTCAGTAGAATACGTTTGATGAGGTTCTCTCATTTTTACACACAGAAAATAGTTTTGTAGTTGCAACCGAATTTTTTGCCAACCGAATTTTTGTGGTTTCACGTATTATCACTATTCTTAAATTTTAATACTATTGTAACCACGGACATTTATTTACAAATTTTGATTTTTTATTGTAACAATTGAATATTTTATGTTTATGGACTATAATATTCTATAAATAGATTCACATGCATTCAACAAAATTTATTTTATTAATAAAACAATTATAAGCCTCGAACTAGGCTCGAACCGGCGATCTCCCGTTTGGCAGGCAATTACTTTAGCCTAAACTTTACCTCTAGCCTAAACCCAGTTTAAATATATATATTTTTTTAAATTTCAACCTTGAATATTTTCTTGTATCAAATTTAAATATTTGTCTAAAAATAGATTTGTATGTTTTTGTGCGCCCCGGTAGGCTAGTTGGTAGCGTGCTGGCTTATCAGTGCGGCGGTCATGGGTTCGATTCCCACCAGAGGCACTGGTCAGTTTTCGCTACAACGCGCCGAAGGCCATAGTAGCTTGTGCTCGGTTAGGGTAATAGTATATAATTTGTAATTATATGATTATTAATTAATAAAATAAAAAATAAATAAAGATTTGTATGTACATTAGAAATTAGGTTGCTAATCTCAATATTTTATTAGCATTACCAAAACTATAAAACAAATTATATTATTTTAAAATTATTTTATGAATAAAAAATTCTTCTCCGCGAACTGGGCTCGAACCGGCGACCTTCTGCTTGTCAGGCAATTACTCTAGCCTAAACTCAATTTGAATTTGTATTTTCAAATTTTTAACTTAAATACTTTTTTTCTTTCATGTTCAAATATTAATGTCTAAAAATAGATTTGTATGTACAACAGAAATTCGGTTGCTAATCTTAATATTTTATTAGAGTTACCAAAACTGTTATAAAACTTTATATTATTTTAAAATTGGTAAAGAAAACTTATATTTTAGATAGAGTGATTGCTTTTTTGCAGGCGAAACTAATACTCGATTTTAAGTGCAAATATTTTATTCAAGGGATAAAATCTCCGAAAAGGTAATGTAGAAGATAATATTTTTTCAATATTGATAAGGAAAAGCAATAGTTTGAATGATGTGACTGTGTTTCGGTTAAGATAAGATAAGTTAATTAGTTTAATTAAGAAAGTTTATTTATTCTGATGATGAATTTTAAGTACTTACAATTAAAATTATTGAATAATGATTAAATTTTGTTGGTTACAATGGAGTTCCAACCAATTTATTCTCTGTGAGTAGGTGCTTAACATTATTAAGGGAATCCATTGTACTGATTTGTGCGTGCATCATTAGCAGGGCTAACAAAATAATGCTCTAAAAAAGATTAAACAACTGCTAAATTTTACAAATTTGTTCTGATAACAAAAGTTTAATTTAAAAATCCTTAAATCAAATCAGTATTCAGAAATCAGTGTGGCAAACATTAAAAATTACTGACTCTTTATTAGAGTTCGTCAGAAAACATAAAATTTCGTTGTTCTTGGGAAATCATAATAAAAACAATGGTGGTATGTATTATTTTTTTTTTTAATTCCAACACCTTCCACATGTGCCCGGCGGCTAAAGCGATTATTTTGGGTAAAAAATAATTATTTTTTTTTGGAAGAAAAGACAAAAAATAAAAAATGTGGGTGGAGGATTAATCCTCCATTCTAGTTCATAGTTCATTTAGTTCATTTGCATTTATTAGTTCGAATTAGTTCGTTCATTTAGCTCATAAGGTTGTTCGACAATTTTTTTTTTCAATTATTCATATTTTTATATTAGTCAATGGTTTATTTAAGAAATCTGCATAATATGAGAGAAAATCCTAATGAAAGGTTACAAATTAACTAGTTCAATTTTAATTGCTCATTTGGAATTTTCGCTTATACTGTGCAGATTTGTTAAACAAGCTATTGACCAATATGACCAATACGAATAATTGAAAAGCATGTTCGAACAAACATATAAACTAAAAGAACAAACTAGTTCAATTAATGAAAATGAACGAAATGAACTATGAACTAGAATGCCCATCAAAAATATCCCACAAAATAAAATTAATGGTTGTAACTGTATTTTGTTTAAATTAGCCAATTAAAAATAATTTTAGTTATTAATTAAATAAAATTTTCAAATTATGAAATCATTAGCATTGAAAAATTTAATTTTTTTTTTTTAAAGAATATGGCCATTTTGAAGATCGGGAACATGAATCAACCCGCAAAACTTTTTTCAAAATATTAAACAAATTTGAGAATATTTTTTTCATTAATCATAATCTGAAAAAGTGTGGCCCGTCAAAAGTTCCACAATTTAAGAAATAGCTTAATATCTATTATGGGGACATGTACCCATTGGTAGATTTATGCCCGTTGGTCAAACTATCCTAATTATAATTGAAAATAACTTAAAATTGTAGAATTTTTAGAGTGAAACCAGTTTTCGCTGCGTATCGTTTTTTGCGTTGACGGCCTACGGTTAGCCTTGAGTTGGGGTGGGTTAAAGAAGCGCAGAGGCAGATCCATCACGCTCAGACTATAAATTTTCCTTTGTATCACACAAAAATGGCCAACGGATATTTATACTCTGCGATATGTAGAAAGACGACTTTTCTGGAATAAACTTTTTATTGCAGCGGCCGTTTGTCCAACTTTGGAAACACCCATTATAACTTGAATCTCACTGTATGTTTTTGTATCGAATTGTATTAGTATTAAAGCCATTGCAGGCAGAGACAATATTTTAATCACATTCGAGATTTATTTAACTCTCAATTTCAAAATTTAATAACAAATTCTAACTACTCTAAGATTTAAAATCATTTAAAAGTTTTAGACTACATCAAAATTCGTTGAAATGATTATTTACACAATGTATTTGGGGGTGTGTGGGACATTATATGATATCTGAAGGGGTTTTGTTTTTTGTTTTATATATTTACATCATTATTTACACTTTGGAAATGTGTTAATTAATGATATGAAGGAATTAATTATACTTTATTTAACCTGCTTAACATTTAAATTTAACTCGGCTACTTTAAGAACTCAAAAATCTAAAGTGTCTTAAAGTCTACATGTTGTAAAAAAATTATAGTTTTATATACACAAAATTATATTTAAAACCTCAAAATAAGGCTATAAAACAAATTTAAAATCAGCTGTATTCTGAAAATTGTTTCTCAGTAATTTAATAATAAGGACTTTTTGCTACACTGATAAAAATCCATGCATAAAAATACGAAAATATGTTAAAATAATAAAAAATTTCTTAAAATTATAGAATTTTTTTTTCATTTAACGAGAGTTTTTTTTTGTTGATTTGACATAAATTTCGTATATTTGGGCTGGGATTAAACAGCGCTACAAAATTTATTCCAAAAATTGGCCAGATTTTATGCAAAATTGCAAGTTTTTTATATGCAAAAGTTTTGAATACACAAAATTTTAAAAATAAAACATTTTCTATTCATTTTTTATGATAAATACTGATGAGATCTTCAACAATATTTGGGTTATCTAATTTGTTTTATAAATATGCAGCATTTACAAATAAATCCGCGGTTTTTCTCACATTTTGCTAAAGCACAGTTTATCATCTCATTTCGCAAAGGATCAAAGTATTTTTGTGCATAAGCAAAAATACAATTATGAACAATTATTTTGTGTAAAAAACGAAATAAAAAAAAAGAAAATGCGGTTAATGGGGAAAACGCGAAACGTGTCTAAAATTCATGTGACAGCATGTCGAAGAAGAATGACCTATGAATTCATATTTTAGTACATGTAGAGAAATAATGTGCCAACCGAATTGAAAAGTTTATATTAATGGTAACAACTTATATATTCAGTTAGTCCAACGATATTTACATTCGATTTCTTAAAATTTTGGTTGCTGTAACTAAGATTCTGCTGAATTAACCGAACTTTGTTGTGAAAATTAATATAAAGTTGTGCTAACTGTCTGAAATTCGTAAGAATCGAATTTGAGTCGTTGTAAGCGAATTTCAGTTGGCAAATAGCTAAATTTGTTTCTGTGTGTATGATATGTGAATTAGGGCTATAACTTTTTAACACAAAAAGTTACATTAATAGAGACTAAGTGAAGCGACCTATCAACATTTTATAGAACAGATTACCTCTCAACCTGTTCTAGAACAACATCTTTTAGCACCGGTTACATGGAACCGGTTCTAGAACACGTTCCTTGGAGTCGAAATGTAAGGTGCCACTGTCCCAGAACCAGTTCTATAACTGGTTCTAGAACCGGTTCTATAGCAATCTGTTCTTGTTTGGATTTAAATAACCTATTGCAAATAGGACAAACTCCATATAAAAAGAACCAGTTGCAGAACAGTAATTAGAACCTGTTATAATATAGTAAAAGTTGTTCTGCAACCAGTTACTTGGATTTTATTATTTTACTGGGTATAGTTTAAAATACAACAGTTTATTGATTCAAATTTTATACAGATTTATATTCTGTATTCTGTAAATTTTTATGGGATGCTTCCCATAAGCAATTTCTGTTTAGATTTATATCGAAAATTGTTTCGAAATTTCGACTGTTTTTTTTTTTTTTTGTTGTTTGGTACTATTCCGGGACGTCTCTAAGACTATCCGCTACATAAAACCTGCGCCCGAGAAGCTGTGAAAAATCCGCTAATACATAACTTTTGTCGTCCCTAATACAACATTCAAATTTTTAAAAAACAATATTATTCGCAACTTATTGCACCTTAAATGTACTAAGCCTAACAATTTGTTTAACTTTCGAACATTGCTCACGTCGTGATACGTCGCGGTCAGAAATCTTTGGATCAGCTCTCAAAATCTTCTTCAACTTTTTGGCCTTGGAAGTGTTCCTGGGCTTCTTTGTTTTACCAGTTTCAGGTTTTCGGCCAATTTTTAGACTCTACTACCACATTTAAAGCAAACTGACTGGGTATGTGTAGCTTTTTTGTGATTTTTTTGCAATTCCACTTTGGATTATTTCGAAAAGTTTAAATAACTTTTTCATGCACTTGCATTTCAATATTTATTGTGAGCTAAATATGCAACTGATTCTAACAAATCAAAAAAATGTTATTATCTGACACATTTTTCAAACATAGTCTGATGAATAAAACATATTTAAATAAATCGCAAAAAAAGTTATAAAGAAAAATTTTTAAAAATGTTAACTTTTCTTTGATCTTCTTTCAACTTCTTGTATTTAATGAGTTTTCTTTGAACGACCCAGTAAAATAGTAAAATCCAAATAACTGGTTGCAGAACAGCTTATACTGTATTATAACAGGTTCTCATTTCTGTTCTGCAACTGGTTCTTTTTATATGGAGTTTGTCCTATTTGCAATAGGTTCTTTACCTCCAAACAAGAACATGTTGCTTTAGAACCGGTTCTAGAACCAGTTATAGAACTGGTTCTGGGGCAGTGACACCTTACATTTCGATTCCCAGGAACCTGTTCTAGAACCGGTTCCATGTAACTGGTGGTAAAAGAAGTTGTTTTAGAACAGGTTCAGAGGTAATCTGTTCTAAAAAATTTTGCTGGGGAGCTAAAGAATTTTAATTTATAATTTATTATTTATTTATTTATTATTCCCTGAAGAATTCATAGAATGTGGAGACGAAATATTGGACATAAACAATTATAATTTATAAATAAAATATCTTAAACTTGTTTAAAGAAAAAATCATTAAAGAAAAATTTGTGTTAACGTTTATAAATATTAAAAAGCTGTGTGAAGAAATACGTTTTTACTTTTTCGCTGGCGTCAAAAGTTTACCAACCAACAGCGATGAAGTTTTAAATTTTTTTTTTTTTTCAATTTTTAATAAAAAAAAATATCATAGAAAAATAGAACCGTAATTAACAATTAGGTATGGAGGGAATTTTTTTTAAATATCTCGTCTTGCGCGAAATTTAATTCTAGCCATTATAGACACCTTATGATATGAAATTTTACAACTTGTTAAAAGCAATTGTTTTGTATTGATTTAGAAAATCCATTTGTTGTGAGAAGTTTTTTTGTTGCAATATGACTTAAAATAACGTTTTTCGTTAACAATACAACATTGCCCACCTCGTGGTACTAAGTAAGCCAAACATTTGGTTATATCCCTAATGTAAATAGCTTAAAAAATTACTTGTAACAAAATTCTGTCAAAAAGTTAAAATTTGCGAAAGTTAGTTTAACAAAAACTTTTAAATAAATTTTAAAATAATATTTTAAATTATTTTGTAAACATTCACTGTAATGAAAGTTTTTGTTAAACTTACTTTCTCAAATATTATCTTTTTATGCTAAATTATGGTAAAATATATTGAAATCTGAGAAAAACTGCGGTTTTAATTGTTAATGCTGCATATTTATTAAACAAATTTGATACGTAAATCTTGTTAAAGGTCTTATCAGTATTTACTATAGAATATTAAAAGAAAATATCTGATTTTTTAAATTTTATGTATGAAAAACTGCGTTTAAACATGCAAAACTTTAATGCAAATTTGATAAAAATCTTTCACACAATTGAAAAAACTGGGTACGCCACGAAAATCAGAGTGCGCTAAATATTTAGGATCAGTGGTAGATACCCTGTTTTATTTTTCGAGTTGAGCAACGTTATTATGAGTGCAGACCAAAACGAAGTCAAAATTTGTTTCATAATTACTTTGGCAAATTATACAGAACCTACCTAAGTATTCGAATTTAGATTTATTAATTCAGAATAAAGCTGATTTATATATTTATATACATATAGTTTATCTTAATTTTTTTTCTATGGTTTTATATTAAATACCTGTCTAATAGCAGGTATGTTTAAAGTTTTAATACCTATAAAACGTATAAATCATTAAACGGTGTAGTTTTTCTTTTTATACAAGTGTCTTAATTATAACTACAGGAGAAGGGGTATTCTGAATTTCATTTTGTTTGAATATATTTCATAAAAAGTTTGATATGATATGAATAGATTTATATTTGCATATACGAGTATAATTATCTGGTGCAATTTTAATTCGTTTCCATGCACTCTTAACAATACATTATTTATTTAAATTGTAATTAGTTAATCGGAAGACATTGACTGAGAGGAAAACAGAGAGTGTGAGAGAGAGAGATATATATATATAGATTAATATATTATTAAATAAAAATGTCGTTTTTATTTGTGCAAGAAAACAATTTTTAATATTTTCAATTATTTTTTCAATTTCAATTTCAATAATTTTGAATTTGTTGTGTGTGTTGCTAATTATAATTAAAATGATTACAGCGTGTGTATAAAAAGAATTTTGGGTACAAAAAAAAAAACGTATCGTAGGGGGGAAAAATTGTTAAAGCAAAAGTAATCATGGCGAATTAGTTTTGGAGACAAACATATTTAGGAAAAATAATGTACAAAATTTACAGGCTTCATTACATTTGCAAAAAAAAAAAAAAAAAAGAAATAATAAAGAAATGAATGAACAAATGGGAATAAAAATTGAAAAAAAAAAGATATTTGGCTGTATTGAAGAGTGAATTTAAAGTATTTAATTTTTTATTTTACAGTTTTGTTTTGATAAACCCAGCTCTTACCGCAGCCAGGGGGCGGGTGTCCGGGTCACACCCCCCAAAATGATTTCGAAAATTTTGAAAAATGTACTTATGCACTTTAAGGTCCGATTACTGAATGTCCAGTTAAAATTTAACAAACAGTTAAATATTTATATGGGAAACAACAACAAATATATCAATTAAAATCTCAGTAATAGGGCCTAAAACATGTTTTTGTAAGGTTATACTTTTTTTAAATTAATAAAGAAAAATGTTTACAGAATTTTAAAATTTTTTATTGATTAAAAACTGGTCGAAATTCTTTTTTGTTTAAAAATTTTTTAGTCTGGGTTTTAGTTTAGCAAAATTTTTAATACGAAAAAAACAACGACTCTAACGGAACGTTAAAAGTTTTCATTTGAAACTTAACTGTAATAATTTGGTGTTTCTTGCTGGATAATTTGAGATTTTTTATAGAAAGAGTGATAACTTTTCTAAAAAATCAAATTATTTCTGAAATATTTAGTTAAAAGTATTTGTTTTTGTCAACAAAAATACTAAACGCAAATTTTTTTTGCTAAACATTTTTGCTAAAACTACTAAAATTTGGTTAAAAATGACGTTGTTAAATTAATATAATGCCTTCCTGAAGTGCTTCTGAGTAAGCTCTATTTTTGCTTACATAAACTTTTTGCCGTTTTTACATCAATATCTAACTAATTTACAAAGTTTTTAGAAATGGCTTACATTACCAAGCATTTTTGCTAAAGTGAGACTTTTTGAGTTTTGGGGAAAAAATGCCCAACGAGTTGTCCTACAAGTTTATTTTTGTATATAACTCATGAACTTAGTCATGGCTCACTTTAGCCAACATTCCCTTATATTGATTTTAAAGAAATTCTAAATTCGTATAAAATACATTTCGGCTAAACCAGACTTGGGTGAACGCAGTCAGATCTAGAGAGGAAGTGTTCAGAATTTGGCGTGATTACAAATACGCTAATTTTGGCTTTTAAAAATCGGTAAATTTTTAGTTTTTTTTTTTTACCTTTTTAAGATTTTAAAGGTAAGAAATTGAAATATTAAAACGCAAAAAGTTCTGAATTATTTTGAAAAAAGCGTTACTCATAATTAAATCTATATATGTAATCATCCCATAAATTTAATTAGTTGACACCTCGTTGGCTTATTATTGGTTTGACTCAACTACCATTTAAAAAAAAAAAATTAAGTTAGGAATGGATTATATAATGTAAATATGCCCTTTTTGATTCCGAAACCTGTTTCTCTTTATCTCATACCTTATCTGAATTATCCAGTATCAAATTTGATCTATCTGTTGTTTTTGCATACAAAAATTAATATATGGGCAATTCCAGTAAAAGGTCAACCACGGGTAAAAAATGCAAAGTGCTTAGAACTTTTTATTTGTTTTCAATAATAAAGTTTAAAGGTCTATACTTTATAAATGTGAAAGCTTTTTTAATTTTTCTTATTTCTTGGCCGAAACATTTTTTTTTTCTGAGCCTGTTTGCGATTTATATCAATTTTTTTTATGTGTTTTAAAAGTGTTTTAATATTATTTTTGTTCTTGTAATTTAGAAATTTCCTACTAACAATTACTTTACCTCAAAAAATATTGTTCTCAAAGATGCTTTATCGTTTTATCAATGTGCAAGGAACAACATTGATGGAGTTAAGCTTTTTTATATATCGACAGAACAAATAGAGGGTTCTTCACCTGGACTGGCTGAGCTGTTGCAGAATGTTCAAATATTAAAAGGACTAAAAGTCTGCATTGTTTTTCGTATTTCGACATCGAAAGCAATGAGGTTGCTCGAACCTCTTATTCATTAAAATCTATAATTAAAACTAACTGAGAAAATCCAACTTTATTAACGATTATGTATCCTAAAGTACCTAACTGAGAGTATGGAACTTTATTTCGATTTCATTTTTGTTATTATTATTACATTTACTTAAAGTTAACTTTATGTTATGATTTTTTTATGTTTTTTTTAATTAAATTTGAATCATTATTATTACCATTATTTGGGCAGTGGCTTCAGTGTCTATTCAGAAGCTTCTGGACCGTGTCCAGGGGAGGGCGATGAAGCTTATCAATGACAGTAGTGTATCCAACTCTATTGATTCATTGGAGCATCGTCGGAATGTGGGTTGTGTGACACTTTGCTATCGATATTACCATGGGAGGTGTTCATCTGAGATAAGTGAACTTATTCCTCGAGCCCGAGTTTTTATTCGTAATACTCGCTTATCTAGTAGAGCACATCCGTTTGTAGTGGATTTTCCTGTGTTTCGCACAACGCATTACTGAGAAAATTCGTAACCTCCCGCAGAAGTCTTCCATGTTACTTACAATTTAGAAAAATTTAAATCAAATATCCACAAACACTACTCCCTCTATCCTCCTTCCCATACCTTATTTTCCTGATCAATACAATGCACTGCATGAGTAGAGGGCATCCCCTGAGTATTGGTTAAATTAAAAAAAAAAAACATAAAAGATGTTCTTTCACTGTAATTTCCACATTCGCAAGCAAATTTTTTTTCACAAATTTCGCTGACTTATGTATATTTCTATAACTTCTATATTTGTTGCGTCCATTTCTTGCAGATATATGCTTATATCTTTTTACTACATTATTGATTCTGCCTAATGTTTGTACTCAAATTTAGTACTCTTCCTAACTTCAATATACTGACGATATATACCGCATCTTTCTATTCCTTTATGTTTTTTGGCTCAACTAAAAGTGTGCTGATGTCGCGTCCATCGTCCAGGAATTGCCCATATGTGTATCATCACTATTATTTTAGTAGTATGGGTCAAACCAATAATAGAGCAATTCCATTTAATATAACCTTAAAATTAATCGATGTTTTCCGATTTTGATAAAATTTTGTGAGTGCAAGTATAAAAATTTTTTTTTTTTTTTAAAACTATATAAAGCTTCAAATTGTGGGGTAAGGACCAGAGAAACAAGCCGATCGGCGCAAAATCGGCTGCGCGCCCCCCCGCCGCTGATTTTTTTTAATATTCAGCCGCCGCCGTTTTAATCGGCTCGCATCGGCTTAAAATGTAAGCCGGCTAAAGCGGCAGCCGCCGAATTTTTCTTTAATCAGTCTTTAATCAAACGCGTAAAAAAACAAAATTTCACAGAAAGAAGAAGAAAAGCCAACACATTGCTTGGAATTTCAGCAACATCGGCTGCATCGGAAATTGCTTTTTCATATACTGGATCCTGCGTTACTGAAAAAAGAAGTCGGCTCAATTCATCAACTGTAAAAAACACGACAACCATAAATTAGTGAAAGATATTTTATAGAAACGTATTAAGTTAAACCATGTCAAATCAACATAAAAAGTAGATCATTGTGGCACCATCATCTCTGATTGTAATGAAATTTGTTTCGAACTTTACCTTTTACAAAACAAATACTCTCCAAAAGTTTCAGATTTCTGGCCCGTCTAGTTTCTGAAATATATCACAAAAATCAAAGAATTTCAAAAAATCTGCGAATATATAATAATATATAATATCTCTGATGAAAAATTAAGCGATATAGCACTAGATTTTATCTAAAAATCGTCAAGATAACAGCAGTTAAAAAACAGCATTTTAAGCCGACAATGCAGCCGCCGCCGGTTTTTTAACCTAAACGCCGCCGCCGTAGCAAAAGCGGTTGCGCCGCCGCCGCCGAAAATTTAGGGTCGGCTTGTTTCTTTGGAAGGGACTTTACTTAAAAGGTCATAACTTTTGATGTGTAAAAAATATCGACAAATTTATTTTTGCATAAGAACGGCTAGGATTTGGGGTGCAAAAAAATAAATAAAAATTACACATTTTTTAAGAACAAAAATTTTTGAAACAAAGGTTTAAAATCAATTTTTGGAAAAAATGTTTATACAAATAACTACACATGTGTTCTTAACACCCTTAAAATTTCAGAGTGAAAAGCTCCTTACTTAGTTAGCGAGATATCAGAAAAAATGTAGAAGTATGTACACCAGAAAATGTATTTTTTTTTTTTTAATTGTTGTTATTGAAAAACTACTATTACTATTGAAAAAAAAAAAAAAAAACACATTTTCTGGTGTACATACTTCTACATTTTTTCCGATATCTCACAAAGTAAGGATCTTTCCACTCTGAAATTTTAATTTATTTTTTTATACCCCAAAACCTAGCCGTTCATATGCAAAAATAAATTTGTCGATATTTTTTACATATCAAAAGTTATGACATTTTAAGTGAAGTCCCTACCACACAATTTGAAGCTATAGGGTTGCCAGAGTTTTAAAAAAAAAATTAATTTTTTTCTGTCATCATACTAAGTAAGGAGCTTTCCACTCTGAAATTTTCATTTATTTTTTATACCCCAAAACCTAGACGTTCTTATGCAATTACACATCAAAAGTTATGACCTTTTAAGTGAAGTCCCTACCCTACAATTTAAAGCCATAAGGTTGCCAGAGTTTTCCAAAAAAAAAAAAAAAATTTTTTTTTTTAATACTTGCGTTCACAAAATTTTATCAAAATCGGAAAACATCGATTAATGTCACTGTGATATTAAATGGAATTGCTCAATAAGCCAACGAACTGTCTATTCATAACCCCATTGTTAATTTCGTAATATAATTAATTAACGTTTTAATTAAATTTAATCAAGTTTTATATCAAAAAAATTAACTTAGGACACCTCCTAAACGTATGATAGTTGTTATTTAATCAATTAAATATTACTCATACGTTTTTCATAACCCGATTACACAATGGAGCGTATGAGTAACATAAAGTATCACAAATAATATTCATCATACTCAGAAACTGTAGTAAATTTTGTTCGAAATTACCAAAACTTAAACCTCATTTATACTACAACCAAAAACTAGTAGTTTCTGAAAACTTCTGGTTTATGATTTAAAAAAATGTATGAAATATTATGACAAGTAAATGCAAATCGTGTTCAAAAATTACTAGTTTTTGGTTGCAGTATAAATGCAGTATTACACGATTTCGGATGCTTTGAATTAGATTTTTTTTTGTAAAATTTACTAAAATCTCTGATATAAAATTCACTCTTCAATATTTATATATTTTTCAAAACCAAAAAAACAAAAAGAAAAAAAAAATTATGAACAATGCACAAACTTATTTACAAACTTCCATAAAATGGAAGTTTTAAATAAAAAAAAACAAGATTTTAACAATTTACCATTGAATGTAATAAATTACAAGTTTGGAGCAATTAAAGTTTGGAAAAAACCGAAAGCAACATAAATAAGTACGAAAAAACTAAAACAAAGAAAACTTAATTGAAACCACATACACACAACCAAAATTATATAAAAGCACTGGAGGTGCAATATTAAAAGAAATTTTTATTATTATAAATATTTTTAAAAAAGAAGTTATTAAATTAATTTCAAAAAAAAAATTTTGCAAATATTATTTATATATTTTTTTTTTTTTTCAAGGGGGGTGGGTAAAAAGGTTACGAAAATAAATTAAACATTTAATTTGTTAAAAGAGGTTAGTAGTTGTTTAATTAGAATTTTTTTATATGGTTTTAGATTTGAGTTTATTTTCTTATGATTTACCTAAATCATCAAACTTGTTCCTGGGCTGAACTGCCACTGTTTGTAATTAATTTTTTTTAATTGAATTGTTTTGTTTGGTTTTTTTTAATTGGAATTTGATTAAAAAAAGTAGAATTAACGTTTTGTTTTTTTTTTTTGGTTTGTTAAAACAATAGTTAAAATTGTGTTTGATTTTTTTTTGTAATTTTTTTTTAGATTATATATTTTGATTTGTAGAAGGATAGTAGTAGATTACGTAGTTGTGATTGATGTTAGGAGGTAAGGCCACGCCAACATGTTTTATAATAAGATAATAAAAATTTATAAAAAAAATTTTAAAATATTGTTGTAATACCTTAGAAAAACCTTATATTAATTAATAAATATTTCAATATTTTTGTGTTTATATAATGCTTAATGTACTTAAAATTTAGATTAATTTATTATGATTAGTATTTGTTTTTTTTTTTTTTTTTTTTTTGAAAGATCTTAAGAATTAAATTATAATTTAAAATAAAATTATACATGAAATATAGAGTAAAAAAAAATTAGATTAGAAAAATGTATACTTACAGTTTTTGCATTTGCATTTTTTAATCAAAGTCTCATCTTTAATGTCTTCATGACAGGCTTTACAATAAAACCAAGCTCTGAAATGTGGGAAATAATTTAAATTAGTTTTATTATTAACATAGAATTATTAAGAATTTGTTTTTTTAACGCCAAAAAGACATAATAAATAATATACTTATAATACTTCGTATGTATGAAAATATGAGAATATGTAAAATTAACGAAAACTTTTGAAAAATTAATGAATATTTGTATATTTTACGAAAATTTTCGTTAATTCGACATAAATGTTGTATTTTTTTATGCATGTATTACTATGAGCGTATATTTGTTGCTTTTGTTTTTTTGATTATTTAGTGAAATTAAACTGAATCAATAATTTATCTTTATTAACAAATTCTTTCAATATGTCGCGTTCAGTACTGACATCCTCAGGAAAGCTTAAAATTGTACATAATACAGAAGATGCCAGATTTATGATAGAAAAACATTGAAAAATAAATAAGAATTTGTTAATTATAATTAACAAACGAAACAGAGTCCGATTGCTTAATTCTAATACTTAATATTGTTTTTTTTTTTCTACTCATACACTCAGGGAACTTCTGCTTTAAAAATTTGTAGTTGTTTGGGTTGTTTGTGGGCGTTGTGGTGTAATGGTTAGCGCGTTGGAATGTTACACAGATGGTCCCGTGTTCGATTCCCGGTGACGACAACATCAATTTAGAAAAATAATATGTATGAGTTTTCTATCACTTATATGTATCGCTGCGCCCACCTTCGGTGTTCCCATAGCATTTAACCCCACCGAAGTAAAATAATGAATCAGGGCTATGAAACAAAAAGCTTCAATAAATTCGCCAACTCTACATCAGGTGGCGAACAACAACTGTTCTAGGACTTATCATCTCGCGCAATTACAGTGTTGCCATGTTCGAAGCCCTTCATCTTTCACCACCTTTCATCTCTCCACTATCCCCCAAAGAAAGCAACACATTAATTAATAGAAAGAATTTATTGAGTGTTGCTTCTCTTTAACAAAAAAAAAAAAAAAAATACAGTTTCTTTATTTTTAATGTAAATGTCAGTCATTTGTAGAACAAATTAAATTTTTTACTAACCTTGTAGTTTATTTAAAAAACAAACCACATCAAATGACTGTTTTATGATTTTACAGTCATTTTTTACAGTAGTTTTTTGTTATTTAAAAAAAAAATAAATGTCTGTTTATTTTTTACTAACATGTGGTTAATTTTTACTACAATTGTTAGTAATTTTTCGAACATTAAAAAACAAATGACAATGTTAGTTGAATTTACTGTTAGTTGAATTTAAGTCGTCCTTTCTTTAAGTGACTGTTTTGACTGTTCCTTTCTCTCAGAAGTGAATTTCTATGTTTCATCCATGGCTATGAATCGACGCAAAAACTCGGATGTTTGGCGGTGAAACATCGCCAAACCCTCTATTGAAACATCCTCTCGACGTTGTTTTTTTGTGGGCGAACGCAGCACCCATCTTGCGCACAGCTTTCTTATCTCCAAATTTTGGGTCAATATGCGATGTATAGCACTTTGTGAAATAGAGTAAATAGAGTACTCATTTACTAAAATCGGTTGAAAATTTACAAAATTTTCTAAATAAATAATAATAAAAATGTTCAGTTTTTTTTGACAGCTTTTTTAGAGTTGGACATTCAAGTTCATAGTTCATTTAGTTCATTTGCATTTATTGAACTAGTTCGTTCATTTAGCTCATATTTAAGAAATCTGCATAATATGAGAGAAAATCTAAAATGAACGGTTAAAAATGAACTAGTTCAATTTTCGCTTATTCTGTGCATATATATTAAACAAGTAATTGATCAATATAACAATACGAATAATCGAACAAACTTATGAACCAAAAGAACGAAAAAAAAAAAAATGCAAATGAACAAAATGAACTATGAACTAGAAAGCCCAACTCCGAACTTTCTCAACTTATACGAGGGTTTTTCTAATCTTATTTTAAAAGTTTGTATATACAGATCGAATTTTGTGTTTTCTAATGCAAATTAATGCATAAGTGCGAAGGAGGAAAACCCCAAATTTTGTATATATAGAATAAGCACCATAACTTTGTCAATTTTCAACAGATTTTACTCAAAATAAGAAATATTCTTTTACCGTTATCTCGAAAATTCGAAAACATTTTGCAACTTCTTAAACCGGTTTTGTTATACACTCACCTAGACCTACAACCTACACTAGGTCATTTGACGAGGCATTTTTCTGTGTAGCACAGTGTAATTTTTCTCAGATATCTTGCTACCAATTTTCAGTTGTTTTACCGTATTTAAAAGACTATTAAGTGCTTTATGTCGTAATTTTTTTTTATCGGTCGAGATTTTGTGTAATTATCTACTCTAATTTTTAAACAACAATATTCTTAAAGTTAGTGTTTTCCCTGAGTAAATTAATTAAAATCGTTTGAAAATGGCCAAAGTTATGGTACTTTTTTTACATATATAATAATTAAAATTTTCAGTTCTGAAAATGAAAATTATTCAAGTTCGAGGCCATACTCTATATTTCTTTATTAGGATATTGCCCTAACAAATAATCTGTACTGTACTGTAATCGAACTTGAATAATTTTCATTTTCATTGCACAATTAAAGGTCGAAAAAAATATAATTTTTATTTTTTAATAAAAATTATATCAAACTTGTATTTTCAGTTCTTTTACAACTTTTTCAACTTCTACGAGGGTTTTAAAATCTTCTTCTAAAACAACAATATTCTTAGATTTTGTGTATTTTTTGAGTAAAATAAGTCTTCATTTCTTAAAATCTGTTGAAAAGTGACAAAAGTATGGTACTTTTTCTATATATACAGAGCGAATTTTGTATATATATAAAAAGTACCATAACTTTGTCAATTTTCAACAGATTTTACTCAAAATAAAAAATACTCTTTTACAGTTATCTCGAAAATTCGAGAGCATTTTGCATTTTGCCTTTGACGAGGCATTTTTCTGTGTAGCATAGTGTTATTTTTACCAGATATCTTGCTATCAATGTTGTTTAACCGTATTCAAAAGACTATTAAGTGTTTTATGGCGCATTTTTTTTTTTAATCAGTCGATATTTTGTGTGTAATTAATTAAGCTCAAAAAATGTCAATATGTAATAAAAAATATTTATATACCTTTTTACTTCATCTGCACTTTGTGCTATGAAAAATCCTTGTGTATTAGCTTGAATTTTAGCTCCTCTAGGATTTATAGAGATTTTACTATCAGCTCCATCCTCATTGCCTTTAATCTCAATAGCCAAGAGTAATAGTTTCAGTTTAGAAAAACATAATCTAGATTTTTTTTTTTAAAAATACACAAATAATATAACATTAGAATTTAATTTCATATACAAATAGTATATAATAATCTTTATTTTCAATAGGTAATAAATTTATATATCCATATAATAAAGTGCATAACATGCTTCATGCTAAAGTGCAAATTAATATAATTTTAAGCGGAAAAAGAATAAAGAACATGCAAATAAAAAAACTTAATTTCATTAGCAAATGCATTCTTTCTTATTATACAGAGATGATGAACGGGGCTCGGGAGAAAATGAATATGTCAAAAGGTGGTCCTTAGTGTATTGCAATCAATAAACATGCTCTATTTTTTTGTTTTTTTAGAAAAGTGGTTATATGGATTTTAGAAGGTTAAAGGTGTTTAATTAGAAAAACGATGGAAAAAAAAGTATCTAAATTATTTTATTATAAAACTAATTTTTACAATAAAAATTTATATTTTTTGTGTTAGTTAAAAAGAAAAACGTAAGGAAACATTCCACAGTTTTATATATAAATATAAAAAAAATATGTCATTCATTGTTGCATTATTATAATTTAAATAAAGTCTAAAAAAACTCGGTGTTATTAAATAATTATTTTGTTTGTTGGGTAAAAATTATTTACACTAATTTGTTATTTTAAAACAAAACTGACTGAAAACAAATAAAATCACCCTTTCCGATGTTCTTCACCCTTTCCGATGTCAACCAAACTTAATGCAGAAGTTATACGTCAAATAACTCTAACCTTGCTTTAGTGTTGGACAGCTAAACCCAGCGGATCTGTACCGCGTTTCTAAATATGAAAAGTTTTTGAAAATTTTACAAAAGTAGTCGTACATAATCGTCCATATCTTGTTAACTGTTAATGAAAGTTACGAGATTCGTTGATAACTATTATAAAGATACTGTTATACTGATACTGTTATAAAGATATGAAAAATACTGTTATTAAAATATGAAAATATATATTTTTAAGGTAAATTTGTTTCTTCAGAAACCTGGGTTCAAGAAGATGTAGTTCAAAAAACTGCTTAAAAATGTTTTAAAAAATTATTTGTTAATTAGAAATTATTTCCTACAGGAAATAAACGGTAGCGAAAAATAATGAAAAACTCTGCGCAAAATTGTTAGCATCTTTGGCGACTTGTTTTGTGTTCATTAGGTTGGTTGATTATTTTGATATGTCGTAGTAGAACTTTTTTTTTCCTCATGCCAAAAGCTATCGAAAAATCGATTGCACAATATCGATTGCTAAATCGACCCACCATAGTGTTCATCATAATTGTTTTCACCAGAGCCCAATATCTTTATATTGGTCTCAGTTCTGGGCAGTTAAATGGATTCGCCTCTCTTGGTACTAAAACCACGTTATTGCTTTGATATCACTCGACCGTTAATTTACGATGACCCTTACAAATTTATATACCTCACGTTCCCGAGTAAATCACATGCCGTTTTTAAACGCTCTCTTACGTACGAATCGGTGTTTATAGTGCCTGTTGTTTTGTAAAAAGTACTAATTTTTTCCCCAACATCTCCTATATAAAATTCCTGCAATCAAGGCTGGAAAAAGTCACCAAGCACGTGGATTTCGTTATCCATTATACAAGAAACATATTTAGTTACAAAATTACGGCACACTTTTTCGGCTCGTTCTTTGGCCTCCTCTTTCTTCCTGGAATTTCGATTCGCTACTTTTTGCACTTTATATGTTTTTCATCATTCACTTGTTTTACCTTTTTGACCAAACATTTTGAAGTTGGCTTTACAACTGATTTTCTGTTTGACAGGTTAAAATTTTTTATCAAAAGGCTAAATTGTTTTCTTATTTGTATCAGAAATACCTTTTCAATATCGGTTCGCGGACTTCTATTAACAATATGAGTGCTATTATATTATTAACAACGCTAGAACCCATATTTGGTAAATCTTTTAACTTTTTAGCTGCAAAAGTGCGAACTTATTTTTCTTTGTGAATTTCAATTATTTTTTCTCTTACTTTTTGATGATTATTAATACTTTTTACTTAGGTAATATACCTTTTATTTAGGTATATTTTCAAAGCTCACTTCCCAGGTGAAAATCAAATGATATATGAATATATATGATTTTATATGAACCCTCGGATCTGAAATTTGAGGGTATATGGTCGTATATAATCACATAGGAGCATATATGAACATATATGCTCATATACGACCATATACCCTCAAATTTCGGATGCGAACATATATGATCATATACGATCATATATTGAACTATAAATGAACATATATGATCAGACATATCCATATATGATCATATATAAGCTCATATATGATCATATATGTATATATGTGAAACGATTTTCAACTGGGTTGTTAAAAAAATATTTGGTTTGAAGTATGTAAAAGAAGGTAAGATGCGTGCATTAGTTCGATTGATATGAGCATTACTTCATAACCATGTTCATTTTTTTATAAAATTTCTGAATAACAAAAGTTTCACTATTCCTATGCACAAAGAACTTTTTAAATATCCTTCAACGGGGTTTTTTTTCAAAAAATTATTTTGATTTTTTTTTTTTTTGTAAAAAAATATTTACAAAAAAATAAAAAATTTTTTTTTATAAAATTTCTGAGCGATACAATTTTCACTATTCCTATGCAAAAATAATTTTTTCAATATCGTTCACACAACTTAACTTATGCTTTTTGAATTATGTCCCAACCCCGAAGCTCCAGGGTTGCCACAGTTTACAATTTTTTTTTTTGAAATATGCGTTCACTGCCAAACATACTCACCAACTTTTATCAAAATCTTAGACCATCGATAAATTAGTCGTCGAAATAAAATGGAAATGCAAATTTGTTTTGCACAACAAATTTTTGTCAAATTTTAAAAATCGCTGAAATTTTAACGGAATTCTTATGTTGAAAGTTATTTTGAATAACACGGATATAATCACCTTAAAAGTCTTGTCGGGATCTTATAAACATTGTTTACCCGATTCCTAATCTGTTCTTCGATTTTTTCCAGCACGTACCATTTTCGCGAAATTCAAAATTTCGCTATTTTTTTTAAATGCATTTTTAAGCAAATTTGATCATTTGCAAATTATGTTCTACTAATGAAGTGAAAAACCGTATAATTTTACAAAAGTTACAATAAAACCAACAAAATATTGTCAGCTCGGTAAATAAGCAACGTTGACAGTCATTAGCTCGTCTCATTCCAATTTGCATAATACTTGGTATATTTAATCTCCTAATTAGAAGGACAAAACAATTTTTTTATATTTTTTTTTGTTGTCGGTCGCGTTTTGTCGCTGCTTAAAGTTGGTATTTTTTTAAAAATTAATAAAAACTGTTAAATACATACTGTTCAAATGGTCGAAAATATTGAACGCGTTATCCGATGTTAAAAATTAATATCTCATTTCAAAGCTTATTTTGTCTTCTTTCAGATGTGTGAAGATTTGAACAAGGATAAAAAAACTTAAAAATATCTTTGTTTCGCAAATATCTCAAAATGCATCTCAATTTTTTTTTTCCTAAATTTTTGTTTGCAGATTGATCAATATATCCTCTAAAACATATAAAAAGTTCAAACTGGAGTTATAATATGTTTTTTTAGAAAAATAATTATTTCCGATATTTCTACACACAGAGAAATAAAGTGCCAACCGAATTGAAAAGTGTATATTAATGGTAACAACTTATAAATTCAGCTAGTACAACGATATTTACATTAAATTTTAGAATATTTTGAGTGTTGCAACTAAAATTCAGTTGAATTAATCGAAATTTGTTGTGAAAACTAATGTTAAGTTGTGCTAACTGACTGAAATTCATAATAACTGAATTTGAGCCGTAGTAATCGAATTTCAGTTGGCAAATAGCTAAATTTTTCTCTGTGTGTACTATTTCATATTTAGAACAAAATATAAAAATAATACTAATATTAAAAATATTTCAGAAAACCTGGTTTTTAAACTAGGATATATGGTTTGAATCGCGAATTTTAAAAAACAAATCATTCTACCTTATAACAATTATAACAGTAGCTTCAAAATGAGGTAATAGAGAATCACGCAGCTTTAACCGTTAAAATGAAATGGATTATGGATTATGTACGACTACTTTTGATAAATTTTCCATTTGTTTCATATTATAAAATGCGATATTTCCACAACCGTAAGAGCTAGCGATGTCATATCTATATGACACTTACCTTCCATACAAAGTTTGGTTAAATTCAAGAGGGTCGAGGTCGAAAATTAGATTTTTTGGATGCTTTTATATGGAATCAGTCAAAAACAAAAAACAAAATCTGGTTAAATGTTTTTAAATTTTTTTTGCTTTTGTTTTTGTATTTGAGAAAATATGCATATATAGAGAAAACAAAAAGAACAAATTCATCTCTAGGGTCTTACTCGCTGGCTTGTGGAAATGTCATGCCGGTAAATGAAGGTGATAGGGTTTCTGTATACATCTCACACCCTGTACCTTGAAGATAATCATTTTGCCAGGCCTGAGTATCTGGTGACTGAAAGTTAAACATACAAAGTTTTTTTTTTTTGTAATGATTTTAAGGTTACAAGGTTTTTTGGTTGTTAGGTATAAATGAGCTGAATTAAGTTTAAATGAGGTTTGAGTTTTTTTTTTTTTTTTTTTTGGTTTGGTTTGTTCAAAATGACCAGGTCTAGGGGTTCTAAATTTTTAATACATTTCTTTTCAAATTTTATTACTAGAAATAGATATCTATATATTATTAGTCGCCTTTAGAGTGGTGCCTAAATGAGGGGTTTTAGGTTTTGGCTTGATTTTTTGGTTGCATTTTGTTTTTCTTCATCATGCTAAACCACTTTCAGATTTAATTAAATTGTTTTTATATTTTTGGCATGTTTATATGTTGAAATGATTGGCATTTTATTTGTACACTTTTCTAGTTGCTTAACTTTAATGTGTTGAAAAGCTTTATTTAGGCTTAATTAATTTTAATATTTTTGTTTGATTAGCTTTAAAATGCTATAGCATTAGCCTTACATAAGTATATATATTTTATTTAAATAGAGTTTTCATCAAAATATTGTTGTTTGTTGTTTTACATACACATATTTAGATGTTTTTGTAGCAAAATATAATTAAATATTAGATGTCATAGTGATAAAATATTTATTTCAAATTTCATGAAAATCTGTTCATGAAAAGATACAATTTTATGAGATTTAATGTAATTCTTCACTGAACAAATTTAGTTAAAATAAATAAAATCAACCAACTGATTTCCCTCACAACTTGAAATTTTTTATAAAATTTGCCACAAATATTGCCTTTGACGTAAATTAAGGTTGACATCAATTTTGGTCTCACTAGTACCCTCGGTTCGCGAAATATGGCGTCTTAAAAATTGAAGATATCGTAATAAGATACTAAAATGACTTTATTAAATAATTGAGCTCTAGGTCACGTTTGTACTTATAAAATATCCTTTATTATTTTATATATCTCCAGTATTTCGTCATCCTTTGAATGACATCTTCAGGGAGTCTAACATTGTCCAATAATTATACAATATTAATACATATAAGGAAAACATATAACAATTTTTTTATATATGTATATATAAAATAACCTTCCGATGTTTTTTTTTTATTATGTATTTCTTATGTATAGCATTATTTCTTATGTATAGCATATAGCTGATAGGAGGATTTCTTTTGCGCCACCTTATATAATACATTAACATATAACGCAAACATAACATCAAACTAATATTACCGACTTAAGATTTGTGGGGTACAAAACATATGAAAATATATGCTTACATGATCAACAACAAACAATATTAAAAACAAAACTTTTTTGCAGCTGACCAGAGTGGAGGGTTTTGTTATGTTTTTAATATTGTTTGTTGTTGATCATGTAAGCATATATTTGACTTTGAAATTGGACTTTTTTCATTTCTTTCTATACTTTATGTTATGTACGGCGGAAACATGGTAGGTTTTTGGCCCAATTATAAATACATCGCGGTCCAGAAAATATGTACCAACAAAAAAAGAAAAAAATTCGCAAAAATTATGATATCAATGAAATGTCGTTTTTTGAAAAATATATTACACTTTGTTCGCTTTTCCGTTTGTATGTGACTTTTTGATACGATTAAAAATGATTTAAATCAATTAAGCATTTAATTTTAAAATCAACTTTAATTCCAAACAAATTTTTAACTATAAATTTTTAGATAAAATGTTTTTCTTTGGTGGTACATTAACTTAAAATAAAGTTTTTAGTTAAAGAATTTTACACATCAAGGATATACGAATATAGTTTAAAATTTCAAACAAACACTCAAACAAAAAAGTTAGTAGAAAAGATAGTAACGCGTCTTGTAAATCAAGTATACTATTTTTCAGCAAAATTTTATGCTAAATTTATTTTTTTAGCTGGAATTTTAGTTATACTTATTCAGCACTTAAGTGTTTTGAACTAATGTTTGACTAATATTTTACTAATTTATTTTGCTGAAATAAATTGTGCTGATAAGCACATTAATAGTGTGGACGACAACCATATTGAAAGATAGACGCAGAATGAATTAGATTTTGCGGCATGTCCAGATTTAGTAGTGACTAAAAAGTATAGCTCTCGTAAGACATATAAAATAATCAATCATAGAAGATTTTTGTATCTGTTTTTCATACATAAAACAAAATTGTGGATTAAAACAACTTAAAATTTGAGTTGACACCGGCTTGTGAAAGCACCCAGCAAATTTTTTTAGAACAGATTGCCTCTGAACCTGTTCTAGAACAACTTATTTTACCACCGGTTACATGGAACCGGTTCAAGAACAGGTTCCTAGAAGTCGAAGTCACTGTCCCAGAACCAGTTTTATAACTGGTTCTATAACCGGTTCTAAAGCAACCTGTTCTTGTTTGGAGGTAAAGAACCTATTGCAAATAGGTCAAACTACATATAAAAGAACCAGTTGCAGAACAGAAATTAGAACCTGTTATAATAGAGTATAAGCTGTTCTGCAACCAGTTATTTGGATTTTACTATTTCGCTGGGTAATTAATTAAATAAAAGGCCAAAATAAAATATTTAAATTTAATAAAGATTAAATGTGTAGTTGCAAACTAAATGTTTATAGAGATTAATAATGTAGTGTGGCCAAACAAATATACGGACATTTAGACAGACTAAAGCAGAAGACACGGACACATATCTTAGGTAAATTTTTATGTTTCCTTTTTTTTATTGCGAAAATAATGGTTATTTTTCGTTTCATTTCTAGAATTAACTGCGGCGTTTCTTTAAAAGATGGCATCATTTAGACTACCATTGATGTAAATAGTTGGAAGATAATATTGTTTATGTATGTAAGGTATATATAATTATTTATATTTTTTAGATATTTCATTAATTCATGTCGACAATGTGAATTAATGATGTTCAATGTATGAACATTTTTATAATTTGTAACGTATTTCAAAAATATGTTTATGATTTTCAGCAAATAAATTAACTAAAGTATAATTTTTATACAAATTTTTTAATTTTTTTTTTCAGTCTACTAATATTCAGCAAACATTTTATTAACTTTTAGCAAGGGTTTTTTAATTTTTTATCCACTAAGTTATAGCAAGAATTTTGCTGAAATTTTTGCTTACATTAGCAAATTTTTGCTGGAACCCTCCTGACTAAAATTTAGCTGACTCGGCAAAATGTCTTGTTCACTTTACTAACTTTTTTTTTAAGTGTAAAAAATGTAACGATATTAAAATTTAAAAAGATTATGACATAAATATTTTCATTACTATGACATCGTTATAGGTATAGACAATAAATATAAAATAAATATTAAATTTTTTGTTAGTTAGTTGTATGTTCAAAATAATAATTTGAGAAAAGAACCAAATACATGAATACAATTTTGGAGCAATAGAACAAAAAGCTGATTTCACAACATCGAAGGCAATCAATTTTGGTTTTTAACACTTATAAAGAAACAAATACAGACAAAAATTTTTATTTTATTTTTTTGTTGGCAAAAAATACAAATAGAATTCAATGTTTTGTATACTAGACGAAATAAAAAAAAAATAAATAATAAAAATTAAAAATAAATACAACTTAAAAATAATTGAATTAAACTTGAACTTAATCATTAAAAATAAAATTCAAACTAAAGTGAAATTTGAAAGTTTTGAAATCAAACAATACAATAATTTGCATAGATCAATAATAAATCAATCAATCGAACTGTAAAATTTACTGAAATTAAGTGACAAGTGTAAAAATTAAAAAACTTTAACAAAAAAAAAAAAAAAACCCAAGTAAAAAAATAATAAAAATAAAAACAAGTGTGTATAAAGTGTAGTATTTACTATGTGTTTTACAATATTTAATACTTTTATTTCCACAGAAATAGTTTAATAAAAAGTAGAACGTGTAATTCTTGTAGAATAAATAGTAGTAGTAGTAGTAGTAGCATCCTGGATATTTTAAACTTACTCAGTAGCCTGAGCAAATGGTATTCCAATAAATGTTGGACTCAAGGTTTCAGTGTACATTTCCATGCCTGTACCACGCAGATAATCATTTGTCCAAGATTGCATGTCTGGCGACTATTTGAAATCAATCATATAACACATTCAATAAGCAGGATGATTTATATATTAAAAAAAAAATTGTAGTATATAATAATAGTAGTAGTAGTAGTAGTAGTAGTAGTAGTAGTAGTAGTAGTAGTAGTAGTAGTACATTTATGTAATATTATTTTATATATAAACTAAATTTATTGTAACTGTATTTTTTGCCATTTCATTTATGTATTCTAAACCCTTTTTTTAACAACTGCTTTGAATAGGTCTTCCTTTATGATTTCTTTAGTTTAGATCTATAAATCTTTTTTGATAATAAAAAGCAATAATATTTTAATATAAACTTACGGTTTTAAATGAACGCATAGCAAATAGATTCGCCATCATTGTAGAAAATCCCGGAGCCAAACAACTTTGTGCTATAAAACCCAATTTTAATTCAGCCAAACAAATCACATCATCACCCTGTTTCCAATCCCAAGAGGGAATATTTAAAAGATAAGCCTATAAGATAAATTTTAGATAAATCATTAATATATGCAAATATATCTAGGAGAAACAATTGCACACTTGATCCATGAAACGAAAAAAAAAATATATATATATATCTGAAAGGGAATTTAGTATAAAAGTGTTATAGGTACATTAGTTTGTGATTGTAAATTCTAAATAGAGGAAAAATCTAAAAAAAATGGCTTAAGTGTCGCTATGAAATTTGAATATATTTAGCAAATAATCTTTGTTTCAGAAATTTCACGCTGACAAGGACAGTGAAAATTCAGAAACAAAAGAAAAATATAATGGGACATTCCAAAAAAACTCGATTTGATATTAGTCGTTTTTGGAATGGATGTGTTTCGATATCATTGAAATTGAGAAAATTGATATTCAACGTTCCGACACACACAATATTTTTTGCGTATCGTATACTAAGTATAAACCTTAAAAATAATTGAAAAGCAGTCAAAAAAGTACTACTTACTTTTCGTTTAAAACAATTGATTTTTGTAGTTTATTTTCAACTGTTGAAAAATTAATTGACCAAATCGATAAAAACAATAGATTGTGTTCGTTTATTTCAATACTCAATATAATATAAAATTTATTCAATACTCAATATAATATAACAACTTTTTGTTTTAAATAGAAAATTCTAACTGAATATTTAAACTATTACCAAAAGTCTGGTAATAGTTCAAAATTATATTTCTTTGATTATTTAACTGTATATTCCATTAAAACAACTTTACCGATTAAAAAATTTTTTTTTTCTCGAAAAGTTCTTGTGAGTGTACAGTAAGAAAAAAAAAAATCTTTAATGGCTACTGAAAATGTTGCTGTTATTACGGGAAATTGCTGTTATTACGGGAATTTTTGCTAAATTTAGCAAAACATATCAGCTGAACTGTAGTACAATGAAATTAGAAGACAAAATCAGTAGCCGCTACTAAACTTTAGTAAAATTTTAGTAAACTGCAATTTAAAATCAACAAATTTGCTAAATTTTAGTACATCCAATAGAATTTCAAACAATAAAAACTAAAAAAGTAAAACAAAACGACTTTGTTTTTCAATCCTTTACACTTTTTTTTCCTAATAGATGAACATTATTTTAATTTTAATCCTGTAATAAAACATTTTATTTAATTCTTCTCGTTTAAACTGAGCTTAAGATCATTTATTTATTAATTATTTATTTCCAATATTTCGTCTCCACATTGGGTGACTTCTCCAGGGATCAATTATTACAAGTTGAAAAACAAGTTTTAATAATTAAAATTTTTTATACATGTAAACAATTTTTTAAAAAAGGCGGGAAATCAAAAATGTTTTCTGTCAATATGAAAAAATAAAAATATCCCAGAAATTAAAATTAAATTAAAATATTACAGAAAAAAAAACACATATGTATGCACTCATAATAATCCATACTAAAAATACGAAAAAAATGTCAAAAGAACAAAATCTTTTGTAAAATGAACAAATTTTCGTTTATTTTACAAAACTTTTGGTTATTTTGACACTTATTTGTATTTTTACGCATGGATTATTATCTGTGTATTATTAAACATCATAATAATTATCTCAGTTGTGACATTTCTAACATATATCAGCGTTTGTAATTATTCTCTGTGTTCAAAATTGATGTATTATCAAAATCTGGATAATGATTAATAATTGATCCCTGAAGAAGTCACCCAATGTGGAGACGAAATATTGGAAATAAATAATTAATAAATAAATGATCTGAAGCTCGTTTAAACTAAGAAGAATTAGATAAAAGAAGATCAAAGAAAACTTAACATTTAAGTTTTCTTTGATGATATTAAAAAGTGCAACTCTTGCAAGACATATAAAAAAACCAACCATAGAAGACTTTTGTATCTGTGTTTCGTACATAAAACAAAATTGCAGATTAAAACAATTTAACTTTTGTGTTGTCACTGGCTTGTGAAAGTAATTGTCTATTAATTCAATAAAAGACAAAATAAAATATTTAAATTTAATGAAGATCAAATGTGTATTTCTAAACTAAATGTTTATAGAGATTAATAATCCAGTGTATACAGACAGGTAGACCAACTAAAACGAAAGACAAGAACACACATCTAGGTAGTTTTTTCAAAATTGTATTTGTTTAATATATATATGATTTTTTTCGTGATTAGCAACATTTTTGTCAAATTTAGCAATTGATTTTCAAAGAATTTGTAAAATATTTTGCTGAAATCAGCAAAAAAAATTAGCTTAAAATTCAGTCATTTGTAAAATGAGAATAGCAAAAAATGTTACTGAAATAAAAAATTTTACCAAAAATTAGTACACAAATAGTAAAGTGAAGTTGAAAATTTTTTCTGCTTACTTGTTTTCTGAGTGTATAATATATGTGCTGCATTAAGTTTTTTGAAATTCATTGTAGTTCGCATTCTATCGTAAATCGACATTTGAAGCAAAACTAAGATAAAATACCTAATGTTGAAACTACTCTAACTTTTAAAGTTTTCATCCGATTTTATCTCATATAAAAGACTGGATTATCTAGTTTAAGATACTTGTTAGAAAATAATACAGTTTCTTTCCAGAAAGTTTGCAAAAATCCAAAAACGTTCTTTTTTATGCGAATATTTTAAAAACTACATCTTCGATTTTTTACAAAGAATTTTGGTAATAGATCATATTGTCTTGTATTAAACATCAACAATTCAGAATGGGCTATTCGTGGTGTAAAAAGCTATTTCTATTTGAGTAAAAAATTCTCATATTATTTTCTTAAAATAGTCAAATTTTTAATTTTTTTCAATAGACACGAATTTTAAATTTCGCAAAACTTAAACCCAATACGTTAGAGTACAGGTTTTAAATGGTCTTCTGCGTTCTGAATCCGAATCGGAACTCAGAACTCTTCTAAGTTCTCAAGTTTTTGTAATAGTGTAATCTAAAAGTGCAAAAAACACGATTTTCCGTCATATTTGGGACGTTACTAAATTGAATAAATTTTCTTATATAAAACTCGTTACGGCATTTGTTAACAAAACACTCAAAAAAAAAGTCCGAAAAGTTAGCAAAAAAGTTAGTTGAGTCAGCAAAATGTGTGCTAGGAGGATCATTGCACTCATAAAAAGGACCATAAAAACACTTAAATATTCAACTGAGCCAACAGACAATAGTACCTGAATTTGCGCCAGCAGAGTTTTCAATGAAGTTGAGAATAACACCCAGCAAAAACAGCCTTTACCAAGTATTTAAGCGTGTAAGTAGCAAACAGAGGAATTCACTAGTTACCAGGCTATTTACTCGCTTGATTACTTTCGTTAGCGATGACTCAAAATTTATGGGTGGTCATTATTCTCACGCTTACAAAAAAAGTGAGAATTATGAGTTACCTTATTGGTTACTGATAGCGAAAGAATAAGTAATTACTTTTATATTAGGAATAAGTGGTTACTAACAATGATAGAGTAAGTGGTTGCCATGCAGTTACAAAATAAGTGATTATATTTAAGTTATTTTTTTTAAGAAATCTTGAAAACAAATTTAAAATAACTTTAGCTTGGAAAATTGACTTGTAAAAATTTTGAAAATCAAAAATATAAAATCAATACTTATGTAACCAATTACTAGTAGCTCATTATTTTGCAATTATTTTGTATTTTAAAGAAATGCAATAGGTAATGCCCATCATTAATTGGCAGTCTCCTAACACATCACTACTTGGCAGTCTCCATTATCATTGCTGGGCAGTCTCATAAATTAATATGACCTAAATTTTGGAAAAACTCAATTTGAGTTGACAGTTATAGTTAAATTAGCTAAGAATTTAGCTAAATCAACAGAATTTTTAAGTTGAATAACAGAAAATTTCTGCTAAAAACGTCATACCGGCGCTGACCAGATTCAGATCCATATTTGCTTGTGGTTAATAATTACTAATTTATTGATACAGAGGAAAGATTTGTTGTCCATTTTACTTTATTTTGCTTAGTTTCCGAGTCATAGCCTTTGTTAATATGAGCAAATAACGCCATCTACAAGTAAGACTGATGGCAGAGACACAACAAATGATTGTTTAAAAGCAATTGTGGTTTAAATTAACTGGCAAAAATTTGTAAATTTGAAAATCACGAATTACTAAATTTTAAGTCGAAAAATTAGTTCAAATACGGATGAAATTTGTTCTTTGGAAAAGTTAGATAAATATCAACTTTAGCTAAATAACTGATTTAAAGGATAACAACAGAAAAAAATAGACACGTTTAACAAACTTTTGAACTAACTTTTTTTATGAGTGTAGTATAAAAAAAATTTCATTTCTTTTTATACAATTTCTGAACCCCAAAATGTTCACTATTCTTATCCAAAAAAGAATTGTTTCAATATTTTTTACACTACAAAAGTTATGACCTCTTAAATGATATCCCAACCCCTCATTTTTTCATATTTCAAAACTTCAGGGTTGCCACAGTTTTCGAAAAAAAAAACCGAGGAACGAAAATGCTCTAATGTAAATTAGCCTTTATAAATTATAAAAGTTTACAATTAATGCCTGTACACTACAGTGTACACATTTTTAAAAAAATATAAAAAATTTGATAATGCAAAAAGATTATGATTTTGTTTGAATATGTTCATTAGGTCGCGTTATTTGTTAACAAAGTCAAATTTTTTTAATCAGACTTCATCTCCTAAAATAATTTGCTTTAGTAAGATCGCCTAAACTAGGACCCAAATTTTAGCGGGTAGGAAGGGAAGATGGCATACATGTCAACCTTTTTCTTTATAATTTAAGAACCGCAATCAAGAATCTGAAAACCGAATAGAAATATATCCACAAAGTCGGTAGTGAAAGGGTTAAAAACATCGGCAGCATGAGGAACTAAGTATTAGCGGCGTCTAATTTGTCGCCTGAATATATTTTTCCACTTTCACTACTTACTTTTTGTTTGTGGATATATTTCCATATTGACTTTAGATTCTTATTGGGGGGTCCTTAAATAAGAAAGAAAAAAGTCTGCATATATATTCCGTCCCCTCCGAGCCTCCAAAAAATGGGTCCAAATATCCAAATTTTTAAACTTCTCAGTCTATTTTTACCACTAAAACATTTGCATAACCAAAAATGATTTGTTTACTTTTGTTCCGGTCATTAAATGAAGCTATGTATGTGCCAAATTTCGAGATTCTAACTTTGCATTTTAGGAGATACACCAGACTTCCCTTTTTTAGGAGATAAAGACATGTTAGAAAAATCGGACCTTAATAAAAATATCACGACTATATTGCCCTGATGAACAGTTAAAGTTCGGCTATTTTTCCAACTTGTTGGAAGGTTGACAACGACCAACCGATACCTAAAAGCGGTGATGATTCTGATCCCTACAATTACCGTCCAATCGCTATACGGACGACAATCGCAAATGTTATGGAGAGCATGGTTAACTATCATCTTGTTAATTATTTTGATTCTTATGTGCTCATAAATGATGCGACGAAGATTGTCGGATGGGCCAACTACTACTCGAAAAAAACTCGGAACACTTCCATTAATATGTGTGAAAATATGCATATTGATGTCATTTTACACACATTTTTTAAGAAAATCTTGGTACATACTTTTTTATTTTGGAGCCGGCTACATTTGCAGATTCCCTATTTAAAAATTCAAAGGAATCTGACGAAAATTATGGCCTCTAATAAATACGAGCACTTGCATACAAATGTGTGAAAATAAGCAGTTTTAAAACATTTAAAGTCATTTTACAGAAATTTTTTAATAAAATCTTGGTACAGACTTTTATTTTTAGAAGCCTTCTACATTAACAGATTCCATATTAAAAATTCAACGGAATCTGATGAAAAACGTGGACTTGGTGAACAACTACTCGAAAAAGCTCTAAAAAAATCTTAACCACTTTCATACAAATGTTTGAAAATAAAGATTTTTTCGAGTAGTAGTTCTCCCACTGCACAATTACTATCGAATTGCTCTGAAGTATTAATAACGAAGTCTATTCTTATATGCGACTTTAAAATATATAATCTTATTTCAACAAATTTACATGAAACTTTAAAAAACTTGATATTTTCAGAAATTTGTATGGTCGAGTTTTCTCGAGTTTTCTTTGAATAGCTGTAAGCCAAGGCCACAATTTTCATCAGATGCCTTTGAATTTTTAAATGTAGGCGACTAAAAATAATTAAAATATGTTACAAGATTTTTCAAAAAAATTTGTGTAAAATGACATCAAATGTTTAAAATCGGCATTGTTTTACACATTTGTATGCAAGTGTTCGAGTTTCTTCGAGTAGTAGTTTTGCTATCCTACAACCTTAGTCGGATTGCGACGAAATTTTAAGCATAGATTCTGCTTAAGTATGCGACTGTAAAATATATAAGTTTGTATCAAGTTTTTAATTTTTTTTTTTGTAAAATGACATTAAATTTTAAAAACTAGGATGTTTCTAAAAATTTTGTATGGACTTGGTAGAGTTTTTCGAGTAGTTGGTCGCCGACCGAGCAAGTTTTTTCGGAACACTTTAAAATTTTAAATGAGCTATCTATGAATATAGTCAATTTATAAAAGAGCTAAATTTAAAAAAAAAAAAATCAAATTTTTTTCGAGTAGTAGTTGGCCCAGGATACATTGTCCATTCGAGTGAGGTAAGATTTGCTAGGAGTATTCTTTGGAAATTTACCTTTCAAAAGGTATACATTTGTTATACTTATTTACCTTATTATATGAGTTCAAATGAACAAAAAGATCACTTTCAGTACTCGAGCTACTCGATGGGTTCAAGCTACTCGTTAACGCTGACTTAAATGTACGCAAATGCTTCCGTCTTCCTGACCATAATACCGTACTACAGGCGGAGGTCACCGCGATTACGGAGTGCATTAAGCAGGTCAATATCATGGGCTTGACCGGTGATATTGTGATTTTCACGGATAGCCAAGCAGCTATCCGGGCTTTATCTACGGACTCTGTGGGATCAATGACGATACTCAGGTGTAAAGGGGAAATTAACGATTTCTCTGCACGGGGACGCATTGAGATTATATGGGTGCCGGGACACTGTGGTATAGCGGGGAACGAAGTGGCTAATGATTTGGCTAGGGGAGGATCTTCCCTGGAATTAGTCACTTTGGGAAACGCTAAACCTTTTCGAGCTCTTAAGGCGGAGCTGGTGGACTGGGCTGACACCATGCATAGCACCATTTGGGAAAATGCTGGTGTTGGCAGGACTACGAGTATTCTCTGGGGCAACCCGGAAACGGACAAGACGCGGGAAATTCTGAATCTCAGTAGGAAGGAACTAAGTCTTTTGATGGGACGGACTCGGAAGTGTGCAGGGCCTGTAGGGAGGACGAGGAGAGCTTGGAACACTATCTCTGTGAATGCCCTGCATTTGCAGGGATCCGGGTCGAAATACTATCCAGTGACCCAATATCCACATTGGGGGATCTTAGGGCATATGATGGAAGAAGTTGAGAAGTTTCGTCAGAGCGACGGAGTTCCTGGGGTAGAAAATTGACATATGACCGATTGTTTAGAGCGCACAACAAGCCGATATGCTGGCTTAAGTGTAAGTCCTCATGGACTTGAGTCGGATTAGGGAAGCATTTTCCCTTCTCCGAATATTCTCTTCGACCTAACCTAACCAAACCCTAACTACTCGAGCTAGTCGACTACTCGAAAACGGGGTGCTCTGGTATTTACACGACCTACATTCGACCGGAAATTGAAATACAACTCCCATGTATAGGTAAGGACTCGAAAAACTTCTTTTCACCTTCTGAACCGTGTACAGAGAACGCGCTGATACTTATTGGGGACCAGAGAGTATCTAACTCAATAGATTCCTTAGGGCATCGTCGTAATGTCGGTTATGTGGTCTTGTTTTAGCGATTTTTCCCCGAAAAGTTTTCTAATGCGATAAGCGGCGTAATATCTGGGGCAAGTGAATTTATTCGCAATACACGGTTTTCGAATAGAGCTCATTTATTTGTTGTTGACTGGACAACTGACCGAACAACGCACAACTGACCGGACAATTCGTATATGGAATAGATTCCCCGCAGAGGTCTTTCCAGCCAAATTTGGTATATGCAAATTTAAGTCAAACGTCCACATACTCCCTCTTTTTGCCTTCCTAGCCTTATTTCCTATCATCAACCTGAGTATTGATTAGTTGTGAAAAAAAAGTTTACAAGTTCCATGAGTTTACGAAGTAATCGATGATTGAATGTGTACAAAACGCTGAAAAAAATAGATCGATGGCCATAAGTTTACAACTCATGAATCAAAACTTTTTAAGTTTTAAAAATGTTGACTTATGAGGTGTCAACATTAGACCATCGATAATACATTTAAATAAAAGAGTAATAAGAGTTTTAATAATATGTTTAAAAATAGTTTTTAAAGTTTTCAAAGGTGATTCCAAAAGCGCAATCTTTTGTTTTAGGCGGTGGCTAAAAAAGATTATAGTGATATTAGAAAATTTAGAGAAATGAGTAAATTAAAGCTTTAAATATAATTTAAAGAAAACCAATCTATGTATTCAAAATTTCCAATGGATCAAATCTGTATAGTTTACCCCTATTTAAATCATGCAGAGCGTTAAAATAATTCATTCTTGAATTCGATTTCTTATACTAAATTCGAGCTTAAAGAATGAATTTTTAAAATATATTTTCTTGTGAATCGAATGAATTAAACGTTGTTTAATAAAATGTTTTGCTTAAAGAATTAACTAATGTTTTCTTAGTCTAATGAGTTCAGTCCTTGATGAATTCATTATAAAAACTATTAAAAAATTCTTAACTCAATTCATTCGATTTGTTTATTTTTTTTTGTTGTGTTTCAAATTCAATCAACTTTAAAATTGGGAAAATCAAATAAATTGTTTTATACATTCTGTGGGAACTTAAAAAAATGTATCATCCATTTAATGGGTTTTAAGCAAATTTTCTTTCGTATTCAATGTCAATTGGATAAAATCTTCATTCATTCAATATAAAATTGTGTATAAAATCTAAAATTATTATTATGAAATATATATTATGAATATATTTTATTATTAATAATATTATTCATTAGCAACGTTTTATATAATTTTATACCACTACTTACTAAGTGATGATAAAAAAAATAAAAATCTGGGCTTAATTCAAAAATAAAAAAAAATGGAACGTAATTAACTTTTCAGGGTTACCATAAATATGGTTTTGATACCCTTTAAAAAAAAAAAAAAACTAAATAAATAAAATTAAAAGCAAATCTTTCGTGCAATATACTTATATTGTTGACACAAACCTGATCGATCGGATCGTATATATATTTATGTTCCTTTTACTACCACTGGAGCATAGGTCGCTAAATTGATCGTATCATTAATTTGTTTTTTCTTTTTTTTTTAATATAATTATCGGTCTATGTAATTTCTCTCAAACAATATGTTTAAAAAAAAAAAATCTTTTCAATTAGGGTTGCCATTAGGGCAAATTTTGGTTCAAATTTTAATGTAAAAAAAGAAGAACTATTAAATAGAAAACGTAAACTTTGAAATAATCTTAACCCATTTGGGAAATATATCGAGTCAAAGTTATATAAATGGTATCATCTAAAATGGGCGTGTTAAATCGAAAAAAATTACAGAAATGTTTATCGAAGCATAGCTCAACTATTCTACCAATTTTATTGAAAAATTCGTAGCAGTTTGTTGTAAAATGTATTTGGCATATTGATGGCATAAGCAAATTATTGGATTTTCAATTGAATGAATATTGAATTTTTAAATTCCCAATTAAGTAATTTTTTTTTTTTTTGTATATATTCCAATTTTCGTTTTTAAACCGATTACTGATGAAATCATAAGATTTCGGTAAAGAATTCATACTAAGAAAGAATGAATTCACTACAAAATACTTTTAATGATTGTTTTACTTTTCAATTTCTATGAATGAATTCCTTTAATTTTGTTTAGAATGAGGTTTTTGAATTTCTAATTTCAAAAATGAGAGGTCTAAGAAATGAAATGATTTCAGTTTAGCATTCATTCATATAGGGAATGAATTCACTACAAAATTTTCAAATTTAATGAAATCTTTTTTGTTGTTGATTTTGAATTTTGTTAAATGAATACGATTAAATTTACTGAATTCCTTTAAATTTTATAAATCTATTAAATGCATTCAAGGTTTAGCCTTGAAAACATTCTGCCGATTTTGTTAAAATTGTTAAGGGAACTACAATAAAAAAAAAATCAGAATTCACTTATTTTTCTAACATTTAAATCTTGATTTATTACCTTATTATGATATTGCATTAATTGAATAATAACTCTGATATCATCACTGTAATTTTTAATCGAAATCACACGCATAATATTAGCAGCATCTTCAGCGTCTGGATCCTGACAATATTTATTTGCAAGCACTAAACAGGCATCAGCTTCATGAACCTTTGGTTTTAAGGAGAAAAAAATAAAAGTAAACGAAAACAACATAAAATTATTTAATAAATCCAATTTATACCAACAATTCTTTCTTAACAAAAAAAAAAAAATAATAATAATAACAATTTCAACAATTTTTTTTTTTTTTAAATTGTGAGTTTTTCTCGATAGCACAGAGAGAACATAATTCATAAATCTTCAATCAATGAACATTTTTTTTTAACCTTTATGAAAATTAATTAATTTTTATTAAATCGGCTTAAGGTTATTTAATGAAATTATTAATGAGTGTGTTACAATTTTTATTATATATTTATTTTTTGATCCAATATTTCGATTAACTTCGTAAATCATTTTCAAGTAATTCAATAACTATTGCAAAATGTTATTTGCAACAATAATGATTGAATTTCTTGAAAATTACCTGCAAAGTTATTTAAAATATTGAAACGTAGAATAAATTAATAACAAAAATTAAAACGCATTTGTTTTTAAATTTTTTTTTTTTTAAATATTGTATTTAAAAAAAAAATTTTAAATTTATTTATTCTTCAGTGCAATATTTCGAGCTACTTTGTAGGTCATTTTCGAGAAATTCAATAACTATTGCAAACTGTTATTTGCAAGAATAATTATTGAATTTCTTGAAAATTACCTGCGAAGTTAATCGAAATATTGAACCGAAGAATTAACACGCATTTGTTTTTTTTTTTTAATACAATATTTAAAAAAAAAATTTAAATTTATTTATTTTTCAGTTCAATATTTCGGTCATTTCGAGAAATTTAATAATTATTGCAAAACGTTATTAGCAACAATAATTATTGAAATTCTTGAATACGACCTACGAAGTTGATCAAAATATTGAACCGATATAGACCATTTTTAAGAAATTCAATATAGACAATTTTCAAGAAATTCAATAATTATTGCAAAACTTTAATCGAAACAATAATTATTGAATCTCTTGAAAATTTCATACAAAGTTGGTCGAAATATTGAACCGAATAATAAATAAATAGTAAAAATTTAACCACACTTGTTTTTAATATTATTAAATGATCTTAAGCTGAATAAATTAACCATTACAAAGTCAGCTGTAAAATGCTTTGTACTTATGCAAATTTTCATAATTTTTAAGAAAATTAGCATTACATTTTTTATTAAATTTTATATTTTTTTTTGTTTTTTTTTTATAATTTATGAAAATTTCATGATCATGAAATTAATTCTCTCAGTGCATATTTTCAAAATTGTTATTATTATTTTTTTTGTTTTTTTTTTTTTTTGATTTCAGTTAGTGAATAAAGATGAAGACAACATGTAAATGGTTATATGTCACAGTTTGAACATTTACTTTTTACGATTTTTAGTATGTTTTGGGACAAGTTCTTATGCAACATAGTATAAAATTAGGTGACACAGAGTCAAAAATATTTAAAGCTCATATGATTTTTTTTTTTTTTTTGAAGCAATTTATTTATACGCAAAACATAAAAACATAATGAAAACATGTATGTGCTTTAGGTTAAAAAAAACTAAATAATAAAGATTAATAAAACTAAATGAAATATTAAACTGAAGACAAACGATTAGTACAATAATATTAAAAAAAAAAAATTATTAATTAAAAAGCGCAATCATAGAAAAAACATAAAAATATTAACATTTATATATACACTATATACAACATTTACTTAAAATATTTACATTATTAATATGTGTAGAAATGTATATGATCAAAAAAGTTTACCAAAACAACTCTAACCAAAATTTTGTTTCTGAACTATACAAAAATTTATCAAGTTTTGTGCTAAAATGTAAAGAAATATATAATTTATGCAAAAAAAAAACATGTTTAAAGTTATTTGGCTAACATTATATTGTGTGCAATTTACAAAAAATTATTAAAATTTAATATTTTTGTCAGTTGAATAAATTACTTTTTTTTACAAAAAAATAAAAAATTTCTTTTGGAATGTCACTACTTGACAATAAAATCCAAATTTTTAAATGTGCACCGAAATCCTGTGCAGAAATCCGTTTCTACTCCGTCAAATATAAAGATTTTCGGACATAAAATATTTATTTTATCACGTTGACGACGGGGTAAATAAAGTTCGCTTTTGTTAGTCGGGTAGAAACAAACAGAATTATAATTTTAACAAACAGAATTATAATTTTATTCCTCATTACATTTTTCATATTTGCATCATCATCATTATTTTAATGCACTTCAAACTTTCTTATATTAACTGCATATATAAAAGATTTCGGTTTTTTATTTTTACTACATTTGTAATTGGTTTTACAATTTTGCCTATTAACTGCAGGTTCTTTTTTTTACCGTTTTTAACGGTTTTTTTACTACACTATTAGTTGTTTATAGATTTGTCAAAACCGGTTTCCGAATTATTCGATATACGGATTTTTTTATTATCCGGTTTTTTTGAACTAGTTTTTCAAAACGGTGCGGTTTTCGAGTTATTCGAAACCCCGTTTTTACCCTCGAATAATTCGGCATTTTCGAATATTTTCCAATGTGAAAATTTCAGTGAAATATGAATTTTTCTGAATTAATTTGCTTTGGTTCTGTCAATTTGCAAGTATTAAAATCCTGTGAGCACAAAGAGGAGTCGAAAAATTTAGGGACTTTGTGCCCCATTTTGTGTCTCTCGAAATTCATACTGATTTTGGGAGCAAACGTAGGGTGACCAATTTTTTATGACATGAAATCAGTACAAAATTTTTAAAAATTATAAATCTTGTGATAAATTCTAGAAAACACAGCGAATTTTCTTTGCCTGTGTAAAAGTTCAGATTAAGTGAAAATTTTCCCATAAAATTATAAAAATTACTAAAATTTATTTAACAAAATTTAAGACTGAGGTAGTTTTCATGAATTATATTATATACTGAGCGAATTATACGCATGATATTAATGAATTTTTGCATTAAATTAACGAAGTTTCGCACAATTGATTTATTGAAGGAAGGGGTGGTAACCATATAGTTTCACGTTTCGGACCCGTGAATTGGCCTCCAAAATCATGCGATTTAACGCCGCTGGACTATTTTCTGTGAGGAAATGTGAAGGCGCTAGTCTACGCCGATAAGCCCGAAACGATTGACCACTTGGAGGACAACATTCGCCGCGCTATTGCCAATATACGGTCACAAATGTTGGAAAAAGTCATAGAAAATGAGACCTCCAGATTAGACTACGTCCGAGCCAGCCGTGGCGGTCATATGCCTAATGGAAATGCCAGAAGATTATCTTTCGAATAAAGTAAATTTCATGTCAATTTAAAAAATTTATCTTGGTTTTCTTCCATTTCAAAGTTTTATACCTCTATAAAAAAACACCCTTTACAATAGTCAACTTTCATTTCGCGTTAGAACCATTGAGGATGACGACGATGACACAAAATTTGTAGCACAGTTTTAAGCTATGTACAGACGGTTGTCAGATCTTACAATATTGTAAGATCTGGCAATGTGCTGGCAATGTACTGACAATGAAACATGTTTAGCAAAAGGTAAATTGTCAGTTCAGACGATTGTAAGAAAACCTTTCAATTTCATTGTAAGACAATTGTCAAACAATAAATTTATCTGCCAACGAAAATTGTCAGTTCACAAGGTTGTCTGATTCTTGTATGGCAAAAATTGCCAGATCTGTTGTTATACATTGCCACAACTGTCAAAGCATTTGAAAGAAATTATTAATTGTCAATTGTGTGTTTAATTTAATTGAAAAAGTAATAATATTAATTGTCATGTAACAAAAAAAGCAATTGCAACGATTTTAGCTGCATATGTATTAGAAAGTAGCGAGGATGAAGACAAAATATTTTTGGAAATTGCAGTTGAAAGAGGTGCGGAGATTTGCCCATTTTCCTTTGGAATCGTTCACACTTATCTGGATGGCATCTGTGACTTCTTGCCATAAAATATATTTGGGAAGTTTATACTCAGCGCAAGCAGCATCCCATAAACTTCGCCGTACCTCAACTTCCTCGATAAGTTTGATATTACTTTCGTGTGACCACACGGATTCTACTTTTTTGCGGTAGGATCTTTGTTTGGGTGTTGGGGTTTTCCCGGCTTTAGAGCCTGTTGGCGACTGGGAGCCTCTTGGCAACTGGGTACGAAACATCAAGTCAGTTGGCTCATAGCTGCAATCTATGACGCAGGTTTCATTAATGGAAATATCGCCATTTGTTATTTAATTTGATTTCCTATTTTGTTTCACTTTTGATTTTAAATATTATTAATATGAACTTTTGTTTTTTTTTTTCATTATTTATGGACAGTGCCGCCAATAGAAACATTTCTGTGACAATACTGCCATAGTCAGAGGCATTAATTTAAACACATCTTACAATGTCTTGCAATTATCTGACAATGGCAACGTAGGGTGTTAACACGAATGTCAAATGTCTGACCATATTATTGTCTTACAATGTACAGACAATGCTTTTTCTGACAATGTTGCAAGACAAAAGTTGCAAGTTCACACTGTTGTTAGACATTTTCTGGACATTTTTCTGACAATATTGTAAGATCTGACAAGCGTCTGTACATAGCTTTATGGAATATTTACAAGCATGAATTCCAGGCTCAACCTGAAGGGATACTAAACAATTTTACTGTATGTAATTTTCGTCCATTATTTTAATTATGATATGATGACGATATATATAGATTTATTTAACCTACCATGCATTTTAAATTAAAACAAAAATAATTAAAAATTTAAAAACTAACAATAAAAACATTTATACAATGGTTGTTATTTATTTTTTTTTTTTTTATTATAAATATTTTTCTAAAGCAATAAATGTTCTTATGTTTGGTCATAATTAATAATAATCGAATAATCGAATACAAGAACATTTACTGCTGCATATAAATTTTGATAAAATATTGTAGCACACATATGATTAAATATATTTGAATACTTAATTAAATATTAATGTTATTTACAATTATACCTAATGTTCTTAAGCGATGTACAGAATGTTAAAATGAGTTATTTAAATGCAATTTTAATGTCGACACCTCGTAACAGATTATTTCATTTGTTATTTCAAGATGAGAAATATTTGTTAAATGGCTATTTTGGCGTACAAATTCAAAAAGTTGTTCAGACATCGAAAAGTTCATGAATTATCGGTCAACAATCAAATTTTTTGATCTTGGGCCTACTGAAATTTTCTCGAAATTTGATAAAAACTAAATTTAATAAAAACTAAATTTAATAAAAACTATGCAAATAGTATATTAGTTTCAATATTTGCATTCAATTAGCCTCGTAACTGGTTTATTAATTTCAAAATATGTAACGCAAAATTTTACAAAATTTACCAGCAAAATCAGTTAACTGGTTAAATACTAATTAAATTCTAATTCTAATACTGTAATTTATAAGATATTGTATCTTGTTGTATTAGAAATTCAAATTAATAAATAAAAATTAAAAATATTAATTGGATAATTTTTCCATTTAAACTGCATTTCAATTCAACAAAGCCCATCTTTTGTAGAATAAACTTTTTGAAATTAAAAAAATAAATAATTTTTTTTATGCAATTTATATTTTCAATGCAATTTTCTAAAATACTGCTGCTTAAAAGCATGAAATTTTTACTAAAAAATTTACAGAGTAATTTTTTTGTTTCCGGTGTTTAACTATTTTCAATGATTTTGTTATTTTTTTATTTTAAAGAGTATTTATTTAATTTTTTTACTAAAACATTACATTCTGAATATGTTAACTCTTTCAAATTCGAGGTAACTTTTAAAAGTAACTTCGAGCACATATATTAGTTTTCATTTAGTGAGATAACTAGGTTATATGAATGTTTGATGTTTGCATGGTATTGTCACTTCTTTCAAAACGTGTTCTGATGATGGGAAGTTAGAAAATTTCCGAAATAGATCTATCAACACATTCCCTAAAGTGGTCAATTAATAAATTTGGAAACAAAAACTCTATAGATTATTTGTTAGGACAATATCTTAGTAAAAAAAATATAGAGTATGGCCTCGAACTTGAATAATTTTTAATTTTCATTGTAATTTTTTTTTTTTTTTTTAAAATTACAAAATCCCCAATTTCTTCGTTCTCGAAAGACCCAAGGATAGATTTTGGCCGATCTATCGTGGAATGACCGATATATAACATTGTCTTTTCTTTAGAGCAATTTTTTATTATACCTAATTATGAATTACAGATATTTTTTTTTTTGACAAAATGTAAGATATTAAAAGGAATGTAAGACATTTGTTACCCTTAAAGTTGATCAATAGTTATTTAGTTTTTAATATCGTCATATCTGGAAGTAATTCAGCAACAGGAAGTTTTCAGAGTCGATTATTTTAAAAATTCAACAGACTGAATTTTTATGAACGACAAAAATAATGAAAGTTTTATTCACAAAGTAAACGAAACATTTCTTAAAATCATTAAAAAGCTTTAAAGTTTTTATGAAAGAAGGTTTTTAATGAAACTTGACTGACAAAAGAAGTCTCGCGATGGCTTCTCTCCGAGCTTAATGAAATTTGGATATGTGATAAAGAAAAATAAATTAGGGACAAACATTTTTTTTTATCGGCCCAATCTCATGCTTAAAGGTTGTCTTCTTGTGTGGACGGCTGAAATTTAGTTCTTTTTTAAAAACTTGTGAAAGGAAAACTGCAAAAGATTGTTTAATTCTGTTTTTTGTATTTGGTTATACAATTCAAAATACAAAATTAAAAAAAAATTAACAATTTTTCAATAAGTATGATGTTTGAAAAGTTCTCGGCCTCCAAAGTTGGGTGCCCCAAAAAGTGTGTTATTGGTATGCAGCTTTCCGGGACTTAAGGCTAGCTGAACGCAAAGCGGCGAATTGGTTAGTATGAATACATTAAACATCCCAAGCTAAATCATCAAAAAAAATTATTTATCAAAATGGCGGCCGTTTGAAAATGAAAATTCGATATTTGACCATTTGTTTGTAGTCCAGTCTAAAAAACAAATAGTAAAGATGATTGAGCCTGAACGATAGCCACGTTAATATTGGGTCGATTAAGCCTGATATCATCAAAATCAGTTCAGTAGAACTTGAGAAACTCTGCATATCAGTTTGAAAAACATGGTTTCAAGAAAACCGCTTTAAGTTTTATGTTCAATTTTCTGGCACACAATGAATGTCTCATTTAGGCAAAAACATTGCTTCTCACAAATGGCTGCAATTCCCAAACTATTTCGAATTTCGAAAAATCCTTTTAGAATAATATTTTGGAATATCTAAGCTTAAGAAATAAGCAAAAAAAAAAATTCCCAGCCAGAAGACCCCCTTAAGAGGTAAAAGGTGGGGCCAAATTTAATACATTTTTGTATGAGAACATTTTGATACCAATATAGCCTATGTAGTGTGTTGGTTTACATTTATATAAAATATTATTTAAAAAGGTTAAAAAGATCTTCGGAAAAAGTCGCATACAAGCAGAACAATAACGAATTTCGGAAAAAGTTCAGACACCCTGTGGATTAAATTTGATAGGCATTAATTTACATTTTTTTTTTAGCTTTATCCAATTATAATATAATTTTTGAAGAACGCTGCAGTTTAAATATCATTTGAAACTCATGTTACGCATACCACTTAATGGGTATTCAAAAGCTCTTTCATTTGGTACCCCATTAGTCTAAAATTTATTTGAAACAATTAGAAATAAGCTGAAAATGAGGTAATTTTTGTTTCAACTTTTCAACCCCTAAACATGAGATTGGGCGGCTAAAAAAAACTTCGTGTCCCCTATTTTTTTTTATCGCATATCCAAATTTCATATAGATCCATGGGGAGACTCCCCTTGTGAGTGTATAAAACTTTTAACCCATTTCACACTGCCGTTGCTTTAAAGTAACAATAACTTTTATAGCTTCAGATATAGAGGCGACATAACACCGTAGTCTTGGTTACACAAATAATTTAACAAATTTTAAAAATTACTGTTCTAGAGTTGCCATATATCAAGCGTGGATCTTGGAAAATGTTTTGGGGAGGAAAGTTAGAGTATTTTTTACTAATTTTTTTTTAATATTTTCACATTTTTGTACTGAAAAATTAAATTTTTGGGGAGGAAATGCCATATTTTCCCTCCCCTGGCAGCGCGCCTGCATCTATTATTTACTGCATGTTTTTAACAAATTATTTATGTAGTGAAAGAATATCTGTGTCATAATAGTGGAATGCTGATTTGCTGAAGAACATTTGGTACATTTTTTTTAAGTGAAAATAAAATTTGTTCTTCAATGCGTGCCTTTCTTTTTGTATAATTAAATTTTTTTTTTAAAAACACCAAAATTTTAAAATTCTTAAAAATTGTGAAAAATGGATAGATAAAATTTTGTATATCGTTTTGATAAATATTTGCTTTGGCAATACATAAAAAATTTAATTTTGAAAGATATAAAACCTTTAATTACATACAAAGCGCCAACGTTTTAATTTTAATTACGTATATCGCCACTTAAAGGCTCGATAATAGTACAAAAACTTCAAAAAACGCGATTTAAATAACCAATATATGTTTCTACCAATTCTTACAAAAAAAATTCTCACGCCATCGATGAACGGTGTGAAATGGGTTAATTAATAAAATGATAATTTGCTTAAGAATGAAAACTTGCATTATCGTAATGAAAATTTTTAATGGAGGAGCTCAAGATCATTTTCACCCACAAACACAAATGTTGCCTATTCCGAATACACAAGAAGAAATTTTCGTATTTTAAAGGCGAATGTCTAAACAAGAACAAGTGTATGAGGCAAAATAAATCTACAAATCACACTCACAATCAAAAATTATTTATTTTTGTCCAAAATTTCAGAACGAACAATTTCTAAGTATTTCAAAATAAAATTAAAAATTGATTTATCTCAAAAAGGCGATGATGATACAAAAAAGCTTAAAGAGATGTTTTTTTTTTTTTTTGTTTTCGAGAAAATTTACTTTAGTGTTGGGCAAGGTAATTTTTTAAAACAGTTTTGCGATAAAAATCAAAGTCTTAGATTGAACTTTTTGTTTAAGTTTGCAATAATTTTAATTTAAGAATTTTCTCGAAAACTAGTTGAGGTACGACCAAACTAAATGACTCCAAAATTGTGCATCCTCTAAAATGTTCTACGCTGAGTTACATGATGCAATCGTTTATTTGCGTTCACGCCCCTTTTAAAGTGGGCGGGTCTTCAAAGATGGAAAGACTTTTGGTGATCATCTTAAAAACTACGTTTCGGAGGCATAATGGTGTCGTTCAATTGCTTGTTCAAATATTATAAAAAAAAAAAAACATTTTTATTTCAAAAATTTTTACAAATATTTGTTAATTTAAATTTTTGTAACAGGAAAACAGATTTTTGTCCTCTTTTGATTGAAAATATTAAAAAAAAATATTAAATGACATCTTTTTAAATATTCAGACTCTCTTCTGAAATTTCTTTTTGTAGTTTAAAGAATTTTTATTTTTGAGTCAGAGTATTGCATTAATTTTGCCCCATACCTAATTTTGCAGGTCTTATGTATCTTAGTCGTTCCTTTCAATAGCTTCTGTTATTTTCGATTTCTATATTAAAATAAATTAATCTTAAAAACTGAGTTGTATGTAGTAGTTATTAGCATATTAGTTAATATATTTAAAACATAAATAAAACAACAGCAATAAGCCTTTTTGTAAGTTTTGTTCAGTATTTATATGAATTAATAAAAAATGTTTAATATAAAAAAAAAAAAATTAAAAAAAAAAATGCAAAGTAGAAACTGCAATCAACTCTAAAGATAAACATTGAATAAGGTAAACTTGACTACACAGAAAAATTGGCAATAGTAATTTTAATACTAACACTGCGTTACACCAAAAATAAAGCCAGAGTAAAGACCACTGATCCTAAATATTTCGGCCACACTGATTTTAATGCCGTACCAAGTTTTTTTTACTTATACGCCACATTTTTTTTTTTTTGCAAAATTGCATTAAAGTTTTGCATGTTTTAACGAAGTTATTTATAATTTTTATTTATTTATTTTTGATGGCAAATTCTGATAAAATCTTCAACAACATTTGTGTATAAAAATTGCAGCAGTTACACCCCTATGGGAAATGGGACCGGTTCTGCGTGTGCTACAGGATCGGTTCCTTCGTGCCAGAGACCGGTCCTCTGCTAAACCCTACCCAATGTAAACAACTGGCAACTTTAACATTGGCTTGTCATAGGAGGGGGTCATTTGTCCTGCTTTAAACGACATAGTGGCATGCCACAGGACTAACCAAAGATGGGCATACCACAAGACTGTCGCAAAAGGGTATAAAATAAATGAAAACTAAACAGCTTCCAATGGTTAAAATTCTGGCCAACTGGCTTTTTCTTGTTAATAAGAATTCTGGTTAAGTGGTATGTCCTCCCTTTACTAGTCACAGGATTGGTAATTTTAGGACAATTGGCACTGCTTAAATCACTTCAGTATTCAATTATACCAGTCCTGTGATAAGTCCTTCTTTAACCAGTAACTTTTAGGGCAATTGACTCCTCATTCCCTATAGGGACGTTAATCCGTGGTTTATATCAGATTTTACTATACTTAACCTTTTTTGCACAATTTATTATCCCATTTCGCAAAGATCAAACCATTTTTATGCATAAGCAAAAAGAGAAATCTGGACATTTATTTCGTGTAAAAAAGAACAAAAAAAATAATGTGCGGTTTATGGGAAAACGCGAAATTACATGTACCAAAATATAACCAAACAAGTTAAAATTTGCGAAAGTTACTTTAACAAAAACTTTCAAACTTCATCTGCATATTTTTTAAATAAGTTTTGAGAATATTTTGTATACATTCACTGCAATGAAAGTTTTTGTTAAACTAGCTTTCGCAAATATTAAAATTTTTAGCAGAATTTTGGTACGCGTAGTTTTTTAAGCTATTTACGTCGAATACTAAAAGATGAACTCATAGGCCATGCTTTTCCGCAATGATTTCAGTTACATTTTAGGCACATTTCGCGTTTTTCCCATGAACCCCACTATATTTTAAATTTTTACAAGAAATAATTGTTTATATTTATCTTTTTGCGTATGAACATAAATGCTTTGATCCTTTGCGAAATGGTACGATAAATTGTGCAAAAATAGTAAACTATAGTAAAATCTGAGAAAATCCGCGCATTTATTTGGTAATGCTGGATATTAATTAAACAAATTTGATATGCAAATGTTATTAAAAGTCTCATCAGTATTTGCCATAAATAATTAAGAGAAAATATTTTTTTTTTTAAATTTTATGTATAAAAAGCTTTGTTAAAACATGCACAATTTTAATGGAATTTTGCGAAAAATCTGTCCATTAAGTGAGAAAACTAGGTATGACATTAAAATCAGCGTGGCCGAAATAGTTAGGATCAATGGTCGGCACTCTTGTTTTCAATTTTAGGGGTAACTTTCGTAGCACTGTGTACACCCGGAAAACAGATTCGTGCAGAAAATTAAATTTGAATGCCTCGCTCGTATAAGGATATAACCGACAACTTTTTCAAAACACGTTTTTTGCTTAAAACGACATTTTAGTCCTAAATACTTCATATTGTAGAGAAATATTGCTAAAATTTTGCATGAGTTTTTGACCTCGAATTTTTCGAAAAGTGCAATTTTGCGATTCATCGAACTTAATAAATTGAAACATTGAATTTTTTTTTTATACATTGAGCATGAATAATTTAAATAACACAGGAGGACAATATCATAACATTTCAAAATTAAAAAGGCTATGACCAACAATTATACGATATACATTTCAGGCGCGTTGATTTCAATAACGTACTTCATTTTTCGATCTATGGCACAGCTTTTCCACAAAATGGCTTTAAAGTTTGTCGCATGTAAATGCAGTTATTTAAATATAACGTTTTTAAAATCCGACTCATTTCTGATAAAACCCCCTGTTTTTATTATTTTTCTCAATTTTAAGGTTTTAAGCGAATTTTATCTCCAAACTAGCAATTGACCTTACCAAATGGTCATGTAGTACAAAGAGCCGATTAGGAAGAGGTGTTTCAGCAAGAAAACATTTATTTCAATACGTTGCCTCATATGCCAAAAAAAACAAAACGATTTGTCAAAGATTGTATATGGCAGCAAAGCGTTGCGAGATGAACAAAGAGTCCAACTTTTAATATGATATATGAATACCTTTGGAAAGTATATGTGCAAAAAATAGTGCAAAAATTTGTATATTTGAAAACAGTTACTTTAACAAAAACCCTACTTTTGTGACAAATATGTACCAAAACGGAGGTTTTTGTTAGGAAAATGTATGGCAAATATAAATATTTTTAGCTGAAATTGCGGATATATGCTTCTGAACTGTGTTTACATATCATACTAAATGCTGAAACTTGAGGTCGCCCTGGAAAGCTATAGTGCCGTGTACAATTCTTGACAAATCGCGAATTTTGCATAAAAAACGCTTTGCTCAAATAACGTTTTTCTTACTAAATGACTCTTTTCACTGCGTAAACATTTGATTAGCTCGATTAATTATTTAGCAATTCTATTGAAATTCTATCGCGAAAACCGAAAAATTATAAAAAAAGAATTAAGAATCAAATATGTACCATAAATATTAATACTGATTTCAACAGAAAAAAAACAGATTTATTGCATTTTAAAATTTTTGTGTATAAAAAACAGCATGAAAAGCCGTCCAACTTTAAAGTCATTTTGCGCAAAAAAAATAAGGTACGCCATTGAATTCAACATGCTCGAAATACATAAAATTGTTGGTTAGAACCTTATTAATTTTTATGATGTCATACCGTGTAATTTAACTAATTTCCTTTGAAATCGCAAAATATCTAAAAATAAAATCAATTGAAAAATTATGGTAATTTAGTCACATTTAAATGCAAAATTCAGACACTTGAATGTACAATAGTTGAATGAAATTTTCTACACGGATACAATTCGACTCAAAGTTTGATATAATTTTTATTAATAATGAAAATTATGTTTTTTCGACCTTTAATTGTGCAATGAAAATGAAAATTATTCAAGTTCGATGCCATACTCTATATTTCTTTATTAGGATATTGTCCTAACAAATAATCTATAGAGTTTTTGTTTTCAAATTTATTAATTGACCACTTTCAGGAATGTGTTGATAGATCTATTTCGAGAATTTTCTAGGTTTCCATCATCAGAACACTTTTAGAAAGAAGTGACAATCCCATGCAAAACATCAAACATTCATATAAACTAGTTTTCTCACTAAATGAGAACTAATATATGAGCTCGAGGTTAAAGTATGTTTGAAGTTTGTATGGGATTGTCACTTCTTTCAAAACGTTTTCTGATGATGGGAACCCGAAATAGATCTATCAACACATTCCGGAAAGTGGTCAATTAATAAATTTGAAAACAAAAACTCTATAGATTATTTGTTAGGACAATATCCTAATAAAGAAATATAGAGTATGGCCTCGAACTTGAATAATTTTCATTTTCAATTCTTCGACTCGAATTACACTGTGGAACAAATTCAGGTTAGCAAAAGTTAGGTCGATTCTGAGAGTGAGGGGTGAAAAAAATTTTTTTTACAACATTTTGCTTCATAAGCACCACAAATATTTTCTAAATCAATTTTTTAAAAATTTTTAATTGTTGGACAGGTCTCTAGCAATAATTTGGCTTTTACAGATTGAAAAAATATCAATTAGTCGAAGAGTTATAGTTTTATTCGAAGGTCGATTAAAAAGCAAATCGAACTAACATTAATAAACACAGCGATACGGATCTTTTAATTTAGCCTCTATTTTCACCCCTCACTCTCAGAATCGACCTAACTTTTACTAACCTGAATTTGTTCCACAGTGTTATCATACTGTGATCGAAAACAAAAAAAAAATGTGTTCTTCTAAGAGTTTTCCATATTTTATTTCTTCTCCTGTAAAGTATTTAAAGTGTATTATATACCCTTATTCGAGCGACGCATTCATTTGTTGCACCAATCGAATTTTTTAGTTATAAATTACTTTTGAGCTCAATTGATTTTTATTTCTGTTGCCATTATAAAAAAAATTCCAATTATATGTATTAACCTAAATCTATTTTCACAGTGTAAGTTCCCGTACGTGATTGTAAAGTTATAACACAGCATCAAGGACATGTATTTGACAACAATGTATTATAGTTAAATGCAAAATGTGTTTCAGTTATTTTCTTTTCATTTGAGGCAACAATATTCTGTTCTACTTCAGCATTGATTGCAATTGTCAGCAATTTAATATAGACCTTAGATATAAATAGTATTGACAAATTATTATAATATGTATTAGAGTAGTAAAATGTAGTGGAAAAAGGATAGTAATGTTAACAATAAATAGTAGATATAAGTTAAAATGAGTAGTAGTAGTGGTAGTAGTAGTAGTAGTAGTTGTGAGCACTATTGAATAGAGTGGTATGTGTTTATGAGTAGAGAGTATAGTTTAGTTTAAATTTAACATTTAGACAACATATAAATGAACATTTTAATTTTTTAGTTATTTTATTTTTTTAATTTTGTCTTATTTTAAGTTTTGGTGAACACAGATATTTTATGAGTAACAAACACAAAAACGATTAAAACAACATAAATGACTATTACCTTAACCCTTTGAAGATCGATGGGATTCATAATAGTGCCTTGGAAAAATTCCACTGTTGTAAAATGACGTTTAAATAAACCTTCTAGTTCCAAATCGGGTGGCTTTCTTTAATTTTTTGTTTTTGATTTTGTTTTGGATAATGTATGAATTTCAATTGTAAATTTGTTTTGATATGATTTCCATATTTAGTATCAGGGGTTTTGTGTTTGGATTTACAAAATCAGGTTGGAGATGGCGTTATAATTTTGACGAATTTTGGGTTTTTGAAAAAATTTACAAAGAAAGTTTTTGTTTTTTTGATTGAATAGTTCTCAACAAAATACTCTTATAGTTAATATAAAAATAAATTTACCTTAAACATATACAGAAATTCTTAACAAAACCTTATTTTTATGTACTTAATGTTTTTTAAACATAAAATTTGCAGTCTGGCATTTTTATTTCAATGGCAAAAGGGTTAATTAGGCCCACTTGAAAGAAGATTTTTATATGTAAAAAATGTAATGTTATCAAAAGAGTTAAATCTTTCGGGTATTTAAAAAAATTAAGTGTTCTTTCTTCAAATTTAATAACAAATTAAATTTATATAGAAGAAGAGTCAAAATTAGAGCAATTAATCAGAAAATTCCCGCGATGTATTTGCCTTAATTTTACTATTTTTTCAATTCCCGAGTCCCAGGACTACTAAGAATTCAAAACTATTAAGAAATGCAACACTGTATGCTTTAATGCACTTTTTTTACAACTGTGATAAAAATTTTATATCGCGATTTACCGGGCCGAAAACGTAGCCACATTTCCCATGTTCGGCCAAAAGGGAACTTTTTATTTTAGCTTTTAATTTAAATAAAACTTAAAGTTTGATTGATTTCCTTTTTGTTTTTAATATTAAAAAATCGAATCTATCGAATATACAATGAATATATCATAGATGTGGCATCACTTACAACATATGGGAAAACAGTGGACATTAGAGTGAGGTAAGTTTCTAAAAATAGAACTGTTGTTTTGTTAGAGTTGTACTTCTGAGATTATGTATGCAAGAATAAAAAACACCGTGTATTGAATAAAACTAGTTTTATTCACAGCAAAACTCGACCTGACGATAGATCAGTGGGCTAAAGCGCTCTGTCTAACGTGTAGTGCGAGTGCATGTGGCATTAGAAATCAGTTTATCTATACCACGGTCAGTGATTGCACAGAAAATTTCATATAGACGCAATCGAACAAATAAAAACATAACAAATATTACATTATTCAAAAAAAAAAAACAGGGTCACTGAAGGTTCAATACCAGAAACTGCGCAGTCTGATTCAGACAATTGAAAATTTCCAATGTAGTTATGATTTTTAGAAAATACACTCATTCTTCTCTACCACGCCTTTCACAAAAAAATGATTTCTATTATTTTAACATATTTCCGAAAAAAAATCGCGATTCCCGGAGGTTGAAAAAAGTAGCGAATTTGAAAACCCCAGTCCGAAGTTTATATACTATATTGTTAATCTGTGGGTTGTATGAGTGGTAGGAGTATTCTTAATTTTAAAATAATGAAATTTGACACTCATGTGGGGCTTTCCAAGTCAATTGACCTGCTTCAGGAAAAACTATATCGTACACCCAGAGAAAAATTTAGCTATTTGCCAACTGAAATTCGGTTACTACAACTCAAATTTTGATATTACGAATTTCAGTCGTTAGGTACAACTGAATACTAGTTTTCTCAACAAAGTTTAGTTAATTCAACTGAATTCTAGTTGCAGCAGCCAAACTATTCAGAAATCTAATTTAAATATCAGTGTACTAACTGAATTTTTAAGTTGTTACCATTAAAATACTCTTTTAAATTCGGTTGACAATATATTTCTCAGAGTGTATCAATGGCAAACTTTCAGTATTTTATGTGATGCAAATAAAAAATGTAACAACTTTTACAATTTTCCAAAAAGTGGGCAAAGTAGGCTAAGTAAATAAAAATTTGCGCACATTTTAAGTAAGGGAATGTTTTCTAATGTGGCCCTATAGCTGGTATTTGGGCTACATTAAAAAACTACGTAGAATATTCCAAATACATCATTTTATAGGGCATTTTTCGTCCATAGATAAATTTTCATAACAATTTTCATAACAACCCGATGAAAAAAGTTTCTGTATACTCATATATAACTTGATATTATTATATATGCTTATATATATGGCAATATATTATGATATATATTCATGTCTTATACTTAGTTTATGTAAAGTTTTTAATATGGCGTAATATATCATCATAATTCAATGTATCGCATGTTATATAGTTATTAGCAAATCTTGTATATCTGATCACATGAAATAGATATAGATATATATATGACCAAATTTTCAACCACACATGATGTAAGTGTATATGGTACACTTAATCAAAATTAGTTCTATCACCTCTATATACATATAATTATATATGGCAAAACATATCATTATATATAAAAATATATATTAAAATTTAATGAAAAATTTCTATAACTTATAAATATATTTGTTAGCACCGTTTATAATTAGAATATAGATGAGTTTCAGAATTTACTGCAAAAAACATAAAAAACGACATTAGGTTTTGCCATGATTATTAATATTTTTTTATTAAAGTTCTAAAAAACTACGTTATATATTAGGTTTTAAAGTTTAAAACCTAATATATAACGTTGGTTGGTTTGCAATTTAAGCCAACGAACATATAGACTAAAGAAGAACCAAGGTGCTCAGCCTGTGTTAAATTTTATATGCCAACTCGTTTTAAGAGAAACAGTGTTTTAGAGGATTTTTTAATGCATATTTTTTAGTATATATACAGGGTGCCTGATAAATCTTGCTACATTAAGAAAATCAAATAACTCTTTTAAAATTCATATAAATTATCTTTTCTTTTTGCATTTGAGAACAATATATTTTTATTAAGTTTTTTTATTGGCTTTAACAAATTATTGACTGCCACTCTCGTTGACTAAGTTACAAGCGAAATTCCAAGCAAATTAAATAGAAAATTACAATATAATTTGCAAGTCTGCTGTGTTCACTTTGCTTGTTAATCGATTTTTATAAGAACATACAAATACAAGAAAATATTTATAAAGAACTGTTCGTAGTGAATGTTTGGTGATAGCAATAGTTTCCTGCGTCCGAACTGAGGAAACTCGACGTTAAAAACTCCGAATTACTGTCCCACGATTGACAAGATTGCTTACGAGCCTCATCTGCTAGAAGGAGTGCCACCAAATGGGCCCCAAACTCTGTTTAGTCGGAAACGACAGCCTCCAGTACATGATAGTACCATGGACAATCAAAACTCTTGTTTCATTGCACCAATCATTATTTTTTTTTAAAATTAAAGACTAATAAATGAAACCAAGAAAAAAATGGGGCCCACTGATTTTCAGAATCTTTGGATGTCTAAACTATCCAAACTGATTATAGGGTTTTACTACCCTTTGCTGATTTGGGGAAACGAATGGGCTAATTAAATGCTGAATTCTGCAGGTAGATAGGAGCGTTTTCGTGCCGAAATGGAAGATGACACAACATGTCGATCTTCTGGCAATGGTGTATGTCATCCTATGGATGATCATAAAGGGGGGAAAACCACCTTTCCACTTGTCAACCTAACCTAACCCTTTGATAGGAGAAGCGAACCTATATTACCATGTCCGTGTATTTTTTTTTTTGTTTTCAATGTTGCACTGTTCTATTGTTTATGTCCACTGTCAGCTTAAATATATCTTTTTATCAATACATATATCTTGTTATCAATACAAAAAAAAGTGCAAATAATGAAAGCTCCATTCATAAAACATCCCAATTAAACTATTAATGCAAGAAAATAGGAGAAAATTTTGCGATTATTTTGTTTCAAACTGATTTAAAATCTTAAAAAAAGTTTAAAAAAATCTGAAAATATCAGATGTTATTTGTTAAGGGCCCTTTTCGGCCGAAATTTGGCACGAGTTAACGTTTTCTAAAAAAAAATCAAATTCTTTCATTACGAATCATTTGTAATAAAACTGTGGGGACAAATCGTTTTATATGGGACATTTTAAGATTTAGCCATGCCTAATGCTCACGCGGTGAACAATTGTTAAAAATACCCATCCCTGGCCGACAGTATTGCCATACTAACCCTAGTTGACATCAGCTGTTATTATCGAAACTGCAATGAACTACACTCTAGCCAAACGATCAGCAAGTAATAAGGGAATAGAAGAAGTCAAAATTATCTAAAATTCATTATCTTTAACCACCGCAATCAGTCGAACAACATCTTTTTGAAAATTATTAAATATAAAAATATATGAAAGTGAAATTTTAAACTGTTAAACAATATAAAATATAGTTATATTTCCCTTAAAGTGCTAAAGTGCTAAAAACTTAAAAATTGAAATATTGAAATTTTAAATTGTTAAAACCTACCCTAACCATAAAAATAAAATTACACTAAAATATATAATTTATAAAAACTAAAAAACCCGCCATATTTTATTTGGTATGTACAAATTCTAAGTTGGAGGGAATTTGTACATAAGGAGCGTAGCCATTTTAATCCCCTTAACCCGTAATTATACACCTATTTTACCCATTTTTTGAAAAAACTATAAAAGCTGTTACATTTTTTATTTGTATCACATACCCAAACAGAATCAAATTTAACCATTCGCCAACCAAAATTCGGTTGCTACATCTAAAATTGATTGAAGCAATTGAATATTAATTTGCACAACAAAATTCGGTTAACATAACAGAATTTTAAAAGCAACACTTAAAATATTCCCAAATCACATTTGAATATGGTTGTGCTAACCGAATTTATTGGTTGTAGCCACCAAAATACACTTTTCAATTCAGTTGGCACTTTATTTTTCTGTGTGTAGGATAGGATTGTTTATTTGAACAGTTGGTTTGAAAAAATATACAAACTGAATAAAAAACTGCTGAGATTCATTGTGTTTTAAAATTGTTAGTGAGTGCAGTAGGATAGTTGGTAGCGTGCTGGCTTATCGGTGAGGGGGTCGTGGGTTCGATTCCCACCAGAGGCATTGGTCTGTTTTCGCTACAACTACTGCTCCGTTATGGTAATAGGATATAATTTGTAATTATATGATTATTAATTAATAAAAAAAAAAGTTTTAATAGAATTATTTTCAAATCTCGGTTTTTTGGCAGACATCAATTTATAAATATTCAAATGAATGTAAGTACCATCCTCTTTGATTTTTAAAAGTTATTTTAAAAAGCCAAACTGCATTTCTATGTAAATTCTCTTAAATTACATACCTACATACTTATAAAAAGTTAGAAAATGTAAAAATACATAAAATACATACATTAAAGAAAAACTGTCAAATTGTTATTACTACTTAAATAATCTTAAATTAATAAGAAAAAATTCAAACAACTTCTATATGTAAAAAATAGGTTAACAAATTAAAGGAATATATATTTAAAATACGTGGTAAAAAATTCTAATAATCTAAGAAAAAAGTTGAAAAAATAAATTCACTAGATAAATTTCATTCCATTGAAGAAGCATTGAAAAAAAGTTTCCAAAGCACATATTGAAAAAAAGGGTAAAAAAAAAATAATATTTAAAATAAAATAAACCTAGGCAAAAAGCAAAACTTTAAGGCAAAAACTGAAATTTTAAGTAAATTTAAAAAAAAAAAAAATAAATTAACAATCTAAAGAAAAACTTAACAAACTTTGAAAATAGAAGCTTATCTTGTTGCACTCATGAGCCATATGCATTTTGCTAAAAAAGCCAAAAATTTCAAAATTCTCAAAATTTCATTTGCAGTGTAAACTTATTTACGAGGAATGGTATAAATTTAAATTGAACTTTAAAAATGGATACCAAGTGCAAATATAAATATTTGATTAACAAAAATCTAGGATTTTGTTGTTCACATATGAGAAGACGAGTAATGTTTATTTAAAAAGAGAAATGGAAAAGAAATCATAAAATAAAGTAACGTAAAAGTGAAAACGGAAACGGAAACGGAAACAGAAACTGAAATTTTGATTCATTTATAGTAAACGATGTTGCATAGGCTTTGTTTGGACTTGGTAGAATTTGTTGGTATAGGGGGAAAATTTTAAAAAGGAAAACTTTCTATTTATATATTGAATATGTTGAAAAATTTTTGTTTGAGAGATTTCAGTTAAGAGTTTTGTGTCAGTTTATTTTTATTTTTTTTTATTTTTTTATATTTATCATTTTTTTATTTGTATTTTCTTAAGGTGTATACCTTGACTCGTTCCAAATCGACGGCATTCATCATGGTTCCCTGAAAAAACGCCACCGTTGTATAATGACGTTTTAATAATCCTTCTAGTTCCAGATCTGGTTCCTTGCTATTTTTTGTTTTTTTTTTCGTATAATAGTAGTAGTTACAACAATTACAATTAAAATTTATAATTGATTTTATAAATTTCAAAATAAAATAAATTAAATCTTAGAAATAATAATAATAATAGATTTTTACTAAACTTAATATAAAATAGGAAATATAGTTTAAATACTTAAGATTTTTAAATTTAATAAAAGTATTGTTAAAAGGTACATATTTACACATAAAATATAATATATTAATAACAAATTATAATAAATAATATTTATATTGTATTATGTGCATTACACAATATGGGACTAATTTTTTCTTTTAATTATCAGTAATTAAGTTTTTAATTACAAAATGTTTAATAATTATTACAATTGCACAAGGACCATTTAAATCACAATTAATCTTCTTATTAGAGCCATTTGTAAGAGACTATCTAAAATAAGCTAAAAAAAATAAGTTAGTAGAAAAGTTAGTAAAACGTTTTGCAAATCGAGTATACTATTTTTCAGCAAAGTTTTTGCTTAAACTATGTTTCCAGCTAAAATTTTAGTTATATATATTCAGCACTTAACTATTTTGAACTAATGTTTTACTAATATTTTACTAATGTTTTACTAATTTATTTTGCTAAAAAAAATCTTGCTGCACATTAATAGTGTGGACCTCAACCAGATTGAAAAATATACACACAATGAAGTAGATGCCGCGTCATATTAAAATGTAGTAGAGAAGATTAAAATGATACTTAGAGCCAGTTTTTGGGAGGACGATCAAACTTAGTTTTACAGCTGTTTAGTTAAACTTAAATAAGATATAAACTGCTTTTAAACCTCCATGCTGTTTTTCAGTGATGGTTTAAAAAATCTCAAATTAAATAAGATTACCATATTTTACACCAAAAAGAGTAATGCCATTTTCAAAAGAAATATGGTAGCACTTGCGAATGTCAAAAATGAAAAACAAACAAAACAACGCGCAGAAAAAAAATGTTTGTTTATTTTGTGCCCAACAATTAAATATTTCTTTTGTTTAATATTGGTTGTAATTAAATATAAAATGGACTCTAAAATAAATGTAAAAATATAAGCCGATGGTTTGGACGAGCGGAAGCGCTGATAAAACTCCAAATCATTATATAAATAAAAACACATTTTCAAAAATTTCGTATATATTGTTTTTTTTTTTTTTGGACTTTTAGTTAACAGCTGCTTTATTTATGTATAATTTTCATTCACAGCTGTTATGATTTGACAACTCAAAACTTAGTTTAAACGGCCAACGCTGGCCGGTTAAACTACAATTAAAATATAATAAACTTGATCTCAAAAACAGCATTTTAAGTTTAAACTTCGTTAAAACTATAAACAAGGTTGAACTACATCCCAAAAACTAGCTCTTAAAAGTATAAATCTTGTAAGACATATAAAAAAATCAACCATAGAAAATTTTTGTATCTGTTTTTTATACATAAAACAAAAGTGTGGATTAAAATAACTCAAATTTTGTGTAGTCACCGGCTGGCAAAAGTAATCGCAAAGAAAAAATTGCAATTTTTTTCTTAAACTAAAAGAGAAATTACTCTAGTTTTTTCATAAATTAAGTAATCTGTGATTGTCACTAAAAGTACATATTAAAGTCTCGGATCTTCAACTTTAAATAGATGCATAGAAAATATTACCGCGCTTTTTAAAATGTGTACCATATTAACTTAAAGAGAATAGTTGATAATATTTAAATGTAGCAAAAAAAGTAGCGTTATATATTAATTAAAATTTTGTATTATTTTATAAAAATTTTATAAAAAATTTTTAATTTCCTAAAAAAGATTTTTGCAAATATTTCTTTAACTATAGCTAAATTTAAAAATCTAAGGTCATATTCGTCATCTACGTCCAAAAGTCTTTTAGAAATGATAGGTCTTAGCCTAGTGCATCACATTTTTCTGATTTTCTGATGATGCAGTGTGGTTAAAATTGGCACTGTAAAATTGCAAATAAATATACGTTCAGGTAGACAGAGTAAAGCGCAAGGCAAGGACACTCATCTTAGGTAGTTTTTATGTTCCTTTTTCTTATTGCAAAAAAAGGGTAGTATCTTTCATATTTTGCTGTTTTAAAAAGACAAATATAACTTGTTTATATAAAGGAAACTCAATTATTGAGTTGAGTCCGGCTTGTCAAAGAAATTGTCTATTAATTAAATTTAAGACAAAATGAAATATTTTTATTTAATAAACATTAAATGTGCATTTGTAAACTAACACTTTATAGTGATTATTAATGTAGTGTGGTCAAATTGCAAACAAATTTACGTTCAGGTAGACAGACAAGAACACATATCTTAGGTAATTTTTTATGATTTCTTTTTCTTATTGCAGAAATAGGATTGTATATTTAGACAATCATTGATATAAGTAGTTGAAAGGCAATTTTGTTTATGTTGTATATAATTATTTTTTTTATATTAGCAGATATGAAATTAATTCATATCGTCAATGTTGGAGTATGAACATTTTTATATTTTGAAACGTATTGTAAGTTATTTTTAAAAGAATCAGCAAATAAATTAAGTAAAATATAATTTTCCTACAAATTTTTTTAGTTTTTTGCAGTCTACTAATATTCAGAAAAAATTGTATTAACTTTAAGCAAGGATTTTTTAAATTTTAATCAAATAAGTGATAGCAAAACTTTTGCTGACTTAATTAATTTTGTTGCTAAAAATCAGCTAAAAATAAAAGTTTTAAGAGTTTATTTCTTATTGTCTTTATATTGATATGATTTTAGGCAAATTGATTTTTTTTTGCTTCAAATTATATTTGCTTTAGTAAGACTAAAATTTCGACAAAAATTTTAAAAATTAAAACAAAAAAATTAATGTATAAAAAACTTTCTTGTGATATAGTACTTTGTGTGCAGATTTTTTTTTTGTAAACTAGTGCTATTTTTCGATATTGCTCCTTTTTAGATTAAAATAATTGTTATATAAAAAAATCATATCTTTCAAATGTTTAAGGTTGCTCTTAAAATAAAATGCTCCATATGCATTTGTATGTATTTTTTGAACATTTGTTTTTACATCTTTTCTTTGATGTTTTCTTTTTCAAAAATTAAAAATTAGTCCCATATATGCTTGTGATAAATGTAAAAAAATTCTGTATTCCAACTTACCGATGTAAAAATACCACTTCAACATCGACATCTTCACGATCTTCGTGTAGAAAATCCTTGAGAAAATGTGACACTGATTCATATGTTATATGACCGCATACCACAATGTGTCTATATTGGTTAACAGGCGGAGACGTCATTAAGAGCATCATCAGCAGCAGCAGATTTTATAACAGTTGTTATAATTTCATTAAAGATAACATTGTTAATAATTAAATAGCAAAAAAAAAAAGAGAAATATTTATTAGTTTCTTGAATTAAAATGCGTTCTTGAGATTAACTAAAAGAAAAAAACTTATTATTAAATGAGTGTATTTTTTTTTTATTAATGCATTTATTTATATTTTTTGTTAAAAGCAAAAATGAGCATTAAAATGATTTAAAGCGATTGTTTTTTTTTTTTTTTCTTTGTTAATTGTGTAAGTTTGAAAAGTATGAATTTTAAAGAGTATATAAAATTTGGGGTTTTTTTTAATGATAATCATTAGAAAATTTGGATTATTTTAGAAATTCTAAGATAAATCATCGTTGGCTTTAGAAAATAAAATTTTAACAAAATACTTCAGAGAGAAAAAACTCGTACTTAAACCAATTATTATAACAGCCCGAAAACAGACTCGGTCGTGGTTACCGTATTTGTTGCCAATCGAATGTTTCGCCTGCTGCGACTTAAGTTTTCAGTTGTGATAACCATCATTTGATGGAAACAATAGACATTCTGCCACGATATTAGAATTTCGATTGCCCCGACAGAAATTCTGTAATAACAACCGAAAAACTTTAAAGCTACAACTGAACCATTCGATTGACTGCGAATACGGTTGCAACTACCCAGTCTGTTTTCTGTATTAGCATCGTATTTATTTATTGAAATTTTTTACTTAGGTATGCATCTTATTAAATTATTTGTAATTCTAGTTAAAATAAAAACTTTTTTATCTAAATTAACACATTTTAATTAAAAAGACTTTAAAGATTGATTTCAAAGTTGTTTCTTTGAATTTAATTTTTAACTTCCATGTGACCTTACCAAAATTCAGTATGTTTTCTCCTAAGAATAATATTGGAATCACTTTCTGAAGATTACTATAGTGGCTCTGTCATTCTTAGTTAAAACAAAACTCAAACGTCACCCATGCAATTTAAAATGTTTTTACTAGCATTTTATTTGAGTGTACTAGTATGAAAAACATTAAGAGAAGCGCTTAAAATAACGTGGAGTTAACTCTTTGTTAAATGTTCTATCCTCATTGTTTAAGCTTTAGTCATATTAAATTGTATGGGTGGCGTATGAGTGTTAAAAACATTGATAAATATCACTCATACGCACTGTGGGCTATTTAAAAAAAAAATAATGGCAATAAATGCCTGACCTGTAAAGAGATTCTCTAGCTTGCTTAACGATTTTTTCGATATTGTTAACTAACGATAAATTTTGGTTGAATCACCGAAAATGTTATTCTGTATTGCTTTTTTAATATTTGACAAAATGTACCGACAAAAGTTGTTAATTTGAATTTTATTTTCTTTGAAATTTTATAGATTAACGGCAAAAATCGTTGACTTGAACTAAGAAAAAAAAAAAAAACAATTGTCGATAAGCTTGCGATTTTTTCGTTATAAAATATAAAAGAATAACTCTTAACAACTTTTCTTGTTAGTTGTCGAATTTTGACAATGTAACGACCGAATTTTGTAGTTAATATGTTGCAGAATCGCACTTCTGATCGGTATAAATTAAATTGGTAATAGTTAAGCAGGTGTTGATCTTTCGAAATATTGTGATTGAATTGCCCTGTTCCAGTACAGCGTGTACTGACTGGATGTCATAGTTGGTTATCGTATGTCATAAATTGTTTATAGTATGACACGAGCTTTTTTTTTCAATTTTTGGTGATGTTCGAAATTTAAAAGTGTGTTTTTTCGAAAAAAATATTGACTTTAAAAATACATAAAAAATCGAAAAAAAAAATTAAAAAAAAGCTCGTGTCATACGATAGTGAATCAAGTTTAAAAAAATACAAAAAAAAAAAAAAATCGTCAAAAAATGAACCCGCTAGTGCCGGAACCAGTACGAAAAACATGGTTTCGAGATAAACGCGTTCAAAGTTTGTGAACAAAGAAAAAAAAAACACGACTTCACGCTGCAAAAGATGCCAAATAACTGAGCATATAAAATAAAAATTCCACTATATGAGGTATAAAGATGCCTTTTTTTCAAGAAATTCAAAAACACAAAAAAAAACCCACCCTTCAAGTAGGTACGAAATAACAACCACCAAAAGTCAGGTAGCCAGTAAAACAAGTATATACCAGCTGCCGTACGTAGGTAGCGCGAAAATTAAAAATGCGCTCTCACTAATCCGGCTGTAACTTTTGAACCCGTAGGAATTTTTTCATGAAATTTTTTTTTCTTAGAATCTTAAGAATATTTACTAAAATACAAAATTATAAAAAAAAAGTCGATTTCAAAAAACGGCCAATGTCATGTTCCCCCTTAATACATTAAAAAAAGTCTGTAAAGTCAGCAACATTTTTACTGGCAGCATCCTTGCAGAACAATTGCTAAAATCAGCAGAAAACTTGCTAAATTCAGCAAAAGTGTTGATGAATTTGCCAATTTTGTTGCTGACTTTACAGATATTATTTAAGTGTAGTTTTGTTGCGAAATGTCTTTGAATTTGAACGTTGAACAAATTGCTAAAAAATTTCAATTTTTGGCCCAAAAGTTTGTTACTTTCTGTACAATTTTCTTGGAATTTTGCTAAAAACTCAATGAAATGTTTAACATTTTCTGAAAGATAGGACATTGAGAAATGTTTAATATAGTTTCACTAGTTTTTGGGCATTCACTCTTCATCATGCATTGCTCGAAGTTGACAAACATTTCGGAAACAAAACATAAATTTGAGAGTGTGTAATTTCAGAACTTTTTTAAATGTGATTACCTTTAGTAACTATAGTTATTTTTTTTTAATTGCGCACTCAGAAAATCTTTCACGTAACTACATGTCAGTCATTCGTGTTGGAAACGGTAGTAGTCATTTTTGACTGTAATTGTAGTAATTTTACAATAGCAAATGCAAAATAACTATTTTTGACAGGCATCTAACAAAGTAACTGACCAAAACTACCTATTTTAGTAACAGTTATTTCGGCACGTTATTTGCGAGGTTATTTTGGCAACTTCGCAACAAGCTGCAAAAAAACATGATATACATGTTTAAGTAAGTTTTAAATATTTTTATTGTTATATTTCTTTTATTGCTTCCACAAAATAGTAACGTTTATTCTTCTTCTTAACCTCAACATTTCTAAATTTAAATATTTTAGTTAATGATATTCAAAAGATTAGCGGTCAAAATGCTCATAATTTAAAATCTTAACATTATTTAAAAAAAAAAATACATAATAATAAAATGGCTGTTTTTAATACCAAAAATTTTTCTTTTAAAAATTTTTAATTTTTCACAAAAACTTCTTTGTTAATTTCAATTATTCATATCAAATATTAAGAACACTTTGTTTCATAATCCGAAATTAAAAAATTTTATAAAAATCAGCTTGCATTTTTTTAACAGACTATTAAAGTAATTTATTTTTTCAAAAGTTTGTCATGTTCGACCAGTACCTGAGGTGCATGTCCAATAGACTGGTCGTAATTATATTTTTTTTGAAATTTGATTGCTTGCGCTGCTTAAAATATGAGGTTTGGTGTAAGAAATCATGTCCTAATTTTTCAGCTCAATCCGACAGTGCCTAGTCGTGCCTAGTGGGGCCCAAATTAAATCGTTGCCCTACCCAAGTGTGCCAGGGGATATTTTTAAAATTTTTTATTTTCGATCTCTAACATGTTCTAAACAAGTCACTGGAGTCCAAATCTCAATTTTTGCGATTTTGTTGAAGAAATTTTTTTAAAATTTGAAATTGGAGATTTGAAAAACACCCCAAAAATGTTGTCCGTTTTTGACATCACATTAGGACAGGTTAACGCCATCCAAAAAAAAAAAACTTCTTCTACATTCCACAAATTTGAGTCCTTTAAGTAAAAAAAATATATTTCAGTCATCAATTTAAAAAATTTTTTAAATGTGTGCTCGAATTTCTCGGTCAAGTAATAATTGCCACCTTAGTGGTCTGGGGCATTATTTATTACTGGGCTAGATTTTAACCGATTTTGTGTTTTTATACCTTTTTAAAAACATTATTATATCTTCATTTTGATTAATTTACCTTCTTGAGTAAAAACTTTTACGACATTTAAAAAATTTTACAAAAACTAAAAAAAAATGACTTTTTCGCCTTGTATACCGTTTTCTAAACACGACTAGGCACTGTCGGATTGAGCTGAAAAATTAGGACATGATTTCTTACACCAAACCTCATGCAGCAGTGCAAACAATCAAATTTCAAAAAAAAAAAAATCCCATACAAGATGCGACCAGTCTAATGTCCAAAAACTAGTGAAATAACGTTTAAATTCTTTTTTCAAAGAACTGCAAATTTTAAAAGTTGTATTGATTTTTTTTTCATAGTTCCAAGCAAATTGTCAAGAAAGAAATATACTTTATAGGCCAAACATAATTTTTTTTTTAAATTTTATGAACTTTTGAACTTTTATTATAATAGTCAGAAAAATACAAACGGAGCCTTGCTGGCAAGACACTTTAGTAATTGTTACAAGCAACAACTGCTTTTTTCCCAAGCCCAAAATGACAACATCATTGTTCAAAAAGTGTCCATTGAGGAAGCAAAATTGTCCATTGGGGAAACAAAGTTTTCAATATTAACAAAATATTGGTAAAACCATCAAAAAGGTGGGCTAAACAAACAAACAATATAAAATTAAATAAAAAAGTTCCTGTATAATTGTTTGGCCCCGCCGGTATTTGAACGCTAGTCTCCATAATGGCAGCCAACAGCTCTAGCCCCTGAATTAACGAGACATATAATGCTTGATAGGTTAAAACTTACTTAAGTGGTAACTGCTGCATAATAGTTTGCTGGTGAAGTATGTTAAAAATAAGGTTTGATGGAAACATCTTTCCAACGTTGGGAAAACAAAACAAAAATTGGTCTTTAAAAATCAATTTTATATGAGAAAAATATTAAAATGTATAAAAAAAATCATAAAATGTTAGCCTAAAACCGGACTCAAACTCAGAACCCTCCGACTACAAACTTTTTTAAAAACACCATCATAATTTTTATAAAATAAATGCTTTGGCAGTGATTAGACTTTTGAGCCGTTGGTAATTTCTGACTGGATAGTACTGGGAAAACACTTTTTCCCCACGTTGGCATAGTGGTGCCAGCCAATTATTTGCCAATGGTTTTTTCTGTAGACCACTGAAATTATAGTAAAACATATACTTGCAAAACGCTTTTTGGGAACGCTGGTAGCGCGTCTTAAACAATTCCTCTGTTAGCCAGTGATTTTTTGTACCACTACCAGTTTCTAACTGGGATTTTTCACAACCAAACTATAAAAACTCATTTAAAAAAGTTTGCTATCTCTTATTTCGTAAAGTCTTAGCAATGCCGAGAATTTTTTTCGTTTTTAAAAACATCACTTAATTTTTTTGATTGATAAAAACTAAATATTAATTTGTAAAAAAGTTTTAAATTTTAAAAAACGGTCCAAATTTACAAAAGATACACACCCCAAAAGATTTTTTATATACGAGGTAGTCAACTTTAACAACCTTTTAGTTTAACCTGTACTAAAACACGGTGACCAAATCACTATATTTCGAAAGATGAAAGTCTTCTTATAATTTCCAAATTGATTCATTCCTATCGATTTAGTAGCTTAGAAGAATATGATGAATTTCATATCAAAACCATTAAAAAAAAACACATTTTGAACCCGACCCTGTCAGATTTTGATGAAATTTTGCATACAGCTACATTTTACCTATACAAACACAACCTCATTTTTTAAAATTGCATTTTCGAAAAATTGTGGGCGTGGCAAGGTATCGAAATATTTGAAAAATGACGGTAATAGGTACTTTTAAGCAGCGATTACTACGGAATGGCTTCACCGATTTCAAAGATCTTGGTGCCATTAAAACATACACTGTAAAAATTTTATATTGCACTGAAAAATTTTTTTGCCAAAAATAGAACTTTAAACTAGGAACACACTTCAAAGGCCAAGTGTTTTTTTCCAAAAAAAAATTTTTAGAAAGGTCTCTTTAATATATATAACATATCTAAAAACTAAAATGGCGTTTTTTTCCTTTTTTTATTTTTTTAATTATATGCATCTTTTGTTAACTTCCTTATATTTTGATATCATTGTGTTGTAAAAAAGAATAAAGTAGCTATACTTTGGAAGTTATACAGATTTTTTTGTAATTCTAATAGATTAGAACAAGAATCGTATTATCAAATTTTTCAGACACCCCCAAAATATGGACTTACCCTTGATACAGTTTTTTTTTATTTTTATTTTTAGAACAAATAAGACATACACTTGTGGTCATACAATTAAGTCACTCTTATATTCAATGTGAAACAGCGAAATTTAATTATCTGTTTTACTTTACACTTGGTTCTTTTTATGAAAAATTTGTCTCGTTATAGACGCTGACGACTGTAACAAAACAAAGAAGAGCTATTTTCAAGTTATAAAAATGCTAAAACTATTACTATTACTACTCAAAGCTTCCATTCTTTTATATCTTTAGATGAAACTTCACTAAAAATTATCAAATATTCCGAAAGTCAACAGTATGAGCTGCGAAAAATTATATGTTTAATCTAAAAAATTAAAAATAAAAAAAAAAATTCCAAGGGTAAGTTCATATTTTAGGGGTGTCTGAAAAATTTGATAATACGATTCTTGTTCTAATCTATTAGAATTACAAAAAAATCTGTAGAACTGCCAAAGTATAGCTACTTTATTCTTTTTTGTCAGACAATGATATCAAAATATAAGGAAGTTAACAAGAGTTGCATGTACTTTAAAAAAAAAAAGAAAAAAAAGCCGTTTTAGTTTTTAGATTTGTTATATATGTATATTAAATAGACCTTTCTAAAAAAAATTTTTTTTTGGAAAAACCACTTGGCCTATGAAGTGCTTTGCTAGTTTAAAGTTGTATTTTTGCCAAAAAAATTTTCAGTGCAATATAAAATTTTTACAGTGTATGTTTTCGAAAGCTGATTTATATACATTTACTAGCTGACCCGACAAACGTTGCTTTGCCTTCAAATTTTAATTGTAATTAATTCTTTAAATCAAGAAATTTTTTTTACGCAAATATATAATTAAAAAAATAAATTCACATTAGTAAATCATTTTAAAATTTGTAATTTCATGGGAAGCACAACGCCTGTTTGTCCTTCTATCGCCTTTATTCTAGAACTATGAGGAACGCTAAAACAATTTTTGAACAACATTATTAAATAACCTTTCAAAAAATCTTGAATGTGATAATTTATTTTAATGCTTATTTGTTTTTTGCTTTTGGTACCACGCCCATTTATCCCATTCCGCCCATTTTCAGTTCGACTACTTATATTTGTAATTGATGGACTCGTACAAAATTTGAAGGCTATATAGCTAATATAGAACCCTAGATATTTAATATTAATATTAATTTTGTATATGAGCTAAATAATCACTTTGTATGGGAGCTGCCACGCGCACTGGTCCGATCACGCCCATTTTTCCCATGACTATTCGCATTAACATATAATCAACGTGCACGAATTTCTAAGACTCTGGCTATTATAGTACTGTAGATATATGATGTTAAATATTTACTTTGTATGGGAGCTGACACGCCCACTGGTCCGATCACGCCGATTTTTCCTATGACTATTCGCATTAACAAATAATCAACGTGCACAAATTTGTAAGACTATGGCTATTATAGTACTGTAGATATATGATATTAAATATCTACTTTGTATGGGAGCTGACACGCCCACTGGTCCGATCACGCCCATTTTTCCCATGACTATCCACATTAACAAATAATCAACGTGCACAAATTTCTAAGACTATGGCTATTATATTACTGTAGATATATGATATTAAATATTTACTTTGTATGGGAGCTGACACGCCCACTGGTCCGATCACGCCCATTTTTCCCATGACTATTCGCATTAACATATAATCAACGTGCACGAATTTCTAAGACTCTGGCTATTATAGAACTGTAGATATATGATATTAAATATTTACTTTGTATGGGAGCTGACACGCCCACTGGTCCGATCACGCCCATTTTCAGATGTTGGCCGATTCTCAGACCCACTCAATATGCTCACAAAATTTCATGAGAATCGGTCAAGCCGTTTCGGAGGAGTAAGGGAACGAACATTGTGACACGAGAATTTTATATATAAGATAATAGCACCAAGATCTTTGATCCATTCCGTAGTAATCGCTGCTTAAAAGTACCTATTACCGTCATTTTTCAAATATTTCGATACCTTGCCACGCCCACAATTTTTCAAAAATGCAATTTATAAAAATGAGGTTGTGTTTGTATAGATAAAATGTAGCTGTATTCAAAACTTCATCAAAATCTGAGAGGGTCGGATTCAATGCATATCGGTTTTGATATGAAATTCTTCATATATATTATTATTATTATTATTATATCCCACTGTGTGATTCCAAAACAATTTAAAGTGATTTACTAACATTTTCATTGAGTGTACGAATATGATAAAAATAGTTAACTATTTTGTAAAATACTAATTTGCTTTAATTATATCAAAATCCCTAATAAAATTGTATGGGTCGCGTATGAGTGTTATTAAAATTGATAAATATCACTCATACGTAACCACTTAACCTCTGTTTGATGCAACAAAAGCCGGCTGTGTATAGTTTTAATTTAGAATTACAAATTTGCAGCCATTTTTGTGGAATTAAGGGTTCTAGCAAAATCTTTTAGTCATTTAAAAATTTAACACAAAATCTAGTAAAGTTTAAAACTTTTGTATAAGTTATATAAAAATACTATAGAATTTGGCATTTTCAGACAAAAAATATAGGGAAATCTCAAAATGTGTTAAAACAACTCCAAAAAATCAAGAGCTTTTATTCAGCATTATCAGAAAAACATTTTTAAAATTTAAGGGATTTTCAATACCAACTCATTCAGATTTAATAAAAAAGGCTGTAAAATCCTAAATATCGATATAAAAATATTCTGTTTTATATCTTCTTCTCTAATGATTATCATTTAAAAAAACGTTTTTCAAATGTTTTTGTTTTAATAAATTGCATTTTTGTATTTGTGTGTATTTTTTAATGTATTGTATTTGTATAGTTTTATTTTCATTGAGATTTTTAATTGGCAAAATAAAATCATTTATATAATATAATTAAAAAATAATAATAATAATTAAAAAGAAATAAGTAGCACTTTGGCACATTTACTTTGTATTTTTATTTGTTTATAAAGAATTAAAAACAAAAAGAAACGATAATAATAATAATCATAAAAAAAAAATCATAAAATAAAAGCAAACAAGGAGCAGTTTAAGAATTCAGAGATTATAAAAAAAAATTTGATCAAAGCGTACAAGATGCAACAAAAATGTATGTATATTTTTTTTTTAATTTTAGTCTGCTACCCCATAAAAAGTACATTCATGGATTTTTAATTATAATTTAGTGTGTTTTTTTTTTAATTTTTTTGTTTACCACATCAATAAAAATAAAATACGTAACAACAATTACATTTATGGGCAATTAGTAAAAAATGCTGACATGATTAAAATGAAAAATACGTAAAGTTTTAAGTTTTTTTTATGGTAATTATTATTTTTTTACCATTTTTTTTTTTAAACAGTGTCCAAATTTTATTAAATAATATTTAAGAGCATAGTTACAATTGAAACGATATAAAATGATGTGAATTGTCTTTATCGCAACTCTGAGATTTTGCAGTACAAAAATGTATTATTAATTAATTAAAAAAAAAAGAAACATGTAAATTAAATGTTACTGATTGATTCAACTGGTATAGAGTAGTTCACCAGTTTTAGACCCGACTGTTTAGTTAAAATTTTGAAAATATATCTGTAGTTTAACTTTAGTAAAATTTTAGTAAATCTTTAATGGAAATCAATTTGCTAAAATACGACAATTTTTTGCTAAATAATTAGTACTGATATTAATTTTTTTTAAATAAAATTAATTTTAAATATCCTTTGACTTATTCTTTTTTTTAACACCTCAACTATGAAAAAAAATATACACTATGTTCACTAAAAGTAGTCAAATAATTACAGCAAAAAAAGTTAGTTAAAAATTTGGACAGTTGTAAATAAAGAGTAAGAAGATTTTTTACCAAAAAATTATTTTTACTAAAATTTAGCAAACAAAAAACTCTAAAATGGGATAGACAATTTTCAAAACTGTTTAAATTTTTGTTTTAGAAATGCAAAAATTATTTATTTCGGACTTTCAATATTTTCATATATTTAGTTAGAATATTGCTCTACCTCAAGTCCAAAATCTGATATGATATTTTTAGATTAGATTTTATTTATTGCTTTTCAAAAAGTTTGATCATTTTAATGATAGACAATACAATTGTTCCATTGGCATCAGCCTAGTCTTTAGTTGCCCGCAAAAGAAAACTATAATTGGCTTAACTCAAACCGAAACATTACATACAACCGACAAAATCAACTTTATGGGAATTTAGTCTGCCCTAGTGTATAAAATGGCTGATTTTAAAAAGTTTTTAGAAGAAGTTTTGATTTTATGAGTAGATTTACCAAATGAAAATCACGAAAGTCGGAAAAGGAAATTTTTGTATTTTTAATACAAAAATTAAAACCTTTTTAACAATCAGCCTAACACGGCTCTTAACATACAAACATATATCGCATACCTAGTTCAAAAGTGACTTAACTCAAAATTTTTCATTTTTCAGAAATGGAAAAAAAAATATTTGCAACTTTATACCAATTGAAGCATAAAGAAAGACATAACTGTTTTTTAGCAACCGTTAACAACAACAAAATACACTGATATTTTTTTTATAGATAAACAAGTGTATTGTGCATAGTTTAAGCATATAAACAAGAAAAATTAGAATTTTGAGTTCAGTCACTTTTGAACTAGGTGTGCGATATGTTGCATTAAATTGGGGAACTTCGCCCTATTGACGGCCTGGATAAACCGATAAAGAGCTTAGGCAGGATTTTTAATAATTCCTAAAGGAGGGACATGTAGGGGAAAAATCATCCCCTTGGTGGCCTTTCCCAAACGCTAAAGCGAGGAGCTTGAAATTTGGTTGTGGGTTGACGAAATTTTTAAGGAAGGTATAAAAAAAATAAAAAATACCCCCTTTGGGTCCCCTTCCCAAGCGTCATTCGTTACACTCATGAAATAAACCTGTAAAAATAGCAGAAAATAAATTTTTAAAAATAACGTTGCAGAAAAAACTGCTGAAATTACCAATTTTTTTGCTAAATATTAATAAAATAACAACAGCAAAAAGAAAACTGTTAACTTTACTTAACGTTTTCGAGTTATGTATTACCCAGCGAAAAAGAGCGGAAAAAGATGTAGTAAAATCATCACATATACGGATTCAGATGTAGTGCAGATTGATGAGAAACACGCATGATTTTAACATGGGGTTGTCATTGGACAGAGGTAATGCAAATTCCTCAAACTTCACTTTATTAAAAGTACTATGTGTAAGGTTATGAAAGATTGTATTTTTGGGTGTCCTTTTTCATAGAACTTAATTTGTTATTTTTAATTAGTGGTTGAGTTGTGATGCCAAGTCACATCTTATTTACCGAGTGATAATATGGACCTGTAGGACTGCTTAAACGGTTATAATTAAAAACTTTTAAACAGCTTTAAAAATAAAGCGAAATAATAGTTTTTCGTTCAATTGAAAAGAAAGAAAACTATTGTTAAGTCTGATATTTTGTAATCATTGTTTTTCAAATTTAAAGGTCAGAAAACACTAATTCAAAGCGACATCTAGATTAAAAAACAGTTGTTAAAAGACACAAACTCCCGGTTCCATTCGAGTATGTCAATTACCGAGTTGTAACCGAACATTCGTGACATTTCTACTAGTTAGCCTTGTATATGATGACATTATATGCTAAGTTTAGGAACTGATCTAAAAGGCTAGCATTAGATTAGAAAAATCAGTTGTAGTAGCTACTTTGTGTGTAATAAAAATGTTGTTTCATTTGAACTACTTCGCATTATTTTTGCTGGGTAGTTAATTGAAAATAGCATTCTACTCTGATAAAATTAGCAAAACGTTTACTAAATATTTATAAACTAGTAATAGCAAACAAAAACTGTAATATTAACAAAATTTTTCCTTTATTTATCCTAAATTTAGTAGAATACAAATAGCAATATATTTTGTTAAAACCAACAAAAATGTTTGCCAACAACTTGCAGATTTTTGATTACAGAAGGCCATATTTTTAAATTAAAAAAGGTAAGAAAAAAACATTTAAAATTTTACATTTATTTATGATTTTTTTCGTTTACTAATATTTAGCAAATTTTTTGCATATTTTAGCAGATTAATTTGTTACTTTTATTAAACTAAAATTTGGTTAAACTATAACTAAAAGTGTGTATATTCCACAGATTTATTTTTGCTATTCTTATCTTACTAGTATTTAGCACAAACATCTGTAAATTTTTTCATTTTTTTCTGCAACGTAAATTTTTACTAATTTTTAGTAGTTTTAGCAAAAATGTTTTTTTCATCAATGTAGAAATTTTAAACAAAAATGTTCCTTTAAATACGACAAAACTTATTGACATACTTTTTGAGATGTTACCCATGAACTTGGAAGAAATAGGGCTCAAAACCGGGACCTGAGGGGCCAGCCAAAATGCTAAAGCAAGGAACTTAAACTTTGGAATGAGAGATTACACAAGATTTTTGGAAATTTATGCGAGAATGAACTTCAATACGAAAAGGTCCCCCTTTCATGGTTTTTTAATTTCCTCGCTTCCCAGCTCCTGACAACATTTTCAGTTTTGGCCAGCAAAAAAAACTTTAAAGATATGTTTATCCACTTAAAAGGTGCTGTTGGAAATTCGGTTCCAAAAGGGTCTCCGAAAAGACCTACTTGAGCCGATTTAGTTAGAAATTTGGAATGCAGGCTTTTCCTCCCGAGTAGATATAAGCTGAGATGAAAATTTTTAAAATTACCTTGAGGACGGGATACAAGTGTTTACTTTTTCTCATAATTAAATTCTGATTCTTTGTTAGAAATTTTAAATTGAGATATATGTTCACTTGTCCATTAAAGAGGTAATTTCTAAGAACCTCCAACAAAAACATGGTTTAAATAGGGTTTAGAAATTTTTTTTTTTCATATTTTAAAACGCGATTAGTGCTAACAACCCGAAACTTCCACAATGGCATCTTTATGACACTTAATTTCCATTCAAAGTTTGGTTAAAATTGAAAGAGGTGGAAGTCGATATTTTTTTAAGGTTTTATATTTAATGAATCATATGAAGATGACATTAAAAGGTTTTCATACAAAAAGTGCTTTTATACAAAAAAAAATCTTAAGGTGGCACGCTACATATATTTACAAAAAAATTATCTTTTTGTGACACGCAAGGAAAAAAGTCTTGCCACCCCTGGCATAGTCCATCACTGTATACTTAATTTTTTTTTTATTTATGTTTTCATAATACTAAAATTAATATTTTTCTAAAATTAAGTTAAAAATTTGAAAATATTTTTTCAAAAATGGAAACATAGTATAATCCAAATATTTTAATAATATCAGCAGACTGCCCCTCAATACATTAATATTTTATTTGTTTTCTAAGAAATATTTTTAAAAATAATTAAGAATTTTAATTTTGTTGTTTGGCTCTGAGGTCTGATGAAATAAAAAACTATTGAATGATTTTTAATATATTTTATTGCCCAATATTTCGATTAAATTCTTTAATCATCTTCCAGGGTCTAGATTAATAATTAAGAATAAAAAATACAAAAAATATAGAATAAAAAACAAAATGCTGAAGTTAGTTCAAGTCAAAATTTTCTAAAATTAAATCTTTGCTGCCCTAGTTTACACTGATTTTAATTGAGTCCCGTCGCTTCAATTGTAACTAGGCTTTTAATTAAACTTTTGTTTTATAAAAAAATTTTCATTTAAACTTTTTTTTTACTAATTGCTTTAGTTTCAAACTACTTTGTGGCATGCAACTTTATGTTCTTATTCATGTCTATACACAGGATCAATCTACAACATAAAAATCAATAATGCATCCATCACCCATGCAGTTTTTACGTGCATAACTTATATTTTATTGTACAAAATATGTACTACTACTAAATGTGTTTAAAAAAAAAAAAAAAGAAAAAATTTGTGGAAAATAAAAAAAAAAAAATATTGATATACGAAGAATGAATTTGTGTGTTGGTTGTTGTTTTTTTTTTTTTGTTTTTCATACATCAAGTGCAGTGTAATATTTTTTTTTTCAGTGTGTATTTTGATAATGAATTGAGTTCTTTTTTGTATGTTTTATTGATAAAATTTACACAAGTGTATTTCGTGTTAATTTGTTGATTTTTTTTTTTTTTTTTCATCAATGAAAACTTACTTGTTCATTTGATTATAAAATTTTATTTTAGCAGGATGTCATTAAAAAATGATCTATGAACAAAACTACTAGAAACAAACTAATTTTTGCAAATAAATTAAATGGTTGTTGATAAGTATGTTTTTTATAATATAAGATAAAATTGAATTATTCAAAAGCAGATTGTAACTTATTTTCAATTCAAAAAAATTGTACAATATGCCTGGCCACGCATTTTTTTTTTTTGTTTTTTTTTTTTTTGTTTTAAACTTTAATTCAAATTCAAATCTTTTTATTTATTTCAGTAACAGCTAAGAGAGGAAATTAAAAATCCTGTTAATATGGTCCTGGTTTACAGTTATCCAAAGTATTTACTCAATTTACTCAACAGAGACAGAGAGAAAGAGAGAGAGACAGTTATATATATATAGAGAGAGAAAGAGAGCAATATAGTAGAACAATATAATATTAAACTAAAGTGCAGTTGTAACCAAAGTTGTGAATTTGTAATAATTACCTAAAGTTATTCTTAAAAAAAAATAATAAAATTATAATAAAATTAACTTTCATTATTAATAACTAAACTTATTACGAGTATTTCACTTAAAGTTGGTAAAAATTTTTTAAAATACTATTTGTAATGTTTATGTTTTTTTTTTTTATATTTCGTTAAAAATATAGATTTGTTTTTCTAAGTGTAAAACTGTACCGCGTTTATATTATTAAATATTTCTTGTGTTCTAATAAAACCTTCTTCTTTTGCATAAATATTTTTGGAGAAATTTCAAGTTTTCTTATGTTTTTGTATTTAAAAAAATATATATATAATTTAAATTATATTTTAAATTTAAGTTTAAAATATAATAAAACTTTTCTTTTTTTGGGAAAAAAAAAATCATATCAAATGAAATTAATAAATAAATAGATTTTAATCTGATTTATCATATAATCACATGTTTACACAAACTAATTTGTAATTTATTTTTTTTGTAATTATTATTAAATAATTTATTTAATATATCAATACCAATATCTACAACACAGTCACAAGGTAATTTAAAAGAATTTAGAAGAAAATAGAATTTTAAAATATATATAGTTTGATTTTTTTTTTTTTTTGATAATAGACACACATTAAACAATTAGTAACACAGGGAAATAAATTTAAAAAAATAATTATAAAATAAAGTAAATTTTGAAAAAAGCTGTATGAGCTGTTTTAACTTTGCAAGGAAAGAATTTCTTATACCCCAGTAGTTTTAATGTAAAAACTCAATATGTCTGTAGTTTAACAAGAACACTTTTACTATAAAGTTTGTTGAAATAAAAAAGTTTTGAAGATTAAAAGTTTAAATAAAATTCTGTTAAAATGTTTGTAAATATTTTTATTTAACTAAAAATTTTGTATTTTCAACAAATTTTATTTAATGACAGACCTATTATTATGCGTATATAAATCGATACGCTCAAAATAAATATCTTTGATACGAAAACAAATCTATATCTCGTATTAAAGTGTATTATTTTAGCTTTCAAACAATAAACAAAACAGTTTGACTATCTCATCGAATGACTGACCTGATTCTGTATCAAATGTGAGAAGTTTTAGTATTTTTTTTAAATAACAACACTGTGCTACACTGAAAAATCACTCTTCAAATGACCTAGTGCAGGTTGTAAGTGTATCTAAGAGTATTACAAAACCGGTTTGAGAAGTTGCAATATACCCTTTAATTTTCGAGATAACGGTGCAAGAGTATTTTTCGCGACTGGCGCATTAAAACATTTGTTAATAATTCATTTTTTATCCGATTTTAAATGTTAAAAGGGTATTCAAACGAATATTACCTAGTCTTTCTAAAAATACATAATTTTATTATGATTAAACATAAATAGGTAGAGATTTTTTTAATATCAATTAAAATTTTAATTTTTTTTAAACTTTTTCAACTTTTACCAGGGGTTTTTCGAATTTTCTATTAAAACAACAATTTTGTTTAAGTTAGTGATTTTCTGTGTATATTGAGCCTTCATTTGCTAACAGCGGCTGAAATTGGTACATTTTCCATATATATATAATAATTAAAATTTTCAGTGTTTTTTACAACTTCTTCAAATTCTACGAGGATAGAAAAAGTACCATAACTTTATCACTTTTCAACCGATTTGAACAAATAAAGGCTCATTATACTCATGAACCCCCTAGCTTTACGAATATTGTTGTTTTAAAAGAAAATTCGGAAAAGAACCTTGTCGAAGTTGAAAAAGTTGTAAAAAAAACTGAAAATTTTGATTATAATATATTTAGAAAAAGTAATAAAACTTTGTCAAATTTCAACCGATTTTAACAAATTAAACCTCATTTTACTCAGAAAAACACGACCCTTAAGAACATTGTTGTTTTCGAAAAACTCTTGTAGAGGTTGGAAAAGTTGTAAAAAAAAAATTAAAATTTTAATTGTTATTAAGAATATCTCTACCTATTTATATTAATAATATAAAAAAGTATATATATTTAAAAAGACCACCCGGGTAAAAAATCAACATATATACATCCATTTATGAACATGTATAAACTCATTCATGCCCACATGTGAAGTTATTCGAGGTCAAGCATGTCCTATATGGACATATAGGATTCATATATGTTCATAAGAGGTCATGTGTGATCATATATATAAATATTACCTTAATTTTCGTTTATGTACATATGTGACCATGTATGGAAATCTATAGACATGTATGATTATATATGCAAATATTACCTCAATTTTCGTTAATGCACACAGGTGAACATATATGATTAATCATATGAACATAATAAAGGGGTTTTTGAACACACACGTATTTATGTATGTGGACATATATGAAACATGTGCTTTAAAAATATGTAGTTGTTTGGATTCTAATACAGTCTCTTTATTTTTAATGTAAGTGTCAGTCATTTGTAGAACAAATTTAATTTCTGACTAACCTTTTAGTTCATTTAAAAAAACAAACCACACCAAATGACTGTTTTATGGTTTTACATTAATATTTTCCAGTTGTTTTTTGTTATTTAAAGAAATAAAAAAGTAAATGTTTGTTTATTTTTTACTAACATATGTGGTTTATTTTTACTACAATTGTTAACAATTTTTTGAACAGTAAAAACAAATGACATATGCTAGTTGAATTTAATGAAATGTTAGTCGTCATCTCTTCAAGTGAAATTTCATTTGTTTTTGACTACAATTGCTGTCGTCTTTACCGACATCATACTTAGGATTTTTCATAAGCATTGGAATTTCATTAGCATTAGTTAAATAATGCTAATGGCAAAAAAATTTCATTACCATTTAATTGTAATGAAATTTTTTGGCAATGCCTGAAAAACTAATTACAATTGAGCAAAAAAAGCATTTGTTTACAAAAAAATGGAGTGTAGGATCTCTCTCGGACCTAGCCTATTTGTATTATAAGGGTATATTAATACTCCTGAGGAACAAATATTTTGTCCGTTTTGCTCTATCTCGCTTACTTTTGGAGATACTGAACATTTTAAAAAATCGTCATTTTGTAAAATGGCTTATATCTCGAAAACTAAGCATGATATCGCAAAACGGACAACAACAAAACGCAAAACGGACAACACAAATGTGTACAGTGTTTCGATTCCAACTGTTCCCCGTTTCATTACTTATCGTTCTATTTTGGACCAATGTTCCATTCTATTATCGGAGTGATTAAATTTTTATGTTCACGTACGACAACACAGATGTGTACAGTGTTCCGATTCCAATTGTTCCCCGTTTCATTCCTTATCGTTCCATTTTGGACCAAGGTTCCATACTATTATCGGAGTGATTAAATTTTTATTTTCACGTACGTTTTTGGGTAAACAAATAATTGTTTTTTCATAAAAAATTAATCTATCGGAATCTTTCCCAGACCTAGCATATTTGCATTCAGTCAATTGCAATTTTCTTCCTTTAATTAATTCATTACTAATGGTAATAAAATTTGAAATCATTACCATTAGTCAATGAAATCATATCAATGAAATTCATTATCATTAATTAAACAAATGCTAATTTCATTACAATTGATATCAATGAAATTGTAACGAAATCATCAATTAATAAGTCTCATGTATGACCTACATAATATCCTAAGTGTATATGCCGGTTTTTAATGGGGCAGGTCCTTTTTTTAAAAAAAAATTTAAATCGGTCGAAAAATGATTGAGTAACAAATGTTTAAATGCACCTGTCGCAAAAAATACTCCGTTATTTCGAAAATTTGAGGGTGTATTGAAACTTCTCAAACCGGTTTTATAATGCACTCATCTAGACTTACAACTTGAAAAGTGATTGCAATTTTTTGTTTTTTCTAGCACTGTCTAATGAATAAATTTTAATAAAAATGTATCAGTAAGTAAATTCTGCGATATAAAATCTTTCTCATTATGGCCCGTATTCTGAATGTAAAGTTAAAATTTTACAAACAGTAAAATTCAAAATCTATATGAAGAACAACAACAAATGGGTCAGTTAAAGTCCCAGTTAGTAGCTAACGGGACATTGTGAAAATGAGGCTAATGAATGTGTAGTATATACTTTACATAGCATTCTTTCTTTGAAAGAACATAATTTTTTTAAACTTTTTGACCTCTCTTTTTCCGATTATCTATTCGAACATGGGGCCTTTGGTTGTTAGGCCAGAACTCTACCAACTAAACAATCGTCACATATAATACGGGGTTGCTTAAAATGTAAATACCTTACCCTCATGCTTACAAAAAATCACAAAGTAATGTGTATAAATATAGATTTTCAAAAAATATTACTTTACGATAATATTCCATGCATTATGAAATTGATTGATGATGAAATTGATAGTTTGGGGGAGAAAATTGCCTAAGGTAGGCAACGAAACAAAATTTGTTAGATATGTTTTAAGCTTCATTGAAAAATGAAAAATATCGTATAACAGAAATTGAAAATTTTTTTTAGTGCCGAACACAAGTGCTATTTTCAGAAATTTCGAAAAAGGATCCCTAGTTTAGTTGTTCTTTCCAAAGAATATCGGGAATTTGAGTAAACTAATTTTTAGACATTTTACTTTTTCATTTATTAAAAGTAATTCTTTAATTTTTTTACTTGTTACTTTGTCAGTTCATTGTGTGTTTGATCCGTATGCCCAAAGTCGTTATGGACAAACACAATAAAGAAGGATTAGCAATTTTTTAATTTTTATGCGCAAAATTTGAAAATACACTTAGGAAATAAAACCTATTAATATTTATGAAATAGTTTCAATGGACGAAAATCTATTGTCATAATTTTTAGATTTTAAAAAAGGTCATTAGTATTTTTGTTATTAAAATGGCCCATATCTCGAAAACCAAAAGAGATAGAACAGAAGTCTAGTGATGTTTTAACACACTTCGATTATGAAATTGAGTCAGGTCGGGGCGGAATTCCGAAACGTATATCTTCTACAATATTTTTATGCATCAACTTTGTAAATATTGCTGAAACTATGAAATTATGAAATTTTCTTTATATTTATGAAGGTTTTTTTTAGTTTTATGGTTAATTTTCTAAGAAATTGGAAAAATAGAGGATTTCTTTACATTATTAGTTCATACACATAGACCATAATCTATAAATGATCGAACGTGCTTTAAAAAATGCATTTTAAAAAAGAGTAAAGAAAAAAAGTTATGTGCTGGAAAAATTTGAGGGGCAGATTTTGAGATCAACATTAGTAATATCCAAACAATAAATTTATGCGGTTTATATCAGTGTTATTCTAAATAGCTAGCAATATAAGAATTGCGGTAAAATTTCAGTGATTTTTAAATTGTTGTGAAGTGAATAGAAGATATTAAATACTATGGAACACCATCATTATCAAATTTTTTTTTGAAAATGGACTCCTACTACTTTCAAAATAAGTGGCTAATATAATCCATTCCAATCCCATTTTTTTAAAAAAAGGTTAGTGGTCAAATTGATAAAACATAGCTCACGACTTGTTAAGAAAATTACCAACTTTGCTAGAGAAATTTTCAAATGTCTCATATGCTCTTAGTGTACTAGACAATGTACAACGTAATATAAAACAACTTTATGTTAGCTAATAAAACGATTTAAAAAAATTAAATTCCCAGGAAAATTTTGGTAATGGGTGCGATAAAGTAATGCATTACCTTGTAATATATAATTTTTTTTTTTTTTTTATATATTTTATTCATCACAATATTAAGTTTAACAATATGTTGTGCCCCAGCGTCGTTAGACATTATTGAGCAAAAATTAATGAGTTACCGATAATGGGTTACATAATGCATTACTTTGTAATGACTACTCCTAACCCTCGCCATTATTTCGAAACGTAGAGAAATGCGTTACCAATAGTTGGTTATATAATGCATTACATTGTAATGTATACTCCTTACCTTCAACAATATTTTGAAATATAAAGTAAAGAGTTACCAACATTTGGACACTCATGGGTGACCTTGTAATGATACATCATTACATTTTACACTATTTCAAAACATAACATAATGACTTACCAATCATCAATTACATAATGCGTGAAATGTAAACGTAAAGTAATAATTAAAATATCCTTTTAAAAATCTATTTGTAGACTCATTACTTAATTACTTTTTGTAAGCATGAAGATAATGTATATATTTTTAACAGCATTAACGAAAACTCGAAGTACAACAATTCATTTACATTTTAAGCAACGTATTATTTATTATATGTCACGATTGCTTTGTTGGTAGAATTCTCGCCTACAAACCAGAGAACCCAGGTTCGAATCTCAGTGTGACCACGTTATTTATTGAATTAAAAAAATATTAGTAATAATTATTTTTTTTAATAATTTTTTTTTTTAATAATTTTTTTTATTAAAATCCATTTATAGACATATTACTTTTCCGAACCCGGTGACCATATTAGTAACCAGTTACTTTACCCCTTACAAGATAATGAGTCCAGCCATTACTTTGTGGCTAATCACCTGTATAATTCATAAGTGAAGCAAGGTGTATTGTAATGCGAGGAGCCCTATGGCGATACATTACTTAACCCATTATTTGGTAATGTAGAGTTTTGCTGGGTTATTTGCTGTTTTTATATGAAAACTATTTAATATTGTATTTTTAGTAAACGAAAGAGATACTGCAGAACGAAAGAACCGCTACGGTTTCCATTACATTGAAATAAATATAACAGTTTTTGCAGTTACGTCGGTATTTTGTGCGTATTTACTCTCACAGCAGTAAGCCACATTAATATTCTGGGCCGACACTTATCGGCCGAGAGACAGTAAACCGAGACAGTAGACCGAGAGACAGGAATATGTAAACTCGGAATTTAATAAGTTTTACAGTCTTAAAATGTGCAAATAAAATGGCCTAAAATATCGCTTACGTAATCACTTAAGGCTGACATATACTTAGCTTAAGTGACTTAAGTTAGGTGTTGGTATGAAACGAAAATAAATAACTGTATTTCCAAACTTTCGTTTCATTCCAACTTAAGGCAGGTGCCTTAAGTTACTTAAGCCAATTATGCTTCAGCCTTTAAAATACAGCTATTCTTACATAAATCCCAACAATATTACCAAAATTCTAACTAAAAACAGATTTTTTTTGCAAAATTTTATGTTGTTTTGTATATTTGTATTTTTTTTTTTTTTAATTTTTAAGTATTGAACAATTAACATTGTATTTAACTACAACGCCTTCAACACAGCTCATTAATAATTTTTTTTTAGTTAGCAAATTATACTAAAAAATCAAGAATAACTAGGGCTGGCAATAATTCGATTTTATAAAACACATTAATTGGACTTGTTTTGGCCAAAGTAATTTAAAGTATTATTAATAATTAATAGCGCTAGTTTACAGCTATTTTGAGCACTGAAATCAATTATCGTTTTAATGTTTTCTGGCCTGGTAAAAAATAAAATCGCTATACAATTTTTTTTTAAGTTAATTTTTTTGAACCCTCCACATACTCGTATATATCACTTTGTCATTGCGTTTGTAACGCAGCGAAATATAAACTATATATAGTCTTGGGCCTTATTCAAATTTAAATGAAGATCATGGTGCGAAAACGCAATAAGGACTGCTCATTTTTACATAAATTGATGCAAACTTTCCGGAAAAGCTTGGTATTGAAAATAATCAAAATGGATCCAGCGGTTCAAAAGTTATGAGTGTAAATGTGAAGGTGTATAAAATATAACGTCATATTTTTCCAACAGACGCTAAGAGGTAAGTAATATTTAAAATTCAGCTCAAATTTTTATTTCACCTCAAAATTTTTTTTTCACCACAAAATTAATTTTTTTCACCACAAAAATAGTATTTTACCACACAATTTTTTTTTTATCCAAAAAACACTTCATACAGTGCAATAATATATATAATATATATGGTAGATTATATATATATATAAATATATAATTACATATCGTTCTATATATAAGTACATATATCAGATGTAATTCCAATTTGTATACAATTGTATTTAATTGGATGTAAATGTATCACATTATATATAATTTGATACATTTGGATAAAAAAAAAAAAATTTTATTTAAAATTTTTATTAAAAAAATTTTAAAATTTTTTTTTCTAATGTATCTATTTACGAAATACAATGAAAGAATTTCAAAATATTAAAAAAAAAATTTTACATTTTGTAGAAAATAAGAAAATTTTAAGGATATTATACTCCAGTAAATACAGTATTTGGCTTTTTAACGTGTTTTTTTTTTCATTTTATTAAAAATCTGCTTTATTGTATGCAAGGCGGTGAAGTGCTATTTTCGAAGCATACACATGTAAATACTGCTTCACAGAAAACATGGCTTAAGAACATATTTAGGTATCTAAAGTGAATCTTCACGACGGACTAAAGTAATAAAGTGCAAAAAATTTTTTTTTCGTTACTAGAGAGTATAGAGGAAATTTTTTGCATACACATTTCGGTTTGTGACAAGTAAAGTGCTTTATCAATTAAGCCAAAACATACGAGCTTTTAATGAGCTTAATACAAAAATCGATAAGGCTTCAAAAAAATTTAAAGGACTTTAAATTTTATGAAGCAGAAAAAGTTTTCATAACCTCAAAAAGCATCTTTGTATAAAATTTTTAAGTTTTCTAATGTAAAAGTATTTAATATGATTTCATTAAACCAGCAAAAAAATGCATATTTTCCAAAATAATCGCGGTTTACATTTTAAGTTCTAATATATGAAAAAAAAAGTTTTTTGAGTGTATTTTTATATTTTTTAGTGCTGAAATGTGATAAATTAATGTGGCTTTAATTAAATCCAAGTAACAAATTTAATTTAAATAGTTTTAATTTACTTGAAAGATAAATGATTAACTCGAATAGATGTAGTCTGCATTAACATCGCCTATCATATACTCTAAAGGTTACTCATGTCTATCATATACTCAAAAGGTTATTCATGTCATCACAAAAAAAAAAATTTAAATATTTTACCTGAGTGTCGAGAATTTTTGAAGTTCGTCGTATGCAAAAACAACTGCTAATTTTATCAGTTTTTTCTGCAACGCCATTTTTAACAAAATTTTATTTGTTTTCGCAAATTTTTTTCTATTAGTGTACCCAAGAGCATAAAAACATTGCAACGAAGTTAAAAATCGACATATATAGATCCATACATGAGCAAACATGATTCATACATGTCCATATGCATCCATACATAGTGTTTATACGTTCATATGAGGGATCGTGTGCATTAACGAAAATTGAGGTATTATTTACATATATAATCATACATGTCCATTAGGGTGGTCCTTATATTGCACTTTGTCGATTTATGCTGCTCTCAACCCCTAAAAACGTGAAACGATGTCTAAAAAGTAAATTCTGAAAATGTGAGCAAAATCGATTAACCCTACGATGTTGCTTAAATTGGTCAAAGTTTGGACTCCTGGGCCAAAATGGACAAAATTGGAAAAAAAATTTATAAATTAAAATTTAATGAATATATCAAAACCTAAATACTTTTTGATTTACATTTGCCCAGAGATACTCTGATAAAAAATATAAAGTTTTTGGGAGTTTTTTCGTTAACCCTTGTTATTCCGGTACAAAAAAAGGTAAAAAATAGCATATTTTTCAAACCTCTAAATTGATTTTTTTTAAAAATTTTGTTAAACAAAATTTCGAAAAATGTTAATTTTCTTTATTACTTTTAGAGTATATTAGTTGGGTATTAAAAATAAAAAAAAAAATTAAAAATCTATCTTTTCAATTTTTGGGTATACCCATTTCAAAATGGCGGATTTCAAGAAAATCAAAATTTTATGCCAAATTTTCAAAAATTAATTTAAAAAAATCCATATAGTTACTAATAACCAATAAATATATTTTGTTTACTTATTTGGCTTATAAATAGCTATTAAAAAATAAGTACAATTGAAAAACATTGTTAACCTATGTTAGCCCGGTAGCAAAACTAAACATTTTAGAAAATTTGGAGCTTTATGCTAAAATTGATAAAAAAAATGAAAATGCTTGAAATTAATTACTAAAGTATGTTTTTTGTATTCTACTAGAATGGAACTAAACATATAAAAACTATGAAGTTATATGCACGTCGTTAACCCATGTTTACCACAGGGCAAAAAAATGTTATTTTTAAAATCAATGCCCCATATAAACTGAAAAATATATTTTTTTAATCAAGTAAATGGTCAAATTAAGTTACAAATTATTGTAATTTGTGGTAAATATAATTAAAATTAAATTTTTTTCAAAATTAACCCTTCGCTGCACCGACACCATTTTTTTTTATATTGTTTTTATATAATTGTACTTATTTTTTAATAGCTATTTATAAGCCAAATAAGTAAACAAAATATATTTATTGGTTATTAGTAACTATATGGATTTTTTAAAATTAACTTTTGAAAATTTGGCATAAAATTTTGATTTTCTTGAAATCCGCCATTTTGAAATGGGTATACCCTAAAAATGGAAAAGATAGATTTAATTTTTTTTTTTATTTTTAATACCCAACTAATATACTCTAAAATTAATAAAGAAAATTAAAATTTTTCGAAATTTTGTTTAACAAAATTTTTAAAAAAAATCAATTTAGAGGTTTGAAAAATATGCTATTTTTTACCTTTTTTTGGTACCGGAATAACAATGGTTTACGAAATCCCAAAAACTTTATATTTTTTATCAGAGTATCTCTGGGCAAATGTAAATCAAAAAGTATTTAGGTTTTGATATATTCATTAAATTTTAATTTATAAATTTTTTTCCAATTTTGGCCCAGGAGCCCAAACTTTGACCAATTTGAGCAGCATCGTAGGGTTAATCGATTTTGCTCACATTTTCAGAATTTACTTTTTAGACATCGTTTCACGTTTTTAGGGGTTGGGAGCAGCATAAATCGACAAAGGGCAATATAAGGACCACACTAATGTCCATACATTTCCATACATGGTAATATGTCTACATTAACGAAAATTAAGATAATATTTAGATGCATGATCACATATGAACTCCTATGAACATATATAAATCCTATATGGTGGTATATGGACATGTATGACCTCGAATGACTTCGTATATGAGCATGAATGAGTTCATACATGTTCATAAATGTTGATTTTGGAATGGGGAAATCTGAAAATTTATCTAGAAGTGTTTACCTTTCAAATAGTTTCCGCATTGCAATGGTATTAAATCAAAAAATTATGTACATTTTTTTTTTGTTTGACTTTCAATGCGAAAAAGATCTGAGTATCTAAAAAAAATTAAAGGATTTTTAGAGTATTTCCAATTTTTCCGCGAAACCTCATTTTTGAGTCCTACAGTTCTAACAGTTCGGAATACAGATTTACACTTGAGTTTCTATTATAAATGCAAAAATGTTAAAGGTTATTAGATTACAAAAAGAAATGAAATTTGGACTATCGTTATTGCAGAAAATTTCGTAATTGTAAATTTTGGTTAAAAAAAAATCCATTTACATTGTTGCCAGTGTTTAATAAATCGATTAGTTGCACAGCCCTAGAACAAAAACGCAAAACTATTATTTAAATTATTAAAAATTAACACAATTTTTTTAAATAATTCGAAAATTTAAATAAAAATTTTAATAATATGTCTAATACAAGAAAAAAAATTTACATTACGACTGTACTTTTTTATTACTTAAAAAACACAATAAACACCAAACGTCAATTTTATATATATTTTTTTTTTTTTTTGGTATAACGGTCTTTTGAAACATTAACAAAAAAAATTTCAATACGGATATGTTTCAAATTACTGGAGGAAAAATAATATTTGAAAAAGAAAATTAAATTATACGATCATATGTTTGTAAATGCCAATCGATTTCAAAAAAAAAAATAAAATAAATTATATATACGTCAAATAATTTGATTCAATTTGATTCTTTTTTTTTTCTTTTTTTTACTCAAACAAATACAAAAACACAAAGCGTGCAACATGAGACAGTAGTAATGAAAAGTTAATAATTAATCGATTAAAAAAGGTTTAATTAATTATTATTTAGACACTAAAGAAATGTAAAACAAAATATAATAACTTTTATCAATTAATGTGGTATTAAAGTTTAAGAAGTACGAGAGTAATACAGATGAAAATTCAAATTAAATGATAAGAACTAAAGAAAAGAAAGAAAAAAAAGAAAATTAATTAACATAACTATGTAAAATTTAATTTAAGGAAGAAATCAAGGAAGGAAGTTAAACCAAATAATAATTTCCGTTTTTAGTTTGTTTGGTTTACTGTTAGTTTTAGTGTTGGTTAAGGGTTTCATTTTGGTAATTTTTTGTTATTTTTTTTGTTTTGATATTAAATATATTTTTTGTAACTAATTTTGTATTAGGATTTGTTGTAGTATGAACTAAAAGAAAAAGTTAGTTTTTATTTGGGGTAACATGCGTGTCTGAAAATTTCAGTGGATTTTTAGTTTAAAGAGAGTTTTAGAATGTTAGTGTTGGTGTTAGATTGTTGCAAATTAATTCTTCAGTTTTGGGTTAATTTTAAAACAAAAACAAAAATCAAAATAAAATTTCATTTTTTTCGGTATTTAAGATGAATTTATTATTTTATGAAAACATTTAATTATAAAAGGACCTTTTTTTTTTGAATGTATGACCAGCAAAATAAAAAATACTTGAAGGAAACAAAAATATGTTTACAACCATTTAGTGTTATTTTTGATTCACTTTTTAATAATTTTATTAAACAAAAGTTTTAATATTTTTTTTAAATTTAAAGAAATTTCATTTTGATTTGGTGTTTATTTTATTTAAGTTTTTTTTTTTTTTAATTTAAATAAAAAAAAATCATAAAAACTAAAAATCTTTAAAAACTCAAGTGTTTCGAAATTTAAAAAAAAAATAATCTTGTATTTTTATTACTTTGTTGTAGTATTTTGTATGAAATTTTTATGATTTTTTTATTTTTTTGGTTTGTTTTATTAATTTCAGATTCTCACCTTCGACCCTTTTCATTTTTTAATGTGCCCCCATATTTGGCTCTTGTTCCAATCAAGTCTATAATCTCAGGTATACAACTTGCAAATATCGCCTGTTTTCAAATTATATGGATTATCAAATAAATTTTTAATCAAATTTGTTAAAATTTTTAGCTCGAATTAGAAATTTTGTTGCAATTTTATTTTTATTTTTATTTATTTTGATTTCTAATAATACTTATACATTTATATGTTGATTGATAGCTACAAATAAAATCAATTGATATTTTCTTTTCTCTAAAGAAAAGCTGCTGTTTCCATGAGACCTATTTATTATATCTAGAGCAGAATAAACGATTTTTGTTTTGACCCTAGCTAAATGCCAATTTTAAAGAATTTTTGATTTATAGAATAATATTCTATATGTAAATTATCGATAAAGGTTTTGCGTTTGTTTAAACAGAGATTATTGAGAGAGAAAGATAGAGAAATTAATAAAAATGGTTAAAAATTTTACTAAAAAAAAAACGAAAACAAAATTAATTAAAATAAAGTTTTATAAATTATATATTAGTTGTCTGCAAGTATTATTTATTTTTTTGTTTTTGATAATGGCAATGAAATTGAAAATGTATTTTTCAAAATTAAATTTTAAATATTCCATCTTTCAATTATTACACTAATAGAAATAAATCTGTAAAAATAGTAGAAAAAGTTACTAAAAATTTGTTAAAAATGACGTTGCATAAAAAACTGCTGAAATTATCATTTTTTTCGAGTTGTATTTTAATTAATTGAAAATCGCAATTTACTTTACTAAAATCAGCAAACACTTTTGTTAAATGTTTGTACATGATAAACTGCAAGCAAAACAAGTAATATCCACAAAATTTTGGGCATATATTTACCTTAAATTTAGTTGAATGCAAATAAAATCAACAGAAATTTTGTAGACTTCTGATTTCAGAAGGAAACATCTTAATTCTCATAAAAAAGACTTCGAAAATTTCACATTTTTCCAGGAACCGTAATCATTATGAGTTTTATAATAAAAAATTACACAGTAATGATTATATTATGAGTTTTAAGGATTTTCTTCAATGGTAATGATTGTTTTTGAGTAATATTATTTAAAAATCAGCCATAATCATTATTTTTGAGCAAAAAAAACACAACTCAAAAATAAACATTATTTATGATTTTTATTTTTTTCGCTCAAAATAAAACTCACTTTCAATTTATGACTTTTTTGTGAAGATATGCAACCATGTTGGAAAAAACCTCACAAAATAGTCATAAATTGAAAGTGAGTTTTATTTTAAGCGAAAAAAAATAAAAATCATAAATAATGATTTTTTTTTGAGTTTATTTTTTTTGCTCAAAAATAATGGTTATGGCTGATTTTTTATTATTACTCAAAAATAGTCATTACCATTTAAGAAAAGTTTAAAAATCAAAAATTTAAAAATCATGACGGATATGCAAAGATTGTCAAAAAATAAAAATAATGGTGCAATAATTTTTTTTTATGTCTGTTCTAAGTGATTGATTTTTTGATGTAAAAAAACGAACAATAATCATTATTTACGGTCCCTGCATTTTTCTATATTTTTTTTTTTTACTAATTTTTAGCAAAGTGTTTGCTGCTTTTAACAAATTTATTTATTACTTTCAATGAACTACAATTTCGCTTAAATATAACTAAGTTTTTATAAAATCAACAGTTTTATTTTTTTGCTATTCTTATCTTACTAAGACTCACGAAAAAACAAAATTAAAAATTTATAAAATTTTAGCAGTTTTTCCTGCAACGTAATTTTTAACTAATTTCTAGTAGCTTTTTCTGCTATTTTTACCGTAGTTTTGAGTAGTTTTAGCAAAAATATTTACTATTTTTTTCTGTGGGTGTATGTTTTAAAAACTATTATGTCCTGGTTTTTTAAAACTATTTCTATTAGAATTTATTTAAATTACATATATAGTTTTGGTAGCAAATTTTTTCATTAAATCAAATTAGAAACGCCCAGACACACAGGCCGACAAAATTTAAAACCCTGTGACTAGAGTATACGTTTTTAATGGTTTGAGTTGCGCTGAATCCGAATCTGACCTAAGCAGTTATCCATCACATCTGGTTTACGAGATATATTAACATAAAGTTTGAAGACACCCCGTTTTTCGCCATATCCGAGACGTTATAACAGCGCGAATTCGGCTTTTATCATAAAATGTCATCTGAAAGTCTTACCTATTGACTTTAAAATAAAGGCTTAACCTCTTTCATATCTTGTTCGTTCTTTGCGATATCCCAATACGAAATCTGAAAAAACAAAGTTTTTCGCTAATTTAATGGTAGCGATGAAAGCAGCAAATAAAATTTTTGGTTACGTTTTGCCTTTGTTTTACGGTGAATTTATAAGAATCTTGTAGTTATACTTTTTCTCATAAAAATGCTATTTCAATTGTTAAGATATCTCTTCTCTGAGATATCGTCTCTGACAGGTTCACGAAGAACACAGGATCACGACAAAAAAATTGACTTCATTTATGTTTTCTTAAGTTTTTTTTTTGATATTATTATTTTATGATGATCTACAAGATTTTTTCTCCAACGATCATTTGAAATGAAACACGAACGTTTTCCTAAGAAAAGACAGTAATTTCATTCAACAGAAAAATCTTTGAAAATTTATAAAATAAAAATAAATTATATAAAAAAATCACAAAAAAATATAACAGTCAAAATTATAAAACAAAAAATCACATCACAAAAAATATATAAAAACAAATCACAAAAAATAACAAAAATCTTAAAAAACACAAATGGAGTCAATACCGCCAAGTCCTCGTATCGTGACTCTGGGTTTGGCTGACAGTTTTAGTGGATATAAATGTATTTCAACGGACGATATCTCAGCTCTTAGAAGTGATGTCTAAACTATAACTTCAATACTCCTATAAATTTTCTGTAAAGTAAAGCTGAAATGTAGCGAAAAATTGATTTTATTGCACCAATATATAATAAAGGTTAAACCATTACTTTGAAAGCAATTGGTTAGACTTTCAGACCAAATAACAAATTTTATAAATAAAGGTGAATTCGTGCTGTTATAACTTCTCGAATATGACGAAAAACGGGGTTTCTTCAAACTTTAGGCTAAGATATCCCGAAAACCTGATGTGATGGGCTAAAATTTTAACTTCATAGCTAAAAGATAAACTTTGTCTGCATAAGATAAATCAAAAAATGATGGCGTTAACAACAATTTTTGTCGACAACGCCTCAATGTTAATATTTATCTGGCTTTGTGTGTACGGTTTTAAGTGTTGGAAAGTATCGTTTCCTAAAAACATCGCTATATCGAACTAAAAAACAGCTAGAATTATATAATACTAAAAATGTTTGAGACAATTTGCTAAATTTTCAGAACTTTTTAAAATCTGTTTAAAATAGTTTTTTTTTTTTAATTTTCGAACTTTTCCAGTTTTGCTTAAAAATTTTGCGATGAAGTGGGATAATTTTTTGTTAAGTTACTAAAAATGCGTAACGAGTCAGATTTTTTTCAATATGTGCTTTTAGTTTCTTCTATTTGTTTAGTTTCTTCGTTTTTGAATCTAAACAACACTCTTACGTAAAAACCGAGAGAAATTCTATTTTCACCAGAATTGTCCATCACATTACAACTCGTTTATGCAGAGTACTCAGCAATATGTGTTTCTCAATACACAGAATCAGCAGATTCGTGATGTTACATTGAAGTTCGAGTTATTCTGTCGTTAATGGCTAAATAATAACTCAACAATACTACAAAGAAATACATATAAAGGGTCCGCCATCTAACGTTTTTTTTTTTCAACTAGTGCTTATTTCGTGAATGGTAACACTTAGCTCATGTCTGATTTGACAGATAACGAATATGGTCCGTATGTTCGTTATCTTGTGAAAAAAGTGAAAGAAACTGGCATCCTCATCGATAAACCAAAGCGTGAAAAGCCAAAACCAGTGCGTACACCCGAGAATATTGCTGCTGTGGCAGAAAGTGTGCGTGAAGCGCCATCAACATCAATTCACCGTCGTTTTCAACAATTGAACATTTCGAAGGCATCATTGAGACGAATTTTGCATAAAGACCTTGGTATGACACCATACAAAGTCCAATTGGTTCAGGAGTTCAAAAAAAAAAAAGTTATTTGGCGGACCCTTTATAACAAAACGCTAAGAAAATCGCTATATTTCCCGCCAATAGCTTAATTATGTTTTAACCCTCTTGATGCGTTCAGAAATCGCTAGATTTGAGGGGAAATAGCTGCATTGGCATGAGTGATCGTTATGACAAAACACAGAGTTGCATACAATTAGTACACTCTTAATATTTTTTCCGTAAAGACTACTAAATATAGACATTAAATTAATTGAAAATCAGTTTAAAAAAAATACTACTTATCGTTTAAAACAATTGAATTTTTTTTTTTTTTTTTTTTAACTGTTGAAAAATTAATTTACCAAATCGGTAAAAACAATAGATCGTTTCGTTTTTTTTTTCTATACTCAATATAATATAACAACATTTTGTTTTAAATAGAAAATTTTAACTGAATATTTTAACTATTACCGAATACCATTTCCATTGAAACCATTACCATTCCATTGAAACAACTTTATCGATAAACTTTTTGAAATTGTATGGAAAAGTTCTTGTGAGTGTAGTACTAATACAGAGTAGTTTAAAAATAGTAAAAGTTGGATTTTTTGTTAATCAAAAATATTGCAAAATGGTTTAATCGACTTTTGTATGAACTTTTTCTGTGTAAATTGGGTATAATTTAGTTTAAAAAATTAGGGAATTTGCATATGTCGTGAATATCAAAAACATAAGTAAAGTGTGCGAACTAGAGAGGTCACGAATATTCCGTAACTATACGTTATTTTGCCGAACGCCGAATTGGTTTACACAAATTTTTAAAATCAATGAAGCTTAACTAACTTTGGAAACTATTATTTTGGAAACACATCTTAGGTAGATTTTTATGGTTCCTTTTTCTTTTTGCAAAAAATGGTTGTTTTTTTCGTTTCGTTTGTTTTTGTTTATTTTTTCGTTTCGTTTCTATAATTATCTTCGGCAGTTGCGTCCTTTAAAAGAAAGCATAATTTAGACAACCATTGATGTAAGTAGTTGAAAGAAAATTTTTGTTATGTTATATATATTTATTTCTATATATTTTCAGTTATTAAGTTAATTCATGTCGGCAATGTGGGCAAATGAAAATTTTTGGTCTTCAAAGTTTAGTAACGTCATGATGCTTGTTAGGAAAAGACCTAACCACGTGGTTGATTACTAAGAAGACAAGAATGGAGCAAAATTGATTATTAATAGGTTTTTTGTTAAAGTTCTGCCTATTATATAGGCTCTAGCTTTTCTAAAACTTCGGGTTCTGATGAGATCTTTAGCCAGATCGAAATACTAGTATCAACCTAGCTAATATGTTTGATTTGCTTTATTTTGTAAATATACGGAGGTTGAAAGCTCGTTATAAATTGAAAATAACATAAAAATAATCTCGATGTATATAAAAACAAAAAACTAATATAACTGTAAAAAATATTACTTGAGCCAGAGTACACACTAAAAATTTTTTATATAAATAGAACATTTTTGGTCTTCAAAGTTTAGTAACGTCATGATGCTTGTTAGGAAAAGACCTAACCACGTGGTTGATTACTAAGAAGACAAGAATGGAGCAAAATTGATTATTAATAGGTTTTTTGTTAAAGTTCTGCCTATTATATAGGCTCTAGCTTTTCTAAAACTTCGGGTTCTGATGAGATCTTTAGCCAGATCGAAATACTAGTATCAACCTAGCTAATATGTTTGATTTGCTTTATTTTTGTAAATATACGGAGGTTGAAAGCTCGTTATAAATTGAAAATAACATAAAAATAATCTCGATGTATATAAAAACAAAAAACTAATATAACTGTAAAAAATATTACTTGAGCCAGAGTACACACTAAAAATTTTTTATATAAATAGAACATTTTTGGTCTTCAAAGTTTAGTAACGTCATGATGCTTGTTAGGAAAAGACCTAACCACGTGGTTGATTACTAAGAAGACAAGAATGGAGCAAAATTGATTATTAATAGGTTTTTTGTTAAAGTTCTGCCTATTATATAGGCTCTAGCTTTTCTAAAACTTCGGGTTCTGATGAGATCTTTAGCCAGATCGAAATACTAGTATCAACCTAGCTAATATGTTTGATTTGCTTTATTTTTGTAAATATACGGAGGTTGAAAGCTCGTTATAAATTGAAAATAACATAAAAATAATCTCGATGTATATAAAAACAAAAAACTAATATAACTGTAAAAAATATTACTTGAGCCAGAGTACACACTAAAAATTTTTTATATAAATAGAACATTTTTGGTCTTCAAAGTTTAGTAACGTCATGATGCTTGTTGAGAAAAGACCTAACCACGTGGTTGATTACTAAGAAGACAAGAATGGAGCAAAATTGATTATTAATAGGTTTTTTGTTAAAGTTCTGCCTATTATATAGGCTCTAGCTTTTCTAAAACTTCGGGTTCTGATGAGATCTTTAGCCAGATCGAAATACTAGTATCAACCTAGCTAATATGTTTGATTTGCTTTATTTTTGTAAATATACGGAGGTTGAAAGCTCGTTATAAATTGAAAAAAAAAAAAAAAAAAAAAAAAAAAAAAAATTTATATTTCGTAATTATTGTAAGTTATTTTTAAAAGAATTACAAAAATATGTTTTATGATTTTCAGCAAAAAAATTAACTAGATTACAATTTTTCTACAAATTGTTTTGCATTTTTTTTTTCAGTCTACTAAAATTCAGCAAAAGATTTATTAATTTTTAACAAGGCTTTTGTATTTCTAATCCACTAAGTGTTAGCAAAACTTTTGCTGAATCTACTAATTTTGTTGCTAAAAATCAGCAAGATTTTGCTGACATTAGCATTTTTTTTGTAAGCACCCTCCTGACTAAAGTTGTGCTGACTCAGCAAAATTTTTTGCTGACTTTACAAATTTTTTTTTTGAGTGTAATGAGAGCACTTAATAGTATTTTGCAAATAGTCGAACAATTTAAACAATTTAAGTTTTAAAATATGTGTGGATCTAAAAGACACAGTTATACGTTTAAAGGTTTAACGCGATGCGGAAAAATGTCCCTAAAACATCGAAACTTTGGAAAATTTAATATCGAAAAATGTTTGTAAAACCTAAAATTTCAATACAACTACACAGGAAAATTTTTTAGAACAGATTGACTTTGAACCTGTTCCAGAACAGCTTATTTTACCACCGGTTAAATGGAACCAGTTCTAGAACGGTTTCCTGGGAGTCAAAATGTATCGATTCACTATTCGAGAACCAGTTCTATAACTGCTTCTCGAACCGGTTCTAAAGCAACCTTTTCTAGTTAGGAGGTAAAGAACCTATTGCAAATAGGACGAACTCCATATAAAAAAAAATCGATTGTAGGACAGAAATTAGAACCTGTTATAATACAGTATAAGCTGTTCTGCAACCAGTCATTTGGATTTTACTATTTTAGTGTGTGAAATAATATAATAAATTTACAAAACTTTACAAGGGTTTTAAAAAAGGAAAAACGAAAATTCGCTTATTCTTGCTAGGATATTTAACTTTTTTTACATTTACAACCTTAAAAAAGTGTTCTCATTACCTTGTGCTTCTTGAACTAATTCCCGAAGGCAAGATTTTTGTTCGCGATGTTCCACTTTGTGTTTTCCTTTCATCAGATGAAATATCTTTTTTTTATGGCTTATAAGATGCAACAAAATTAGGCATTCGTTGGACATGAGAAAATGTTATAAATATAAATAAATCTTCAAAATTTCAATTGTTATACCGGTCTTAGTAAACCGTTAAATCAAGAAAATAAATCTCTGCATTCCTTATTGCTTCAAAATAATGTCGTTAGGAAAGCACAACAAAATGTCTTTAAGCGCGCTATTTTTAAAGAATACAAATCTTATTACTGCATACCAAATCGAGCTTCTTTTTTTTTTGTTGGGCTGTTACCGAAGTAAATGAAATACCACTACACATGCTTTTGATTCATATTTATGGACCTTTTTTAAAATGCTACCTAGTCAAAACCTTTTCACAGTTTTGTTAGTTTTTTGTTTTTATATACATCGAGATTATTTTTATGTTATTTTCAATTTATAACGAGCTTTCAACCTCCGTATATTTACAAAAATAAAGCAAATCAAACATATTAGCTAGGTTGATACCAGTATTTCGATCTGGCTAAAGATCTCATCAGAACCCGAAGTTTTAGAAAAGCTAGAGCCTCCATAATAGGCAGAACTTTAACAAAAAACCTATAATTCATGAATTTAGCTCCATTCTTGTCTTCTTAGTAGTCAAGCACGTGGTTAGGGTCTTTTCCTAACAAGCATCATGACGTTACTAAACTTTGAAGACCAAAAATATTCTATTTATATGAAAAATTTTTAGTTTTTACTCTGGCTCAAGTATTTATTTTTATGTTATTTTTAATTTATGACGAGCTTCCAACCTCCGTATATTTACAAAAATAAAGCAAATCAAACATATTAGCTAGGTTGATACTAGTATTTCGATCTGGCTAAAGATCTCATCAGACTTTAATTATTTCTAAATTACTGTTACTAAATATTCTGAAATATCGTTACTGAAATAACTATAATGTTGCTTTAAAACTCCAAAATTATGTGAAATATCGTTTATATTATTTTTATTTTTGCGTTGTAGTTTATTTTTAGTAAAAAATTACCGTTATACTAAAATAACACCGTTCAACAAAATCAGAAAAATTTGATGCATCTTCGTTGCGACCTATAATTTCTAAACGACTTTAAAACGCAGATCTCGAGTATCCCCTTAGAATTTTAAAGTTAGATATATTTCCAAAAAAAAAATACTTTTTGTGGAAAATTTTAATTTGTTGATAAACTTAATTTTAAATTGAAAATAATTATAATAATTTGTTGCAACATTAAAATAGTATGCACTATGCCTTTTAATTTGATATATTACACTTTTCGAAAGATACAATAACATGGATGTTTTTAAAGTCGAAATTTCTCATTTTTAACGATTTCGTTAATAAGAATTCTATAGCGAAAAGAAGATCCAAAATTTGAATATATGTCTTTAGTAAACATCACTAGTTACTTAATTTAGGAAAAAACTCGACAAGTTTCTTTTTAAGTTTAAGGAGCAAATGTCTAAAATTAAAATAATAGCATTTACCTTAAAAATGGAGTCTGTGACAAATCTTAATTAATAAAATTTAGAAAAAAAACATCAAAGTTTGTTTATCACATGTTTTCATATCAATATCAACCAAGGTTCTAGCTACTTGAAGTGAGTTTTCCTAAAAATTACGCATGTTAAAAATGTACTTTAATATTTTCTCCATGGTAAATTCATACGAAATTAATTTTAATAAAAAAGTTTTACGAAATGGTATTTCAGATTGAATTTTCTGAAAACTTTGACAATCAATTCATGTATTTTTTTGATGAAATGAATTAAGTAAAATATAAGTTAACATCATGTGGGAAAATTTTATATTTTTTTTTTTTTTATAATATTCACAAAAAATAAAAATAAGAAAAGTTCTCACTTTAATTGCAAGGATATCCTACATCCTTCACCCAAACTCAATTATTTGATAAGGTTTCATATGCTAAAAGGCCATGTTTTAAACCATATTGAAAGTTTTTCGTAAATTATTCAGGTATTTGAATTAAAAAGAAATTTTTTAAAAAAATAAAACTAGAGTTTTGCTAAAAGTTAAATTTGCTAATATTTCAAAAAGCGGAGCTAATATTAAAATTTGTTATTCTATTTCTCAAAATCTATCAGAATTGATAAGTCGCATATCCGATGCATTTTAGTGTTTTACTGTGTAATTTTTCCGAAATATCTGATATATTGCTACTCTTAAAAAGCCGATACCGAAACTCACAATCTTCAATTTGAATTTATTTTAATTTTAAACAGAAAACAATTTTCATTCATTAAATAAATTTCAGTTATTTCTACGAGCGTAGTTATTTTTGAGCGTAACCTTGTTATTAAGAAACTGATTAATATATTGACAGAACGTTCAAGCCCGATAATTGTTTTCCTCACGCCCTTTGATTTTATGTACATTTCGCATTTCGTAATTCCACCCCTGGAGTGGTCAAATTACGACATTCGTGATAGTAATTTTGCTATCGAAAAAAATTTTTTATTTCTGAAAATAAAACATTTTAACGAAACAGGCCCTTGATTGAAAATTAATATAAGACATCGGGGTTTTTCATTATTAGCATTTTTGTAGTTACTAATTAAAAAAACAGTTTTCGAACGATTTCACTCGATCGCGAATACCGTAATTCGGTCCCAGGATGTATATTACTATCGTTCTCAGGCCCTTAAAATTACGTAAACTTGCGTTCTTATTCCTGTTTTTAATTTTTTTTAAAAATCAGCAATATGCCATAAATTTTAAACTTTGAAAAGACACTTCTACTAAAGTAGAGGGACTATTTCAAAGATTTACAAAGCATCTGACAGCTGCAATTGTCTACATGCCGATATGTAATTAAAAAAAAAAAACCTTTTTTTAACTGCGTTCATAATACAAATGTTAATTTTGAGGACATTTTGAACTATTTTCCCGTTCGATTTTCAAAAGGTTGTAATATTTAAAAATTTTTCAATTTTTGAAATAAACTTCGACTTCAAAATTGACAAAGTTTAAAAAATCAAAGGGGAAAATGTGCAAGATACCTTCAAAATTAGCATTTGCATTAGAAAAGCATTTTTGTTAATAATTTTATTTACAAATCAGAAAGTAAGAAAGTAGACAATTGCAGAAATTTTAAGAAAACTTAAATTTTTGAAATATTCCATCTTTAAAGTTCACTACTTTTAGCATTTTGTTGATTTTTTTAAATGAAAAAAGGCAATAAAATCGAGAGTTTATTAGGGTGATCGATTATTCGACATTTTTCGAAAACCTGTTTTCGGTTTTTCCGAAAAGTTGCAATTTCAAAAAAAAAACGGTTTCGGTTTATGGAATTTGAAAAAAAGCGGTTTAGTGGTTTTTCAAAAGTTATACAATTATGCAGAACTAAAAATTTTTTTATGAATTTTAATGGCACACATCCAAAAAATTAGAAAAAGTCGATTTGGTTTGAAACGCGATATATATTTTTAATAGAATTTGTCTCGCTGATTCCCAATCCATTTTTCAAATTTTTATTTGCGTCACAATTTTGAGAAAACCACGATTAAAAAGGCGAAAATTGTAGTTTTAACCATTTTTAAGTTGTTTACACAACACATCCGAACAGCTTAAGAAATTTGTATTACTGTGCACAGTGGGGTGTATAACAAATATTTTACAAAAAAACAGCCATTTCTTACTGGCCAATCGGATTACAATGCCATAATCAACGTTATTTCTAGCTTAAGTTTCAAAGAAGGGCCCACTAGATACATTAGGAGCTGATCAATTAGACTCCAAAATAGGACACCTCGGGTATTCAAAAATTTTTAGAGCTTGCCTAAAAACTAAACATTTAGGGTAGGTTAACTATGTCTAAATAATAACGCATTTGCTCCAAATGAGGCACATCTTCATGAAATTAAATCTTAATATTATGTGACAAGTTTCAACAGAATAGAATACGATTTTCAGAAATCCGTCAAAAATTTTTTTTTTACTTTTTGTGCAAATGTTAAACTTTTATTTTGCATTAAATAATAATAAATGAAATTTAATATTAAGCTGTACCTTGATATTGTTTTTATTAAAGCAGAAAAATATTGTTGGAAATCCCACAATTCCCAAAAACTTATAAAAATTCCTAAAATGGGATTTTTTACATTTATTGCCGTCTTGTTCACATTTGAAGCGGTAAACAAAAAAATAACGCCATCATAGTTAGACTAAATTGAAGGACTTTCCACAGTTTCCAGTTTCGGTGGTGCACTCTGAAAAAAGTTGGTTAAACTTGAAATTTGAGTAAAGAAATGGTCGAACTGGGAAATATAATTTCCATAAAACGAAACTATTTTTAGTAGTCTTTCAGAAAAATATAAATACTTTATGTGTTCCTGAAGAAAGTTTTAAACTGGAAACAAAAGAGTCTTGTTACCTTTTTGACCAAAAAATTACTGAAATCACATTTTATAATTTACAACTTTAGAGGCATTTTATTTACAGCATTGACATGTTTTTTTTCATTAAATAGCTTGTTGTAAATATTACCAATACTTTTCTCAGCAATCGGACTTAATTTGCCTTTTCCATTGCCAAAAGACCGAACCAGGGTATTGTAAAAATGCAAAAAATTGATTTTCAAACTTTTGCACTTTAAGAGATAATCCACATTAGGATCGTAGTAATTATTGGAAATAACAAGCAGAATACCAAAATGTTTCATTTTTGAAAATCGGTTATTAAATGTAAATTTGGCAAGCTCTAAAATTTTTTGAATACCCGAGGTGTCCTACTTTGGAGCTTGATGGATGTAGTGGTCCCCTCTTTGAACCTTAAGCATGAACTTACGTTGATTATGGATGTGTGAAGTTTCATGGCAATCCGATCAGCCAGTCAGAAATGGCTGAACTATATCAAAAATATTGTGCGGTGCACAGTGGGATATATCACAAAATTTTTGGAAATACTTAGTGGTCGAATTGCAATCAAATTTGGAACAGGCTTAAGTTTTGATTTGGAACCTTGCAATCCCCCAAAATTGCTAAATTTTGTATATAAAATTTTCGTTGATTGCCATTTTTATGTTTCTAATCTGATACTAGAAACATGCTAACAAAAAAAACATGCTTACATGTGTGGGCTACCTCTAACAGTTCCCGAGATATTCCCATCTAAAAATGTGTAATTCCAAATTTGGTCCGATGCAGGTAACGATTTTTGCAAATAACTGGACGAAATTGGGGTCAATTTCTTTTTTTTTCAAATATTGTTTATTTAATTAAATAGATTCGTGCTTAAATGAAAAAATAATGCAATATCTTGTTCCACTCACCGACCTTAATTTATTTTAGGGCCATGATATAAACTTTGAACTTTCCGTTTTTTAATGTCAGCGAAAAGCGTTCAGATTATTAAACCAATAAAATTAAATTGCATTTTAAATATAAGCTATCTTGAAAATTGAACGAAATTAGAATTATAATTTTTTTCTTCTTAATTTCATATAAAAAAAATTAATTTATATTTTTAAGTAGAAGGCATGTAATAAATGTATCTTTACGCTATTTTAACAAACAGTTTTAGAAAATTGTAATGCCAAATATTTATCTTTATTCTGAATCATTAAAAAGCGCCAATCGTATGATAAAAGGCATCAAAAAGAAACAAACTAGCAATTTTTTTGGCAACTTTAACCGTGGTTTCCTCAAAATTGTGACGTGATGGAAAATTTTGGATGTCGGATTTGGAATCAGGACATCAAAGAGGCTAAATTAGTCTTTGCGTTCCGTGACGCTACTCTAACGTGCTGTTACGAATGTCTAATTTGTGTGGTTAGTCTGTTACGTAACAACATAGCAGCCGCTGTGGCTAAACGATTACAGTAATTGTATAACTACTTGCAAATATAGTTGTAATGTCATTATCATAATGTGTCACAAAACCATTTTTTATTAATATTGTACAATTTAGCTTATGAATTTAAAACAAAATTTCAGTTGTTTATTTTTTTTTAAGAGGAGAAAAATCAGCTGTTTTTAGCTGTCACTTAACGTAGTACCAATAAATTCAGTTTTTAACAGGCTCGTCCGGCACTCAACGTTACATTACAGACAAACTAATTTTCATACACTAATTTTCATACATCAAAAACAAATCAGCTGATTCGTCAGCTGATACAAACGAATTCAACCTTAAATCAGATATCGCCATTCAAACCAAGGAAGCTTTTCCGGGTGTGTAATTTTAGTTTTTTTTATTATTATTTGTGGATTATTAAGAAAAAATTTTCGATGATTTTTATAAATCTTTTAAAATTTTTATTAATGAGCTCTCCGAAGATGTTCAAAACAATTAATTAAAAACGGTTCATTATTGACAAAAGAATTCAAACAAAACGCATTTTCAAGAAAAATTATTTTTTAAACAAAAATTGTTTAAAAATGTAAAAAATAGTATGTACTTTTGATTAATAAAAGTTTAAATATTTTTTTTGTTTTTATACATTTATAAAGCCAAATGTAAAATGACAGAATTATAATACTGGAACATTAATAAAACGACACAGAAAAATAATGATTTTTATGGTTATGGCAATTTAAAGTCTTTTATATGAGTAGTTTTAAGTAAAAAGGAGCTCTCTTTCATAAACCACTTAAAAAAATATATTTTTTAAAAAAATTTCTCTAAACAAAAAACCGGTTTATTCGATATTCAAAAATATTAATTTCCTGAAAAACCGTAACCAACGACTCACAAAAAACCGGTTGAACCCGGTTTTTAAAAACCGACTTGATCGATCAGCCTAGAACTTACACAATTCTTAGAAACTGAAAACGGTGGTGAGTAATCGTCATTTTATCCTATACAATATATGACCCGCCGTCATTTAAATTACTTTAAATTGATCATGAAACGAACGTAATAATAAATTTCTACTTGGCTTCATTCTTTTTTCTCGGTTACTCCTCAAATTCCCTAGAATTGGATTGGACAATTTAGGTTAAAGTTCTTTTCACGTTAAAAATTTTAAAGATATATTTGATTGCACTTAGTTAAATTCGACACATTTTTCTTTGTCAACTTTAATAAATTAGATCAAGGGTGCCCAAGCCCTATGCGCTTCGTGCTCATTTGTTTTTGTAAAAACACTTAGCTATAGGCTGTGTGTTTTAATACACACATAGAGCACTCAGCACTAGCAATACGATATACACAAACAACTTTGTCTTATTAGTTTTTTTGTCGTTCTTCACTGTATAGACGCAAGTGCAAAGCAACAACACTTTCGTATGCTTTGCTGGTAAACATTGAAATATTTTTTTCTTTTTTCTTTGTATGTATTGGTTTTTACAACAAAAAATATTGAATAAAAATTAGTTTTTCTTTAAATGTATTGGTGTTTGCTCTTCCATAAGGAACTTTTGGGCACTCCTGAATTAGATGGACACTTAAAAAAACATTTTTGGTCCCAAAAACGTTATAGTTTCTGTATAACGCCAATTTAACAAAAAAAAAACTATTAAAATAAATAAATTCAAGACTATAAAAATTTGTAAAACATTCTTAAATTTTTTAATAACCCTTAAATTTTTTATAATCCAATAATTTTGGAACTCTGAAATTATTAAAATTTTACCTGAAAAAAAGTTTTTGGTTTTTTTTTTTGTTAATTCTTAAAAATAAATAAATTAATACTTGTAGACAACTAGAAACAACTAAATATTTAAAAATAAAAAAATAAATAATTTAAATTAAGTAAAGTTATTTTTGTAACTAAAGGCTTTTTGTAAAGATTTGTTTTGTTTTTATATACAAAAGACCAAAGGCTGCGATTTCTTGGGGACATGTGTACAATAAAGAAATATTTTCACAGTCTAGATAATAAATTGTTGTAATTTTTTTTGTAGAGAATTATATTTTTTTTTTATTAAAGTGTAAATATGATTGGTATGTGTGTTTTTTTTTTTTTTTTTTAATAATAAAATATATATTTCAAGTTCTTTAACTTAAAATTATATTTAAAACGAATATAAAATAACGGGAAAACTACTTTAATAATATGACGAGTCCTAAACTAAAATTAATAAATTTTAAAAATATTTTTATATAAATTTTTATTTTTTTTTTTTTTATTTGGAAAATTATGCGTGGCTGCGGCGTACAGACTGTGTGCAAGCAAACAAAATTTAAGTGGCAATAATTTTGAAACGACATGGTTTTCAAACATAGGTGAATTTTGTTAACAATAACGTAAAAAACACAAATTGTTTACTAAACAAAAAAAATAAATAGAACTAAAAAATTTTAATAATTTCCAAAAAAAAATAAATAGAATACATTAAGCTATGGTTATTTCCAAAGAAAAACGAACAAACGATTTTGTTTAAAATTTATTTAAAAAAACGCAACTACAGCATTAATTTATTAATAATACAAAGTCATAAAAACAACGTACGTGTAAAGGGAATTTGGGGGTTAATTCAAACACTTTTTTCAAACAAAATTTTTTTTTTTTTTAGAAATTAATATATAAATTAAAAGCTGGGTTTTAAATTGAAAAATAAAATATATTAGCTACAATATAAATGATATAAATATAATTTCATTAAAATAAAATAAAAAAAAAATTAAAAATAAAAATTAAAATTATTATTGCATAAACTCAAACAATTGATTTTTCATATTTTTTTATTTTTTATAAAAGAGCTTTTCAATTTTATTTCAACGACTAATTTTTAAATGCTATCCGATGTTGAGAAAATTCGGTGAGTATGTTTGCCAGTGAATTCATATGATTTTTTTATTTTGAAAGATATGGCAACCCTGGAGTTTTTAAATATCGCACAATTAGTTGTTTGGGACATTATTCAAAAGGCCATATGGCAACCCTGAAGTTTTGAAATATCGCACAATAAGTTGTTTGGGACATTATTCAAAAGGCCATATGGCAACCTTGAAGTTTTGAAATATCGCACAATTAGTTGTTTGGAACATTATTCAAAAGGCAACCATGAAGCTATGAAATATCGCACAATTAGTTGTGTGGTACATTATTCAAAAGGCCATAACTTTTGTGGCGTGGAAGATATTGGAAAAACTCCTTTTTGCTTATTAATAGTGAACATTTCAGAGGGACTTAGAAATTTTATAAAAAAAATTTTGAAATTGCTGTAAAAAAATTTTTTATAAAAAAAAAAAAAATTAGATTATTTTTGCAAAAAAGTCCCCTCTAATTTTTTTTAATAGTTTGTATACAACATCTTAATACGTGTTCTAAACAAACTGAAAATTTCAGAGTGGAATCTCTACTACTTTGTGAGATATCTATAAAAATATGTGGTATGTCACCAGAATTCAACTTATTTTGAAAAAAAAACTTTTTCCCAGACACATACTGCACATTTTTTCAGATATCTTAAAAAGTAGTAAAGATTCCACTTTGAAATTTTATAAAAAAAAAAGAATTTTTAGTTTTTTAAAAATTTTTTTTTTATAAAAAAAAGTTTAAATTTTTTTTTTATAAAAAAAAGTTTAAATTTTTTTTTTAAAAATCCTGTTTAAGTTCTTTTTAATATTTTTTATACAATTAGCTTAACACGTATTATAAACAAGCTGAAATTTTCAGAGTGGAATCTCTACTACTTTCAGAGATATCTGAAAGAGTATATGGTATTTAAATGATTTTGGAAAATAAAATAAAGGGTCCGCCATCTAACGTTTTTTTTTCAACTAGTGCTTATTTCGTGAATTGTAACACTTAGCTTAGTTTTATCTTTCCGCTGAACGAATATGGTCCGTATGTTCGTTATCTTGTGAAAAAAGTGAAATCCTCATCGATAAACCAAAGCGTGAAAAGCCAAGAACAGTGCGTACACCCGAGAATATTGCTGCTGTGGCAAAAAGTGTGCGTGAAGCGCCATTAACATCAATTCACCGTCTTTCTCAACAATTGAACATTTCGGAGACATCATTGAGACGAATTTTGCATATAGACCTTGGTATGACGCCATACAAAGTCCAATTGGTTCAGGAGTTCAAAAAAAAAAGTTATTTGGCGGACCCTTTAAAACGTTTTCCATATTTTCAAATATCTTAAAAAGTAGTAACGATTACACTGTTGCTATTTTTATGAAAAATATAAAAAAAAATTAAAGGGAATTTAAAGTAAAAAAAAAAATTTTTTTTTTTTTTGATAAAAAATTTTTTTTAAAAATTTTGTTTATAAAATTTCTGAACTCTTAAATCTTCACTATTTCTATGCAAAAAGAATTTTTTTAATATATTTCATACAACAAAAGTTACCGTCTTTTGAACTCCTAACTTTGCGATATTTCAAAGCTTCAGCGTTGCCAGATTTTTCAAAATAAAAATATTACTTTAGAGATATGCGTTCACTGCCACACATACTAAATTAGATCAAAATCGGAAACTATCAAAAATTACTCGTTGAGATAAAATGAAAAAACTCAAAACAAAACTTTTGGTAAAAAAACATTTTTTATAGTTCGATTATTTCCAAAAAGTCCTAAAAATTAATAAATGAAAAATCATTTTTATATTTTTATAAAAGTGCTTGTTATCTAAATTTTATATTTTAAGTTAGCTTTAAAAAAAATAGCTCGCATTAAAATAAAAAAAAGTTGGGTTTTAAAAATACAAAGTAATTGTTTTATAATTTTTAGAAATTGGTTTAAAAACTCCCAAATTTAAATATTTCTGTTAAATTAAATATTTGAGAAAGAGAAAATTTAAGACCAAATAATGATAATTTTTTTTATATCAAAATGTTTTATTTTTATTTTTTTTTTTTTGTAAATACATCTTTCAAAATTATTATTATAATGAATATTTGAATTCAAATCGATTTCATCGATTTCTGTGGTAACATGTTTGTTTTTATAGTAGATTTTTTATAAAAAAAAAAAACTTCTGTAAATTACTTAGAAATTTTAAATATTTTTTTTTTTTTTTTTGTTAAAAAAGCAAATTTTTAAATTAAAAAAAAAAATACATCTTAATTAATATGAAGTATGAAAAATGCTTTTATTTAATTAAGAAAAATTATGATAAAAAAATTCTACTTATGTTAAATATATGACATGCAAAAATTTTAAAGGACAAATGGTTAATGCTTTTTTTAATGGAGTTTTAAATAACACAAAAAAAAAACTTAATAAAACACAAAAACCAAACATATTTAAGTTATAAAATTTAAAATGGATTTTAGATTTTTTAACAAATTTTAAGTTTTTCAAAAAAATTTTATATATATATTTGTTTTTTTTTTTTTAAGGGCCGGGTCAAATTTGTACGTTGAATTTCTAAGTGATTTTAAGTGATTTACAGAAGAAATGTAACCACCATAAAATATATTTTTTTAATATCATATATAAAGCAACTTATTTTTAATTATTTAAATAATACTAATAGATTGAAGCCTAAAATTCGGTTTTTAAACGGAAAAAAAAATTATAAAAATAACACAAACACACATGCCGCCAAGAAATCAATGCCTTTATTCGATTTTGTCTAGAAACATGGAAAGAAAAAAAAAATATTTTAACCAATTATAAGAATTTTGCAATCCTTTTTTTTTATTTATTTAAATATTAGTAACAAATAAAGCCTTTGGTAAAAAATTTCAAAATTTTAAAATTTTTCTCAACTTTAACAAAACATTTTGATAAAGAAAAATTACACAAAAAAAAAAAATTAAATAAAATAAAATAAAAAAAAAAAAAAATTAAAAAAAAAAAAAAAATAAAAAAAGAATTAAAATGAAAATCAAATGTTTGAATATGCAATTTGAAATCATAACAAATTCAAAATAAAAAAATAAGGTTTTTGAAAAAAAAATAATGTATTTTTTGTGTGTAGTTTTAAAACTATTTTGGTGAATTTGTTTTAATAATATATTTTTTTTTTAGAGAGAAAAAGGCGGTACAGCTGCATGTTGGTTTTGTTTTTTTTTTTTTTTTTTTTTTTTTTTTTGGTGGTGGAATTTTTTTTTTTGTTATTCATTTAGTTTGAATATTTGGTGTGTACCTTTTTCTAGGATCCTTGCTATAAGTTCCACCATATTTGCTTCTTTGGGCAGCCAGTTCTGTGATTTCTGGTATCCAACTAGCGAACACAGCCTATATATTATATTATATACACAATATAATAGTAGTAGGGAGTAGTAGTAGTAGTAGTAGAAGTAGTAGTAGTAGTTGAGATGTAGTTTTTTGTAGTTTAATAATAATAATAATCATAATAACAAAAATAAAACTCAAATCATATTAACTCAAAAAAAAAAAAATTATATATGTACAACCAACAAAATATCCTTTAGATATTAAATATATCCTCCTTTAATCTTTTTTAATTTTCTTTATCGTAGTTTTGTTTTTCAAAATCACAAGAAAAGCTATTATTTACATACACTAACTGCATAGATTTAAAAAAAAAAAAAAAAAAAAGTTTTAAACTTTTTTCAGTTCACACACGCACACATACTAGAAGTTTTCACACTTACCAATTTACCAAATATTACATAATTTTACAATTTTTTTGTACAAATTTTAAATTTACACATTTTTTATTTATTTTTTTTTTTCAGTAATAGAAGTTTGGTTTTATTTTAAAATCATTTTTAGGAGGACCTCAACAAAACAACCTACTTTTTTTCAACAATCTACTATTTTTTTTTTTTAACAAATAACTATAAGATGATTTTTTTTTTAAAGAAAACTACTAATTATGTAAGTAAGTTAGAACTAAAATTAAATTACTAATAATATTTTAAAACAAATATTGCTCAAATTAATTTTTAAATTTAAAACTTTATCTAAAAAATGTTTGCCTAACACTTTAAGCCTTCATATCACCTTACGCAGGACGCAGGAGCAACCAAGGTTCTTTTGGGACTGGGCAGGGATGGTCTCAGGTCCCTTACGGGGTTACTGACCGGTCATTGTTCTGTCAGGACTTTCGCAAGTAGATGGGACAGGGACATACCGGACTTTTGCAGGTTGTGCGAGGACGTTGAGGGACTGGAGACAGTTGAGCATATAATTTGCCATTGTCCTAGGTTGCAGGGTCTCAGACAGAAACGGCTAGAAGATAGATTTCACGACGAATTTGGGTGTGTCGCTGTTTCTAGTAAGGGGCTGACGGCTGTTTCTAGTAAGGGACGATAGGAGCTGGTTCTGGAGAGTATATATTAGGCCGGGTCGATTTGTATGGAGGCAAAAAAATCGCTCAACGTTCAAGGAAAATCGTATTCTAGGGATCAAAATAAGAAACTTTGCCGAAAGAACCATACCTCTAAAACGAATTCTGATGTCCCGACTTTTGACCACTAGGGTCAAATTTTGAAAAATCCCACTTTGACCCATTTAGAGTGCCCCAATCGAATCCAACCCAATCGAATATAATTTATACATTCATCTGCTAGAGCGTCTTCCGGAGAAGAAATAGAGACCCTAATCATGGAAAGACTCCTCCTACTTTCTGAAATATCTCTATCCCCAGATTTGTACATTTTGCTATAAAAACACGGCTAAAAAGGTCCTCTTTCAACTTAAATTTTAGCCCCTTAACGGTCACCTAGAATGATGATTTATGAAATATCAAAGTGGGCTTTTTCAAAATTTCACCCTACGGGTCAAAAGTCGGGACATCAGAATTCGTTTTAGAGGTATGGTTCCTTCGGCAAAGTTTCTTATTTTGATCCCTAGAATACGATTTTCCCTGAAAGTTGAGCGATTTTTAAATCGACCCGCCCTAGTATATATCCTTTCTATCTTTCTTTATATCTATCTTTCAATCTATCTATCTGTCTATTCCTATTCTTTCTTACTTTTTCACTGAAGGGATTCACAATGGACCGTATTGGTCTCCGATTGGAGATGTGCCCTTGGGCACATAGCCCTTCCTAACCTAACCTAACCTATCACCTTACGACGTTGCCGGCCAATGTTAAATATATGACCCAGTTTTACTTATTGCTTGCCAGACGATTTCAATAAAACTTGTTGTGGTTGATACTAGAGAGATGTACACTTAAAAAAGGTGTGTCTATAAAGTCAGCAACATTTTTGCTTAGAGGATCCTTGCAGAAAAATTAGTAACTTCAGCAAAAAAATTTTGCCAAATTAAGCTAAATTTTTGCAGATTTTACTACACTGATAAGAATTTTTCCGTAAAAGTTCAACAGTTATTTAAAAAGTTAATCGATAAAGTTGTTTCAATGGAATATACAGTTAAATTACCAAAAAAATATATGTTTTAACTTTCTGACTGTTAGTCAATAAACAACATAAAAAACGGACTTTCTGTAATAGTTAAAATATTCAGTTAAAATTTTCTATTTAAAACAAACACTTTTCATATTATTGTATTTTTTAGTTTATTTTCAACTGTTAAAAAAATAATTGACAAAATCGGTAAAAACAATAGATTGTTTTCGTTTATGACAATACTCAAAAGAATCAATTGTTTTTACAGATTTGGTCAATTAATTTTTTAACAGTTGAAAATAAACTAAAAAAATTCAATTGTTTTAAACGAAAAGTAAGTAGTCCTTTTTTGACAGATTTGCAATTAATTTAATGTGTATGTTCAGTAGTCTTTACGGAAGAAATATTGTGAGTGTAATTTTTTATTGTTGCTGACTTTACTGCCTCTTTTTGAGTGTAGCTTTTCAGGGATACCTATAAATTGTATCCTGATAGTCCCAGAACCTTACAAGGTCAACCCAAAGTCAAAATCTAAAATTTTTATATTTTTTCCAAAAATTGTACACTCAAAAAAGTTAGACAGTTACTTCATGACAGATGCTTTTATCGATTTAATTTAAAATGCATTTATATAAATATTTTCTAGCTTAATCCATAATTGTTTAATAAAACTCCAGTTTAAATATCACTTAAAACACTATTTTTTTAATAATGAAAATACTCGACATGTTGCAATTAGCAGTTAATGTATCTCACAGTGTTTCAGGAAGTACTTTTTTGAGCAATAACATTTCGTACTACAATTCTTAGCCCATTTTAAAAATTCTTTTTTTGTATTTTAAGTTACAAAATTTAGCACAAAACTGTCAGGCCGGATTTTTGAATTCTGAATTTAAGATATTTAAATCCTCTATTGGCTTTTACAACAATATTTCTGTTTTCTATTTTTATCTGTCTCTTATGTTCACTTTACTTTTCAAAAATTGACATTTTATTTTTATTTTATCATCCATATTCTAGATGAAGCTTCAACATGAAGCAAATTTTTTATTATCGCAGCAAAAAAAAATTTTGTTGTTGTAAAAAAAATGTTTTGCGAATGTTTCACAAAACATTCATGCACATTTTGAAATATAATACCACATAAGGATGAAAAAACATAACTAAAATTTAATTTTTTGAAAAGTAATTTGCTCATAATAAACTGAAAGAAATAGAAAACAAAAATATTGTTAAAATAGCAAATATAGGATTAAAATACCCAGCCAGAGAAGTTTGTGCGAAATTTGGTGACTTAAAATACAAAATAATTAGATATCTTCCGATTAAAAAAATAAGTTGTGAATGCTGTGATTGACTAAACTCTTAGCCACAAAACACTCATCGCTGTGTCGACCGTGGCTCAGCTCGCTACGAGTCATAGCCTGATGTATGGCTGTAGGTTTGAAACTCACTACGACACAAAAGTAAAAACGTTTTTCATAACAACATAAAATACTTTGTTCAAGTGACACATAAATTAGCCACTGACGAGCCCTTGGAGGGGATGAAACTGCGGTAGTCTGGCATATCCATTGTGTCCGTTAAATGTTCAATAAAAATGTTTTCTTCTGCCTTTAAAATTCTAACTAAGAAAATTCTTCAGTAATTAATTATAACAAAATTATTTTCGATTGTCATTATATGACGGTTACAAACACTTTATCCCATAATTTATAAAATCGGTTAAGAATTGTGGTCTGAAATGTTATTTGCTCAAAAAAAAAGTGCTTCTGGAAACACTGTGCGTCTCCCACAACTCTTCCCCATTTATCTGAAATTTCTTTAAAATAATGGTTGGTTGGTTGGTTTAAGTGGCAGCTCACGCTACTCGTGAGCATCAAGTAGAGTCAAAAAGCGACTCCGTTTTGAAAAGACCACACTACCCGTAAGGAACTAAATAAAAAATTTAAAATAATACTTCAGCCGGGGAATGATGGGGAAAAGTAGCGCCCTCTGGACAAACCGCTAATGCGAAAGGCTTAATTGTGCTAATACGGCGTTAGAAGGGGAAATGTAAAAGATTATTTAATGCACACAAGAATATGTTTCTACACAAGTCCATATCATATATGATCATACATGATTATATGTTAGCCTGGGTAGTTTATTTGATTGAAATACATTAAAATAAATCAAAAAATTTATCTCAAAAAATTCCAACTTTAAAAGACCATAAAATTTAAATCCGAGCTAAGTTTTCAAAACCCTTAGGGGATTTTGATCTTCCGATAATCTATTTTCATTTCCCATTAGTCTCATTCACGATACAATCGGTGACGGCATTATTATGCACAGTGTTATAATCAGGAAGGACCGAACTTGGAAGTCCATTCAGTAGATTAAAAAATATTTAAAAGGTTGGCCAAGCTTTTAGCACATTATGTTTTAATATATTAATATAATATTCCACAGTTTTTTTTTACTTTAGCTTTGTATAATAATACTTTGTTAAAGTATTTCTCTTAATACGAATCTGAAGCTGAAAAAGTTCAGTCGGATCGATCTTAAGTATTTTTGTTACTGTGTAGTTCAAAAATATTTGGTTCAAAATGTGGGCATATTTTTTAAATATTTCTTAATCTAACCAATATTTACCCTTTGCTTTGTTATTTGAAGTGTCCATTATGCCCGTATTTTTAATTTTTATAAATTCAAATGCTATAAGGACAATTCCAAAAATTTTAATTTTCAAGATTCTTACTGGATCCTTCAAATACCGTTGAACATTTCCCGATATAATTATAAAAATGTGAGCACAAAAAAAGAGAAATGGTTTAGTACGTTAGAGAAGCATGGAGGTTTTCTGCTTGAGACTGTTTGTGTATGCTTAGGTTTCAAATGAAAAACAGTAGAGTTTTAGAAAAACGCCACCAATAAAATTTTCAATCGGATATTTTTTTTTATTTAACTGGTACGTGCTAAAAAACAGCCTTTTTGATTTAGAATGCTTAATCTATATATAAAACTTAAGTATTTTCAATTTTTTTGGGCCAGTGATATAAAAACTTTTGTATTATTTTAATTATGATTATACAGTGAACGAAATATTGATAAGTTCACCCATAAAATTATGATTTTTGTCAAAAAAAAATTTGCAATATAAAAAATTTTTGCTACCATATAAAAGTAACAAGAATAACAGTCAATACCAAACCCCCTCTCAATCAATTTGCTTCAGTTGTTCCTGTATTTTTGATAATTTTTCGATTTTTCCAGCGAAATAAATATATGTTCAGTGATTCTAAACTTAGTTTTTCGGCAAAAGATTAAAAAAATTTTAATTTTTTTTCTCATTGGCCTATTTTGCAAAATAATTGCATTTATTTTAAATTCAATTTTGATGCGAAAGGTTATTTTCAAAAAAAAAGTATGCACTTTATTCAAGAAAACTCATAAAACGATATTTTTTAATAAAAAAAAACACAAGCAAAATTTTTAAAAACTCAGCTCTAAAAGGGGTTTTAATGTGTTTTAATACTTTATAGCTACTGAAAATGTAGTTAAAAACAAATGAAATTTCACTTGAAAAAAAGGACGACTTACATTCAAGTAAATTAAACTAACATTGTCATTTGTTTTTTACTGTTCAAAAAATGAACCACAATTGTAGTAAAAATGAACCACATATGTAGTAAAAAATAAACAAACATTTATTTGTTTATTTGTTTAAATAACAAAAAACTACTGTAGAAAATGAATGTAAAATCATAATACAGTAATTTGATGTGGTTTGTTTTTTTTTTAATGAACTAAAAATGTAGTCAAAAATGACATTTCTTCTACAAATGACTGTTTTCACTTAAAAATAAAGATTACTGTATTACAAACTCAAACAACTACAAATATTTACAGCAGAAGTTTCCTGAGTGCATCTACTGTCATTTTTGTTACTTTTATGTGGTACCAAAAGCTGTTTAAGTATTGCAAATATTTAAAAAAAAAAAATCACATTTTGATAAGTGAACTTATAATTATTTCGTCCAATGTATTAGTTTTATAATTTCATAAAGTTTCTTAACATATTTAATAGATTTGGTTTAAGTTTTCGTAATAAGTTGTGCAACCGTTATAATTTGAGCAATATTTTATTTTAAAACTAAAATATATTAAATTTTAAAATTAAAAATAAAACATTAAAAATAATGACAATATAAAATTAAAAATAATAATAAAACTAAATGATGTAGAAAATATGACTTGATTTTGATAAACAACGTAGTAGTAGTACTTATGCCCTGTAAAATTCTGCACAACCTTCGAAATGTTAATGCGTGACCCGTATTTTCATGATATTTTTGTTGTTGTTGCTGCTGTTCGTAAATAGGACGCTAGTGTTGCCAACTAGGAATGCCAAACGGGAAATCCCGCAATTCCGAAATCCAGAGATTTTCGGGATTAAGTAAATCCCGAATCCCCGGATTTTATGTTTTAAGTTCCTGGTTTTTCGGGGTTTTTTAGACTTTTCGGGATTTAATTTTCTGTTTAAATTTAATATAAATTACGTTTTTTCTTGAATTGTCTCATAGTTTATTTTTGATGTTTGCGATTCTGAACAACACCTTTATTTTTAGCGAATAAAAAAATAATTGTAAAATTGTTAAGAATTTGTTTTTTTTTTTTTTCAATTTTAAATAACAATACACGATATAGTGGTTCATTATTTTTAGATATTTTCTAAAATTAAAATCCGTTATTATTATTGTCATAATTTCTAATATCATTAGCGATATCACTTCCGATAACGATACCAGACTGAACTATAGCGAATTTACTATCATTATTCCAGGGAACTGTGGTAACGAAAAAGGTATCATAATTTTAAGAAAAAACTATATCGTTGGGAAAGGCTCATTTAAGGAGAAAAAACTAACGTTTTCGTATCACAAGTAACTTCGTTTTTCAAAAATAAAGGGTCCGCCATCTAACGTTTTTTTGTCAACTAGTGCTTATTTCGTGAATGGTAACACTTAGCTCATCTCTGATTTGACAGATAATTAGTTTTATCATTCCGCTGAACGAATATGGTCCGTATGTTCGTTTTCTTCTGAAAAAAGTGAAAGAAAGTGGCATCCTCATCGATAAAAAAAAAAGCGTGAAAAGCCAAAAACAGTGCGTACACCCGAGAATATTGCTGCTGTGGCAGAAAGTGTGCGTGAAGCGCCATTAACATCAATTCACCGTCCTTCTGAACAATTGAACATTTCGGAGACATCATTGAGACGAATTTTGCATAAAGACCTTGGTATGACGCCATACAAAGTCCAATTGGTTCAGGAGTTCAAAAAAAAAAAAGTTATTTGGCGGACCCTTTAGATGAACACATATTTTCGATGCTATAAATATTACCGAACATAACTAGTATTGTTTTCAGAATATTTTTATGATCGAAATTAATCTGAGAAAGTCGGACAGAGAAAGCATATTCGTGCTGACAATCGAGTTTGTTGCCAATTTAATGGTTTTGTTGTGGTTACCGATTTTTTTTTCACATAAACAAATACCAGAATCCCGAAAAAATCCAAAATCCACAAAACCTACGGGATTTCAAAGAACCCCGGGATTTCGGGATCGAATCCAGGTATTTTTAAATATCAATCCCGATTGGCATCCCTATTGACAACTAAATGACTAACCGTATTTATATACTTAGATATAATTTTATGTATTTAGATACTAAACAAAAATCTGTGGTGTAAAAACACAATTAGCAGTAGCGCAATAAATAGACGTTTACGTATTGTATGGAGAATATAAAAACGGTTATAAAAAATGTACTTTGATTTGTTTTTTATTAAAACACAACACTTAGAATGTTTTGTTTTTTTTGTTAAAAAAAAAACTGATTTTTAAAAAATAATTGTGTAACGTCTAAAGGATGAAACATGATTGGCTTAAGTGACTTAAGTCAGGTATTGATATGAAATTAAAAATCAAATATTTTTAAATTTAAGTAATTGATTTTTTTGAATTTTCGTTGCATACCAATAACACACTTAAAACACTTAAGCCAATTATGTTTCAGCCTTAAGATCGCAGAAAATGATAAATTGAAAAAAGCATTTATGTTAACCTTAAACCTTTGAGATACAACGCAGCCAACGGATATAAATTTGTTGCTTGTGGAATTGTCGAAAGGCATGTTCTTTTTAAAAAACCCTTTCATTACCCTTGAACCCAACAGTGTGCACTAGGGTCCTAACGTTTTAGATATTTTATATACAATTATACCTATCCTAGCCATCGTATAGTCCGTATAACATAAAAATAATCGCAATTTTATTTCTTCGCGATTTTATGCGGGAACTTTTTTGAAGTTCAACACAATTTTGTCGTTAATTAATCTAAAAATTCATATTTCGCTAACATTTTAAAGCACAGCTGTGGTCATTAAAATTAAAATGTGTTTTAGCTAACATTCTTCGATATTGTGCCATATATCCATTTTATCTCAATTTCTAGATAATTTGATTCTTATTTTGACAAATAAATGTCATCTTCCATTTTGAGTGTGTATTTTAGTAAAACACACCCTACGATGATATACATAACCATAGCCGCCTGATTTATCGTCATTATAAAACGGTTTGACGATTTTTGGTCACAAAATGACGATTTTTTTTTATTAAACGAAATTAGAAAATCTTTTATTTTTTTAAAACTTTTCACGACTTTTGTGAAATACGATTTGACAAAATAAATAAAAATTGTTCGTTCAGAACGTTGAGCTGTATTTAGATTACCTTGAAATACAGTTTAAACTAGATTTCGAAATCTAGTTCATGTATCATTTTATACACAACCATATAAGCGAAATCTTATTTAAACTGGATATCGATACATAAATCTAAATGCAGCTTTAAAGGAATTAACATTACACAGCAATAATTATCAGGGACCGTAAATAATGATTATTGCTCGTTTTTTTGAATCAAAAAATCAATCACTTAGAAGAGACATAAAAAAAAATTATTGCACCATTATTATTATTTTTTGACAATCTTTGCATATCCGTCATGATTTTTAAATTTTTGATTTTTAAAGTTTTCTTCAATGGTAATGATTATTTTTGAGTAATAATAAAAAAAATCAGCCATAATCATTATTTTTGAGCAAAAAAAATAAAACTCAAAAATAATCATTATTTATGATTTTTATTTTTTTCGCTCAAAATAAAACTCACTTTCAATGTGTGGGATGGACATATCGCAGGAAGTAGGAGGAGCTTATCGAAGATTATGGTATCAATCTCTTCTTTGAAAGATTCTCTAGCAGATTAATGCATCAGTCATATTTGTGGGTGAGGTTTAAGGGATTAATTTTTAATTTCAAAATAGGGCTTTTTTGCCGTATTTTGTGAAAGTAACAATGTGTGGGATGGACATATCTCAGGAAGGAGGAGGAGTTTATCGAAGATTATGGTATCAATCTCTTCTTTGGAAGATTCTCTAGCACATTAATGCATCAATCATATTTGTGGGTGGGGTTTAAGGGGTTAATTAATAATTTCAAAATATGGCTTTTTTGCCGTAAAGTCAAAATTTGGAAGCTCGATTTTCACCGTAGACGTATGTTCTAGTGGACTTTTTTGCTCAGTACAATCCCAAGAATCAGAAACGCGAAGCGCCCATTAAGATTTTTTTCCTTCCATACTAATTGCTTCACCCTAATATGTATATATATTTACACCTACATGAAAGTGAGTTTTATTTTGAGCGAAAAAAATAAAAATCATAAATAATGATTATTTTTGAGTTTTATTTTTTTTGCTCAAAAATAATTATTATTGCTGATTTTTTTTATTATTACTCAAAAATAATCATTACCATTGAAGAAAATCATTAAAACTCATAACACAATCATTATTGTGTAATTTTTATTATAAAACTCATAATGATTACGGTCCCTGATAATTATTCATAAATAGCATCTTTTTGTTTTTCCTATGATAGTGCTTTGTCCAAAAGAGCACCCTGTGTATTTCTTCATAAATTTGAATAATTTTTTAGTCTTTTATGAATTCAAAAAATTACCACTGACTTTAGATTATGAAAATAATTTTTTACATTGACTTTTGTAGGGTTCATATTTTTACCAAGACAATTGTATTAAAATTTTAACATAACATACATATTCTTTATTAAATAAACAACTAGTTTGTTCGGACTAAACAAAAAAAGTATTAAGATTGGTAAAACTGAACTCCAGATTTTTATGTCGATTTTTTGAAATTGATTTGACGGTTTTTCCAAAAAATATCGTTAAATTGACGATTTTTTGTCAAAGTCATCTGGCAGCCCTGTACAAAACTTCAATTTTATCTTCACTTCATTAAATGTAAATCGATCATAAAAATAGTAGTATGATTATATGACATTATTTATATTTCCAGCCTTTTAAATAAATATTATTTATTTGGATCAAATCCTTGAACAACGCTGTATATAGTCTATTTCGTAAAGATTTCATGTTATGACGTTTCCTGTTAAAAAAAATTCGCTTTTGCGCCCGTGACGAGAAAAGAAATTTCGTGATGGCTTATGATTTAGGATCTACTGACTCCATACTTTATATTACAACATAAATATTAAATTACATTGAGTTTGGATGGCGGGAAGGTCGATTAATTAAATTGTGATCCTAATACCAACAAGTGAATGTTTTCACAAATTAAACGACATGTATTCAGTATATATGCTTTTTGGAATCCCAATAGAGTGAAATCTAATCCACTTTGTAATGATTTATATGTTCTGGATGAAAAATTTTGTAACGCTGTTACTAAAAACTATTAAAAACCCCTTTGAAGTCATTTAGTGAACTTTTTTCAAAAGAAAAAACTAAATTAATCGCGTAAATGCGTTTTGGAATATATGAGTTTTTTGCATTAAAAAACATTAAAAAAACAATAGACAAAAAAAATCATTAAAAATTGTGAAATTGTTAAAGGTTTTTTTTTGAAATCATCAATCTACAATTATTTAGCAAAAATTTCTGTTGATTTTAGCAAAATAAACTGTTATTTGCATTCTAATAAATTTGAGGTAAATATAGCAAACATTTTGTTAATACATATAACAGTTTTCGTTTGCTATTTTGAGTCCACAAATATTTAGTAAAAGTTTTTGCTAATGTTAAAGAGTAAAATGATATTTTCAATTAACTAAAATTCACATCGAATATAACTAAAATTTTGTTAATTTTTTTATTTTTGTTGGGCTTATTTTATTAATATTTAGCAAAAAAACTCTGCTTTAATTTCACATAGAATGCGCAGTTTCTGGTATTGAACCTTCGTCAGTGACCCTGTTTTTTGAATTTTTGAATTGAATAATGTAATATTTGTTACGTTTTTATTTGTTCGATTGCGTCTATATGCAATTTTTCTGTGCAATCACTGACCGTGGTATAGATAAACTGATTTCTAATGCCACATGCACTCGCACTACACGTTAGACAGAGCGCTTTAGCCCTCTGAGCTATCGTCAGGTCGAGTTTTGTTGTGATTAAAACTAGTTTTATTCAATACACGGTGTTTTTGTTCTTGCATACATAATCTCAGAAGTACAACTCCAACAGCACAACAGTTCTATTTTTAGAAACTTACCTCACTCTAATGTCCACTGTTTTCCCATATGTTGTAAGTGATGCCATATCGATGATATATTCTTTGTATATTCAATAGATGGCGCTTACGTAGTTAGGGAAGAATTGCCAGAGAGCAAAGTTTGATTTTTGTTTGAGTTTGAATTTTAACGTCTTTTTCAGACAATTGCAATTTATACTATAATTAATATGCAATTTTATTTAAATGTGAAAGGCGTGTTAGAAAAGAATGAGTGTATTTTCTAAAAATCATAACTACATTGCAAATTTTCAATTTTTTCTGAATCAGACTGCGCAGTTTCTGGTATTGAACCTTCGTCAGTGATCCTGTTTTTTTGAATTTTTGAATAATGTAATATTTGTTATGTTTTTATTTGTTCGATTTTACATTATTCGATATTACATTATTCAAAAATTCAAAAAAACAGGGTCACTGACAAAGGTTCAATACCAGAAACTGCGCAGTGTTTGACAAGTCTGCGTTACCATACCGTCTGTATGTAACTAGAGACCCACACTTTGCGGAATGTTGTTTGTCAACTACTCACCAAACTTACTAGCGTGGGATTTTGCTTACATTGCGAAATCCACGCTATATAATAATATGCTTAAGTAGTTCTAAGTAATTTTTAGAGAACAATAAAACAGTTGCTCATTAGAGCTTAAAGAAAGAACATCAAGCCTTTTTATTAATCACTACAACAGATTTATTTTTGCAGTTCTTATTTTATTAATATTTAACAAAAAAAATCTTCTAAATTTAGCAGTTTTTTCTGCAAGGTAATTTTTAACTAATTTTTAGTAGCACTTTCTGCAATTTTTACAGGTTTATTTCTATGAGTGGAGCAGTTCTGGAAGGCATTATTTAATTACCGAGTGCTTCCAAAGCAAAATATAAAATATATCACTTTTAGAAGTCGGCAATGTGGAATCGATCTGGAATTTCCTTTTTTTAGGCAAATTTGCTCAAAAAAGTAAAATTGTCCCCCACTGTGCCAGGTCCGGCTAAAATTCCGAAACGCATCAACTTAACAATATTTTGATGAAACAGTTTCATAAATATTTATGAAAAAGTTTCATTGGACAAAAATCAAAGATCATCAAGAATGTATGAAAACCTTCATAATTATGACGAAGCTTTTCCTTTGAGTGTAGCGAAAGGAATAAAGATATCATATAAATGTTCGCATGGGTATATAGACTTTTTTCTTTAACATTGTTGCATGTCATCTCGTAGGGAATACACTCAGGGAAAATAGTTTCATCATATTTATATAACAGTTTCATTGGACGAAAATGTATGAAGCATTGTCATTAGGGCGGGTCGATTTAATAATCGCCCAAAGCTCAGTGAAAATCGTATTCTAGGGATCAAAATAAGAAACTTTGCGGAATTAACCATACCTCTAAAACGAATTCTACTACCCCGAAACTGTTGACTTTTGTCCCGTAGGGTCAAGTTTTGAAAAATCCCACTTTGACCCATGTAGAGTGCCCCAATCGAGTCCAAATGTATGACCGACCCCCACTAACTTTGAAGGGCCGATCCACCCATGCTCGTGGCACACCCCCCTGGAACTCCCCTGGGGGGTTCCCCATACAAACATTTCAAAAAATCTCCATTTTTGGCACTTTATTTTATTATTTTTTATTTATTTTATTTATTTTTAATATTTTATTTATTTTTTCTCTTTAGAAATTTATTTAGTCAGAACATATGTAAATGAAAAAAATAATTTAACTTAGTAATAGAAAAGAAATAAAAAAAATTACTGTTTGAAGTCTTTTTTGCTTTCAAGTCTGGGCAATTTCGCACGGCTCTCTTATGTCGTCGCCATAACAGCCTCTACATTTTCCGGTATAACTCGTTTGGAAACGCTAGCTAGCAATTGAACGTGTCGTTCTGTTGCAGGTCGTAAAATAGGTTGTGTGGGTTTTTTAAGCCACCACAAGACACAGCTGCATGTCGTAAACTTACTTAAGCAAAATCGGTTACAGGTAGAATTGAGCATAAAATTATCATAAAGGATTTTCCAGAAGTAATAAAAGGCGCACTTGCTTAACAGAAAGCATAAAATTATCATAAAGGATTTTCCAGAAGTAATAAAAGGCGCACTTGCTTAACAGTATTTGTGGTCAGATTAACGTTTAATTTACATGTAAGTATTTTATGGGCAGTTTTGACAACAAAATCGGTTACAGGTAGAATTGAGCATAAAATTATCATAAAGGATTTTCCAGAAGTAATAAAAGGCGCACTTGCTTAACAGATTTTGTGGTCAGATTAACTTTTAATTTACATGTAAGTATTTAATGGGCAGTTTTAACAACAAAATCGGTTACAGGTAGAATTAAAATTACCATTTCATTTTTATTACCTCGTAGACCATATATAACGCAACAGTTTTTGTGAATGCATTAAGTCGTTGTGAAGAACTCAAAGTGTGAAGTTCTAATTTCAGATAAAAAAATATTTAAAAAAAAAAATCATTCCAAATCAAAAAGTTTACAATGAATCCACCATCCTTTACACCGCAAGATGAAGCAATAACAACATCAACAACTATCGAAAACCCAATGAGTCATATACCCAGGCATGATGTTACTGTTTTTGGTGTGTCTACTGATTTGACTGATCTTAATTTACCAACCCATCTGGATATTTTGAGATATTATTTTTACTTGAGCGAACAAAAAAAATTGCTCTATAAATCATTCACTATTCAAGTACAAGATAAGTTGATTGGAATTTGGAAAAAACTTGGTATGGAAATAATGCTGAAAAAAAGTGTATATAATAAATTGAATAGATTGCTTGTCAAATATCAAGAGCAAATCAAGAATAGAAACAAACACCAAGAATTTACAGAGTATGTAAAATCTCTGGAAACAATTTTTTTCATTGGAACATGTAAATGCGATTTGAAGGCAGCTCCATGTGCATGCGGTTTGGTTCCCGAACGCCTCAAAGAGTTTATGCACGATCAACATAATCAGAGAAGACTAACAATGGATGGATTTGCGATGGAAATTGAAGAGCAAGGAGCAACGTCTATGTCATCAATGCCAACATACCAAGATCCCGATGATTCAACATACGCACCGCCACCGGTTCAAGAAGATTTGGATATAAGCACAAGTTCACAATACACACAGAGATACGATTGTTTTAACTTTGCCTTGGTATGTGACAGATTTGGTGTGCCTGATAGAGTAGCATCAGCAATGGGAACCGCTCTTTTCCAAGATTTTAAAATGAAAGATACCCATGGCAAACCTCTCATCATGGATAAATCGAAAGTTCGCCGAGAAAAAGAGAAATGCAGACAAGAAGTGCTTCGCAAACGGTTAGATGATACCAATTTGTTAGCATTTTCATTCGATGGCAGAAAAGATGATACTTTAACGAGAGATGCAATTGATGAGAAGTATCATACTAGGATGGTAAAAGAACCTCATCTTGTTATTTTGAGAGAACCGAATTCTGAATTGATTGGTTACGTAAGACTGGAACATGAAACCGCTGAATACAAAACAACCAAATTAAATGATTTTTTTAACGATAAAAATATATCACTGAATGAATTAATTGGCATATGCGTTGACGGTGAGCCAACAAACACTGGCCCACACGGTGGAATTATACGACGATTCGAATTGCTGTTAAAAAGACCATTGCATTGGTTCGTTTGCCTTCTACACTTCAACGAACTTCCGTTTCGGCATTTGTTTGAAGCTTTGGATAAATCAACCAGCACTGGACCAAGATCGGCAACCGGAAAATTGAGCCGTCAAATCGAAACTTGTGAAACTCTTCCGGTAAGTTATTGCTATCACTCATTTATTATAATTGTCAACCGTTTTTAATTGCTTTATTTTTATATATTTTCAGGTGGTGGACGGCTTTCAGAAAATTGAGTTGAAAAATATGCCCCCTGCTCCAGAAAAAATTGAATTTTCCACCGATTCCAAGTACTTATACGACATGGCCCATGCAATTTCTAGCGGCGTGGTTTCAGTGGATCTGGCTAACATCAAACCAGGGAAAATTGTACATTCTCGGTGGCTCACCAAGGCCGCTAGACTATTACGATTATATGTGACAACGGAAAATCCAGATGCAAATTTAAGAATACTGGTTGAATTTATAATTACATGTTATGTGCCAATGTACTTCAATATTAAGTATTACAGCTCTGTCGTGTACGGTAGTAGATTATTTTTCAAATTCATTAGTTGGTCAAGATTTCTAGAACCTCGTTTACGCAAAATTGTCAATAAAGTAATTACAGATAATTCATATTATGCGCATTCGGAAAATATCTTGTTATCAATGTTGTTTGATGATAGCAAAGAAAAGCGCGACTGTGCTATCAAGATAATTCTACGCTATCGAACCGATGTTGACGACCCAACGGGACTTAGAGCTTATAAAAAACCAGATATAAACTTTTATTGCACAAGTTACACGGAAATGATCAATATGAATGACATAAATGACGTATTTGAACCACCATTCACTCGAAGCATTCCATACGATACTTTGAAAGAATATTTAAATCAAGATGATCCACCGTTTAATGATCCAAAAATTCCATCACACATACAAGGAACAGAACGACACGTTCAATTGCTAGCTAGCGTTTCCAAACGAGTTATACCGGAAAATGTAGAGGCTGTTATGGCGACGACGTTAGAGAGCCGTGCGAAATTGCCCAGACTTGAAAGCAAAAAAGACTTCAAACAGTAATTTTTATCTTTTCTTTTCTATTACTAAGTTAAATTAATTTTTTCATTTACATATGTTCTGACTAAATAAATTTCTAAAGAGAAAAAATAAATAAAATATTAAAAATAAATAAAATAAATAAAAAATAATAAAATAAAGTGCCAAAAATGGAGATTTTTTGAAATGTTTGTATGGGGAACCCCCCAGGGGAGTTCCAGGGGGGTGTGCCACGAGCATGGGTGGATCGGCCCTTCAAAGTTAGTGGGGGTCGGTCATACATTTGGACTCGATTGGGGCACTCTACATGGGTCAAAGTGGGATTTTTCAAAACTTGACCCTACGGGACAAAAGTCAACAGTTTCGGGGTAGTAGAATTCGTTTTAGAGGTATGGTTAATTCCGCAAAGTTTCTTATTTTGATCCCTAGAATACGATTTTCACTGAGCTTTGGGCGATTTTTTTGCCTCCCCACAAATCGACCCGGCCTAATTGTCATATTTATAAAGTTTTCATAAATATGATGAAAATTTTCATAAATATTTATGAAACATTCTTCATAACCGCTTCATCATTTCATAGAAAAATTTCATCAACACTTTTTTATCACAATGACCCACATCTCGAAAACCGAAACAGTTTCATAAATATTTATGAAACAATTTCAATGCACGAAAAACAATGAAGCTTATATCATATTTATGAAATGTTTCATAGATTTTCGTCCAATGTAACGCTTCATAGTATTTGTGAAACATTTCATAAACTATAAAATCAATTTTATCTTATTTATGAAATGCTTCAGTATATGTATATGAAGGCTATTTTGTATTAGTAAGAATTTCATTAATTTTGATTATAATTCTTGTTGTTAATGAAATGTTTCATAAATATTTAAAAAATTTGTTACATTGTAAGAAAGTTGATGAAACTTATTTCTGTTTTTCTTTGGGTGTAGACGTACTGTGGTTAAAGCTTCGAAAAATATCCAAAATTTATTTTATCCGATGACTGCGCTCTAAGCTTCTGAAAAAACAAATGGCATCACTGCTTGAATTACAAACGCTAGATTTCAAAGGTTTGTATAACTCAAAGGATTTAAATAACATTTTAATAAAATTCTTAAAAATTTACGTTTTTTTTTTACATTTTCTACGATCTTATTTGTTTCAATGTTGTAAAAGCCTTGTTAATGTTTTCGTACAAAAACTCAAAATTTTAAAAACTTTTACAATTTTTTCACAATTTTTTATTCATTTCTTTACTATAATTCTTTAATTTGTTTGAGTTTTTGAATAATGAAAATTTTCGGGCGAAAATCACAACAGGACCCGTTTTTTTATAATAAATATTTTAGTTAATAATTATGAAGTATTTAGTTAAATGACAACTACAGTGTTTTAAAAAAAAGTTATTAATAAAAAATAAAAATAAAACGAAACTAATTAGAATCATAACAAGAAACAACAGTATTTTTTAAGAAATAACTTTTTTTTTAAATGATTTCTTTTTCAAATTTTCAACAGGCTTTTAACTCACTAGAATGCTAAACTACCTGTGATGGGTGGAAGTGTAATATAAAAGTACCCTTTTTTTTTGAATATATAATATTAATAAAAATAATGACAAGATGATTGATTTGAAATGATTGAAATAAATTTGATTACTTGGTTTCGAATAAAAAAAAAACACAAAGAAACTCAAACAGGGATTATACGGTTCTTCTTTATCTTCGTGTGGGGCAAAACAAAACAAATTGAGTGATAATGAAAAATTTTTAGATTTGAAAAAAAAAAAAAAAATATTATGAAGGAGCAAAGGAGAATAGGCTGACATTAAGGAAGTTAAGGTATCGTAGCAACAAAAACAAACTTAAAGGATGTTACAATGAAATAAAATGGTTGATATTGATAAATTGCTGTGATTTGATTAAATTGGTGAAATGAATATGAAAACGGAAAAATTTTATTGTTTTTTTTTTCTTTTTTTTTAATATTATCTTGTTGCTTTTATACTTTTTTTTTTATTACCACTTATTTAAGTAAAATACCTAAAAGATGACATTTGTTTGGTGGGCAGGGTGGTGGTTGGTTGATTGGGAGTGGTAATGGTGATAATAGATATTTTTTTTTTGTTTATGCTACATTACAAAACCAAACCAAAATAAGGGTAACAGACTAATATAGAAAAGAATTACAATAATCCAAAAAAAAAAATATAAATGTAGTAAAAAAAAAATTTTTGAAAAAATATGGTGCTAAACAAAAACAATTAAATATTAAAAAAAAAAATTTAAATTTAAGAAGCACTTTTATCTGACTCAGTGGTGGTATTGTTAGCAAATTAATTTTTCATTATTATAGCAAATCAATGTATAAAAAGATTTAGTATTTAAAAAAATAGCATTAACACAAATTAACTTCGATTAAACAAAACTCTTTTTTTAATTCTGCACTCATAATAATCCATGCATAAAAATACGAAATTATTGTCAAAACTACAAAAAATTTCGTAAAATGTACTAATTTTCGTTCATTTTACCAAAAATTTGGTTATTTTGACATTTTTTTGCAATTTTACGCATGGATTATTATCAGTGTATGTACATACTGAACCCCAAAATACGAGTTTTCGGTTTTTTTCTCATGTTTTCTTCATCTTTCAATAAAAATTTTTAATCGAAAAAACATCAATCAATTTAATCGTAAAAACATCGAAATCCTCAATAAATGGAAAACTGGTATTTTGGGGCTCAGTGTGAACGGTGTATAAGAAAAAATATTAATTTTAAGAATTATTATCTTTAAAATATCTTTCTTTAATATTTTCTGTTATTTGAAAAAAAAAACCTTTGTTCTCTAGAAGAAAAATTCAAAACGACAAGAAAACAAATTTGTGTTAAACCACTGAATTTGTTATCAATTCATTGGTTTAGTTACACTCATAACAATCCATGCATAAAAATACAAAAAAAAAATATTCAAAATAACAAAAGCTTTCGTCAAATAAACGAATTTTTTTTTTTTGTTGTTTTGACATTAATTTCGTATTTTAATGCTTGGACTATTATCAGAGTGTATGGAAACACGATTTTTAAGTTTTGTCTAACAAACGTTAGTTAAGTCAAATTACTATTGTCTCAACAACTCCACTATAGCCATAATCAAAAAAATCTGGTTACCTTAACCATAACATTCGGTTGTCAAAAAATTCAGTTGTCAATACAAATCAGTTTTCTCTGTGTAGTTAATTTATAGGACAAATTAAAAGTTTAACAAAATATATATTTATTTTTTTTATTTTTCTTTTATGTACGATTTTATATTTTTTTAAGTAATTTACATATGTTTAATGCTTTTTATATACTTTTAAAAAATAACTGATTTTTTTTTTTTTTTTTTTTGTAATGATCATGTTAGTAATGATTTTGGTGTTTTATTTGATTTGATTTGTTTAGACTACCTCTTTCCGTGTTCTCGTTTAAGTTCGCCGCCATATTTATTGCCACTACCAACGAGTTCAATTATTTCCGGTATACTGCTGGCAAACATTGCCTAGAATTTTGGGTATTTGATTTGGTTTACATCATTAATTTTAATTATATTGTATAATTATGAAAAATAAAAATATTTATTATTTTGTATTTATTTATTAATTGAAAATTTGAAGTTCCTACATGTATTTAGCTAATCCGTACATTTAGCCTAACTAAAATAGCTATAAAAAAACAAATAATTCGGCAAATGCCGACTATTTATACTCTACACCACTTTGTTTTAAATGATTGCTAAATATTTTAGTAAAGTGTTTTAAACTTTTAAAGGGTATTAACAAGGGCTCGGAAGTTCATGTTTGTTGTCGTTAGCTGTAGGAAAAAGTTAACCATAAATTTTTGCTCATCATGTTTTTGTACATTTTTATACATATTTTTATATATTTTGCTATAAATGCATATTCGGCCATTTTTGTTGCATATTTTCTTTAATATTCTGCAAATATTTTCATATTTTGCATTAAAAAGCATGGTTTAGTAAATTAATTTTTTTTGATATTTTACGTTTTTAATATTTTTTATAAATTTTTTGCATATCTTCACCTCAAATGCAAAACAACGCAACTTCACTTTTCAAAGGTTTACAGGAGAAGCTAAAAATGTTGTAAAATTAAAAATATTCCAGACATAAAAACATTTTTTTTCTATTTAATCTTAAAACTCAACAATAGATCTATTACAGAGGGAAAACATTATTTTTAGAAGTAAAGGGTGTTTTTTATGCAGGTATAGAACTTTAAGTTGGCAACACTTTTTTAACTGGCGAACATTTTGTCAGCTAGCAAGTGATTTATGTTTAGTTTGGTTTAACATTTCAACATGAATAGACGGAGGCCTGAATAACGCTTCCAAGTTGTGAAAATTTATTTTGAAATTTTGACAAATTTTTCTCTAAATTAATAGAAAAATTATAATTTTTATATGATAATTTACTTTGACTATTAGAAAAAAACACAGAAACAGTTATTAGACACTAGCATGAATGGAATGCATTTTCTGACCCACTACGGTCTTCATCAACATTCTTCGTGCCATTTAGTGTTAATCGTAAATATCTTCTTTTTAGCTCACACGTTAAAGAAATTGGGTAACGTTAAATCCCACATTACTCTGTGTGTTGAGTTAGAATGAAATTTACCACGAACGATTTCTATTTATAGTGTGTTCGTTTTTCTCTAGTCATTATCATAATTGCCAGTTTAACTTTCAGTTAAAACTTTTTAAATGGCAATTCTTTTCTCTAATGTCATCATATACTATCCTTCTACATAAGCAAAGCATATCATCAAACATTAAAGATTTTTTTGTTAATACATATGTCGAGCATATACATTAAACGATTTCCATACTGTACCTGGTGAGTGGTTTAATAGTGAATTTTATTGTTGATCTATAAATTTATGTGTGAGATTTTATTTGTTCGGTTTGAGATCATGACAAATTTTTCTATAAATTAACAGAAAAATTATAATTTTTATATGATAATTTACTTTGACTATTAGAAAAAACTAACTATCGATTAACTATGGAACGTTTTCGCACCACGTTTACTCTAAATGACAATATGCATCCACAGAGACGTCGTACAGTGCGTACAGAAGAAGTCATTGCTGCTGTAGAGCGTAGCGTAGAGAAAGACCCCAATTAGTCTATCCGTCTATAATGACCGTAATAAAACCATGAATACTGACTTTTTCGTTCATCAATTGAACAACCATGATGTGCAGGAGCTGTGGTTTCAACAAAAAGGCGCAACATGTCACACAGTTCGTGCAACAACTGATTTATTGAAGGAAACGTTTGGTAATCGCATAGATTCACGTTCCGGACCGTGGTTTCAACAAAAAGGCACAACATGTCACACAGCTCGTGCAACAACTGATTTATTGAAGGAAACGTTTGGTAATCGCATAGATTCACGTTCCGGACCGTTCGGGCTTATCGCTAGTCTACGCCGATAAGCCTGAAACGATGGACCACTTGGAAAACAACATTCGCCGCGTTATTGCCAATAAACGGCCACAAATGTTGGAAAAAGTCATCGAAAATTGGACTTCTAGATTAGACTACGTCCTAGCCAGCCGTGGCGGTCATATGCCAGAAGTCATATTAAAATTATAATGCCAGAAGATTATCTTTCGAATAAAGTAAATTTAAATTTAAAAAATTCATCTTTGCTTTATTCCATTTCAAAGTTCTATACCTCTATAAAAAACATCCTTTATTTTTCAATTTATGTTTTTATTCGTATTTTCTGAAACAAAAGCTTCCCAGGCAGAAAAGTACAATCGACAGAGTGTTGGCAAAGCGTCGGCGGCTGTTGGTTATGCGTTGGCAGAACGTGGGATTAACAATTTTGACATTATTGTCCTGTTACCTTATTGATAACAGTGGCCAACAGTTGGTTTGAACGAACTTGCCACCATTGGCATAGCGTTGGTAATCCAAAAAAGTTGGTACTTTTAAAAAAGCTTAAACTAAATTAATTTTCATAAATATGTATAATAAATCACATTTAAAAGCAGCAATACAGTTCGGTCTTAGTCTTCTGCATCATATTTAAATGTGTGAAATATAATAAAATATTTAAAAAATGCTTCTAATTGCTTTGCATGCTTTGCAAACAAAATAGTGTTTTCCTAGTTCAATATTAGTTGTACCTTTGGTAATTTTTAACACGGTGGGTTTTACAAAAATAGCAGTGGTTTGCCAGTACTATTTTTTTGGTACGGACTTGATTGTCTTTTCAATTGGCGAAAAACCAGACCAGGTTATTGCAAAAATAAAAAATTTTGTTTATGCACTTTAAGAGATAATCCACATGGGTAAGAATATTTATTGTTGCAAATTACAATCAGATAACAGAAACGTTTAATTTTTGAACATCGGTTAAGAAATATAAAATTGGCAAGCTCTCAAAGATTTTAATACCCGAGGTGTCGTAATTTGGAGTCTAATTGATTAGTGCCTGGGCCCTTCTTTGAAACTTAAGCTTGAAATTACGTTGACTATTTCTGTGTGAAGTTGCATGGCAGTCCGATAAGACATTAAGAAATGGCTGAATAATTTCCGAAGTATTTGTAAAACAACCCACTGTTGTGTTGTTTTCATTTCTTATATATAAGTGTGGATGATACGTCCTTTTGCTTTATGAAAATTATGTACTTGATAATACGTTATTTTGATTGTTGATTAGAAAATCGTTATTTTTGGGCCTAGGAGTGTAATAGTTTACAAAGATAATATCATAATCAATCAAATACTCGGTTTCAGTTTTTTTGATGATACAGTATTTTGTATTTTAGGTGACGATATGTTTTTTTTTATACATATTTTTTTTATTGCAAATACCAAATAACAGAAAAATACCGATAATAATTTTCCGATTTATAATTGCGCTAATTTTCAAAATTTCAACAACTTTTTTGCACAAAAATTACTTAAATTATGTTAAAAATTTAGAAAACGTTGAACAAAACAATAATAAATGCATTTATTTTTTTTTTTTTATTTTATTAATTAATAATCATATAATTACAAATTATATACTATTACCCTAACCGAGCACTAGCTACTATGGCCTTCGACGCGTTGTAGCGAAAACAGACCAGTGCCTCTGGTGGGAATCGAACCCACGACCCCCGCACAGATAAGCCAGCACGCTACCAACTAGCCTACCGGGGCGCACAAATAAATGCATATTTTTAAAATTTGTTTGTGCATATTTTACGATTTTTAATGCATTTGTTATGAAACATAAAACACAATTATAAATGCATTAACTTTCTACACTAACAGAAAAAAATAGTTAAAACTTTTAGCTGAAACTATTAAAAGTGTTTTAAGTACGTGGCAAAAAAACTGCTAAATTAGCATATTTTTGCTAAATATTAGTACTAAGAGAATAGCAAAAATTAATTTGTTGATTCTACAAATATTTCGTCATATTTGAGCTAAATGTAAGTTAATTGAATTTAACAAATAAATCTGCTAAAGTCAGCAAAAAATTTGCCAAACATTTGTAGGTCAACAAAATCATAAAAATAAGACATTTTGTATTTTTTTTTAATCATCAGACTACAATTTTTTAGCAAATATTTTAGATTATTTTAGCAAAATATACTGTAATTTGCATTTAATTAACGTTAAGTTAATATAACAAACATTTTTTTTTTTGGTATTACAGTTTCTTTTTGTCTAAAAATATGGAATAAAAGTTTTTGCTGATTTTAGCAAAGTAAATTTTCAATTAGCTAATAATGGTAAAATTTGTAAGTTTAGCAGTTTTATTTTTGTTCTTTTAAATGTCCTTATAATTTTAGCGGGGTTTTCTGACATTTCACTTTTAACTAATTTTTAGTAGCTTTTCGACTATTTTTACAGGGATATTTCTATGAGTGTATATTTTACGAATTTTTAAAAGAAAATAATAAATCTTTATGATTTGAATTCTCACCACAATATTTTGCTTAAAAAAAAACAACGGTATAGTTTCACATTTTCTGTTTAAATTTAAAAATTTTAAAAGAAATTTTAATGTAAATGTAAAATATATCTGCCATTCCACGATAGATCAGCCAAAATCTCACCTTGGGTGTTGTGAATTTAATAATATTTGGCACGCTCCATTGAGTTGCTATGGCGACACTTAAAGATTGACGTTTTTATTTGCTCGTAATTCGAAAAATCCATGGTTTCAATCGGGTTGTTTTTTTTTTTTATAAAGTGTAAAATATGCACAAAATGTGTGTAAGTTTCAATACTCGTATATGCTTTAATCGCATGTATTATTTAAATCGCTTTGGAATGGCTTTAGTGTGGAATTTCAATTTTGTTCACTGTGAAAACGAAATTCATTTTTATGCTGTTTATCTTTGATTTTAAATTTTACCCATTATCGATTTAAAGAAAAAATAATATAGGCAAAAAATTAAACTTTTGCCAAAATGTTTAAAATTACACAAAATTTACAAAGTTAGAAAATGGATCTAGTTTTTTTTTTTACATAAATATTTATGTTTTAAAATAAAGAAGATGGTAAATATTAAAATTACTGTCATTCAAAAATATGTTAATTCATTTTTACACTGAAATAATTGTAGGTAAAGGCCACTGCAATTGTAGTTGAAAACAATTGAAATTGCACTTAAAGAAAGGACGACTTACATTTCAGTAAATTCAATTGTAGTAAAAATAAACCACATGGTAGTAAAAAAGAAACAAACATTTATCTTTTTTGATTTTTTTAAATAGCAAAAAACAACTGTTAAAAATGAATGTAAAATCATAAAACAGTCATTTGATGTGGGTTGTTTTTTTTTTAAATGAACTACAAGGTTAGTAAATATTTTAATTTGTTCTACAAATGACTGACATTTACATTCAAAATAAAGAAACTGTATTACAACCCCAAACAACTACATATTTATAAAGCAGAATTTCCCTGAGTGTACGATCTTTTAAGAATTTAATGTAAGAAAAAAATTTGTTTCGCTATTTTTGTTATATATTCGAATCAATTAAAAAAAATAAGATTCAAATTCAATGTGGCATTTCATTTGTTAGAAGAAAAAGTTGTATTTCTTTTGTGCTGCCTAGAGTTTAACGAAATTTTATTCTACAAATATAGCAAATGTCGATAGACTATAGAAGCGGCCACCCAAAAAACTAAGAAGCTTATCCTAGAAAATAAATAACTCCATTGACCAGAAATCGACCCATTAAAAGTGGTTCTCTTGAAAGATTGTTTACAACTGATGTAGATTTCTTCTCTAACGTACACTTGGTATCCTACTATTGAATATTGAATGAAGCTCATCATAATGTGATAATTCGATAATTATTTAAGAAAAAGAGATAACAATAGGATTAAAAAGAGGAAGCATTCTAGTTGAAAAATAAATTGTTCATGCGTATAAGTTAACTCTGTGTCTTCTGATTAAAACAATATATTGTGAATGCTGTGATTGACAGAACTTCACTTAGCCACACTTATCGCTATGTCGACCGTGTCTCAAATCGCTAAGAGGTAATGATATGAGTCATAGCCTGGTGTATGGCTGTGGTTTTGAAACTCACTACGACACAAAAGTTGAAAGTTTTTCATATACAGCAATTTAACAATATATAATATTTAGTTCAATTCACACATCAATTAACCAATGACGAGACCTTGGAGGCATCGAAACTGCAGCAGTCTAGCGCATATCCATTGCGTTTGTTAAATTGTTCAACAAAAGTGTATTCTTCTTCTTTTTGTGCCTTTTTACCACAAAAGAAATGCATTTTAAGGTTTTTGTTGCGTTTTTTATTTTAAAAATTTGGCATCACTATATCAAATACCAGTTAGATATTTTGATAATATGAGGGGACGTATGATTAATATGATAATAATATATTTTTTTTAATTACATATTACGTATACGTAAAAAATTATATTTAATACATGTACATGGTTGGTGGAAGCAGGAATCAAATTACTTTTCATTTCATTTCATTCTTTATTTATAATCTAAGCCCCAATGGGCCAAATGATTAAAGATAAATTTTACATGGAAGAATTTAAGTTTATAATTAATATAATTTATAAAAATAAAGTGGTACAATAAGCATTAATTAATATCTAAAATATACATGTAGCAAACAAATTTCGAATATATTGTCTAATGTAGCCAGTAACCGCTAAGTTATTTACAAATTTTCAAGTACAATTTTCCGAAACACAAAATCGGAATTATTAAAAGTTCTTTCACTATAAGGTATTACACTATTCCATAGTCTTATAACCCGAGCTTGAAATGACCTTTGCAATATCTGGGTTTCAAAATGTATCTGCACTAAAGTGTGTGTTCGTTCAGAATTTCCAAATCTAAATTTTTCCGCTAGATATATTGGTTTTTTCTGCCTATACATTTTGTAGAAAAATAAAAGACACCTTAGTTTGACAAAATCGTCAAAACTACAACCCAAAAAGTCACGCACATATAAAGTAACATGATCAGTTCTACCTAATTTATAAACAAATCTTACAATCCGGTGAACGCACATTTTAAGTTTGACCAAATTCCCATCAGATGTGCCACTAAAAATCTCCAAGCCATGTAGTATCGTTGACATGAGGAGTGAATGGGCTAATTTTTTTCTTACATTAAAGGGCAAAGCTACACCTACATTATATAATTTCCTCAATGATTGGTACACTCTAAAAGTAACAAAAACTATATGATTATCAAATTTCAAATTTTTATCTATATAGAACCCTAACGCCTTGTAGTGCTCCACATATTCAACTCTTGAATTCCCAATAAACAACTCTGGTTCATTTACTATACGGTTGGAAAAGAACATGGCCTTAGACTTACTGGAGTTTAGCACAATATGATTTAATAAACACCATTCACCTACACGACGAAGGTTCTCATTTAATAAAATTGTGAAAGCATTAATTCTATCAGGTAAACAAGAACAAACTATCTGAACGTCATCCACAAAAATATGGGTTGTACCAATAGTTATGCTGTCGAATAAATCATTAATATACACCATAAATAATAAGGGAGCTAAAACAGATCCCTGAGGTATCCCTCTTTGCAAACTAATCATGGCTGACGTTACATTACAGAAAGAGGCAAACTGCTTACGCCGATTTACAAAGGAGTGCACAAGTCGACAAGCCGAAGTTGAAAATCTAAATTTGTTATACAACTTATTTATTAGTAGGTTATGACAAACAGATTCAAACGCCTTTGTAAAATCCAAGAATATTAAAGTAGACAATTTCCCTTCATCATAGCTCTCCCGAATCTCATCAGTGATACTCAACATAACAGCTGTCGTACTGCAACCCACCCTAAATCCAGACTGATACCCATTTATCAAGTTGTTCCTAGTAAAATACTCTAACATTTGGCCTCTTAATATAACTTCTAAGATTTTTGAACATATGGGCAGAATACTAATTGGACGAAAATCAGACAGGAATCTAGGATTACGAACTTTTGGAATCGGTATTACTCTCGCTATTTTCCATGTAGAGGGAAAACTTGACGAAGTAATTATCGTGTTTATAATGTGCAACAGATGCGGAGACAAAGCTGGAAAAACGTTTTTTAAAAAAGTTAGAGACACCCCATCAAATCCTATTGACTTTGACTTTATACTTAGCACAGCATCGCAGATTTCAGCCTCATTTATACACCTAAATGAAAAATCACCTTCAATATTATTATTTAAGAATGATATATATTCCTCCGTATTAGGCAACGATGGCATTACGCATGATCTATTGAAATTATCAACATCTAAAGGTTCCCGTGGACTATCATTTCCAATACAACCAATTTGCCTAAGTACAAGATTTTTGTAACAATTTCAGACAAACATTATTAATTTATACTAAACGATGTGAGAATAATATTTTAAAAAAAATTAAGTGGTGTAGAGTAGCCTTTATAATTCTATATTTATATATATATTCTATATACCTAACACAGAATTCTTTGAAGTTACAATTTTAACGTTAATATTTTCGTTAAAATTATTAAAAAAAAAAAAAATGTTGTTTTTTTAAGCTCTTAAACACATATATGCAGCCGCCAGCATTACATGCAAAACTTTTCATGTTAAACAAAAATATTCCCTAGAAAAAAAATAAACTTTAAAAACATATAAAAGAAAAATCCAGTATAAATGCTGGATATTAAAAAATGTTAATGATTTGCAATAAAAAATATAAATAAAGAAATCCTTATAAAACTTATAAAATAAAAATTTAAAACTTAAACAAAATGACTGTTCGTTATGATGGATTTCATGCAAGAAATGATTTTCTTTTTCTTTTTTTTTTAACTCAAATAAGAGACTAAAAATTAACAGTTGTACTTAAAAAGAAAATAACATTACTAAATTAATTATTTCACAATTAAAATTTTTGGGAAAAAATCTAATAAAGAAAATTGAAAATATTTTCAAAATATATTGAAAGAAATAACTTTTTCGTAATGTGTGTAAACTAAAATGAATTAATAAAGTGCACAATATTACTAAGGCGATAAATTCAATATTATTTATATTTTAGAAAAAATAATAATGAAAAGAAAAACAATGTGATGAATATTGAATTTATGACATTATTTTTGGTTTGGTAAATTATTATTATTATTTTAGAAATTCAAGACCTTACTTTGTTTTTTATGAGAAGAAAAACTATATATGATTTTTTTTTAAACTAAACACTAAATAATAATTTTAAGTAGTATGTAGTAAAAATACATTTTTTTTTTTTTACTTTCATTCACACAACCATTTTTTTTTTTTAAATATATAATATTTAATATATAGTGTTGTATTTTCAAAAAAAAATAATCCTGATTACGAAACGAACAGCACTTAGTTGTAGTTGTTTTGACTTTCGGTTTTTTTTTCAAAGGAAATCCTAACTTTTTCTTTTTTAATTTATAAATTGGCAGCAGCTTAAAAAAAATACCCTTTCCTAAATACATAATACATTTAAATAATCCTTTATTTAATACACTAATGTAGATATAATTAAAATTGAAATCATCATTTAAATAATATATATTGCCTTGTTGTTTAAAATACATACATATACTAACAAAGAGAAGGTATCCTTAGGCGAGTTAAACGATAGTAATAAAATTTTACAATGTGATGAAGAAGTATAAACTAACTAAGGCGAAATTCGAGGCATTTGAAGGCAAACCACATTAGAATATCCCACAAACTAAACACATAAAGACGTAGAAATTCGACCGAGGATCGTTTGAGAGAGCGTGAAACATGATATAGAACACCAAAATGTCTATATCTCTTAAACCATTTTGCAACACTAATCGATATCGAGGAAAATTTTTTGACGAAATTTGTTAGAAAAATTTTATGGTGTCTTAGTAACCTTTTTCTGAAGTTTTTTGTACATTTATTGCGTCTCCTAGCGGTGGTATGCGCAATTTAAATACAAATGTTGACGCTTTGTATGCACTTAACGGGTTACGTTTTTTTTTTTAATAACAATTTTTAATTGTTGTTAAAGAAAATATCTATCAAACCGTAATAACCTTTTTCTGAAATGTTTGTACACTTATTGCGCCTCCTAGCGGTGGTATGCGCAGTTAAAAAACAAATTTTGACGCTTTGTATGTACTTAATGGGTTAAGTTTTTTTTTTAATTACAATTTTTTAATTGTTGTTAAAGAAAATATCTATCAAACCGTAATACACAATTTGATGTATCGGATTTTCACGATTTTTAAGAGTATTTTTTTAAAATATTGGTGTTTTCAGACAATTTCTCAAAATTGTAATATAACAACACCGGAGAATCAATTTTTCAGTTTTTTTTTTTGTTTGTTGGAGAAAAATTGCTAATTACATTAAAAAATAATATAAAGTAATTTTATAAATATTAAAGTTTTTACAAGAACGGAAATTTCTTGATTTCCGATCTTTTGATTTTACATCAAAAATGCACAAAAAATGTTTCTCATGGAAAGATGTTTCCCACACGTCCTTAACCAAATCCACATGTAACTTTTTTTAACACCGGTCTTCTTTTTTTTATAGATTAATAATTTTTTAATAAAGTGCTATAAAAAAATGTTAACAGTTGCATTTTTTTAAATTAATTATATAACTACCCTGGTATAATAGTTTTAATAGTCAAATATTCACATGCTTTTTACTGCGTTATTATATCTACCGCCTGTCCAAAATTATCAGACCTTAGAAGTCGGTGTTGCTTTAGAGTAAAGATGGGCACGTGAGTCAATTTTGACTCACTCCCACTCAAGCTCAAGAGAGCAAAATTCCACCAACGCAAAATTACACACTAGCATTTTCACGTGAATCACGAAAATTCACGAAACAACATCCTACAGGATAAAAATAATATGAAAAAATTATCGTTAATTGTGAAATTGATCTGAATATGTAATTTTGTCATTAATTTTATATTTAAAAAACCGAAAACCATTAAATCGGTGAAAAAAATTTAAAAAAAATAGTTATTTAAAGAATTTTTTTTTTTTTTTGTAAATTTGTATTCACGCGAAAATGTTGCTCACGTAGACTCACTCACGAAGAATTTTTTCCTACACACACTCACTCACGCTCACGTTAGTAAAATTAGCTTTCACTCAGTCGTGTTCGTGCGTGATTCACGTGAATCACGCCAAATTCTGCTCACGTGCCCATTTCTACTTTAAAGCAGCTGTAAAAATAAAACTTTTGCACATATGGGTGGTATAATGTGCATACATGCAGATATTACCCCAAGTTTCGTTAATGTACATGTACGGAGATATATGGAACCATGTATGGAGATTTGTGTATTAATGTAGAGACAAAGATGCATGTTTATGAACACGTACAAACATATATTGAACCTTTATGGATCCATATATGAAAATTTTTGGCCGGGTAGTTTCGTTTTATATTGCACATTAACATTAATATATTTCAATCAAATTTATATTACGTATTTTGCTGCTCATCTAAAACATAATAATTTTAATAAATAACATGAAATATCGCTTAGCTGTTTTCGAGCTAACATGATGTCCTAGAAGGTATTCTGACGGAATCATGTAAGATCTTAAACTAAAAATGTAATTTATTTTTAAAAAAAGGGACTTTCGTCTAAATCTTCGTTTTGTATCGACGTCTTCCATATGTTTAATACCTTTTTAAATTCTTGCCCATCGGATGAAAAAATACTCATATACAACTTGATATCATCATATATACTTATATATGTAGCAATATATTAAAATATATGTTCATATACTTAGTTTATGCAAATTTTTTAATATGACGTAATATATCATCATATATCATTCTATCGTATGTTATATATAAGCATATATTTTATTTCTGTTCATATGAAATAGATATAGAAATATATATGACCCTATATTCTATCATATATGATCACATGTACAAGTACAAAAAATCAGAATAAATTCTATCACTTTTATATATACTCATATATGGCAAAACATATCATTATATATTAATATAGTAAAATTTAATGTAACAAATTACATCACTTTTATATATTTTTTTAGTAACGTTGTAGTCGTGATATATTTTATATTATTATATTGTTATATTATGATCTTACAGGATTCCGTCAGGATACGTTCTAGGACATCATGTTAGCACGAAAACAGCAAAGCGGATTTTAATGGAATTTATTAAAATGAATATGTTTTAGATGAGCAGCAAAATACGTATATATGTTTGATTGAAATATATAAATGTAAATGCATAAAACGAAACAACACGACTAAAAATTTTCGTATATGAATCCATAAAGATTCAATATATGTGTGTACATGTTTTGATTTTATGGTAGGATTTAATATTTTTTGGGATTTTTTTGAAATTAAAAGTCATTCTATGTCATTATGTTTTCAACTTGAACGAAATTTCGAATTGACGACTTTTCGCTTCTAACCCTCACCTTGCATAGTAGGGAATTTACAAAAAAAAATCAAAATAATTCGGCCATTCCTTAGTGGGTAGTTCGATTGTGTTCTTTTCTGAAAGATAATATAGCACAGATAAATTACAAGTAAAAAATGTCTTCTTTTTATTTCTTTCTTCATCTAGGCCATCTCCGAATTAAGCCTATTTTTTAACAATTATCAAATTTAGTCAATTATTTCTCTGAGTGCATACTTAGAATTGGCAAATAAATGTACAAATAAAACGTGTTCACAATTATTCGTAGGAATGCGGTTTAATTCTCGAACTAAATCTGATCAAAATAGTACAAATTTTAAAAAATTCCATTACAGGAAATTTTTTTTAATTTTTTTTTTTGCGGGATTATGTTTATGAAATTTAAAATTTTTTCTTCTTTTAGTTTTTTCTATGGTACACAGAATATATATGCAAAATTGCATTGTGATATTAAAAACACCAATTTTTAAATTTAAAACACCAATTTTTAAAATCTTATACATGCAGTAAAAAAAATCTTTTGAATGGCGGATTAACTTTGTGTGATGGCCTTTTAATAAATAATAACCTCATCATAGAAGTTTTTGGTATCTACGGAAAAACAATTTCATGTTGTTCATTATAAAAATAGAAATAAAAAAAATAAAGGATTGCAAACAGATCAGAATTTGGAAAATCCAAATAATATGAACAATTATATATTTGTTGATATGTTAAATTTATATAAAGCTGTGAAAATTTTGTTAATTAACGTATAGCTATGAAATTTTTAACATAATAAGCTTAAACCACGTCAAAAATCGAGTAAAAAAACCATTCAACAATTCCCAAAATTGTTTAGAAAATTTCCAAAACTGGAACTTTTTTGAATTTCCACTGATGTGGCCCCATTTTATATGGGGATCAGGCGGAACTTAAACCATATAATTTTAAGACTTTTATGAAGATATGTGTGGTTTTCATTTTCCAATCCGAGACATGCACTTAGAGAAATTATTGTTTAAATTAAAAATTTTTGAAAAAAATTTTACGAATTTTACGCGGCCTAGTGTGTCGGTGGGGGGGATGGCATGGAGGAGAACTATTTAAAAATTAGCTCCGTTTTTTACATTAATCTCATCTATGCTATGTTATATTTCCGGAAAGTATAAATACATTGTATATTTTTAAATAATATAAATTCCGGAGGCAAAATAATGTTGTTACCTTATTGACAAAATACAAAGACATAAATTAAGATTTTTCAAAATTTTCAAATTTTATCAAAAGCCGATTTTTAACCAATCAAGATTTTGCATTCATATTTTCTTAAGTGCATTAATAAAATTGTTGTTTACGTTAAAAAAAAAAATTCAAAACAATTCCAAAAAATTATTTTCAAAATTTAACAACTCAGAAAGTATATGAGATATCGCAGACCATACATGTAAGCATGTTTTCTGTTAATATTTGCTAGTAGAATAATAATATGTTACAATACTGAAAATCGGATTTATAACATTGGTTAGCTTTAGAAATTTTCTTAAACATGAGCTGACTCTTTTTGGAGCCCTATGCCGCACCTCCGGATGAGCCTGTGAGGCCCTCTTTAACATCTTGTTTATTACTAAGCTAATTTTTATTGTAATCGAACTACCCAGTAAAAAAATGTCCGACTTTTTTCCTATTTTTTTTAAATCCCCCACTGTTCCATGTGTGTATTGTACTTAGAAACTGTTTTTTTACTAAAATTGTATTTCAATCAAAAATCATTTTTGTTTTTTAAATACATCCTTAAAGTGAAGACCGCTTAAAAGGGTATTAGAGTATTCAAATCATGATAATTTGCTGTATGGCCAAAAAGTTTTCTATAAGCACAAATCTGAGGTTTTTTTTTAAGAAAAAAACTCAAAATCATAGATTTTTTTGGGCCATCCTTATGATTTTCTTTGAAAGGGACTACACTAATGCCGTTACCATAATAACTCCTTCATAGCTTAAACTTTTTCATCACATATCTAAATTCCATTACAATTAAATACAAATACTCTATCATCCCTAGTGTACCTTCTTTGTTATAGTATATATATGGTTAAATATTTTTTTTTTTTTTTTTTTTTAAGTATAAATGATAAAACTTACCAAACCGACGAGTAAGAAGAACACTAGGAATGTTCTTCCCAAAACAGTCTCACAGTATACATCACCATATCCTACTGTTGACATGGTTACAATTAGAAAATAGACGCAGGTCCAATAGGATAAACGGTGTGCATTATTAAAATCCAGCGGATCGCCAGAGTTTTCCAGCTAAATTTTAAGTAAATGCAAGAATTGTTCATCAGAAACACTTCATCATCACATTCAACAAATTTAATCAAATTTTATTCTTAGTTTATACTATTGGACGTTTAGTTTATATACAGAAGAGAGTACAAAATGAAAAAAGTGTTAAAACTTTAAATATTGTTTTAAAAGCTTTAAGAAAATTTCAATAGTTCAGATCTTTCGAACTCTGGCTTTTTTTTGTAATTTAAATGCATTTTCCAACATAAAAGCTAAACAATTATTTAAAGTTCACATTTTTCAAAGAACCCAAAAAAAAATAATGTTTTTTTAGATACTTAAGAAGAAAGAACATTGAATACATATTTTATTAACAAAAAAAAAAAAAAAAAAAAAGAAAATAATTAAAAATGTAATGTGTCTCTACATACCAGATGTATTATACCAGCTGCTGTTAACCAAACGGATATAAAAATTGATACCAATTGCGCCAGACGTATTGAGCTCGATGTTTTTAAAACATTTAAATATTGTAATATATCCGGTACAGTCATAAGACGTAATGCTCGAAGAAATCGAAGACCTTTGGATTCATTGATTGTTTGATTGATTGATTGATTGGTTGGTGATTGAGAGATTTTGCAATTTGTAGAAGGAGGAAGAGGAGATTGGAACGTTCTTTGTTAAATGTACTAGTACATATAATAGTGTTAAGCATTATCATTACAATCATGCATTTCGATCAAGCAAACAAACGTTTTTATGTATGATTGACAAATAATAAAAATCATATTTTCTATTTTTTTTTTTTGTTTGTTTGTTCTGTTTTCTGTGTTTTTGTTTTTGTTAAAAAATAAAATAAAAAAATTTAAAGCTTACCGATCCATGTTCGATCTAAATATATTGATACAAAGGACGGGGGTATTGTAAAATAATCTACAAAACTGTACATTTCTAACATAAACCAAAGTTTATCGGACGCCGCTATGAACTGTAAAACGGAAAATATAAAATTTGGATTTGAAAAAAAAAAAACAAATAAATAAAAAATTCAATCTGAGTGTTTTTGGTACATACACATTTTTTCATAAATTTTTTGTTGCAAAAAAAAAAAGCGTTGAAATTGTATTTATTTCACACAAAATGGTTATTTAAGAAATGCTAATACAGTAGTTTTAAACTGGCCAAGTAACATAGAATTGCCAGACGTAATGGAGTTGGCTTGATCCGAATCTCAAGAGGTACACTTACGAACTTTAAAAAAACTGTTTAATTTCTCAGATTTTTCGTTAAAAAAAATGTAACAAAAAAAAAATTTGGCTCAGAAGTGGTATAAAAACTTTAGTACTTTGGTATTCTACTCGTAAACCTAAAATTTTTAATATAAAGAAATCAAACAAATGTCATTGATTCAGAAAATATCAATGGAATATCAGAATTTAAATTTAAAATTCAGAAAACATTAATTGAATTTCAAACTTTCCATTTGAAATTCAGAAAATATCAAAAGAAATTTGAGTTTTCTAGTTGAAATTCAGAAAATATCATTTGAAATTCAAAAGACATTAGCTACAATTCAGAAACACATCAATTGCTATTCAGAAAACATCTACACCTTTTTGCAATTGAAATTCATAAAATATCAATTGAAATTTAGAATTTTCATTTGAATTCCATCAATTTCAAATCAGATTTTCTATTTGAAATTCAGAAAGTATTAAATAAAATTCAAAATAACCATTTGACATTCAAAAAATATCATTTAAAATTCAGAAAATATCATTTGAAATTCAGGAAATATCAATTGAATGACAATCCCATGCAAAACATCAAACATTCATATAAACTAGTTTTATCATAAATGAGAACTACTATATGAGCTCGAAGTTAAAGATTATCATCATTGATCAAAAATAAGTTGAAAACTTAGATATATAATACATGCTTTTTGTTTTTTCTCCTTTTTATTTCCACACTTGTTTTGTTTAAAAACAAGATGTAACGGGGAGTAAACAAGACCGTACTTTGTCTTTTATACAAGTTTATTTTTGATCAATGGTGATTATCTTTAACTTCGAGCTCATATAGTAATTCTCATTTAGTGAGAAAACTAGTTTATATGAATTTTGATGTTTTGCATGGGATCGTCACTTATTTCAAAACGTGTTTTGATGATGGAAACCTAGAAAATTCCCGAAATAGATCTATCAACACATTCCTGAAAGTGGTCAATTAATAAATTTGAAAACAAAAACTCTGTAGATTATATGTTTGGACAATATCCTAATAAAGAAATATAGAGTATGGCACAATTAAAGGTCGAAAAAATATAATTTTTATTTTTAATAAAAATTATATCAAACTTTTTCAGTACATTTTAAAACCTACACCAAGACTTAAACTTATTTAAACACTGTTAGGACATTTCTCTTTTAATAAACTTGAGTAACCTCTTGTAGAGGATGTTTTAATTACAAATTTCAGATTTCTACCTTAAGGAATGGGGCATTAACCTTTTTAAACCATTTACACCAACATTTGATCAAAAATCCAGAAAGTATTATAGTATAAGCCCAAGTATAAGCCTTAAAAAACACAAATTTTAAGTTTTAGATTTTAAGCGCAAGTGGTGCAAGCAGCGAATATATGAAACAGTTTCATTGGAATAAAATCTTCACGGAATTGTGATATTATTGGAGTTTTCATAAATATGATAAAACTTTTCATAATTTTTTCATAATTTCCTAGAATAATCTCATAAATATTTTTTATTCGAAAAAAAACGAGAAACTTTAACAAACAATATACTTCGATAGTAAAATTGAGCCAACACCGGGTAAAATCCGAAACGGATCGCCTCAGCACTATTTTTATAAAACAGTTTCATAAATATTTATGAAACTTTACAATGGTCAAATACTATTAAATATAAATATACATAATATAGTATAAATATTATAAAGCTTTTTCTATTCGTAATATTATCGCGACTAAGTTTACGACATAGACAATTTAGTTATCAAAATTTTTGTAAATAATATACACAATAGAGTAGAGCGAGGTAAAAAACTTCGGAATTCGACTTTGACGATAGGCGGGATCGGTTTAAATAGACATTAAAAGAATATGTGTAATCTTCGGGGTCCTCCGTGACTGTGAAAATGCAATTATTTTTAGAAATTATAGCTTAGTTAAAAAATGTTTTAAAATTTTATTTTAAATGAAATTAACAATTCTATTCTGCAGATATGTTTAATTTGATCAAAATGATTTAGATAAAAAATGTTGTCTTTCTCGGATACTTGAAACCTGTTTAAATATGACCCTTATATTTTGTATATAATCGAAAACCTCAAATTTGCAATAATTGTTAATTATATTGACAATATAGCTCAACTTAGTATTTTTTTTATATTTTTGCATAAAAAAAATCTTAATGATCAAACCTACAAAAAATTAGAGATCAATAAATTCGTGTGATTTGTGGGGAGCTAGTGACTTTGGGTATTATAAATGTGGAGTTGGGTTATAACGAACACCGCTTATAACGAACGTTTTTATAACAAACGATCTTTTTTTTTGGTCCCAATGAATTTACTAACATATTTCATAAAAATAATACGTTTATAACGAACTTTTTGTACAACGAACTAATTTTTGAACCCTTTTACGAATTTTTACACAAATTTTTAAGCTTATAACGAAGACACAAAACAATAATGGGGCTAAATTTATCAACATAACCTGAATAACTAAAAAAAACGTTATCTTTAAAATACCGTTACCGAAATTATTGAAAAACCGTTATCCCTAAAATAACGTTACCCGGAATTATTAAAATACCGTTACCACTAAAATACCGATACTTAAATGAGTAAAATAGCGTTAACGCTAAAAAGCCGTTACCGAAATCACTAAAATATCGTTTCCCCTCAAAACCCTTTACCGAAATAAACGATAACAGCGTTACCCCTTACCGATAACCGCATTGAATCGGTAACCCTCCATGCTAATTTATTGACTTTTTGATCATCTAGAATCATTCTATGCAAAAATAGTCAACAAAATTTACTATTATTGTAAATTTGAGGTTTATGATTATATACAAAAGGTAAAGGTGTTTTTAGAATCAGATTTGAAACGGTTCAAGACAATATTTTTTTTATCTAAATAATAACGATAAACAATTCAGTAAGCCATAATTTCTAAAAATAATTGTATTTTCACAGGCTCGGGGGACACTGAAGATGAAGTGCGATTTGTTTAAAATTTTACACGCAATCTTTTAATGTCTATTTACTCTAATACACAATTAATCATGATCTTTTATGTCCTCATGTCATATCGAATTAGGCTAAATATTATTAAATGAAATATACAATTTAAAAAAAACCCCCAACTATTTTCTACGCTCATTTACCATTTTTAAATTTCCATACTAATTTTGTACAGCTTTATATTTTCACTACTACTTGAAAGCAATACTGCTTTGTATGCTCCTTTTTAAGTGTTGCCAAATCAAAAATTTTGATCTCATTAGAAATATGTATTTGATTTAACTTAATCGATTGATAAAGGTTTTATTCGATTATGTGTTTTCTGAAACAAATTATAATCAGTTAATTTTCAATATCGATAGAAAGTTAAATTCATCACATAGTAGACAATAGGCCGGGTCGATAAAAAAAGTTGTGCCGGTCACCCCCTAGAATTAAAGATAATTTGAAGAAGATTTGAAAACAAATTTTTTTTTTTTTTGCCACGCCCCTTGACCCCGCGCATTTGGTTTTTTATTTCCTGTGGCTCCATTTATAGTCCGATCGTAACGTGTGATATATCATTGTTTTTGGAATGACAACGGCTACATTTTCTACTTTGATCACTTTTGACTCCGACGTCAAATTCTAGAAGTGACTTCTGGAAACTCGATTTCTACCACCCTAATTTTGCATATTTTTACATGTTTTTGCATATTTTTGCAAATTTTTTTTGATGTTTTACTAAAAAAGCCGTTGTCATTCCAAAAACAATGATATATCACACGTTACGATCGGACTATAAATGGAGCCACAGGAAATAAAAAACCAAATGCGCGGGGTCAAGGGGCGTGGCAAAAAAAAAAAAAAAAATTTTTCAAATCTTCTTCAAATTATCTTTAATTCTAGGGGGTGACCGGCACAACTTTTTTTTTGTATGGGGTGCGACCCACTCTAGTAGACAATCCCAAATAATTATAATCAATAAAAATTATATCAAACTTGTAAAAAAGACAAAGTGCGGTCTTGTTTACTCCCCCTTTGCATCTTGTTTTTAAACAAAACAAAACAAGTGTGAAAATAAAAAGGAGAATAAAAACAAAAAGTGCGGATTGTATATCTACCGAAGGTAGAGCTTGCACATAACGAACAAGTTTTCAATTTATTTTTGATCAATGGTGATAATCTTTAACTTCGAGCTCATATATTAGTTCTTATTTAGTGGGAAAAATAGGTTATATGAATGATTGTTCTGATGAAGGGAACCTAGAAAATTCCCGAAATAGAAATATCAACACATTCCTGAAAGTGGTCAATTAATAAATTTGAAAACAAAAACTCTGTAGATTATTTGTTAGGACTAAATCCAAATAAAGAAATATAGAGTATGGCCTCGAACTTGAATTCATTTTCATTTTCATTGCACAATTAAAGGTCGAAAAAAACAAAATTTTTAATTTTAATAAAAATTATATCAAACTCATAATCTTTAAGTTTTGAAAATAGTGTTTCAACTTACGAGTTTTGAGCAAAACAAGTGTTTTTTTGAAAAAAAAAATTGTTAAGGAAACCTGTACAAAACATGTTCACACGTCCACAACACGTTCAGGAGAAACGTAGCCTTAATTATAATTGGAAAAATTTGGAAAAAACGTGTTTTAAAGGGGAAAAACCCTTAGAATCAGACTTTTGTAGTAAATCACCATTAGATTAAGGATGTTCGTATGTTAAGGGGTATAAATAGATGAAATAGTTTCCATCATGACAAAATACCTATAACCATCGATTGTGAATAAATACAACTCAACAATAAAAAAATTTTGTGAACTTAAAAAGAAACGGAAAATGTTAAAAACCAATTAAAAAAAAACTTACTCGTATAAAAAAGTAAACCATGAAAAATATATTGAATGCAAGATCGATTTGTTGAGTAATGTTAGTACTCCATGGCTGACATCTTTCGACTTCTTCGTTAGATGCATCAACGAAGTATATAATGAGTGATGCAATACTGAGTATAAATACGAGTACGACCTGAAAATAAAAAGAAAAATATTAAATTTTATTAAAGTTTTAAAAAATTGCTATGGATATATAAAATAGGTATTCAATACAAACGACAACGTTGCGAGTATTTTTAATTAACTTAGAGTATTTTTTATTAATTTTTTAATCTTTTTTGCATTTTTGTACTGAAAAATATAATTTTTGGGGGCTGGGGAATTTCCCATTTACAAAACAAACCGGTTGAAAACCGGTCCACCTGTTGTCACTATCTCGTTTTGAGAAAAATCATTTATTGTAAATATTGCTTATGTAAAATATACACTTAGAATACTATGTAGGTAAAGACCACTGCAATTGTAGTTAAAAACAAATTAAATTTCACTTAAAGAAAGGACGACTTACATTTTAGTAAATTAAACTAACATTGTCATTTGTTTTTTAATGTTCAAAAATTGTAATAAAAATGAACCACATATGTTAGTAAAAAATAAACAAACATTTATTTTTTTTTTACTTTTTTAATAACAAAAAACTACTGTAAAAAATTAATGTAAAATTATAAAACATTCATTTGATGTGGTTTGTTTTTTAAACAAACTACAAGGTTAGTAAAAAATGTAATTTGTTCTACAACACAGAAAAAATTATCAACCTAAAACATCTAATTAAAGATTTGATTTGAATTAAATTTATTTCCAAACAAATATTAAATTGAATCAATTAATATTTTAATTGACTTTTAAATATATAAATACACATTTTATTTTAAACGTAATTCTCAAATTATTTTTTCATACGTTGTTTTGCTTAAATAGAACATTTTGAGGATAAAGTACAAAATGCATTTGAAGACGCAGCCTTAACAAAAACACACGTATGTACTAAAGTATCGTTCACACACTTTTTTTGTGAGTATCATATTTTTTTTTTGTAGAAGTTATTTATAACTGTTTTCCTTTTTAATTTTCAATAATTTAATTTAATTGATATTATCATTGCCGTACTAACTAGGTGCAAAATCAATTAAAATATTAATTGATTTAATAAATTGTTTAATTGAAATCCGTTTTAAAATTTGTTCTATGCAAATGACTGACATTTACATTAAAAATAAAGAAACTACATTACAACCCAAACAACTACATATTTTTAAAGTAGAAATTCCCTGAGTGTAGGACAAGGAGTTTATTTGACAAAAAATATTTCAAAAAATAAAAAAAATCTAAAGCTGGTAAACTCCTTAAGGTCTGGCCATAAAAAACCTATTGCTGCAGTGATTGAAAATAAAAGTCAATTGTTTTCACTGGGTTGTAATGTTGTTTCATAAATTTGGTCTTTCAGTATTTTTCTGAAATTTTCTGAAATTATGGGTGGTAAAAAAAAAAATAAACGCTAAATATAAATTCAAAATTATTTTTTAGATTTGTCTAAAAACGGGCTTTATCCATTTTATTATATAAAATAAAAGACTATTTCGTTTAATGGTACATCCGACGTTTCGTGGGTGTTTTTTTCCAACATCGTCTGGGATGAATATTTTGATTTGATTTAATATAAATGAATTGCCAACGTTAGAAATGTTCTCAGTGCTTGTTTTACATATTTTTCTACGGAAAACAGCACAGAAAAAGCACTTAATTCAGACGCTTTGCCAATGCTGGTATAAAACGCTTTCATGTTTTTTTTTTTTTTTTTTTTTAATTTTAATGTTTTATTTCAATATTTCATTTAACAAATTTTAAATTTTTGCCTCAGCGCCAATTATGGCTTTATAGAGGCTAAAAAAAAAGTAGGCAACAACAAATATATTACAATTTTAATGTATAATTTAAATTAAAAATTTAACAATATATAATATATAAAAAATAAAAAAAAAAAAAGAATTAAAAATATACATATTTACATTTTTAATAATGTTAAGTCGTAAGAAGTATTTCGACGTTATTAAGCAAGTATTGTTTTATACTTCCTTTAAAAGTTGACAATATAGAAATATTTTTAAGACTGTCAGGTAATTGGTTATACTCGTTAGCACCAGCGAAAGTAACTCGTTGTTTAGTCAGCTCGAGGCGACATCTCGCTACGTTCAGATCCGTCGCATGTCTTGTTATTCTATGAGTGTGTATCAGATTTTGATGAAACTGTATAATGTGAGATCCATATCCTTTAATACATTTAAAAACATAAATCAAAATTTGTTGTTTATATAACCCTCGTATTGGAAGTATAGTTTTTGCAAAATTTTTATATAAATCAACTGTACTAAATCGTAACGGCAGATTAAACACGATCTTCAAAGCTTTATTCTGTTTTGATTGCAGCGACTTTATTACTGAGCTTGATTTAGAGGCATAGATCATTGGGAGATATGTTAAGTGTGAGTGAACTAAAGAATTGTAGAGTAAAATTTTCGTTTCTGGATTCAATTTGTTTCTAAATTTATGCAAAACACCAATTCCAGATGATATTTTAGATTTCAGTTGATTAATGTGGCTTTCCCATGTAAGATTGTGACATAGATTAATTCCTAAATATTTAACACTCTCCGACTCATTTATCAAATTATCACCAATATGTACGCTCATAACTTCATCGTTTCTTGAAATATGTGGTTTAAACTTTATAAATTTAGTTTTCCCTGAATTTAAAATAAGTTTGTTAATCCTCAGAAATTCAGACAAAATAGCAGCGTCGTATTCGATTTGTGTTTGCAATACTTTTTCATGTTTATAATTGTATAAAAGACAGACATCATCAGCGAACATAAATAGTTTTCCATAAAATTTTATATTTTTCATATCATTTATGTAAATTTTAAACAACAGTGGGCCCAGAACGCTACCTTGTGGGACACCACATAACACATCAAGCATGCTACTTTTTGATTCACCAACTTGAACAAATTGTCTGCGATTCCTTAAATAATCTTTAAACACTTCAATAGCATTTTGTGAAAAACCAATGTAATATAGTTTCTTTACCAGTATATCGTGATCAACTAAGTCAAACGCTTTCGATAGATCAAAGAAAACACCTGCAACTCCTTTAAAACCTGCATCAAGTCCACTACAAACATACTCAACCACATTTACAACAGCTTCTTCAGTTCCAGTGCCTTTTTTAAAACCAAATTGTCGGTCAAACAAAATGTTATTTATCTCAAGATAACTTGATAATTGTTCAAACAAAACTTTCTCCAATATCTTATCAACGATTGAAAGAACTGAAATCGGACGATAATTCTCCACTTTATTACTTCTAATACCTTTAGGTATTGGTATAATTTTGTGCACTTTTAGTACATTTGGATATCTCATTTCCTCTATCATATAATTAAATATTTTCGTTATTTCTTCAGACACAGCTGCTTTTCGTACTAATAACATTTTAGGTGTAATGTTGTCCCAACCGGGACTTTTATTTATTTCTAAACAATCCAAGATGTGATCAATTTTTTCTTTTTCTGTGGTTTCTAGAACAAATCTTGTACTTACAGGAGACATTGTGCGAAACATATTGATGTCGCCATTATCATTTTGATGTATACATTCGCGCATATCTCGAACGGAATCATAAAAAAAAGTATTGAATATTGAAGCTTTTTGGCTATCTAAGGTAACCATGGTATCATCATTGGTCAATAACTCCATAGAAGACTCAACTTTTTTCCCAATTTGTTTGTTTAAAAATTTCCAGGTTTTCTTAGGATCACCCTTACACAATTCTATACTATAAGAGTAATAATTATTCATTAATTGTTTGTTGCAATATTTGATAATTTTACTTATTCGTTTTAGGCTATTTGCAATAAATTTGTTATGTTTATATTTTCTTCTTGCTTTTAACAATTTATTTTTGTACGATATTAGCGAACTTAATTCTTCAGACACCCATGGGTTAATTTTCTGTCTTACATTGATTTGCTTAGTTTTTAATTCAGTGCTTTGTAAGGCCGCTAACGACAGAGTATTAATAAGATTTTCACATTGTTGTTCAGATCCGTTAAAATTGGCTTGACTCAAGTTTTCATCTATATATGACCCAAATTTTCTATAGTCTATCCAATTTTTATTCTCAACAATAATCTCGCGGTGACAAAAACTCATTTCAATACGACAAAATATAAAGTTGTGATCAGATAATGAACTCTGGACTGAGTTTACTGAAATGGAATTTAAAAAATTACTAAATACACAGTCAATACACGATTCACTTTCCGGCCTTGTTACGAGATTATGACATGAAGTAAAGTTAAACTCAGCAAATGTGTCTATCAAACAACACCTAAAGTTGCCAAAACAAATTAAATTTATGTTAAAATCGCCAATAAAAACACATGGAGAGTTTTGAACAGTTAAAAGCAAAGTTTCTAACATTCTTGTAAACGATTCTAAAGAGCATTTTTGTGATCTGTAGAGTGACGTAATTACCATGGGTTTATTATCTATTAAAACATCAGGCAACGATATGCATATAAGATCCAGAAAATCTTTGCTCCAAGAAAACAGTACATTGTATTTGATTTGTTTACTAATATATACTGAAGTTCCACCGTAACAGTCGCCTCTGCAACAATGTATAACATCATAACCGTCAATTGAGTATAGACCAACACACCTTTTATCAAACCAAGTTTCCTGAACTGCTATAACCTCGGGTATAACTGACATTCTACATATTTCTGATTTAAATTTATTAAATTTATTTAGCGAGGAAATACTTCTTACATTAATCGACACAATATTAAAAATATTTGTTTAACGATGCAGTTTTTGTTAAAAAAAAATTTTTCACTTATAAGGCTCTAACGCCTTATACACTGCGTTGCAAAGCTATAATTACACATTAATTTTACTACATTTCATAAGTTAAGAAAAAATATAATAGTTTAACCTTCATAAATGTAAAACCAATGGAGAATTAATAATATTTAACAAAAAAAATAATTCATTTATTTTTTATTTTACTAAAAAGTCCGTCATATAACGTTTTTTTCCGATGCCGATGCCAAAAAAATCATCTTTTCAGATGAAGCTCATACTGCATGGCCAGCCGAGGCAGCCATTTGAATAAAACTATTTTGCATTATTAACCGGAAGGATTGTACTTTCGAATAAAAAAGAAATTTTAGAAAATATTCAGTAGTAATTGGCGGACCCTTTATTTAAAAAGGAATAACCAAATCAATGAGGGTTTCGTAATATATAAAATACACTTAACTTAATATCCTGGTTAAAAATCAATATATATGCATCCGTTTATGCCCATGTATGAACTCATTCATGCTCATATATGAAGTGGTTCGAGGTCATACATGTACGTATACCACCATATAAGATTCATATGTGTTAATTTTTTCGGTCCGCCTGTTTTATATTTACCATATACACTCGGATTATTTGCAAAATTTGCGACAACCACTAGTGAACGGTTTAATCACTTAGATATGAACCAAGTGGCATTTTTTGAAAATTAATTAAAATTGCATAAAAAACAAAAAATATTCTTTAATGTATCTTTATTTGCTATTCCTCTTTGTTTACCGCTATATGTAATTATACCCAGCCAGAAAAATACAATCGGCACAGTGTTGGCAAAGCGTCGGCAACGGTCTTTTATGCGTTGGCAGAACGTAGGATTAACAATCTTGACAGTATTGTCCTGTTACCTGATTAATAACAGTGGCCAACAGTTGGTTTGAATGAATTTACCACCGTTGGCTTAACGTTGGTAATCCAAAAAAGTTAGTACTTTTAAAATAGCTTAAATTAAATTAATTTTAATAAATATGTATAATAAATCACATTTAAAAAGCAGCAATACAGTTCAATCTTTATACTATATTTAAATGTGTGAAATATAACAAAATATTAAAAAAAAATGTTTTAGTTGGTTGTAATATTGGTAAAAACGATATTAGCAAAGAATTTTGGAGGCGGTTATGGCAAACAAAATAGTGTTTTCCTATCACCTTTAGTAATTTTTAACACGGTGGGTTTTAGAAAAATAGCAGTGGTTTGCCAGTACTATTTTTTGGTACGGTTGGCAATTTCAACTTAAATAGTTATGAAACACTAATAAAATACTATTACACAATTTTTTTCTTAAATCAATTAAATAATCTCTTAAATATTATACAAAGAGAGATCAGTTATCACACTCTTCAAAACAGTTATAAGTTTTAAAAAAAATTTGTAGTATTAAAAAAAATATAGCAAAAATCATTTGTAATTATAGTTATGCAACGCAGTGTACATCAGTGATTGCTTTGTCAATGCTGTAACCTTCTCATTTTTCTACCTGGGAAGTTAGAAAAAAAAAATTTCTCAAAGAAAATTCCAATTTAAAGAAATTTAATCTTTCGTAAAGTAAAACTTTTTAAAAGAGTGTACATTCAATTAAAAAGGACGTACAATTCAGTAATTTATATTCCTGTAACATTTACAAACTTTTCTATATTTTATTGCTACAATTTGTATCTATCAGTTTTATATTGTAGGTAACTAAAGAATTTATTGATTTTTTTCACTTTAACTGTTTTTGCAACTACTTATTTCCATTGTGTGCTTGAGTTCTATTAGAAGTCGTTATTCTTTTAATAGGTCATTCTAATCGCTTTAACAAATTTAATGCGACTACCAAGATTGAAGCGATTTTTATATATATATATATAAAGAATGGCCCACTTAAAATCTGGAAAGACATTACAGAGCCCCAGACGTAGTTACGAAATTAATTTTTATATATGGTTTTAGAAACGTTTCAGACACTACTTGCTCCAATTCTGACGATATTCGGTTTATAATTGTTAGGAATGTAAGGAATATGCAAAATATGAAAATGGAAAAGTTGCACAAATACGATATTTTTGCATGCAAGTAGTTAATGGCGCTTTAAAAAAAAACCAGCAGTTACCCCCAGAAAAAAAAGTAATGTCTCAAATAAAAAATCAGGTATCATTTGATATAGTTCGATATTTATTCTTATCAAAATAGGGGTAATATCCGATTTGATCCCTTAAATATATCAATGGATTAAATTAGATTAAAATTTATCTCAAAATTGAGGGATCCAAAAATAGCTAATTTAAGATCCTGAAAGATCCTAAAATATCCCATGGGATTAATTTAGATCGAATTGGATCTAATTAGAACCAAAAAGATGTGTAATTTTTGGTGGATCGAATAAAATATTTTGAGATTAAATTGGATTAACTTAAATCCGATGACATATTATATTTTAATAAAATTAAAAAAAAATTAAGAAATTTTATATATAATATAATATCTTTTACGCATAGAAATACTAATTATGTTGGACCAATCATATCTTAAACTAAATTGTTTTTCTTGTGTCATATATGGAATCTTACAAAATTATATCTTATATTACACAGCTTATATGTCTGCATATTAATTATATATTATGTTTTATATGAGAATGTATTATTATATATGACAACAGATATAAAATATCTTATTATGTATAGCATTTATGTTTAATATCTAATTTTGTAAAGGGCAATATAGAAAAATATATCGTTATGTATGTTACCACATAAGAAACATATAATAAAAAATGCATTACACCATATATAATCACATATATAATATATTTTAAGATGAAAAAACATAACACCATAAAAAAACTTTTTTACTCGGAACGCTAAATTTTAGTAGCAAAATTAAACGTTTTTAACAATTTCGTATTTGTTTAATAGAATTTGAAGTGTGGCTTCAAATACAAATCAATAAGTTGCAAATTACTCAAATTGAAAGCTATTAAGCTGAAATTAAATTTTTTTTTAAATATAGAAAGATACTTAACAAAATCCATAACTCTTCAGACTAGTATAATAATATTATTAAATATAATTCGCCATGATAAAATGCCCAACAATTTTGCGATGCGCTCCGCAAAATATGCCAATATTTTTAATGTTTATTAAAATACTAAAGTTTTTCTGTTTTTTTTTTTTCTTAAAGCTGAATAAATTATTTTGAATTTGATATATCGTACTAATATGTACCACTTTTTCTTAAAAAGTTATTAAAGCATTTGTGAGTCCAGATTATAAGTGGGCCATTCTTTATAAAAAGAAGCCTGTCCCGCCAAATAACGAAACATTTTTCGAAGAACATTTTTAGGCCCCAACTATAAATTGAAAACGATTAATCTTATTTTAATAAGATAGAAACAGAGAGAATTTTCTTGGACGAGTTTTAATGGAATTTTTCACTAAACTAATCATTATTTTTATGAAACTATTTTTAAAAAAACTTTTTCATTAGGTGTATGAAATTTTTAATAAATAAAATAAAATTTCGATTAACATTTTATGAAAAACAGCATTAGTTTAATGAAAAGTTCCAATGGACGAATTCCAGTGACAATTAATAGATGTAATGCAAAAATTCATTTATGTCATGCAGATAATTCTATCAGTGGATGGGAACTAACGCAAGAGCGTTTGCTATGACTACTTTATCACATTTCCAAATTTTGTTGCAAATGTGGTTTTACCCACCCCTGTGAGTTTTCAATTACATTTTGTAATTAATTACTTCCGTAAAATTTTAAATTTCAACAATGAAATGGAACAATTACACAGCAGTGAATAATTACAAAATATAGTTAGAAACATCCAGGTGCGGCTTTACGCCCTGACCAGACTTTAATTGCTAGTGTATTTTGTAAAAAAAAAACAAAACAAGTTCAATACATATTGTTTATTATCTTCAGACTTTTGTTATATGGGACACCCTAATTTACAGTGTATAGTCCTTTTAACGCTTAAATCTGGTATGACGTATCTACATATTTCGTTGTTGTTGTCACTTAGTCTGTCTCTTTATCAATCGATATAAGTATTAACAAAATAAAAAGCAACAACAAAGAATGATGACGTGAGCCTTTGAGTATTAAGGGGTTGGCTTACACTTCAGGGTTTGAAACTTGTCAAAGTGTGTTAATGTAGGAACCATACACAGTAACACATAGAGGGGTCCCCAAGATATCAAATTATGATCAAAAATCAGTCATTAATCAATTCAGATTTTCATTATGAAAAACAGTTCACATTATAAAAAATATCTGGTAAATGTTTCCACTTGTTTCGGGAATTTTTACGACACTGAAAAATCGTATTTCATAGTGTCGTAAAAATTAGAGAAATAAGCTTTATATATTACATAAATTTGAATTATTGTACCAAAAAAAGTGTTGAACTATTTTCAGAAACTACTAGTTTTTAGACTAGTTAATACAAAACTACTTCTGAAAGCAGCAATTTTGAACCAGTTGGATACTAGCTTAACCCATGGCCGATCAATGGTTGATATATGTCCTATTTTAATTGTTGTTGTATGAGCTACACTTTCCGGTCGATTTATCCGAGTGTGATTTGTATCGACACAGGATAGCTGTAGCTTTCAGGTCATACCAATCACTGGCATCAATATGGTCTGAGAGCCGAATAGAGTGACATCAAAGTAAAAAAATATTTAATTTTATATTTGTTACACATATTTTCGAACGCTATAGACATAGGGGATACAATTTTTGGTAGGACATGGTCCATTCCTTTAAGTTTTAAGAAACATGTTGATATTTCAAATTAATTCATTTCATTTCTTACAGAACACTGATAGAATTTGGGCATATACATTAATGGACGAAATAAAGTGCAAACTTATTACTGTTGAACCGATCAAATAAAAGTTATATCTCAAATATTTAATCATAGCCCATTTTATATAGATCGATATTTAACCTTATTCAAGTATATTTCAATATTAGGGTAAACAGTAACATCCAATTATAACCCTCAAATTTATTACGGGATAAAATTAGATCAAAAACGATCTCAAAACTGGGGGAAGCACATAATAAAAATGTTTTTAAAATCATTATTTTATCTTTTTTATTATATATTTGTGTAACATATTTTTTCTCGTTTTCATAAAAATATATCAATATTGTCAACTTAAGTTCGTTTTAAGTTTGTTGTGCTGTATTAGTAATTTTGGTGCAAATGGTAGAGTGGTCTACTTCAATACAGCAGATCGTGTCTCAGATTCGTGTGTTCAATACTCGCTATCACCAAAAGATTTTTTTTTTATATTTAAAAAAAAACATCCCCTAGAGTATGCAGCACATTTTTATGAAATAAAAATGTTAATATTTATTTGAAAAAGACTATCCATGAACTGTTGAAAAAGTACTTCCATGCACTGTTTAAAATGCTGTTAAAGAAGTTATATATTCACTCCATCGACAATGTTAAAATCATTAATGATTCACCTAGGCTTGCACCACATTCGGATCAGTAGATGTGGTTTTTTTACTACTTCTTCCTCAGCTCTTATTTTGATGGATTATTATAACACATTTTTTTAATAACAATAATATTTGAAAGTAATAAGGCATATTCCACTAACCACTTAATGTGTCTTCAAAAAATCCTTCATTGTCTAAAAAAAAATGTTTAAACAATACGAAATAACACCTTAAACTACCCATCTGCTCTATCTCATCGGGAGACTCTCCTTGTAAGTTACACTCAGGGAACTTTTGCTTTAAAAATTTGTAGTTGTTTGGGTTGTAATACAGTTTCTTTATTATTTATTTTTCAGTCATTTGTAGAACAAATTCAATTTTTTATTAAATTCGTAGTTGATTTTAAAAAACAAACCACATCAAATGACTGTTTTATGATTTTACATTCATTTTTACAGTCGGTCTTTTTTTTTGTTGTTTACAAAAATATAAATGTTTGTTGATTTTAGTAATTTTTTGAACAGTGAAAACAAATGACAAATGTTAGTGAAATATTTGCCTTCCTTTCTTAAAGTGAAATTTCATTTGTTTTTGGCTACAATTGCTCTTGTCTTTACCTACATAATATCCTTAGTGTACTTCTAAATATGAGATTAGAAGGCTAAAGAAACGGGTCCCTTACATTGGTCTCATGTGCAACATATCCAAAGCTCATTATGATTTGACAGCCCTCGTTGGGATACCACCCTTGGTAGTAATTCCTCCATGGTAGAATCCAATTAGATTTCAGTTTCTAGTTAATAAACTCAAAAATATATTTTACGTATTCAGAGGTAGACTAACCCCTTAAACTATTTAACTAACGGTAATCATGATACCCAGTAGCATTAAAATGCTTCAAGTTTGTTATTTTGTTGTTATTTTGTTAATATGGAAATTAGAAAATGTCTTTTACTATCAAAACAATGGGAGTTTTTCTTTAATAAGGTCGTTGTTGTTTCAGTAGCTACACAGAGAGAATTTTCTTGGACGAGTTTTAATGAAATTGTTTACTAAACTAATGTAGTTGTCTTCACAATGTGATTGAAATATCTCATATACTGAATTAAAAAGCTTTCTGAATTTTTATGGATCTCTTTTAAAAGAAACTTTTTCAATGAAATTTTTCATAACATTTTATGAAAAACACCATTATTTTAATGAAAAGTTCCAATGGACGAGTTCCAGTGACATTCCATATATCTATATGTAAAAATTCATTGTTATCAAGCAGATAATTCTCTCAGTGTAGTTGGGGTGGGTTGGTGATTTCTCTTCTATTATAAAAGTTTGAAATTGAGTGTAGCGTGTAATTTAAGTACATTTTAAAATTAATTTAATTTTAGAACTTTCAAGATTTTTTTTTTTTTTTGGTTTTAATTAAATTTTTAACAAAGAAGTAATCTGAAGCTTTGTTTTTTTTGGTAGTTTTGATTAAAAATACATTTAAGGTAACAAATTGAATTTGTTGTCTTAATAGTTATAAGATTGTAAAGATTCTTTTTGTAGGCAAATAAACATCAATTATTCTGTATTCAACTAAGACAAAAAAAAAAATAATTAAAATGTTAAACGGCTGAATAAATCGTACCCACAAAAAAATGATCACCTCATTATTGCAATTTCGTAACATGTTAGTAGTAAAATTTGATAGTTATTCTCTAACTTTATTCTATTGATTTTTGTAATTAAAAAATCATTGATTTATCGATAGAAATTTTTTAGAATTTTAAGTTAACAATTTATATACCCTCCCCATGCTGTGTTGAGGGTATATATAATCAGTTTGTCGTTCCGTTTGTAACGCATCGAAATATAGGTCTAAGATCCCATAAAGTATTCTTATTAAATTTTAAGACGATTTAGCTATGTCCGTCTGTTGTCCGTCTGTCTGTTGAAATGGCGCTCACAGCACGAAAACTCAATACGTACTGCTAATTCTCACACAGATTGATGTACATTTTCCCGAAAAGTTTGGTATTGAAAATGAGTTACATCAGTATAGCGGTTGAAAAGTTATGAGTGAAAATGTGAAGTTACCTCTAAATTGTCCAAACAAATTGATGTATAATACACTATATATTAGTACAAATTCATTATAACGTCTTGTGTATAAAATATAACGTCCACCAAACACTAATAGGTGAATAATATTTAAAATTCATCTAAATTTTTCTTTTCAACTCAAAATATTTTTTTCACTTCAAAAATTGTTTGCCACCTCAAAAATGTTTTTTCATCACACAACTTATTTTTTACAGCCCAAAAAGAATTTCACCTCAAAATCTGGTTTTCATCTCTAACATATTTTTTTCAAATATTGTTTGTTGTTTCATTTGTGGAGGGTATAAAGAAAAAATTTGGAAAACCAAATTTAATGCATGCAGTGAGAGAATTATCTTTACTTCGGTAATGAATTTTTTAATAACTTTAATGAAAATTGTCACTGGAACTCGTCCATTCACTGATCCATGTGTAAAATTACGAGAAAATGTCAAAATAACCAAAACTTTTGTAAAATAAACGAATATTTGTTCATTTTACGAATATTTTTGTAGTTTTGACAATAATTTAGTATTTTTATGCATGGATTATTATGAGTGTTTCATAGAATTTATGAAACACGTTTCATTAAATTCAATGTTTGTAGAATTAATGAAAATCTTCATAAAACTAATGAATCATTTCGATAATGAAGCGTTTATAGAATTGAAGTAACAGTTTCATAAATTTGTTTAATATTAAGAAGTTCTATGAATTAATAAAACTCTTCCTGAATGTCTTGAAAAATGCATTGGAACTAATGCATATGAACCGCTTCATATGATTGTTTAAATAATTTCATAGAAGTCCAAAATAAATAAAAATCTACATTGAAATAATAAAGCACTCATGAATAAAACAATTATATGGTAGCATATCTAATTATATAGGGTCCAATAACTAGTCATATACAATTTAATCCGAAAAATGGTGAATACAATTGCATCAACAGAGATCATATTAGATTAAATTTCTTCAAATTATATACAATTTAATCCGAAATTTGACCAGATATTATTGTACTAAATAATATCATAATACATAAAACTGAATACAATTAGGTCCAATTTCGTATGAATGGTTCAATTTGTATTTTTATTAAATATAATATGTAAATTTAAAAAATTATGAATGAAATTTTTAATAAATAACATGAAATTTTTCATTAAATTTTCTGAAATACTGCAGTAATTAAATGAAAAGTTTCAGTGACATTTCATATATCTAATGCAAAAATTCATTGATATCATGCAGATAATTCTCTCAGTGTACAAATATCTACTAGTGTTAAGTACCCACATACCGAATTTCCAAAAATCCGCTCTACACAGATGTCTACTTCGGATTAAGCAAAAAGGTGAGATTTCCCCTTTTTGCCCCTCCTCGTGGGTATTTCCAAAAATACCGTCAATATAGATGTCCGCTCTATACGGGTGTCAACTTCTGATAAGGAACCCACATACCAAATTTTAAGTTCCTAGCTTGGGCGGTTTGGCAAGGCCGACAAGGTGGAGACTTTTTCAACCTTTTAGCTCTAGTTCTCGCGATAAGGAAACCAATTATCAAATTCTATGTTTCTGGCCGCCAACGGCAGAGTTTTCAATACATTAACCCTTATTTTTACCACGAGGAGTTTTCTTGTGGGTATTACAGTATCGAGGGTATAACATTTTAGTTAGGTATGTTACATACCGTCGGAAAGGTTAATTTGTCTAGTTTCTCAGTAGAATTTTTATTTCTAAGGTTTTAGAAACACCTACACACAAATAGGAAATAACTCAAAATAGTGCATATGCTAAAAATTAAAAAACCTTTGTCTTGAGTTACAAAACATTTATTTTGAGAGATATCCCACTCGCATCCTATTAAGCGACCAAAAAACTCTTAAAGAAAACCCCTTAGCGTTCTTTCGAGCAAAAAAAGTCAAAACAAATTTTGATTTTGAAAAAAATAGTAAAAAAAATTTTTTTTTTTAATATTTTTTTTTGGAAAGATTGAAGAATTAAGACAAATTTTGCTAAGAACAATAATAAATATGTTACATGGATGAGAAAAAACACCTGTTTGGCCACAATGTCAAATTTTGACCCCCTCTAACTCAGAGAGTTCTTGTTGAAAAATTGTGTCTAAACTACTATCCAATAGGACTAACCTTGGTACAAATTTCATCCCGATCGGAAGACATCGGTTTCAAAAGTTGGGTCACTTGAGATGAAACGCCCCATATAGAAGATATAAAAGACATATGTATTTAAAACACGAGAACATTTATTATTCAAAAGTACATATTAACCCATATTTAGAAAAGCAATAGAGACATAATTCATCAAACAGTTTAACAGTAAAACATATGCTAGTAACACGAAGTTGTCCCATAATGCCATGATTTAGAGACATATCACAGACATGGAAGCCCAATAAATAAACTAAAGTCGACGTTAGTTTGTATTACAAAAACTAATTGTATAAATAACATGTGTTAGAATTGAAACTTTACAACAAATAAAGTCGGGAAATAATTTGTTACAAAGTTTTGCAGTATTAAAAGTATCATATTTAAATGGGACAAACGAAATGGGAATTAAAAATAATATGTATGAGTCATTCCATGTCAGACCGTACGAATTTTGCTAAAAATTGACTTTGATGTCTCCGATGTCTTTCAAGTACGTAGTCTTCATTAAAAAATATTTTACACGTATTTCCAGAAAAAAATTAAAAAAATCTTTGTCAAAAATTTATTGAAAATCGTCAAAATACTGGGTACCAATTATGTATCTTTTTTACGACACACGACAATGAAATGACACCTAAATCATTATCGTTTCGGAAATGGAACTTATTTTGTTTATTCATCTCATGGCTTATAAATGCCATATGAAACCGATGCAACAAAAATTGCTACATTTACGCTGTTAAAGCGGGAATAATTTATGTGTCATTTCATTGTCGTGTGTCATAAAAAAGATACATAATTGATTCCCAGAACAATCTTCCGACATGACAACTTTTAAACTAATGTTTTTCTAAAACTAGTGAATGGATTTTATAGTTGAATACCTGTAAATTTCAGAATAGAAGTCGAATGAATTCTATTTTTTCCCCGATTTTTTTCCGAAAAATTCATTTTGTATGTGAACATTATATTTTCAAGCGTGTTAACGAAAATTTTACTGCATGCATGTATGCAAAAACACACGCTTTCAAATTCATATTGTTCTTGAGCAGTATTTGTTTTGCTTTTTCTACTCGTATGTGCAGTTAGAATTTTTTTGTTCGGGAAAAAATAGAATCCATTCGACTTCCATTCTGGAATTTACAGGGAATATTAAGGTTATATTGAGCTTTAAGAAAATATTTTTTCAGATTTTTCGACTTGTTCGGAAAACAGAAATTAAGTAAAAATACTAAATTTAAAAAATAAAAAAAAAAATATTTTTTAAAAAGACTGAAATACCTTTAAAATAAGGTATTAAACTTTAAAATCCATTCACTAGTTTTAGAAAAACATCAGTTTAAAAGTTGTCATGTCGGATGACTTTTCACGATTTTGACGATTTCCAAAGACCATAACCTTTTCAAAAAAAAAAAAAATTGTTTCTGGAAACACGGGTAAAATATTTTTTAATGTTTAAAACGTCTGGCAAATTTAAAGTAAATCGGAAGAGGTGTTGTAAAAAATGTGTTCGTTCTGACATGGAATGACTCATATTCGACATAATATTAAAAGAACTAATTGACTTGAGAAAGTCAGCAAAAAAAATATTTAAGAAAACGAAAATAAAATAAGAAATTTTAGCAAGAATTTCTGGTGATTTTAGAAAAATATATATTTTCATTCAACTAAATTTGAGGTAAATATAGCAAAAATTTTGTTAATATTGCAGTTTTTGATTGTTATTTTAAGTCTAGAAATATTTAACAAAAGTTTTTGCTGGTTTTTGCTATTTTTGCTATTTTTAATTACTAAAATTTTTAATTTTAACAGTTTTGTTTTAGCTGATCTCATTTTAATAACACTTAGCAAAAAAAATGCTAAACTTAGCAGTTTTATCTGCAATGTAATTTTGAACAAATTTTTAGTAGATTTTTCTGTTATATTTACAGGTTTGTTTCTATGAGTGTATCATCAAAATTCATCTCTTTTGTAAATCTCTATCTTTCATTGCATACTTACCAATATACGACCGGTTGTGGTTTGTCCTGATATAAGCTCACCAGCCCAATCTTTTGCTTCTGTCATAAAAGTTCCTTCGAACTCCTGTTTGTTTCTTGACGCCTTCTGCTCCTTCTGTTTGGGATCGTTTGGTCCCAAATCGGGCTCCTTGCGACAACATATAAATGCGAAAGCTCTCCAACATATAACGATGAATAATCCAGTAAGAAATGTGAAAATGCTGGAGAGCAGAAAGCAATAATATTTTCGAACCTTGAGACAATCATCGACCTCAAATGGTGAACCTGTTGGATCTTCAGCCAATGATTCGACAGTGCTTTGATCACACCCCGACATCCCCTTAAATAAGAAAAAAAAATATTTGAATAATTAATTTATAAAAAAAAATTGTCAGTTTTAAAACTAAGATTACAATTTTTAATGATTTCAAATTTGTAATGAATTTTTTAATATAATATTTAAAATCCAATTTCGATTTTAGCTTAAAATACGCTCCAAACTAAATATTAATGAGATATGTGCTGATTCTTAACGCCTAAATTATTTATTTTTAAAATGAGACGTATTTTTTATGAACTCAAAAAAGTTTAAAAGTCACTACATGTCAGTTGATTGTGTAGTAATCAGAAGATGTTATCTTCAGCTGCGATTGCTGTTGTTTTTGATGAAATAATGCAGAACAACTATTCTGATAGTTATTTAAAAAAAAAAAAAAAACAGTTTAGAAAATTTCTATATTTTCGTAACAGTTGTTTGAAACATTTACTTTTTTTTGACATTCACTACATGTCAGTTGATTGTGTAGTAATCAGAAGATGTTATCTTTAGCTGCGATTGCTGTTGTTTTTGATGAAATAATGCAAAACAACTATTCTGATAGTTATTTAAAAAAAAAAAAACAGTTTAGAAAATTTCTATATATTCGTAACAGTTGTTTGAAACACTTACTTTTAGTATTATACAATGCAACTATCAGTTATTTTCGTGAGTTTAAAAAAAATGTTAAATTTTAAAAAATTATTGTTAATTTTCTCCAATTCATAAAAACGTTATAACTGCAGTAACGTTTGCAATTTTGCCTTTAAAATTCAAGTAGGATGTGTTGAAAATTAAAATTTTTTAATTTTAATTGAAAAAAAAGCTTTTTAAAAAAAATTCATGTTAAAAACATTAGTTTTTACTGATTAAGTCGGTTGTTTCAAAATTCTTGTAGTAAAAATTTGTCAGGTAATTTTACACAGTTTTCAACAGTTACATTTTGAGCCATTTCAAAGGTTTAAACTTTGTAGATTCCACTGGAAATCTTTTTTGTGTGTGACAAAAATTTTTAAATCAAATAGTTTTTTTTTTGTGAAATCTAGCTTAATTTATACAAATGAACCAAAAAATTCTTCACATCTAGAATTTAAGATTTTAAGCTTTACTTACAACCGTTAATTGGGGGGGTCATAATCCCCATAGTCGAAATACTTATAATAAAATAAAAGTTTTTCTGCGTTCGCTGAGAGAATTATCTTTACTTCAGTAATGAATTTGTTCATAGCTTTTATGAAAACTGTCACTGGAACTCGTCCATTGAAACTTTTCATAGAGTCTATGAAACAGGTTTTATTACTGTCAATTTTTTTTTCATGTTTGTAGAGTAAATGAAAATTTTCATAAAACTAATCATTCCGACAATGAAGTGATTATAAAATTTATGAAACAGTTTGATAAAATTCTTTAATACTAAGAAGTTTTTTGAACTAATAAAATTCTTCATGAATGTCTTGAAAAATGCATTGGATCTAAGCCAATTTGCTAATTATAAAAGGTTACATTGAAATAATAAAGCACTTTATAAAATATGTTGAACACTTTAGAACGAAATCTTAACTATAATGTTTATAAAGTGTGAAAATTAATGAAATTATGAAAAAAATAAAAAATTTAAGTCTTTGAAATAATTTCATAGCTCTAAACTAAATTTCCGGTAAATTATGAAGAGATAATTTATGAAATAGAATGCATTTTTTTATGAAACTATGAAATTTTATGAAAAAAGTTTATGAAAAATTTCTTAATAATAATAATAATAATAATAATAATAATAATAATAATAATAATAATAAAATTTCTTGGATATAATGAAATTCTTCATTGAATCTACGAAAAAATTCCATGAAGTTGTTTCATTATTGTTATGAAGGATAATTCTATCAGTGTATCCGGTCTTCGGTAGTGCTTAGGGCTTTGCTAGCTTGGGGTATGCCCGAAGCCGACTTTGCTGAGAAGTAAATTATTCCAAGCAAAATTTAATGAAATTTAAAAAATAAATTTAAGATCATCTTCCTCGATATTTGGGCTACCCGGGAACTCAGCGGTTAAAACAAGGAGAATTGAAATTATGTGGAAAACTTACAAGGAAGATTTATGTGTAGCTCTATACGGAAAAATATCCTCAAAATTCTGTAGCTTTTAAATTTATTTTAAACAAAAATTACTTTTTCAAATATTAATTTACACAAAGAAATTTTTTTGGACGTGGTTTAATGAACTTTGTTCACTAAAGTAATGAAGTTTTCTTTACAATATGAATGAAAAATTTCATAAACTTATTGAAAAAGCTTCGTAGTTTTAATGAAACTTTTTCATTAATGGTATGATATTTTTAATAACTAAAATGAAAATGTTCTTTAAATTTTATGTAAAACTGCACTAATTTAATGAAAAGTTTCAATGGACGCGTGACATTTCATTGCCTAATGCAAAAATTCATTGATATCATGCAGATAATACTCTCAGTGTATATATTTTTCAAGTAAACTGCTATGAATTTGTTCGTACTAGATCGTGTTAAAACTAGGGTTTCTCTTTTTCCGGACTTTTTTATTTCCGGGACATCATGAATTTTTTCGAATTTCCCAGGATTTCCAGCTCATTACAAAACTTTTCATTTTTACATAATTTGTGCTGCAAAAATTCGACTTTTATCATAAACAAATTTATTAACCCTAAACTCGTCATATTTACCGTATAAGGTATACAATAATTGCGTAAAACTTTATTTAAAAAACTAAAATTGAGAAATCTATTTTTGAAATTCCTTTGAGTTGCGATAATATCAATTAATCCTTATTTTTGTCTTGATTCGTCGAGAAAATATCTTCTTTTAACCGTTTAGGTAAAAAAATCCTTTGCCGTGTTTCGAGTTAAATCAAAATAAAAAATTAAACATTTTGAAACAATGCAAACCTTATTTAAATGATATGCAGGATAAATTAGGACCTTGTTCGAAAATTTTTTTTGTTTTGATTTTTTTTTAAATTTTTTCATACACGTTTTGAAAGATTAAGTTATGGAATATGTATAAAATTCGTTTTTAATATACAGATATATATCGTCACCTAAAATGCAAAACGGCGTAACAACATTCTCTATTTTTTTTTTACAGAAGAAGTAAAAAACGTTGTGGAATTAAAGATGTTTTTGATTTAAAGGACATATTTTATTCTCTTGCTAAAGATGTGTTTTTGAAGTATTTTTTAATTTTTTGTTAAAAAACTCAGTTATTGAAAAAACATGGTTACTTCTTTCATAGAAGTGCGTTGTTACGCCTTTTTGTTTTTGAAATTCATGCACTTGTTGTTTAAAACGTGTATATACACTCAGAAAAAAATATGGTTGCAATATGATTGCGGCCACAAAACTATGTTTCTAAAAGTCATAAATGGTTGTTTCAATTAAATTATTATTGTACCAATCATATTTCACCAATAATATGATTACATTCACCATGTTCTATTAAAAATTACTCTTTTTATCAGTTATCATATTATTGTCTTGTCTACGATCATAATATAGTATTTATTCCTCTCTCTCTAACTACAGCCAGATTATAGTTGCGCCAACTATAAGGTGATCAGTCTGTTTTTTTATGAGCTTCTTTGCTCTTTTAATGTCATTCTTGTTTGAGATTTTGTGAACAGAAGTTCTGAGAAACAGTCAGCCTCAACAAATTAAATAATATTAATCAAAAAGACATTAAAAATAGACAAACAACGTAGTTTTGTTAATTATAATAGTGATTTGTTTTGTTTTGTGGACAATTAAACTTTTGCCTGGACTTCTAGGGTAGATCGGGTTGAGACTGCAAACCGGGTTGAGACGCACCCCTTAAATAAAGTTATATGTATCAAAAAAATGGATAAAAAAAATGATCAAAAAATTTTCGGTCTCGCGAAATGAAACATGTAAGGACCTGTCAGTAAATAAAGTCTGCTGGGATGAAGAAATTTTTTAATTAATAAATAAACATTGCAAGGTTTTTTGTATAACAAAAAACAAATGATCTTGAACTTGAATAATCTTGCGCACATCAAAAAATAAACTTTTGTTTTTAATTTTTTAAAATTTAAAAGTAAAACATTTTAAAAATTGTTTTGCATTTTAAAATTTGTTTTATGTTTTCAGCTAAAATATTAGTTGTACTTTTTCAGCACTTAACTGTTTTAAACTAATGTTTTACTAATATTTTACTAATGTTTTACTAATTTATTTTGCTAAATAATTTGTGCTGATTAGCACATTAATAGTGTGGACGACAATCATATTGAAAGAAAATATACTCAGAATGAATTAGATGTCGTGGCATGTCAAGATGTAGTAGAGACGAGGAAAATTATACAACTCTTGTAAGACAGACAAGTCTGTTTCACATACAAAAGGACTCTAACAATGATAATACATATGTGGATTAAAACAACTTGAATTTTGCGTTGTTATCGGCTTGTGAAAGTAACTGTGTACACTCACAAAAATAAGTTAGTAGAAAAGTTAGTAAGACGTCTTGTAAATCAGGTATACTATTTTTTTAAGCAAATTTTTTGCTAAAATCGTGTTTTCAACTAATATTTTTGTTATACTTATTCAGCACTTAACTGTTTTATAATAATGCTTTACTAATATTATACTAATGTTTTACTAAATAATTTTGCTAAAAAAAATTGTGCTGATTAGCACATTAATAGTGTGGACGACAACCAGATTGAAAGATATACGCAGAATGAAGTAGATGTCGCGGCATGTCAAGATGTAGTAGAGAAGAGGAAAATGATACTAAAAAGTACAACTCTAATAAGACATATAAAAAAATCAACCATGGAAGATTTTTGTATCTGTTTTTCATACATAAAACAAAATTGAGGATTAAAACAAGTTAAATTTTGCGTTGTCACCGGCTTGTGAAAACAATTGTCTATTAATTAAACAAAAGACAAAATATAATATTTAAATTTAATATGTATTTCTAAACTAAATGTTTATAGATTAATAATCTAGTGTGGCCAAATTGCAAACAAACATATACAGACATGTAGACAGAGTAAAGCGAAAGACAAAGACACACATCTTAGGTAGATTTTTTTGGTTCCTTTTTTGTATTGCAAAAAGGGTTCTTTTTTCGTTTCGTTTGTTTTTGTTTATTTTTTCGTTTCGTTTCTATAATTATCTTTGGCAGTTTCGTCCTTTAAAAGATAGCATCATTTAGACAACCCTTGATGTAAGTAGTTAAAAGAAAATTTTTGTTATGTTATATATATTAACTTCTATATATTTTCAAATATTAAATTAATTCATATCGTCAATGTGGGAAAGTGAAAATTTTTATATTTCGTAATTGTAAATTATTTTTAAAAGAATCAGAAAAATATGTTTTATGATTTTCAGCAAATAAATTAACCAAATTACAACTTTTCTACAATTTTTTTGCGTTTTTTTTTCAGTCTACTAAAATTCAGCAAAAAATTTATTAATTTTTAGCAAGGCTTTTGTATTTCTAATCCACTAAGTGTTAGCAAAACATTTGCTGAATCTACTAATTTTGTTGCTAAAAATCAGCTCGCTGACATTAGCAATTTTTTGCAAGACCCTCCTGACTAAAATTTTGCTGATTCAGCAAAATTTTTTGCTGACTTTACAAACTTTTTTTTTTGAGTGTAGTAATTATCAGGTACAGGAAGGAACTACATGTTTTAGGCGCCTATAATATGCATGAAATTTTTTTAAATATGCACCAAAAATTTTAAAAATATATAAAGGGTGGTTAAATTGTAAGGGCCGATGTTGAATGTGAACCACACCTAAACGCCAAGTTTTTTTCCGAATTTTATTTGACATTTCTCTATTTCAGACTTACTCAATTTGAACCATGGAGAGATACACAATCCAACAACGTGTTAAAGTTATCCAGACTTATTATGAAAATGCGCGTTCAAATCAAAATGCATATCGTGCACTTCGTTATTTTTTTGGTCAATTTGATCGTCCAAATGTGCGTACAATCGCAAAAATCGTGGAAAAATTCGAGCAAACCGGGTCTGTAGAAGATGTGAGAACACCAGTGCATGCTCGTACAGCTCGTACTGCAGAAAATATTGCTGCTGTTCGCGATAGTGTGGCTGAAGAGCCGTCCACCTCAACTCGTCGTCGTGCCAAACAATTGCACCTCTCACGCTCGTCGTTGATGAACATTATGCATAAAGACTTGCATTTACACGCTTACAAGGTGCAATTGGCTCAAGAACTAAAGCCTCTTGACCATTCCAAACGCCGTGAATGGGCAGAATGGTGGCAAGAAATGGCAACAGTGGATGATCAATTTTCGAAGAAAATCATCTTCAGTGATGAGGCACATTTTCACCTCAGTGGATTCGTCAATAAACAGAATTGCCGCATTTGGGCGAATGAGAATCCAAGAGTGATTGTCGAAAAACCAATGCACCCACAAAGAGTGACTGTTTGGTGCGGTTTATGGGCTGGCGGCGTCATCGGGCCGTATTTTTTCCAAAATGAGGCCGGTCAGGCAGTTACTGTGAATGGTGTTCGCTATCGTGAGATGATAACGAACTTTTTATGGCCCGAATTGGAAGATATGGATGTGGACGATATGTGGTTTCAGCAGGACGGTGCCACTTGCCACACAGCTAACGAAACAATGGCTCTTTTGCGCAACAAATTCAATGGCCGTGTTATCTCACGTAATGGCGATGTCAATTGGCCGCCAAGATCATGTGATTTGACACCGTTGGACTTTTTTCTTTGGGGTTATTTGAAAGAAAAGGTGTACGTCGATAAGCCAGCAACAATTCAAAAGCTAAAGGATGAAATAATTCGGCACATTAACGGCATAGAACCTCCATTATGCCTCAGCGTCATCGAAAATTTGGACCATCGGATGGAGGTGTGCCGCCGTGGTCGCGGCGCCCATTTGGCCGATATTTTGTTCCATACATAATTGAGTAATACCAATATATCATAATAAAATAAAATTACAATAATTTCCTAAATAGTTTGTGTTTTATTCAAAATCAACATCGGCCCTTGAAATTTAACCACCCTTTACTTAAAATTTTTCAAAACCCAAAAATATAAAGTTGCAATTTCAATTCGGTTGGCACTTTATTTCCTTGTGTGTACTTTCATTTTCCGTTGAACTCATTCGGGACTTTTTTTTTTTTTTTGCACAGTGTAATTGGTATATGTTTTTAGAGCATTTTTCTATGGGCATAAAATCGACTTTTTTTAGAGCATATTTCTGGTTGCCCTGCTTATGATAAATACAGTCAACGTCTTTTGAATTACATTTGCAGTTATTTTAACTGTAATTTTTAGTAATTTATACCAACATAATTTCCCGAGTAATCAATTAATTTATCAATTAATTGCATTCATTGAAAATTCTGCAATATATCTAGCCTTTTTATTGCAATTTAATGACAATGCACGTAAATTTTAATCAAAAAGTATTTTTATTTTATTACAAATTTAAATTAAAATTAATTAAAATGCTCATTCAAGAACTTTTTTTAAAAATGATTTATTAACAAATATTCTGTGAATAACTGAAAATTTATACAATTTTATTTTTCAAAAATAACAAGGAAGAAAAAAACAACTTACATTAACCATTTGGTCAAGGTTGGTCAAGTTCGCCATTTCATGTAAATTTCAATTAACAAAATATTGACACTGACATTATAAGAGAATATTTATTTTCTGTTTAACAACTACAATAAATACAACTTTTGCGTTTTTACATATTTTTAAATATTTTTTTTTTTTTTTTTTTTTATTTATTTATTTATTATATTTGTTAATAATTGGTGGTGTATGACAAGCAAATGAAACATACAAGCAAAAAAAAAAACACATTTGACATTTCGAATTTAGTTGAGAAACGTCATATTTTATACAACATTTTCAATGCTTGTTTGCTTGTAAAATAGCAACTAAAAATATAGTTTTTGTTGTAATATTTTTGACACTCAAACTTTGTTGTAGTAAATTTTGAACAATTTAGAAGACAATTTTTTTATTTCAATATATTTTTTTTTTTTGTGTTTTTGTTGTTACGTTGTCAAAGCATATATTTTATTTTTTTGAATTTAAAAATAGCTACAAACAAAAAATTATATTTCTGATATTTTCAAAAAAAAAGGGAGAATTAAGAGGGATTTAGCGTAAACGGGAGAGTAATGTTGAAAAACACGGCGAATAGACTTGATGTTTCGAGTAAAATTTTGAAAACGGCAACTATGTAGTAAAAACGAAAAAAGGCGGAAAAAAGGCGACACTAAAACAATGACGTCGACCAACTGACAAGTGCAGAGCAGGTTGACACACTCATTAATATCACACACTATGCTACTTTACACATTCACATATACAAATTTATATAGAATTTTAGCTTTTGAATTTTTTTTTTTTAGAAAAAGATCTTTTAAGGGAAAAAAAACTTGAAAATTTTTAAATATTTATTTTTATAATATGATTTATAATAATTTTGAATCTTTTATGATGATTTATTTTTAATATTTATGATTCTTTATTTTCTAATTTAACACCACTTATAATATATTACAATATTTATTAACATTTTTAATAGATTTTCTTCATTTTATATTATTTAATACACTCGTTTATAAATTCAACTCAAACCAACTCGTCCCGACGATTGTCTTTTCGCTACTAAAAAAGAAAATTTATTTTTTCTGAAGAATACGTTCTGTTTCTAGTTTTTCGGCGAAAATGTTGAAAACTGTGTGTATTTTGTTTGGCTCTCCTTAATGTATGCAAAATATTGTAAAAATAATATTAAAAAAAAAAAAATTACGGACCGACCATCCAACTGACAAACTCAAATTAAAATGTAAAAAAGAAATTATAATTGTGAAAATGATTACAATGTTTTTCTTTTATTTTTTAATATATTAACCCTTTACTGCATGAAACTCTAGATCTTAATGAATGTTGTATATTTTGATAGTAAATGGAAAATAAGTGTACAACTATTGCGGCATTTTGCGATATTTTCTCTTTTTACGATTTCATTAGCAAATAAACAATAAAAAAAAGTCCAAATTTCGGATCACCCAATAACCGAAAATATAGTGAATATAGCGCTCATTTATTTCAATAACGTCATAACTCAAAAATATTGATTCTGTAGAAAACGAGTTTAAAGTTTTCAATTTACTCCTACCTTGAAGAAACAATAACGACATAATTTCTCCCAAGAGAAACGAACGAATTTTCTACACAATATGATACGTGATATAACGAATAATTCTGCGTCATTAACTCAAAAAAATCAAGTATTTTGAGTTGTGACGTTCTTAAAGTAAATGAGCGATATGAAAACCAAAAATATACTGATAATAATCCATGCGTAAAACTACAAATAAATATCAAAATAACCAAAAATTTTGTAAAATAAACGAAAATTTGTTCATTTTACAAAAAATTTCGTTGTTTTGACATTTTTTTCGTATTTTTAGCATGGATTATTATGAGTGTATATATGTTGGAAAGCTTATAATTTTTTTTTTTTTTTAAAGAGAAGCAACACTCAGGAAATTCTTCCTAGTAATTAATGTGTTGCTTTCTTTTAAAAGGGGATAGTGGAGAGATGAAAGGTGGTGAAAGATGAAAGGCTTCTAATTAGTTTGATTTAATTATAATTGCCTATAAATTGTAATTATTTAAAAATTATAAAAATTGTTTTTTTTTTTTTTTTGAATCACCGTTTTCTCAATTTTTTTCAATTATAAAAATTGTTTTTTTTTTTTTGAATCACCGTTTTCTCAATTATCTCGCCACGAGAAAGGGTATATCTCCAAATTTAAATTTGTTTTGGACATCTAAGGTGCTGAATGCTAAAATAGAGATTAGGCTTTATCATATTTAATTTAAAAAAAATATGTCTAGATTACTTATATCAGGCGCTGCATTCAGTCAAATTATTCGTTACATTATGCAGTGAAGGGTTAATAATCACTTAAACACATAAGCAAATAACAACAGTAGCTACAAAATAGGTGCCCTGAGAGCCCATTTTTTATTCCTTTAAACGAGTAATGAGGAATTGTGGTAACTCTCAGCGGATATTAAAAATATGTGCACATACACACAAATATTCAGGAAGTTGGTTTACACACATTCATGATTACATGAAATAATCGTAGTAAAATTCCACAGATAAAATACCAAAATGTCACAAAAACATGCAAACAAACAATATGACGACTCCTTTTAAGAAATAGACAATAGGTATAGTTAATTAACCCCTGTTTGGCGAGTAAATGTTATTGAGTTAGGCTTAAAGCCCCCATTACCCGGTTTTACGGTCGACCGGTGTAGGCCGTTTATAACCGTTCGGCCAAAGCAGATGCTTTACGTGAGTTTAAGGGTGTATTAACACCCAAAGAGCAAAAAGTTTGTCCATTTCGCTCTATCTAGCATAGTTTGCGAGACATGGACAATTTAATTTCAAATCTATCGATTTAGCATATAAATGTATGTAAAATAAAGGACATTCCGAATTCAAGAGCCAATTTCGGATGATTTTTGTTCTACCAGATGCAAAAAAAAATTAACAGCTCCAAGTCAAAATTACGTCTAAATTGTTTCCACGTAATTTTAACCCATTGCGAGCCACGGAATAAAAACGGCTTGCATGGGAGCAAAAAAGGCCGTGGCATTTTCATATAAATGTTTGAAAAGTTAAGGACTTTCTGAGTTCAAGGGACAGTTTCGGAAGTTTTTTGTTCCACAAGTTGCAAAAGCATTTACAGTTCGAAGTCAGAATTACGTCTAGATAATTTCTACGAAATTTTAACCCATGTTAACGCAGAACATGGGACCGAAAACAACTGCGGCATTTTCATATAAATGTATGAAAAGTAAAGGATTTTCTGAATTCAAAAGCCAGTTTCGGAAGTTTTTTGTTCCACAAATTGCAAACAAAAATTACAGTTCCAAGTCATAATTACATCTAGATTAAGTCTATGAAATTTTAACCCATTACGCCGTAAATGGGACCTGTCTTTTACGAAAAATGCAGCCCTATATAAATTTAATATTGGATATTATTACACTCATAATTATCCATGCTAAAAACTATGAAAAAAATGTCAAAACAACGAAAACTTTCGTAAAACAAACAAATGTTCGTGCACTCAGGGAACTTCTGCTTTAAAAATATGTAGTTGTTTGGGTTGTAATGCAGTTTCTTTATTTTTAATGTAAATGTAAGTCATTTGTAGAACAAATTAAATTTTTAACTAACCTTGTATTTCATTTAAACAAAACAACTCTCATCAAATGACTGTTTTATGATTTTACATTCATTTTTTACAGTTGTTTTTTGTTATTTAAACAAATAAAAATATATAAATGTATGTTTATTTTTTACTACCATGTGGTTCATTTTTACTACAATTGTTAGTCATTTTTTAAACATTAAAAAATAAATGACAATGTTAGTTGAATTTAATGAAATGTAAGTCGTCCTTTCTTTAAATGCAATTTCATTTGTTTTTGACTAAAATTGCTGTCGTCTTTACCAACATAATTTCCTAAGTGTGTATTTTACGAAAGTTTTTGTTATTTTGACATGTTTTCGTATTTTTATGCATGGATTGTTATTAGTGTATTAAGCTTATTTATTAATTTTCAAAAAAATAATCAATTTTCACAACATTTATAATTTTTTTTATGGAAAATTTACTGTCTTTTTTAAAAATTTGGATTTTTAGAAAGATTTAAGTTTTGTAAATTTTTTTTTTTTAATTGTTTCGATTTTGTGATGTAAGCAATATTATTGAAGTTCAAGATCATTTGTTCTTTGTTAAACAAAAAAGCATGCAATGTTTATTTTGTTTAAATTTTTTTAAAGTTTTTCGATTTTTTAAAAATTTTTCGATTATTTTTTTAATTATTCGATTTTTTATTAATTTTGATTTCTGGGATATTTTTATTTTTTCATATTGACAGAAAATATTTTTGATTTCCCGCCCTTTTAAAAAAAAAACTTGTTATACGAGGATGGCTCAATAAGTCCGTGAATTTTTGAATGAAACACAGTTTGTTTTGCAAAAAAAAAATATTTTTCAACATAATCTCCTTTTAGCTCAATACAATTAGTCAAACGTTTCTCCAATTTTTGTATCCCTTCCAAAAAATAGGATTTTTCGAGGTCCATAAAATGGGCATTTTTAGGCTATTTGGGGTCGTTTTTTTTAAATCCTTGTTAAATCGGTAAAATAAGTTGGCATAATATTCGCCGTTTATTATTTATCCATTTTGAATTTAATCGATGTGGATTATCCCGCGTGCCACCAAAAAAACTGTTGCCATCACCTTATTGGCCACGATTACGTTTATGGTCAATTGAGAGCAAACGCGGCACCCATCTTGCAGACAGCTTTCTAAACCCCAACTGATCATTTAAAATCAAAACCACACTGCCATATGAAATGCATATGGCATCAACAATCTCACGCACTTTTACTCTTCGATCGGCCAACACCATATCGTGGATTTTTTCGACATTTTCGGGTGTATTGACCTCAATTGGATGTAAGAACGTTCAGCGTCATTTGTACTTGTGCAACCACAACGAAAGTCAGTAAGCCAATTTTTAACCATGGAAATCGATTGTGCAGAATTTCCATAGTATTTATCAATCTTTTCCTTGATTTGATTGACTGCTTTTTTTCGCAAAAAATAATGTTTAATGAGCACTCGAAATTCACTTTTTTCCATTTTTAAAAAAATCCACGAAGTTGTATGTTTGGACAGCTGTTAAACGCAAAGTAAATGACGAAACTTGCTCAAAATTTGGCAGTAGTCTATTAACAGTTGGTACTTGCTGAGAGCAGTGTTGCATTTCATATAACTACTAGGGAAGTTCGAAAAGTCACGGACTTATTGATCCGCCCTCGCCTTTTCCCGCGAAAAGCCTGACTGACAATTGTTAATAAAAATAATCATATGAAACTGCTCCATATAAAACTAAAAACTTATGTAATTGAGAATTGTATAAGTATGTATTGTTGATCTTTTAAAATTACATTTCATTTTGAATTGTCAGGTTTGAGATCATAATTAAATGTTACTATTACAATTAGAAAACACTAATTGTTAGTAAATGTAAGAGAAGATGAAAAAAAAATCCTGTGGCTATCTGCGCTAGAGGAATTTTATTACACATCCTGATTCAAATAATAACATAATTAGATCAGTCAAATATTTATATTTTTTAATTTTGTTTTAATAGCCGGATTCATGTAATGTCGTATATAGTGTAAACATCGTATTTTTATAACATTAGTCATAAATGTGTTGCCAACCCTGGAAAGTATAGTATACAATTTGTTTTGTATTTTGAATTGAATGTTTCAAACATTTAAAATAAATGTAAAAATGAATTATTTATAATAAAAAATTCTATTTCATAAATATAGGAATATTTTTTTCGAAACAAATAAACAATGAATTTGATAGGAATCGATCGAAAATGCGGCAACAACTGTTAATTTCCGTACCTGCAAATAAGCTTTGTGTACTTTTACACCAAATACGAAGCTTATTATGAATGCCTTCAATATGTTTATTATCTTAAAAGAATTTTTGTTAGTGGAAATTATTTTGTAGTACTAAAATGTTTAATAATTAAAAAAAAAAAAGTATACAACACGTCCCCAAGGAAGTAATTAAACTTTAATTTAATTAAAACATTTTCTTGGTAAATTTTAAAATGTAAGTTATTTAAATGTTTAACAGTTATTTTGTATGTATGTATGCGAAACGTCATGTGTAATTATAACAATTTGAATACAAGTTCAAAAAAACAAAGGTGTGTTTTTTTTAAATATTTTTGGTTAGAATAATTTAAACAAATGATTAGCAATATAAGGAAGGTAGTTATAGTAGTTGGAAATTACACAATTTTATCAAAAGACTTTTATTTTAGCAATCCAAACAACGGCACTTTTCAATCCAACCGACATAATCATAGTATTGGCTATCTTAAATTTGCGTAAAAATACATTTTTAAATTTATATTTCTATGTCAGAAGTAACTTATTTTTGTAGATTTATTTTGTTTTTTTTTTTCAATTCTTAAAGTTTTTCGAGACACGCTAATATATTCGAGATAAATTTATTTTTAAAGTTCACTGAATTTTAAAAGGCATCTTATATCAAAAACACTTGAATCAATAGAAGTTTATTTTTAGATTTTATTGAAACGCTTATACGTATGATTAATATTAAACACAAATAACACATAACAAGCATACGTCATGTTGTAATTTAAGCTACCATACTTGCACATTAGTGTGTCCCAAAGTTTTTTGTTTTTCGATTTTAATTTGAATACTTATGGGATAAATTATTTTTGAGATTTTTTTTTCGATTTTCTGGAAGAGGTTTACAGGTCGCAAAAATTGATTTTATCCGAAAAATCGTAGTTCGTTTCTTGAACTTGGCCAAGAACCCAACCTTTTTTTTAGCTTCTTAGTCAATATTTTTTAAGCAAAATTTCCAAATTCCAATTTTATGTGTATAAATCATTAGTTTCGGTAATGCTTTTCTACATTTGTGTACACTCAAATAAAAAAGTTAGTAAAGTCAGCAAAAAATGCAAAGGAGGGTGCTTGCAAAAAAAATGCTTATGTCAGCAAAATGTTTTGATGAAAATCAGCGAGTAGTAGATTCAGCAAAAGTTTTGCTAACACTTAGTAGATTAGAAATTAAAATACCCTTGCTAAAAATTAATAAAATTTTTGCTGAATATAAGTAGACTGAAAAAAAAACTCAAAAAATTTGTAGAAAAATTATACTTTAGTTAATTGATTTGCTGAAAATCATAAAACATATTTTTGTGATTCTTTTTAAAATAATTTACAATACGTTACAAAATATAAAAATGGTCATACTCCCAAATTGACGATATGAATTAATGTAATATCTAAAAACAATAGAAATAATTATATATAACACAAACGAAATTACCTTTGAACTACTTACATCAATTATTGTCTAAATTATGCTATCTTTTAAAGGAACGCAAATGCGGCAGAGAATTATAGAAACGAAATAACAAAATATAACATATACAACCCTTTTTTGCAATAAGAAAAAGGAAACAGAAAAATCTACCTAAGATGTATGACTTTGTCTTTCGCTTTAGTCGGTCTACCTATTGCATATTTGTTTGCAATTTGACCACACAAGATTTTTAATATATATAAACTTTATTAAATTTAAATATTTTATTTTGTCTTTTTTTTTAATTAATAGACAATAACTTTCAAAATTAAAAATTTAAGTTGTTTTAATCCACAATTTTGTTTTATGTATGAAAAACAGATACAAAAATCTTCCATGGTTGATTTTTTTATATTATGTCTTACTAGAGTTGTACTTTTTATTATAATTTTCCTCGTCACTACTACATCGTGACATGCCGCGACATCTAATTCGTTCTGAGTATATCCTTCAGTCTGGTTGTCGTTCACACTATAATCATATAATTACAAATTATATACTATTACCCTAACCGAGCACTAGCTACTACGGCTTTCGTCGCGTTGTAGCGATAATAGACCAGTGCCTCTGGTGGGAATCGAACGCACGACTCCCGCACTGATAAGCCAGCACGCTACCAACTAGCCTACCGGGGCGCACGACAAACAAACAAAAATTTTTAAATCGCAGTTATTTCTTCAAAACAGTTTTTATATTATTTTGTCCATTACCCATTTTTCTACAAATTTTCTCAAAAATGGTAAATTTTCAAAATAGTTTTATTAAAAGAAGCATTTTTTAAATTATTCGTTTTATTCGATTAATCGTCCAAATTTATTCGAATTACTCGTTATTCGAAAATCATGTTTTTTAAATAGTTCGTTCGAATTTTCTTTTTGTTAGTTCGATCAATCGAATAATTTTTATTCGAGTAACAACCCAAACTTCTATCCTTTCTAATAAAAGCACAAGCTTTTGCTTATTTTTGGTTGCTCTAATAATTACATTTGGCTTGTATATATTTCCTCGCCAAAAGCCAGACTGACAATTGTTAATAAAAAATAATCACAGTAAACCCTAAAAAAATAAAAATTTGTGAAATTTAATTATTTATTAAACATCCATATATAAACATTAACTAAATTAGGTCAACCAAATGTTTATATTTGTTTTAATATGTTTATTATCTTAAAAGAATTTTTGTTAGTGGAAATTTTTTTGTGTTATACTAAAATGTTTAATAATTAAAAAAAACTATACAACATGTCCCCAAGGAAGTAATTAAATTTTAATTTAATTAAAACAATTTCTTCGTAAATTTTCAAATGTAAGTAATTTAAATGTTTCACAGGTATTGCATATGTATGTAAAATGTCATGTGTAATTACAATAATTTGAGTACAAGTTCAAACAAAGAAAGGTGTGAGTTTTTTAACAATTTTTTATTGTAAATTTATTTAAACAAATGATTAGTAAAATTAGGTAGTTAGTTGGAAATTTAACAACTATTTTAAGAGACTTTTATTTTAGCAATCAAATCAGCAACTCTTTTTATTCCAACCGACATAATCATATTTACGGTTGCTTGTCATTCTTAAATTTCTTAAAAATTAATTTTAAAGGATCGTATCGTATCAAAAGCATTGTATCCTTTAGATTTGATTTTATTTAAAAGTCTTTCGAATTTTAAGTTCACTGAATTTTGAAAGGCAGCTTATATCAAAAACACTTTCAACTAAAGTTTATTTTTAGAATTTATTGAAACACTAATTCGTATGATTAATATTAAACACAAACAGCAAATAACAATCATACGTCATGTTGTATTTTAAGCTTCCATACATATACATACCGTTATGTATGTAAAATAGAGTGTCCCTTATGATTCGTTTAGACTGAAAAGTTAATCTAGTAAAAAGTGCATTAACTGCAGATATTTGTACAGAAATTAACCCTTAAATGCACACAGTATCTTTAAAGATACAACCATTCAAAAATTTCCTACGACTTTATTTTAAGCTTAATCAAAATGAAGACTTCACTAGTGTGTTAAGAACTCTCAAGCGCTCTTTAATAAAATACATTTATAAATAAATATTTAGAATCGTACCTTTTATTAACCATCAAAGTCAAAAAAAAATTAAAAACTTCAGAATTAATTAAAAACTCAAGAATTGCGCTTTTTATGATATCGAAAAACGGGCACATGTAATTTTAGAAAGTTTAAATAAAAGGCATTAGTGTTAAGAGGCAAATATAAGCTTTTGAATGATATATCTTTTTTGTTCCTAAGTCACTCCGTTTTTGTGTAACGGGCAATTTAAAATTTTGAAAATTTTGGATTTTTGCTTATAAAAAGCGTAAAAAAATTATTTGAAAAATCTTGGTACGCAGTTTTTTATTAATTGGCATTTCATATCATAAAAACACAATTTTATTCAAATCGAAGCTGTTGAGCATTTAAGGGTTAAGCAATTAATCCACTTTTTACTAGATAAACTCTTCAGTCTACACGCAAAATTAAAAATAGATTTGTCATTGCCAGGGACAGGAACTTAATGCACTAAAAAAGTAAAAATTGCACGTATAATAGGCATGAAAAATCTCAAAATATTCATTAAAAACTATAAAAATATGAACTTATTTTTTTGTTTCTTTTTGTTAATTTTCTCTAAAATTTTCATCTAAATGTCTTAACTGGGTCTTGATAACTTAGCAGAAAATTAACGAAAACAGTGAAGAGAAAGGCACCTTAAATTAAATATTTTTCATGTTTTAAATTTTAAATTTAATTTGTATCGTTGAATACATTCTCTGCATTTGTTGTTAAAATCACTTTAAAAATATAAAGTAAAATTAAAAGCGACTTTTTACTAAAAGCTAAAAAAAATGCAAAATAAAAATATTCATTTTAAGCAAAAAATTCAATAAAAATGTGCATTTAATGCAAAATAAGCAAAAATATGCTATAAAACTATGCATTTAAAGCAAAATATTCATTGATGGCAAAATATGCAAAAATATGCAGTAACAAATCGATGCCATTTTAACACAAATTCAACGATTCGCAAAGATATTTTACCATGTTCTCAGACTTAAGGGGAAAAACATGCATTTGCATGAACTTTCGGTTCCTAATCAGTACATTGTATTGCAAACACTTCCAAATGGTAAAAATCAATCGTTAACCCGTGCCGAATTTTGGTAAAAAATGGGCCATTTGTGAAAAAAGTGTATTATTATTAAAAATTCCCAAAATTCTAAATTTGTAATAATTGAATTTTTCATTTAGTTCATTCATTTAATATGCCCAAGTTTATACAGATATGAAATTCTGACTTTGTCGAATATCTCTAAACCCTCTCGCCCACTGCAAATGTCGTTAAAACCAAATGAAATTTCACTTAAAGAAAGGACGACTTACATTTCAGTAAATTCAACTAACATTGTCATTTGTTTTTTAATGTTCAAAAAATTAACCACAATTGTAGTAAAAATGAACTACATGTTAGTAAAAAATAAACAAACATTAATTTTTTTATTTTTTTAAATAACAAAAAAAAAACAACTGTAAAGAATGAATGTAAAATCATGAAACAGTCATTTGATGTGGTTTGTTTTTTTTAATGAACTACAAGGTTAGTAAAAAATTTAAAACTGACTGACATTTACATTAAAAATAAACAACAGATGCAGAAGTTCCCTGATACCAATAATTATTTTAAGCAGTTTGATCCATATAGGGTTAAGTTTTCACTTTTGAGTAAAAAAGACCCACTAGGAAATTAACAGAATGTCTTCTTTCAGATTTCGATTAAATTACACAGTGCGACAGAAAAAAATACCTGGGAAGCGATACTACTTTTCTGGTAAGGGTTGCAAGTACAACAAGAATCTGTTTTTGAAATTTGCCAAACACCTCCAAAATCTTGAGTTACGGGTAAAAACCGGTTTTTTATAACTTTATGCACTTATAAGCCTGTAACTTAGTTGAATATTTTCCGATTGAGTTTTTCAGCAAATTTAGGAAGAAGAAAGTGAGACCTTTCAAATAGTATATATATTATTTAAGTTAACTTGAGAAATCTGTGTGAATTTCTCCAGAAAACACATTTTTTTCTTTTTGTTTTTTTCGCCATTTTCAAATTTGGAGACGTTTTTACGAAATATTTTGTAAAGTAATCGTGCCATAAATGAATTTATTAACAAAGCAAATTTATTTATGAGTAACACGCAACTTCGTTTTAAAAATTCGTTAAATTCTGTATTAAACTTTTTATTAACACAAATAATTGCAAAAAAAATACAGTTTTTGGACATTCCACTCAAAAATGTTTGTTTGACCGTTTTTATCAACATTTCGCCAACCTTTGGCGGGCATCCTCAGGAATCCTTAAATAATACATAAATAATAAAAATCTTATAATTAGAAAATTAATTTTAATTTTCCAAAATAAAAAAAAAAAATATTTTAATAAAATTATGTTTTTAATTAAAATATTTTTATTATTTAGGTTGGCGAAATTTTGAAAGAATATACAAAAAACTAATATAACTGTAAAAAATATTACTTGAGCCAGAGTACACATTAAAAATTTTTTACATAAATAGAACATTTTTGGTCTTCAAAGTTTAGTAACGTCATGATGCTTGTTAGGAAAAGACCTAACCACGTGGTTGATTACTAAGAAGACAATAATGGAGCAAAATTGATTAAAAAGAATATAAATACAAATTTATTAATAAAAAGACTTCGAGCTTAATTATTTATAAATTTTTTACATTAAAATATAAAGGTCGAAAAAACATCAATATATTTATAAAAACAAAATTTGTTTCTCTTATTTGGATCCATTTGCATTAAAACTGAACGAAAATCGACACGACGTTTTTAAGGGACATCATAATTTAGAAGTGTGGCTGACATTATTTTTAGTCAAAACTAAAAATAGAAATTAATTTATTATGACAAAAAAGAAAATATTAAACCAACTTAGATTTAAATAAGCACAAATTATACCCCCTTAAGGATAAAATTGCTTTGATGTATTTTTAAGTTTGATATTTTCGTTCTTTTGTGATTTCCACTTACTTTGAATATGTCAAAATTCTTTAAATCTGTTTCCTTCCTATGTTTATGTACTCTACATTTATTTTACTGATAATAAACATGAAAAATAAATATTTTAATAGCACAATTTTTTTTGTAGCCACCCGAGTAAAAATGATCATATGCAATCATATATTTTTATTATTTTAAATATAATATTATATAAAAATATGTTGCGTAATATGGATATATGTTATATAATCGCATATAATCATATATAATTTTATCTTAGATTTTGTTTTTCGTAAATTTTTGATATGGTCCTATATATGTAAGTATATCTAAATATATGCCGATTAATATTACAGTAGATCTGGTATATATATTACTACATATGGTATATATTAATTAGCATGATTTCATATATAATTTCGTATATACAGTGATATATTTAATAACATATTAGTATTATATTAAAATAGTATTATATTGAAATTTGTTAAAATTTAGAGTGCAGTAATTTGTTGTTGTTTCTGGCTTTTCTTTGATATTTCATATGGTAAATCATGCTTCTAGACGAGAACAAGAAATTCTCATTGAGTTTGTGATTTAACGTAACAAATATCTTTAAAAATTCTTAGACCATTATCCCCTGATGATTTCCTTAGGCAAGAATTGGGACCAGCATACAACAAACTGTTAAATAAGTTTTCGGAAATAAGTTTTCAGAATACGTTTGGAATTTTGCATTAGAACTTGCAAATTAAATTGTGATTAAATAATTTTAATTGATAGAATTTTAAGTTAAATGGTAAACAACGCGAAATATATTTACCAAAGATAGACATACACACAAAAAACAAGTTTTGAATTTATTTTTTGATCAATGGTGATAATTTTTTACTGCGAGCTCATATATATATTAGTTCTCATGTAGTGAGAAAACTAGGTTATATGAATTTTCGATGTTTGGCATGGGATTGTTACCTCTTTCAAAACGTGTTCTGATGATGGGAACCTAGAAAACTCCCGAAATAGATCCATCAACACATTCCTGAAAGGGTCAAAGAATAAATTTAAAAACAAAAACGTGTATTGAATATCCACCAGAGGTGGATCTTGCACATCAAACAAGTTTTCAATTTATTTTTTGATCAATGGTTATAATCTTTAATTTCAAACTCATATGTATATTAGTTCTCATGTAGTGAGTAAACTAGTTCATATGAATGCTTGAGGTTTGGCATGGCATTGTTACCGCTTTCAAAACGTGTTCTGATGATGGGAACCTAGAAAATTCCCGAAATAGATCTATCAACACATTCCTGAAAGGGTCAAATAATAAATTTGAAAACAAAAACTCTATAGATTATTTGTTAGGACAATATCCTAATGAAGAAATATAGAGTATATGGCCTCGAACTTGAATAATTTTCATTTTCATTGCACAATTAAAGGTCGAAAAAACATAATTTTTATTTTTAATAAAAATTATAACAAACTTGTGAAAAAAGGCAAAGTACCGCCTAGTTTACTTTCCCTGTTTTGTTAACTAACTTAACAAAATATAAAAAAGGAGAGAGAAACAAAAAAAACGTGTATTGAATATCCACCAGAGGTGGATCTTGCACATCAAACAAGTTTTCAATTTATTTTTTGATCAATGGTTATAATCTTTAATTTCAAACTCATATGTATATTAGTTCTCATGTAGTGAGTAAACTAGTTCATATGAATGCTTGAGGTTTGGCATGGGGATTGTTATCGCTTTCAAAACGTGTTCTGATGATGGGAACCTAGAAAATTCCCGAAATAGATCTATCAACACATTCCTGAAAGGGGCAAATAATAAATTTGAAAACAAAAACTCTATAGATTATTTGTTAGGGACAATATCCTAATGAAGAAATATAGAGTATAATGGCCTCGAACTTGAATAGGGTGCGCACAAGAAGGGCGAAAAAAACAGAAGGGGAGAAAAAGAAAAAGGAGACAAACGGGAGAGAAGGAGAAGAGAAAAGAGAGAAAGAAGAAAAAGAGAAGAAGAGGAAGAGGAGAAGAGAAGAAGAAGAAAGAGAAGAAGAGAAAGAAGAGAAGAAGAGGTAAGAAGAGAAGAAGAGAAGAAGAAGAAGAGAAGAAGAGAGAAGAAGAGAAAAGAGAAGAAGAGAAGAAGAGAAGAAGAGAAGAAGAGAAGAAGAGAAGAAAGAAGAAGAGAAGAAGAGAAAGAGAAGAAGAAGAAGAGAAGAAGCGAAGAAGAGAAGAAGAGAAGAAGAGAAGAGAAGAAGAGAAGAAGAGAAGAAGAGAAGAAGAGAAGGAAAGAAGAAGAGAAGAGAGAAGAAAGAAGAAGAGAAGAAGAGAAGAAGAGAAGAAGAGAAGAAGAGAAGAAGAGAAGAAGAGAAGAAGAGAAGAAGAGAAGAAGAGAGAAGAGAAGAAGAGAAGAAGAGAAGAAGAGAAGAAGAGAAGAAGAGAAGAAGAGAAGAAGAGAAGAAGAGAAGAAGAGAAGAAGAGAAGAAGAGAAGAAGAGAAGAAGAGAAGAAGAGAAGAAGAGAAGAAGAGAAGAAGAGAAGAAGAGAAGAAGAGAAGAAGAGAAGAAGAGAAGAAGAGAAGAAGAGAAAGAGAAGAAGAGAAGAAGAGAAGAAGAGAAGAAGAGAAGAAGAAAGAAGAGAAGAAGAGAAGAAGAGAAGAAGAGAGAAGAGAAGAAGAGAAGAAGAGAAAAGAGAAGAAGAGAAGAAGAGAAGAAGAGAAGAAGAGAAGAAGAGAAGAAGAAGAGGAAGAGAAGAGAGAGAAAGAAGAGAAGAAGAGAAGAAGAGAAGAAGAGAAGAAGAGAAGAAGAGAAGAAGAGAAGAAGAGAAGAAGAGAAGAAGAGAAGAAGAGAAGAAGAGAAGAAGAGAAGAAGAGAAGAAGAGAAGAAGAGAAGAAGAGAAGAAGGAGAAGAAGAGAAGAAGAGAAGAAGAGAAGAAGAGAAGAAGAGAAGAAGAGAAGAAGAGAAGAAGAGAAGAAGAGAAGAAGAGAAGAAGAGAAGAAGAGAGAAGAAAGAAGAGAGAAGAGAAGAAGAGAAGAAGAGAAGAAGAGAAGAAGAGAAGAAGAGAAGAAGAGAGAGAGAAGAAGAGAAGAAGAGAAGAAGAGAAGAAGAGAAGAAGAGAAGAAGAGAAGAAGAGAAGAAGAGAAGAAGAGAGAAGAGAAGAAGAGAAGAAAGAGAAAGAGAAGAAGAGAGAAGAAGAGAAGAAGAAAGAGAGAAGAAGAGAAGAAGAGAAGAAGAGAAGAAGAGAAGAAGAGAGAAGAAGAGAAGAAGAGAAGAGAGAAGAAGAGAAGAAGAGAAGAAGAGAAGAAGAGAAGAAGAGAAGAGAGAAGAAGAGAAGAAGAGAAGAAGAAAGAAGAGGAAGAGAAGAAGAGAAGAAGAGAAGAAGAGAAGAGAAAGAAAGAAGAGAAGAAGAGAAGAAGAAAGAAGAGAAGAAGAGAAGAAGAGAAGAAGAGAAGAAGAGAAGAAGATAAGAAGAGAAGAATAGAAAGAGAGAAGAGAGAAGAGAGAAGAATAGAAGAAGATAAGAATATAAGAGAGAATAATATAATAATATAATAATATAATAATATAATAATATAATAATATAATAATATAATAATATAATAATAATCAATATAATAATATAATATAATAACATAATAATATAATAATATAATAATATAATAATATTATAATATAGAGCATCCTATTATATATATTAAATTAGATAAAGTAACGTATAATTTTATAAAATTAGATGAGGGCAAAATTCGGACAAAACTGTATCAAATCACTTCCAATTGTATCTAATTTAATCAGATGTGATACAATTAGATTAATTTTACTACAATTTAATCGGGCCCCATTTTTCGGATCAAATTTTATATAATTATTTATGGTGTCATATTAAATTAGATAAAATTATAAAAGCTCCATATACGGTTTTTTTCAAACGGGCATGGAAATAAGTTCAATTGTTTTATATGGCTGGCGCTTTTTTTTATGCGCTTCGCTACTATTTGTTTATCAACTTATTGAACAGATGTTTTTAATCAAAACACTCATCGTAATGAATAAGCATATTAATGTAAGAAAAAGTAGTAGTGAATATAAAAGAAAATAATATACACTGAGAGAAAAACTGGCTTAAAATCTAATTTTGTTAATACAACTGAATTTCTGGAATTTTTCTGGAAAGCCCCATGTAAACGGCTTTTAAATAACAACTTACTGTTAACACTCGAATTAATAATTGTGTCCACCGCGACAATACTATGGAAACAAATTGTTTGCGTGTACTTACACGCATAGAAAAAATATGATTGTATATGATTGGGGACACGAAATTATCATAGTATGCTCCTGCTGGTCATAAACATGATTCTGTCTAATAATATTATGATCAATGACGACGATTCTATCATCTTTTAGATTTATAATATGATAATTAAGACCATATTATAATTGTTGCATATTTCAATCATAACATGATGCTCCAAAACTTTCATAACGTAATGTTCTTTTCTCTGAGTGTATTATGCATATATTCTAAAATAGATTAGAATGGTAATAAATTGTTAATTTTTTAAATGAAACATGTGAGGTTACATTAGAGATGGGCACGTGAGTGAATTTTGACTAACATTCACTCAAGCTCACGAGAAAAAAATCCACTCAGGCACAATCACTCACGAAAAAAAATTTTCTTCTCACACTCACTCACGTGAGTAAATTCAGATTTTACTCACGTGATTCAAGTTATTCACGCAAATTCACGAAATAATATCTTTTCGGAAAAAAATTATATATAAAAATCAGACTTGTTCGACGACAATTACATTTCATATTCATTCACTACGCTCACACTTAAACGCTTCCTAGGAAAATGTTTAATTTTGTCAATACCAGACATGGGACATAATACTAATAGTTGTGTATTTAATTACAGACCAAATACTTTTTTATGTCTAATTACATCACAACATTTTAATAATATTAGTACAATTAAATTAGTAAAAAAAATTAGTAAGCGCTACTAAATTTTATTAAAATGCTATCATTTTTAAAAATTGTTTGTTTAATAAAAACAACTTATAAATACTCTTCATTTAATTGCATTCTGGATAAACTACACAATTTTAAAACACAATATAAATACACTTAATATCGTTTTTATATTTCAGTTTTTATTTTAGTTTTCTTAAAAATTCTTGTCCATCTGTGAACGTTGTATTTTCATGTGTTATTGTTTGCTTAGTTTTTCTTCATTGATGCCAAGTAAATTTGTACGAAAATATTTAAGGGCTGAAAGAAAAAAAATATTTAATAACACATAAATAATTTTTTTATTATAAAACTTACCTAATTATTATACGTATTACAGTGGAGTACAGTTATAACGAATACCGGTTATAACGAACTTGTTTACAACGAACGATTTTTCTGGTCCCAACGCATTTACTAACATATTTCATATAAAATAATACGGTTATAACGAACATCGTTTATAACGAACTTTTCATATAACGCTTTTCTGAGTTTTCTTACAAATGTTTACACTTATAACGAACAAATAAAAATATTGAGATTCTTAAATTAAAATTTTGCTGCAAATGTTAAAAAATGTTAGCTTTTTAATTACAAATTAACTAAAAAGAATTAAAAATTGTATGATACGTAATTTAATTGAAGATTTGTTTCATTATCAATAAAAATTAGAAGAATTTAAGAAAAAAACCTTAAATTGTAATAATTTTTTGGAAAATGTTTACCTCGCTTGTAACGAACTAAAACGTCCGGTCCCCTTGATTTCGTTATAGCCGTACTACACTGCATATTAATTAATTAAATTAAAACAGAAAATTTTTTGTGTTCACTTCTATTTTCGTCCTCTTCTTTTTGACTACTGTACCAATAAGCATAAATAAACATTTCTTTTTTCTACAAATTACTTAACAAGCGCTTGATATTGTGATTTTTTTGTAGGAAAAAGATACCAAAAAAAAATAAACAAAAACCAACCACCATTATTTATAGAAATCACACATGTACGTACACTCGTGACCTATTGTTTTTTTAAAACATAGCCAGTGTTACCATATAGCCAGTTTTAACTGTTTTCCCCCAATTTTTTGGGATGCTTAACAGTTTTCTCATGAAATTTTGGAAATGCATGCAGATGTTACGGTTTTTCATTTTATATTAGGATATTTGTTTCATTTGCTATTTGTTTTTAATTAAACTAGAGGTTTCAATACAAAACTAACAAAGTTGTGGAAAAAAGTAAGAACCAAATTCAAAAATACTTGCCATATAACAATTATGTAATAATGAGTATGAAGATGACCCGCTTTATAATGGCATATGTGAAAATATTTTGGATAAGAAAAGCATGTGTAATCTAGAGATCAACGTCATCGTTCCGCTGCATATTTTTTAACAACATTTTGAAGATATAAAGAACTACAATTATGTATGTAAAGACCGCTGCAAATGTAGTTAAAAACAATTGAAGTTTCACTTGAAAAAAGGATGGCTTACATTTCATTAAATTCAACTAACATTGTCATTTGTTGTTGATTGTTGATCAGATGAACCACAAATGTAGTAAAAATGAACCACAAATATAGTAAAAAAAATAGTATCATATGTAAATGTATATGATACAATTAATCAAAAATAATTCTATATAAACATATATATAGTAAATATAAATAAATAAATATAAATGTATATAGTGAAATTAAATGAAATAAAATTCTTTCTCATAATGTTGCCAGATTAATAAAATTATCCCTGAGGATGTTGGGAATATCCAACGAAACGTCGGATGAAAAATTAGTAAATAGTCTTTTCTTTATTTTAAAAACAAATGGCCCACTTTAGATATTTCTAAAAATCTTAGCAAATATTTACTAAAAAGGTTGATAATAAATACTAATAATCAATTAAAAATCTTTCACATTTATATATATTTTTGTTAGCACCGTTTAATAATAATTAGAATATAGATGAGTTTCAAAATTTACTCCAAAAACATTAAAAACTGCGGTTTTTGGCTTTGTAATGATTATTAATATTTTCTTATTAAAGTCCTAAAAAACAACGTTATAATTATTAGATTTTAAACCAACAAACATATAGACTAAAGAAGATCCAAGGTACTCAAGATCTGTTAAATTTTATAAGCCAACTGGTTTTAAGAGAAACAGTTTTTAAACGTTTTTTTAATGCATATTTTTTAGTATATATAAACAGAGTTTGGTGTTAATTATACAAAAATGATTCAGAGAAAGCATTGCAACACAAATTAACTTTAAAATTTATTTAAAATTACTTAAACGCATGAAAATTAATTAATTAAAAGTACCACTGTTAACACATTTTTTTTGAAACTCTCCTTAAACCAGTTATCTACGGACTCTGTGGAATCAATGACGATACTCAGGTGTAAAGGGGAAATTAACGATTTCTGGCTGTACGGGGACGCATTGAGATTATATGGGCGCCGGGACACTGTGGTATAGCGGGGAACGAAGTGGCTAATGATTTGGCTAGGGGAGAATCTTCACTGGAATTAGTCACTTTGGGGAACGCAAAACCTTTTCGAGCTCTCAAGGCGGAGCTGGTGGACTGGGCTGACACCATGCATAGGACCATCTGGGGAAATGCGGGTGTTGGCAGGTCTACAAATACTCTCTGGGGCAACCCGGACAAAGACAAGACGAGGGAAATTCTGAATCTCAGTAGGAAGGAACTGAGTCTTTTGATGGAAATCCTCTCGGGACACTCGACACTTAGGGCCCATCTCCACCGTATTGGTAGGGCGGACTCCGAAGTGTGCAGAGCCGGTGGGGAGGACGAGGAGACCTTAGAACACTATCTCTGTGAATGCCCGGCATTTGCCGGGATCCGGGTCGAAATACTATCCAGTGACCCAATATCCACATTGGGGGATCTTAGGGGCATAGGCTGGAAGAAGTTGAGGAGTTTCGTCAGTGCGACGGAGTTCCTGGGGTAGTAAGGTGACATAGAATCGATTGTTTAGAGCGCACAATAAGCCGACATTCTGGCTCAAGTGTAAGTCCTCAGGGACTTGAGTCGGATTAGGGAAGTATTTCCCTTCTCCGAATCCTATTTTCGACCTAACCTAACCTAAACCAGTTCAGGTTTTTAAAAAGAGAACGTTGGAAACGGCTTGTTTAAAAAAATTAAACACCCAAACATTAGACCATGCGCAATGGATTCTAAATTTACAATTTTAAAAATTAAATAGTTGCTTGCTTCCACTATATATACCACTGATCCTGTTTTGTGGTTAACAAAATGTTTTTTTTTTCGTACAATCTGAAATCGTTGAAGTACTAAATATTGAGATTTATCTTATTCTTCTTAGTTTAAACGAGCTTAAGATGATTCATTTATTAATTATTTACTTCCAATAGTTCGTCTCCACATTGGGTGACTTCTTCAAGGAACAAATATTACAATTTGAAAAATAAAAAACAAGTTTTTCAAATTGTAATATTTGTTCCCTGAAGAAATCACCCAATGACGAACTATTGGATATAAATAATTAATAAATAAATGATCTTAAGCTCGTTTAAACTAAGAAGAATAAAATAAAAGAAGATCATAGAAAACTTGATATTATTGAGATTTATCCTTGATAAAACTATATCGTATTGATCCATAATAAAGACCGTATAGATATTATTTTTAATTATTTTGTATAACAAATGCCCGTAATTTCAAGCAATAGATACCTACCGGTGCTTAGATATCTACCCGTATACACGAACAAAATCGGGTAGGTATCTAAGCACCGGTAGGTAAATATTGCTTGAAATTACGGGCAAAAGACGTGTAAAGTTTGCTATTTATTTCTGCTTCAGAAAACATATGTACACTCATAGAAATAAAGCTGAAAATAGGAAAAAAATCAACTAAAAACTAGTTAAAAATGCTAAAATTAGCAGAATTTTTTATTAAATGTAATAAATATTTAGTTATATTTGAGCTAAATTTTCGTTAATTGAAAGTAAAAAATAAAAAAAATTTTAAAATTTCACACTTTTTAATGATTTTTTTTTGTTGCTGATTTTACATTTACTAAATATTAGTAGACAAAAAATCATTAAAAAATGTAAAATTTTTAAAGTTTTTTTTAATGCGAATAAATCTACAATTTTTTAGCAAAAATTTCTGTTGATTTTAGCAAAACAAACTGTTATTTGCATTCTACTAAATTCGAGGTAAATATAGAAAAAATGTTAATATTACAGTTCTTCTTTGCTATTTTGAGTTTACAAATATTTAGTCAAAGTTTTTGCTAATTTTACAGAGTAAAATTCTATTTTCAATTTACTAAAATTCACATCGAGTGTAAAGTTAACAGATTTATTTTTGCTGTTCTTATTTTATTAATATTTAGCAAAAAAAAATCTGCTAAACGTAGCAGTTTTTCATGCAACGTTATTTTTAACTAATTTCTAGTAGCTTGTTTTACTATTTTTACAAGTTTATTTCTATGAGTGTAAGTCTTCTATTTGAAAATTTTGCAAACAAAAAATTTGATTTTCTTTCTCGGTTAAAGTTTTTTAGTTTTTTTTTATGTTTTACCGTTTTAAATTTATTATGTTTCAGGTTCATAAAAAGCTTAAATTTTTATATTTAACATTATTTTTTAAAATTAAGATTTTTATGTTTTATAAATAGATTACAAGTAGTACTTAATTGGATTAAAATAAAAATTACTGATCTGTAGAACATTTTAATTTTTTTTGTTTAAGTTATTTTGCGTTACCCCAATTTAAAAAATCCGTTAGACTTCAATTTTGGTTAATCTTAAATCCATCTTAACAACGATTTCTAGCTTGATGATTTTACAGTCTCCATGATAGTTGCAAAAATTTTATTTGTTTTTTAGGTTCACAAGTCAGAGATTATATAGAGCACAAACACTTCTTCTTCTTTTAAAAACAAACACTTTTTTCATACACATTCAAATATTCCCTGTTGGCCATGTCTTCAAGACAACATCGACGACGCGTACAAGACACATGGTAAATTGCTAACGACACTTTGGCGACCGTCCATGTAAATCGCTGACGACTTTTTCATACAAGTGTCCGCTAAATCACTCACGACCATCTGGGCGACATTTTCATGCACATTGTCGTTGACGATTATATGAGCGACATGGTAGCTCACATTGTCGGACGATTTGTCCAACACATTCTCGTGAGTTACTTGAACTGACAGCTAATGTCAAAGAGTTGGAGATCTATGTAATCTATGTCACAGGTTCAATTCCGAATCAAAAAAGATCCCATAATAGAAAGTATTTTTATATTTTTTATAAATGATTTTAATGTTTTCGACAGTAAGAACAACATTTTAATGAAAATATTTTGATTTACAAGTTGAAAATTATTTGATGCTGAAATCGAATTACATAAACAGGTAAAGCATGTAGGGAATGTATCCCTACAATTACTATTTGAATAGGTTTCGTTTTTGGACCAGGTTGCCGAATTATAAATGTGCTCATTAGTTAATAATATTATTTTGTTTCTTTTTAGATTTAGAATCAGAAATATTACTTTTGATTTTTGAGTCATTTTTAAAAACGCCATCTCTTTGTGGACTTGCTAAAACATGGGTCCTTTTTTAATTTTCTAAGTACTAATTCCAAGTTTATCCGATTGTATACAATCGGATAAACTTGGAATTATAAGTTACAAATATTACCACAACCCATAATATCCTGTACCACAGATGAAATAAATTCAAAAAATTTCTATCTACCCTCGTATGTTAATAAATATTTAATCATTTCATATTTATATTACAACATAGTTCATTTAAATGTGTTTATGTTAGATTTTTTTTTCATATTTGCGGCCAAATTGCTAAAAATTTGTTTATCAATTGGTTATTTGCTGTTTGAGATTTAAATTGGTTTAAATAAACGTGAAATTGCAATTCCCGATTTGCATTATCTTTAGAAATAAATCTGTTTTTATTTTTTTTTCAAATAATTTTGGCAACAATTCATAAACAACAGCAAACGGCAAACACCATCAGCAATAACAACTACAAAAGTCAATTTCGATTACGCTTGAAAGAGTCTAAAACGAAAAGGTCAATCATCATTGTGTATGGAAATGTTGGTGATGGTTGTGGTATGCAGTAGTCATCATGATGATCAAAATGGCTACAAAAGTTTTCCCAACCCTCCACAGTGGGATGTATCACAAAATTTTTGGATGTAATTCGGCCATTTCGATTGCAATGAAATTTTAAGTTTTGACGTTGAACCTCACAGACGACAATGGGGGCGATAATATGAGTCCGCCTACTATTTGCATGCAAAATTGTGAGTGCTCGCCACTGTTGTTTTTGTATCCTATTTTTTTACATATTTGTAATCTGCCTACAATATCCTTGCTTAAATGTGTGGGTTATCTCTTATAATTCCCGAGATATTTTAATTTGAAAATGTGTAATTCTAAATATGGTACGACTCAGGTCTAGTTCTTTGCGAATTGTTAGCAATCCTACAATTTCCAAAAATAAAATAAAAATTTCCAAAAAAATGTGATTTTTTACAGTTTTTGCTGCCATCTATACCCAAGTAAAAAAATTGATAAGGAGCAACATAAAATTATATATAAATTAGATATGAGATGATATCGAATTTGACCTGAAAAATGAGAACATATAATTGTATCTAAAACACATTAAATTGTATCGATTATATCGATCTCATCGAATTAGACCGAATTCGATGCAATTCGATACAAATTTGTACAATTTGATGTATATTAGATACAATTGCATCCGAATTTTGTCCCCATACAAAATTTTGGGTATAATATATAATTACTGAATTAGATATAATTTAATATTTTTTGATAAGAGTTGATAAAAAAAGGTGTCAAATTACGGCATTCGTGATCGTAATTTCTATTTCTGAAAATAAAAGATTTAAGCGAAATTTTTTCGGTCAGGGATGTTATAGTTGAGTCGTTGATTGAAAATGAGTATAAAACTTTGTGGTTTCATTATTAATGTTTTCAAACGATTTCACTCGATCACAAATGCCGTGATCGGCCCCAGTTCTTAGTTTTTCTCAACAATTGTATCAAGTTATTGAATCGGTGGTTTTTGAAATGGGTTTTTATTTTTTTGGGTGTACCTTGTTTTTAAATGAAAATACCTTTTTTAAGAATATGCAGATTTAAAAGGATATGCATATTTTAGAATAATATGCGTATTTTATAAGGTTAGAAAGAATATATTTACCTGGAGGTAAAAAAAAATTATTTTGTAGTTCTTACTTTAAACGAATGTAGTTTTTGTATGGAACAATTGATTCCACTAATTTTTTTTATATATAATCAAGAATTTATTTAATTAAATAACCAATAGTTTTCTAAAAAATCTGACTTGATTTGGTCCCGCTATTCGTAAAAGCTGGACCCGAGTGGGGCCAAATTTGGGATATCACATTTTAAAATGGAAATAGTTCGGGAACTAGAGGGCGGTCCCAAAATAAGCCGACCTAACAATAAAAACACAACAAATTTGGGAAAAAAGTTGTTCTTTTAGCTCGATACACTTTTCATAGCGATATTCAATAATTTCGATACCCTGTTTATAGAAAGAACTGTGTAGCTCCTTAAATTAGTCATCAACCGCAGACTCCACCTCTTCATTGTTTGCAAATCTTTTACCACCGAACCGGTTTTTCAAGTTTGGAGATATTGATGAAGCAATTCGAACTTTAATTCATTGATTTTGGCCATCGCAATAGTAAATGTGTGAACTAGTGCATTGTCTTGATGACACAACACTATCTTTTTCGCCAAATGCCGTCTGTTTTCCTTAATTTCATCACTCAAACGCTGCACTAAGTTAGCATAATACTCGCCGATGATTGTTTTACCTTTTTGAAGATAATCATAAAAATTATGCCATGTGCATCCCAAAAAACAGACGTCATAACCTTACCTGAGATAGACCTGTCTTCGCCTTCTTTGGCCACGATTCTCCCATTCCAGTCCACTGCTTTGACTGTTCCTTTGTCTCAGGTGTTAAGTGTTGGACCCATGTCTCATCCATGGTTACGAATCAAAACAAAAACTCCGCATTCTTGCGGTGAAACATCGACAAACACTCTATTGAAACATTCCACGACGCTGTTTCCACGATTCTCCCATTCCAGTCCACTGCTTTGACTGTTCTTTTGTCTTAGGAGTGAAGTGTTGGACCCATGTCTCATCCATGAATACTAATTAAAACAAACACACGCCTTTCTTGCGGTGAAACATCGTCAAACACTGTATTGAAAGATCTTCACGACGCTTTTACTATTGTGAGCAAACGCGGCACCCATCTTGCGCACAGCTTTCTCATCTTCAAGTTTTCGGTCAATATGCGATGTATAACACTATTTGAAATACCTAAAATTTCAGACAGCTCACGTACCTTCAGCCGACGATCGTTCAATAAAATTTTGTGGATTTTCTTAATCGTTTCTGGCGTGGACACCTCAATTGCTCGACCACTACGGTGCTCGTATTGGCAGCTTTTTCGGCCTCATTTAAGCTCTGCCACCCAGTGTTTTATAGTTGTAAACGAAGGAGCAGACTCCCCCAGATTAGAATCTAGCACGGCTTTAATATTGGTTGGACTGAGAATGTATTGAATTACATAACGGTGACCAATTTTCTCTATATTTACAAATTTACTGAGATCGTTTATGCTCCAAAAAAAATACTAAACAACATGGCGCCTTGAAACATAAAACATATGTTTTATAAGGTTGCTACTTTTCAGCAAAGAAATTTTTTTCAAAAAATTATCTCAATATATGCGTCATGTGCTAATTTTGGGACAACCCTATTTTGTTGGCCTCTACTAGCAGATTGCAAACATGTAAATTTTTTGAAAATCAGATAAGTGCTCTATTTTGGGTTGTCATATTACCGAGGGAGTTTGTAAGGCTCAACGTCAAAATTTAAGCTTGATCTTCTATGCCTGTTAACAATTTTATTGCAATGAGTCTACAGAAATGGACAAACTATTTCCAACAATTTTGTTATATACCCCACTGTGCACAGGTTTTCCCAACCCTCTTTACCATATAACAAACATATGTAAATATAGTTTTATTTAGTCGATGTGTTTTTTTATTTTTGGCCAATATTTTAAATAACGGTATTTAGTTATGTAATATTTTTTTGTAATCGATAAAAATGTTTGTTTTTTGGTTTAACAAAGACTTTCATTTTTGTTTTCTATATTTTTTCTGGCTGCCCTTTGGATTGGAAGGAAAAACAAATGACCAATAAAGAAAACTTATCTATGATATTAATAATTTTTGTTAGTGTTGTGTATGGACTTGTATTGTCTTGTATTTTTGTACATATTTGCTAAGAATAAACATTCACATTGGCCCACTAAACTAAACGGCTAGCAAAACGTAACTACCAAAAAACAAAATAAAAAAATTAACAAATTCAAAGTCAAGTATTTAAAACCCATAAACATTACACGATATGAATTCATGAGCTCGCCAAATTTAGAAATTCTTGCCAAATTACTAGTTCTTTTTATGAAATATTAGTTAAGGGATAAATAATAATTTAATAATTTATATGCAAATTTATGAAAGGTCTTAATTTGCTCATCTGTGCCATGACTACGCAGCCAGAAATTGACAATGGTCTGAAAAATCAAGCACTAGCAGAGCACTGTTTGCCAATGGTCCAACAAATAAAGTCCTGTCAAAGCACTGATTTACAACGCTCTGCCAATGTTAGTAAAAAGTGCTTTGCCAGTACTTAATTAACAAAATTTACAACAGCCCTAGCTTAGAACGCTCTACCAACGTTTGTACAAAGTACTGTGCCAGTACTTGATTTACAAAATTTACAAACGTAAAAATAAAAAAGCACTAGCACAGCTCTGGCTTAGAACGCTTTCCCAACATTGTCAAAAAGTGCATTGCCAGTACTTATTTACAAAATTTACAACCGTTAACATAATAAAAACAGTGGCACAGCGCTTGTCAAACGCTGGTCAAAAGCACTTTGCCAGTGCTCGATTTACTAAATTTACAACCGTTTATAAAAACGATTTACAACCGTAAGTTATTTAAAAACAAGTACGTTTTTAAATAAGTTAGCAGGGTTTAATAAAAATAACAAATGAATAGAATTTTTTCGGTTGGCCAGTTTAAAAATTTAATATCTATTTCGTTTATATATTTTTTTTCCCGACTATATAAATAACACCTGGAGAATAAATAACGGAGAGATTCACAACTAAACAAAGAACCAGAATAATAGAATATTATTATTTAAATCAGCGATCAATTATTTTAACGCAAAGAGCATATCGTCGCCATTTTACTGTCAGAATTGCTCCCTCTGAAGCAATGATACTTTGCTTAGTTGATCGTCTCCACCAACAAGGCACCGTAAGAGATGTGACTCGAACCGGTGGAACACGTTTTATCCACAGTGCGAAAAATATTGAACGTCTAGAGCAGGGGTGCCCACGGCCTATGCGCTTGGTACTCAATTGTTTTTGTAAAAACACTTAGCTATAGGCTGTGTGTTTTAATACACATATAGAGCGCTCAGCACTAGCAATACGAAATACACAAACAACTTTGTCTTATTAGTTTTTTTTGTCGTTCTTCACTTTATACACGCAAGCGCAAAGCAACAACACTTTCGTATGCTTTGCTGGTAAACATTGAAATATTTTTTTCTTTTTTCTTTGTATGGATTGGTTTTTACAACAAAAAATATTGAATAAAAATTAGTTTTTCTTTAAATGTATTGGTGTTTGCTCTTCCATAAGGAACTTTTGGGCACTCCTGGTCTAGAGCAAAGTGTTAACGAAACACCAGAAACATCTACCAGAAGGCGTTTTGATCAGCTAGGAATGTCTCGTGCGTCACTACGGCGAATTTTTTAAAAAGATTTACTGTTATTCCCATATTAGGTACAATTGGTGCAAGAATTAAAACCCGTTGCTCATCATCAACGTCTAAATTTTGGAGTTACATTTCAACAGTTGGCCAGAAATGAAATCAACTATATAGGTAGAAAATCTGATTATGAGTGATGCAGCTCATTTTCATTTGAATGGCTTTGTTAATAAGCAGAACTGTAGGTTCTGGGATTCTCAAAATTCAAGAGCCATTTATCACCCCATTAGGTTTACAGTATGATATGGGGACGAGATTTTTGAAAAATCTAGCGGTTAGGGTCTGTGAGGGAGAAAGTATCCCACTTGGTGGGTTGACCAAACCTATCTGCCTTAAAAATTGATATTCAAAATGTTTATTAATTCGAATATGACCTAACTCCGATATGGTATTTTTTGGAATTTTTCCCAGTAATCGAAAAATAGACAAACTTAATAATTGGTATGTGGACCCACGTAAACATTCACTTAACAGTACGATGCATACCCAACACACACCCGGGATACGTTTGTACCTACAAGCTTATTTTGGCTTTTTCTAATGTTTATATGGTCCAATTTTCATTAATTAATATTAATATTTTACAAATGTTTTAGTTTTTGTTTCATGCAAATATTCTATCTGTTTCAAGAGATATAAGCAAAAAAGGTCACGGGCATGGTATAGCCAAATGTTGTGTGTGTTTACGTAGGTGTTGACTTTGAAAGCTCGTAGCTCCTGAACCTCTGATCCGAATTGGATCAAATAAGAAAGATTAGAAATTACTTATATTTCCTAAATCCGAAATCTCTATGCCATAAGTTAAGCCGTTCCTGAGTTACAGCACTGCAAAGTTGCAAGTGGATACATTTGTACCTGGGTGTGTGTTCTAAGGTTAAACGGTATTTTTAGAAACTTCATTTCTATGGAAACAAAAATTCCTTACAGACTATGATTAAATCAAAAAATTTGTTATAAATAAATATAATATCTTAAATATAATACAGCTTAATTACTTAAAAACTATATTAATAAACAGTTTAAATTTGTCCTTGAAAGTGGAAAACTCTATATAAGATTTGCATTCACGATTCTGTTGCAGGCTAAAATTGATTTTATTTAAATGAATAAACGTTCTATTAAGAGCATATTCAGTGCGATGCAGTTTCACATTAAAAATATCAATAAATCTTAAACTTCTTGGTGGGACATAAAATGGAATAAGAGACGGATTGAAGTACTCGAAAAAATAAAAGTTTTTATACCCATATTGGCGATGTGGTAACGTAGGGTTGCCATTTATTTTAAATATTTATATTACGGGTGAAAAAAGCTCTTCGGGAAAAGTCGTATAAAAGACGATCAGTCTCGAAATACGGGAAAATCTCAGACACCCCCACGATTAAATTACCTAGACATTAATATGCAGAATTTTAAGCTTAAACCAACTATAACTCCTTAAAAAACTCCAGTTTTAATGTCACTTAAGCACACTTTTTTTTAATATCAAAAATACTTAAAAGTTATCGGACATGTTTCATATACCAGTTAATGCGTTTCAAAAACTTTCATGTGGTACCCCCATTTGTCTTTAGAACATTTTGCAATCAAACCTAAAAACAACCACTTTGAACGTCCCGATAAAAAAAATTGATATGGAGCTTTAAATTTATATGTTATCTTATTAAAATTCATCCGAAATATGGGCCCATATACTTATATAATTTTATATGTTTGTATGGGTTTAGATCTCATCTGATGCAATTAGATAAATGTCCAGTACAATTTTATCCGAATTATGGCCCGATAGAGTTGTATTAGATTCTATCAGTTTTGTATATAACTGTATCAGTTTATATCTAAACTGATACAAATAGATGTAATTATATAAAACCAGTTATTATTGTATCATGATTTTGACCTGATATAATTGTATATGATTTTATGTAAACTGATACATTTAAATATAATTACATCCGAGTTTTAGTCTGGTAAAATTGCACTAAATGTTACATTTTTGTATATGATTGTATGAAAATATATACAATTTCATACAAATATATGATCATAATATCATATCCGTTAAGTCCGTTATATATATATTACGGCATAAATCGTTTTCAAGTTTTATTGTACATTAGGGTGTTCCGAAAGGGTACAATTTTACGTGCTCAAACGATGAGTATTATCTAGTTTATTATGAGAAAAATTAAAAAAAAAATTGAGAATATGTATAGTTCGCCACTCATATTTTTTAAATATTTGTGCAAAATTGGGCTTAAGTTTGGTAATGCTGAGTATGGTTTTGGAAATATATATATATAAAATTGTCATAGACTAATTTTGGTCCACTACGTCTTTCAATTTAAAACAATTAATAAATAAAATTACTTGTTTCAAACTAAATGATGATGTGGTGAACCTAAATTCATCTATGGAATTTTTTCCCATTATATGCTCCGCATTGCCCTCAAGAAATGTTTTGATTTTAATCTATAAACAGCTCAATAATACCTATCGTTTGAGTACTTGACGAAATTCGCAAATTTTTTAAATTCGAGACAGGCTAATATACATCCATCTGACTTAAAAATCGGCAATGCATAGTGTTATATAAAAGAAGATCTATGTTTTCTGGTTTTATCCAAAATTAAATAAATTTTTTTGAATATTGCACTGTTATTATATATAATTTTGATTGGGGTTATATCTAATTATACATGTATTCGTAAATAATTAGATTAAGAATATATGAAATTGTATATGTCATATACGTTTATATATTGGTCGATACGTAATAAGATGTAATTATATGAAATTTTATATATATAATAACATGCAATAACATATTTCTTCTTATATATAAAATTCTCGTGTCACAATGTTCGTTCCCGTACTCCTCCGAAACGGCTTGACCGATTCTCATGAAATTTTGTGAGCATATTGAGTAGGTCTGAGAATCGGCCAACATCTATTTTTCATACCCCTTAGTGATAAGGGTTGTCCACCCTTAACATTTTTCTTTAACTTTTAGACATTTTTTTAATTTCTTTATTTTTTTTTATTATGTCGCATTAAAAAATACATACAACCCTTAATTTTTACCCTTTTATCACCAACCCATATTATTTAATAGCCATTTTAGTAATTCAATCATTTTTCATCCCCCGTGGATAACTGGTCAATCGTCATTTAATTAATTATCCCCTCAAGTTGTATACAGGTTTAACTTCTGATCCAGTAAACTGCACGGATTAGGCATGAGAACGAAGCCGGTTTGTCTACACTAGAAATTACTAAAAAATTATTTATATTGCAAAACAACTTTTTCCGGGTCAGCTAGTATTTATATAAAAAAATGCATGATTATATGCAAAAGTTTTCAATCGGGCGGGTAAAAAGAAATACATGTCCCTTATTTTGTTCTGCTTTATTATATATTTGAATTTCATTAATATCATAGAGAACCCATCTGGAAACTCTATTTGTGAGTTACAGTAAAGAGCATTTCACATGAGAGTCAATGGAGAACAGCCGAGCAAATTGTTCGATGAAATTGTCGCTCTTAAGATTGCTTTGTAATTTACATTTTCAAATGTTTTATATAAAAAATACGAAATTACTTTTCCATATAACCAATAATTTGTATGAATAAAAAATGCATGTGAATGTATTCTTAAATATAATTTGCTTACAATATAGCCAACAAATGAGTACATGATAAACAATGATTTCTGTGGCAATAAGACGAAATATCATACTAATTTATTTTAACAAGTTCATAAATAGCATTTTTTTGCACATTTTAAGATTACACAGTGTGACAGTTTTAATGACTTAGTGTATGTTGTATGCCTGGTTAAGTAAGTTTTAACAATTTTGAATACACCCTCAATATCTGAAGTTATCGATAAAAAAAAAAAACGTTTTTTTCAAGACTCTACGGACTAAAATATTCTTAACTTAGTTATTTTAAACCGATTATAAGTTTTTGAACGGTTTTGGAAATATGAATAGTTATGCTTTATTTGAAAACCTATTATTTTCTTATTTTTGCCTGAAAACACGTTTAACACTGAGTAAAAAAAAATCCCTGTTGGTTAAAATCGGTTAAAAAGTGTAGAAGTTACAATTTATGCTTTCAAATACAAATTTAATTTTTCACTGTTGTCAAGCCAACTGCCCGCTACAGGAAAAAGTATATCGCAGCAATACCAAACTAACAGTATTTGCTCTCCTATGATAGACTAAGAAAAAATGCAACCTTTTAAATTTTTCCAAAAATGGGCAAAGTAGGCGTGGTTAAATATTGACAAATTTTACGATCTTTAGTATATTATTCATTATTATTAAACTGATTTTAACAAATGTTAGAAATTTTACTGCTATTGTTTAATGGAAAATTTAAAATAAATGACTTTTTGAAAACAATTTAGAACCAGTTCCGAATTTATAGAGTTCTGCAAAACTCAATTTATCTAAAAATCGTGCAAAATTTGCTTTAAATTTTTTTAATAATAAAAAGTGGTTAGATGTTTTTTTATCGATCTGGAAATATAAAATTTTGTATATTCACACAGCTCCCTACTACACAAATTTTAATATTTTTAGCTTAACATGGAAAGTGGTTAGATGTTTTTTTATCGATCTGGAAATATAAAATTTTGTATATTCACACAGCTCCCTACTACACAAATTTTAATATTTTTAGCTTAACATGGGAAAAACGATATGCATGTTAAACAGGATACCAAATGTAGTTAAACTGTGCACTTAGATGTTCGTAATTACCTCGTATGTCCTTTCAAAAGGAACTTAAGTGTTAAGGCCTCATTAGTTTTTACTTTCTGTTGCCGTTCTGTGTCGTTCTGTTCTGTAGGTAATATTTTGTAATTACTTTTTCTGTGAAAGGAATCAGCTGTTTTCAAAAGTAAAAGAAACTAAAACCAAAAACATTTAAGTCAGGGATGATTAAGGCGATTTTTTTTTTCTTAAATTCACCAAATTTTTAATATTTTTTGAACGTCCTATTAATTTTTGCTGTATTGAATTACGTTTCTCACAGTTTTTTGCGAATTCAATCCTTGTGATTGGTAGCAAACAAATTTGTTCGTGAACTCATTCGATTTTAAAAACACGCAGCTAATAGTCAATTTCACATTTTTATAAGATTTTTTTTATTATTAATTTTTTTGAAAATCAAAATTAGTAATTAGTAATTATAACCCTTAGTGATTGAATACAATAATTGGTTTAATCGGTTAATAAAACTCTAATATACCTGTAATCAGTCGCACTCAGTGAAATCATGTGATTGAATTCACAGCATTTGGTTCCAAATTAATTCATTGTTCATATAGGACTGCAAATCGAATTAATAATTATTGAATTTTAAAGGCACCAAGAAATTCATACATAGAAAAATTTGTAAATCGTACTAAATGAGTCATAGGAGTATCATGGTACATTTGAGGTTCAAATAGTACCATAAAAAGTACTATAGTACCAACTTTATCATTCCTGATTCAAATATTGAAAAAAAAATTGCACAATAAACCAATATATACGCACTTTAGGCTGTCACTTAAGTGATTAACGTTAATTAACGTTGAATTCTATTTTCAATAGAATTATCCGCAACAGAACAGAACGAAAAAGGGAAAACTAACCACACATACAGACTTTCAATTGAAAAGAAACAAAACAGCTGATTCGTAACAGAACAGAACGTACAAACTAATTCGACCTTTAAATTTTTAAACAAGTAATTTTAATAATTGTACTAATTAAATGATGCCATTATGAGTATCAGATGAAAGATCATAACCGGTGTTATTATACAAAATTATTTTTCGTAATATTTCAGGAACAAAAGCTTTAAAAATATCATTTAAAATCCATATTGGCATCATTTAATAAGTACAAGTATTTAAATAATTTGTTTAACAATTTAACATTAAATGTACTTTTGTAAGGGCAAAGAATGCGATAATGAAAATCTGGGTACGAAGTTTACCTACATGTGATCTCCTGTTTGACATGTATATCGATTTTCCGATGTGTGGCAAAAATTATTCAAATTTGTCGTAAGGCACTATGTTATATTATATATCAAACATACTTTCCGAAAAAATGCGTTTATTTTTGATTAGCAAATAAATTTAAGAAAAATAAATTATGGGTTTTTTGAGATATTCGTAAATTAAGGACATTTTTTCAAATTTCTTATCCTTTTCTCGTAAAACACTGTGCAACACTGTGAAAAGAGGAGGATTCAGTCTTTAAAATGACACCAAGTTTTTAATTTTCTGTGGACGCGTTTAAAAGTTAAGAGAACTCAAACATTGTATATTTCTTAAAACACCCCCACTTAGAGCAGCGAGTAAACGCGAACTATAACGAATTTTGAAAGAAGAAAAAGTACGTAAACTCCATTTTAGCAAGGAGAATATAAATACTAAGTTGAATTAAATTCTAAAGACCATATCAAGTTATTAAAAACTCCCAGTATTACAAAATAAAGGCGCCAAAGTTCAAAAAACTAAAAAAAGTTAAAAAATTTTAAATATTTTAGATAATATTTCCATATGGTTTTGTTAAAAGTATAAATATGTATATCTTTTTGTAAAGGTTAACTATTCGTCTTTTCAAAACCGTTCAAAAATTTTAAATCGGTTCAAAACTGACTTACAAGGAAAGTACTCGAACCTAAAAACTCCGATTTTGATAAAATTTGAATATGTGATAAAGAAAAAAACTCTAAGATAGACCTGTCTCGGCTTATCAGCCATATCGGGATTTTAATGGGTCAAAACCAGGTTCAAAAATGTGTTTTTTTTTTTGGTTACTAATGCATTTGATGCAAAGCAAAAAATTTTAATATATATATAGTAAAATATACATAAAAAAATACAAAAAAATATAATATATATATATGTATTGCCTATGATCAAAAAAAAAGGTCATGCCATACTAAACGAACATTTTAAAGTAGTACTAAAGTACCCTTGGTACTTTGTTGTAAAGGAGCTTAATTCAAATAACTTATATTCCCTTTTTATGCACTTGTGGACGTACAATGTATATCATTGGAAAGCTTATAAAAAATACATAACCTCAGTTAGAAATTAGTAATACAATTCATATAAAAAATTAAGTATTATGCAAAAATCTAATTTCTTTTAACTTTTTGTATGGGAGCACATTTGTAATTTAAGAAATTCTAAAACAATAATGCCACAGCGTTTATGCATTGTCAAAAATATGAAGTTTGATATGCATATTGTCTATCTTTAACACAGAAACTCTTTAAAAAAAAGTACAGAAAATGGTGTTTCCGGAAAAATCTTGTAAAACCTAAAATGGCAGGTATATTAAAAAACCAAAAAATACGTGTCCGCTTAAATTAAACAGCGAAAAATTTGTGAATTTGGCAGCTATAGCGGTATGCTCTTCATATAAAATATCCACAACATTATGCATTTTTTAACACAAAAAATTTAAAAAAGGAAAAAAAGGAAAAAGTACCAGAAAAGGTACCATAAAAACCCATTAAAAATCGCTTAAATTTAACAGGAGAAAAATATGTGAATTCGACAGCCATTACGGTATGTTTTACATATAAAATACCAAAAACATTATACATTTTTTACACAAAAAGTTTAAAAAAGCAAAAAGTACCAAAGAAGAAGGTACCATAAAAAAACTCTCAAAAATCCAACAATACCACTTTTGCATATGGTTCAAATACATTAATAAGCAAAAAAACCAAAAAATTCCATTTTTTGAACATGGTTTGACACATTAAAACCCCAACATGGCCGAGACAGGTGGATCTTAGATTTTTTTTCTTTATCACATATCCAAATTTCATCAAAATTTGAGTGCTTAGATTTCAGTACTTTCCTTGTATTTTAAAAATATTTTAGTGCGTAGAGTCTTTAAAAAATATCTTTTGTCGATAATTTTAGATTTAAATGTGTATTCAAAATTCTGATAATTGAAAAGTAATTTACTCAACCAGGCGTACAACTAATACTAGGTCATTTTAAAAGTTTATACATTTTTTTCTAATTTGTAACACCGTGTTATTAGCATAGAAAATTGTTGTAGCCATGTTTACAAAATTTATGTATTACAAGTATTTTATTTTGTTTTACCTTTGAGGATGGTGGTGGTAACTCTGAAATGTCATGACAATGTGGACACCAATATACCATTGTCAATATTAATCTGTGACCAATGACAGACAGCGACAGACTTTAAATCGTTCAATAGTCGTATTTGATTGTCATTCATTCATATTTTGTTTTTTTTTTATGTTTTAGCCCGATTTTCTTTAAACTGTAATTACAGATTACATTATATTAAGTATTCATATTAGAAATATCTATGAGGTATGAACATTATTAGGGTTAAACCTTTTTGCATTTTTTGCAAATATGCAAAATCCAGTTCCAAAATCTTGTAGGAAATGGAGAAAACTAAGAACTACGATTTAACATTTTCGCGACCGTGAATAAAGTTCACGCCTTAAAGTTTTGTATATACGATTTTTTTTTATTAAAAAATGCAATAATATCGCGAATTGGTCAAATTTTCGTCTCAAAGTGGTGGGTAACGATTTTTTAAGTACGATTATATAAGAAAATCACAAATTTGGAGTAAAATATTACTTTCTTTAATGAAAAAAAATCGTATTTACACTCAGAATATTATGTTGTTTACTGTTTGTAGTTTAATAAAAAAGCTTTCAGTTGAGTTAAAAATAAAGGAACATGCATTTATTTTTCAAATAAATATTTTTTTTTTTAACTTTTTTATATATTCGTTCAAAATAATTTAATTTATTATTTTCATTTATTTAAAGTTTCATACAAATTTAACCACAAAAACGGAATATTGTCATTTATTTGTTTCCGTTACAGTTATAATAAATTTAAAATATTTTTTTCAAAAAAATATTCAAAAAATTCGTGTCTGTTTCTCTTAATAAAATGGGTTGTTTATGAACAAAATTATTTCAATTCAAATTACAAGAAATTGAAAAACTTTCCACAAATACTACAACCATACAAACAAAATGTGCATGTAGTGTTGTGTGTCTACATTTTGTATAAAAAAAAACAAACGAAAACAAAAAAATTAAATAATTTCAAACAACTGACTCGAACATTTTTTTTACTGAACTGTAGTTAAAATTTGAACATTTATTTTTAACTTAATATTCTTTTGTTCTTAGGGATTTGTTAGTTATTTAAACGATATTTAAAAATAAATAACCAGAAACATTTGAATTAAATGAAAAATAAGTGGACTGGATTTTAAGTGATTTTATGTTAAATTACATTTCCAGTTAATTTAAACTACAAACTATTTCGGGTATACAAAACTTCAATGCATTTGGTGTATGCGCGGCTCCAGCAATTAATGTACAGCAAAATTTCATACGCCATGATGTACAATTGCAAGTGTTTGTTGTTTTTGTACACCGAAGCGTATAAAATTTCCCTTTTTCACTATCGCGAAAAAGAAAAATCGCAATTCTTAGTTTTGTCCATGGCATACACGATTTTGGAACAGGAGGATGTCGCCAAAAAAAGTTAAAGCCCTAATGAACATTTGTATGAATTAACATAGAGAATATGACATGTAAAATGAAATAATATAATTTTTTTATTTTCAATTCTTTCGACAAATAGCTTTATGCATTTTTAAACACTTCTAGTAATTGGATATTTTTGATCAAATATTTATTTGTAAATTGGATTCGTTCAAAAAAGATTAAAATTATAATTTGATAAATATTATTGAGTAGATATTATTGTACCTTTTATGGCTGCCGGACAAAATGATACGGTAACGGATACTGTGGTAACGGTTATACTACATTTATGTATATAAAATAAATTAAGTTAGTAATGCGTTGTACAATTAATAATAGAAAATAGGAAAATAACGGTAACAGTTTTTTAAGCTAACGGTATTTTGGTTATCTTTCTAGACATATTTTTGTTATTTCAATTATTTTGGTAACGGTATTTAAATGGGCTTTAAATCAAAAACGACATGATAGGTTCCGCTTGCCAACCCTGATATTTTTTAATGCACATTTTTCTTTTATATTCTACACTGAGAGAATTATCTGAATGATATCAAACAATTTTTACATTAGATGTCACTGGAACTCGTCCTTTGAAACTTTTCATTAAATTAATGCAGTTTTCCATAAAATGTTATGAAAAATTTCATTTTATAAAGTTAGTTAGAATATTGTTCCATTTCAAGTCAAAAAATCTACTATGATATTGTCATATTAGATGTTATTTGTTGTTGCTTTTCAAAAATATTGACCATTTTCATGGCAGACAATACAATTGTTTAATAGACATCACCTAAATCTTCAGTTGTCTGCAATAGAAAAAGATAATTGGCTTAACTCAAACCGAGACATTACATACAACAGACAAAATAAACTCAATGAGAAATAGTTTTGATTTTATAATTAGAGTTACCAGATCGGACAGTGATGAAAATGAAACAATTTTATTATCTATCATGAAAATGATCATATTACATTTGTGGACTTGAGGTAAACCAATATTCTAACTAAATATATGAAAATATAGAAAGTCCGAAAAACAATTTTTATATTTTTAATACAAAAATTAAAACATTTTAATTATTAATAAAAATTGTATACTCCTAAGTTTCATAAAAATAATGTAGCATTTTCCTAAAGGTTAAGAACTTTTTCATTCACTTTGTGACGAAAGTTATTTTAGTGAAAACTTCCATTAGACGAGTTCCAGGAATATTTGTCTGTGTATAAATCTCAGTGTATAAATTTAAAATGCCAACTGTGTATTGTTATTGAATTCAAACAAAGGTTATAATAATTAACAAAAACTCAGTCCAATCAAACAAGGTAGTCGCGGATTAAAGGCGAAATACCAACAACTTCAAGGTGAAATAATCTTTACTTTTAAAAATAAAACAAAATACAGAAATTAGCAGCATAGTGCCTTAACAGTAGGTTTCCATACTACTCAGTGTCGATCAATCTGCTCTCTTTTCATTTGTTCTTAAACTCGCACCGAGAAAATTAGAACATGTTGCAGAAATTTAAGTATTTAAATTAATTTTTATCATGTTTTTAAATAATGATTTAATAAAACTTTTAATTATTTCAACTATTAATGATAAAATCAGCAAGATAAAATTAAAATATATAAATTGTTAATAAAAAATATTAAAACATAAGCAAAATAAAATTGGGTGTTTTAAGCAACATTTATTTATCAACATGTTGCAATCATTTTTTAGTGTAAAAAAAAGTTTTCATTTGCTTGCCCGAGTTCGGTATTTTGTTGCTGAGAAGTGTAGTGGGAAGTGTAGTCTCTCTATTTGTACATACTCTTTAGTCTCACTCAAATATTCTGAACCCTATTTAATTAAAAAAAGTTTTTCTGTACATATTGTTAATTGCACTACAATTTAATTGTTTCGATAACAATAAATTTTCGTGTTTGACATGCATACAACTAAAAGTGCTTCAAAAATACCACCAAATAAACAATTTCGATTTTAAAACGTGAAGTTTACACAAAACCTTGCGTGATGAAGAAAAAGTCTAAATAATTACTCTATGCAAACTAACTTAAATTAACCTTCAATATACAAATACTATAACAGAAGTTAATTTTAATTTAAAAATATCATATAGAAAGTTATAATAAAAATAAAAATAAAAATTACTATTAAAAACACTACTTTCTCATTTGCAGGTTTACTTAATATTGCGGTTCTTATATTAACATCATTCAGCCCATTTTTTATTCATTTTTCAAAATTTAACCGCAAAATCAAGAATTTTTTTAACCCATTTTTATCACTCATCGATCCCGTGGGAATTGTTTGGCGGAATTTTTTACAAAGGTGTAATGGTGTCTTAGTAATTTATTTATAAAGGTTTTGTACAGTTATTGCTCCCTCTAGCGGTGGTATTCGAAATTCAAATTTAAATGTTGACGCTTTCTATGTACTTAAGTGGTTTATATTTTTATCAAATTATAATTTTTATTCAAGTAAATATCTATCAAACTGTACTACACAGGTTGATCTATCGAATTTTTACGAGATTTGAGAGTCTTTTAAAAATATTGGTGTTTTTTAAAATGTTAATATAGCAACACTGGCGAATAAAATTTTAAAATTTTTTTTGTTGGTTGGAGGAAAATAGCAAATTTTTTAAATGGAGAAATTTTCTGCATATTAAAATTTTAACAAATTCGGAAAGTTCATTATTCGATCTTTTAATTTTAAATAAAAAGTACACACTACACAACAAATTTTTTACATTCGAAAATTTTTTCCATTCGTCTCTAACCAAGTCAGCATATTGTTCATTTACTGCAAGACTGACAAAGTTTTCAATCCATATCTGCCTCGCTCGAACCTTTCTCTATTTATTTGGTCACGTTTTTTATAAATAGGAGGTATTAATGTATTTTTCTCTTAGTGAGAGTTGTGTGCGATTTCGCTAATTATTGAAAGACCCTTGAGTAGCACAGTTTCTCTTTAAAGTATACACTCTTTGCATCCATTTAAAAGAAAAAATAAAATATATTATCCTCTATCTCGAAAAGTATACATGATACTAATATGAAATTTGTATACAATTTAAAGCATGATATAACTAATAAATCTCCATCATAAACTCAAAAATGGATTTTTTGACTTATGACAGTCTTGAAGTAAATTAGCGATAACATCGGTGTTCTTTATTATTAATTTATAATTTTTCAAAAAAGTGTTATAAAAAAATATCAAAAACTGCATTTTCAATTAGTTATTTGGCAACCTTGGAACAGGATTTTTTAATTTTTTTTAAATTGTTTGTAAAGTTAAGACCTTATATTATCACATTATTTGTATTGAGTTATTATAAGTCGCTCCTATCCAAAATGATCGGGCCTCAAAAGTATGTGTTGCTTTAAAGCAAAGGCAGTGCAAAATGGGTTAAGAATAAATCTACACAAAACTATATTTCATTTGAATAATCATGTCGGTGTTTATATCAGGATATCGTTCAGGTACTGCGAGAAATTTGAAAATTTAACTTTTTTGGTTTTATCCTTGTAAATTTAATAAATGCTAAAGTTTATCACTGTGTATTAGGGTGTCCCTTAAACATATATTTGTACTTACACCCGCCAGTTTTATTACAAACTAGATGACCCGACAAACGTTGTTTTGCCTTCAAAATTTATTTTCATTGAAAGTCTGGTTCCGTTACAAAGTCGTGGTGTATTGATATTTCGAAGAAGAATGTACCCGTATCCAAGCAATGCTGTGTAACAAAGCAAATATTTTTGATTTTCACACAATTTATATGAAAATGACTAATGTTTAGAAAAATCATCACATCTCGACCAAACGAAAATATTTTTAAACAATTTTTTTTTAAACCATCCTCATTGCATGTTCTACAAAACGTATGCAGCCATTTTTTATTTTATGCAGCCGTTCTCGAGTTATGGAGTGGCAATCAAAATGTACACTTCTTTTTATATATATAGATGGTTTCAAATGGAAGAAATCGATTTTATTTGGAAAACGTTAACGCGTGCCGTAAGTCGGCGGAAAATGGCCCTTTTTGAAAAAAGTGTATTATTATTAAAAAATTCCCAAAATTCGAAGTTTCGAAAAATTTGTTTTTATTTATTCAATTAAGATACTCAAAATTATTTATCATTAATTTTAAAGTATATTGATATTTTTGTAGATTAATATTTTTCTAGATTGATATTTTTATAATATAATAGTTGTTATTAAAGATAATTTTGAAAAATTATAATTCTAGTTTGTGTTCGGAGCGCCTCCTTCCCAGGACATTTTATAAAAAGTGCTTATTTTGTCAAAAATTTAACTAAATGTTAATGTTTTTATCAAAGTTTGTATAATTTTCAGAAAAATATTACTTATATTTGATTAGACAATAATTATGTTTACCCTTGTCTAAAAAATGTTTAACCCTTAGTGGCCTGGGGACAAAAACAACCCATGAATTTTAAATTTAATTATGACTACAAAATTGAAAAGCCTTAAATTGATAAAAAAAAATTGCCACTTTATAAAAAAAAATTAATTATAAAATTAACCCCATATAGGGTTAATTTTTACACATTTGGCCAAAAAAACATTCACTAGGAAACTCAAAGAATAACACCTTTCATAATTTTGGGGAAAATATCACTTAAATAGCTCTAGACTATTTATTATTATCTTTACTTTTATTAGATTACTTTTAAAAAAAACTGTCCACTGATATTTTCCCAAAAATTATGAATGGTGTTTAGAAAATTTCCTAGTGGATCTTTTTTGACCAAATGAATAAAAATTCACCTTACATGGATCAAGTTACATAAAATCATTATTTTTATTAAGTGGCAATTTTTTTTTATCAATTTCTTTTCAATCTTGTAGTCATATTTAAATTTAAGTTTCATGGGTCTTTTTTGTCCCCGGGCTACTAAGGGTTAAAGAGTTTTAAAATAAAATTGGCTATTTTATTGACGTTTTTAATTTTTCAAAAACTTAAAAAAATTTAAAAACTAGCGAACTATTCAAAAATTAAAAATGCTTTTAAAATCTGTGATTGATCACTTTTATGATCTACAATCCAAAAATAATATATTCTTTCTAAAAAAGCATTTTATTGCTATTTTAATTTTGGAATGCATATTGCCCATTTTTAATTTAGATGTGCTAGATATTGATTTAAAATACATTAAAAATTACGCAAAATAACGTTAACCCTAAAATAACCTAACGATATAAAATAAAACGACATTAACCCTAAAATAACCTAAAGAAATACTTAAATTAACGTTAAGCTTAAAAGAACATAACGATATAACTTAAAATATCGTTAACCTTAAAATACCCTAACGAAATATTCATATAATACCGGTATCTAGGCGCGGTTTAGAGGGCAGGAGGGGGGATGGGGAATTCCCCCCAAATGATATTTTTCAATACAAAAATGTAAAAAAGATTAAAAATTAATTAAAAATACTCTAAGTCCCCCGCCACCATCGAAAAAAAACCTTTTCCTGCATCCGCGCCTGCCTTTATCCAATACCAGTAACATCATCAAAGGGCTGCCAGCCCTGTTTTTTATACATATGTGGATTTGCAATTTAAATACAAAAACGAGTTCAGTGTAATGTTTAGTTTACGCATAGTGATAACATTTTAAATTTTCTTAGCATACATACACACAGAGAAAAATTTAGCTATTTGCCAACTGAAATTCATTTACTACGTCTCAAATTCGGTTATTAAACATTTCACGGTTGGCACAACTTAACATTAGTTTTCACAACAAAGTGCCGTTAATTCAACTGAATTTTAGTTGCAACACGCAAAATATTCAGCAATCTAATGAAAATATCGTTGTACTAACTCAATTTATAAGTTGATAACATTAATATACACTTTTCAATTCGGTTGGCACTTTATTTATCTGTGTGTATGTACTTAAAATTTATAAGGCTAAAAGTAAACATGCAAAATTTTCAACTTCCTTGCAATAGCGGTAAGATATCCTGAAACAAACACCGATATGGTTATACTCAAATGAAAGATAATTTTATGTAGAATTATATTCTTCAAAAACTGTTCATGATTTTGCGTTTAAATTTTTAAAAATTAAGCAAAATATACGAAAAAATGGAGCGAATGAAGTAAAAATAAAGACTGCGATATTTAAAAAACTGTAAATGAGAAAAAAAATGTTGACAGATTTATTATAAAATAATTTGCCAAAATCGTAGAACTTTTCTTTAATTAAAAACCAATATTCAGTTTCACAAATATCCATCATTAAAAAATTTTTAGAAAATTCTAAAGTCTGGTAATTTTAATAAGAAAATTCCATACTTATTTTTGTAAAATACCTAATATTTTTAAATAATTTTTTACTGCTTTACTCAGGCTTTTAAGTTAAAAAAATTAACAAATCTTTAAATAAAATTTTTAAATTTTCTTCGCTCTTGAACAGTCCTTTAATTGTATTTCTTGACTATTGTAAAGATACATGTCGACGGAGCAGAATATAGGTAAATTTTTTGAAGATGCTGCATGAAAAATAAAAATGCTCTATTCCGAATTAAAATTGTTTATACAAAACAAAATAAAAAAGTCAACGAAGATTTAATAACGATTATCAATAGAGAATAGAATTACCTAAAAGTTGAGATAAACTTCGTTTATATCCCACAGTTTTTAAGTTTTTTATATCGAAATTAAAAAAAAATGGATATGTCGCTAATTTTTAATAAGAACATAAAATAAATGACTTTTGAAAATCGGCCATGATAAATCGATCTAGAATTTAGTCAGTTATTTTACAAATTTTTTATTTATTTTAATTTAGTTTAAAATTCTGGGCTGTAGGCAAATTTTATCAAAAAAAAAGTCCAATTTTCCCCCACTGTGCCGGGTTTATTACTAGTATGTTGTTGCTACTGGATAGTTACCCTTAAAATACCATCCATGACCGTTAAAACCAACACAATTGAAATACCGTTGATCTTAAAATACCGTTATCGAAATAACTGATATCCCATTACTCCTAAAATTCAATTTACCGAAATAATCTGAATAATTAGCAGATTTCCGAGGGAGTTTGAAGTATCTTTAGACAAGACAAAACGATTAAAACTGCAATGCTTTTTAACTATTTTTAGTCACCGTTATAAAGTATGAAAAATTTCTACACTACAAAAAGTTTTACAGTTACTACATGACAGCTCTTTGTATAGTAATCAGTAGTTGTTGTTTTTAACTGCAATTACAGCCGTTGTTTTTTTAATATGTTTATAATTCCGCAAAAAAAAACCTGTTAAAAAACATTAGTTTTTACCATTTTTTCAGTTGTTTAAAATTGATTGTAGTAAAAAATTGTCTGTTCTTTTACAACATTGTTAGTTATTTTTACTGCATTTCTTAGCTGGTTTTCAACAGTTAAAATTTACAAAATTTTTCGTTATTTTAACGGTAATGGTTTAAAAACATTAGTTTCTACCATTTTTTCATTTGTTTAAAAATGATTGTAGTAAAAAGTTGTCAGTTCTTTAAAACATTGTTAGTTATTTTTACTGCATTTCTTAGCTGATTTCCAACAGTTAAAATTTACAAAATTTTTCGTTATTTTAACGGTAATAGTTTAAAAACATTAGTTTTTACAATTTTTTCAGTTGTTTAAAAATGATTGTAGTAAAAAGTTGTCAGTTCTTTTACAACATTGTTAGTTATTTTCTCTGCATTTCTTAGCTGATTTTCAACTGTTAAAAATTACAACATTTTTCGTTATTTTAACGGTAATAGTTTAAAAACATTAGTTTTTACCATTTTTTCAGTTGTTTAAAAATGATTATAGTAAAAAGTTGTCAGTTCTTTTACGACATTGTTAGTTATTTTTATTGCATTTCTTAGCTGATTTTCAACTGTTAAAAATTACAAAATTTTTGGTTATTTTAACGGTAATTACATTTTTAACCGAACTTACAGATTTTTTAACTGTCTTTTTCTGTAGATTATACTGTAAAACTTTTTTAGTTAGTGTATTACAGCATTATTCGTAGATTTTTTTTTTAATAACAGACATGGGCGCTGTCAATTGTATTTCCTAATTATTTAATTATGCAACTTTTTTCTCATTAATCCGTTAGGCCCTGTAATTTTGTGATAATGAAATGTTCAATATAATTTATTTCTATTGTTAAAAAAAAATTTTGGAATTAAGATTATACTTTTTAAAATATGTAACAAAATACCACCCTGTGTTGTGAAAGGCGTGGTAGAGAAGAATGAGTGTATTTTCTAAAAATCATAATTACATTGTAAATTTTCAATTTTCTGAATCAGACTGAGCAGTTTCTGGTATTGAACCTTCCTCAGTGACCCTGTTTTTTTTTTTTTTGAATAATGTAATATTTGTTATGTTTTTATTTGTTCGATTGCGTCTATATGAAATTTTCTGTGCAATCTCTGACCGTGGTATAGATAAATTGATTTCTAATGCCACATGCACTCGCACTACATGTTAGACAGAGCGCTTTAGCCCTCTGAGCTATCGTCAGGTCGAGTTTTGTTGTGATTAAAACTAGTTTTATTCAATACACGGTGTTTTTTTTTTTTGTTCTTGCATACATAATCTCAGAAGTACAACTCCAACAACACAACAGTTCTATTTTTAGAAACTTACCTCACTCTAATGTCCACTGTTTTCCCATATATTGTAAGTGATGTGTTGTTTTAAGATATCATGTCTGGTTACACAGGTTAACAAATAAATAAATGCACAGGGTATTAAAAACATTAAAAATTTGCTAAGGAAACATTTTAGCCCACAAATGTTAGCGAAGGTCGGAAAGGATTAATGATATAGACAAATTACACTATTTACTTGTGTAAGAAAATGTAATTGACAACGCCCAAGTCTGAAATTTATTTCAAATTGTTTTCAAGTGTATTTAAATTTTACTTTTACTTAACCATTTTCAAAACCGAATGTTTAAAATATTTAATTTTTTAATCAAAAAATATTGTACAAAATTTTGACTTACCTAGTACAGGCTAAACCAACGTGCCACTCCACTGTTGCCAACATTCACACCAAAAACTTGCACATTAGTTACTTATTAAAGTTAATACAAGTACTTTTTCAAAACTGTTGGTGTTGAATTACAGCATTAATTCCATTATTTTGTGTAAAAGGTGTATAAATAACAAAGTTGTCGCGAATTCAATTGTTGTAACGTTGGTTGGTGATTATTTTTTATTTATAATATTGTAGTAAATATCAAATTAAGAATACCAATTAACAAAATTGACACTTATAAACAAACATTTAATACAAAAATAACTTGATAAATAAGCTTAAGCCACAAGGATTTGATTTTTTTTTTTTTAATTTTATAATTAATTTAATTAAATTTATTAATTAGTAGTATATTGGTATTCTATTATTTCTTTATTATATTTTATTAAATATTTTTTTTATTTTATTCAAAACAATGGCACTTTAAATAGGTTAACACAATTTATTTATTTTTTTTAATTTGGTTTTGTTCAACGTTATAATTTCTGTAAGAGAAAAAAAATCAAAATTTAAAAAAATTATATGAGCTAGTTCAAAAATGTTCGACATCTGTTGAAACTGACTTTGGATGCCACTTTTCAAGGTTTTTTTTTGCAAAGTTTTACGTTGAAAAGTCTTCACCTAAAGAAATGGTGGCCATTTAAAGGTCGAAAAATTCAAAAATTACTTGAAACTTACAATACAATAAGGATTCACTACACTGGGGTATTAGAGCTGCATTTTTGTCGACTTTCGATTATTGTTGCGATTATTGTAGACCAAGGTCTAAAATTGAACATATATTAGATTGCTTCTTAAAAAAACAAGTAGAAGATTAAGATTCATGAAAAAATAAATTCTATGATATTTTCAAAATTCTCGAAAAAAATGTTGGGGCTCTCTACCAGACAACCGAATTTACGAGGTTGCAGCAACCAAATCAATTCGGTTGAATGAAATTCTGTTAAAACAACCAAATAACAAGTGAGTGCAATTAAGACAATAATAGTTACATCACCCCTGTCATATGTCGGACGAATGTCCTCCATAACCTTCAGTATAGCGATGTTAAAGAAGTAGCTTTATATAAAGTAGCTACAATACTGATTGGACGAAAATATCCAGGAGATATATATATATAATCCTTTAAATTCCTAGGAGGAACATGGGGCCACAACAAATTTTTTACATTCCGCTCTGTCTTCGGCTATGTGTTTGATTTGGTTCCAGGAATACCCTGCTTCTTGAATTTCCCTTAGCGTATTTCGTCTCCAGGTGTTGCTCGGACGACCAATTCTTCTACTACCCTGGGCGTTGAACTCTAGCACCTTCCTTGTGATAAAGGTGAATTATTTTTAGCTACTGGAATAATGTTGGTTATCTTCCAATCTAAAGGATAAATATATGTTGTTGTAAAGTTATTGTAGTCAACGGTAGTACATAGGGTCTTATTAGTTTTACAAATTTCAGGTGAATACCATCGTAACCCACTACATTCGAGTTAAAATTCATATTGGCTGTACCAACATTATCGAAAATAAATTATTTTCTAACCGACTTGGAAGATAAAATATTTCAAATCAATTATTTGAAATGGGAAAATATCCGTCCATTTTTCAGGCGGAGATTTGGGCCATCTGTGTCTGTGCAGGGGAATGCCTGCGAAGGGGAACTCGCAGATCTCGCATCTACATTCTTTCTGACAGTCAGTCTGCACTGAGGGCCTAAATGGCTTATAAGGTGTCGTCCGGGTTGGTCATGGAATGCATTCAGACTCTCAATAGGCTCGGTAGGGGCAACTCTCTAACCTTGGGGTGGTTTCCTGGTTATGAGGGGCATGAGTGCAACGAGAGGGCAGATTGGCCCTTTATTGGTCCTGAACCATTCTGTGGAATACCTGCGGAGTATGTTAGGGAAAGGCTCAGGGCATGGAGAGAGTCTGAATTCTCTGGTTACTGGGAAAACTCTCCTGGTCAGCGCCAGGCTAAAAGATTGATCTCTTTTTCCAGTAGGGGGTCGAGGCGACTCTTGTCGCTTGAAAGGGGGGGTTTGAGGACCCTGGCGTCGTACTTAACTGGACACTGTAATCTTAGATACCATCTGCACAAGAAGGGTCAATCGGACACGGATATGTTTAGGTTTTGTGAGATGGTGTCTGAGACCTCGGAGCATGTTCTCTGCGAATGTCCCAGGCTTTGTGATAGGAGACTTAGGTTTCTAAGTGATCGCTCCATTTCGCCTTGCGACATCGCGAACATTTTGCCTAATAGGATAATTGGCTTTATAGGTAGCTTGAATCTGTAGGTGACTTTAGGCAGCACAAAAGACCTACATTGGTCGCGGTGCATAGTGCCTTCTGATTTAATCTAATGCATTTGTTTTGCGCGACACTATATATTTTTTGAAATGTGATGAATACAATGAGATCTATAAATTGATGTAACTTTAATTATATCCAGGCAAAAACTGTAATTTTAATATTTTCAATTTGCTTTAAACTTGAAAAATATTTAGCTTCAAAGTGTCGAAAGTTTTTGAAATTCCTCATCTACATTAAAGGCAGCAGTTATACATAAATGTATAATATTTCTTATTTTTCTGATGACAGATTATCTGGTTTAAGCGGTAAGATTTTTATCATGATTTTTTGTTTTTATAAACACTTTTCATATTCTAACATCAAAAGGAGTTCAAAGAAAAATAGAAAATAAAATAAAAGCTTTTGAAGAGCTTTTACCGAAGAGCGTATACACGCACTTAGAGATATGTTTATCACAAAAATGATTAAGGATGTTGAGCAAAGAAAGAAATTAAAAAAATTAGGATATCAAATACTTAAAATTTAGTTATTTTTAAATTTTTTCATAGTTTAAATTGAATATTATTTTAGTTATTATTAAATTTTTAATGTATTGTCTTTATGAAGTTTAGTTGCTATTATATTTGTTGTATTTTTGCTTTAAATAATTGCACTGTTCATTTTTTTTTTTATTCGACGTAAACACAATTTATATTACACATCCGCACCGTTGAACGTTTCAATTTGTAATGTCTGTGTTGTTTATTTTATTCTTGTAGTTTTTTTTTTTTTTTGGTCGAGAGCAAGCAAGAGACACGAAACGACGGAAAAACACGACAACGAGAAAAACACACTGCCCTACTTTTTGTTTTGTCTTCTATCAAGTACATAAACGTTCGTTGCACGTAAAATACTTAGGTACACATACACACACGCATATTTGCCAACACATAGACAAAGTGTCTATGTGACCAAGTTTTTTGCTTTCGGCCATTTACAAACGAACCCTATATTTTTTCTCTAATACCAATACAATGAAGGAAAAAAAAATTTATAAATTTTATTATTTTGTTATTATCCTTTTTTTAGTTCGGAATACAATAATATTACATACACATAAATATATGCTTAGATACAACTATCTATGGTATCCATGCATATTTTAATATTTATTATATTTCTAATAAAATATTTGATTTTGATTGATTGTGAAATGGGCTTTCTTTCCATTTAAAACATAAAAAATCGGGTATATTTATTGGAAGAATTTTAGAATTTTATTATTTAGTTATATTCTTTTTAGTTTAAACGAGCTTAAGATCATTTACTTATTAACTATTTATTTCCAATATTTCGACTACACATTGGGTGACTTATTCAGGGAACAAATATTACAATTTGAGAAAACTAGTTTTAATTAAGCTCGTTTAAACTAAAAAGAATAAAATAAAAGAAGATCGAAGAAAACTTAACATTATCTAGTTATTTTAATACTTTAAGGGTTGACAGTTACTACATGACCGTTGTCTGTGTAGTAATCAGTAATTGTTGTTTTTAACTGCGATAGCAGTTGTTTTTCAATTCAAGTACCCCTCAAAAAATAAGTTAGTAGAAAAATTAGTAAAACATCTTGTAAGTCAAGTATGCTAATTTTTATCAAAATTTGTCTAATGTTTTACTAATATTTTACTAATATATTTTGCTAACAAAAAATTTGCTGATAAGCACATTAATAGTGTGGAGGACAACCAGATTGAAAGATATACTCAGAATGAAGTAGATGTCGCGACATGTCAAGATGTAGTAGAGATGAGGAAAATTATACTAAAAGGTGCAACTCTTGTAAGACATAAAAAAGTCCACCATTTAAGATTTTTGTATCTGTTTTTCATACATAAAACAAAAGGAAGCCAACAATATGTATACACATAAATTGTGAATTTAAAAAACTTAAAGTTCGTGTTGTCACCTTCTTGTCAAAATAATGATCTACACACACAGAAAATTTAGCTATTTGCCAACTGAAATTTGGTTACCACGACTCAAATTCGGTTAATACGCATTTCAGTCAGTTGGTACAACTGATCATTAGTTTTCACAACAAAATTCGTTTAATTCAATTTAATTTTAGTTGCAGCACCCAAAATATTCAGTCATATAATGCATTAATATCGTTGTTCTAACTGAATTTATAAGTTGTCTTCCTTTAAAAGATGCCATAATTTAGACAACCATAGATGTAAGTAGTTGAAATACAATTTTGTTTCTATTATACATAATGATTTCTATATATTTTCAGATATTAAATTAATTCATGTCGTCAATGTGGGAGTATGAACAATTTTATATTTTGAAACGCATTTATTATTATTTTTTCTTTTAAATTGAAGCAACACTTTCTTTGGAAAGGGGATAGAAGAGAGATTCAAGCATGGCAACACTGTAATTGCGCGAAATGATAAGTCTTAGAACAATTGTTGCACGCCACCTGATGAAGAGAAGCTTTTTGGTGCATAGGTTTATAGCCTTGATTTATTATTTTATTTCGATGGGGTTAAGTGATATGGGAACACCGAAGGTGGACGCTGCGATACGTATGAGAAATTGAAAACTCATACATATTATTTTTCTAAATTGATGTTGTCGTCACCGCGGATCAAACCCGAGAACATCTGTGTAACTGTCCAACGCGCTAACCATTAAAGTATAATTTTTCAACACATTTTTGGAGTTTTTTGAGTCTTCTAATATTAAGCAAAAATGTTGCTGAATCTACTAATTTTGTTGCTAAAAATCAGCTCGCTGATTTTCAGCAAAAGATTTTGCTGACATTAGCAATTTTTCTTCAATCAACCTATTGACAAACTTTTTTTTGGTGATACATATTGTGAAAAAAACTACAATTATTTTTATCATAAAAAATAGGGATGTTTTTCGAGATCAAAATCAAAATTTTGGAAAAGAAAATTTTCAAACTGCTCTTATTAATGTTTGTGACGCTATACATTTGTTTGCTACACATCAGCTAATGAAGTACTAACTGCAGATTTAGCAAATGTTTGGATTTTGTTTAAATATATCATCCATTCCATGACGAATTGGCAACAACCATACAATGAGATATGTTTAAGCCTCCATATATGATGAAGGTATACTTAAGTTTGTCATTCCGTTTGTAGCTCGTCAAAATATAGATCTAAGACAACATCAAGTACATATATATATTTTAGATCCTTATTGAATTTCAAGCCGATTTATCGATGTACGTCTGTCTGTTGATCACGACGCGAAACCGCCATAAACACTGCTCATTTTTACCGAGATTGATGTACATTTTCTCGAAAAGTTTGGTATTAAAAATCAGAAACATCAGTAGAGAAGCTCAAAAGTTATGAGGAATCCGGCATGTATACTAATATTTAAACAGAACATATTAAATTGCCGAAAAGTCCGAAGTTTTAGAAAAGCTAGATCCTCCTGAATTGGCAGAGCTTTAACAAAAATAAACTATTAATCATTAATTTTGCTCCATTCATATCTTCGTAGTAATCAAACACTTGATTAAGATCTTTTCCTACTAAACATCATGACGTTACTAAACTTTTAAGACCAAAACTGTTCTATTTATAGGCAAAATTTCTAGCTTTTACTCTGGCTTAAGTAGTATTTTTTACAGTTTTTTTAGAGATTATTTTAATAGTATTTTTAATTTATAACGAGCTTTCAGCCTCCGTATATTTACATAAAAAAATCAAATCAAACGTATTAGCTTGGTTGATACTAGTATTTCGATCTGGCTAAAGATCTCATTAGAACCCGAAGTTTAATCATTAATTTTGCTCCATTCTTTAAAGCTATTGGCTAAACTTGTAAGGAAAGACGAAAATAACGTATATTGTTCGAGTAATCTATTAACATTACCGATTTTCTGTGGTTGGTTGATATATATACCTGATCAAACCTTGAGCTTCTTGTTTGTGGTAGATTAGAATGAGGCTGAAAATGGCCTAGTTGCTTAGGTCTAAAGTGCGTCACTCCCTGTAGCGCTGATCCCCACAAGATTTATTTTCATCTTCTCTTACATTTATTAACAATTTGTGTTTTCTATTTGTTTTGAGAATTTTTTAAAATTCTAATATGGCAACACTGGCTAATCAATTTTAAAGTTGTATTTTGTTCATTTAAAGATTTTCTTTCTTATTTTTCACACTAAAAAATGAGGTAATTTTCTGAATATTAAAGTTTTTACAAGATGGGAAATTTCTTGATCCGATCTTATAATTTTTCACAATAGGTACACACTGCACAACAAATTTTTCTCATTCAAAAATTTTTCCCATACGTCCTTTACCGAATCAGCATATACAGTGGGGAGCACTTGTGAGTACATGTAAGTACTTTTTACACCTAAAGATTCAGGCCGAAAAATGTTTGACACTAGAACTAAATTATACTTTTCTAAAGGTCAAATCTGGCCTTATATTCACACTCCGGCATCAGGCGTTCGAGCTATATTAACGAAAAAAGTGTATTTTTTGATCAAAATGCTCCGATTTTTGATCTTCCTATAAATACATTTTTCATAATACTTGGAACGTCACCTGAACAAACTAGTCTTACCATTTTTTTCAGTTTTTCAATTTTTAAGATAACTTACTTCCTTACGACATTATCGTCGGTTGAACTTGATAATAAATTTGAATTTTTTAAAATTTTGCATTGCGGGACTTTAAACTTCAATTTACAATAATGTCGTAAGGAAAGTTACCTTAAAAATTAAAAAAACTGAAAAAAAATGGTAAGAGTAGTGTGTTCAGTTGCCGTTACAAGAAAAATACATTTCCAGGAACGTAAAAAATCGGAGCATTTTGATCAAAAAATACACTTTTCTCGTTAATATAGCTCGAACGTGTCAAACATTAGTTCTAGTGTCAAACATTTTTCGACCTGAATCTTTAGGTGTAAAAAGTACTTACATGTACTCACAAGTGCTCCCCACTGTAACTGTTATAAAAGTCGGTACTGTTTCTATAAATTAAAAAAAAAAAAATCAAAAAAGTTCTATAAAACACTGTAAAAAAATGTATTTTTAAATTCATTATATGGCAACCCTGGAACAATAGTTTTAAAACATAGTTTAATCATTTGTACAGTAAAGATCTTAGATTTTCACATGATTTTTACTACGTTATTATATCTTGCTCATATGTATTGTATGTGTTGCTTTAAAGCAACGGCAGTGTAAAATGGGTTAATTTAAACTGACGAATATAAATCAAAGAAACATTTTATAATAAGCGTCAATTTTTAAAGACATTTTCTCGAAATTCGTACCATTGATCAAAAACATTGAAATTAGCATGTCTGAAATATATATAATTGATGGTCAGATCTTTATTAATTTTTAAAAAGTTATATTTTGTCCTCCTGTGTAATTTGTTAGAAATAAATTTGAATTTGATTTAATAAAGCTAAATCGCTCACGATTTACGAAAAATAACTCAAAATTATGCTCATTATGCAATATGAAGGAAATTGAACATATTCAGCATTTTATTTGTAGATGTCCCCTTTTAAACAACTTCAGATTACAACAATTTGGGTGTATAACAATATCGGAAGTATATTTGGTTAGGATATTAGATGGAGAGCTCTATACTTGGAAAATCTTTGTAAATTACTTTATCAATGCTTATAATTACCGCAAAATACTAATAACTAAATACAATTACTGAAAAAAAATTTATGGGGAATTTTAAAAATTTACGGCACTTTGAGGTAAAATATTTTCCAAACATTTTTTTGTATGACATGAATAGTAGGATGGGGCGATTAGTATGGAAGGAAAAAAATCTTAATGGGCGCTTCGCGTTTCTGATTCTTGGGATTGTACTGAGCAAAAAAGTCAACTTAACCATACGTCTACGGTGAAAATCAAGCTTAATGGGTCTCATGCATAAAACGTGAGCTTGAGCTCGGACTCGATTTTTTGAGTAAAAGGTACTTGTCGTATGCATAATAAAATTTTATGCATTTGCTTTTACTCACGTTTGATCTCGTCTTGCTCAGTTTGAACTAAGTTCGATGAGCTTGTGCTCATTTTCATATGCATAAAAACAAGCTTTTGCTTTCTTTCATGAGCTCTTGCTCGAATTTTGTTGAGCATGCCTTATAGTTGACTCGCGTACACTAAAAAGGAATCATGGCTGAATATTTTGTGCCACAAAGAAATACAAAATCTTATCAACAGCGTAAAACAAATTTAGCAAGTGAGGATAAAAAATTATACAGGCTTGTATTCTTAATTATTAATTTTTTTTATATAATTAATAATAAAATGATAAATACATAGGTTTGATGATAGTAGCATCTGCTGGTTGGCTAATTATTTTTTTGAGGAATCAGAAGAAACACGTGGTGGTGCCCTCAGCTACATTGATAAAATTCGACTCTATTTAAGATTTTGTGCAGATCCTGGATTCCAAAATGGTATAGCCACAGATATTGGAGTCCATCAATCAACTGTGTCGCGAACTATTGCGGAAGTTGCGAAACTTATATCTGCCAAAGCAGATTTGTGGTACACATGTTTCTATTGTTTGTTTTTTTTATTTTTAATGCTTGGAAATTTACTTTTTTCTAGTAAATATTTATTTTGTTTTATTTTTTCCACTAAAAATTTAGAAATGTCGTCAGTTTCTATTTTATTATTATTATTTGATTGTACTTCTACTTCACTTTCACTTGACGACATGATTGCAATTGGACGTTTGATCTCCCTTTGCTCAAGTAATTGCAATTGGTTTGAACTCATTTTTATGCATACGAAATTGAGTAAAAGCTGTTGCTGTTTGCTCAAACTCGACTTACGAGTAATTGCTCACCTGACTCAACTCAGCGCTTTTACTCGTTTTTATGCATGAGACCCATTATCTTTCGAATAAAGAAAATTTCAGGTCAATTGTTTTATTTCATTTCAAAGTTCTATACCTCTATAAAAAACACCGTTTATGTTTGCAGCCAAACATAAATATGTTTGCCGTTAAACATTTTTCACTAGTCCCAAACATATATACGTTTACATTGTGCGCCCCGGTAGGCTAGTTGGTAGCGTGCTGGCTTATCAGTGTGAGGGTCGAGGGTTCGATTCCCACCAGAGGCACTGGTCTGTTTTCGCTACAACGCGCCGAAAGCCATTGTAGCTAGTGCTCGGTTAGGGTAATAGTATATAATTTGTAATTATGTGATTATTAATTAATAAAAAAAAAAATATGTTTACAGGCAATCATAATTATATTTGGAAGCAACCAAAGAAACATGGGAAACGGAAATGTTTTCCAAACAAAAGTATATTACTACCATTTATATTTCCAGCAGGGCGTTTTTTTTAAGCGTGTAGGACTTAAAAAGAAAATCGCAATTATTTTAAAAACATTAATTTTTTGCCGGTTTAATGATACTTAGTTGGGTTTAGGGTTACTTAATTGCAGAAAATCATATTAAATACTTTTAAATTCGCAAAATTAAAAATTTTATATATTTTATTAAAATAAGAATTATTTTTATTTTTTTTTTTAAGCATTTATAATGCGTTTATAATTTTAGCTTTTTATGTTTTTTGAAAAAAATGTTGGTGCTTTTTTACTACTTTTTTTTTTGCTTAAAGTTCATGCTTTTTTGCATTTTTTTTTTTTCTTCTCTTTAAATAACACCCTTTAGGACCCCAAAAATTTTAGCTTCGCTTTTGAAACAAAATTTTTATCACAATTTATTCACATCAATTGACCTTAAAAACTTTAAAAGAATGTTACTACAGTCTCAAAGAAAAACAAATTGGTTACAAAATCAGATCATAATTCTTTAATGTATAAAGTTTTGAAAATTTAGATATTGTTACTATTCCTTATACAATCCATACAAATATATGTCATCTCCCTTTTGTACAAGTCTCTCCAAGATAGAGGTAAAACAAAAAAAAAAAAATATATAAAATTTAACTCATAGATGTTGCTTTTTATTTTTCCATTTTCCCTTCTTTTATATTCTGTTCATAGGGTTCAATGAAATAATACGAAGGTGGGAGTTGTTAGTATCTGTATAAACGATATTGTTGTTTGTTCACCTACATTTTAGCTGCTCGTATATACGTATATCGATGGATAAAAGCAAAATGCGTGTATGTGTGTAAGTACGCTTTAATAGTATACGTATGAAAGAAAACTCATCGTTTTTTTTTTTGTCCTTTATATATGGCGCTTTTGAAGTTAACTGCACCGCTTTAGGATAAAGTATGTAGCAAGAATACGTATATGATGCGAATGAAAAATGAAACAATATTTACAAGGTTTTCCAAAAATGGGCTAAGTACAATCATAGAAATAAACTAGTAAAAATAGCAAAAAATGCTACAAAAACTTAGTTAAAAATTAGTTAAAAGTGAGCTCGAAGAAAAAACTAATAAAATTAGTAGATTTTTTTTACCAAATACTAGTAATATAAGAATAGCAACAATAAATCTGTTGCTACAAATATTGCCTTTATGAAATAAGAAATCTACAATTTTTAGCAAAAATTTCTGTTCATTTTAGCAAAATAAATAAACTGTTATTTGTATGCTACTAAATTTGAGGCAAATATAGCAAAAATTTTGTTATTATTGCAGTTTCTGTTTGCTATTTAGTGTTTACAAATACTTAGTAAAAGTTTTTGCTAATTTTACTGAGTAAAGTTCTATTTTCAATTCATATCTTATATAATTATAAATTTTGTAAAATTAACAGATTTGTTCTTATTTTATTAATATGTAACAAAAAAAATATGTAAAATTCATCAGTTTTTTCTGCAAGCTCATTTTTAACTAATTTTTAGTAGCTTTTTCTTATATTTTTACAGGTATATTTCTATGAGTGTAGGCGTGGTTAGACATTAACAAATGTTACGCTTATTGATAGTATATTATTTTGTGAAAAGCTAGAAATTTGACTATATCAATTGAGTTTTTTATAGAGAATTAAAAATAAAAGAATTTAGTACTTGCTCTGAATTTTTAGTGTAACAGGAAACACCATTTATTTAAAAACCGTCCAAAGCTTTTTGACTTTTTTTTATTCATTTAACAAAATTAAACATTTTTTAATCCATCTGGAAAGTTGTATCCTGTAACTCGGTTTAGTTTTGTAGAAAATATTCGTCGCACAATGTCCTTCATATATATTTCAATATTTCTATGTTAAAACTAAATGAAGTGCATGGAATTTTATTATGTGTATTATTTATTGTTCATACGCTTTGTAGCTTCAACATAGTAATATAGAAATATTTATAAAGGAACGAATATTTTCTCCAAAACTAATCCGAGTTACACGATGAAACATTCTGAATAGATAAAAAACTACCTAAAACAAAATTATTTTTTTTTTTCAAATTCTCCATAAAAAAGTCTATTGACATTGTCAAATTTCTTGCACTTTCCAAATAAATTGAAATTATTATAAATATATACACTCAAAAAAAAAGGTCTTTGTAATTTATAGAAAAATCTGTACAGAGAAATTAAAAATGTTTAGGTCAGCATATTGTTTAGCTAGTTTTAGCAAAACGTGTCTGTAATCATTATTAAAGTGGTAGGGGAAATGGAAATCAGTTTGCAAAAATTTGCGAATTTCTCTATTAAAAACGAGTAAATTTTTTTTATTATTCATTGACATTTTCTTTATATACGATTATAAAAATGTTCAACTTAAAAAAAGTTCTGCTATCAACTATTAAAAAGTTAGTAAAGTCTGCTACGAAAATTAGTAAAAAAAGTTAGCAATTTGTAAAACAAGAATAGAAAACTGTTGACGAGAAAAAACTATTTTGTACTAAAAATTAGTACAAAAAAAACCTGTAAATTTGGATATAATGTTTTGCTAACTTCATTATTTGAGTGTACTAAAATTAAGCTCAATTTCTTTTTTTATAATTTAACCAATACTCAGGGGATGCCCCCTACTCATGCAGTGCATTGTATTGATCAGGAAAATAGGGTATGGGAAGGAGGAAAGAGGGAGTAGTGTTTGTGGATATTTGATTTAAATTTTTCTAAATTGTAAGTAACAGGGAGGACTTCTGCGGGAAGTTTGTTCCACATACGAATCGTTCCACTAAAACACGAATTTTCTCTGTAATGCGTTGTGGGAAACACAGGACAATCAACTACAAACGGATGTAATCTACTAGATAAGCGAGCATTACGAATAAAAACTCGGGCTCGTGGAATAAGATAAGTATCTTAGATGAGCATCTCCCATGGTAATATCGATATAAAAGTGTCACACAACCCACATTCCGACGATGCTCCAATGAATATACAATACCAGACATGGGACATAATACCAATATTTGTTTATTTAATTACAGGCCAATTACTTTTTTACGTCTAATTACATGTAATTGAGTAATTGCCCTGTAATTAAATACCCAGCTGTTGTTACTAACCCCTGTTTTACTGTATTACATTGATATCCTACACAGAAAAAATTATTATGTATAAAATTTCAACTATAGTTTTGTTTTATTTCAAACTCTCTTTCAATTAAAAGTTGAATAACAACTATGAAATGTTTAATTGATAATGAATTTGATGCACACAAAATATGAAGTTTTTAACCCATAATGACAACAAATGGGGAAAATGTAAAATAAAAAAAAAACAATAACAAAACTAAAAACAATCCTGTAAATTGAAAAAATAATAATAATAATAATAATTTTAAAAATCCCCAAACTTAAAAAAAAACACCAAAATAAAAAACAAAAATAAAAATCGTCAAAATTGAAAAAAAATTTAAATTTTTGCAATTTCTTCAATTTTAGCGTTTTTTTAATAGTGGCGTTTGTTATATTTTGAAAATTTTTATTGTGATTTTTTAAACTTTGCTAATATTTTAAAAAAAATAGCCAACATTAAAAAACACCAAAATTGAAAAAAAATCGCCAAAATTTAATAAAAATATCCATTAAATTAAAAAAAATCGCTAATATTTGAAAAATTCAAAATAATTCCAAAAAAAAAAACAACAAAATTTAAAAAAATTAATAAATTGGAATCAAAATACTAATTAGTCTTTGTGGACTAGTTGTAATTAAATTTAAACACTTTGTAATTATTGTTTAAATAAAAAAATTAAATTTAAGAACGCTAAATTGAAAAAATCGTCAAAAATTTTAAATTTAATTTAGAATATTTTTTTTAATATTAACGCTTGTTAAAATTGTTGCGATTTTTTCAATATTGGAGACTTTTAATGATTTTTTTAATTTTAGTTTTATTGGCAATGTTTATGATTTTCACTATTTTTTCACAAAAATATTGTCGATTTTTTTCGAAATTTTAAATTAAAAAACATTTTTAAATTTAATTTAAAATTTTTTTTAGATTTTTTTTTTGTTTTTTTTTAAGAATTTTTTCAATTTTGGCGTTTTTCAATATTGGCGTTTGTTCAAATTTGTCGATTTTTTTTTTTGTAATTTTTTAAAATTTAGTTTTTCGATTTAGTTAGCGATTTCTTAAAATTTTAACAATTTTTTTCTTAAATTTCTGGCAATTTTTTTAAATTTCAGGCATATTTTAATTTTTAAAAATTTTTTTAAGTCTTAAAGAATTTTTTAAACATTTTTTAAAGGTTTGGTTATTTTTTTTTAGTTTTACTGATTTTTTCTCAATTTTTGCGATTTTTTACAATTGTAGTTGTTAACGTTTTAATAGTGTCTACTAAAAATTTTTTGAAATTAAAAACAAAAAACTAAAAATAAAAAATAAAATGAAAAGCAATATTCAATTAAATTTTGAATATATATGATTAAAATCTTAATTTCATTAATCGGGCCGAGTTAAATTAAACTTCAATTCAAATATAGTAATTTCTGTGTATACTTTTTCCTATAAATAGCAGGGTAGTTGTTTTGGAAAACGCCATATATATGTATGTACAGAAACTAAGGACTCGATAAAAATTTCAATTTTTCTCAATATATATATATATATTTTTTTTTCTTCGATTTATATAATTTATGAAAGTTTATGTTAATTTAACAGTTCTTTTATAGTTTTTATATGAAATTTTCTTAACTATTTTACACTATTATATATTTTTTTTATAATATTCCCTTAAGAAAAAGTAAAATTTTTAAATTCCTGTATACACATAACTTTTTTTTTACATATATTTAGGTTGAAAAATTTTTCAAATTGATTTAATTTTAGTTTTTAATTGTTTTTTCGAACAATTTTTTTAATATAATTACTTTTTGCATAAAAAACTTTTAAATTCTTATTTAATTTAGCATAAAAATTCTTTAAAAAATTATTAAATTTCCTTTTTTCTTCAGAAATTAGAATTTTTTCTTTCACTTTTTTTTGTATGTATATGTAATTTTATACAATATTCTAGATTTATTTTACACAAAACGACACTTCAACATGCGACCGTTATATTTATTTCACGAACCTTTCACGACAGCAGTTAAAACATTTCTGACACAGTTAAGTCGTGTCGCATACAACTTTGTGTTTTAGCAACTTTCTTACTCTTCGTTTGTTCGTTCATTGGTCGTCGTTTATGTCAAGAAAAAGCTTTTGCTGTTCTTTGACATTTTGTTTCTATAGGAATTTTCGGAATCAATAAGAATTTTTTTTTATTTTTTTTTTTTGTATTTCTTTTAAGCCAAATTTGGTGTAATTTTTCATTTAAGAAATTTGTTGGTGTATGTAATTCATTCCTTCCTTCCTTTTTAGTTTCGGCATTCCTCTTTAAATGTTCATAATGATTAAGAGAGTATGCGTGTTTTTATGTATGAATGTATATGTGTGTGTGCGTTGGTATGAGTGTTTTGTTATATTTGTTATGATTTTATTTTCGTTTTGTTTTTGTACCGTTATTTTAACTGAAAACAACAACACAATGAATGTGTTTAAATAAACGTTCTACACATTTACATTTGTTTCCTTTAATTTTATAGATTTTATTTCCGGTTTTATTTTTCTCATCTACATCCTTATCTAACATACCCATACACTCGTATTTAGTAGTACTTGTGCTCTATATTTACAGACACAACAAACGCTACCCCATATTCTCCACCGCAATATTTACCCCGATATCTTTCATGATTTTGTTCTTTAACTAAATCTAGCAAAAGTTTTTTAATGTTTTTCTACTTTTGTGATGAAGAAATGTTGGCATGCTGTCATCTTTTCAATTAGCATTTTCACCAATATTGATATAAAGGTTTTATTAAAATTATTATGTATACAAGTAGAAAATGTTTCTTTTTATCTTTTTTTTTTCTTTGTAGGACGACAAGTGGTGGTAAATTGATTAGACTATATTCCTAATAAGTATAACAAAGAGACAAAGGACATGAAAAGGGCACATTTTTTATTATAACTCATTTCTAATCACAGCAACGATATGTTTCTTTTAAATTTTAACTGCACATTAACAAATCGGGCCTTAATGTTTCAATATAAATATTTATAAACATTTATATTACAGCATAGATATTAATATCCAATTGTATATAGCTTTGTGTAGTTTCAAAAATTTGTATATGTAATATATAAATATATATTATATAGCATTGTAGTATTTAATATAGTCCTGTATAGAATTGTACTTAATATATATAATTATATATAGACTACTGAATATACATATACGTAATATAAAGGGTCCGCCATCTAACGTTTTGTTTCAACTAGTGCTTATTTCGTGAATGGTAACACTTAGCTCATGTCTGATTTGACAGATAATTAGTTTTATCCTTCCGCTGAACGAATATGGTCCGTATGTTCGTTATCTTGTGAAAAAAGTGAAAGAAACTGGCATCCTCATCGATAAACCAAAGCGTGAAAAGCCAAAAACAGTGCGTACACCCGAGAATATTGCTGCTGTGGCAGAAAGTGTGCGTGAAGCTCCATCAACATCAATTCACCGTCGTCCTCAACAATTGAACATTTCGGAGACATCATTGAGACGAATTTTGCATAAAGACCTTGGTATAACGCCATAGAAAGTCCAATTGGTTCAGGAGTTCAAAAAAAAAAGTTATGTGCGGACCCTTTACTACGCATAGACTTCTGAATAAAATTATTAAAGTAATTGAAAATCAGTTTAAAAAAAGTACTACTTACAATAGTAGAAAAAACAAAAAAAAAATAAAGGAGAATAAAAACAAAAAGCGTGTATTGTTATCTACCAAAGGTAGAGCTTGCACATAACGAACAAATTTTTTATTTATTATTGATCAATGCCGATAATCTTTTACTTCGAACTCATATATTAGTTCTCATTTGGTGGGATAACTAGTTTATATGAATGTTTGATGTTTTGCATGGGATTGTCACTTCTTTCAAAACGTGTTATGATTATGGGAACCTAGAAAATTCCCGAAATAGATCTATCAACACATTCCTAAAATTGGTCAGTTAATCAATTTGAAAACAAAAACTCTATAGATTATTTGTTACGATATATATATATATTCTAATAAAGATATATAGAGTATGGACTCGAACTAGAATAATTTTCATTTTTATTTTCTTTTCAACTGTTGAAACATTAATTGACAAAATCGGTAAAAAAAAAAACAATTGATTGTTGTCGTCTATTGCAATACTCAATATAATATAATAATTTTTTGTTTTAAATAGAAAATTTTAACTAAATATTTAAACTATTACCGAAAGTTCGTTTTTTGTTTAATTTTTTTATTGAATAACAGACAGAAAAGTTAAAAATATATATATATTTCTTTTGCAATTTAACTGTACCCTATGGGGAATGAGGAGTCAATTGACCTAAAAGTGACTGGTTAAAGAAGGACTTATCAAAGGGCTGGTATAATTTAATACTGAAGTGGGTTAAGCAGTGTCAATTGTCCTAAACTTACCAATCCTGTGACTGGTAAATTGAGGACATACCACTTAACCAGAATGCTTATTAACAAGAAAAAGCCAGTTGTCCAGAATTTTACCCATTGGAAGCTGTTCAGTTTTCGTTTATTTTATTCGACATGGGCCTTTTGCGACAGTCTTGTGGTATGCCCAACTTTGGTCAGTCCTGTGGCATGCCATTATGTGGTTTAAAGCAGGACAAATGACCCCCTCCTATGACAAGCCAATGTTGCCAGTTGTTTACATAGGGTAGGGTTTAGCAGAGGACCGGTCTCTGGCACGAAGGGACCGAACCTGTGGCACACGGAGAACTGGTCCCATTACCCATAGGGTATATTTAATTTAAGCAAATTTACCGATTAACTTTTTAAATAACTGTTGAACTTTTATGGAATAGTTCTTGTAAGTGCACAATATAGAGTTATATATGGGCTCGAATATAATCCAATAGAAACGTCCATACAATTATATACCCGTGAAAAAAAAATATTTCGGTAGCTCGTGATAAAACGTTACATTCAAACAAAATCAATTTGATTAAATTATATCTGTTAAAATTTTGTTGCGAATAACATCGCATATGATAAGATGTAATTATATGTGAAATTCTGATTTTATTTTATATTCGGTATCATATATTATCATATCCAAAAATATGTTTTCTTTTTATATTATTGCCATATACCATCAGATATTCTTGACTAAATTATATTGGGTTGCAAATAAATATATATATTGCGGAATACATTTTAGATATTAAACATTGAGAAATTATATATTGAATCTGCCAATCAAAAATATTAGTTATTTGATATTAGAAATTTAAACCTTACAACCTAATAAATTCGATTTTTTTTGTCATTTTTATTAGATTTTTATTTTTACAAAACAGATTTAAAATAATTAGGTTTCTTATATGGCATTTAGAAAACATTGCTAAACACGTGTTTTGCTAAAACGAGTGGAAAAGAATTAAGAACCGTTTAAATAGACTAAAGAGCTTAAATACGTGCTTTTGGCAAAACACGTGTTTTGTTGTTTAGAGTGAATTTGGCTTTACAAACATATTTTCCTATCCTTATTAAATGCCATATGCACTTAACCGGTTTAGAGTTATTTATTTTAAGTTATAAGTGAAGGTAATTGGTATAATCTTCCATTAACCCATTAATGCCTGACCCCTGATTCCATTGTCCAATATCGATGAAATTTCACACATTCTTTACTTAAGGTTTTGGAAGTTATTTGATATAATTTTCTTTTCGATTTCCCATAATTGGGACTTATGAATTAACCACTGATATAAAATAAATTCTCTGTGGTTATTTAATTAAATTATTTTGTTATGCTTTTTCATGTAAAACTCTTTATTTTTACTTGAAAATAATTGATATTTCAAGCAAGGGTACTTCATAAAAATGTAAAATACATATTTTAATGGTCATGTCATGAAATCATACCTGTAGCCCAAGTGAGTGGTCCTACCCAGCTACAAATTTTTTGCACTTTAAAGAATACCTAACACTATTAGCCAACAATAAAGTTTTCCGATGTGTCGCTTCTCCAATTTTTCAGAGGTAATTTCAATTCTTTCATTCAATTTTTCAGAATATGTAAATTTGCAGACAATTGAACAGATAATTACCAACCCCCAATTTTACACAAACATTTTCCTATAGTATTTTAGTCCTTTCTCCACCTACCTGTAAAAATCAATTTGATGCAACTCTTACCTGGCTTTAGCTATAATTTTTTTAAGATGGCTCCTTTTTGGGTATTTAAATACCCAATAGGCAGGGATGGGTTAAAGGAAGATTTGTCGTTAATAATTAATTCTATAGTACACTCTATGGTACACTCTAATAAATGTTTATGTAAATTTACCCTATTTATAGTTGGTATCTCTGCTCCTACTATAATTAGTGTAAAAATACATGTTGTGTCTAAAATAAAACTTTTTAAATACATTGTATGTAAATAAACTAAACATATTGTGTCTGAACTTACCCATTTAAAGAAGTAAAAAATGTTTAGCAACATATTACTTTTATTGAATTTTACATATTTTATGCTTTAAAAAAACCTTCACAAATGCATAGAGACTTTTTATGTGAATAGGATCGCACGTAATAAATGTGCTCTAATACTAAAACACTTAAAAATGTTGTAATACTTTTTTTTTTTTTGTTGCAAATAATAAATGGTACTTCTAGATTTTAAGGTAAGGTTTAAAGTTAGGAGTACAATACTTCATTTGATAATGCAAAATTTTAACAGCCAACCAGTGTAAATAAATTACATTTATAAGTAGAGAGCTGCTACTAGTAGGGTTCCATACTACCAAAGAATACATACAAATAGAGAGACTACACTTGCCACGCCTCTCAGCAACAAAATTCCTAACTCGGCCAAGCAAATGAAAACATTTTTTTCATACCATTTGGGAAATAGAGTGGTCGCAAAAATTAAACTTTTTCAAAAAACTTATAAAGTCTTTTTTTATGACACACAATCAAAAAGCATTTTTAGCTGAGAAAACTGCTTCAAAAAGTTTCTCTTTATGGTAACAAAATTTTAAGTTATTAAGTTTTAAAAATATTATCTTTACTAAAACGGCAGGCAATACCGTTAAAATACCGTTATTGATTTAAAACCCTTTCAACTGACGATCGTTATCCTATCCATAAGGACCGTTACCCATATAACTGAAATACCTATACCATTAAAATACCGTTACCGAAATAATTAAAAGCCTGCTATCCATAAGGACCGTTACCCATATAACTGAAATACCTATATCATTAAAATACCGTTACCGAAATAACTAAAATGCTGTTACCGAAATAAATGAAATAGTGTTACCCTTAAAATACCGTTACCGAAATTATCTAAAAAGTGTTTTCTTTAAAACAGCAATACCTTTATTTTTTAATAATTTAAGTCCTATTGTTGACTCTTCATATCCGTTTTTTATCGTTACATGATAAATAAATAAATAAATAATAGCCGGATTCATGTAATATCTATTCACTATTGTAAGCGTCGTATTTTAGTGTCAAAAAAGTTTTGCCAACCCTGGAAAGTTTATTGTACATTTTGTTTTGCTTGATTTTGTATTTTAATTTCTACTTTTTAAAAATAAATAATTATTTTGATATGTAAAGAAATAATTTTTTAAACAAATAACCGCTAAATTTGTGAACAATCAAAGGAGTTATATATAAAACACGGCACCAATTATTAAGGCACGTACCTGCAAATATGCAATGTGTACATATGCACCATATACGAAGCTTATATGAATACCCCAATATAAACAAAACAAACAAAACGTCGGTATGCGACCCCGTATGCGTATCGTATTCTGGATACGTATACGCAACAGAAAACGGATTATAAGGAACATCGAAACTGATTCGAATCCATTGAAGGTCCGTCAATGGCGGACCGTTATGTCGTGCTCAAAACGGAGTGGCGTCCGTTTTTAGAATGTATTCTGTCCGTTTCCGTACTGTTTTTTTTTTCAACAAAAACGGAATTGTATATCTTCCTAAATTGACATAACTTGTTATTAAAATTCACATTAAATAATTTATTTTTTGTGTTTATTTAGATTTATTTTTAATTAATTACTATTTTTCAGCCAATTTTTTGCTAAAATTATGTTTTCAGCTAAAATTTTATTAATACTTATTTAGCACTTAACTGTTTTGAACTAATGTTTTACTAATATTTTACTAATGTTTTACTAATTTATTTTGCTAAAAAAAATTGTGCTAATTAGCACATTAATAGTGTGGACGACAACCAGTTTGCAAGATATACGCAGCATAAATTAGATGTAGCGGCATGTCAAGATAAAGTGGTGACGAGGAAAATTATTCTAAAAAGTACAACTCTAATAACTCATATTAAAAAATCAAAAATGGAAGATTTTTGTATCTGTTTTTCATACATAAAACAAAATTGTGGATGGAAACAACTTAAATTTTGCGTTGTCACCGGCTTGTGAAAGTAATTGTCTAATAATTAAATAAAGGACAAAATAAAATATTTAAATTTAATAAAAATTAAATGTGTATTTGTAAACTAAATGTTTATAGAGATTAATAATCTAGAGTGGTCAAACTGCAAACAAATATACAGCAGCGAAAGACAAAGACACAACACATCTTAGGTAGATTTTTATTTTTTATTCTTATTGCATACCACAAAGTAATGTATATGTTATATTTTGTTATTTTTTTCTGTTTCGTTTCTATAATTATCTGCGGCATTTGCGTTCCTTTAAAAGATAGCATCATTTAGACAATCATTGATGTATGTACATAGTTGAGAGATAATTTTGTTTGTAATATATATAATTATTTCTCTTTTTTTAAGATATTACATTAATTCATGTCGTGAACGTGGGAGTATGAGCATTTTTATATTTTGTAACGTATTGTAAATTATTTTTAAAAGAATCACAAAAATATGTTTTATGATTTTCAGCAAATAAATTAACTAAAGTATAATATTTCTACAAATTTTTAGAGTTTTTTTTTTCAGTCTACTAATATTCAGCAAAAATTTTATTAATTTTTAGCAAGTTTTTTTTTAATTTCTAATCCACTAAGTGTTAGCAAAACTTTTGCTGAATATACTAATTTTTTTGCTAAAAATCATCTCGCTGATTTTATCCAAAAGATTTTGCTTACTAAAATTTTGCTGACTCAACAAAAATATTTGAGTTTGAATCACACGCTATCCCCCCGTCCAATAAATATGTGCAGTTATGGCCAAATAAGCAAAAACTTTTTCTGAATATACAATTTTATTACTAAAAATCAGCTCGGTGATTTTATGCAAAAGATTTTCCTGACATTAGAAAGTTTTTTGCAAGTACCCTCCTGATTAAAATTTTGCTGACTCAACAAAATTATTTGCGTTTGAATCACGCGCTATCCCCCTATCCAATAAATATATGCAGTTATGGCCAAATAAGCAAAAATATACAATAAAAAATGCATTTAAAGCACAATGTGCTAAAAATATGTATTTATAACAAAATATGCAAAAATATATTTTGGAACACTTTAATCTATCGTCGTATGAATATTGGTGAGACCTATAGACCATTTCTGGCAAAATTGAGTTAGGAATTGATTATATATGATTAATGAGTCCTCTTTCTAAATCTTTAATCCGTTTTTATATACCTCGTATCAATTAGGAGATATCCAGCCCCATATGTGCTGCGTATCCCTATTTTTACAAATTTCTTAACATTGGTATGGTGTATTGACCACTTTTTGGCCAATGAGTCAAACTTTCTATAGAAAAATAAAAACATTATTCGTCAATCTTGGTTTGACACATTTGAAATAAGCAACGCATATAAAACAAAAAACGATAAAAAAGTTTAAGCATTGGTTTGCACTATGACAACCTAGTTTTATAATGGTTAAAAGAAAAAAAAACTTTTGACCTACTTGAAAGAAAAACAATAAAATTGTGATAAAAACGGCTTATAGGCCATATAATAAAAAATCTTTTTTTAAAAAAATTGTTAATAACTCTGGATACGCAGTGCAAAAAGGCGTAAAAATTAACAATATTGTTTATAATAAATGCAGCTATAGATATAGCAAACAAAAAAGAAACCCTATCTTGTAGAAATTTAATAATTTTGTTGTAAACTTTAACGCAAAATCTTTGATTCGCAGATATTTTTGTTCACCCTGCTTTAAGACTTAAAGAAAAAGCATGCATTTTCATGAACTTCCGGTCCCTGGTTCGTAGCTACTAATTTCAAATACCGTTAAATAAAATTTCGAAAATAAAATTATTTAAATTATATTATTTCACCTGAGACTCAGTTAAAATTTTAGTTGAAAGTAACTGGGAAAATTTTCGGGCCACCGATATACGTTTCGGTTACCAACCTTGTAAATAACATATAAGGCTTGATTCACACGCGATCCACCCCTGTCCTCCTTTATCTACTATTTCCCAGTATTTAGTCATTTTCAAAAGAGAATTTACAATTATTTGACAATTCCTATCACCAATAATGGGAAATAGTAGATATGGATGGGGATAGCTAACTCCGAAACGGAATATTTTTTTTCTCCAAATTTTACTAATATTTTTTTGTGAGTATAACCACCAGAGAACGAAGCCGATCGGCTCATAGCCGCGACTTAGCCGCCGCCGACTATTTTACAGGCAGTTGAGCTGCCGCCGACTTATGCGGCTAATTTCGGCTAGAAATGTTAGCCGACTCAATCAGCTAAGTTGGTTGATTGCTTCTACAAAACGACGTTTATAATTTTTTAAAACGAAAGGTAAATTTTATGAGAATCCTCTATCTTTTAAACACCGCCAACCACCTGGTAACATTAAGTTTTCAATATGTGGCAACACAAAACTATTCCATGGCGTCTGTAAAAATAGTCCCGTTATATTTTTTGCGTTGCAAGAAAAAGTGAATATTAAAAATTTTAAAATGTCGAAAAAAAATAGAAAAAAATATTTCTCTACTACACAAACTAATCCAAAAACTCCTACTGATTCTGTGTCAGTGGGTCGCTGGAAACTGCGTTAATTCTAAAAAGTTGTCTTAATCCTGCTACTGTGAAAAAACAGTTTTTTGTTTATGACAACAGGGCAATAGTAGCACCATTTTTATCTAATTAAAACAAATATATAACTATACTTAAATGCTAAAAGCTAGTTATGTTATTTTTTTAATATACTCGCATATTTTTTTAAAAATAAGAATTAAATTACAAGAATGTGTATTTTTGTCAAAAAATCGTCGGCTTTAGTAGACTTTTAGTCGCCGCCGATTTTTTTTTAGTTCAGCCGCTGCCGCCGAAAAATGTTCGGCTCTAGTCGACTTTTAGCCGCCGCCAGCCGAAATACAACATCGGCTTCGTTCTCTGATAACCACCTTATAAATATAAACAAACATTGCAAACGTCAAACAGATAAAGAAAGAAAAAAACAACAAAACAACTGTCATTGCTCTGACGTTTAAAGTTCATTTCGGTTTTCATATTTTTATTTTATTTCAAAAACTATATTTTGGAACACCTTAAAGTCGTAAAGTATTAACATTAAAAACAATGCCTATAGTATTGGGAGGAGGCATCAGTGGCCTGTCGGCCGGTTATTATTTACTTAAGAAATTTGGACAACCTACCGCTATATTTGAAGCTTCCAATCGCATTGGTGGATGGATAAGAACAGAAAAACATAAAGATAAGGGTTTTATATTAGAGGCAGGTCCACGAACAATACGGCCAAAGGGAATACAAGGAGCAAATACTCTGGAAATGATAGAAGAGCTACAATTACCCATAGAAGCTATTAAATCTACACATGCAGCTGCCAAAAATCGTATGATTTATGCTAAGGGACAACTGTGTATGTTACCCAATAGTTTGGGAGCTGTAATGAAAACTGTACCACCCTTTAGCCAACCATTGATAATGGCCGTGTGGAATGATTTAAGGTCAGAGGCGAAAAAAATCAAATATGGTGATGAATCCATATATGATTTTGCTTACAGAAGATTTGGTTCCGAAATAGCAGATTATGCTATAAGTTCAATGATTTGTGGCATTTGTGCTGGTGATGCTAAACAGATAAGTGTACGTTTTTTAATGAATGACCTCTTCGAGACTGAACAAAAATATGGTGGTGTAGTCAAAGGAATGCTACTCAATAAGCTATTCAAGGGCAAAAGGGAAAATAAGCAACAGAAAGACTTAAATTCTTTCGGATCATACCCCGAGAATGAACCATCTTTATTTAAAGAAGCAAAAGAAAATAAATGGAGTATGTATGGAGTGGAAAATGGTCTAGAAACATTACCCCGCCGATTGGGAGATTATTTAAAAACTAATAATGTAGAGATTAACTTAACATCCGAATGTAATGATATGACCTTTACCGGCGATAATAATGTACGTTTAAATATCAGAGATCAGGAATTGGAGGCAAGACATGTTATCAGTTCAATACCCAGCTATAAGTTGGCAGCCTGTGTTAAAAATCAACATCCCGGTTTGGCCGGACAACTCTTAGCCATACCCTATGTCAATGTGGCTGTGGTTAATTTACAATATAATACCAACGATATATTAAAACAGACAGCATTTGGTTTTTTAGTTCCGCCCCTGGAAAGAAGACCCATATTAGGTGTTATATTCGATAGTTGTTGTTTTGATATGGAGGATAACACGGTGTTGACTGTTATGATGGGCGGTAAATGGTTTGAGGAATATTTTGGTGGAAATCCTACACAAAAAGAACTTTTAGATATTGCCCTTAATGAGGTGCAGCATATTTTGGGTATACACCAGGAACCCAAAATGACTAGGGTACACATTTTGAAAAAATGTATACCACAATATAATGTTGGCCACAAGCAAAGAGTTGAAGATATAAGACGTTATATACAACGTTATAAATTGCCTCTATCATTGTGCGGGGCTGCCTATGATGGCGTGGGCATTAATGATGTTATACTATCGGCCCGTAAGAGTGTTTCAGAACTGACTTCTTTTTAATAAGGGAATTAACGGGACCAAGTTCCCGGGAATTTTGTCGATTTTTCACTTCCCGATTCCTGGGAATTTTGGTCGGAATTTCCGGAAATTTAAAAAACAATAATATTTGCTAAATTAAGTATCTATTAAAAAGCAACAAGAAATCAGAAAAAAAAATTCCCCGATTCCTGGGAATTGAAAAATATCTGGAATTTAAAAACCCTACATAAGATATGTTTTCAAAGCAATTATTTAGTTTTAGTGGAATTTTAACAATATTTATTGTTAATTATATTTTATACTATAAATAAACGTGTTTTATTTAATGAACAAAACTAATTTTTAAATTATTTTTCATTTCTTTTATTCGAGCTTCCCGATTCAAAAAATCGAATATGATGCAACAAAAAAAAATGTATCAAATTTAATATAGCCTTATATCTAATTTATATACAATTTGATCTGAAAAATGGTGGATCGTATTGTATATAAATGGATTACATTGGGCTTGATATAATTAGATACGAATCAATCCAGTGAAAATAAGTTTTTTAAATTGAATGCTGGCGTGCTAGATATTATGGTCTGAGTATTAACCCTTTAACCGGTTATTTTAAATTGTCCATTAATGCGCCAAATGAGTGTTTTGTAATAAGAAATTATGCTATATCGATTAAAAATTAAATTTACAAAATATTTTGGGGAGCAATTTTTAGTGTACAGTGAACGGTTTGGAAGCTAGAAAGTGTTAAAGTTAGACTAGGTTCACACACGGCAATTATATTTGCGCAATTCTTGAGTTTATAGAAGAAGGAGGAAAAGAGAATGGAAGGGGGTACAGACTTGCCCGTACTCCAATTCGGTTTTGTTTTGTCATCCGCAATTTTCAACTCCGCAGGTTGATATACGAAAATTGCTGAAACAAACGTTTCCTGTGTGAACACAAAAGCAATTTCAAAGGAGAATTGAAGAAGAATTGCGCAATTATAATTGCCGTGTGTGAACCAGGACTTAAAACGTATACAACGTATAGTGTTCTAAAATACGTGTTGTACATCAACATTGTTGCTATCAATTCAAACAAAAATCAATGGGAATCTAGAAAAAGTATATACAAATAGAGAGACTACAATTCCGATGCCTCTCAGCAACAAAATACCGAACGCGGGCAAGCAAATAAAAACATTTTTTTTAACTAAAAAATTATTGCAACATGTTGATGAAAAAAATGTTGCTTTAAACACTCATTTTCATTTGGCTTGTATTTTGTTTTTATCTATGAAAATTTAATGTATTTTAATTTTAATTAATTAAACATTTTATTAAATTTTTATTCAAAAACATTATAAATATTAATAACAACTTTTAAATTTCTGCAAAATGTGTTAATTTGCTCGGTGCGAGTATACGAACAAATAAAAAAGAGGGCAGATTGAGAGAGACTAAGGTGTATGGAAATCCACTGATAAAACACCTGTAACTCGTTTCTGTATCTAATGCGACAAGTTTTCTAATCGAGAAATTCATGATCACCCTGTTTTCTACAGGGTGAGTTAAAAGAGGATAATGTTGACTACATTTTTAGTGCTAAACTTTTAGATAGTGTAACTTTTAAAACTGTGGACTAATGTATTTCTGGAAAATGCGTAATTATAAATAGAAGTAACGAGAATGCAGCATTTGATACGATTTTTTAATTGACTTAATATTTAATTGTCCGTGACTCACCCTATTTAAAGAATAGCAAAGCTGTATTTTACATTGTTTTTTGCGAAACATTTTTCAATGCGGAATTACAGAAACGGGGTGCTGCACTCCGTTTCTGCAAATAATGCGAGAAGTTTTCGAATCGGAAAATATAACTCAACCATATAAATGACAGGGCGAGTCAGCGACTTAGTATTAAATTTACCTATAGGCAACTATTTGTTTCCGATATGAACAAACATTTTACATATTGCACTTGATCGACAAGAGGGTATTAACTCAAAATTTTCAGTAGAGTCAAAAAACTTTTTATGGCCACATTTTAACAGAATTTAAAAATTCAAACATATCATAATAAGCAAATTCCATTTGAAAATATATATACATTGTTTTTGTTTTAAATTTTTCAACTTATTGCAAAAAAAAATCAATTTTTTGAGTTAATACCATTTTTTTGAAATTTTATCGATTTAATTTTATAGAATAAAACAAATTTTATCAACAAAACAGTATCAACTTAAAATACAACCAAATATAAATAAAACAGTTTGATTATTTTTAACATAAAAAAGGCTCAAATCAAAATAACACCTTTTTTATGAAAATATACGATTCATTTCTATTTGAACTTTTGTATTAACTCGAAATAATACCTTTTTGTTGAAATAAAGGTAATCACTACATCAGGAGTGCCCAAAAGTTCCTTATGGAAGAGCAAACACCAATACATTTAAAGAAAAACTAATTTTTATTCAATATTTTTTGTTGTAAAAACCAATACATACAAAGAAAAAAATATTTCAATGTTTACCAGCAAAGCATACGAAAGTGTTGTTGCTTTGCGCTTGCGTGTATAAAGTGAAGAACGACAAAAAAACTAATAAGACAAAGTTGTTTGTGTATTTCGTATTGCTAGTGCTGAGCGCTCTATATGTGTATTAAAACACACAGCCTATAGCTAAGTGTTTTTACAAAAACAATTGAGTACCAAGCGCATAGGCCGTGGGCACCCCTGCACTACATTATCATGAAAATGGTCTCAAAAGTGGTTTTCGAGATGAAAGAGTAATCGGAATACTTTGAAATTTTTACAATAGATAGATATTGATGTTGTTAGTTGATTTCTTGAAAAAAGTGATATTTTAAAAATTTTGAGTTAGTACCCTCTTGTTGATCAAGTGCGATATGACATTCTGTTCTGGTAGAGTAGCACTTCCCTATGTGAAAACTTCTCGCATTGCATACAGAAACGGGGTGCTGGATAGGTTTCATCCGAAAAATCATTGTGACGTCACTAAACTTTTATATACTTCACATATCGAAATTCAGGATCTAAGGATCCATTCTCAAGCAGTTTTTTTTTTTTGATTAGTTTATAAACCATTGTTTAAATTTTTAGATAATTTATTGTAAACAGATTCTAAAAAGAGAAAACGATTATTTTAAGTTATGACAATATTCAATTAAAAAATCTTCTAATTATTGTTCATTTTCCAAAACCTCCTCTACAATTTGGACTGGGTTCCACCGTATATGAGGGTTGCCATTGTTTAGGTGTTTTGGCTTCTATGGACAGAGCGTGAGGAAACAAGTCTATTAACTTTTCCTTAACCACTTGATTAACTAAACGATGACGCTGAAAACAAAAATTCATAAATGAAAATTCCAGTTCCGTAAGTTTTCTATACAACTTACCTTAATTAAAGGTAACTCTTCAAATTTCTCCGATACCACTAAAACCTTAAAATGTGTCTCGGCTCCTTTAGGTACATTATGCATATAAGATTCATTTATTACTTCCAAGTGCAGAGGTTGTAAATGTTCGTTTATTGCTGAAGATATGGCCTCCTCTACGGGGCCTTTAGTTTGTGCCACTGTGCTCATGTGATTTCGTATAGTTCCCAAAGCTTAGCGGCGGGGAATATATTAAATTTCATTATTGGTTTTCGCTGGCTATTTATATTTACTTACGTCTTTTGATTAATAATCGAGAAATATTTATCATTTTTTTTTTTTTTTTGTTATTAGTTGTTTATTACAGTGTGTCAAAAAATTGTTTTATGTAATACTAAATAAATGCAACACTGGCATGTGGTTGTAAAATATCAGTTGTAAAATTAAGGTTTAAATTTTACTCCATTTTTCTAAAAATTACCGTTAAACTTGAACAACAGAAATTTGTGTACACTTAAACCTCGTTTTATGCGAAATTTTTAAGCGGTTTTAAAATTTCTTATTTTGTGATGTGAGCAAGATTATTCAAGTTCAAGATCATTTGTTTTTTGTTAAACAAAAAACCCTGCAATATTTATTTATTAATTAAAAACTTATTTCATCCGTTATTTTAAAGCAGACTTTTTCTACTGACAGGTTCTTACATGTTTCATCATTCCGCGTCACCGAAAATCTTCAGAGGACCAATGTAGAAGGGGTAGAAGAAAGACAACACTTTTTTTAACTTGTGGCCATTTTGTCAGTTGTCAAGTGATTTATGTTTAGTTTGGTTTGGCATATCAACATGAATAGAAATAGACTGACGCCTGAACAACGCTTCCAAATTGTGCAAATTTATTTAGAAAATCATGGTTTTGTTCGATATTCGCGCACGAATTTTGTGAATTTTGTTTACCGATGAAGCTCACTTTTGGTTAAATGGATACGTCAATAAACAAAACTGTCGTATTTGCAGTGATGATAATCCTCAAGTGTACGTTGAGACACCGTTACATCCAGAAAAACTGACTGTTTGGTGTGCTTTATGGGCTGGTGAAATCACTGATCCGTACTTCTTTAAAAACGATTCTGGTCAGAAAGTTACAGGCAATGGTGACCGCTATAGAGCCATGATTACTTACGTTTTCGTTCATCAATTGAACAACCATGATGTGCAGGAGCTGTGGTTTCAACAAGACGGTGGACACACAGCTCGTGCCACAATTGATTTATTGAAGAAAACGTTTGGTAACCGCATAGTTTCACGTTTCGGACCCGTGAATTGGCCTCCAAGATCGTGCGATTTAACGCCGCTGGACTCTTTTCTGTGGGGATATGTGAAGTCGCTAGTCTACGCCAATAAGCCCAAACGATTGACCACTTGGAGGATAACATTCGCCGCGTTATTGCCAATATACGGCCACAAATGTTGGAAAAAGTCATCGAAAATTGGACACCCAGATTAGACTACGTCATATGCCAGAAGTCATATTTAAATTATAATGCCAGAAGATTCTCTTTTGAATAAAGTAAATTTCATGTCAATTTTAAAAATTCATCTTTGTTTTATTTCATTTCAAAGTTCTATACCTCTATAAAAAACACCCTTTACTTTGTTATTTTATATTAAAAATTAATATATTTTAATTCTAACTTGCTGATTTTATCATTAATATTTGAAATGGTTAAAAATTTTATTAAATTATTATTTAAAAACATGATAAAAATTAATTTAAACTTTTTAACTTCTGCAACATTTTTTCGTTTGCTCGGTGCGTGTTTACGAACAAATAAAAATATAGCAGATTGAGCTACACTGAGTAGTATAGAATTAGAAAGTTTCTATTTTCTACAGAATTTTTTCGATTTTACTAGACAACAGTTTCAATGCATAGAAAGATGTTTCTTTACCTTTTTAACTCATTTATTTTTTTTACAATACGAACATCCTAATGAAGCCTATACTCCCATTTTATGGAGTATTTATCAATACCAATACCTTCACGATTTAAAAATTAAAAAAGTTTTCACCAAACAACTCTAATTTTCAGTACAATCCCCTTTATGGCAGTTTTGTTTTAGTAAATTTAGAGGCATCTTATCAATTTGTTCCGGAAGACAAAGCATCTGATTTTTTTTTTTTTTTTATTTTTTAAAAAAAGGGATAAAATTTTTGGCTATTGTTGAAAAGGGAAATTTCGACAAAATTTTTCTTCCGAAGACATAGTTGCTGATTCATGTATAACTTTTTGGTTATTTTTTAAATCAACGTAGCAAATTTGTGGATATAAAGGGTCCGCCAAATAACTTTTTTTTTTTTGAAAATGCTATAAAAAAAAACTACTGAATATTTTCTCAAATTTCTTTTTTTATTTGAAAGTACAATCCTTCCGGTTAATAATGGAAAATAATTTCATTCAAATGGCTGCCTCGGCTGGCCATGCAGTAGCCTACACGATCGGTCCGATTTTTAAGCACATTATCGATTGTGTGCAGCTGTATTTCACCAATGGCTTCACGAATATTGTCCTTTAAAGCGTCAATTGTCTCTGGCTTGTTGGCGTAACACTTATCTTTGACGGCACCCCACAAATAATAGTCCAACGGTGTCAAATCGCAGCTCCGAGGTGGCCAAACGACATCAGCTCCGCGGCTGATAATGCGATCTTCAAAAACAGGACGCAATTTTCGCACACAATCTGCAACATTACCATGATTTTTAAAGTAATGAAGTAATGTTGCAATATTTCCCAGCGTTGTTCAAGCGTATACACAACCATATTCGTTCAGCGGAAGGATAAAACTAATTATCTTTCAAATCAGACATGAGCTAAGAGTTACCATTCACGAAATAAGCACTAGTTGAAAAAAAACGTTAGATGGCGGATCCTTTAGTTGAAAAGGGGTATTTCGACTGAAATGGCCATATTTGAAAAAGTAGGAGGCATTTTTCCAAGATTTTGTTATCAATTTGTTTACCGGAAGGCATAGTAAATATAAATATTTTTGGTTCGAGGATGTTTAAGTCTTTTAAGAACGCCATAAACAAAGTTTATTCTTAAACTAAAATATTGTAATTTTTTTTATTCCAAGAGAAATTATAGAAGTATTCCGGTTTTTTTAATTTTACTTGGATTAACAGTTCAATTCGAAAAAACTTGTATTTTCTTTTGAAAGTTTGTTGTTGTGATATTTGTCGAAAGAACAGTAATGCCGACAAAACACCTCTTTCTGGTTTTTGTATTGAGAATAAAAATTAATTGTTTTTTAATATGTTGGTTGCTGTTAAGTTTTAAAATGTTTAATATTTTTGTTATTCTTTTTTTTTCGTTCAAACTATTAACAGTTTTTTTAATTTAACAAATTCTATTTTTAATTAATTCTTTAAAAACATCTTAAAAATCTTAAAAATAAAAGAAAAAAAATTCAAACAAAGAAAAAATTAAAAAAAGGAATACTAATAAAACCCTTATCAATGGCTTGTTAATAATCCACCAATTTTTTTAATTTTGGTGGAGCTGAAATCACAACTCGACTACGACTGGTGGCAGTTGTTGAAGCTGATGTCGAAGAGGTAGCACTTGTTACAGATTGTTGAGCACCATCGCCACGATCGCGGTATCTTTCTCTATCCCTATCTGAACGTTCTCGTCCATCGCTACCTCTATCAGAACGATAACGATCAGATGTAACACCACCCCAATGCCTTTGTCTATCCCTATCTCTGTTGTCCCTATCCCTATTACGATCACGATCTCTGTCTCGATCACGTTCTCTATCACGATCACGAACTCTGTCTCGCTCACGATCACGTTCATTCCTAGATGATGAACGTCTATAACGATCATCACAACGTGAACGTTCAGAGTGATAACGTGATGAACGTTCGTTACTTGATTCTCTGTGTCGTCTAGGCCGTGATACACTACGTCTTTTACGCCTGGAGTTACTACGTCTATTGCGTGATTGTGAACGTGATCTGGGATGTTTACTACGACTAGGTGATCGTCTACGTTCACGACTAGGTGTACGTTTTGTTGTTGTTTGAGTTTTACGTTTTGGATCACGACTACGATGTCTAGATGATTTGACACTAGAACGTTCACTGCTACGTGATTTGCTACGTTTTCCTTTAGACGTTTTACCACCCTCTGAAGCTTCACTTCCAGATTCTTTGCTATTTTGTGAACTATAACGATGGCGCAATTCACGTTGTCTGCAAATGATATACATTAAATATTTCACAATCTTTCAAATTACTTTAATTTAATTATACCTTCGGCGTAATTTTATAGCCAATTCACGCATTTCATCTTCTCGTTCTTGCTGTAATTGTCTTTCCCTTTCGGTTTTTTCAATTTCAGCTTTTTTATCAGCTTTATCTGTAATTTAAAAAAATTAAATTTATTAATATCTTTACGTCCTCGTGGCAAATTTAATGCTCAATTGGTGCCACACTGTACACTTGCTTACATTGCTTATTAAGCAAATTCTGCATTTTCTTTTTAAGGCGTTCTCGTAAATTTAAGCGTCCACTGCTACTACTCCCGCCGACATTTCCAGATGAACCCTGTAATAAGTCACTTTAAATGATTAACAAAAGTTTACATATAATGAAAATTGCCTAGGGTCCGAGTTTAAGTCTTCAAAAAATATAACAAAATGGTTATGATTATAAAATGGCTTCCTAACAATGTCTTGTTTTTGAATATATTTGTCTGGGTCAAAGTTTTTAGTTTTTGTGGATTTTGATTCGTTAATTTCACTATACAGGTTGTGGTCTCCATATATTTGTTGTGTGAGGCATTGAATTTATTTGTTGGTTCTTACTGACTTTGGTTTCTGGAGCATTACTAATAGACACTGTAGAGCCATATTTGCCTGTTTGGGTGTGTTGTACATGTTTAGCCTTATAGGATGCTGAAGTTGATGGCAAAGGATTTGATTTCTCCGAGCTAAAAAATTATCAATTTATATTAATTAAATCTGTAGTTTCAAACGAAATGTTTGTTAAACAAACTAAAAAATCATCAAGAGGGTCAACTTTACACTTACGTAGTATCCACATCCATAGGTTCTTGAGTGTCAGTTGTTTCTCTAGATTTATGTTTCGAGGAATCATCATCGTCGTCCTCATCCGATTCGGAATTGTTTTCTGACGAAGAATATTCTCCTTTTTTACGACCATAATAACGTTTAAGAGGAGGTGGCGGAGGTTCTATTACATTTACCACGGGTGTGGCTTGTTTAATAGCCACAGCTTCAGTTGTGATAGTAGGAGCTTGTGGTAGTTCTGATAATGCCATTTTTAATGCTGATGTTAAGGTAGAAGGAGTAGAAATTTCTATAGCTTTTTTAGGAGAATTTGATTTCTCTTTTATGTCTGCCAACTTGTTATGTTTGGTAATTGAGTGGGAGGAACTACGTGATCTGTGCCTTGGAGGTGAACTGTGCTTTGGACTGCGTTTAGATCTTCTTAAAGATTTATAATTTGAGCGTAATGGAGATACGGAACTTCTAACAGCTGATGAGGATGAAGAAGAGCTATAACGTTTACGTCTTGTTCGTGATTTAGAACGAGATCTTGAGTGTGTTCTAGTTCTAGATCTTTTATAAGAACTTCTATGTCTTCGGGGATAAGATCGGCGTGACCTTGTCAGTGATCGCGAACGTGAACTTGATCTTTTATCACTTTTACGTCGTCTTTTATAAGACGTACTACGTGATCGCGTTCTTCTTGCTGATCTACGTGACCTTCTATGGGACCTACTACGTGATCGGCTGCGTGTATAACTTCGACCGCGTGGTTCCCTTTTCTTTGTAGTTTCACTTAATTCTTTGAGTTTTTCTAAATTTTCTTTGACTTTTTGGGCATACGTAGTTTGACTAGATGCCGCCGATGTACTAGCTCCTACACATGCTGCCCCCAAAGTAGATGCTCCTTTACCCAACGTTATGGTAATTTTCGAATGAGGTTGTAATTCATCTTCCCCACCAAATGATGTTATGTAGGTGATTTTTTCTGTAGTTTCAGATGGCGATGGTGATCTTGAATCACTTTCTTCGTCTTTTCCTGTATTATCTTCTTTGGCCGCATAACTAGGTGGACTAAATGGTCTTCTGGCGATGCGTCTTTCTTTTTGGGCACGTCTTTCTCTTCTTGATTTTCGCCCACCCAAAAGAATTTTCTCTCTTTCCTCTTCTCTCGCCAAACGTAAAGCATCTGCTTCATCAGCATCTTTGGTGAGGTATGAATAGAAATCATTGCTTAACATGCCATAGTTACGACCACAAGCATTTAATTCGTGCGCTTGTGTGGTATCCAATTTTGAGACTTCTATGGAAACATCCATATCCATATCAGAGTCTGACTCTGATTCGGATTCATTTTCAGTCTTTTTTGATGTTGTTCCAGCTCCGCCGCCACCGGCTGTACCTCCTCCAACCGATGTTGCATGCTTTAAATGGGCAAACGGTTGTTGCGTATCTTGAGGTGTTTCTGTTGAATCTTCATATGAATAGCCTATGGCTGCTCCTGATTTTTGTGACTTCTTTTTACCCTGATTACCTTGTCCCTCTAGGGGAGCATTTGCCCCAAATTGTTCTTCTAAATATAATTGATGCAAGAACTTGTCTTCGGTTACATTGAGAAAATCATTTTGTGCTAATATTCTATAACGTTCATAGTTACATTGACGTTCATCTTGGGAATTTTCTAATTCACTATCGGAAGTTTTTGGTACTGGAGGTATATAATCTAAATGTGCTCGTACATCAAAACGGTCTATAAGATTGTCATGTTGACCTTGCCAAGGTACACTAATGGATTGAAGAATGTAGTAGGGAAGTTCAAGTTAAATAACGATAAAATAGTCTTTTGAATAAAAAATTTATAAAAACTCTTGACAGTGTTTTGCTTGTAAAAGGAAGAAATAAAAACGGTTTATTGGTGTAATGACACTAAACAGTGGGATATATTACAACAATTTTTAATGGTCCAATTGCAACGAAATTTGGAGTGAAGTACTCAGAAATAAATTTCTAAATTCTGTTTGTATACAAATATTAAATATAATATTAAATATGCATCATAGAGCATTTTTGTAAATACAAAAAAAAAATTTTTCAATTGGCACCAACTAAAGCAAACACCCTTTTGTTGATTTTTTTTTTTTTTTTAATTTTGAATTTTTTTTTAAGTCATGGTTCACACACGGCAATTTTACTTGAGCAATTTTTCTTCAATTCTTCTTTGAACTTGCTCTTGTTTTCACACAGGAAAAGTTTGTTTCAGCAATTTTCGTATATCAACCTGTAGTATTGAAAATTGCGAATGACAAAACAAAACGGAATTGGAGTACGGACAAGTCTGTAACCCCTATCATTCTCTTTCCCTCCCTCTTCTATAAACTCAAGAATTGCGCAATTATAATTGCCGTGTGTGAACCTAGTCTAAGGAATTTTTGTATGAAAATCTACAATTTACAAACATAAAAAAATTTTTTTTTTTGGAAATAAATTGTAATTTAAAAATGAGGGTGTTTGAATTTGCAAAATCCATTGTTAGTGACCACTAAAGTCTGAAAAAGCTTAGTTCTTTAATTCAATTTTCAAAAATTAAGGAAATTTTACTCAAATTTCATTCCCAAAAAGCATTCTTATGGAATGAACTCTTAGCTTAATTCTCAATAGTTTAAATAATACTAATGAATTCTTTTTTGAATGAATTTTTTTAATAATGAAAAACTTTCTGAATTCATTTAATAAATAGGTAAATGATGAAATATTTTTATTTTCATTCATTTAGTTAAATGATTTCATTAATCGTGTTGTTAGTGTTTGTCACTTCTAAGTATAATATATCGGGTGTTTTTTATGGAGTGACACAAGTTTAAATCATAATAAAACAAGGAAATATATTTTTAATATCAATGAAACGGGCTTTATTGGAAAGAAAATTTTATGAAATTAATGTTTAAATATGATTTCTGCCATGTGGCCGCCACGGCTGGCGCGTAAATGGTAAAAACTGTAACACCAATTTTCAACAACTTTTAGCAGCATTTGCGGCCGTATTTCGCCGATAACTCTTCGAATGTTGATTTCAAGGTGTTCAATTGTTTGTGGTTTATCGACGTAGACGAGTGACTTAACATAACCCCAAAGAAAATAATCCAATGGGGTGAAATCACACGATCTTGGTGGCCACTCAATTGGGCCATTACGTGAAATTATTTTTTAGTCTAAAGTTTCTTTGAGTAAATCAATTGTAGCGCCCGCTGTGTGGCATGTGGCTCCGTACTGTTGGAACCACATATCAGCAAGATTAATTCCACGTAATTGAGGTACGAAAAAAATTCGAATCATGTTCCTATACCGTTCACCATTGACAGTAACATTCTGACCATCATAAAGCGCACCAAACATTAATTTTCTGTGGATGTAATTGTGTTTCGACAAAAGCTTGTGGATTCTCCTCACTCCAAATGCGACAATTCTACTTATTTACGTTCCCATTCAACCATGAAATGATTCAGCCATAAAATGGAAAAAGTGCACGATAAGTTTGACGAAGAGAACAATTATTTTGATTAAAAATTTCAACAATTTGAACGCGTTGCCCTGCTGTAAGTCGATTCATAATGAAATTTCAAAGCAAACTAAACAAAAAGTAACTATCAGCTGTTAAATGGGTGGTCAAATAAAGCAGTGACGCCAACTCAAAGTTGTGACACTCTAAAAAAAACACGCTTTACAATAGCAGAAAAGATACTAGGAAAGAAAACTGCATTACATTCGAGGCCATACTTGGGTGTGATCGCTAAACGGTCATGACTTGGTATTGTTACGTTTGTAATGTAAGAAGAAACGCAGGTTTAAATCTTACAGCCGCAGGTTGTTGAAAATTTTATCATATAGAGACAATCTGACAATTATAAGACACAAATAATAATAATACAATTTAAAAGTGGAAAATCACTGATGACGCCTGTCCATAAAAAAGGCAGAAACTAGTCGTCTAGTCTGATATAAAAATTAATAGTGTTTATAATTTTTAGAGAAAAACGTTTATTCTGCTTCTTAATCTCAGCCTTTCTAAAATAAACGAAATGTTTTTCTGTGTAATATAATGACGTTTAACCAGACAGAACCCCCTGGAGCGACAATATGGCCCCCCAAAGTAGTGCATTTTTTGCATAAAAAGTTTGAGTGATCTCCATTTTTTCTAATCTGATTTCCAAAAAAGTAACATATTTGTAATCTGCTAGAAGTGCCTACAAAAAACATAAAGAACATAAAGAATGTATTCGAAAAAATTTTAATATTTTTTATTCATCATAACTTTATGAAATGACAACCTAAAAAAAGAATTTTACATCAAATTAAACACAAAATCTTAAAGATTTTAAAATATAGAAAATAATTGCAATTCGTTGCCAGATGTAGCGCATATTCGCTTTTTCGTCAAAAGGATCCGTGGCTAAACAGCACTTTAAGGGGCGTTCTCCATAAAATATACTTAAAATAGCTGTAGAGGGCGCTACGTATAATTGATCATAAAAATAACATAATTTTTGAAATCTTGAGGAAATTTCCTTTCATACCCACACTTATATGTTTCCAAGCATACCGGCGTTTGAGGCCGGGTCCCCAAAAAAAAATTTTTTTTTTTAGGACCGCAGCATAAAGTGCAGTTTTGCCGGACCGTTATTGATTTTGCACACTATATTTTCGTCGTTTTTTTACGTTACGGTGAGCGAAATTCCTTTGGCTTCAGCAATATTTTTGAATTTCACAATAACAAGCGAATAGTTAGAAAAAATCTAAAAACGACAAAATAATGCTTATTCGATTAGTTATAAATAATCAAACCTTACTATTTTAATCGATTAAAATTTTTATATAAATTACAACAAAAAATCTAAAAATGGTGTGAAATTTAATTAAGCGCAATTGAATGCAACATTAAAGGCAACAAATTTCTTTCGGGAATTTCATTAAAAATAAGAAATTAAAATTTTTAGATTTGTCAAAAATCATTTTTTGTGAGCCATCAGTGGGATTCCATAATGTAATTTAATTGAATCTAGATTAAAGTGGTTGCCGTAATTTATGGAACTTAATCTAAAAAAAATTTCGAAGGATATGGCGAAATCTGGGTTGAATGACATTATTGATTTGTATAGAGAAATTTCATTGTTCAAATATAGTTCTATAGTGTCTTTGCAACTCTAAAATATTTTTTAAAAATGATGTCAAAATACAATTCATTATTTCTAATTAAAGCTGAGCAAAATGTTTCGGTTAAGCAGGACGTTTCCAAGATTTTCACATTATACTTTGCAAATGACATATATAATATGCCATTTTATATTGCTAAGCATAAAGCCGCGATTAAAATATATAAGAAACTTTTAAGAGGGTTAAAATTGACAATAGTGCCCAAAACGTCAATGTTAACCCGCCCAAAGACCTAAAAATCATAAATATCCAGACCTGTTCCAAAGTAACAAAAAACACTTAAAATCTTGTACATCATAATGAACAGACTCAATTAATGATGCCAATAAGACCTAAAAAGGACCTCAATTATGTATATTAAGCAACAGAAATTTTAAATTTTACTGCAAATTCTTTAATTTTTTTTCAAATCATATTGAAGTGCGACCAATTAAATTTCCCTTTAGTTGTTAATGTTTTTTTTTTTTTAATTTATATGAAAAATATTAATGAATTAAAAAAATATGTTAAATCATTTAAAATTTATCGAATAAGTATTATTTTTGCGTTTTTATAATTTTCCTAACTTTTCCCGTTTTCGTTAAAATTTAAAAATATTGGTTAGCCCAAACTAATTTCGTCCACTGTATTTCTTTTGTTATATTTTTCATGAGTTTCAATAATTTTAAAACAACATTTCAGGTTTGATGTAGTTTTGGGAGTTTTTAAGTTTGCAACTCTATTTGAACCTGTTTCATACTATTTTTCAAAAATCTTCATATTTTTTGTTGCAATAACGAATCAAGGCGAACCTGAGCGATAATAATACTATCATAAAGCATTTCTTATTTAAAAACAAATAATGTGTTTGTTATCATTCCTAGTTTAAATTATTGTCTGTCCTACATCCTGGCATATATCTAAGCCGACTCTTCAAAGTAACCATTACTACAGTTTCGTTGTCAAGAGTAACATTTTTTTTAAAAAATTTCTCCACATTTTTGTCTTTATATATACAGTTTAGAATATCCTTCAGTTATTAAGTTTAAAACAATACTCCATCAAATTAGTGGAACTCTGATTCTACGAATATTTGATTTCGCTTAAAATTTTTCGATTTTTGTGCTTAATTTGATGTATAAATCATGTTTTTAACTTTTCATTTCACAAAATTGTAATGGAAACAAAAGGTAAAAAAAAAATCGTAAGCATTCTTATCAAAAATATTATCTATTACAAAATAGCACATCGCAATACTTGCAGGCTAGTCGACGAAATGCAAAGTTTAAAGTTTTTGGCTATAAAAATGAATTTTTAAAAACTTATGAAAAAATAATATCTAAGAGTTGTTTTTTGTAAAATAAATGTTTAGAAATATTCCTGAATTAACAATGATCGTTAAATTTAAATATATTTAGTTTTTTCTTTTATATTTATATTTATTTTGGAAATCCCGGGAATAGTCGAAAAAATTCAAGATTACCGGGACTTGAAAAAAGACTGGAATTTGAAAACATTATGAGTTACACATAAGGTTTTCAAATTCCTAAAACTAAACTAAAATTTTTTTTCTATGAACAAAAAGTGTTATGTGTACAAACCAAGATTGAAAACTGTTTTATTCGGTTGTCGGGTTTGGATAACAGTATTTTGTGAATATCTCGTTAAGGTATTTTAGGGTTAACGATATTTTATGTTTTATATTGTTATTTTAATTTAAGGTTAACGTTATCTTAAGTTATTTCGTTAGGTTATTTTAGGGTTAATGTTATTTTCCGTTATTGCGTTACGTTATTTTAGGGTTAACGTTATTTTACGTAATTTTTTAGTATATTTTCAGATAACAGCAAAATTAAAAAGTGCAAAATACAGTCCAAAATTACAAATTTGCAAAAGCAGTCAAAATGCTTTTTTTAGAAAGAACAGGTACCCAGCCAGAAAAATACGAACCGCAAAGCATTGGCCCAGTACTTTCAACGGTGTTATAAGCGTTGGCAGAGCGTTAGATTTCTGAAGATTTAAGTGCTTTGCCAACCCCAAAATGATAACACCGGGCAGGGCTTAGCCGTTCCTTTTTTAAAACGTTGGGAAAGCACTGGCAATGAGCGCTTTGCCAGTACCAAAACCATAACTTCAAAACGTTGGCAAAGCATTGGTAGAACAACCAATAAAGTGCTTTTTTAATAATAAAATAAGTGCTTTGCCAACTCCAAAATGATAGCACCGGGCAGGGCTTATCCGTTTATTTTTTAAAACATTGGCAAAGCACTGGCAATGAGTGCATCGCCAGTACCAAAATCATAATTTTAAAAGGTTGGCAAAGCATTGGTAAAACAACTAATAACGTATATACGAGTAATACTAGGATACTAGGAGGATAGTTCTAGTGACTATATCTGATAACTATATTCCGTATGCAAACGTTACAAATACAAAGTTTATGATATTCATTTAAAAGGCCATATTTTTAATGAAGTTAGCGATTCGTTTAATTATCCAGTATAATCAAAAGAAATTTGGAATATTCACAGTTAAAAATATGATTAAAAATAATATTGAAATAAATATAAATATGGTAGAATTTAAGTGTATTCTTACTACTGTGAATAATGAAATATTTGCCATAACTCTTTTACATAAATAATAGCAATAAAGTAAAAAAAAATTTTTAAATACTATTAATTTGTTATTTTTATTAAAACCTGCTAATTTTTTATAAACGGTTGTAAATTTAGTAAATCGACAGTGCTTGATTTTTCAGACCATTGGCAATTTCTGGCTTGGTAATTTTTGGATAACAGATCGTAAAAATAGGCAACCGCAGCTTTCAGATGCAGGTGAGTGGTAACCGATTCGATGGGGGTATAGGTAAGAGTAACGCTATTTTCTTTTAATTCGGTAACGGTATTTTAGGGGTATCGATATTTCAGTTATTTCGGTAACGGGTTTTTAGCGTTAACGCTTTCGGTTCGTTCACTTATTTCGGTAATGTTATTTTAGCGGTAACGGTATTTTAGTTATTTCGGTAACGTTATTTTAACGGTATTTTAAGGGTAACATTATTTAAGTTATGCATGCAATTTCTGATATTTTTAGCCCCATTATGACCGAGTTCTAATGACTGGCTAGTTTATGATCAAACTTTGGGGAAATATATCTATTTACAGCGATTTTTTTTCCAGATCTTGTCAGATTATTTCGGTAACGGTATTTTAAGAATAACGCTATTACAATTATTTCGGTAACGATATTTCTAATGGACTGATATGGACTCAAACATGTTATTTGTTTTCTTTTTTAGCAGTGTTTGGCCTGCTGTACCATATCCAGAAAGTGAAGTGTGCAAATTAATATTTTATATTTAGTATTAGAACTTATTAGAACTTTAAAAAAAAAACTTTATTATATTTGTAATAATATTATATAATATACTGGCAATACTTCCTTGGCCTTAAAGGCTTTTGGTATTGCAACAATAGTGTAACACTTTTTAAATTATTTTATGTTAAACTTGAAACACTCAAAGGGTTAAATAAAAAGAAGCTAATTAAAATACTTTTGTAATAGTTTTGACAAAAAAAAAAAATTTCAAAAGGTCAATGCACGGAACAGTGATTGCTAAAATAAAGCTTGCACAACAACAATAATTTGAAACTTGTTCCTGATAAAGATGCCTTCTAAATTCCTTAGCAAACCGGTTTATAACTTCCCTACAGAAAACGTTTAAATTTCCACCCCATAACTATTTGGATAAAAAGCTAATAGAAAAAAAAATTTCATAAATTTAATATCACTTGCATGATTGCAGCTCCATCTCCGGCAGCAGCCACTGCCGGATCCAAATGTATTTTACAGCGTCTGCCATGTATTTGTATAAACTGTGTAGGGTCAGCTTGCTAAAAATATATAATAAAATATATGAATTAACTAAAAAAAATTGTAATGGAAATAATAAAATACTTACAATTTTCTCATAAAAATCCTGTCTACGCTCTGCCCGGCGTCTATAATCCACAATCAGACCGCGTATGCGGCGTTCTTGTTTACGTGCCTCATGCCACATAATATACACTTAACTTATATTTACACACACGTGTTAAAAACTATTATTTATAATTTAAACATTTCCTTTTTTTAATTAAAATAATTAAAAAACAATAATTTCCAGCAAAAAATAATCCGCGTGAGATAAAAAATGAAACGCCTCTACACAAAAAAAAAATCTAGTTTACAGATAGCGCTGCCAGACCATTTTATTGTAAAATCTTTAATTTTTGTGAAAAAAATCGTCAAAGTCGTAATTTTAAGTAAGAGAAATCGTCAATGCAAAAACTCTGATTATTTCACTAATAAAGTGAAATAATTACAAAAATAAAGCACATCAAACATATTATCTAGGTTGATACTAGTATTTCGATCTGGTTAAAGATCTTAAAGCCAAAATATTTTATACCATTCAGAAATTAACATTTTTGGATTCCCTTCAAAAAATTATATGTAAAATCGGCTAAACTCTAGTTATGGACATTATAGATTTGTTTCAAATTTTCACATTTAATAGAAGCAACACTCAGGAAATTCTTCCTATTAATTAATGTGTTGCTTTCTTTGGAAAGGGGATAGTGGAGAGATAAAAGGTGGTGAAAGATGAAGGCTTCAAACATGGCAACACTGTAATTGTGCGAGATGGTAAGTCTTAGAACAGTTGTTGCTCGCCACCTGATGTAGAGTTGGCGAATTTATTGAAGCTTTTCTTGTTGCATAGCCCTGATTCATTATTTTACTTCGGTGGGGTTAAGTGCTATGGGAACACCGATACATATAAGTGATAGAAAACTCATACATATTATTTTTCTAAATTGATGTTGTCGTCACCGGGAATCGAACCCGGGACCATCTGTGTAACAGTCCAACGTGCTAACCATTACACCGCAACGCCCAATGTACCATTAGCTACTAATTGGGTATTTTACTGACACATTTGTTTCCCATATACATTTTCAATTTAACTGTTTGTGAAATTTTAAATGGACTTAAGGGCACAAATGTTTTGGGCAATGGGTCAATAGTTTTTTAATAAGCTTGCTAATGATATAAATTTTGTTCCGTTATAATAACACATGCGTTAGTTACAATGAAATATCCAATATGGATATTTCATTACATGAAATGTCCAAGCATCAAGAAAAATACAATTTTTTTTTTTCTAAAATCACAAGTTTAACCCTAATTTCGTTTTAAACTCTGCCCATAAACTATACTTGTTCCGAACAATCCTTTCGGTTTTTGTTATTTTTTTATAAAATTAAATTTATTTGTCAAAAATTTTGAAAATGTTTAAAAGTCGTCGTTTTATGAAATTTTAGTTCAAAAATCGTAAAAATGGAGACAAATCGTTAAAGTTGTCAGCGCTGTTTACAGAAGACAGCTGTTAGCTTAGCGCCAGATTTACACAGTTGTATTTTACGATGTGCTTTAGTACTTTTTTTACAGTAACTTTTAAAACAACCATGACAGGATGTTAAAAAAAGAGACAACTTTATTTTACTCTCTTTCAAAAACATTCAAAACAAGTCCTTTTTTCCATAACTTAACAATATATAATTGATTTATCAACAAAAAAAAATTAAAATAATTAAAAAAAAATTAAAATAAAATGACCTCAGGTCTAGGATTTTATTTAAAACCAAAACATTTAGAAGCCACTAGTTTTGAAGATGATGAATTATTTGCTAATGAGGAGGAAGATGAAGATTTTGATAATCAAGGTTATTTACAAGATGTACCTTATACCTCTAGTAGTGTGGATAGAAGTTCAATTGGTTCCATACCTTGGGCAGATGATGCTATTAAACTAAATCAATTAGAATGGGAAAGAGTAGAGAAAATGTTAAACGGTCTGCAAGAACTAACAACAACCGAAGATGATTTGCGTAATGAAATTTTAGATTGGCAAAAGAAGTTTCCAAAATTATTAAGCCATTCTAAATATAAAACGAAAAATTTAAGTACCGAATCTTTGGATATTGAATCTTTGCCTAGTTTAGACATAAGCTCCGAGGAAGAGGATACGGAAGGCAAAATTACTTTGACTAGAGAAAATAGTAGAAAACGTTCTAGTGAAGATTTATCAATAACACCCACACCCTCCATACGAAAATCATCTGAGGAAGATAGTAATAATTTATGTCAATTACTAGATAATTTTACTTTAAACTCGGTGCCTTTGACTCTTCAACAAAGAGATACTACAATGAAGCCTATAAATAAAAGAAAATCTGACAGCTCATATTCTTCATATTCCATACGTACACCACCAACACCTATACAAGTTCCTGCAGCTGCTACTACTACCACCAATCGTTTACGAATGCCTCCTATATTAAATGTCCTACAGACAAGAAGAAAATTTCGCAACTTAGGACAAAATAAAAATCCCAGTTTTGTACAATTAACCCAAATACAACAAGCTAAATCGGCGGCAGTAGTACAAGATCAAAATTCAAGATCTCGTTTTCATACTGGACATAGATCTGCTTGGCATGTACCCTTGGCAGCTAATCGTTTTTTTAATAATCGTAATTCTATAATATTGCCATCAATTTCATCAAGACAGCAAGTAATACATCAATATACTACACAGCCTACAACTACATCAACATCAAGTGAAGTGGGTACTTCAAATACCACTCCCTCTAGCAATGTACGTGGAAATTTATTGAGAACAAACATTAATTGCTTAAGAAATAATATGCCAACAAAACGTGAGATGGTAATGGTTGGGGGTTATTCGCATGCAACATCCACGCAAACAAATACTTCAACATCAGGAAGATCCATATCGGCGGCAGTACAATATCCTAGGGCTACATTTAATGCTTTATATTTACCATATAGTGCCTCAAAATTTCAAGCTTTTAAATAAAGAACAATATGAAGAAGAAATTAATTGCATATTAGTGACTGAATACCTAGGAATATGATCAGAAGTTGGGACCTAGTAACTGCCATTTTTTAAATTGGCCCTTAGTACGCCAAATAAGTGATTTATAATAAGAAATTAAGCTACCCAAATTTACAAAATATGTTGTGAAGTAATTTTGTGTGTAAAGCGTTAATGTTAAAATTTCGTAAAATTTCAAAAAATAAATTTTGTGAAATCTTCAAAAATCTTAAAAATATATTTATGCTGACTAGAAACCGTTGATAGTAAACACAAAATAAGAAAAATTATGCCCAAGGACATAAACACTCATAATAATACATGCATAAAAATACGAAATTTCGTCATTCTTTGAATGACATCTTCATTTAAATGTTGTGTTGACCACAGTGGAGGGCAGCTGAAGAAAATTTTGTTTTTACAATAATATTGTTTGTTGTTGTTCATACTCCCTGAAGATGTCATTCAAAGAATGACGAAATATTGGAGATATATAAAATAATAAAGGATATTTTATAAATACAAACGTGACCTAGAACTCAATTATTTAAAAAAGTCATTCATTTAAAATGTCGAAAAACATTTCATAATAATAATAAACAAAAATTTGTAATAAAGTCATTCATTTTCGTTATTTTACAAAAAATTTGGGTAATTTGATATTTTTTCGCAATTTTACGCATGGATTATTATCAGTACAGAATTGCAATAGGATACCTCTAAAGGTATTCGTCTGAACTTGAAAAACTAACCTAACCATATTTAGTAATTAGAGTTGGCAAATATTCGACACATGTAAAATCTGGTTTTAGAATACGTAAAAAATCGCAGTTGTTTTCAAAAATCGCTTTGAATAACCATTTTTTTTTCGATTTTTTTATAACGCTTTGTAAGGTTGATTTCTGAAATTTTCTTTACAATATTTAAAAAATTTCTAAAAATTTAAATGCTGCTAATCAGATCTCATTTCTAAAGAGCCTTCTTTTCTCAATAAACAAAGTATTTTAAAATGCAAAAGTTTAGTCAAATTCCAGCGTGAGGAAACAATAAAGCAACGTTTTGCGAATTATCGTGGGCTTGAAATCAAACTTATTTAAATGTACCAGATGGCAATAGTGTTAAAACCTTATAGTCAAACTTATTTTTTAACAAATTTTTTTATAAGTAAGAGACAACGTCAAAAAAGTATATTTCTTTGTTTTTTTTTTGGGATATCATCACTTTTTAAAATGCTTTTGCATTAATAAAAAAAATTGCGTTATTTTTTTTAAATTCCAACTCATTTCACATGCGCGCCGCTCTCAAAAACTCTTGATTTAGGGTCCCTTTTAATATAGAGCAAAAAGAGCATTTAAAATTGAGAGAACCCTTGCAAATTATTCCAAAAAATGCTTATTTCTATGAAATTTTTTGTTTAAAAAATATTCGAAAATGCCGAATTATTTGAGACGAAAAACTTAATTTCTCGAATAATTTGAAAAAAGCCATTTTTCAAAACCCGGTTTAAAAAACCGCAAAAATAGAAAAACAACGGTTTGACAACTCTTTTTAAGAAACCGGAAAAATAGAAATAAAAAAACGGTTTATCGAATAACGCAAACTAAGGCAGTTTTTTAATCACTCACTATAACTTTGATAGTTTACGATAATTTTTCATATTTTTTTTATATATTTTGTTTTAATTTTTTAATCGTCTACTTATTTTGATAATCTTATTACTACATTTTGGACCGTTAAACTTTAGTTATAATTTTATTTATTTTAGGCATTTCTTTAAATTATAAATTTATATTTTTATTTTTTGTAAAAATTTATTGTAGAATGCGAACCAGAGAACAGAATGAGACCATTCGTTTTTGTTGTCCATTCACACATTCAGTGCTTTTGCATTGCTTTGATTCAACAACAGCAGCCTATGCTGTTGCTGTTTATTCCATTTATTTTTTTGCTGAATGCCTTTTTAACATTCATTTTTATAATACCGATACATGTCAAGCAATGAAATGAAATGATGACACATGAATAACATGAAATCAATCACAACATTCGCGTAGTATTCGTTGACCTGTAGCAATAATAATAATTTTTTTTTTAGTTTTATTAAACATGAAATATGTATAAATTTTTGTTTAATTTTATTAAACATGAAATATGTATAAAATGTTTTATTTTCTTAATACAGTAATATGTTTCACAAAAAAATTTGTTAACGTTTTATTTATTTAACATTGAGACCATTCATGACAATCGTTGTGTATTCGTTGTTTTCGTGAGTGTTAAGTGAGGTTAACACTAGACAAGCAATGCAATGCATTGTTTTCGTTGCACTCACTTTTCTCAATTCTGTCGATTGTTGCTTTATTGAAATGATTTGAGTTGATAGCAATGTACTCATTTTTTGTGACTGCATTCAAAAGCATGAAATAAGGCACTCAAACCGTTCTCTGATGCGAACCATATTTTTGAATTAATAAATGAAATGAAATGAATAATTTGAAAACCGGATTTGACAACTCGAGTAGTAAGTTTAATATCTGATATGTGATGAAAAACAAACGTTTCCAAATCGATCGTTTTTGAAATTTTAATCCTGAATATTTTGCATTATTTTTAATTTAAAAAAATATTAGTTTGATATAATTTTTATAAAAAATAAAAATTATGTTTTTTGACCTTTAATTGTGCAATGAAAACGAAAATTATTCAAGTTCGAGGCCATACTCTATATTTCTTTATTAGGATATTGTCCTAACAAATAACCTATAGAGTTTTTGTTTTCAAATTTATTAATTGACCACTTTCAGGAATCTGTTGATTGATCTATTTTCGGAATTTTCTAGGTTCCCGTCATCAGAACAAGTTTTGAAAGAAGTGACAGTACCATGCAAAACATCAAACATTCATATAAACTAGTTTTCTCACTAAATGAGAACTAAAATATGAGCACGAAGTTAAAGATTATCAACATTGATCAAAAATAAATTGAAAACTTGTTTGTTATAAATAGATCTATCAACACATTCCTGAAAGTGGTCAATTAATAAATTTGAAAACAAAAACTCTATAGATTATTTTTTAGAACATTATTCTAATAAAGAAATAATTTCCATTTTTATTAAAAAATATTAAATGAGATAAAACGATATTCCTGATTTAATTAAAGCGCTTTAAAATAATTTCAATCCTCTTTTAAATTTTAGGTTTTAACCAAATCGATCGTAATCAAAATTGATCGGTGTTCATCACATGCCAGTATATATTGAAGTTAATGTGTGTTTTCGCTCAATGTCGCGTTTTTCGCAAGGCGAAAATCTAAATATCTTCTTAAGTAAATGCATAAAAATTGTCATTTTGGGAATGTAGTTATAAATTGGTAAGAAAAATAATTTATGCTGAAACTTTGTTTTTGAGATTCACTCTAAACTTATTTTGGCCCATATCGCCTAAACTAGGCAACGAAAAAGAAACTTGTTTATATATCGGCCGGTTTGAAGGGGTTTAAATTATGTATTACTTATGTGGTTTCCATAATCGAAAAAGGCATCCTTTTATTAAGTTTTAGTAAAAGCTGTTAGTTATGACCAACCAAAATGTTATTATAAGCTAAATAAAAAACACAAATATTTTTATATTTTAACAAATAAAACTTACCTGAATTGTAGAGTTTTTGAGTTATTTCACATTTAAACAGCTTTAAGCTTTTCATTTATTTGTCTTGTAACCGTGTGTGTTTCTTAACTATTTATACTGTGTATTCTCTATATATTAAAATTATCCAAACGTAATCTACCTTCATTTTCAGTTAAATATAATACATCCGATAAAGATTGTTCACATATTAACTCTTCGGCTCTATCATACATCTAAACAAAGAATAGCAATAAGAAATTAAAAATAGTTTTTGAAAATTTTTTATTCTTTTTAAACTTACCGCTTTTGCTTTGTAATTTGTTAAAATTTCTGGATATTTTAATGTTGGACCAAAATTTACACTTACTGTAGCACTTTTATGTATTGATATGGTAGGATAATATGATCCAGCAAATATATCACAAAATGCTACACCCTGAGATTGACCATTTTTAAAAAATTCTATTTTACTGCCCGGTGCTAGGCGTAGAGTTTTTAAAGTTTCTTGAATTTTATCTTTGTCTTCATAGTACAGATGTGACTTGAATTTAACCAAGGGCTGAAAGGAGGAAAAAGTGTTAAGATTTTAAGTCTAAAAGTGATAAAACAGTATAAAATTCAACAATATTTTTTATATCGCTGTCTTATATTCAAACGGAGCTATGTACATTTTTTATGAAATCGGGTTTTGATGCCAAAATATTCACTGACGTAGTAGTCATCTATGGTACAAATTTAAAAGATCAGTCTAACACTAGTTGTGTGCAAAATTACCCAGCCATAAATTGCTCAGGCCCTGGAAGAGCATTGGCTTAACAAATTAAGTGCTGGCAAATCACTGATTTACAACAGTCTGCCAAACGTTTGTAAAAAGTGCTTTACCAGTACTTCATTTACAAAATTTACAACCGTAAAAATAATAAAAGCACTGGCACAGCCCTGGCTTAGAGTGATCTGCCAACATTCGTAAAAAGTGCTTTGCCAGTACTTGATTCATAAAATTTAAAACCGTAAAAATAATAAAAGCACTGACAGCTCAGACTTAGAACGCTTTCCCTACGTTGGCAAAAAATGCATTGCCAGTACTTGAATTACCAAATTTTCAGCCGTTAACATAATAAAAGCACTGGCACAGCCCCTGTTCACAACGCTTTCCCAAAGTTAGCCGAAAGTGCATTAATAGTGCTCGATTTACTTAATTACATAAATAAATCACGTTTCATATCTAATATTCTTAGTTAAATTAAAAATGAAAATTATTCAAGTTCGAGGCCATACTCTATATTTCTAACTTTAACTTGAGCTCATATATTAGTTCTTATTTAATGAGAAAACTAGTTTATATGAATGTTTGATGTTTTGCATGGGATTGTCACTTCTTTAAAAACGTGTTCTGATGATGGGAACCTAGAAAATTCCCGAAATAGATCTATCAACACATTCCTGAAAGTGGTCAATTAACAAATTTGAAAACAAAAACTCTATAGATTATTTGTTAGGACAATATTCTAATTCATTGCACAATTAAAGGTCGAAAAACATAATTTTTATTTTTTATAAAAATTATATCAAACTTGTTTAATTAAAAATTTTAATATCATAATCACTTTGAGTTATAAATTTTCTAATTTCAAATATAAAATCAATTTTTAATTTAAAGATTGGAATTTGCATAATTTTAAATGAAAACCTCTTCTTTATAAATTTCAAATTTCAGAATAGAAATGATAAAAACTAAATTTTATAAAAAAAAAAAATTATAATTAGTACACTGTTTTTTAGTATTAATTTATTTATTACATTATTAGTTGTTTGGTTGCCAACCTTTTAAAATTATGATTTTGATACTGGCGAAGCACTCATTGCCAGTGCCCGGTGTTATCATTTTGTCAAGCCCAGCCCGGTGTTATCATTTTGTGGTTATCAAAGTATTTATTTTATCATTAAAAAAGACACTTTATTGGTTGTGTTACCAATGCTTTGCCAATGAATTTGGTACTGGCGAAGCCCTCCTAACCAGTGCTTTGACAACGTTTTAAAAAAGAAAAGGCCAAGCCCAGCCCAGCCCGGTGTTATCATTTTGCCGTTGGCAAAGCACTTAAATCTTCAGAAATCAAATGCTCTGCCAACGCTCATACCACCGTGTAAAGCACTGGGCCAATGCTTTGCCGTTCGTATTTTTCTGGCTGGGTAGTTTATGAAAACTAAAGCATATAAAAGAGAAGTTTTGGACAAAAAATATTTCTCTTACCAAGATATAACCACGCTCGAAAAACTATTTTTTTCTGCTCCTATTTAAAAAGATATCGGGATTTTCGCTTTTTGGAAAAAGCGAAATTAGGCGAAAATTTATACTGTTCAAACTTCAACGCTTTGCTATTAATACTTAATGTCCTCTTTCTGCAAAATTTCATAAAAATCCGTCTATTAGTTTATAAGCTAAGAGGAATCCTGATAAAATCCTGTGAGTTCTTTGACTAAAGCAAGGACTTATTATTAAAGATAAAGCTGCAATCTTACTTATTTTTATTATAGAGTTTTTAGTCAACTTAAAAAGGTTTTTTAGATTTTTGAAAACTATATTTTCTAAAAATTATTAATTTTTGAAATTTTACGAAATTTTGAGTTTGAAGCACACGAAAAATTTCTTGCCAAAATATTTAGCAAATTTAATTTTCTATCGGAATATATTAATTTTTAAGTATAAAACGCTCATTTGACGCATTTGTGGTAAATTTTATGAAGGCTACCCTGAGGCAGCCTTACCGGTTAGAGGTTTAAAGAAAAACAAATTTTTTTTTTCTTGGTTTTATAAGTTTTTTGTTTTTATATACATCGAGATTATTTTAATGTCATTTTTAGTTTATAACGAGCATCCAATTTCCGTATATTTACAAAAATAAAGCAAATCAAACATATTAGCTAGGTTGATACTAGTATTTCGATCAGGCTAAAGATCTCATCAGAACCCGAAGTTTTAGAAAAGCTAGAGCCTTCAGAATAGGCAGAGATTTAACAAAAAAAAAACTATTAATCATCAATTTTACTCCATTCTTGTTTTTGTTGGGTCGGTAAAATATAGTCCTGGCTACGTTCCTGGGTACAGCGATTATTAGTTCTGATCTCGACTTAAACTAGTAAAAAAAATAACGGTATTGATATTTTGTTTTGGTAACGGTATTTTAAGGATAGCCCTATTACAATTATATCGGTAAGGGTATTTTAAGGATATTGGTATTTCAGCTAAACCGGTTAATATGTTTTATTTCGTTAACGGTATTTTAGGGGTAAAGATGAAAGCGGTTTGAATCGACAGCGGTATTTTAGCGGTATTGCCCGCCTATTTTATTTATTTCAATAATGGTATTTTATTATGCTTATGACTTAAATACTCATAGTTTAAGAATTTAAAATTTTAAATACTTACTCTATCTTTAAAAGTATTCGGTAGATAGTCAATTTCTTTTTCTTCCGGTAGATCAATTAGAAAACCCAAAGTATCACCCTCAACATAGGCTTCACTATAATGTTTACCATGACTTTCACTAAATCGAGTACCCTTGCGAGAACGCCAAGAATAACCAAATTTATCATAGCCCAAGGGAGCCTGAAGATTACCATATTCTTGACCCCAACCCAGACGGGTGGCAGAACCCTCAGGCATTTCTTCGATGGTAATCTCAAAATACCAACGACCACGATTAACAGCTGAAATTAAGCATACAAAACTTTATTAAAAAATTTATGAATAAATATAATATGTAACTACTTACAGTGGGTGGCTCTAACCATACAATAACCCTTTTCACCTGTTACCGCTAAACGATCTTCAGAGATTTTAAGTTGTGGTGCTCGATCATGTAGGGCCAATAAAACACTATTTGGTACTAAGGTGCGATATAGCCAACCCGGTATAGGTTTACCAGCCCAGTCAGATGACTCATCAAATTCTTGACGAAATGGTGCATGTGGATCTGGTTCAGCCAATATATAACGATAACCATCTTTATTAAAAGGGTGCTCCAATGGATAACCATGAGCTGGTAATTTAACATTTGCGGTTATATCCGAACTGGGTCTACCTTTTTTACCGGTTGGACCTGAATCGGTACCAGGAAATTTACGTTTATTTTGTCTATTATTTTTGGATAGAGACGCTAAAATGAGAGAGCGAACATATTTATGATTTATAACAATTTAAATATGATAAATAGATGAAAACTATACAGTGGAATGGACGGGATGTTAATGTGTGTATATACTAAATACTAAATGAGTACGTGTCAACTTTGTCATAGACTATACTATAAATAAATCCCCAACCCCTCAATTGAGTGCCCTTAAAATTTAGTTAAGAATTCCATCATATAAATACAATATTACGTACGTTCCTCTTCACGCGTAACCACACTTTCCATATTTTTTTGTTTTGATTTTATCAGTTTCTTTTTTTGTTGGTTGGTTGGTTTTATTTTCAATCAGGTACAATTTTTAGCAAAAACGCAGAAAAGATCTCTAGAGCCACATTAATAACATTAAAATAGCAGCATAGAAAAATTTAACTAAAGATTTTTTTTTTTTTTGTACAAAAGTATTTTTTTTTTCTATTTTCTTCAAGATAAATCCGACAACTAACTGTCGTCATTGAAACAATCTTATACACCTTACACTCACTTCACCACCACTCCTTCCTTCATTTCCTCTTTAATCACTGACACAAATCAGTATACAAAATTAATAAATATTTTTACAAATATTTAGCATTAAGTTTTGCAGTTAAGTACAATTAAGTACAAAATGGCTAAATAAAACAATTGCTATTATTACTTTTGTTTTTTTTTTTTGCAAAATCCAATATCTACTTATCCAACAATAATATTTTTATGACAACTAAAAAACAAATCGGCAGCAGCAACAACTATAACCAACACACAACATCAAAAGCAACAAAAATCTAAAAATCGCAATCAACCAAACAATTTACAGTCCAATCATTCCAACCATCCAATTCGAAGCATACGTTATCGTTACTGCTCAGCAGCAGATAGTGACGTTTACATTAGAGTAAAGTTTTAAATATGTACAACGAAAAAAAAAAAAAAAAAAAGATTATTAACCCATTAATGCCTGACCCCCGATTCCATTGTCCAATATCGATGAAATTTCACACATTCTTTACTTAAGGTCTTGGAAGTTATTTGATATAATTTTCTTTTCGATTTCCCATACTTGGGACTTATTAATTAACCACTGATATAAATTAATTCCTCTGTGGTTTTTTAATTAAATTATTTTGTTATGCTCTTTCATGTAAAACTCTTCATTTTTACTTGAAAATAATCGATATTTCAAGCAAGGGTACTTCATAAAACTGTAAAATACGTATTTTAATGGTCATGTCATGAAATCATACCTGTTGCCCAAGTGAGTGGTCCTACCCAGCTACAAATTTTTTGCACTTTAAAGAATACCTAATACCATTAGCCAACAATAAAGTTTTCCGATGTGTCGCTTTTCCAATTTTTCAGAGGCAATTTCAATTCTTTCTTTCAATTTTTCAGAATATGTAAATTTTGCAGACAATTGAACAGATAATTACCAACCCCCAATTTTTACCAACATTTTCCTAAAGTATTTTAATCCTTTCTCCACCTACCTGTAAAAATCAATTTGATGCAACTCTTACCTGGCTTTAGCTATAATTTTTTTAAGACGGCTCCTTTTTGGGTATTTAAATACCCAATAGGCAGGAATGGGTTAAGCATAATCGGCTGCAGTTTTTAGTTTTTTTTGTTCTTACTACACACAAATTATGAAGTTTATTTCTAAAATTATAAAACTGTATAGTAAGGTGGATCGATTGAAATTTTTTTTTTTCACAGGCATTGTTGCAAAAATATAAAGGTACGTTCACATTAATCAAATATTTGAACAAAATATTTGTTTACATATTTGCTTCCAATTGTGTCAAATAAAAAATTATTTTATTTTATGTTCAAACTATGATCAAATATTTGATGGTTTTTGTTTGTTCAAACAGCTCTCAAAAAGTGTCAAATAAAATAAACTAAAAAATATTTGTCGAGCGTTCAGATTGAAACAAACATTTGTATTAAATATTTATTTAATCAAAGTGTAAAAAAACATAGATTTATTAAATCGAAAAACTAACTGTTTTTTAAAAAATTGATCACTCGGGATCTCTCTCTCTCTAGCCTATTTATGTTATAAGGGTCTATTAATACTCCTTTGGAGCAAAAATTTTGTCCGTTTTGGTCTATCTCGCTAAGTTTTGGAGATACTGGACATTTTAAAATATCGCCATTTTGTAAAATGGCTTGTATCTCGAAAACTAAGCATGATATCGCGAAATGCACAACTTTTTTGCAAACCTTAACAAAAAGCACCATACAGTGTTCCGATTCCAATCATTCCAGTTTCATTCCATTTTGGACCAATGTTCCATTCTGTTATCGGAATGATTACATTTTTATTTTCACGTACGACAACACAATTGTGTACAGTGCTCCGATTCCAATCGTTCCCCGTTTCATTGCAGATCGTTCCATTTTGGACCAATGTTCCAATCCATTATCTGAGTGATTAAATTTTTTTAATATCTATTTACATTTCAGTTTTTTTATAAAGCCTTTTATTAATAAATTAATTTAAAAAATTTATAATTGACGATTTCACCACCTGTTATTTGCCATTGTTTGTTCTTACATTTTGTTTGTAAGATAAAATATATATTTGCTCAAATCAGAAGAAAATATTTGATAGCTAGTGTTCACACTATGGTTAAGTTTGTTAAATATTTATTTGAATGCAAATAATTTTGTATGACCAAAAGCTGCTGATTTGCTGTTTGACACACAAAAACATTTTGTGTGTCAGATTACGGCAAAGAAATATTTTATGTTTTTTGTCAAATATTTGACTAATCTGAACGTACCTTAAAAAATCGAAACTGGTTTAAGAAAGTTTAAAGTTAGATTGGCAGAAAATACCTCTAAAATACCAATCGAGAATAACACTTAGGTCAATATAAATAATTCTACTGTTTGATATAATTTTTATTAAAAGTAAAAATTTGGTTTTTTAAAAAATTGATCACTCGGGATCTCTCTCTCTAGACTATTTATGTTATAAGGTTCTATTAATACTCCTTTGGAGCAAAAATTTTGTCCGTTTTGGTCTATCTCGCTAAGTTTTGGAGATACCTGACATTTGAAAATATCGCCATTTTGTAAAATGGCTTGTATCTCGAAAACTAAGCATGATATCGCGAAATGCACAAATTTTTTTGCAAACCTTAACAAAAAGCACCATACAGTGTTCCGATTCCAATCATTCTAGTTTCATTCCATATCGTTCCATTTTGGACCAATGTTCCATTCTGTTATCGGAATGATTAAATTTTTATTTTCACGTACGTCAACACAATTGTGTACAGTGCTCCGATTCCAATCGTTCTCCGTTTCATTCCAGATCGTTCCATTTTGGACCAATGTTCCAATCCATTATCTGAGTGATTAAATTTTTTTAATATCTATTTAGATTTCAGTTTTTTTATAAAGCCTTTTATTAATAAATTAATTAAAAAAATTTATAATATAATATTTTGTGTTCAGATTACGGCAAAGAAATATTTCATGTTTTTTGTCAAATATTTGACTAATCTGCGCGTACCTTAAGAAATCGAAACTGGTTTAAGAAAGTTTAAAGTTAGATTGGCAGAAAATACCTCTAAAATACCAATCGAGAATAACACTTAGGTCAATATAAATAATTCTACTGTTTGATATAATTTTTATTAAAAGTAAAAATTTGGTTTTTCGACCTTTAATTGTGCAATGAAAATGGAAATTATTCAAGTTCGAGGCCATACTCTATATTTCTTTATTAGGATATTGTCCTAACAAATAATCTAAAGAGTTTTTGTTTTCAAAATTTATTAATTGACAACTTTCAGGAATGTGTTGATATATCTATTTCGGGAATTTTCTAGGTTTCCATCATAAGAATAAGTTTTGAAAGAAGTGACAATCCCATTCAAAACATCATAAATGAGAACTAATATATGAGCTAGAAGTTAAAGATTATCACCATTGATCAAAAATAAATCGAAAACTTGTTCATTATGTGCAAGCTCTACCTTTGGTAAATATACAATACACGCTTTTTTGTTTTTATTCTCCTTTTTATTTTTACACTAGTTTTGTGTTATTTAAAAACAAGATGTAAAGAGGAAGTAAACTAAGACTGTACTTTGGCTTTTTTACAAGTTTACTTCGAGCTCGTATATTAGTTCTCATTTAGTGGTATAACTAGGTTATATGAATGTTTGATGTTTTGCATGGGATTGTCACTTCTTTCAAAACGTGTTCTGATGATGATGGGAACCTAGAAAATTCCCGAAATAGATCTATCAACACATTCCTGAAAGTGGTCAATTAATAAATTTGAAAACAAAAACTCTATAGATTATTTGTTAGGACAAAATCCTAATAAAGAAATATAGAGTATGGCCTCGAACTTGAATAATTTTCATTTTCATAATTCTACTGTTCTTAGATTTTTTCTTCCCTGCCAGCAAACAAGCTCCAAAATGTGTCAGAAATGTGCTCAAAATACATAATTCAAACTTAAAATTTTTGTATGAAAGTGGTTTATCTTTTCTGATTCAAAGATTACTCAGAAAAGATATTTAAAAAAAATCTAGTATCCGACCGAAGACTTTGACAATATTTGGTTGGTTTTTTTATGGACAATTTTTGGTATTGAAATCATATTTGTTTCAGCCGTTTTAATTCGATTTTGGTAAAAAAAAATTTAGGGAAAAAGCAGAAGTAAAGTTTAATAATCGGCAGCCAAAGTTTTTCCAATTTGGCCATGTGTTTGGCGGCCAAATAATGAATTCATTGTTCAAGCATCTTATAAGCCAAATAAGCCGATTTTTCCATTTGTCATATCTTTGAAAGAATTAATTCGATTTGAGCTTAATTCACAAAATATTGAATTCAGAATTAAAAACTGCTTATATTTCATTCCGCTATTCCATTCCCTAAGAATTCATTCACTAGCTTCATTCAAAAGCTTCAATTTGTATTGAATGAATTCCTAACTTGAACAAATTCAATAATATGTTCATTCAACATTTTACTAATTGATTGATGAAATTTTAGTATCATTCATTTAATACAAAGAAGTTTGACATTAACACACAAATAAAAACGTAATACACAAGCAATAGCAAAGCATAAAACGAATTTTTCTTTTATTGTAGACTAATTATAAGTAATTTGCTTTTGATTTTATGTAAATATTTCAGTTAAATTATGACGACTTTCGTTAATCATTTGACTAAATGAATGAAAGCAAATCTTTCTTGATTCACCCTTTTACTAAATGAATTAAGAAAATTTTAAATCATTCCAGAAAGAACTAATTCAAAATAGAATTCATTCATATTATTTAAAGCTCTTAAGAATTAAGCTAATTCCTTCCTTAGGAAAGCTTTTTTTCGGAATGAAAATTGAGTAAAATTTCATTCATTTTAAAAAATGTAATTAAAGAATTAAGCTTTTTCAACCTTTGGTCCATAATGCTTTAAAATACCGACAAAAAATAAAATTTTTTGGCCGAAGTCTTCGTTAGGACACTAAAAAATTCTCACCAGAAAACGCAATAATTTTTTGAGGCTTTTTTTTTTTTGAATTGTTCACAACATTTTCTAATTCAATAACATTTTTAAGTCAATTCTGAACTATACAGTGATAATTTTGTTCAAATTTATGTATCTTTATGATTCTTTTTGAAAAGTTTATTTTTTGTTCAAAAAATTAGTAATTTTTAACAATAGAATTTTGAAATTTCAAAAATATGTGTTTCATTTCATTCATGTTTGATTGAATTAGAAATAAGTCCCCTTAAAAAAGTACCCAAATTTTGCTGGCTGGGGGGTTTTTATTTGAAATATAGAAAACAAAATTTAGAAAAAATACTTATATTAAACAATTATAATAAAACCATTAAAAAAAGTCAAGAAAACGTTGAAAACCCACAATTATGTAGTGTGATTTTAAAAAATTTGTGCAAAACAAGTAATCAATCCACCCTGCTGTGAACACTAGCCATAATACTGGTGCAAACTTTCATAGAGATGAGTATGTATTTTGTATGAATTAAAAAAAATTGTGGACAAAACGAAAACAAAAATCAATGACGACATCATTAATTATTTACAGCTCTGAATAAGAGCAAACAATAATTAAAATTTTAAGAGCAGATTTTTTTTATGAAATAAAATTAAGAGAAAACTTTGCAAATCATTTTGCAATCTCTTTCTCTTTTCTAATGAAAGTTCACATTTTGGCGTTTTAAGCAAAACTGACACGGATTAATCAATTTTACAAAATTAACATTAAGTAATTTTTTTAAAAATTTTAAAAATGTTTAATCCTATGAATTATTTTTTTCATTTAACTCATTACAGACCAACTGTTCCGTTTTCAACCTAGTACATTTAAAAGGCTATATATTTTTCACTGGATCTTTGATATCGCCTTCGTCGGAATTAGTCGGATCTTCGTCGGAATATTTTTATGGATCATCAGCTAGCAAAAGTACAAAAATAATAAAATTGCAGCTAAAGAGTAACTAAAAATTGTTTTTTCTCTCAGAAATGTATGTGAAATGATCTGTATGTGAACATACACATACATACTTTTTATTTCAAGTTCTGATAAAAGCAACAAACAATCGCAATTTTTAGTTACTTTAAGTTTTAACTTTTGTTGCTAATGTTTCCACTAGAGGGCGCTCTATGACAAAAAAAAATCTGCAAAGTATGTTTTAAGTGGATCTGTGACGTGTGCATTCACTGAGTTAAAACAATTCACTTAAACAAAAAACTATTTTGCATTTTTTTTTAATTTCTAGATTATATATTGGAATTTAAGAGGATATCTTCTGTTTTTGATGTTTTACAGCATATTTTTGATGTTTACACAAGATTTTGGATTTCTATGGAAAATTTAAGGATTCATGAACTTAATTCAAATATAAAATGCATTTAATTGTTTCCCTTTTTTTTTTTTGTCTGTAAAAGTTAAAATTACTCTGATTTTCTACACGAATTTGTTAAAATGTTCTAAAGTAAAAAACTAAAAATATTAGTTGCGTTATTCTAAGTGTCCGACCGAACTCACTTTGTGAACCTGTCGTTTTTCTATATGATAAAGTTCTTAATCGTATGGAAGCTGTAAAAAAGTTCTTGAAATCTGGAATATATTAACTCATTTTTGATACAGTGCTCTTTTTCGACCCAGTACTTTTAAAAGGCTATATTTTTTTTTATGGAAAAAGATAATTAAATTGATTTAATGTAATGATAGAATAAGTTGGAATTTTCTTGTAAAAGCCCTATGTTCCCAAGTGGAATGAATAAAGGAAAAAAAAAAAAAAAAAAAAAAAAATGGAAAAAGATAATTAATTGATTTGTGAAAAATTGTTACCCAGAGTTGCCAAATAATTATTTAAAAAAAAAATCATTTTTTGACCTTTTCTAATGGAAGTTTTTTTTAAAAAAATATTTAAAATTTTTAAAAAATCCTAATCTTTTATATTTTTGATTGTTATGTTGATGAAAAAATATTAAAATGTACTTCACTGCTGGAAATTAGTTCATCGATTATACATCATTTTTGAAAATCTGACCAATCGAACGATGAACTTTTCAAATACACAAAGTCTAAAATATTCCAAAATTTATTCCCATTTCACTCAAAACAAAAATAACACACCTCGTCAAGCTTTCTGGGTTTGAAAGCCGATTTGTGATTTATATTGTATTTGATTCTCTGATTCCAAATTCGTCATACAATTTTGAAAAAACCGCGGTTAAAGTTGCCACAAATGCCTATTTTTGTACTTTTTTAACCCTTTTATTACAAGTTTGTTTGACGGTTTCGAATGATTCAAATTGAAGATAAATACTTAGAAGATACCGTAATATTTTCTAAAACTGATTGTTAAAATAGCGTAAAGATACATTTAGCAAATGCCTTCTACCAACAAAACATAAATACATTTTTAATATGGGATTTGAGAAAAATATTTATTATTATGTACAATTTTAAAGACAATTAATACAATTAATATAAAATTGGTGTCATAATTTTAATGTTTTTCGCTTACATTAAAAAAGCGAAAGTTCAAAGTTTATATAGTGACCGTTAAATAAATTTAAGCTGGTTGGATGCATGGCCTTAACTACTTTTAAAAATTAATTATTAAGTAATTTTTTTTTTTTTTTTTGATATAGTATTTTTCAAATGCAATTTTTTCCCATAAAAATACACAAATTTTTATTTTGATAACTGATTATAGAGAAAAAAAGTTAAATATATCTTCCATTGTAATAGAAATGATTTAGCTGGTCGGATGTGGTGTGTACTAATGCATAGCACGAATGTCTTGCAAAACATTCGCAAAACATTTCTTATACAACAATTTTTTTTTTTTTTTGCTCTAGTTATATAAAATCTGAATTCTCTGGTTACTGGGAAAACTCTCCTGGTCAGCGCCAGGCTAAAAGATTGATCTCTTTTTCCAGTAGGGGGTCGAGGCGACTCTTGTCGCTTGAAAGGGGGGGGGGGGGGTTTGAGGACCCTGGCGTCGTACTTAACTGGACACTGTAATCTCAGATACCATCTGCACAAGAAGGGTCAATCGGACACGGATATGTGTAGGTTTTGCGAGATGGTGTCTGAGACCTCGGAGCATGTTTTCTGCGAATGTCCCAGGCTTTGTGATAGGAGACTTAGGTTTCTAGGTGATCGCTTCATTTCGCCTTCCGACATCGCGAACAGTTTGCCTAATAGGATAATTGGCTTTATAGGTAGCTTGGATCTGTAGGTAACTTTAGGCAGCACAAAAGACCTACATTGGTCGCGGTGCATAGTGCCTTCTGATCTAATCTCTATATTAAATCTTGAAAATTATAAAAAATATGGAAAAATTAAAGTATGCCATGAAAAAAATAAAAACTTTTTCAACTGAATTAGTCTGGTTTTTTGCTATTTTAAGTATAAAAAATCGTTAAAACTGGCATCACAGCACGCAAGTGTATATTTTTCAAAACATTCATGCTACCCTTTATTAGTGTGTACACAGCTTCAAAGTTGTTTAAAACTCTTTTTTTCGCGTTTTTAATCGCGGTTTTATCAAAATTGTGAAGTGATCGGAAAATTTGAAATCAGCGATACAAAATCTTTTATGTATCGTGGCAAATATACTTTTCTCATTTTGTGAAAGTGTATAATGGATGGTTTTTATTAATATACTAATACACTTATGACCAGGGCAGCGACTTTCATGGCAATGCATATTTGCAACAAAATGTTATAAATCGGTATGTTTGAATATTTTGCTATAAATCAATATTTTGGGACTTTTGTTGCATATTTTCAATAAATTTGCACATTTTGTAAATAAATAAATTAAGATTTAATTAAGAATAAACATAAAAAAGCATTTGTAACCCTTAACAAATCATGTCTCTGTAATTTTTCAGACATTTATATTGGATTTATTTTTTTTTTTTGCCATTTTGGATTTGGCCAAAAAAAAACCGTAATATGCTATATTTGTCGCGTGGAATTAACTTTGTCTATCAAAATTATTTGCCTTCAATCTTATAAGTAACATTGTTAAGAAAAAATGAAGTCTCGAATTTAATTTGGTAGAATTTTTGAGAGATTTTCTATAAATTTTTTAGTACAAACTGAACCGAAACTATAGTCAAATGAAAGAAACAAAAATGTCGTTCAATACAGATTTATTTTTACTCAAAGAGTTTATCATTAATCGCTAATTTTTAAATTTTTTTTTAAATTAAGTTATAATTATAAAACACTAGACAACTAGATAATTAAAAAAATAAAACAACATAAAACAACTACTTTCTTTGTTGCATCAATCGAAAGCTAAGACAGAGATGATTAATCTTCTGAAGGCAACTGAGCGAACGGTTCAGTTGTTTAGGAACTAATTAGAAAACAAAATGACGTTATAGCTATGAAACACAGTGTATAAGTCAAATTAAAAGCACGTAAAATTTACCAATCAGTTGCTTTATATTTATTATTATTTGGAATGTAAAACAAAATAGTATTGATAATTTCCAAAAAATTGCATGAAGCTATATCAAATTATATATAACTTGATCACATTAGATGGGCCCGTTTTTCGGATCAAATTATATCAAATGAGATCCCATGGGATCTTATGAGATAAGGTTATGTATGCCATTTTTCGGATCAGCTATGAGATAAAAGATGTGAGTTAAATTATATATATGATTAGACATACCTATGTATATATATCGGAACTTTTTTCATCGGGTTTTTATAAAATATTACCAAAATTCTAAATTTCGAAAAAATAAATTTTTTATTCAATTTTTTCGCTTAATATACACAAAATTATTCAGATATGGAATTCTAACTTCATCGGATATCATTAACACAGTTTAGCCGGAAATCCAAAATGACCCGCGAATTTGAAAAATATACAAAATCGTCTTTTTTTAATTACCCAATGAAAAAAGTTTCTATATACTCATATACAACTTGATATCATTATATTTGCTTATATGTGTGGCAATATATTACGATATATGTTCATATCTTATTCTTAGTTTATGCAAATTTTTTGATATGGCGTTATATACAGTAGTGTTCAAAACATTTGCAACTGAAATCATGGTTTAGGTAATTATAATTTTTTTGATCAAAAAGATTTATGCCATAAGTTTTTGTTTTTTTTTTTTTTAAATTCAGTTATAGCATATTATTTTACAAGTACAAAAAAATTATTCATAACTTTTCAAAAATAAAAAAAAAAGTAATTTTAACAAAATAAGTCGATAGTGCAGTGTTCAAAACATTTGCAACTGTTAAAGTAATTAACAAGAAATACAAACAATGGTTTTAACGCTCAGTATTTTGTAGCGTAGCCATTATTATTTATAACTTCTGAACACCTTTTAGGCATTGAGGCAATGAGCTTTTTAATATAATCGTCAGGCATTTCATTACACTGCTTCTCCAATTCGACGAAAAGTTTATCACCTTTTCGGAATACTTTATTGCCGATATTCCGTTTTACAATCATTCACATGTTTTCAATCGGGTTGAGATCGGGAGATTGAGCCGGCCACGACATAATATTAATTTCATTTTCCTGCAGCCAAACTTTTACAAACCCCGACGTGTGTTTTGGGTCGTTGTCGTGCTGGAAGGTCCATGAGAGTGGCATTTCCCATTCAGCATACGAAAGCATAACTGAACTCAAAAGATCTCTATAGATTGTGGCCGTCATTGTGCTAGTAATGCGGTGAATTGGGTCAATCCCATTTCCTGAAAAACACACCCGCACCATATGTTTCCACCTCCGTGCTTCACTGTGGCGGTTGTGTATCTGGGATTAAACTTTTCGCCTTGTGGTCTTCGAACATTGGCTCTTCCATCTGATCCCCGGAGGTTGAATTTAGACTCATCTGACCACAAAACATTTTTCCATTGCTGTTGAGTCCAATTCAAATGGGTGCGTGCAAAGTCTAGCCGAGCTTTTCGGTTTTTTTCCGACACAAACGGTTTTTTTGTACATCTATAACTTCTAAGACCATATTCTCGGGCTCTTATTTTAATGGTGGGAAGACTGGCATCTATTAAAAGTTCAGTTTTAGCTTCTCTGGGAGCTGCTTTGGAATAATTCTTAAAAAAAATACTTGATTTTCCGATCTTCTCTTACAGTTGTAATACGGGGTCTTCCACCTTTATGAGTTGTGTGGATGTTACCACTATTGACAATGCGGCAAATTGTTGATTTTGGAACGGAGTACTTTATAGAAATTTCTTTTTGGGAAAGTCCATTTTGAAAATCATTTAAAACTTTTGATTTAAAATCAGAATTGTATTTATTTCCTCCCATTTTTTACAAGAATTATTTTTACGATGTTTATGCTTCCAACATCTTATTACAACTATTAAAGAACAATAATTATAATAAATTTGTTTAAAAAATGTAACGGCCTGAATCTCATATTAAAAAGCAATGAGATTACCGTTATATCCTGGCATTTGTTAGTATAAATTGTTTCGTTAAGAGTAAGAATAATGAGAGTTGCAAATGTTTTGAACACCTACATTTTGAATACATCTATTATTATTAAATTTTTTGTTATTTTAATTTAACGGAATTAATTTTTTTTATTTGTTTAACATAAAACAATGTATGAAGAATATGTAAAAAGTAAATTTTAGTAACTAAGTGTGATTTGAAGAAAATAGATCAATGAAAACAACAAATGCGATCTCAGTTCCAAATGTTTTGACCACTACTGTATATGATTATACATACCTATGTACATTAGGCCGGGTCGATTTGTATGGAGGCAAAAAAATCGCTCAACGTTCAAGGAAAATCGTATTCTAGGGATCAAAATAAGAAACTTTGCCGAAGGAACCATACCTCTAAAACGAATTCTGATGTCCCAACTTTTGACCCGTAGTTTAAAATTTTGAAGAATCCCACTTTGACCCATTTAGAGTGCCCCAATCGAATCCAACCCAATCGAATATAATTTATACATTAATCTGCTAGAGCGTCTTCCGGAGAAGAAATAGAGACCCTAATCTTGGAAAGACTCCTCCTACTTTCTGAAATATCTCTATCCCGAGATTTTGCTATAAAAACACGACTAAAAAGGCCCTCTTTCAACTGAAATTTTAACCCCTTAACGGTCACCTAGAATGATGTTTTATGCATTAATCTGCTAGCGTGTCTCCCGGAGAAGAAGTAGCTCCCATAATCTTGGAGAGATTCCTCCTACTTTCTGAAATATCATAGTGGGCTTTTTCAAAAATTTACCCTACGGGTCAAAAGTCGGGACATCAGAATTCATTTTAGAGGTATGGTTCCTTCGGCAAAGTTGATCCCTAGAATACGATTTTCCTTGAACGTTGAGCGATTTTTAAATCGACCCGCCCTAATGTACATATATCGGAACTTTTTTCATCGGGTTATTATAAAATATTACCAAAATTCTAAATTTCGAAAATATTAATTTTTTATTCCATTTTTTCGCTTAATATACACAAAATTATTCAGATATGGAATTGTAACTTCATCGGATATCATTAGCCGGAAATCCAAAATGACCCACGAATTTGAAAAATATACAAAATCGTCTTTTTTTAATTACCCGATTAAAAAAGGTTCTATATACTCATATACAACTTGATATCATTGTATTTGCTTATATATGTGGCAATACATTACGATATATGTTCATATCTTATTCTTAGTTTATGCAAATTTTTTTAAAAGGAGTAATATATCATCATATATCACTGTATAGTATGTTATATATTAGCATATCTTGTATATCTAATCATATAAAATAGATATAAATATATATATGACCATATCTATATATGGCTATATAGCCACAAATTTTCCCACATATTTATAACAAAAATGCTGTTCCTTTTGTTATTAAAATTTTTTTTATTATTATATAAAATATAAAAAAATATAACATAACACCACCACATTATCACGCCATCCAATGTTCCCTTTGCTATGACTTAGAACTAAAAAAAAAATTTAATTTGTGTTAGAATTCAGATGTTTAATAAATAACTAAAATAAACTTACTTATTTCTTAACAGATTTTTGTTCCGGCTACTTTATTTCAACCACATATTAAATTAAATTTAAATATTTGATATATTTATGTCAAAATAATGTTTAATATTTTATACAAATTTTATTTCATTGAAATTAAACAGTTGTATGAATCTTTTTTTAACCTTTAAACACTAATGTTCAAGAAATTACCTATTATCTATTATGTTCGTCCATATTTATTTTGTTACATTTTACCAAGTAATGCTTGATTAAAATATGCACACAAATTGTTAGAGGTATGTAATATAAGTTTGACATTTTGTAAAGATTTAGCATAATAGGAACAGTTGTATAAATAGATAAAAATGTTGAGTAATTTTGTATAATATATGAATATAATTGTCACGTGGAAAGTAGTTTAGCAAAAATTTTGCAAATACAAATACAAAACTAACACAATGGAATACATAATTTAAACAAAACTTGATAAAATTAACAGAATTTTACTAAGTATGCTTTCATGGTAGCAACAAAAATTAGTTAAACATTTGTTCAAAATTAGTTTTTTAGTAAAATCGTTTAACTAAAATTGGCTGTATGTTTTGAATAGACGTTTAACAAAATTTTCAACTAACTTTTATTGAGTGTACCATTTAGTTAAATTTAAGTTAGACGTTTTCCAGTGAATAATAAATTAAAAACCACATTCTATTCTATTGTGAACGTTGATTGAAACGCATAATGTGTTATTTTCAACTGGATGTTTTGTTTGTTTTTTCTTGTTGTTTTTGGATTTAGCACATTTTCTTGCCACTGCATAGATAAGAACGACATAGAGATTATGTATGCAAGAACAAAAAAAAAAAAACACCGTGTATTGAATAAAACTAGTTTTAATCACAACAAAATTCGACCTGACGATAGATCAGTGCGCTAAAGCGCTCTGTCTAACGTGTAGTGCGAGTGCATGTGGCGTTATAAATCAGTTTATCTATACCACGGTCAGTGATTGAACAGAAAATTTCATATAGACGCAATCGAACAAATAAAAAACTTAACAAATATTACATTATTCAAAAAATTCAAAAAACAGGGGCACTGACGAAGTTTCAATACCAGAAACTGCTCAGTCTGATTCAGAAAAAATTGAAAATTTACAATGTTATGATTTTTAGAAAATACACTCATTCTTTTCTACCACGCCTTTCACAATTAAAATTAAATAAAATTGCATATTAATTATAGTATTAATTGCAATTGTCTGAAAAATTTGTTTTTTTTTTTGAAATGATGTATTTTGAGTTGGGCTATCTCAATTTCCATAAAAAGTGGACTTGGCTCGTTTGCACACTAAGCCAACGATATGTAAAATGAAATTTTCCAATTTGAGCATAAACAAACTTTATTTAACACTTCAAAACAAAACTCTAATCAAAAAAAAAAAAAAAAAAACAATCTTAAACAAATAAATAAATAAATTGGTTTGACAGATAACATTAGGCAGAAGGTTGCGGATAATGGGGTTTGTGTTTTATTGTCGTTGGACTTGGCAAAAGCTTTTGTTAAGGTTAATCATTCTCTTTTGGTTCAAAAGCTGAATAGGCTCTTTAATTTTTCTGGAGGTGCATACAAATTAATTTCTTCTTATCTATCAGATAGAATGCAATATGTGTTCAGTAATGGCACTTGTTCTGGAATGCTTCCTGTTTTTAGTGGTGTTCCCCAAGGATCTGTTCTTGGGCCTCTACTTTTTATTATGTTTATTAATGATCTTTTTGATATTTTGTCTAACAATATGTGCTTTCCTTTTGCGTTTGCAGATGATGTTCAGATTCTATTTAAGGGAGATAGGCAATTCCCTGATGTAATGCAGAATATGATTGATTATACTGTTAATTTACTTGGCAATTGGATGTCTTCGAATTATCTTTATGTTAATTATAGTAAATCTAAGGCTATGTTATTTGGTGATAGTGATATTTATAACTTTATTATTAATTTAGATGGCAATGCAGTTGAATTTGTAGAAAAATTTAAATGTCTTGGTGTGACTATAGATTCCAAGTTAAGTTTTCAGGATCATGTCAATGCGGTTGTTTCTAAAGTTAATTTTACTTTGAGAAAATTGTATAGCTTGGATGTTATACTACCATTTAATGTTAAGGTTGTTCATGGGTTGATTATGCCAATATTTTTATATTGCTTAGAAGTGTACTCTGGAGCTTTATGTTATGTGATGAAAAAGCTAAGATTGGCTTTTAATCGTGTCATGAGATATTTATACTCTCTTAGATTGCGTCATCACATTTCGTCTTATGTTTTAAAATTTTTGGGATGTTCGTTCGATAATTTTGTTCAAATTAGGTGTATTTTACATTTTTTTAAAATATATAAATTGCAAACCCCCAAATTTTTGTATAATATTTTTAAATTTGGTAGATCTACTAGGAATAGACAATTGGTTATTCCGAAACTTACACCACTTTTGGGGCGATCTTTTTTTGTTAGAGTTGCCCGTGAGTATAACAAATTACCACTTACTTTAAAATCGTTCGATTTTTCTATTAATACGTATAGGAAGAAAATTTTTCTATTATTTTCACAAGACACTTTTTAATTTTTTTTAGGTTTGGGGGTTTTTGTTTTTAACTAAGGCTTGTTCATGTTTTTTTTTTTCGTAACATTGGGGACTTAATTAATAAATAAACTATTATCACTCCTTTTTTTATATTTTTTGTTTATTTTTAATATTATTGTATTTTAATTATTATCTCTTTCTTATTATTTTATTTATGTATATCAAATTTTATTGTTTACTTTGTATAATATAGTAGAAATTTGTAACCGATTATGGCCTTCAGGCTAGGTTATTGAAATGAATAAATAAATTAAATTAAATAAAAATAGAGTAAAAACCTCGAAACTGGAAACACTGGGTTTCAATTCTGCAATCTAAACTCTTGTCAAGGTATTTAACAGAATATTTCAATTACATTATAAAATTAGTTTAAAATTCTAATAAAGTTATTCAGTAATAAGTTCCAAGAATACGATATTCAAAACTTACCTTGAGCGTAACCATCTTCTGTCAGTCTTAAAGCGCCCATTTTACCCATAGCTTCATAACTTGGTTTAATTTGTGTTAAGTCGGATGTCATCAAACCAAACATGGCACCATTTTCTGAATGTTCTTCATAAGTAAATATAATTTGGACGTCTTTCAACAAGGAACGTTGTACCGTTGAATACCATGATTGTGTTACTCTACGTGGCATAGTAGTCATTGCCTCCCAATACTGTTCTATAAAAGGTATGATGTCTTTATCTTTACTAAAAATACTCTTGGGTTTACCCTCTTTGAAGGAAGTTTGCCTCATATTAGCAATGGCAGTGATACACATTTGGGGAATGGCTGTTAAAAAAAAAAGACAAAATATAAGAAAACAAAAGGCTAAACTCTAGTTTACGTACATAACTCGGATAAGTTTCAAATTTCACGATCAATAGAACTTTTAATGCTATGCTCAAAAATACATATCTTTTGGCGGCGACCTGCGGTTTCCGAGTTATGGACCTCCGAGGTTTGTATTTTAAATTATTTATATCTTCCGAATGTCAATTAAGCACAAAAACTAAGGTCAGAAAAGCCACTTATTTATGGAAGACTTTTAGGGAGAAAAACTTTCCTCAGCGAGCCGGACTTGGGACATATTGGAGTAGAAAAGACTGACAGTATTTCGGCAGCGCTAAAAAACTTTACCCAGCAAAGCCACTAACTTATTTATGGATGACTTTTACAAACGCATGTCGAAGATAATTAAATGTCCACTTAATGAAATATTCAAATTTTGGAGGCCTATAACTCGGAAAATGCAGGCCGCCGACATAAAAATTGTTTTTTTCAAAGCTCACATTTTTAACTCTAATTTCGGTTTTTTAGCTATGCTAGGTTCCGAAAAAAACTTTCAATCTTTTGTTGGATTAAAATAAACTCACTTGCTTGATTTCTTCGAAAGTTTTCCAAACCACTGGGTGAACAGTTTTTGCACACAAACACATAATTTGTTATAAATGGCACCAATTTGCCCAATTGATAGCCGATGCAAGATTCATGAAACCAACGATTACAATTGGCACATAACAATTCGACAATATTAAAATTACGATCCTTGCCACTAGAAATATAGATAAAGAATAAAATTATTGTTTTTTTTTTTGATAATTGTGTTTTGTTTTATTATTTGTTTACTACCAATAACAATAGCCGGCTTTTTCTTCTAGCGCCAGCATTCGCTTTTCATTCTGAAAATCAATCATGGCTTCCAATTCTAAATTACCATCAATTTGCATATCATCCATAATGAAATTTGATTAAAAAAATAAATTTGTATACACAATTATAACTAATTTAGTTAAAAGAATTCTTTAATTTAATAAAGATATAAAAGCTGCCGTAAGACAAATGAAACGAAAATGAACAATAAAAGGAAGACAGCAAGTAATCCAATTTTAAAGAGTATGTTCAGTGAAAGTTGTATTTATAAAGAAGAAAAAAGTTGCAAGCACAATTGTAATAAAAGGGCACAAACAAAAATTTCAACAAATTACAAAATCCTATAATTTTTATAAAAACAAAATTAAAAATATTTAATTTATAATAATTAAAAAACTATTAAATAAAAATATACAAAATCTTTCTTATAGTTTATTTTAACTTTTTACTAACAATTTTTACAACTGTTCAGTTTAGTTCCGGCCATTGCTGATAATTTTGTTTGACAAAAAACTGATACATTTATTTTGAAAAGCGTTAGAAAACTCTGAAAAATAAACATGTGGAAAGTAATGAATTTTAGCTCTAAATCCATTTTTGCCAATAAATACACACAACAAAATCTAGGGAAACGTTTATCAAAACAAGGGTATAATATTACCAAGTATAGTAGGAGCATTCAACTAATAACAATTTTCAGTAAAGTTTGTCAATCAACTTAGGAAAATGATTTTTATAATAATATAATGTCATTTAACTGAAAATGTAATTCTTCCTCTTTTTTTTATCTTATTTTCCTCTATATTTAGATCTAATATGCTGTTCTTTTATTATTTAATTAAAAATTATTTTATTTATAAAATATAATATATTAAAGCAAAACGACATTAATATTAAATAACGCCCCTTCGAATTAATATTAACTAATTTCCTTCCTTCAAATAGTTATCAAGAAAATATATGCTATCCAATTTCAGCACTGCAATGACTTTGAGCTAGAAAAAAAAATATAATTGGGGTTAAAATTCAGTTGTTTAATCAATAACTAAAATAAAATTACAATTTTTCAGATTTTCGTTTCGGCTACATCTTTAGATGCACTATTTATAAGATTTTATTCACATTTAAATAAAGTTTTGTTTAATACATATTTTATTTCACCGACTATTTTGTGTTGTATTTTTTTTTTTTTTTTTTTTTTCACGAAAAATGTATTTTTATCATTTAACTCTCATGTTCAAGAAATTATCTATTATCGTCCATATATATTTTATTACATTTTTCCAAGTAATGCTTGATTAAAATATGTACACAAAATGCTAGAAGTATGTAATATAAGTTTGACATTTTGTAAAGGAGTAGAAACAGTTGTATAAATAAATAAAAATGTTGCTGCCGAATACCGAATAGTAGTACTATTTGGCAAAATTATTCAATTAAAATAATATAGCTTAAAAACGTGCTTTATTATTTAAGGTTTTCACACAATATTTTTCTTGTGTTGTCGCAAACCATTTTTCAGCCTAAAAAAGTTTTATTATTCTATTTAATTTTGTGTATTTCTAAAGTACAATGTACTATTATATGAAAAAGTATGAAAGTACTATTCAGCAAATATCCGGTATTCGGTTTAAACCGAATGACTATTATTCGGTATTCTGTAAAGTGCCGAAAACACTAATCGTGACGTCTCTAGTTAAAACACGTTAAAGAAACTAAAAGCGCTAGATAAGCGGTAAAATCGCCAAGTTGACAACAGTGGTTCCGGCTGTTTTTTGTTTTCATTTTAGTTGTTTTTCTTTTTACATCCTTAACGGGTTTATTGACCAAAACGGTATGTTGTAAGTACAATAAAACAAAGCTTTTGTTTATGTTTTCCTATAACGGATTCCTGTTGGATTAAAATACAACGAACAATTAAGGGACAATCAACTTTTCTTTGTTTTGGATCAGGTTGTTAAGTGTAACGGGGGTGTCAAATATTTAAACGCATTTTATAACGGCAGCACCCTACAGCCAATAAAGTGAATATTATTGGCATTATTGATTTAATTAAATTATGAAACAGTTTTGCTAACAAGATCAACGTCATTAGTTTTGAGTGTACGTAAGAATAATGAAAAACTAATAATAATGACAAATTGTGAAATAAAAAATATTTTAAGGTGCATTAAACATATAAAGTAAGATGTAGAAAAAAATTTGTACAGTGCCTTAAATTTGATTGAAAAAAAAAATATGTAGACCAAAACAAATATACATAAAATACGCGTTTTGACTAAACGCGTGTTAAAGAAATATGTCTGAATGCCATTTTACAGAATAATGCTGTCAATAACACGGTGCGTATGATTTATAATTTTCTATTACAAATTTCATATTACTTATACGCATAGAACCACAACAGTCGTTAAAGTAAAACTACTAATTATCAGGGTTGCCAAGTTTTGATAACATATAAAGCTTGTGAATCGCCCTTAAATTAATATTTGTTACTATTGATATATAAATAGTTTTAAAATAAAAATCAGACAGTTTCATTGCTTTAAATGAATAAAAACGTAAAATCGGAAGTGCTTTTATAGACTTTTGAGCTTAAATTTTAAGTAGGATTAAGTAAATATACATTTTTATTGCAATCGGAAAAAAATTAGCTTTATTTTATTAAAATTTATTTTTAAAATACCTAAAAAAAACAGATGTTTTTATGAGTTTTTCAAAATGTTCGTAGTAAAAATTTGTCATTTGTATTCACATTTTTACTGCATTTACCAGTTGTCTTTTAACACCCATTTTAATTTTTAATCCTTTTAAGTAAATTTTATCGAGAAACTTTATACAGTGTACAATGCATTGTTCGATTAAATTTTTCACATCAATTGTAACACTAAAACATTGTTAAAAAATATATATTTAAATTTTGTTTGGTTCCTTTTAATTCAAAAAAATAAATAAATCTTTTTAATTTTATTTTATTAATAATTTTTAAGTAATTTTTCAACAAATGAAGAAAAATAAATGTAAACAAAACGTCAAGTTCCATCAGCTGTTTCGCTATCGTCTCCGAAAATATGTTCGAAACGATACCATAGAAATAAGCGTAAGGAAAGAAAACAAAAAACGATATCGATAAATCGAATCGTTCGGAGGATTCTCGCTTTAAAAATTAGAGAATTGATGGCCTGGCGACAGATTTTTAGGAAAAACGATATCGTTTTGTTCAAAATTGCTATCATTTTGACGATGTTACAAACAAAAATGTTATACTAAATGATAAAAAAAATTTGTTTTTTTAACAAAATTGTTAACATTATTTAAAATTTTTATTTACGATAATCGTCGATCGTCCTACAGAATTCCTAGACTGGCTAGGCATTCTGTAGAACGATCCACGCTATCGTCGACTCTTCGAAGTTAAATTACGACCATATTACACTCAAAGTAATGTTAACAATATTGGTAAAAGATAAAAATGTTCCATCATTTAATTTCAAGTTTTCGTAAGTAGCAAACGATAGCAATTTACGTATCTTTTTGAATAAAACGAGGTTTATGAGTAGAAAAGGCCTTTATAGACAAACTTTGACCTTTTCTTTAAATTTGCCACTCAAAGTCGAACCATATGGTTCGATTTTGCTAACATCAAAACCTGTCAACAATGCCTCCGTATAGCAAAAATCACTGATTTATGCACAATATAGCTGTTGTCGGAAATAAAAAAAAAAAATACATTTAAAAGCAAAAATTTGACCGAATTTAAAATAATATTCGTCATAGTGTCATATAGACCACAACAGCACTTAAGGGTTATATTCCGGAATTATATTAAGAATATTATTTTTAGAACTACACTCAAAAAAGTTTTACAGTTACTACATGACATTTTTTTGTGTATGAATCAGAATCAGTACACTCAGAAAATAAACAATATAGAAATTACTAAAAATGACAGTTGAAATGACTACAAATGTAGTCAAAAAGACGATAACATAAGGGCGCTGTGGTGTAATGGATAGCGAGTTGGACTGTTACACAGATGGTCCCGGGTTCGATTCCCGGTGACGGCAACATCAATTTAGAAAAATAATATGTATGAGTTTTCTATCCCTCCTATGTATCGCAGCTCCCACCTTCGGTGTTCCCATAGCACTTAACCCCACTGAAGTAAAATAATGAATCAGGGCAATGAACCAAAAAGCTTCAATAAGTTCACCAACTCTCCATCAGGTGGCGAGCAACAACTGAAATTTTCTTATTATTATTTGAAAACTATGAACATAAAAAATAATAACAAATATAAACTAAAAGCGAATTTTTAAAAACTCGACATAATCTTCTATTTTTAAATAACTAAAAAAAATTAACGGTTTACTACAAAATTACTGGTTTGGTAGTTGTTTATTAAAAAACTAAAATAACTACTCAAAACAACTGTTACAGGAGTACAGTATTTTTGGTTAGTTATTTTTGAAATGACTTTCTAAAATATTCGTTTTTCATTTCCTGATAGAAAAATTACTACAATATCAGTTAAAACGTCAACTATTGTTTATTACCCGAATGACCTATATGTAGTTACCATAAGAATATTCTGAGAGTAGATTTACAACGAATATTCCAAAAAAATCTCACCTCAATCGTTCTTTGGCCAACTATTACTCGAAAACTCACACAAAAATTATTTTTTTTTAAATAAATATACAAATTTTGATAATGCAATAAAACAGTTAATAGTGAATTTTTATTGTTGATCTATATAAATTGTATGTGAGTTGTTGGTTAGTTCGGTTAAAGATCATGAATATTTTTCCATATTAACAGAAAAATTATAATTTTATTTGTGATAATTTACTTTAATTAACAGAAAAAACAATTAGGAAAAAAGTTATTTGACACCTGCATGAATGGAGTTAACTTTCTAGCCCGCAACGGCCTTCATCAACATTCTTCGTGCCTTAAAGTGTTAAATTGTAAACATCATCTATTTAACTCAACTAGTTAGGTTAAAAATGTGGCGTAACTTAGTTTTTGAGTATGACGAAGTTTACTGCGAACTTATTTTCTATAAAGCTATGTTTAGTTGTTAATTATTACCACAGTTGCCAGTTCAACTAATTAAGTTGAAATTTGACTGGCAGTTATTTTCAAATGTCATCATATTCTATCCTTTACATTGTAAGTGAAGGAAAATCAAACATTGAAGATTTTTATTCGTTTTTCAACATATGTCGAGCATATATATTAAGCGATTTTTTGCACTGTACCTTGTGAGTGGTTAATAGTGAATTTTTATTGTTGATCTATATAAATTGTATGTGAGTTGTTGGTTAGTTCGGTTAAAGATCATGAATATTTTTCCATATTAACAGAAAAATTATAATTTTATTTGTGATAATTTACTTTAATTAACAGAAAAAACAATTAGAAAAAAAGTTATTTGACACCTGCATGAATGGAGTTAACTTTCTAGCCCGCAACGGCCTTCATCAACATTCTTCGTGCCTTAAAGTGTTAAATTGTAAACATCATCTATTTAACTCAACTAGTTAGGTTAAAAATGTGCCGTAACTTAGTTTTTGAGTATGACGAAGTTTACTGCGAACTTATTTTCTATAAAGCTATGTTTAGTTGTTAATATTTATATTTTTGTTTAAATATGTTCATTAGGATATGTCATTGAAAAAAAAAAATCAATATATGGATAAACTGCTCATCAGGGCAATATAGTCTCCTAAAAAAAGGGCGTTTGAAGTATCTAAGGAAGCTAGAATCACAAAATTTGGCATTTAGCTTCATCTAATGATCAGAACAAAATAAAAGAAATCATTCATTCGAATGTTTTAGCAGTGAAAATGGGCTGAGAAGTTTCAAAAATTCGATTTTCGGTCCCACTTTTTGTTTGGTACTTGGTGGAGGGGAACACATAATTAAAGGACCCCTAACAATAATCTGAAGACAAAATAGAAATATATCCACAAACAAAAAGTCGGTAGTGAAAAGGTTAATGCAATAGTATTGTTTGTTATTTAAACTTCATATGTAGTAGATTACAGTTAGTTATTTTAACTATATTTGTAATTGTTTTTACGATTCTGCTGTTAAGTTAAACTGTTAAATTTGCAATTTTGAGCGTTTTTAACGGTTGTTTTTACTACAGTTGTAGTTGTTTTTTTTTTAGAAAATCATAAAATTTTTAATAATTTTCATCTACAAATTTTATAGTTATTTTAACTGTACTTTTTCGTCATTTCTACACACAAAATTCTCTGAGCTCCGCATTAGTTGTCTGGTTCCAACACACTAATATATAACTCATATTATTTGTTACTTTCACTGATGCCAACTTTGTGCTTTTCTAATTAGAATTATACTGCGTTTACATTAGTCTCAAAATTTTGTTTTGGCCAGCAATTCGATCATTTGAATGATAATATACTGTATAACATGACAAACAAACCAGATTTTGAAATCTAATTCGTGTATCATGTTAAACAGTGTAATATGATTGAAATATAGCCCAAAACTATATTTTGAGACTAATGTAAACGCAATATAATTCTAACCTCGGATGCCAAGTTGGCATCAGTGGTTACTGGCCGGATACTTATATTTTGTCTTTAACGGAAGTCCATTACATTAACCCTTATGTGAGCAGTTTTAAATTACATATTTTTTAAGACTTAAAAAAATTAATTTTTAAATTAACTGATAATGAAAAATTCCCAAAACCGTTGGGTATTTCCAAGTCGCTGATTATCATCATAACCGCAATAGCACAACTTTAAGGTTCACTAAAGTTTTGTTATTTCTATTTCATTATTTAGTTATTTTTATCATATTGCTTGTTTCGTTTCTTGTTTTTGTTTGATTTTTGACAATATTCAAGATCCAGTTGTTTGTGTGGTGGCTACCGACCCCCCTCCATGCCCTCTCTTGTTTTCTACACATTTTTTAGCCTAGACATGTTTAGCTACATAGAGAGCTAAGAGAGCACATAAGATTAACAAAACCAAACAAAAACAATAAATAAATTTGTAACAAAATAAAACCTCAGTCACAAACAAAACACTCACGAATAAACAACACCGCGAAACAGCAAACGTAATTGAATATTTAATAGAGTGTATCCACTCGAAAACAACAACTAAAAGCGGCATTTGAATTTCAAACATTTTACAATAAATCTTTGCGTCTAATAGTGTTTTTTTTTTGTGAATTTAGTAAGACAAAGCTTTTTAAATAATTGTGCGTGTATTATGAAATTATTATTATTACTACATAAAAAATTTAAAATAGAATAAAGATAAATGAAAAATTAACTTTCTCTAGTTCAACACTCAAAAAAATTGACAGTAAAATCTACTCAAAATCACAGTTAAAACAGTTGTAAGTTGAGTTGAAAAGACGACAAAGATAATTAAGCATAGAATAACTAAAAATTTAGTTATTTTCAACAGTTAGAAAACAACTAACAAATGCAATAAAAATAACTAACAATGTCGTTCAGTTGAAACAACTGAAAAAGGTGTTAGAAACTACTGTTTTATAACAGTAATTTTTTCGGTATTTTAAAAATGTAGTTAAATAAAAAAAATATTTGTTTTTCGTTCGATTACAGCAAACAGTTTTATTTCCTGCATCCTACATAAAATGTTAAGTCAAAATTGCAAACGGTACTCCCAGTTTACATTTTTTATACATTGGAGATACAATGAAATTTTTTAATTACACTACTCAAGAAATTGTACTTTTTTGATATCCATATTTACTATTAAATTTATATTAATATTTTTTATTAAATTACACTCAAAAAAATATGTTAGTAAAAAGTTATTAACACGTCTTGTAAAGGGTCCGCCAAATAACTTTTTTTTTTGAAAATGCTATAAAAAAAACTACTGAATATTTTCTCAAATTTCTTTTTTATTTGAAAGTACAATCCTTCCGGTTAATAATGGAAAATAATTTCATTCAAATGGCTGCCTCGGCTGGCCATGCAGTATGAACTTCATCTGAAAAGATGATTTTTTTGGCAAAATCGGCATCGAAAAAAAAACGTTATATGGCGGACCCTTTTAATTAAGTATACCTTTTTCAGCAACATTTTTTGCTGAAATTGTGTTTTCAGCTAAAATTTTAGTTATACTTATTCAGCACTTAACTGTTTTGAACTATTGTTTTACTAATATTTAACTAAAGTCTTACTAATTTATTTTGCTTAAAAAAATCTGCTGATAAGCACATTAATAATGTGGGCGTCAAGATGTAGTAGAGACAAGGAAAATTATACTAAAAAGTACAACTCTTGTAAGACATATAAAAAAATCAGCCACCCGAGTAAAAACGTTCATTTACAATTATAACTTATTTAATATAATAGTATATAAAAACATATAGCTTTATATAGCTTAATATGGATATATGTGATATGTGATAATTTTATTTTGGATTTCCGTTTTCGAAAATGTTTGAAATGGTCCCATACATATCAATATCTAAATATATATCGATTGGTATAGTATATTAATTAGCATGATTTCGTATATAATTTTATATCGCTAAATACAATGTTATATCATTTCAACAAAAAAATTTATTATTCTTTGATTAAAACTATCATTAGTGACCTACCGAATATTCGGCTGCGGAGTTCGGCCAAAAATAAATGTTCGGCCGAATTCGGCGTTTGGCCAAATTTTGGCAGAACGCCGAACTCGAAGAAAGAAATTGAGTATATTTTCAGATACAATTTTTGAATTGTGAGTACAAACACAAGAATTTGTAATAGATTCGTTATATATTTTAGTAAAAATAAAAAAGTTCATGAATTCCCATTTTTTTTTCAAAGTACGCGATTAAAATAACTGAACTTCTTATTACATATTTTTGAAAAAAATATTTTTAAATTTCCTTTTTTTCTGATTTTCTCGTGTTTAAGTATATTTTGTTTTACTTTAAACAAATTTTGCATTTATAGTAATTAAATGTGCTAAAGTCTCAAAACTTATTTAACAAATTGTGAAAAGCAATCTGATGTAGGCGTGTCCCTATCCGGATTTCATTCCTGCCTAAGGAAATCTTCAGGGGACTTTGTTATTATAATTTCTAGAGATATTTGTTATGTTAAATCACAAACTCAATGAGAATTTCTTGTCCTCGTCTAGGAGCGAGATTCAAAACTTAAAATATCAAAAAAAAACAAAAACAACAACAAAAAATTGTCACAATTGGCTTTGTCATCTTCCAAATACTACTCTGTTTTTTTGACAGACCTAGCAATGTAGTGACGTTTATTCAAGTAAATCAACAATAGAAAATCATATGTTTTCTATTAGAGTCAGTTACATTTAAATTTGCACAAGCACCTGCATATTTGTTATTTAAATTTATTTTCATCGGGATAAACATTAATTGCATTTATAGTAATTAAATGTGCTAAAGTCCCAAAACTTATTTAACAAATTGTGGAAAGCAATCTGATGTAGGCGTGTCCCTATCCGGATTTCATTCCTGCCTAAGGAAATCTTCAGGGGACTTTGTTATTATAATTTCTAGAGATATTTGTTATGTTAAATCACAAACTCAATGAGAATTTCTTGTCCTCGTCTAGGAGCGAGATTCAAAACTTAAAATATCAAAAAAAAAACAAAAACAACAACAAAAAATTGTCACAATTGGCTTTGTCATCTTCCAAATACTACTCTGTTTTTTTGACAGACCTAGCAATGTAGTGACGTTTATTCAAGTAAATCAACAATAGAAAATCATATGTTTTCTATTAGTGTCAGTTACATTTAAATTTGCACAAGCACCTGCATATTTGTTATTTAAATTTATTTTCATCGGGATAAACATTAATTGCATTTATAGTAATTAAATGTGCTAAAGTCCCAAAACTTATTTAACAAATTGTGAAAAGCAATCTGATGTAGGCGTGTCCCTATCCGGATTTCATTCCTGCCTAAGGAAATCTTCAGGGGACTTTGTTATTATAATTTCTAGAGATATTTGTTATGTTAAATCACAAACTCAATGAGAATTTCTTGTCCTCGTCTAGGAGCGAGATTCAAAACTTAAAATATCAAAAAAAAAACAAAAACAACAACAAAAAATTGTCACAATTGGCTTTGTCATCTTCCAAATACTACTCTGTTTTTTTGACAGACCTAGCAATGTAGTGACGTTTATTCAAGTAAATCAACAATAGAAAATCATATGTTTTCTATTAGTGTCAGTTACATTTAAATTTGCACAAGCACCTGCATATTTGTTATTTAAATTTATTTTCATCGGGATAAACATTAATTGCATTTATAGTAATTAAATGTGCTAAAGTCCCAAAACTTATTTAACAAATTGTGAAAAGCAATCTGATGTAGGCGTGTCCCTATCCGGATTTCATTCCTGCCTAAGGAAATCTTCAGGGGACTTTGTTATTATAATTTCTAGAGATATTTGTTATGTTAAATCACAAACTCAATGAGAATTTCTTGTCCTCGTCTAGGAGCGAGATTCAAAACTTAAAATATCAAACAAAAAAAAAACAAAAACAACAACAAAAAATTGTCACAATTGGCTTTGTCATCTTCCAAATACTACTCTGTTTTTTTGACAGACCTAGCAATGTAGTGACGTTTATTCAAGTAAATCAACAATAGAAAATCATATGTTTTCTATTAGTGTCAGTTACATTTAAATTTGCACAAGCACCTGCATATTTGTTATTTAAATTTATTTTCATCGGGATAAACATTAATTGCATTTATAGTAATTAAATGTGCTAAAGTCCCAAAACTTATTTAACAAATTGTGAAAAGCAATCTGATGTAGGCGTGTCCCTATCCGGATTTCATTCCTGCCTAAGGAAATCTTCAGGGGACTTTGTTATTATAATTTCTAGAGATATTTGTTATGTTAAATCACAAACTCAATGAGAATTTCTTGTCCTCGTCTAGGAGCGAGATTCAAAACTTAAAATATCAAAAAAAAAACAAAAACAACAACAAAAAATTGTCACAATTGGCTTTGTCATCTTCCAAATTTTGTTGTCAAAATCTACAGCAATTCACGTTTTATTCAAATTGAAAAGGTCGGCTTCGGAAAGTTTCTGTTTACCAATTTATAGATCAAAAATAAAATTAACAATTAAATTTATATTCACAAAATTTAGAACACATCTGATAAGAAAATCTGGCTTTCAATTGATGTTATAATTGTTTTTCAATTTTAAATAGAAAATCTAAATACATATTCTTTATTTCAAATGGAAATTCTGAATTTCAGTTGTTAGCAAAACAAAAAAAATTGAACACCGTGTATGATACTTTTTTATGAAATGATGAAGATTTATGAAACAATTGACATACATTTTTATGAAACTCTTTTTCATATCTATGACAACTTCATAAGTATGATGAATAATTGATGACAAACGATTTATGAAACAATTTCATCAACATCATGAAACTCTTTATCCTGAGTGTAGTATAAATGAGGTATAAATTATTTTAAAAATAATCGCAAAAAAAAAAAACTAAGATTTTCAGTAAATAAATTATCTAAAATATAATTTTTCTAAAAATTTTAAGAGTTTTTTTTTACTAATATTTAGCAAAAATTTTATTAACTTTTAAAAAAGATTTTTTAATTTTTAATCAACAAAATGGTTGCAAAACTTTTGCCGAATCTACTCCTTTTGCTGACATTAGCAATTTTTCTGCAATAACCCTCTTGACTAAAATGTTGTTGACTCAGCTAAATTTTTTGCCGACTTTACTAACTTTTTTTTTCAATGTACAAGGAAACTACACAGTGCACTTGCACAATGGTAACATACGGCCATAACTCTATGACTTTTTAGTTTATTAATTTAAATAGCTGAAGTTTGGTACATAAATAAAGAATATACTTTCTTACCTGTCACCAAAATGTCGGTAATATAAATACAGGGATTAGTATGAACATCTTAAATGTATCGAAAATATACTTCAATTTTTAACAATTGGTCTGAAATTTTGGCAAACTATTTATGAATATTGCCTGATTATCAAATTCGGTCCTTGCATTCAGAAGTTATGTGTCAAAATATGAACTTTTTTAGATTTTCGTTAATTTTCTCTAAAACTTGTATTATTTGGACCTAGTTCGGTATGAAATGTTGGTAATAAAAGTTATAGGTACTCCGTTTTAAGGTGAAATTCACGCTATTAATCCGAAAAAGAAACTAAAATTTTTGTAGGCTTGCCAGATTTTTTTAAAGTTGCGGCAACCCTAAACAAAATTAAGTTGCATTTTTCAGCTAATCGTACGATTTTTATCTTATAAAGGATTATTATTACGATAATATTAATATTATAAATAAATTTTCACATTTGTTAATATATTACATTAGTACATGGACCATTTTTGATTTATTTTTATTTTAAATATCGACATGAACAAATATTTTGTCCAAAATATCACGAACGAAAACACGAAGCACAACAACTCACTTACATTTTAAGCAATAAAATATTATATGTATCGATAGCTCAGTTGGTAGAGTTCCCGCCTAACTAATTGTTAATTTCCAAAGACTCCAGGTTCGAATCCCAGCATGACCACGTTATTTATTTAATAAAAAAAAATATTCATTTAATTAAAAAATATCTGTAAAAAAAATTTTTTATACATTTTTTTATGAAAATCTACTTATAGACACATTACTTTTTCCCACCATGTAACCATATAAGTAACCAGTTACCTTACCCCCTACAAAGTAATGAGTCCACCCATTACTTTTAGGCTAATCGCCTGTAAAATTCATCAGTGAAGTAAGGTGTAATGTAATGCGTGAAGACCTATGGCGATACATTACTTTACCCATTATTTGGTAATGTTAAAAAAAAAATTAATAAATTAACAATATTTTTAATATATCGCGCTTTAATTTTGATTATCTTACCACAAACATCTTACCGTACAAATTAAATAAAATGAATTCACAGTTTGAGTGCTAACGTACTACGTTGATCAATAGGCTGGTTTTCGATGAATTTTTGAGGGTTTAAAGTTTAAACTTTAAACTTTAAAAATCATGTTTGAAGCAGTTATTTTAGTATTTTAATAAACAACTACCAACACAGTAATTTTGCAGTAAACAGTTAATTTATGTTAGTTATTTAAAAATAGGCCAATATGTAAATTTTTTTAAAATTCTCATTTAGTTTATATTTGTTATTATCAGGGTTGGCAACCGTTTCATTCGGTTATTAGTGTTGGATAATGGTATTTTTTGAATATTTCGTTAGGGTATTTTAGGGTTAACGGTATTTTAAATTATATCGTTATGTTATTTTAAGTTGTATCCTTAGGTTATTAGGTATTTTGCACCTAAATTAAAAAGTGCAAAATACATTTCAAAATTGCAACAACAGTATAAATTCATTTTTAAAAATAATAGGCTATTTTGGACAACAGATCCTAAATGTAGACAATCGCAGATTTTTTATTTTTTTAAGTAGCCAATTCAGAAACTGAAGGTCATCAAAGTTCCCTACACTCAAAATAATTTGTAGTTCAAATTAAAAATCGACACATATAGAACCATACATGATCACACATGCTTCATACATGTCCACATGCATGCATACATGATTTATATGTGTTCATAAACCATTCTTATATGTTTATATGAGGAGTGATATATGTTCATGTGTGTGCATTTATGAAAATTGAGGTATTAATACATGTCTATTCATCTCCATACATGGTATGTGTGCATTAACGAAAATTGAGGTAAAATTTATATATATGATCACATATGAACTCTTATGAACATATATGAATCCTATATGGTGGTATCTGGACATGTATGACCTCGACTCACTTCATAAATGAGCATGAATGGATGCATATATGTTGATTTTTAAACGGGTGAAAAAAATCTAGTCTACTTGGTTGCTAATTTAAATCCAATGTTCATATTATTTGTTTTTAAATATTGTCTTTACAAATAACAAATTCGTAAGAATAAATGAATAGTAAGTTAAAAATAAACGTTCACATTTTAACTACAGATCACTAAAAACGAATCTTCGATTCAGTCATTTGGAATTATTTTAAGTTTTTTGTTTTTGTTTTCTACAAAATGTAGACTGTACAATTTCTTAATTTATTGTAATTTGAATTGAAATAATTGATTATTTTTTTTGAAGAAGGCAACAAATAAAAATTTTTTTTTTTTTTTTTAATTATATAATTACAAATTATATACTATTACCCTAACCGAGCACTAGCTACTATGGCCTTCGGCGCGTTGTAGCGAAAACAGACCAGTGCCTCTGGTGGGAATCGAACCCACGACCCCCGCACTGATAAGCCAGCACGCTACCAACTAGCCTACCGGGGCGCACAAATAAAAATTTTAATTTATAAAATCTGTAACGAAAACAAATAAACTGCAATATTCCGTTTTTGTTAATGAAGTTAATAAATGAAACTAAAAAATCGGTAAATGGTAGTAAATTATTTTGAACAAATGTAAAAAAAGTTAAAATAAATATTTATTTAAAAAATAAATGCATGTTCCTTTATTTTTAACTCAACTGAAAACTCTTTTATTAAACTACAAACAGTAAACTGCATAATAGTCCGAGTGTAGTTTTAAATTTTTTAAAGTTTTTGAAAAATTAAAAACTTGAATAAAGTCGATAGTTTTTTAAATTTTAAAGATCTAAAAACAGATCATAGAGTCTTCCTGTTCACAATACTTATGTATGTAGAAAGTCGGATGATTTTTTAAATTTTCTTTCATGGAATCAACGGTAGGTATTTTTGTGTGTTTACATATATTTAACAAAATTTACCCTTATGAACTTTTTTTGATCATTTTAAAATAATGATGTTTTTGAAAAAAAAATCGATTTCGTTATCGATATTTTCGATATATTTCATTAGGGTATATTAAGGTTAATTAAGTTATTCCGTTAGGATATTTTAGGGTTATATTCATTTCGTTTATATTAAGTTATTTCATTAGTTGTTATTTAGGGTTAAAAATAGTCCATTGAAACGGTATGGAAAAGTTATTGGCATTTTAGGCTTAGTGTTTGCCAACCAAGATTGTTATTGATATGTTCATAATCTGCAAATAATAATTAGAAAATTGCGTTGTATCTCCAATGCATAAAAACGTCATAACTGGAGCACCCTTTTGGAATTTTTACTTTTCATTTTAAGTATTTTATACACTTACATAACATATTCGGTTGTCTCAACAGAATTTCAAAATTTCAACTGAATTCGGTTATTACAACCGAATAACGATGTTGCAGCAATCGAATCGAATCGATTCGGTTGGTTGAATTTTTAGAATTTTCATGAGAGTGTAGGAGATACAAATATTTATTGTAATTGAAGCAAACAAATATTTTTTTATTAAAAAATATGTTTAAATACCTAAAAAAAATAACTGTTAAAAAACAGTAGATTTTACCAAATTTTACAGCTGTTTTAAAATTTTTGTAGTAAAAAATGATAAGTTAGTTTTACGACATTGTTAGTTATTTTAACTGCATTTGTTAATTGTTTTTCAAACAGTTAAAAATAATTAAATTTCTATTTCTTTTAACTATAATTATCTATTTTAAATTTATTTTCATTGGGATAAACATTAATTGCATTTATAGTAATTAAATGTGCTAAAGTCCCAAAACTTATTTAACAAATTGTGAAAAACAATCTGCTGTAGGTTTGTCCCTATCCGGATTTCATTCCTGAACAAGGAAATCTTCAGGGGACTTTGTTATTAGAATTTCTAGAGATATTTGTTATGTTAAATCACAAACTTAATGAGAATTTCTTGTCCTCGTCTAGGAGCGTGATTCAAAATTTAAAATATCAAAGAAATAACAAAAACAACAACAAAATATTATCACAATTGGCTTTGTCACCTTCCAAATACTACTCTGTTTTTTTGACAGACCTAGCAATGTAGTGACGTTTATTCAAGTAAATCAACAATAGAAAATCATATGTTTTCTATTAGTGTCAGTTACATTTAAATTTGCACAAGCACCTGCATATTTGTTATTTTAAATTTATTTTCATCGGGATAATCATTAACTGCATTTATAGTAGGGACAAGCCTACAGCAGATTGTTAAATAAGTTTTGGGACTTTAGCACATTTAATTACTATAAATATAATTACCTACACTCAAAAAAAAAGTTTGTAAAGTCAGCAAAAAATTTTGCTGAGTCAGCTAAATTTTAGTCAGGAGGATGCTTGCAAAAAAGTTGCTAATGTCAGCAAAATCTTTTGCTGAAAATCAGCGAGCTGATTTTTAGCAACAAAATTTGTAGATTCAGCAAAAGTTTTGCTAACTCTTAGTAGATTAGAAATACAAAAGCCTTGCTAAAAATTAATAAATTTTTTGCTGAATTTTAGTAGACCGAAAAAAAACGCAAAAAATTTGTAGAAAATTGTAATTTAGTTAATTTATTTGCTGAAAATCATAAAACATATTTTTGTGATTCTTTTAACATTAATTTACTATAATAACGAAATATAAAAATTTTCATTTTTCCACATTGACGACATGAATTAATTTAATATCTGAAAATATATAGAAATAAATATATATAACATAACAAAAATTGTCTTTCAATTACTTACATCAATGGTTGTCTAAATGATGCTATCGCAACTGCCGAAGATAATTATAGAAACGAAAAAATAAACAAAAACATACGAAACGAAAAAAACAACCCTTTTTGCAATAAGAAAAAGGAACCATAAAAATCTACCTAAGATGTGTGTCTTTGTCTTTCACTTTACTCTGTCTACATTTCTGTATATGTTTGTTTGCAATTTGACCACACATATAAACATTTAGTTTAAATAAATAAATATTTTATTTTGTCTTTTATTTAATTAATAGACAATTATTTTCACAAGCCGGTGACAACGCAAAATTTAAGTTATTTTAATCCTCAATTTTGTTTTATGTATGAAAAAGAGATACAAAAACTTCCATGGTTGATTTTTTTATATGTCTTATTAGAGTTGTACTTTTTAGTATCATTTTCCTCTTCTCTACTACATCTTGACATGCCGCGACGTCTACTTCATTCTGTGTATATCTTTCAATCTGGTTGTCGTCCACACTATTAATGTGCTTATCAGCACAATTTTTTTTTAGCAAAATTAATTAGTAAAACATTAGTATATTAGTAAAGCATTAGTATAAAACAGTTAAGTGCTGAATAAGTATAACAAAAATTTTAGCTGAAAACACGATTTTAGCAAAAAATTTTGCTAAAAAATAGTATTCCTGATTTACAAGACGTTTTACTAACTTTTCTACTAACTTATTTTTTTGGGTGTATGTTGACTTTTGACAGTGGTTTTAACTGTCATTTTCAGTAGATTTGTTGAGTGTAATTTCTGTTAAAAATAACATCTAATAATTACTATACAAGCAACACTGTCATCTAATAACTGGCAAACTTATTAGAGTGAAGTTAAAAAATAATTAAATTCTATTGTACTTTAATTGAATGTTTAAGTATAGAGGAGTAGTGTATTGTTAAAGTAACGTTAAATGGAGTATGAGTAATAATTTGAAAATTTTCATTTTGAATCTTATCTTAAATGACGGTAAAGTGTTTTTTAGTGAATAAACATTGACTTTTGTTATCATACGCAAGATGTACATTTTTTTTTTTTTTTTTGTAAAATAAAGTGTATACAATAATTTGCAATCTATGTTTAAAAAAAAAATAAATTTAAAAATTATTTTATTTCAAAGATAAGGACCATAACGTAATTTCCTTTTTTTATCTTTTGTTTAAAAAAAATTTAAAATTTCATGTGAAATATTCATTAGTGTATTCTCTTTTTCATCTGTTTTTCTGTAGTTAATTAACAAAAAAAAAAAAAATAACAACAATTTCGGTGTCTTTTTGCTATAAACGTTGACTACGAGAACATTATGTCAGCAAAAATGTTCTCAGTCATTCAATGCTTGTGTCTCGAACTGGAACTTCATAAACGTATTCAATATTTATAATAGTAATCTACTACATTGAATATTAATAATAAAAATAAAAAAAAAAGATCAGTCAACCCACAAACAACAAAAAAAAAAAAAAAAAACAAGAAACACAATAAAATAAAAATAATTAAATTACAGTGGCTAGTGGAAATAGTAAAAACATAAAAATAAATCAACTACAATTTAATTGATCTCAGCGTTTATTTAGTTTTTACAACACAGTTTTTTATTTACTCCGAACAAAAAGGTACGTAATTATTTCTTTTTTATAATTTTATTTTACTAATTATGAAATAAAGCTTATCTGGAACGGATCTTTTTGTCTTTGTTAAATTAAATATTTATTTAAATCAGTTTCAAATTAGCGTAAAAGGTGCTCGTTTTACTCTAAAAGATAACCTCAAATTTTGTGTATAAATAAGAGACAGGTTTTTCACAGACAAGGAGGGTACGCTCTAAAAATGTTGTCAATATAGTTTAATAAAAATCACAGTTGAAACAACTGTAAATTCAGTTAAAAAGGCAACAACATTAATTACCGTTAAATTGACAAAAAATTTTGTTTTTTTTTAACTAACAAATAAACAACGAAACACAATAAATAAAAATTAACAACTAAAAATAATAAATAAAAATTATTATTTTTTCGGCATTTAAAAATAAAGGGTCCCCCATCTAACGTTTTTTTTCAACTAGTGCTTATTTCGTGAATGGTAACACTTAGCTCATGTCTGATTTGACAGATAATTAGTTTTATCCTTCCGCTGAACGAATATGGTCCGTATGTTCGTTATCTTGTGAAAAAAGTGAAAGAAACTGGCATCCTCATCGATAAACCAAAGCGTGAAAAGCCAAAAAACAGTGCGTACACCCAAGAATATTGCTGCTGTGGCAGAAAGTGTGCGTGAAGCGCCATCAACATCAATTCACCGTCGTTCTCAACAATTGAACATTTCGGAGACATCATTGAGACGAATTTTGCATAAAGACCTTGGTATGACGCCATACAAAGTCCAATTGTTTCAGGAGCTAAAAAAAAAAGTTATTTGGCGGACCCTTTATAATTTTTTATAAAACAAAATATTTTACTTTAGATAAAAATAATAACTTGTGTATCCCACATCCTAATTAAAATGCCAAGTCAATACTCCAAACGATAATCCAATTATTACGTTTTTATGAATAGGAGATGCAATGAAATTTTATAATTACGAGTATATATTAACATATATAAACTAAACAAGAATTTGTAAAAGCACGACTAAATTTTGTATGTTTTAAATAACGTACAAAAATTAACTGTTTACTGCAAAAATACTGTTTTGGTAGTTGCTTATTTAAATAACTACCTCAAACAACTGTTACAAAGTATTTTATTAGTTACTTATTCCTGACCTCTTCTACCTTGCAGTGTAGAGGTACGACAGACGCTTCTCCAATAGCTTCTATTTTGGGCTGCACTTCTGGCTCTTCTGGAGTACAGGTTGTTATTTGCAAAAAAAATTATTCATACAGTCCGACCATGTCAACCATCTCTTCCCCCTTGGTTCGCTTCGAAGACTGACTTAGGAGTTCCTGAGTCATCCATTCTAACCATATGGCCAATCCACCTGGGCTTACTTTTGTCTATACTATTACCGATGGACTTCACTTCTAGACACTTTCTTATCGTATTGTTTCTCACTCTTTTCTCAAGCTCTTCTAGCCCGTAAACGGATTTTTCTTGAGCTAGTGCTGGCCCATTATTTGCATGCATATTTGAGCGTTGAAAAGGATGTTGATTTATAAACAGCCATTTTTGTATTTTTCTGCACTTCTCGTTTATTAAAAAGTTTGTTTGTCGCAGCTATTCTCGCATTTAAATCTTTATCCGGCCTACCATCTTCACTCAATATTACGCCTAAATATCTGAAGTATTCAACCTAATTAAGTGGATGTTCTCAAATGTGGATCTTGTGAACACCTTTTCCTCGACTAATTACCATAGTTTCAGTATTCTTATAACTATATCCTCAGCATATGGAAACATTGAATTTTGTTAGTTACTTTTTTAAATAACTGACATAATGGCTGTACTGTATTATTTCATAGAAAAACAACTATAATTGCAGTTAAAAAAAAACTACTGATTACTACACAAACAACTGCCATGCAGTAACTGACAAACTTTTTTGAGTGTCAACCAAAAATAATATAATTTCTTCCTATTATTTTTTTAGTTTTTCCGTACTCAGTGCATCAACTTTGCGAAAAAAGTATTGATTCAAATTACACTCAGGAATTTAAAAGGTGGAAACAGTTAAAATGACTACGAATGTAGTCAAAAAGGCGATGAATGTATTTGTCACAAAAATGTTTGACCATGTACATAGTAATTTTTAACTACTGATAAAACAACTACAATGTTAGTAAAAACGACTATCGAAACGGTCAAAAACAATGAACATAAAACGGCTACATAAGTTGTAAAAATTTCGGTTTTGAACAGTTATTTTTTTTTTTTCTGTATTTTAAAAATATTTTTTAATGATTTAAATATTTTTAAATATTTTCCTACATCATATTTAAAATGCAAAGACGAAATTCCAAACTATGAACATATCAATAAGAACACAAATAAACTAAACGAGTACTTTTGAAACTCGACATAATCATCTATTTTTAAATATCTAGCAAAAATTAACTGTTTACTGCAAAATTACTGTTTTGGTAGTTATTTATTAAAATACTAAAATAACTACTTAAAAAAACTGTTACTAAAGTAAAGTATTTTTGGTTAGTCATTTTTGAAATGACTGTCTAAATTAGTCGTTTTTCATTTTCTCATAAAAAAATTACTACAATAGCAGTTAAAACAACTACTACTATTTACTACACGAATGAACTACTTGTAGTTACTGTAAGAATATTCGGAGTGTAAAAAACACTGACTGAAGTTTTTAAGCTTACAATCCATTTTGTAAGTAATTAAAAATGAATTACTTGTAATCGATTTTGGAATTAATTAAAAATTAATTCTAAAGTTTCAAAATCTGTTTCAATATCATTTTAATATTACTATATGAAATTTATATAAAACTGTTAAAATAATTTTGAAACTGAGGAAGTAGGTAATTTCTGAAATTAAAGTACTACTACTAAAATTTCAGAATAAAAATCATATTAAAATATTTTAAAATAGATGTAGTATATCAGTGGCGGATCCAGCACAAACTTTTGAGGGGCATAATTTTTGAAAATTTTCCCAAATTTTTCTGTAAGCACGGTTGGCAACCGAATCGAATAACGGGATAAATATATATTTATTGTTTGTTTCGGTTTTGGTATCGGTAACGGTATTCTATTCGGAATTGAAAAAAATCGATTTCAATCAAAATAAATGAATACCCCGTTCAATATTAACGCAATGTTTAACTCAAATGTTGTATGGGAGATAAAGAAATGTTAACCAAGGACGGTATTTTCGGCGTTACATTACAATCGCATTTTAAAATCCAAAAACATGGCCATTAGAGTGTTTCACCGACATTTTTTTATTTATTTTTGCAACTCTCATAGCGGCATATGAATGCTTATTTCCCAAAAGATTTTTAAAACATTGCTCAGAGCATATCAGCATATGAGGTAACGAGATCTCGATCACGATTTTCTTGCAAATTCGTGCTCACGAAATTTATATGGGCACTCGGGTTTGTTAAATTCCTTTAAGAAAGAGAAGGTAAAGGAAAATGAAAAAATATAAAAAAAGTGTTTTTCTTATTATTCTTAAATAAATCGGTACAAAAAACAACTTTAATAATTAAATTATTGATAAATAATTATTTGGTTTTGTTTAAACTTTATTCTTTTGTTTGTAAAGACGATGTTATTAAAATTTTATTTTTACAACTTCCTTAATCAACTCTCATTTATCGTTGATTTATGGCGGATTATCTCATCTTAAGGGAATTTTTTGGTAGAAATTACAGACTTTAAGAAGCTTGAATTAACAACCCTCTGATGAAACATAGCAATTTTTATTGTTTCTTGTGTTATGTTTTTACAAAACCGGTTAAATAAATCACTGAAGAGTTTGAGGCTACTCAACAAAATATAGAAATAATTTACAAAATTATGTTTGTAATATTAAACAAGTGTCATAGAGCATTTTTAAAAATACAAAAAAAAAAAAAAAAAATTGGTACCAACAATGGGGATTTGTAAACAACCTTTTGTTAATTTTTTTTGTAATGTTAAATTTTTGTTTTAAACAATTTTTATATGGAGAACTACAATTTACAATCATTTCAAAAAAAAAAATAAAAAATTTTTAGAGATAAATTTGAATTTAAAAATAAGCTTGTTTGAATTTACAAATTCCATTGTTGGATTTCCATACTGTTTATTCTGTGAATTATTCGGGGCCCAAACTATTTGTTTAAGGGAAATTTTTATGACCTTAACTTCAAAAGTTAGCAATATTTCAAATTCAAAACTCCCCAGCAAAAATAGACCTGATCAAAATCTATAAAAGCACCTGTTTTACTCACAGCGAATGCGTTCAAATCAGGGATGACCGGCAATACCGCTAAAATACCGTTATATATTCAAACCCCTTTCATCTGACTACCGTTATCCTTAAAAGAAAAAAAGTTGAAAACTTTCATTGAATTAATGTTTAGCTAAAAAATAATAAAAATTTTTTTAATTGTATCGTATGAAAAATAAGATCACAACACTTCATTTTGATGAGGCTTAGTTTAAAATTAAAGGCATTTTGGAAGCCATTTAAAATCATTTTTTGGGAGTGGAAAAGCAGCACATGCTGCTTCTTTTAAATCCGATAAAAAATACATTCTTGAAGAATACATTAGTTTTATTTTTGCTGGGTCTATACATTCATAATATGCTAACAATCTATATCTATATCTAACAATACATTATATGCATTGCATATAATGTATTGTTAGATAGGTCTTTAAAATGTCTTTTATTTGATATCCAATTCCATTACCATGAAATTTACATAATTATTTCTCAAATTTCTTGTGAAATTGGAAAAAGAAACTGATTTGGTTTTAGTTCTTTAATATTTCTGCTAAATCCAATGAAATGTATTTTAAAGACCTTTTTAACAAATTTTATTTCACGCCCATAAATTGCCTATATCTGCAGATAATTGTCGTCACCATCAAAATGTACTCCAATTAGTTCGCGATTGTTTTGGAAATTAGTTTTTATCAAAGTAAATCCTTTCATTTTATTTTTTTAATTTTTCTTAATAAAAAGAAGTACTTTCCAAAAAATCTCAAACTAGACTGACGCTTACTAATAAATAGAATAATCTATGATCTCTCTCACCATGTGATGACTGGCGAAATCATAACAAAGTTACAGCCACTATAAAATGATTTTCGCCAATTATAGCATGGTTGTTCTTAACTGCGGAGAGCACATAAAACCTTTTCTATTATAAGATGGTTGTGCATAGCGCCATCTGTATCAATAATGCAATATGGTAGAAAACTTGTTGGGAAAAAAATAGATATGTTTAAAAGTTAATAAGGTTACTTGCTTATTGAAATAGTAAAATATGCTGTTTTACTTTGAGTTTTTTTATTGAAAATGTTTTCAAGTTGTACACTGTGACCATTTCTTTAAATAAGAACTGCACGTAGATTAAAATATTTAATTTTCGACAAGTCTTTAACAATTTTTTCTTAGATATGAATGTTGAATTAATATATTTGTTTATACTTACCCGTCTTATATTAGTCCAATTTGAAGAAAAAGTATATTCTTTTTTTTCGAAACCTTTTTAGCGAGAAATACAAATTTATATTTAAAAAATGTAATATAAAACCATTTTTTTACTACAGCACTACTGATTGATTGTTGTTATCATAACAAGATTATCATAGTTTGGCCGTAGCAACTATATTATTAACCATATTATAAGGTAGGAAGAGGGAATCATGATATAATAAAATATCAGCCAAAAAATGGTATCAGCAACCATGTTATTGGTCAGAACTTATTTTCAAACCCATAATTTGTTTGTAGCAACTATGTCCGCATGCAGGGATCATCATTTTGTTGTGGCAATCATGTTGCAACCATGTTTTTTCTCTGCGTGTGATGTTATAATTTGGAAAGTTTTTAATTTTTAAATTTAAGGTCATAACCCTTAAGCTCTTGAGTAGTGATTTATCTAGTTTTGTGAAATCAACGTACTGGACAAAAAAAAATAGTTCGATTCATAAAAAATCCGTTTCCCGAGAATAGTGAAATTAATCTGGTGTTAATCCAGGTATACAAATAATACGAGCTTATCTGACTTGAAATTGGAGTTAAAATGATCAAAACAGTTAAGCTTTCATTTTTTTTTTTGTAAGGAACTTAAAAAATTCTTATTTTTTAATTCTCCATAATGTCCTGAAATACCAATAATGTAAAAATAAAAAAACTGTTCCAAAATATTTGAATTATAAGTGTCCAAAACATAACATTCGGTTTTATAGCAAAAAAAAAACAAAAAGTCCCCACATTTCGCAACGAATTATTTATAGTGTATGGGTAAATACCGAGCAAATACCAGATATATTTAATTGTTGGGAATTTATTTTGGTATTTATAAAATTCATTTGAAATTATTGTCAGTTACCTTATACAGCTGCGGTCTTTAACATAGTAGTGATGTAACCACTGTTCCTTGATGATGTGCTATATATCCATTTTATCTCCTTTATAGATCACTTGATTTTAATTTTGTCCAAAATACGCGGCATTCTCCATTTTGAGAATGTATTTTAGAAAATACACCGTTAGATAGGAACAGGGCAAAACAGTTTCATCATATTGATGAAATTGCATTAGATCATCCGACATTATAGATACTTTTTTAAAAGATTATTAGAATCACTACTATTTTTATGACCATTATGAAAAAATAACCATTTTGAAAAAATTGCAAGTAATGGGCCGATCTAAAAATAATTCCCAGGCAAATGAATACTTAATTACTCTATTCACGGATATAACATTTGTTTTGCAACTGAAATAGTTCGGGTAGAATTTTCAGATTTTCTAAATTTAATATGGGCACAACTATTTTTATGACCGCAACTGTATGTCATTTCAAATAATTTGTTTTAATGGGGGAATTTCAAATACGCCCGTATATGGTGTATAAATAAGTACACAATGTGTATTTGCTGGTACGTTACCTTAACAATTATTGCCGTAACTTTAAATATGTTTCATTCATGTTTCGTCTTAAAATCCGCAATTATATCTTTAGAAAAGTATTCCTACGTATTTAAAAAAGAAAATTTTATAATGAACAATTAAAACAAATATTCATATAAATTTTATTGTTAAATATCAAAAACCGAATTAAATTGAAATAAAACTGCAATAAATTGAATTGGAATTGTGAAGAAGATATGCTTTTTAATTAGTGAAATCTAATATTGATGAAATGCAACAATAAACTTTAATCGTTTTAAGGCTCAGTCATGGGAAAACCTAAAAATGAAAAAATATAGAAGCATTTTGCATCAAGTGTAAGCAACACAAAATCTGATCTCTCCAGATATTGTGAAACGATTTCTTCTTCTGGGATATTTTATTATTTATTTATTAAAATAAATAATCTTTTCACTTCCATATTTAAACTTAAAGCTTTAATCCGTATTTAAACCGACACAAAAAGTACGAAATTTATTTACTATTGTTATAGATTTGGCACTTAAAGTTAATATTAATATATATTTGTAATGTTTAAAAATACCTTATGATGTGAGCAAGATTATTCGAGTTCAAGATCATTTGTTTTTTGTTAAACAAAAAACCGTGCAATATTTATTTATTACTCAAAAAAGTTTTTGCCCGCTTTCTTATAGCAGACTTCATCTACTGACAGGTCCTTACATGTTTCATTTCGCGTCACCGAAAATCATCAGAGAACCAATGTAGAAGGGCTAGAATTATTCTACCCAAATTTTGAAGGAAAAAGATCAACGCTTTACCCGTATTGTTATATTTACTCGATGAGAAGTAAAAAACAAAATTGGAAGAATTGAACTAATTCAAATTAAAAATAAAACATTTTTAAGTAATAAACATTGTTCGTGTATAGACTAGAATCTCTAGTCATAATACACTGTGTTTTTATTGTTTATTAAATAAACAACAACACTTTCTGACTATAGTATTAGGACCATAAATCACATCATAATGTATGATAAAAGATCGAAAAATAAACTTTTGGTTTTAATTTTTTAAAATTTAAAAGTAAAACGTTTAAAAATACCTTAAGTTTTAAAATAGTTCTAAAACTTTTCTTACCAGATAAAACTGTATATCGTCACCTAAAATGCAAAAGGACGAATTTTGTGAAGAAATGAAGTTCGATGCAGTGCTTCATAATCACTCAACATTACTTAAATATTTTACAGGGCAACTAAAAAATAAAAAATAAAAACAAAAAACTAATATAACTGTAAAAAATATTACCTGAGCCAGAGTACACACTAAAGATTTTTTATATAAATAGAACATTTTTGGTCTTCAAAGTTTAGTAACGTCATGCTTGTTAGGAAAAGACCTAACCACGTGCTTGATTACTAAGAAGACAAGACCTAACCACGTGTTTGATTACTAAGAAGACAGGAATGGAGCAAAACTGATGATTAATAGGTTTTTTGTTAAAGTTCTGCCTATTACGGAGGCTCTAGATTTTATAAACTTTCGGGTTCTGATGAGATCTTTAGCCAGATCGAAATGCTAATATCAACCTAGCTAATATGTTTGATTTGCTTTATTTTTGTAAATATACATTCGTTATAAATCGAAAATAACATAAAAATAATCTCGATGTATATAAAAACAAAAAACTAATATAACTGTAAAAAACAAACACATTCAAACCTTTTTTATAAACCCGCCAAAATTTTATGTAGGCATGTACACTAAGGATACTATGTAGATAAAGACGACAGCAATTGTAGTCAAAAACAAATGAAATTTCACTTGAAGAAAGGACGATTAACATTTCATTAAATTCAACTAACATTTGTCATTTGTTTTTACTGTTTAAAAAAATTACTAACAATTGTAGTAAAAATGAACCACATATGTTAGTAAAAAATAAACATTTATTTTTTTACAAGTTTGATATAATTTTTATTAAAAATAAAAATTATGTTTTTTCGACCTTTCATTTCTTTGCACAATTAAGGTCGAAAAAACATAATTTTTATTTTTAATAAAAATTATATCATACTTGTAAAAAAGACAAAGTACGGTATTAGTTTACTTCCCTTTTACATCTTGTTGTTAAATAAAACAGAACAAGTGTAAAAATAAAAAGGAGAATAAAAACAAAAAACGTGTATTGTATATCTACCAAAGGTAGAGCTTGAGCTCATATATTAATTCTCATTTAGTGGGATAACTGGGTTATATGAATGTTTGATGTTTGCATGGGATTGTCACTTCTTTCAAAACATGTTCTGATGTTATGAACCTAGAAAATTACCGAAATAGATCTATCAACGTATTCCTGAAAGTGGTCAATTAATAAATTTGAAAAAGCTCTATAGATTATTTGTTAGGACAATATCCTAATAAAGAAATATAGAGTATGGCCTAGAACTTGGATAATTTTCATTTTCATATATTTTTTTAAATAACAAAAAAAAAATTGGAAAAAATAAATGTAAAATCATAAAACAGTCATTTGATGTGGTTTGTTTTTTTTAAATGAACCCCAAGGTTAGTAAAAAATTTAATTTGTTCTACAAATGACTGACATTTACATTAACAATAAAGAAACTGTATTACAACCCAAACAACTACAAATTTTTAAAGCAGAAGTTTTCTTAGTTTCGTCAAATGAATTATAATCATTGGGGCTCGTAAATTCATGTAAATACATTTTTGTTGTCGTTAGCTGGAGAACAATGTAAACCAAAAATCTTTGCGAATCAACAAATGTGCAACAAAATGGCATCAATTTCTTAATGCATACTTTTGCATATTTTACTATAAATACATATTTTTGCATATTTTGCTATAAATATATATTCTAATGGCTTTTTTTTGTTAAATATTTTGCTATAAATGCATATTTTACATTGAGTTGCAAAAGTTGTATGTGTTACTAAAAATAAATTTTACACATTTTATAAATTTTATAAATAATATTACGTCCATATTGAACAACAAAATACGTATTTTCGTTTTCTTCAAGTTTTTGATTTAAAATTTGTATGGAATTTGACAATCGAAAACTTGAAAAAAACGAAAATACGTATTTTGGGGTTCAATGTGAATGTACTTTAAAATATTTTTCAAATTCATACATATCGAGGACCTATATTCAAAACCCTCTATCTTAAAAAAACACAACTTTTCAGGAGAGCCAAAAAACTGTTTTTTTTTCTTGTATTACTTGAGTTATTAAAATTCAGTATTCTACAATATTTTTTAAAGCAACTACTGAATCTCAGATATAATTGGTTTTTAAAATGTTGCATTATTGGGGACTTTATGATAGATAGAGGGTTTTGCTTCTCAAAAATATTCAATGTTTATGTATGAAAATGATCGGATAGAGGGTTTTGCATTTTAATAAAAATAAATTATTTTGATTTCATTTATGCCATTTGTCAGTTTTTAAGATGATTTATTTAAGATAACGGCTAGTAATACAACATAAGATAAAAAAAATAATAATAAACAATATGAAAAAAAATGTGTTTTTTTTTTGCTTTTTTTTAGTTTTTTTTTTTTGGAGTTTGATTGGAGTAAATTATCGTAAAAATAATGGTATTCCGGTGGTATTACGCTCTTAAAGTCTTGCAAATTCTTCCACTTATTTGGCTAAATTAATAGTGGATCAGAATTTTAATTCAATTCAGAATCGGCTTTCGCTATTTTAATAAACGATTCAAAAATGTAAAATTCATGTTCAGCATGCAAAAAAAATAGGAAGAAAACATGTATGCAAGAAGAAATTATTCCAAAAAATATTTAAAAATTTATTATTTGAAAAGATAGAGGGTTTTGCATTCAGAGAAATTAATTGCGTAATATAGAGAAATAACAAAAATGCAAATAAAACAGCAAAAAAAAATTATTTTTGTTATGAAATTCACACCATACATGAGGACTGATTTACTGAACATTTTACCATCAAAAAGTCATTTTCGTGAAAATCAAAGATAGAGGGTTTTGAATATAGGCCCTCGATATACTTTTTTTTATCACGAAAAGAAAAATAATTTTCTCATTTTCTGGCGATGTTTGTTCGTAATTTTCAATTTGTTAACAATTTTTTAAAACAAAAATTTCAAAATTTGTGGAACTAATATTGAAAACGTTGAAAAAAATCAATAACAAATGCATATTTTTAAATTTTAAGTACATATTTTACGATTTTAAATACATATTTTGTGTACATAAAACGCAAATATAAATGCATTCATTTCCGAGGAATAATAATCGTCAATAAAACCGGTGTTGGAAACATTGTTAGTTAGACCATTTTGCATTTTAGGTGACGATATAGGTACTGGTTTTAATTTCAAATTTGTGTTTTAAAGTAATTACTACACACGAAAAAATTTGACCTCAACCCATTAGATTGTAGAAAAATATATAAAAAAAAACAATGCCTTTTTTGTATTATCTTTTTTAAGTTTAACCGAATATAGTAAGTAAACTTGTCATTTTTGAAATACTATTAAATACAAATTAAATACAATTCAAGTTCAATTTTATGAATTAATTTAGTTTAACAATTTTTCGAGACAACAAAGAAAAAGGTGAATGGAATGGAATACACAGTATCATAATTTAACGTAGAAACATAATAGCATTTAACAAAGAAAAGTATAAATCAGAAAAAAAAAAAAAAATTGGAAATATTGTATACAAAACAAACAAAAAATTAACTGAAACGGGATATTTTGCTCCTTGATTGTCCCTGTTGTAACACACTGTAAAAAAAGTGAAAACCAAATTAAAATTGTTTTAAAACAAATTTGCAAATAGCATTTGAAATAGGTCAGTGAATTGTATAGATTATCATTTGTAATTACGAAATTTATAAACCGAATTTGAATAAAGAATAATAATGCTTTTTTTTATCAAAAGTACATATGGCAGTTTCAAAGCCATCTGCCCCGCTATATGATAAAAAATATCGCAGCAATGTCAAACTAACAGTATTTGTTCTCCTATAAGCGACTTAACCTTCTAACGGGTATGGGTGCCTCAGGGCAGTCTTCATAAAATTTACCACAAATGCGTCAACTGAGCGTTTTATACTTAGAAATTAATATATTCCGATAGAAAACTAAATATTTTGCGAAGAAATTCGTGTGCCGTCCACTGTTTGGAAGCGAGAGAACTTCAAAATCAAAATTTTGTAAAATTTCAAAAACTAATTATTTAAAAAAAAAATAGTTTTCAAAAATCTAAAAAACCAATTTAAGTTGACTAAAAGCTCTTTATAATAAAATAAAAGTAAGATTGAAGCTTTATCTTTAATAATAAGTCCTTACTTTAGTCCAAGAACTCACAGGATTTTAACAGGATTCCTCTAAAGGACATCGTCTTAACTTATAAACTAATAGACGGATTTTTATGAAATTTTGCAGAAAGAAGACATTAAGTATTAATAGCAAACCGTTGGAGTTTGAACAATATAAATTGAAGTTTAGATACTTTTTCGCCTAATTTCGCTCTTTGCAAAAAGCGAAAATCGCGATATCTTCTTAAATAGGAAAAGAAAAAAAATGGTTTTTCGAGCGTGGTTATATCTTGGTAAGAGAAATATTTTTTGTCCAAAACTTCTCTTTTATATGCTTTAGTTTCCAAAATGCACCCTAAAATATTTTGGCTCAAATCGCCTAAATTAGGCAACGATAAACAAAAAAAGCTAATAGGAAAGAAAACTGCAATTTAGCTGCATTAGATTCGAGGACATACTTGGGTGTGATCGCTAAACGGTCATGACTTGGTATTGTTACGTTTGTAATGCATGATGAGCGCAGGTTTGATTCTTACAGCCACATGTTGTTGAATACAATTTTAATGGAAAATCACTGATGAGCCTGTCCATAAAAAGGCAGAAACTAGTCTAGTCTGATTTAAAAATTAATAGTGTTTATTATTTTTTAAAGAAAAACGTTTATTCCTCTTCTTAAACCTCAACATTTCTAAAATAGATAAACAATTTTGTTGAAGAACTTATTATTTGTTTTTCGAGTCCTGCACATGGTATGAATTTCGTTGCAAAACATCGTTTGCCAGTTAGAGGGTTAAAAATTAAACAGCTTTATTCAAAATTTTTACAAATCTCGGTGTAGAAAATTTAATTTAACTAAATTTGGAAAATTATAGAAATTTGACTATACTAACAGATTTTTTTATGCAGAAAAAATCGGTCGAAATTTTTTATTTTTTTTTATTAAAAAAGCTTAGACGTTTTTTTACCGATCCAGTTTGATCTTCTAACTCGTATTAGTTTTGGAGAAAATATTCGCTGAATACTGTCCATCATACATATTTCAAAATTTGTGTGTTTAAAATATGATAAAAAAAAATCCCAGAATATTTTAGACGATTTTTAGATAAACTAAGTTTTGTATTACACTAAAAATTAGGAATTAGTATTAAATAAGAAAAATAAATTCAAATTCTCCATAAAAAGAATAATGATATAGTAAAATTTATAGCAATTGCCAAATTCCGTTAAATTATTTTAAATAAATAAATGAGCGCAAAATTCGTCAATATTTAACCACGTTGCTTCGCGCACTTTTTGAAAAACATTTAAAAGTCGCCCCATTTTTGTTTTGTCTTTTATAGGAGAACAAATAGTGTTAGCTTGACATTGCTGCGATATACTTTTTATTTAGCTGGGCTGTTGGCTTGGAAAGCAACATATATATGGACTACACGTGAATTAAGTTTATCGTTACAAACGTATGAACATCGCGTGCATAAATATATATATCAGCATATATTTCCCTAAGGAATATTAACTGCTTTAAATGGGTCATCAAATGCAATAATCGCATGTTCATATTTATCAATTTTACTCCTAAAAATTGCAGCGGAAATACTAAAAACATGTCGACGATATTCCGACTAATAGATTGAATATGAAGAAGGGACTTAAGCCTTGTCATAACAAACTTTAACGGAATAGTGCGAACACCAGAAATGTTTTTCTTGATTATGTTATTGGGATGCTTCAGAATACGATAAAAATTAAAATCCTTGATTGAAAGAAACTTTTAACCCTTTGTAGCCCATGAACTTAAAAATTAAAAAATTTTTGGTACTTGAAAGGTTAAGGTAAATAAAAAAAACGTATTACTTAGAAATTAAAAAATATAATTTATTTATTATTTATTTGACATTTTAGGGGTTGTGACATTACTGTTACATAACATCAAAATATAATTTATTCATGTAAAAATATAAAAATATGCATTGTATACAATAAGTAAAAATATTATTCATAGGTTTTCATAAAAACAACCCAATTTTTTGCACTTTTTGTATGGTATGTCACAGTTGGGTGACACAAATTTGAGCGAGCTAAATAAATGCAGTATGTAATTTTTCGGGGTTTGTTACAGTAATGTTACATGAGGCTATAAAGGGTTAATATAAAATAAATTATTATTAGACGACGAGTCGAAATCTGATTTCATAATTGCTCTATAACATGACTACAATGAAGTTCAATATGCGCACTCAAAACTGTTTCTCAATTACTACATGACAGTTGTTTATGAAGTTATTTTTAACTGCAATTACAGTTAGTTTTCTATCAAATAATGCAAAGCAACTATTAGAACAGTTATTTAAAGAAACAACTAAAAAGAAATACTGTATTTATGTAACAGGCGTTTGATTCAGTTATTTTCATTTCATTTATTTATCTTTTGTAAATATTTTAATAAACAACTAACAAAACAGTATTTTTGTAGTACACAGTTAAGGCTGAATCAGCCAGACGTAAACGTATTTCGGTATAGAAAATTTAATAAGTTAAACAAGAATAGAAGATATTGTGTAGTGTTTGTTGTTTCATTCATATGCATTACACATATAGAAAACGTAAACGCACAATAAAAATCCGTTTTATTTTAGTTAGTCTCTTTACAGGAAGAAGAAGAAGAAGAAAACATTTTTATTGAAAAATTTTACGGACACAAGGGATACTCCAGACTGTCGCAGTTTCGTCCCCTCCTCTGACTCGTCAGTGGTTAATTTATGTGTCAATTGAACAAAGTATTTTATATTGTTAATTTGCTCTATATGAAAAACTTTTTTACTTTTTTGGTGTCGTACTGGTATTCGAACTCACTGCCTTAGCATCAAGCTATGCATCGTAATCTCACCTCTTAACGAGTTGAGCCACGATCGACACAGCGATGACTGTGGCTAAGTGGAGTTTTGTCACACTACGTACACACAAGTATTGTTTCGATCAGAAGAGACAGAATTAACTAATACCAATGCACAATAAATTTCTCAACTAGAATGCTTCTTCTTCTAAATCCTATCTCTTTTTTCACAAGTAATTATCACGTTTTTTGATGCGCTTTCGTTTTAATTAGATTTTCTTTGTGTGTTTACGTTTTCTATATATTCGATGCATATGAATGAAACAACAAGCACTACACAACATCTTCTATTCATGTTTAACTTATTAAATTTTCTATACCGAGATACGCTTACGTTTACGTCTGGCTGATTCAGCCTTTAATTTTTGCTAGTTATTTAAAATATAAAAAATTTCGTTGAGTTTTTAATAATTCTTGCTTAGTTCATATTTTTTATTATTGATATTTTCAACTGAATGTCCAATGCATAAAAACGCAATAACTGGAGGACCGTTTTGAATTTTGACTTTACATTTTAAGTAGGATGTAGAAAATAAAATATATAGTTTTTTGTAATCGAAATAAAAAATAAAATATTTATTAAATTATATTTTTGTAATACCGGAAAAAAATAACTGTTAAAAACAGAAGTTTTTATAAATTTTTTCAGTTGTTTCAAAGTTTTTATCAGTTATTTTTACATTGTTAGTTTTATTTAATTATTTAATTTTGTAATTAATTACCTTTTTCGCCATATGAACATTAGCTTTGTTTGTAATTTTCAGTAGATAATCTGAAAGTAGAGATGAACACGTGAGTGAATTTTGACTCACGCTCACGAAAGAAAAATTTCACTCACGCTCAATCACTCACAAGCATTTTTTCCACTCAAATTGATCACGCAAATTTACGAAATAAAATCTTACTGTAGAAAAAAAATGTAAAAATGAAGACCACTACTAAATGTTCTGAATATGTAGTTTTGCCATTTATTTTGTACACTGAGAGAATTATCTGCATGACATCAATGAATTTTTGCATTATATCTATAAAATGTCACTGGAATCCATCCATTGAAATTTTTCTTTAAATTAATGCAGTTTTTCATACAATTTTATTTAAAATTTCATTTTATCTATTACAAATTTCCTACGTCTAATGAAAAAGATTCATTAAAAATAGTTTTATAAAAAGCCTTTTCATTAAGTTTCATTCACAATGTTAGGAAAATTTTCATTAATACTCGTCCAAGAAAATTATATCTGCACACAGAGAAAAAAAAATGCCAACTGAATTGAAAAGTGTATTTTAATGGTAACAACTTATAAATTCTTTTAGTACAATGATATTAACAACTTTGTTAATATTCCTCTTCCTTCTGTACAGTTTGACTTCTATGATCAAAACCTTCCTTTGAACACAACAGATAATCAATTTAATTTCCAATGCCTTAATGTGTTGGACGTAGCCGCAGGTTTTAATGCTGTTAAGTCTGATGCAGTCGGCTTGGATGACATAAATCCCAGGTTCGTGAAGATAGTTTTACCTTGGATAATTCGAACTGTTACGCATCTGTTTAACACTATCATTACTACCAGCACTTATCCAATCGACTGGAAATATGCCAAAATTGTCCCGGTACCTAAATCGGTTAATGAATTCCGTCCAATTGCTATCCTGCCTTATTTATCCAAAGTTTTTGAACATCTTGTGCAAAAACAAATTTATAAATTTGTTAATGACAACAACCTTCTGACTGATCGTCAATCTGGATTCAGGCCTCGACGTAGCTGTGTTTCAGTTTTATCTGATGTAGTAGAGGATATTCGAGGCAAATTGGATAGTGAAAAAATATCGTTTCTGGTCTTATTAGATCATTCAAAAGCATTTGACACGGTGCACCATACAATTCTTTGCCTTAAGCTAGCGAAATTTTTTAAATTCTCTTCGCCCTCTGTTAAATTAATATCGTCCTACCTGTCTAATAGATTTCAATCTGTTGCCAATGATGGATCCATCTCACAACCTTTGTTCGTCTCAAGAGGTGTTCCACAGGGATCCATTCTTGGGCCACTGTTATACTCCTTATATGTCAATGATCTTCCACTTCAGATAAACTTTTCGAATATTCAGATGTACGCTGATGATGTACAGTTGTATCTCAGTAGTTCTAAGGATACCATTGCTTCTAAAGTTTAAGAATTGAACTATGACCTAGGGAAAATTTTTACTTGGGCTTCGGCGAATGGTTTGACACTGAATACGAGGAAATCAAAGTGCATAATAATTTCGAAAAGGTCAATGATAATGGGGAATGATATAAATATTTTTCTTGGCGGCGCAAAAATTGATATCGTTGATACGGTAAAAAATCTCGGTGTTACTTTCAACAAAAATCTAACCTGGTCGAATCATATTAACCAATCATGTGGGAGAATATACAGTATGTTACGAAGTCTGTGGGCCACCCAATATTTCACTCCGCCAAGAGTAAGATTGCTTCTGGCAAAAACATATCTGTTACCGACTCTATTATACGCATCTGAGCTTTTCACCGGATGTAATACGAAGGATTATAGAAAACTGAGCACAACTTTCAATAACATCATACGTTACATTTTCAGCCTTAGGAAATTTGATCATGTGTCTCAGTACTCATGTCGTGTATTCAACATCTCTTTTTGTAATTACCTTAAGTTCAAAAATCTCATATTTTTACACAAGATTATAATGACCAGGGAACCAAATTATCTTTTTGAACGTTTACAGTTTGCAAGATCGACTAGAGGAAACTACATAATACAATTCCGTCACCGTGACCATGCTTCTGAGTGTCAATTTTTTATTTTAACCATTCGTCTCTGGAACCAACTTCCATGGGATATTCAACGCACTAGCAACGCAATACATTTTAGGAAATTATTGTTTCAGCATTTTTCGTAGTTTTTTGTATTAATTTTTAATTTTTTTTCTTTGTTTTTTTTTTTAAATACCGACATCTTAAATTAATTTACCATCAAATTTAGTATGTTTTAAAATTGTTTAAAGTTTTGAAATTCTGTTATATGTAATTTAATTTTAAGTATAATTAATTTTTTTATATACAATGTCCTGTTTAACTTGTCTGATTCGAATACTGTAATTTATAAGATATTGTATCTTGTTGTATTAGAAATTCAAATTTAATAATAAATACAAATACAAATACAAACATTAGATTTCTGAAAATGTTGTGTGTTGCAACTAAAATTCAGTTGAATTAACCGAAATTTATTGTGAAAAATAATGTTCAGTTGTACCTACCGAATTAAATTCATAATAACCGAATTTGAGTCGTATACTCAGGGAACTTCTGCTTTAAAAATTTGTAGTTGTTTGGGTTGTAATACAGTTGTAGACTTGGGCAATCTAGTATGTGAGTGAGCGCTCTTTCAAGTTCGATTAAACTGAATGAATTAGGACGCTCTTCTAGTTCAATCGATCTTTGACAATCTCGTTCAATCGTTCGTTAGATCGTTTGTTTGATAATTTTTAAGCGAATTATTCACATTAGACACCTCCTTTTTAACATTAAAAAAAGTGTGCTGGAAACATTAAAAAAAAAACAAAATTAAACTCAAAAGCAACATAAAGAAAAGAAATATTACTCAAACACCAAAAAAAAAAAAAAAACAAAAAGAGCGAAAGACCTAAAAGGGCTGAAGATTGCGAACTAGCTCACTAATTCAAAGTAAAGAGGAGTTTAATTAAACAAGGTCGTTCACGAACTACACAACTCTATACAACTACTTTATTTTTAATGTAAATGTTAGTCATTTGTAGAACAAATTAAATTGTTTACTACTTTGTAGTTCATTTAGAAAAACAAACCACATCAAATGACTGTTTTATGATTTAACATTAATTTTTTACAGTTGTTTCTTGTTATTTAAAAAGCTAAATGTTTTTTTATTTTTTACTGTGTTAATTTTTACTACAATTGTGGTACATTTTTTGAATATTAAAAAACAAATGACAATGTTTGTTGAATTTACTGAAATGTAAGTTGTCTTTTCTTTAAGTGAAATTTCATTTGTTTTTAACTAAATTTGCAGTAGTCTTTACCTACATAGTATTCTAAGTGTAGTAACCGAATTTCAGTTGGCAAATAGCTAAATTTTTCTTTGGGTGTGTGTATTTAAAAAACTCAAAAATAACGCAGTTTAACGAAATCAGAAAAATTGTATGCAAGACAATTATGGCAAGACATGTGAAAATGGCGTTTTGGTACAAAACGAAGCCTTAAAAAATATAAGTAACATACATTAACATTTACGATCAATTGTGAGAATAACTATATATGTATATTTAAACATTTTCAGTTGATACAAACCATTTTTCAAAAATATAAGTAACATTTATTAACATATACGATCAATTGTGAGAATAACTATGTATGTATATTTAAACATTTTCAGTTGATACAAACCATTTTTTAAAGATACATACATTTTTTCTTGTTAAATATATGAAATTCATACAATGAATTGATTGTAACATCAAGCCCAGAATGACTCATAATGAAATATTTCAAAAAGATAAAGAAATAGGAGTAATTATTTTCCAAAAACGTTGTAAACAACTTTATCGGAGAAGAAAACATAAAAGATATTGAAATGAAAATTAAAATTTGATTAAATCGTACGTTGCTACTGAACGTGTTATGGGCAAAACTAATTGTTTTGGTACAAAAATGAAGTCTAAAAATCATCTGGAAATTACAGTTAAATAACTATATTTATACTAAAATGGCAAGATATTTCCGTAGTTAGAATGCCCAGCCCTAGCAGAAGTTATCGTTATCGTTGCACTTAGAATACTATGTAGGCAAAAAACCACTGCAAATGTAGTTAAAAACAAATGAAATTTCACTTAATTAAAGGACGACTAACATTTCAATAAATTCAACTAACAATATTATTTGTTTTTTAATGTTCAATTGTAGAAGAAATTAACCACATGTTAGTAAAAAATAAGCAAACATTTATTTTTTTAAATAACAAAAAACCTACTGTAAAAATCTTAAAAAAGTCATTTGATGTGGTTTGTTTTTTTAAATAAGCTACAAGGTTAGTAAAAAATTTAATTAGTTCTACAATTGACTGACATTTACATTAAAAATAAAGAAACTGTATTACAACCCAAACAACTACATATTTTTAAAGCAGAAGTTCCCTGAGTGTGGAACCGACAATATATCGCCCGAAATGCTTAAAGCCGACTCTCATATCACAGTCAGCATATTGCTTCCCATTATCCAAAATTTCTTACGCACACACGAACTTGCCTCGAAAGAAGGTCTTTTAATGAACATCCCCAAAAAAGGCGACCTGATAAACTGAAAGAACTAGAGGGGCATCTCCATCCTTAGGGCAGAAAATAAAGAAATAGCTCAGATAATAAACAAGAGCGTATACGACACTGTACTTAGGGACCTTAGACCCGAAAAAGCTGGCTTCCGGCCCCAAATATCTTGTGTAGACCACATAAATAGTCTACGGATAATTGTAGAAGAATGTACAGAGAAAGCTTTCAATACAATAGAGAAAGCTTTGAGAAAGCTTTCAATACAATAGATTAAAACACTATATCGGGCGATCTTGCTTGGAAACGGGTTCCTCCCATAATCATAAGCCTTACCCAGTCTTTATACCGCGATGGAAAATGCCATGTTGTCCACAATAACGCTCTGAGCAGCAGTTTTGATGTTGTATCTGTCGTCCGCCAGGGTTGTGTATTTTCACCCTTGCATCGTTCTAGATGTTATAGTTAGCAATAATAAAGGGTCCGCCAAATAATTTTTTTTTTTTGAACTCTTGAACCAATTGGACTTTGTATGGCGTCATACCAAGGTCTTTATGCAAAATCCGTCTCAATGATGTCTCCGAAATGTTCAATTGTTGACGGTGTATTGATGTTGATGGCGCTTCACGCACACTTTCTGCCACAGCAGCAATATTATCGGGTGTACGCACTGTTTTTGGCTTTTCACGCTTTGGTTTATCGATGAGGATACCAGTTTCTTTCACTTTTTTCACAAGATAACGAACATACGGACCATATTCGTTCAGCGGAAGGATAAAACTAATTATCTGTCAAATCAGACATGAGCTAAGTGTTACCATTCACGAAATAAGCACTAGTTAAAAAAAAAAACATTAGATGGCGGACCCTTTAGTAGAGCAAATAGATTTAGCAGCTGGGGTCTCAACCAACAACTTGAGAACCTTAAGTAATGTTATGCGCTGCAACACCGTGAACAGTAACAAATTTCGTATAGGAAATACTGAACTGGAAGAAGTCACGTCATTTTGTTACCTAGGTAGCATTTTGACAAATACATTTGCTTTTAGCGATATGGGTTTCATATCGCTAAAACCAAAATGCTACCTAGGTAGCATTTTGACAAATACATATGGTTTAAGCGATATGGGTATTGAAATTCGGAAAACAGCGAGCACATTACGTAAAAAGTAATTTAAAATATGTAGTGCAGTAATTTTCGTCCACTATTCAAACTTTAATGTTAGAAAGGTGATAAAAATGCATTTTTAGAAAATAATGTAGAAGACCAATTTTTGGGATCAATTTGAATGTGTTTATATAAGGGAGCCTATTAAATGAGATATTACAATTTTTACCTGGGAACTGCAATTGCAGTTAAAATAACTTCCAACACAATACTATAGAAATAACTATCATGTACACTCGGGAAAAAAACAGGGAAAACTGTTTCATAAATCGTTTGTCATCAAGTATTCATCATATGCTTTAACTGCATATTTTTACTAATTTTGTTTTAAATGCATATTTTTATTACATAATTTTACTTATACTTTTATTACATTTTTATAAAAATTTCATATTTGCCAAACAACCGTGTAGAATAAAGAGGACCAAAGTTTCTCAAGCACTTTTAAGTGTTCTCTTAAATTTTATATGCAAACTGGGATTGAGAGAAACCGTTGTTAATAGATTTTTAAATATGCATGTACGTATTCTTTAACAAAAAACCACACAAATTAACTTAAAACCACACAACTGAACTTAAAAATTTTATTAAAATTTTTTAAAAACATGAAAAATAATTAATTTAAAGTGCTTCCCTTTTAGCATTTCTTGTTCTTCAATACTCTTAAAATTCTGGCTCAGATTTTTAGAAGAGAGACGTAGATGTAGCTAGGTTTACGTAACACATTGTGATACATTGTTTAACCATACACCGATCACAACCGTCGACGTATAGCGGTTATTTTCTATGTTCATAAACTTTTTGAGATCAAATTGATTAAATTTTACATTTGAAAATACAAAAAAAAACTGCTTATTATATTTAAACTGGATGTAACATGTGTTTTTAAAGGTGTTACCGGAATGGACATGCCCTTGTTAAAACAATAGGTTTTGTAATAGTAAAGTAACCAGTTACCTTAATTTCTTATTACCAAACTTATTATCGGGTAATAGAAAGTTTTGCTGGGGATTAATCATCATAGGAATTCACTATAAATCTATGATTTTTTAAATATTGATAAATCTGATTAAAATTCAACTGAAACTGATATATTAATAGGCCAAGTACACGTGATCGCACTAAATGATTTATTTGTTTAATTTCATTCCTAAAAAAATGCATAATCCGAGATAATAAAAAACCGCATAAACCCAGACAATAAACAACAGATTAAATTTAATTAAAATAATAAATTATAATATGACGACAAAGAGTACAATTATATTTATTTAATAGTAGTAGTACACTCAAAAAAATAAGTTAGTAGAAAAGTCAGTAAAACATCTTGCAAATCAGGTATACAGTTGAACCTCGATTATCCGGGCCTCTATTAACCGGGTACATCTGTTAACCGGCATGCTGGTGGCTTGATGTATACCTCTATTAACCGTGTTTACCTCTGTTATCCGTGCTATTATTTTTTTTTCTCTATTAACCGTGCTTCACCTCAATTATCCGTGCAGCACACATATTTATTTGCTTGTTTTTTCTTTTCACCTACATACAAAGAGTTAAAATTCGGGAAAAATAAATAACTTCTATTAACCGTGTTTTCGATTATCCGTGCTGAATCCGGTCAGGTGCAACCCGGATAATCGAGGTTCAACTGTACTATATTTCAGCAAATTTTTTGCTAAAATTATGTTTTAAACTAAAATTTTAGTTATACTTAGTCAGCACTTAACTGTTTTGAACTAATGTTTTACTAATATTTTACTAATGTTTTACTAATTAATTTTGCTAAAAAAAATATGTGCTGATTAGCATCAATCACGCAGATTGAATTAGATTTCAAGATGTAGTAGCGACGAGGAAAATTATACTAAAAAGTACAACTCTAGTAAGACACTTAAAAAAATCAACCATGGAAGATTTTGTATCTGTTTTTCATAAATAAAACAAATTGTGGATTGAAACAACTTAAATTTTGCCTTTTCACCGGCTTGTGAAAGAAATTGTCTATTAATTAAATAAAAGACAAAATAAAATATATAAATTTAAAAAAGATTAAGAGTGTATTTGTAGTCGAATTGAGTGGTCAAGTTAATAACAAATATACAGCAGGTAGACAGAATAAAGTGAAAGACATAAATCTTAGGTAAATTTTTGTTTCCTTTTTCTTATTGCAAAAAAAGGGTTGTATATGTTACGTTTTGTTATTTTTTCGTTTCGTTTCTATAATTCTCTGCTGCATTAGCGTTCCTTTAGAAGATGGCATCATTTAGACAACCAATCACAAAAATATGTTTGATGATTTTCAGCAAAATAAATTAACTAAAATAAAAATTTTCTACAAATTTTTTGAGTTTTTTTCCGTCTACTTATATTCAGCAAAAATTTTATTAATGTTTAGCAAGGGTTTTTTAATTTCTAATTCACTAAGTTTTAGCAAAACTTTTGCTGAATCTACTAAATTTGTTGCTAAAAATTCAGCTTGCTGATTTTCAGCAAAAGATTTTGCTGACATTAGCAAGTTTTTTGCAAGTACCCTCCTGACTAAAATTTAGCTGACTCAGCAAAATTTTTTGCTGACTTTACTAACTTTTTTATTTGAGTGTAGCGTTAATAAAACAATGAATAATACGCACCCACCCATCTATTTTTGTATGTAATTGTCATACAAAAGGAAATTATTCTCAATTTTATTTAATTAAATTTAAAAATAACAATGTATCTTTTTTTTTTTTTTATTTACAGAATAAATATCCAACAAGTTTTATAGAGTCAACAAGATATTACTCGGTACTAAAGTACGTACGATCGTACTTTAAAATTAAATTTCCGTTAGAATAGTTGCAAAGATAATGATAAAATGGCTGGTGAAATAACTGAAGTAGATTCAAAATATGGCAAAAAATTAGCATTTGAACGTAATTTACAAGCTCCTCTATGGCGTAAACGTTCCTGCACCGATGTACCATGTTTACTGTTATTTTTAGTCTTCCTAGGAGCATGGGCTTTTATAGCCGTCTATGCTTGGCGCAATGGAGATTTGAATAAATTAGTAGTACCCACCGATTCATTTAATAAAAAATGTGGCATTGATTCGGGTGTTTTAAATAAGAAATTTTTATTTTTCTTTAATCTCGACAAATGTATAGATCCGTTAGTACCAATTACCGGCTGCCCCACACCCCAAATATGTGTGGAACAATGTCCACAGCAGACATTCATATGGGATACTATGAAAAATCAATATTCTCTGGAAGAATTAAAAACGAGATTAATTTGTTTAACTGATGCTGACAAACTGAATATTAAAACTATGGAGGATGCTGAAAATGCTATAAAAAAAGAACGCTGTGCTAGATGGTATATTAAAAGTGCTCCCTTTTTAAATCGTTGCATGTGGGAATTTTCACCGCAAGTTTGTGAATATATACCAGCATTTTTATTACAACGAAATCAAAGAGATCTTACCATTGCAAATATTAACCAAGCGATAACACCTGCAATACAAACTGAACAACAATTACAGGCATTAGCTTTGACCATGTTCCCAGAAGCCGATGCTTTAATGGCGAAATCATCTCAAACTGTTGATCCCAAACTTGCTCAAGTTGAAGAACCTGTAGTACAATGTCGTCGACGTCAACAATTGGGTGAGACGGTTATTAAAGAGAAAATGATGCAAACTGACACAAAATTGGCGAAATTTATTGGCAATATAGTAGCTCAATTCACCAATGGTACTCATGAAGCTCAACGAGTTGGTGAAAATGTTGTAGAAGATATTTTAAATTCGTATGTTGTTATCTTAACGGCGCTACTTTGTACTTTAGTGGCCTCTTTTATATTCATTGCTTTAATGCGTTGGTTGGCTTCACCACTTCTATGGACTTCAATATTTGGTGTACTTATTGGTCTTATTGTGGCCATTTATTTTAGCATCAAACAATATACATTTTATCATCGTGAAGCCACTGTACCACAGCACGCTTTAAATTTAAATGCAGTCGTTAAGAATTTTTTGCAGGTAAGACTAAGCCGAAATATATGTTTTTTTAAATCAGAAAATGATCCGAACTATACAACAGTTAAGACCAAATTTCTCGAGCGATTAAAATGTTTTTATATAACTTATATACGCCCATGTCCCTACTTTAGAACGTTTTGCAATTAGAACGAATTTGTGAAATCACAAGAAATTGAAATTTGGTGTTCTCAAATCCTAAAAGCTTTCGAAACCTCGATTTTTTTTTCGAAATTATTATCGAAGTGACAAAAACATATGGTTTTATGGAAAATAAAAAACATATAGAGAGTAAAATGTTTTGAAGAAATGCTTCTAACATTGTTGTCAATTTGTTTGAGTGTTTTCTAGAATATCAAAACAAAAAAATGTTTTTTTAAAACAGTTTTTTAGAGTATAAACAAAACAGCCAAAAATACAATAAAATCAGAAATAAGTAAAAAAAGTTCTAAATTTTTAATATTAAGCACCATTTTTGACCCTAAATTGTAATTTATTAGATAAAAGGGCATTCGTTTTACTTTCGACCAGGCTTTTTTACACGAATTAAAACGAAGATAAAATAGGGAAAAACGTTATGATTTAATCGCAAGAACACCGAAAAATTCTAAAATTTTCACTTTCGCTCAGATTTAAAAGCCGTAACATGGGGTATAATGATATTTTATTTTATATGAGACAGTATGTGTTTTTGTATACACTCAAAAAAATAAGTTAGTTCAAAAGTTAGTAAAACGTCTTGTAAATCAGGTATACTATTTTTTAGCAAAATTTTTTGCTAAAATCGTGTTTTCAGCTAAAATTTTTGTTATACTTATTCAGCACTTAACTGTTTTATACTAATGCTTTACTAATATACTAATGTTTTACTAATTAATTTTGCTAAAAAAAATTGTGCTGATAAGCACATTCATAGTGTGGACGACAACCAGATTGAAAGATATACGCAGATTGAAGTAGATGTCGCGGCATGTCAAGATGTAGTAGAGAAGAGGAAAATGATACAAAAAAGTACAACTCTAATAAGACATATAAAAAAATCAACCATGGAAGACTTTTGTATCTGTTTTCATACATAAAACAAAATTGAGGATTAAAACAACTTAAATTTTGCGTTGTCACCGGCTTGTGAAAATAATTGTCTTTTAATTAAATAAAAGACAAAATAAAATATTTAAATTTAAACTAAATGTTTATAGAATAATAATCTAGTGTGGTCAAATTGCAAACAAACATATGCAGACATGTCGACAGAGTAAAGCGAAAGCCAAAGACACACATCTTATTTAGATTTGTATGGTTCCTTTTTCTTTTTGTTTTCTTTTTGTTTTTGTTTATTTTTTCGTTTCGTTTCTATAATTATCTTCGGCAGTTGCGTCCTTTAAAAGCAAGCATCATTTAGACAACCATTGATTTAAGTAGTTGAAAGAAAATTTTTGTTATGTTATATATTATTTTTATATATTTTCAGATATTAAATTAATTCATGTCGTCAATGTGGGAAAATGAAAATTTTTATATTTCGTAATTATTGTAAATTGTTTTTAAAAGAATCACAAAAATATGTTTTATGATTTTCAGCAAATATTTTAACTAAATTACAATTTTTTTTACAATTTTTTTGCGTTTTTTTTCAGTCTACTAAAATTCAGCAAAAAAATTATTAATTTTTAGCAAGGCTTTTTTATTTCTAATCTACTAAGTGTTAGCAAAACTTTTGCTGAATCTACTAAATTTGTTGCTAAAAATCAGCTCGCTGATTTTCAACAAAAGATTTCGCTGACATTAGCAATTTTTTTGCAAGCACTCTCCTGACTAAAATTTTTCTGACTCAGCAAAATTTTTTGCTGACTTTACAAACTTTTTTTTTGAGTGTATGTCACCATATTAAATTATATCTGATATTTCGGTTTCTTACACTTTTGATATAGTTCCAAATCTATCTTAAAATAACTACACTCAAAAAAAAAGTTAGTAAAGTCAACAAAATTTTAGTAAGGCGGTTGCTTGCAAAAAATTGATAATGTCAGCAAAAGAGCTGATTTTTAGCAACAAAATTAGAAGATTCAGCAAAAGTTTTGCTAACACTTAGTGGATTAGAAATTAAAAAACCCTTGCTAAAAATTAATTAATTAATTAAAATGAAAAAACTTAAAAAATTTGTTGAAAAATTATACTTTATTTAATTTATTTGCTGAAAAACATAAAACATATTTTTGTGATTCTTTTAAAAATATTTTACAATACGTTACAAAATATGAAAATGTTCATACTCCCAAGTGGACGACATGAAATAATGTAATAGCTAAAGAAATAGATATAATTATATATAATATAAACAAAATTATCTTTCAACTACTTACATCAATGGTTGTCTAAATGATGCTATCTTTTAAACAAGCAGTTGCCGAAATAAACGAAAAAAGCGTTACCCTTACCGATACCCGCATCGAATCGGTTACCATCCCTGCTATTTATTAATGTGTTGCTTTCTTTGGAAAGGGTATAGAGGTGATTCAAAAAGGTATAATGTCTAATATTTCGTTTAATTTGCTACAAGAACAACCCTGCCATCAAGCAAGCTCAAAAATTAATCAGAAACGGCATTTTGAGGCTAACGTTATTCAAGTTATTCAGGTAACGTCAATGCACATCGATAATTGTTGCCAAATTATGCCCGAATTCTAATGACTAGCTTGTTTATGATTAAGCTTTTGGAAAATATATATCTATTTACAGTGATTATTGTTTCTGATTTTGTTAGATTATTTCGGTAACGGTATTTTAAGGATAACGCTATTTCAATTATTTCGGTAACGCTATTTTCACGATAACGGTATTTCAGCTATTTCGGTAACGGTATTTTAATATAATTGGTACTTTAGTTATATCGGTAGCGGTCTTCTAAGGATAACGTTATTTCAATTAACGGTATTTTAGGGATAACGATAGTCATTTGAAAGGGCACGCAAATAATAAACATGGTTGAGGGAACCATAATCGAAGAGCATCACACATTTTTGGATTTATGATTGCGATAACCATGTTGCTATGGTTGTGGCAACCATTCTCTTATCTGATTCTGTATCATAATATGATAATTAGATTGCCATATTATGGTTTCAAATATATCGCAATATTATCATATTATGGTTCTAGAAATTTGTATGAATTATCATAATATGAAAAAAAAAAAAAAAAAAAAAAATAGAAGAAATCGATTTTTTTGGAAAACGATAACCCGTGCCGATAGTTGGCCGAAAATGGGTCATTTTGGAAAAAAGGTGTATTTTTACTAAAAATTCCCAAAATTCGATGTCTCGAAAAAAAATTGTTTTATTTCATTTACTAGTTTATTATACCCAGAATTATTCAGATATGGAATTCTTACTTCATCGGATATCATTAACCCACTATAGCCTGGAATCCAAAATGAAATAGTATTTATTCTTAAGACAGACAATAAGAACCGTTCTTAATTGGTGAAATGAATTGCCATGTACATTATTTGAAAAAAATCCGTTGAAAGGAATAAATTTGTACAGAGGACAAAAAGATTAAAACGTTTAAACAAAATGGGGCGTGAAAGGGGGCGTGGCGTATGAAACGTATATATCTACCTTGGCTGGAGTATATAATGTGTATACAATTTGAAGTAAATGTGTTAAATAATATATGGAAGTAATTACATAATTCAAAAAAAGTTGGCGTGGTCAAAAAAAAAAAGTAGCCTATTAATCATGCCAGAGTCCCAGTTAAATGCTTTGAAAATTTCAGGAAGATCGGTCCAGACCACATTAAAAAAAATTGGAAAAATGATAATTCGAGTTTGTGTTTGGAGCCACTCCTTTCCAGGACATTTTTTGAAAATTGCTTATTTTATCAAAAATTTAACAAAATTTTAATGTTTTTTTAAGGTTTTCATCGTTTTCGCAAAAATATCACTTAAATTTGATTAGACAATAATTATCTTTACTTTTATCTAAAAAATATTTAAGCCTTAGTTTGCCTGGGGTAAAAAAGACCCATAAAACTTAATTTTACTTATGACTACAAGATAGTAAAGCTTTTCAATTGATAAAAAAAACAAATCTCTGCATGATAAACATAATTATTTTATGTAACCTTTTTGGCAGAAATTTTCTGTTGATTCAGCTTAAAAGTTCTATTGACTTAGCTAAATTCTTAGATAATTTAACTGCAACCATTATTTAGTTCTTTTAAAATTAAGGTGATATCAGACTGATTCTCAACTTCATGCAAAATTCTGTTAACGCAAATTCACGTACTATTTTCTGTTGTCAAAGGTTTTTTTTCCAACTTTTAAAGTTTTTCAAAATTGTTGTATACTCAAAAAACGAAGTCTGTAAAGTCAGCAACATTTTTGCAGGGAGGATCCCTGCAGAAAAATTGCTAATATCGGCAAAAAAATTTAGCAAATTTTATGCTAGGGTTAGGTTAGGAAGGGTAGATATAAAGAAAGATAGAAAGGATATATACTCCCCAGAACCAGCTCCTATCCGTCCCCTTATAGCCGTCCTATTTCCCTGACAAATCTCAGCAAATCTACTGGATTGCATCCAGCGACACATCCAAGTTCGTCGTAAAATCTATCTCCTAGCCGTTTCTGTCTGAGGCCCTGCAACCTAGGACAGTGGCACATTATATGCTCAACTGTCTCCAGTTTCTCAACGTCCTCGCACAACCTGCAAAATTCCGGTATGTCTATGTCCCATCTGCCGTAAGGGTCCTGAGACCATCCCTGTCCAGTCCCAAAAGAACCTTGGTTGCCCCTGCGTCCAATGCGGGCCATAACGCCCTAGACACCTTGCAATCCATTATGTCCGGTTTCGCGGAATCCCTTTAACGGTTTCGCGGAATCCCTTCCGTATCACCTCAAAGTAGTAACATAGGGGGAGCTTTACCCCCCCGTCCCTTACCGCCAAGTCCAGATTAGAACCCTCCCTCGCTAGTTCATCCGCTAACTCATTGCCATCCACCTTGCAGTGTCCGGGTACCCAACACAGCCTCACAGTGAATGCCTCCATGAGCTCCCTCAGAGCACACATACATCGTGCGACCAGGGGCGAACGCATCGTGTAATTTGTCAGTGCTCTGAGCTCTGCCTGACTATCGACATAAATTGTCACCCTAGATCCCCCAACGATGTGACCCAGTATCACTTCCGTCGCCCTCCAGATCGCTAGGATCTCAGCTTGGAAGACACTGCACTCATCTAAGAGTCTGTATGACCTTTTCATGTCAGTGTCAGCAATATAAACGCCGGCACCCGTGCACGTGTCCATTTTGGACACGTCCGTGAATACTGCCCACCCCTCGAACAGCACCTTGGATCCACGCCAGACTTCCCTGTTCGGGAAGTTCACCGGAGGTGTTCCACCGAAGTCTAAGGTCAAGATCATATGATCCCTCGAGAATACTACCCTGATCAAGCAGTACTACTTCGTACAATATTTTTGTGTGATCATCCCTCCTAGGTCTTACCAAAGCAGACTCGTAGAGCCTAAATAAGTTCCTAGCAGCCACACTCCTCACATAATGTTCAATTGGGGACAGATGCAGTATGATATCCAACGCTGCCTGTGGAGTGCTTCTCCTCGCACCTGTAATACCAAGAGATGCACTCCTTTGGGCCCTGTTGAGCATCTTCCTACAGCTATCCACTCTCAATGCATCCCACCAGACAGTACATCCTACCGATGTGTAAATCCAGTTTACCATATCCGGTCTTAGTCCCCAATTCTTACCGATGGAGTTTCTGCATGTGTAGTAGGCATTGAGTCCCCTTTTCATCCTTTTTCTTCCAAGACAATTTGCTGTCTAGGAAGGAACCCAAATACTTAGCACCGTCCGATAGAGTCAACCCGACGCCATCTAACACTGGCCGCCTAAACTCCTCTATTTTATACTTCCTGGTAAAAAGCACCAGTTCAGTCTTGTTAGGGTTTACACCCCTATCTTTCGCCCATGCCGAGAACTCGCCCAGCCTCACCTGCATAATCTCGCTGATCGTGGGCAAAAATTTCCCCCTGAACAGCAGCACTATGTCATCCGCGTAGGCAACGACTTTCCTACCCCTGGAATCAAATGTCCTGAGAATTCCGTTAACTAATATTAGCAATTTTTCTGCAAGGATCCTCCCAGCAAAAATGTTGCTACCTTTACAGACTTATTTTTTCAGTGCAGTAAAAATTGTCAGTTGATTTTACAACATTCTTAGTTGTTTTTACTTAATTTTTTAGTTGCTTTTTAACAGTTAAAAATATCTACTTTTTCAGTTATTTTTAAGGTAAATACTTTGTGGCCTTTCTGTAGATTTTACCGACAAACTTTTTATAAAAATTTTTTGAAATTTGCTTTACACTAAAAAAAATATATATATTAAATTTTATTTTTCTTTACAGGATGAACGTTTGTGGTTATATTTAAGCATATTTCTATGCATCTTCTTCGTAATCCTTCTGCTGCTTTTAATTGTTTTACGTAATCGTATCAACATAGCAGTGGCTCTAATCAAAGAAGGAAGTAAAGCTGTTTCCAGTGTTAAATCAACAGTCTGCTTTCCAATTTTCTCATGGATACTATTTATAATAGCCATTGTATATGCAGTTGGAGTTGGTCTATATTTGGGATCGATTGGTAAAAATTCCTTTAGAATGATAAGACAATTAGATCCAAATAGTATTACAGGAGTAACACAAGAGAATTGTAAGTGTGAAGGACTAGCTATAAATTACACAATAGGAGCAACTTGTGATCCTCTAACATTCCAAGAACATTGTTATAATGCTGATGTGGGTTTGGTGGGTTTCTTTCAACAATCACAAAGATCTCCCTGCTCGAAAACCATGTGTAGTTTTGTGAAAGTGGAACATACTCCGATGATCAATTATTTTATTGTTTATAATGTCTTTGGATTCCTGTGGTTGAGTTTCTTTATAAGTGCTTTCAGTGATATGGTATTAGCTTGTACATTTGCCACTTGGTATTGGACTTTTAAAAAGAAAGACTTGCCATTCTTTACCTTGACCAAGGCCATATTTCAGACATCTTTTTATCATTTGGGTACATTAGCATTTGGTTCATTAATTTTGGCCATATGCCGTATGATAAGATTAGTTTTGGAATATATCGATAGAAAGATTAAGAAATACGATAATACTTTAACACGGGCCATATTATGTTGCATGAGATGTTTCTTTTGGCTTTTAGAATCATTTTTACGTTTCTTGAGTACAAATGCCTATATAATGTGTGCCATACATGGTAAAAATTTCTGTAGTAGTGCAAAGGATGCTTTCAATTTAACTATGCGTAATTTCTTGCGAGTCGTAACTTTAGATCAAGTTACCGATTTTCTATTCTTTATGTCTAAACTCCTGATAACGGGCGGAGCTGGCGTAGCTACTTATTTCTTTTTGTTTAATAATCCATCCATTATACAATTGCATTATAAAGCCGTGCCTACGGCTATTGTAGCCATATGTGCTTTTCTCATCACTAGTGTATTCTTTAGTGTTTATTCGATGGCTGTAGACACGTTATTCCTGTGCTTCCTGGAAGATATTGAGAGAAATGATGGTTCTCCCGAGAAACCATATTATATGTCTAAGCAGCTTATGAAAATATTGGGTAAACGTAATAAAATGCCAAAAAGGACACCATAAATAAGAAAACATATACCAAAGTAGGGGAATTACACAAATGTGGTAATGAAAGGTGCTGCTTTTAAGGGGTTTCGTTAAAAATACTAAAATTGAGTAATTTTTTAAATGTCTTCCAATTCCGTTTTTCTATAACGAAACGATAGAAATTGACAATTATTTTCGTCAAAACTACATGTGAAACAAAAACAAATGTTCGTTATTTCTGAACAGAAAAAACTAAAATCGAGTTTCAATTAAAATATGTGTTAATTTAATTAAAAGTTTAATTAAATTCGGTCCTGTTAAGGAAATTGTAGTATCAGCTAAAATAATTTGTACTTATTTAATTGATTTCAGTTTCAATTAAAGTTTTAATCATATATATTAAAAATTTAATTGAAAAATTTATTAGTAGATACTATATTAAAACTTAAATAAGAACTTCAAAAAATCGCAAAAATTGGAAAAAATCGCCAAAAATAAAAAAATTACAATATTGGAAAAACCACCAAAATTTAAAAATAACGACACAATTTTAAAAAATCGTTAAAATTGAAAATTCGTCGGTATTTAAAAAAATCGCCGTAATTAAAAAAAAAATCACCTAAAATTGGAAAAAAAAATCTTAAAATAAAAAAAAATGTTGAAATTAGAAAAAAAAAATCTGTAAAATTTTAAGAATAAAAAACTTCAAAATTGAAAAAAAAAAATTTGCCAAAAAAATTGCCAAAAAAAAAATAGAGAAAAAGTCTTTTAAATTGCGAAAAAATTGCCACAAATTGGAAAAAATATATTTTTTTCAGTATGTAAAAAAATCGTTTTTTAATTTGACGATTTTTTTTCTAATTTGTGATTTTTTTTTAATTCTGGTGATTTTTTTTAAATGTTGACATTTTATTCAATTTGTCGTGATCACTATATATATTTTCAATTAACCATTTTAATGATATTATTAAACTTTTAATTGAAAGCGAGTTTTAAATCAAACAAAAGTTTAATTGAAATTCTATTGACAGTAATTTTTTCTGTACATGTTCACGTCTAAATGCTTAACACGGGTTTTGCTAAAACACGTATTAAAGCTCTTTCTATTACAAAAGTTCTTTAGTCTTTTTCACACATTTTGGAAAAACGCGTGTTTTGCATTTAGGTGTGAATGCCATATAATATACAAAATAAAAAATCTGTTTAGGAATTCAACAATCTTTCAAAAACAAATTTAAATTCAGAATAGGTGACAAAAAAATTACACATTTTTATTTAAATTTATACTACACTATTTTCAATTCAAATTGTAAAAATTCCAAATAAAATTTAGATTTTTAAAAGAAATTGAGAAAATTTCAAATGAAATTTTGAGTTCACATTTAAAATTGGGAAAATTCCAAATAAAATTAAAATTTTCCATTTAAGATTGAGGAAATTCTAAATGAGATTAAGATTTTATATTTAAAATTTCGGAAATTCTAAAAGAAATTAAAAAAATTTCAAATGAAATTTAGATTTACATTTGATATTGAGAAAATTCAAATGAACATTTTAATTGAAATTTTTCGTTTAAAATTGGGAAAATTTCAAATTAAATTAAGAAAAGTATGTCATTGGTAAAAATATAATTAAATTTTGAATAATTTTAAATGAATTTCAGAATTTTTCATTAAAAATATTTATTATTTAATTTTTCTCAATTTCATTTGTAATGATCTCAAATTCAATACCAAATGTATTTGTAATTTTCACAACTTCATTTCCAATTTTCTGAATTTTAAGTAAAATATCTCAATATCAAAATTAACATCAAAATACTATTTGAAATTTTCCCAATTTTAAATGAAAAATGTCAAAGAAATTCCAAGCAAAGCTAAGATTTTCCATTTAAAATTTAGGAAATTCTAATCGAAATTGAGTGTTTCTACTTCAAATTAAGAAAATTCTGAATGAAATTGAGATTTTCTATTTGATATTGAGAAAATTTCATTTGAAACTGGGATTTTTCATTTTAAATTAGAAAAATTTCAATATAAATTTGGACTTTTTGTTTCAAATTAGGAAATTTTCAAGCATAGATTACATATATAAGTGGTATACCTATACAAAAAATATTTGAATTTGGATGAAAAAATCTGTTTGTTGGTATAAGAAGATTTTGAAATCTATGTAATCTATGTTTTCAAGTGCAATAGAGATTTTCTGTTTAAAACATTTTAATTGAAATTGTGATTTTTTGTTTGAAATTGGGAAAATTTCAAATAAAACCATGAAAAGTATAAGCTAAACTAGTTAAAATATAAATAAATTTTGAATAATTTTAAGTGAATTTCTGAATTTTCCATTGAAAATAAGAAAATTCTCATATTGTTCTTTATTTAATTTTTCACAATTTCATTTGTAATGATCTCAATTTCAAATAATATAATGCAAAATTCATTTGTAATAATCTCAATTTCAAATATTATAATTATAAATTCATTTGTAATTTTCTCAAATTCATTTCTTATTTTCTGAACTTTAACTAAAAAATCTCAATATCGAAATTAATTTTTACATTTTTATACAGAAAATCACAATTTTATTTGAAATTTTTGTCAATTTCAAATGAAAAATGTTAACTTTATTTAAAAATTTAGCAATTTCAAATGAAAAACTCCAATTTCAATTGAAATTTTCTCTAATTAAAATAAAAAATCTTAGTTTTAATTGAAATTATCTTAACTCTAAAAGGGAAAACTCAATTTCATTTTCAAATTTCCTAATTTAAAATGGAATATTTGAATTTCGTATGAAGTTTTCTAAATTTTAAAATAGAAAATCCGAATTTCTTTTAGAATATTCTAAATTTGAAATACAAAATTCCAATTTCTTTTGGAATTATCTCAATTTAAAATAAAAAATCTAAATCCCGTTAGAAATTTTCTCAACTTTAAACGAATTTCTCCGCTCCGATTTCCACTTTGCTTTTTATGTGTATTCTGAAGAACGAAAATCAGTGTCTTTTAAATAACTTTCTGAAAAACTAATTGATCAATATTTGTTAAGATTTTTAGAAATATCTAAAGTGGGCTTCTAAGGTCGTTTGTTTTCAAAATAAATAAAAGACTATATAGTCATTTTTCATCCTACGTTTCGTTGGATATTCCCAACATCCTCAGGGATAATTTTATTAATATATAGTCTTTTTTTTTGTCAAATTTTAAACATTTAATTTACAATATATTTTACATATACACAACATAAAACATTAAATTAATTTAATACAAATGTAAAAAATAAATAAAAGTAAATATCACAGGAAAATCCTCTAAAAACTAGTATCACAGTTGAAGTTAGAAACTAATATAAATAAAATCAATAGATTATAAATACTTTTTTAAGCAAATAATCCAAAGATTACATAGATATCAAACTGTTTGACATTTTCTGCCAGAAGACTTAACGCATGAATACAAAAAATATTTGAATGGGTACAAAAAAAATGTGTTTGTTTGTTAGAAAAAGAGTTTGATATCTATGTAATCTATAAAATAATTACTTAATATACAGAAAAGAAAGTTTGTGTTGTTGGTTAAATTTAACTAAAATTTTGTTGTATTTACAAAAATTTTGTTGTATTTGACGAGTCTTTAATGCGCCTTTTAAATTTAGTATATCATACATAAAAAAGCACAGTGCTTTTAAGTGGGTAAAATGACTGCAACTTAGTTCGATCATGGTAAAATTTCTAATTCATTCAAATCGATTTAATAATTTTTGAACAAGAAACCCATTAAATTTTGTAAAAAAAAAAAAACACCAGAAAAAGACAGTTTACAAAAAGATCTTTTTAATTTACAAGAAAAGAAAAACATACATATTTATAGAAATTAAGTTAAGTTAAAGATTTGCAATATTTTAAACAGATTTTAATTCAGAATCATTGAATTCAAAAATTGCTAAGGGTTGTGTTTAAAAAAAAAACAGAAAAACGAAAAAGGCTTTATACATATTTTTGGAAATCCAAAAATTATAAAAAAAAATACTTTTAAAATGTATATTTATTAAAAAACCGATGTATATAATTGAAGAAATACTTTTCAAACATAATCTCTAAATTATATAGTTTTAAAGAAAAACCAATTGAAATTATTTGGATAAAAAAAGAAATATACCCCAAATTGTGTTGTAATGAGAAAACAAGATAGAAAGAAAATTACTTAATTGTATGCCAAATTTACGTTTTCTATGTATTCCCAAAATTAAAAAAAAATTTATATAAATATTTATATTAAATTATGTTATATATATTTTATTTAACTTATTCTCCATGTTATTTTTTATTTAATACTAATATTTATAATTAAGTTATTGAAAAAAAATATGAATTGAATTGAATGCTCAAATAAAAAAATTATTAATTCTGATAAAAACAGAAAATTCAAAATATTAATAACGAGTTAAATTATTTGTTTTTAACAACATGTCGAGAAATATGGGGGTTAACTTGTACTCAAAAAAGTTTTACAGTAGAATCTACTGAAAATGACAGTTAAAATAACTGTTAATTAATTTAAAAAGACGACAAAGGTAATTACCGTTAAAACAACAAAAAAATTATTTATTTTTAACTGTTGAAAAACAAATAACAAATGCAGTAAAAATAACTAACAATGACGTAAAAATAACTGACAATTATTTACTACAGAAACGAGTTCTACGTTTTGTATTTTTTTTGTCGTCTTTTTAACTGCATTTACAATTATTGCAAATGTTATTTTGAGTAGATTCTACTGTCAAACTCTTTTGAGTGTCATTTCCAGAGAAGACAAAAACCAGCAAAATTTAATGTATTTAAAGCAAAAAAATATTATAAAAAAGCAAAATAAAACTAGATTTTTTGTTTAAAAAAGTTTAATGCATGGTTGTCAAACACTAATCCTAAAATAAAATAATTGACGAAACATAATTTCTATACCTTTGTGGTTTCCGAAATATGACGTCGCGAAAATTGGTTACAAAAATTAACTATAGGTTTTAAACTATACAAGATACAAAATTCGTGTTGGCAAATTTGTTGGGTTAAAATGTATTCTTTAATATGGAATGCATATTGACTTTCCATGGAAGGGTCAAAGGTAATTTTTGAGTGTCTTCAGATCAAATGCTCATAACTCAAAATGTACATTTTTTTAGTTCTTAAAGAAATATATGCTTATTAGTGAACCCTACACTACATTTGTGAATGCAGAAAAAATAATCTTTTGAATATGTTTGCAGTAATTATATGCATGTTAACAATGATTCAAATTATCAAACAAATATAGATTGGCAATTTTAAAATATTTAGATATTATGTTTGGGACATGCAAACATAATAAACATATGTATATATATTTTTGCAGCCAAACATATATATGTATGTTTGCCGGTAGACGTTTTTACTAGTTCCAAACATATATATATTTACAGGGAAACATATTTCTTTTTGCAAGCCAACATGTTATATTAGTAGCATGGGAAAAGAAAATGTATATTCCCAGCATTTTTATATCCAGCAGGGAGTTTTTTTTTCAGCTTGTGCAAAAATTCAGGGTGCTATCTCGATTGGTCTCTGAGTTAGAGATGGGCGATCCGAATATGTCATATGTTTGATTGAGTTTACATGTTTTCACTCATTAGGCTGAGGAATAATTGTAATTTTAAGCATTCAAATGAAAGCTTATATGTGTAAATCTTAAGATTAAAAATAGGGTTTCCTAAAAATGTATTGGTTTGGTAGCGACAGAGCTTCAAATAAAAAAAAGCGGCAAATGCTCCCAATCTACCATACGGCACGCATTTTGATGAAAAAAACCGCTGAAATTAAAAAATCGTTATAACCAGAAAAAGCAGCTAAAGATTAAAAAACGCTAATATTAAAAAAAAAAATCGCAAAAAATCTTAAATATTGCTAAAAAAAAAAAAAACTAAAAAAAACACGCCAAAAAATAATAAAAAAATCGTCAAAATAACAAAAACAAAAATTGCCAAAATTAAAAAAAAAATCTTTAAATTGAAAATAATTGTTAAGGGGTTTACTCTCTTTAGATTTTTATTTTGTGATATGTTTCATTTCACATTTCGTTAGTTTAAACTTTTCCCTATATATTGTGAAAATTTTGGTAAAAATAAAAAAGTTACAAACTAATTTACATGAAGAATATTTACTTTGAACTCATTTTTCTCAAAGCAAGTATTGAAAATCGAGTGCCTCTGTGCGGCCTTAACGGATGGACCGCTTTTATTTTTGTATTGTAGAGTACAGAAAAATTAAGTCTAACGTAGAGATATTTTTATATATATGCCTAGTATTTTTTTTTGGGTGTTTTCTTAAAATCGAATAAATTTTGAGTTTATCCTATAGAATAATTTAGGAAAACTTAATAAAACGAGTGGTAAACCCAAAAAAAGGCCATTTTTTACTGAAAGATAAATTCAATTTATCATTCAGTTACTTATTTTTGTTTCCGGCTAAGATAATTTGTGCAAACATCATTGATACCGTAAACGGAATAACAAATAAAAATATCGTCCAAACAAAAACTCATCCCCCCCCCCCCCCCCCCCCACCAAAAAAAAACACCTTTTTCAGAAAAATTAACATTGTTTCTTACATAATCACTGCACATTTTGTCTTCCGCCAGTGAATTAATAACTTTTTAGAAAATTTTTCAGTTTAAGGTTTTTTAATTTATTTTGTTTTGTTTGCAAAATGTCTTGCCAAAATCCAGTTTGCCTGCCAAATTCTGTAATGTTAACGAGGCCGATTTGTAACTGGAAACTTTGTAACTTTTAAACCAGATTTCGTGGAAGTGTAAGTTCATTATAAGTAAAATCTGGTAACACTATTGCTTTTTACTACACAAAAATACAACCCTACCGACCATGACTGCCAAGAATATTTTGTATAATTTTTGCGCCAAAATTCTCTACACTTTTAATACAAAGATGTAGGTTTGTGCAATCTAGTTCGTTTCAGTGTGCGCTCTGTTTAGTTCAATTGCACTGAATGATAATTGAATTGATAATTTTTATGGGAATTAATCATATTAAACACTTTTATTTAATACTAAAAAAACTGAGCTGGCAACATTAAAAAAAAACAAAATTAAAATTTAAAAGCAACATAAAGAAAAGAAAGGACACTCCAATGACAAAAAGGATGAAAGACCTTAACGAGCTGGATTGCGAACTAGCTCACTAGTTCAAAGTAAAAGACTAGCTCATTTGAACTAGGTCGTTCATGAACTACACAACGCTACCAAGATGGTGGCAACATAAAAGGTACAGCTTGGGAAAAGAAAAACACATAAATTAACAAGCAAGCAAGAAGTTGGCATTGTGCAGCGATAATGAGTTTCAATATTAAATGTGGGAAACAAAATTATAAAGGTTAGTATGTATTATTAAAGAGCATACAGTTAAAAAAACAAAGTAATAATTAATATGATGAGTCAGTGCAGGGGTACAGAACATGGTAAAATGTGGCCATGAAACGTCTTAACAATGAAAAGCAACAAGACTCGAGGTCATTAAATGTTGCTTTTTGGTTATGTACGTTTTAGAAATATGCACTACTGATTAAAAAAAAACTTGCAAAGATGAGTAAACTTTCTTAGAATTACTAGTTTTAATTTAACTTTTTTTTGTTTACAGATGTTTTTGGAGTAACGGAATTTCACAGAAATTGTTCAATTTGACCAATAATGCATCAGTTGCGGTTAAGGCAACAGACATCAAATAAAACTTCTGGAAGAACATTTGAGGAATTTGGTTAGATTTGCCAAATTTAAGCTGGAAGCCATAAAAAAATCGATGTTTTAATCTGAGTATAATTATGTTTTGTTCCAACATTATACACGGCTCTTTCTAAAATGTTGAACAGAGAACAAAGCCGATCGTTTCACAGCTAAACCGACTAATTTTTAACCACTCAATCTGTTTTGTGTTACAGATTTAAAAATACCACAAAGAAATATAAAAAACTTTTTATGATACAAATAAATCAAATTAATTTAATTGCAAAAAGTGTATTTTTCTTAGAAAAAGTCATGGACTTCATTCGCCGAAAGTGGTCTAGTCAGCTTTTAGCCGCCGCCGCTTGCCGTTATTTTATATCGGCTTCGTTCTCTAATGCTGAAATTTGATTTTGTTTGCAGAGAAAAAACGTGAAATTGTATATTTTCATAATTCACCCAAAGAAGACAACTGATTTTTTTTTAATCCCACTTTGCATGTCAAATTGAAGTTACATTTCGAATTGTGAAACGATTGGTTTGTCCCACACAAAAAATCTAGGGCAACGTTTATAGAAAAAAAGGTAGGCAATCTAGTTCGTCTGAGTGAGCTATCGTTCTAGTTCAATTGATCTCAATAAATTAGGTCGCTCTTGTTCAATTGTTGTTTGACAATTTCGTTCAATCATTTATTAGAATGTTTTTAATATTACACTTCTTTTTAACATTAAAAAAATGACGCTGGCAACATTGAAAAAAATTAAACTCAGAAGTAACTTAAAGAAAATAAATATTAAGGCTTATTGCGCAAATGTAAAGAATATTGTATAGTGTATTGGTCACATTATGCAATTTTTAGTTCCCTACACAGCAGAACAAATGAGTGGTGCCATATTTTGTGCAAAAATATTGTCATCTTATTGCACTTTGTAGTGCAAAATGACAATAATACTGGCAATAATATTGAACCTTAACCACAGAAATCAGCCATCCGTAACGTTACGTTACAGAAACGTCAAGAAATGCAAAAACTAATGGAGCCTTTACTCAAATGACAAAAAAGAGCGAAAGACCTAACAAAGTTTCCACACTAGATATTAACTTTGATATGTTTCTGTCAGCAAACTTCAAATTCAATAGCAAAGAATTATATTACGTGAGAACCCGTTATTACTGTTCCTGTTAGTATTATATCTGATATCAAAATAGTGTAGGTATGATAAATCTCAACTGTCAAAATAAACATACACACACATAAAAGATTGTAAACAAAAAAATAAATAAAATTAAAAAAAAAATATAAGAAAAAGTGTATTAAAATTTGTTTAAAGGTGCCCATACACTTTGCAATATTATTGTAATTTTGCCCTACACAGTGTAATAAGATGTACAATACTTTTGCACAAAATATGACACCACTCTTTTGTTCTGCTGTGGAGGGATATAAAAATTGCACAATGTAGCCAATACAATATAAATTATTTTTCACATTTTCTGGTAAAAATAAGTAATAAGAATCAACCCTTTTTTGATTTTTTTTCAATATATTGTATAACCTCCAATATGACATACACACTGGTAATATTTTGAACAATAGAAAAAGTTGCACCTTAACTGTTTAAATCAATTTAAAGTTATTTTTTAATCGCATAGTCAGAAAATTATGAGACGACATGATATAAATATGAGTACGTGTTCTCCACCCTAAACATTAATATGGACATTGATAATTTAATTCCGTTATTCTAATGGCGTTCTCGCACATATTATATCTAATGTGGACACCGTATAAAAGAGCTGAAGATTGTGAACTAGCTCACTAGTTCAAAGTAAAGATTAGTTCAATTGAACTAGGTCTTTCACGAACTACACAACTCTACTATTTAATAAAATTTTGTTTGCAAGGCGCCATTATTTTTAAAACTAATTATTACAAAATAGTAATTGTTAAAAACTACCTAATAAAGAATAATGGATCGCACATTAATTGTACCTTATCGTGCTGAAGAAAAGGAATTATCTCACGTTTTATACAACGCCCTTCACGGTTTAACCCTTTTGCATACGCCTACGGAAGACCTAAAGAAATGTTTGTCCGATGAAATGTTTATAAAACCCAATCAACAGGCATTCTTTCAAGTAATGGCGTATCTATTTCGCATATTGGATGCTCAAGAATTTAAGAAACGATTCTTTTGGCCCATTACAGACAAAAGGTCTGAATCAAATTTCCGCACCAGCACCGTGGAATACTTGAAGTATCTAAATGAAAAGCATCAATTGAATTGGAATCATATAAAATCTTATTTGGTAGTAATGCCCGGTGGTATGAAATTTATAAGTTTTCTATTGGACTTTGTCGATTTCATTGCACAAGAGTTGATTAAACAAAAAGAAAGACAATTAAATCTCGAAGCAGGCCACCATCAACGGGAACATATGTCAGCGGCAAATCTGCAAAAGACTTGCGTACAGAATGCTTTTTTTAAAGAAATGGCATCGGAATTTTTAGAGAATATCGAATGTGTTAATAATAAATATGATGAGAAATATCAATTGTTAAAGCAGCAATTGGAAAAATTATCACAAGAAACGGGTTTAAATGTTGATATGTTAATAGATGATAAATTTCTGGAAGAATTGGAGAAAAGCAGTGGCATATTGTTTGATAGACAATATACCGAGAGAACTCAGAGAATATTGGCCATGGAAGAGTTGATTGGAGAGCTGAAAGTGGCCATGGATAAATTTTATAGCAAAGAGACCGGTTATAAATATGATAAACAAAGAATTTGTCTACAATTAAAACGTATAAGAGATCATTTTCCATTGCAGGAATTATTAGAAGGTAATTTTTATATGACTTGTAGAAATCTCTGCGAAAAAGATATAAAGTTGGATTTATTTTTTTTGTGGTTTTTTGAATTTTATGTGACACTCTGAATCATGGCAACTTTTTTTGAAGAACGTTTTCCAGAACAATTTTCCTGATATTGTTAATGATTTTCTTTATTTCCAGTCAGTCGTGCGAATCACCAACGTTTTCATAATTTTTTGATGAACTTTATTTATTTATTAGGCCAATTAGCCATGTTAAGTGCATTGTTGAAATGCTCCTAATCACTTGGCAACGATTATTTTATGTGTGTAAAGGAGCATGTCCGTGCAGGCTAAACTTTTCGGGTTTTGTTCTTGGAGGTGTAGTCGGTTCAAATCCAAACTTACGTATATTATTATCTATTAAGTTTTAAAGGACCCGTATTTTTAGTTTTTTCGATAGTCGTGCTCGTTTGGAATTTAGACGAAGTTTGCCGAAGCACTATATTTTGCCACAAGATGGCAACTAAAGGGTCCGCCAAATAACTTTTTTTTTTGAAAATGCTATAAAAAAATAACTACTGAATATTTTCTTAAATTTCTTTTTTTATTTGAAAGTACAATCCTTCCGGGTAATAATGGAAAATAATTTCATACAAATGGCTGCCTCGGCTGGCCATGCAGTAGCCTACACGATCGGTCCAATTTTTAAGCACATTATCGATTGTGTGCAGCTGTATTTCACCAATGGCTTCACGAATATTGTCCTTTAAAGCGTCAATTGTCTCTGGCTTGTTGGCGTAACACTTATCTTTGACGGCATCCCACAAATAATAGTCCAACGGTGTCAAATCGCAGCTCCGAGGTGGACAAACGACATCAGCTCATACGGAGCTGACGCTGCTCCTCTTCTTCCAAAATCCGTACGCAATTTTTGCACACATTCTGCAACATTACCATGATTTTCAAAGTAATGTCGCAATATTTCCCAGCGTTGTTCAAGCGTATACACAACCATATTCGTTAAGCGGAAGGATAAAACTAATTATCTGTCAAATCAGACATGAGCTAAGTGTTACCATTCACGAAATAAGCACTAGCTGAAAAAAAAACGTTAGATGGCGGACCCTTTATATGGCCAAAACGTAGGCAATATTTGTATCAAATTTCATATTTTTGAAAATACATTACTGCTATGTAAACATAATTTCAACTATCTCAGTTTTGAAGCAAGCTCCCATACAAAATTTTGTGAAAATCGTGTTTTTTATATACAGTAGTGGTCAAAACATTTGGAACTGAGATCGCATTTGTTGTTTTCATTGATTTATTTTCTTCAAATCACACTTAGTTACTAAAATTTATTTTTTACATATTCTTCATACATTGTTTTATGTTAAACAAATAAAAAAAATTAATTCCGTTAAATTAAAACAACAAAAAAATTAATAATAATAGATGTATTCAAAATGCAGGTGTGCAAAACATTTGCAACTCTCATTATTCTTACTCTTAACGAAACAATTTATACTAACAAATGCTAGGATATAACGGTAATCGCATTCCTTTTTGATATGAGGTTCAGGCCGTTACATTTTTTAAACAAATTTATTATAATTATTGTTCTTTAATAGTTGTAATAAGATGTTGCAAGCATAAACATCGTAAGAATAATTTTTGTAAAAAATGGCAGGAAATAAATACAATTTTGATATTAAATCAAAAGTTTTAAATAATTTTCAAAATGGACTTTCCCAAAAAAGAAATTTCTATAAAGTACTCCGTTCCAAAATCAACGATTTACCGCATTGTTAATAGTGGTTACATCCACACAACTGATAAATGTGGAAGACCCCGTATTACAACTGTAAGAGAAGATCGGAAAATCAAGAATTTTTTTACGAAATATCCCAAAGCAGTTCCCAGAGAAGCTAAAACTGAACTTTTAATAGATGCCAGATCCTTATTTAATTTTAAACATAGCTTGTATTTGAAATGCAATTTAAACAAAGTTAGTGTAATCCCATTAACAAAAGGAAAATTCAAAGTTTATATTGTAACCCTAATATAAATTAGTGCTGCTCAGATACTTGGCCTAGGCTACCTTTAAAAATACAATATTTGGTAATTTTTTTTGATGGAGTATTTTTCGAAACTTTTGATACCTCATTATAGAGGATAAAGTTCAATATATCTACTATCGTAATATAAATGCTTAAACTGTTCGGATGTGCTGTGTACACAACTTCGAAAATAGTTAAAAACGCAATGTTTCGCGTTTTTAATCGCGGTTTTCTCAAAATTGTGACTCAGCGAGACAAAGTCTGGTAAAATTTTTATTTAACAACAGTGGACATTAGAGTGAGGTAAGTTTCTAAAAATAGAACTGTTGTGTTGTTGGAGTTGTACTTCTGAGATTATGTATGCAAGAACAAAAACACCGTGTATTGAATAAAACTAGTTTTAATCACAACAAAACTCGACCTGACGATAGATCCGAGCGTTAAAACGCTCTGTCTAACGTGTAGTGCGAATGCATGTGGCATTAGAAATCGGTTTATCTATACCACGGTCAGTGATTGCACAGAAAATTTCATATAGAAGCAATCGAACAAATAAACACATAACAAATATTACATTATTGAAAAAAACAGGGTCACTGACGAAGGTTCAATACCAGAAACTGCGCAGTGTGATTAAGGAAAATTGAAAAATTTACAATGTAGTTATGATTTTTAGAAATTACACTCATTCTTCTCTACCACGCCTTTCATAATTTAATTTTAATTTTCATCTTTATTTAATATAAAATATTACAAATATATAATAAATAAAGAATAAATTAATTAACAACAATGACTTAAAGTCGTCTGTTGTATATAAATATGTATGTATTCTAGCATATGATGTATGTAGTTAAATTTAGAAATTCAAAATTAAATTATATGAATTCATCAATTATTCATTTTCTGTAATAGCATAATTAACAAAATTATAAAGCCTATTCCATCCGTTAGGCATTTCACTGTTTAAAATATTTATCAATTCATTTTCTTCTAAATATAATTTGCCTAAATGTCTGAGTCTGAATTCTGAAAGTATTGGGCATCTTGCCATGAAATACTGCAAAGTTTCTTCTTCCCTTGTGATTTTAATATATTTTTATATAATATATCTGTTATCGCTATTTAAAGCCTTTTCCTGCATTTGTATATGGGTTTTGATTTTAAATGTTCCAACGGCATTGTACCTCTACTAAGCCATTCTTGTGATGAAATATTTTCAAATATAATATTAAATTCACTTGCAATTGATTTAATTCATTTGCCCAGAAAATATTATTTCTTAAAATCAGCAACGATAGTTTATGAGGTAGCCTATCTTGTTTATATATAAAAAGACTTTTAAAAACATAATTCATATGTAAGTTTAACGTATAAATATAGCTAACTTCTGCGTTTGTTTCTAATATAAGTGCATAATTTGGTGTGAACTCTGGTAATCTTAGGATTCTTTTCATAAAATACCGCTGCAATTTATCAACCTCATCAAAAAACCAACACCCCCATACCTGAGCAGCGTATGCTTTAATAGATCGGCACACAGACTGAAAAAGTTTCCATTTTGAAGTTAACGTTATGTTGGGCTTATTTAGAAAACTTCTCCAAGTGGCGTTTATGCTGCTTTTGCAGACTTATTCCTTTTTTCTAAGTGTTTTCTAAAGCTCATTTGTGGAGTTAGGATTACACCTAAATAACAGAATTCTTTAACAATCTTCACACATTGTTCATTGTATTTTTTCACATACTGAAAGTCTTTCCCCTTTTCTAAATACCATCATTTCTGATTTGCTCAAATTTACTTCCATATTCCACAATTTACAATAGTTTTCTAAATTGCTTACCATGCCTTGCATAGTAGCTATATCATCTGATAATATTACGATATCGTCTGCATAGAGTAACAAACGAATATTTGTTCCATCAATCATCAAACCACCTCCTAGATAATCATGTAAGTCATTTAAATAAATGGTAAATAGCAATGGATTTATGATCATAATGATATACTATAATGAAAATATATAACGTTCTTAGAAAACTTTGGTATTCATCCAGCTATGTTCCCTGTGATGTAAAATTAAAATTAGTAAAAACTTTAATTATACCCTTTATTACCTATGGAGCCAACGTGTATGGTAATCTTGACGCAGCATCAAAGAGTAAAATGCAAATTGTTATTAATAATTGTGCGAGATACGTTTTCAATAAAAGGAAATATGACCGAATATCTCAATATTCTTTGCAGATTTTGGGATGTAGCTTAACATCATACCTAAATATACGAAACGTTACCTTTTTACATAAGATTTTTTACACACGACAACCGGATTATTTATACAATAAACTTACAATTGGAAACTCTTTACGTACTTATAACATAATTCCACCTGATTATAAATATCTCTCCTCCTCCAGAATGTTTTTTGTCAATGCTGTAAACCTTTGGAATTCTTTACCCAATAATCTTAAAACCGATCCCCGTGTGATGATCTTTAAAATGGCAGTTACAAAATATTTTAATACATAATTTTTTCTTTGTTTTTTTTTGTTGAGGAAGTATATTTATTATTAAATTTAAAATTTATTTAATTTTTTACAGTTTAATTCTTGTTTAAATTTATAGGTATTTATTTTTAAGCTTTAAATAATATATCTTAATAATTTATAATGTCTGAGATACTGTTAAGAGACTTATAGTCTTATTTGTGTCAAATATAAAAATAAAAAAAAAAAAAAAAAATGGCGACAAAAGACATCCTTGTTAAACACCAACAAAAGTTTCAAAATAATCCAACAGTTCGTTTCCGGTCCATACAGCTGATCTTGTTTTTCTGTATATATTTTGTATAAGATTAATGATTTTCGTTGAAATATTTTTTAGTACATGTAGTTTATATATTAGGGAACTTCTTGATACTCTATCAAACCAAGCTTTGAAAAAACTTTAAGTGCACAATGGACGCTAGATTATATATATTGTCTATTGTTGAATATTGACGTCTAAAGCCCGGTTGAAATTCATTTAATATATTGTGTTTTTCAATCGAATTACTGAGCCTTGTATGTATAATACCCATTAACACCTTTGCAGCACAATTCATAAATGGGATTCCTCGGTAATTATTAGGAGTATTCAAATCACCTTTCTTATGAATTGGAAATATAATACTATCTACAAACGTTTCGTATATTTTTCCAGTTTCAAAAATTATATTTAAACTGACTGCCAATTCATTTAGAAATTGTTCTGATGCATTCTTAAATATTTCATACGGAACTCTGTCCGTACCAGGAGCTTTATTAGATTTTGTTGCTTTCAGTACATTTGTAACCTCTTCCGGCAATATAGCCCTATTCAGTTCATCATCTGTGTGCCACATTGGAGCATAATGTATATCATTTGATAATAATGGTTGATTAAGTAAAGTTTAAAAATGTATCTTAAAATCCGCTGCTGACAAATTTACGCTAACTCGGAAACTGTCGCCCCCTTATCTCTTTCGCCAACTCCCACCATTTCTTAGAGTCATTTACTTCGTTGTTTTTTTTATTAAGTTCTTGGTAATATAACTGTTTTCGATTTTTACATATGGCAACGTACTTTGGCTTCTAGATATTTTACTTTATCATGATGATTATGGGTGTTCCTGAACACATTCAGGAGATCAAATGACGTTTGTCTAGGTTTGCATGAGATTGCCACTTCTTGCAAAACGTGTTTTGAAGATGAGAACCTGGAAAATTCTCGAAATAGATCTATTAACACATTCCTGAAAGTGGTCAATTAATAAATTTGAATTTGAAAACAAAAACTTTATAGATTATTTGTTAGGATAATACCCTAATAAAGAAATATAGAGTATGACCTCGAACTTGAATAATTTCATTTTCATTGCACAATTAAAGGTCAAAAAAATACATAATTTTTATTTTTAATAACAATTATATCGATTTTTTTTTTAAGGTTAAAAAATAATTTCGAAATCCAATCACTGGATCTGTCTCTGATCTCGATTACTGAATGTCCAGTTAATAATAAACAAACAAACAAAACAAATTGAAATTTGTATGTGCCAATTAAAGTCCCAGCTATTAGCTAACTGGACATTACGAAACTGAGGCTAAATCTCAAAAATATTAACCCTCTAACGGGTAAGGCTGCCTCAGGGCAGTCTTTATAAAATTTACCACAAATGCGTCAAATGAGCGTTTTATACTTAGATATTAATATATTCCGATAGAAAACTAAATTTGCTAAATATTTTGCGAAGAAATTTTTCGTGTGCCGTCCACTGTTTGGAAGCAAGAAAGCTTCAAAATCAAAATTTCGTAAAATTTCAAAAACTAATTATTTCTGAAAAAAATAGTTTTCAAAAATCTAAAAAAACAATTTAAGTTAACTTAAAACTCTTTAATAAAATATAAGTAAGATTGAAGCTTTATCTTTAATAATAAGTCCTTACTTTAGTCAAAGGACTCACAGGATTTTATCAGGATTCCTCTAAAGGACATCGTCTTAACATATAAACTAATAGACATATTTTTATGAAATTTTGCAGAAGGAAGACATTAAGTAATAATGGCAAAGCATTGAAGTTTGAACAATATAAATTGAAGTTTAGATACTTTTTCGCCTAATTTCGCTTTATCCAGAAAGCGAAAATCGCGATATCTTCTTAAATAGGAGCAAACAAATAAAGTTTTTCGAGTGTGGTTATTATATCTTGGTAAGAGAAATAATTTTTGTCTAAAACTTCTCTTTTATACACTTTGGTTTCCAAAATGCACCCTAAAATATTTTGGCTCATATCGCCTAATTTAGGCAACGATAAGCAATTTTGTTGAAGAACTTGTTTTTTGTAGCATATGGTATGAATTTCGTTGCAAAACATCGTTTGCCAGCTAGAGGGTGAATCATTTTTTTTGCCTTCGCCTTACCAAAGGTTTTTATGTACATCGTTTACCAATACCCACGGGGGGTGACCCTGCTCTTATATGAATAAAAATGTTAAATTCAAATGTTATCAGGTTTTTGCAAAATCTTAAAGAACCCAACAATTTGGTTAGTGAGTCAAAATTTTCTGTATATCGGAGCAAAATCAACCAAGTTATTAAAGGATTCAAAATGGCGAAATGGTCAACAGGGAATGTTAAAAAATAAAAAAAAGATGTATAAAAACGAGGAATTTGGGTTTAAAAAGCGGGAAAGATTTCAAGGCGGTATCAGCTTTCAAAATGCGGGACAAAAGCGTGATAGTTGGTCAGGATATTTATACTACAAGCAATAAGTTTCTGAAAACTTATAGTTCTTGATTAAAAATTTGTATGGAATTTGATAAGTATACTTGAATGTTTTCAAAAACTACTACTTTTTGGTTGTAGCAATAAAAAATAATTAAATAATTAAACATTTTTCCAGAATCGTTTACCTCCAAAGTTACCGATGATGGTGTCAATATTAATACACTTATAAAAACATTTAATGGTATTAATGAAACTATACAAAATGAATTAAAAGTGGTAAATAAACGACCATGTGCAGGTGAATTTGTTTACACCAGACTATTGGGCTTAAAACAAAATCTGCAACAAATGGAAACACAAATAACCGATTTTAAAAAAATGTTGCATGTAAACATGAAAAAACAAAAACAACCGGAATTTCCTCATACACCAGTACGTGCTACAATGGCAGGACCAAATAAGCGCTGTCTACAAAATACATTGCTAATGAAATTAGTGTCAACACCACCCATCAAATTTGAAGTTCCCGAGGGTGGTGGAAAATCAAGATTGGCATTGGTAGATTCTAAAACCAACAATGCCAATGAAACAACATTTAATAACTTTTTGGGTAAGTTTACACAAAAATTATTCACTTTATTTGTATTTACAATATAGTTTACAATTCGCCCTTAGCTCCACCACGTACAGTACGTCAAACCAATCGTCATAATAGCATTGTTGAACAATCTATGACCGACTTAAATAATAGTGCTTTGAATAGATCAAAAATTATAGATCCTATGCTCTTATTACGTTCGACAAGTAAAAAAGATTCCTCAAAATATAGAGCCACACCACCACAACTTAATATTTCCAATTTGGGTAGTAAATGGAAACAACAACAATCATTATTTAATGACAATGAAGAAGAACTACCACCAGTGGCATCATCATCGCTAACCAACACTGCTGAGAGTAATGAGTCCACGTCGACCGTTACTTCGCCCAAGTCACAATTGAAACAAAAAAATATTAGCAAAACTACAATATCACCACAATCATTTACTAAAACTGTTACACCAACAATGATAAGTCAATCACCTTTTACACCATTTAATTCAAATGATCGTACACGTATTGCTAGATCACAATATCAATTATTCGATACTAGTTCGGCGGCAGGAAATAACTCATCATCAGTAGCAGCTTCGTTAAGTTATGGTAAAAAATTATCTGCTGTTAAAAAAGTTCAGGATGCATCTTTAAATTTTGCTAACTTAAGTACAAGTCCATCGGGGCGCTTAGAGCCCTTAGTAACAGCAGAAGAATTAAATATACCCAAATTGCAGTTAAATGATGTATCATTGATTGAACATAATATAAGTTTGAATGTAAGTATTGCAATAACTAATTTATATATCATGAAATTCATGACCAAAGTTCTTTAAATTTGATACATTTTACTCTATACAGAACCAAATTTGTTCATAAATGTATAATTTTTTTTTTTAATTTAAAAAAATCGGTTTTACAGATTTTTTGTGTCCAGTAGGAATTGATCAAAGGTCTTCAAATTTGATAAATTTTACGCTACACAGGACCAAATTTGTTCATTGTTTGTGTGTACAACAAATCTCCATATTCAGTACTATAATTTTTTTTTTTAATTTTAAAAAATCGGTTTTACAGATTTTTTGTTTACAGTGTAGAAATGAAACAGAAATAGAGGTGAAAACCCTTTTTGCATGTGAAAAAGAAATAGTGTGGTGAAAAAACATTTTTGAGGTGAAAAATATATTTTTATAACGAAAAAAAATTGTATTCATTGTATACCATTAACCCACTTTAGTTAGGAATCAAAAATGATACACGCAATTTGATAAAAATATAAAAACGTCTATTTTTTTAAATTCATTTTTAAGATTTTTTAAATGACGAATTTAGAGATGTCGTATGCTATTTTTATAATATCTATATATATATATATATATATATATATATATTATATATTATATATATATATAAAGAAGTGTACATTTTGATTGTCACTCCATAACTCGAGAACGGCTGCATAAAATAAAAAATGGCTGAATACGTTTTGTAGAACATGCAATGAGGATGGTTTAAAAAAAAAATTGTTTAAAAATATTTTCGTTTGGTCGAGATGTGGTGATTTTTCTGAACATTAGTCATTTTCATATAAATTGTGTGAATATCAAAAATTTTTGCTTTTTTACACAGCATTGCTTGGATACGGGTACATTCTTCTTCGAAATATCAATACACCACGAATTTGTAACGGAACCAGACTTTCAATGAAAATAAATTTTGAAGGCAAAACAACGTTTGTCGGGTCAGCTAGTAGTATATGTAAATAAAAATAAAAACAAATTGAAAAAATAACAATTCGCACTTGTGTTTGGAGCGACTCCTCCTTTCCGGGACATTTTATGAACAATTATTATTTTGGCAAAAGTTGAACTAAATTTGAATGTCACTTAAATTTAATAAGACTGTACTCACATTCACTTTTCTTATATTTAAATTAAAAAAATATTTAATCCTTACTGGCCTGTGGACAAAAAAGACCCATTCAAAAAAACATATAAAAAACTTAAAAATACCTGGAACGCACAAAACCACATTTCAAGCCCAAAAATAAACGTCAAAGAGCTTCCAACCTCCGTATATTTACAAAAATAAAGTAAATCAAAAATATTAGCTAGGTTGATACTAGTATTTCGATCTGGCTTAAGATCTCATCAGAACCCGAAGTTTTAGAAAAGTTAGAGCCTCCATAGTAGGCAGAACTTTAACAAAAAACCTATTAATCATTAATTTTTCTCCATTTTTGTCTTCTTAGTAATCAAGTATCAACCTAGCTAATATGTTTGATTTGCTTTATTTTTGTAAATATACGGAGGTTGGAAGCTCGTTATAAATTAAAAATAACATATAAATAATCTCGATGTATATAAAAACAAAAAACTAACAAAACTGTAAAAATATTACTTCAGCCAGAGTAAAAACTAATTTTTTTTTATATAAATAGCACATTTTTGATCTTCAAAGCTTAGTAACGTCATGATGCTTGTTAGGAAAAGACCCTATCCACGTGCTTGATTACTAAGAAGACAAGAATGGAGCAAAATTAATGATTAATAGGTTTTTTATTAAAATTTAGCCTATTATGGAGGCTCTAACTTTCCTAAAACTTCGGATTCTGATGAGATCTTTAACCAGATCGAAATACTAGTATCAACCTAGCTAATATGTTTAATTTGCTTTATTTTTGTAAAAATACGGAGGTTGGAAGCTCGTTATAAATGAAAAATAACATAAAGTGATATTTTTTAAAGCAATTAATATTTTTAGAATTTTTGTTAGTTTTATAGTTTATTTTCACAAATTCAAAATATGTGTTTTATTAACAAATGATGATTTGACAATACCGTTCTTATAACCACTCTCATTTGCCTACTTTTAGACAATAAAAACGCTTTTTGGTGAGATTGGGTTTCCGCGGTAACGTACATCGAACAGACTTATTAAGTTTAACATATCTTTGGAAATAAAGAACGTTTCTCATCCATCTAATCTTTTTAAACAGTAATTTCTTAATTAGTTTTTATTTTATTTTGTCCATACCATTTTTTATTTTATATAAATTTTCTCAAAATTTGGTAAATTTTCGAAAAAGTTTTATTAAAATAAGTACTTTTTTTTATTTATTCGTTTTATTCGATTAATCGTCAGCATTTATTCGAATTATTCATTATGCGAAAATCATGTTTTTTTTTTAATTGTTTGTTCGAGTTTTCTTTTTGTTCGTTCGATTAATCGAATAATATGCAAAACCTAACTATAGTTTATTTTAAATCGAATAATTTTCTCATTTCAGAATTCCATGGCAGTTGAAAAACCAAAAATAATATTAAATTCATCTCACGACGAAATTGTATTGTTTGAAAATGATGAAAATAATGTTAATGCAGCTAATATTAACAAATCACCAATCAATGAATCTCGTATTAAATTCGAAGAAGAAAATGAAGAAAATTTGGAAGATGTTTTATTTGATACAAGTGATAGTGTCCTAAAAGATGTAACACTTTAAATTTTAAAATGCATTTTATAAATTTATTAAAACTTCTTTTTATTTACCCCATAATATAAAAAATATTTATAATTTATACTTCATTTGTAGTTAAAAACATTGGTCTTCGTTTTAGTTTCTCTGCAAGTTGGGGCAATTCCTTATGACAAGGTTTAACATATGGATTAAAAACGGATTTCTCATTGAGTTTAATTGTTTCTAAAGATTTTTTATAATTTAATAAGTTTATACAATATTCACGTCTAGTATAATACATCTCATCATATATGTTTAAAGATCGTTCTTTAGTTAATTCCTTATCTCTATTCAACGGAGTTGTTACCTTATCAGTTTGTTGTTCTGTATGATCTTTTTCCAATGGTGTTATTACTTTTTCAGTTTGTTGTTCCGCATTTTTTTTCTTTTCATTTATGCCTTCCATCATGGAGCGTATTACTTCTTTAATAGCATTTGTATTTATTTTAAATTGTTTCGCGTTTATATATCTTAGTTTCGGTATAGTCTGAAGCAATGTACTTAATCGTTCTTCCAAATTGGTTATTCGATGTTCTAATATTTGAAAGTTGTCTATGATTAATGTATTTGTATCATTCTCCTCTAAAACTTCTACTATTTGTTCTAGTTCATTTTCCGAAATATTTAATTTTGCATCATTTTCCTCCGTTAGTGTAACCCTTAACCTTAAACATTTCTCTATTAAATCATCAATTTCTTCTTTATGTATAAATTGATCTGAGATTGATAAATCCTGTAAAATATTTTGCACTTCCGTTCTTACCAATCTGGTAATGGAAATGCTTTTGATACATTGTTTTTCTGGGATGCTGGCTTGACTACTTGATGATGAGGCATTAAAATCCATCATTAATTTACGTATCGATAGAGTTAAAGGTATTAAACGTTGTTGTGTTCTTCGTGGAGGTTGTACGAAAGTTTTACGATAGTGAAAGGAATTAATGAACCTTAATTTATGATGATGCTGGTATTTTTGATGGTTAAAAACAATCCCGCTTTCCATAAACTTTAATTATATAAATTTTTTTTAGAATTTTTTTTTTTTTATTATTTTTACTAAAAATTTTGCAGCTTTTCAAATAGGAAAAATTTAAATAAAATGTAAAAAGATTGATTAAAATTTCATAAATTTCTTGGATTTTTTATTTTTTAAAGCCTAAAAGGTGATTTTTTAAGAGCTTTCGGATTAGATTAAAAAAAAACACGTACAATTTAGAGAAATGTATGAAATCCTTATTTGAGTCGATAAAACGATCTATATAATTCAATGTTTAAAGATGATTTCATGTAAATGTTGACCTCGGCTACGCCTCAAATGGCTCATACGCTTTGTCCAATTTCGGCCGGTATCTCACAAATAAATTCTTCAATTGGGGATTTTTTTTTGAATTTTATTCATCGTCTTCTTAGACAGTGTGCAATTAATACTATAATTAATATGCACATATTTTCAATTGTTTGAGATAGGCGTGGTAGAGAAGATTAAGCAAACTTTTCTAAAAATCATAACTACATTGTAAATTTTTAATTGAATTAGACTGCGCAGTTTCTGGTAACACAACCTTCATCAGTAATCCTTTTGACAATACTGTACTTATTTGTTATGGTTTTTATTGTTTGATTGCATCTATATGAAATGTTTATTTATTAAATGCAATCCTGACCGTGGCTTGAACCTGCTTTCTTTGCCACATGTACTTCGCACTACACTTTAGACAGGCGCTTTAACCGCTTGATCTAAAATCAGGTCGATTTTAGCTGTGGCTTAAAACCAGTTTCAATTACACGGGGTCGATTTTACATTTAATTGTAATTGCAGAAGATAGCTAAGACAAACACCACAACAATTCACAATTGTTAGAAAATCATATGTAATCTAATTTCCACTATTTCCCAAATTTTTGTGAGTTTTAGCGACATCTATGATGTATTTTTTGTACATACGGTAGTTGGTTATTCACGTAGTTAGGGAAGAGTTGTCAGGGAGTAAATTTTGATATGTTTTATTGGGGATTTTTTTTATTTATTTTTTTTTCCAGAGCGTCAACCGTTGCGGGGTTGTCCCTATAGACTTGAGCCTTAACATAGCCCCACAAAAAATAGTCTAAAGGCGTTAAATCGCACGATCTAGGCGGTCAATTGACCGGCCCCAAACGTAAAATAAACTGTTCAGCGAACTCGCCTCTACATCGGGCCATTATTTCGCGTGCTGTGGCATCGTCTTGTTGAGACCACATGTCACTTAAGTCCAGCTCTTCCATTTTGGGCAAAAAAAAATTTGTAATCATCGTACGGTAGCGCTCGCCATTCACAGTAACATTCCTGCCTTCGTCGTCTTTGAAAAAGTACAGTCCAATGATGCCACCGGCCCATAATCCACACCAAACAGTGCACTTTTCGGTATGCATTGACAGTTCTTGCAATGCTTCTGGCTGTTCTTCACACCAAATACGGCAATTTTGCTTGTTCACGAATCCATTCAACCAGAAATGAGATTCTTCGCTGAACACAATTTTCCGATAAAAAAGCGGATCTTCATTTAACTTTGCCAGCGCCCATTCACCAAAAGTTAGCCGTTGTGGTAGGTCGCGTGGCTTCAATTCTTGCACCAGCTGTATTTTAAAAGGTTTTACAACCAAATCCTTCTGAAAAATTTTCCACGTGGAGTAACAGAGGCCCAATTGCTGCGAACGGCGCCGAATCGATCATTCAAGGTCATCAACAACACTGGCGCATACAGCTGCGTTATTTTCCTCTGTCCGCACTCTACGTATGTGTGTTGGTGGTTTAATGTCCAATAATGTAAATTTGGTGCGAAATATAGTCACAAGATTTCGAAAAGCCGCCTCAGAAGTTCGCCCAAACTGACCATAAATTGGAAGAAGTGCACGATGCACTTTCATAACCGAGCATGAATTTTGAAAATAAAATTAAATAATCTGCAAGCGTTGTTCGTTTGTAAGTCAATTCATGGTTAAATTATAGACCAAACTGAACATGTTTTACAAGAACATGTTACAGGAAAACAGCTGAGCTGGCAAAAACAATGTTGCCAAACAAATGAGTTGCCAAAAAATGTTGTTAAGAAATCATCACCCTTGTTTAAACTCGTGTAACAATTCCCAGCCAGAAAAATATGAACGGTAAAGTACTTTCAAAGTTGGTTGGTTGCAGTGGATTCAAGGCGTTGGATTTCTGAAAATTTAAGTGCTTTGAGAGCAACAAAATGATAGCACCCACCGGACGTGTCTTGGCCGTTCCTTTTTTACAGCGTTGCCAAAGCATTTTTAAAACGAACAATAAAGTACTTTTAAAATAATAACACGAGCATGTTGGGAGCACCAATATTTGAATTTTAAAGCGTTGGCAAGGTATACGCAAAATAATTAATATAGGGCTTTTTCAATAAAACAATAAGTGCTAGCCCAACCCCAAAATGAGAACACCGGCCAGGGCTCGGCCGACTAAATTTTACAGTGCTGGTAAAGCACTGGCAAACCTAAAAATAAAGTACTTTGAATGCAAAAACTACAGTGACATGCCAGTACTTTAAATACAATTTATTATTTGTTTTTTTTCAAACAAAACTGAACATTCAAAATTAACTTGTTATGATTTTATATAAAACAAAGAAACATTTCAATAAAAAAATTAGATTTTTATTAATTTTAATTATAATTCAGAAGTTTAGCTCCGTTTTTTTAATAACCGGATTTATTTTAGGATTTAGTTTATTTCGTTTAATCTTTGGGGCACTTAGGATGAGGAAATTCACTTGAATGTGGAACTGGAAGCGAAACAGATGCTACTGTTGTTTTTTAATAGCTTATGATATTCTTTTTAATTACAAATGAGTTTTCTAAATTTCAATTGCTATTTTTGAATTTCAAATATAATTGTTTGAATTTGATTTGAAAATTTTAATTAAATGTGCGATTTTTTGAAAATCAAATGCAATTTTAAAATTTAAATTTGTATATCTTGAAATTGATTGCGATTTTCTGAATAACAAGTGGAAATGGTGTAGAGTTTTGCCCTGTTTTTAGATAAGCTACACGCAAAAAATAAACTAGTGTAAGAATATCGAAGTCAACTTTATAATTTTTTTTTATATATAAAGTTGATGGAAATTATACACACTGAAAAAAAAAAAACTAGGGGAATATTATCAAAGTACTTAGTAATAACACAACTACATAAGTTTCAGGTTAATTTTACAAATTTCTTGTAAAATATATGAATTTTTTTACTATGCTTGTATTTATTTTACAAGAATTTGTAAATATTTTACTAGAACTTTGTAAAACTAACTTGAAACTTATGTAGTTATATAATTACTAAGTACTTCGATAATATTCCCCCAGTTTTTTTCTGCGTATACAAGTCTAGTTTAAACCACCGTAGTCAAAGTATAAATTACATGATCTATCCTTTTGTAAAATAAACAAAGTTTCCTAAAATATTTAATTTTGTTCGTTCTCCAATTGTCACGATTTTGTATCTAACCTAAGTTTTTTTTTTGTAACTTTCTAAAGTAAAATTTAAACAAGATATCAAATTGGTTACTTGACTGTCATAAAAAAGAACACTATAAAACTTGACGGCATGCAAAATAGGGGTTGGGTTTTTTTCATAGTCTACATTTTATGGAAGTAAAAAAATTAAATTAAGAATTACATTTATTTATTACATATCTATCACTAATAAAAAGTATGGGAATTATTTAAAATTGGCAGCTGATTTTAAGGATTTTTATTTTATTTCTCTTCTTAGATTTTTTTAAATAAGTAGTATGGAACTGTCAGCCGTATAGTAGCATAATAGCATCTGCTCCCTTCATACGGATGGGAAATGTGTTGTAAGTTTTCTTAAGTATTTTATTTATTTAATTTTTTATACAAAAAGACTTTAATTAACGCATATTATTAAAAAAAAAAAAAAATATGTGAGTTTATAAAAATTGATAAAATAAACAAAATTGAATTATTAGATTTAATAAAGTAGTACAATGGAATTTCACATACATCCAACACAAGCAAAGTTTACAAAGTTTTTAATAGATTTGTAAACTTATCATAAAAATATTAATTAACATTTCAAATACATTTTAGTTAAAACACAAATTTAAGCCTTAAAATTGTATTAACAAATATATATTAACTTTTACACAATTTTTAAAATAGGTATTTAAAGCTTATATCCGTTTATGAAAACAGTTTTAGTTAAAATGTGTTTTAACTAAAATGTATATGAAATTTGAATTTCTATTTTTTATAAATACGGGCCTAAATGTATAACTTGTCGAAAAACTTTTCAATTTGTATTCTATACAATAAACTTAGATAACTTATACGGTATATATATTTTTTTTTGGGTTCAAATCTGGACTTGGCAGTAAGAGACGGGGGGGGGGGGGGGGGGGGGGGGGGTAAAGCCCCCTTTATGTTACTACTTTGAGGTTATAAGGAAGGGATTCCGCGAAACCGTTAACCAATCATGGAGGAACAGAATGGACTGCAGGGTGTCTAGGGCGTTATGGCCCGCTTTGGACTCAGGTGCAACCAAGGTTCTTCTGGGACTGGACAGGGAAGGTCTCAGGACCCTTACGGGGTTCCTGACCGGTCATTGTACTGTCAGGGCTTTCACAAGCAGATGGGACAGGGACATACCGGATTTTTGCAGGCTGTGCGAGGACGTTGAGGAACTGGAGACGGTGGAACATATAATGTGCCACTGTCCTAGGTTACAGGGTCTCAGACAGAAATGGCTAGGAGATAGATTTCACGACGAACTCGGGTGTGTCGCTGGATACAATCCAGTTGATTTGCTGAGATTTGTCAGGGAGATAGGACGGCTGTTTCTGGTAAGGGGACGTTAGGATCCGGTTTCTGGGGAGTATATATTCTTTCTATCTTTCTTTATATCTATCTTTCAATCTATCTTTCAATCTATCTTTCGGTCTATTTCTATTCTTTCTCACCGTTTTTTCTCTGAAGGGATTCACAATATACCGTATTGGTCTCCGAGTGGAGTTGTGCCCTTGGGCACATAACCCTTCCTAACCTAACCTATACGGTATATTTAGTTAAATTTACACTTTTTATTTTTTCCGTGTACCCACCATAAAAATATTTAAAACTATTTTATATTTCATGTTTTTTTCTTTAATTGATAACGGTTTAGTAGAACGATTACAGTTTTATTAAAAACGTTTTTTTACAAACAGCTGTAAGCATGGTTGCACTATAAACGTATTAAATAAATCCATACAAGTTTCTACGTCATTGAACAACTAAAAAATTTTCATTCGGTGAATTTTTTTCATTTGCAGAAAGGTATGTCCGTGTTGCTCCTCATAAAAATAATTAATAAATATAATTAACAAAAAAAAAAAAAAAAATATATAGTTAAAAATATATTTAACTATACATTCATTGAAGTAATTAAGACAATAACTAAATTAATAACAAAAGTATATAAAAATTGAGAGCTAAAAGGAAAGACTTTCCAATAGTGTGATAAAGAAGGAAATTATTGATTTTTCTTGTATACGTTGTAATTTTTTTTTGTGTCATTTTGCTCTTTTTGGTTGTGTATACCAATTTTACTATAAAATCAGACTTTTGCAACTAAATGAATCACCAATAATTGCAATTATAACTTAATAAAAACAAAAGTGTGACAAATCCAAGTATTCAGTAAAAACAATTGTTTCATATGTAAGAGTGTCTAGTGTATTATAAGTTTGTGACAAATTCAGCGATTTAAAGATTTTGAATTAAATATTGTAACCTAAAACGTACAATATGATGAGGGTCACAATTTGACTGATAAGTTTTATCATGAAATAGACTCCCTCTTTTGTTTTGTTGTTCTCTAAAAAAAAGTTATGAATAATTTATTTAAAAGTAGTTGTTATCGTTATCGTTATTGTTTTATTATTTTTTTGTTTATAATTTGATTTGCTGATATACATGGTAGAAGGAATTTAGTAAATATATTTTTGGAGAGGGAGAAGTATATTATTACAAAGTCTTTTCCAAATTGCGGTTGGTGATTTTATGAATACACATTTATTTATAGTTATTAACCTATTGGAAATTGTTGCTTAACAAATCTAACGATAGTATTTTCAATTAATTTCATCGACTTCCTTTCGATAATCCGCCCTATTATGGCATGCTAATTTTATCTAAACCCAAGTAAAAAGAGTTTTATATTTTATGTTATATTATTTAAAACAATTATATCTCGTTATACAGTTGAACCTCGATTATCCGGGCCTCTATTAACTGGGTACATCTGTTAACCGGCATGCTGGTGGTTTGATTTATACCTCTATTAACCGTGTTTACCTCTGTTATCCGTGCTATTATTTTTGTCCTCTATTAACCGTGCTTCACCTCTAGTTATTTTCCGTGCAGCACACATATTTATTTGCTTGTTTTTTCTTTTCACCTACACACAGAGTTAAAATTCGGGAAAAACAAATAACTTCTATTAACCCTGTTTTCGATTAACCGTGCTGAGTCCGGTCCCGTGCAACGCGGATAATCGAGGTTCAACTATATATCGCTTTTGTTTTTCGAACAAATTTTATACTGCCCCATATCTAAAGGTTAAGATGACCAAAATCGAACCACTGTTTTCTAAATAAAAAAAATATCCTAGATAGCTTTTGAACTTTTTTTTTATTTTATTATATATAATATTATCTATGGTAACTACCAAAATGTAAAAAAAAATATTTAAAAGTCGATTGGTAAGCAAAACATCGTACTTTTTCGAATTCGTCCCATTAGTTTTTGCACGAGACTTTCATTTACTTTTCTGGCTGCCAAATTCCAATTTAGATTTGAACTCTTCTACAGTTGACACCGTCATTCCTGTCTTCTTTAAAGTTCCTTGACTTTGTGATAGCAAGAATTTTGAAACATTGCAGTATCCCATATGTTACTGATTTGAATAATCAGGAAAAAAAAATGGATGGGATCGGACCAGTGGGAGTGGCAGCTCCCATACAAAGTAAATATTTTATATCATATATCTACAGTTCTATAATAGCCAGAGTCTTAGAAATTTGTGCACGTTGATTATTTGTTAATGTGAATAGTCATGGGAAAAATGGGCGTGATCGGACCAGTGGGCGTGTCAGCTCCCATACACAGTAAATATTTAATATCATATATCTACAGTTCTATAATAGCCAGAGTCTTAGAAATTTGTGCACGTTGATTATATTATGAATAGTCATGGGAAAATTGGGCGGGATCATAGCAGTGGGCGTGGCAGCTCCCATACAAAGTGATTATTTAGCTCATATACAAAATTATTATTAATATTAAATATCTAGGGTTCTATATTAGATATATAGCCTTCAAATTTTGTACGAGTCCATCAATTACAAATATTAGTAGTCGAACTGAAAATGGGCGGAATGGGATAAATGGGCGTGGTACCAAAAGCAAAAAAAAAAATAAGCATTAAAATAAATTATCACATTCAAGAATTTTTGCAAGGTTATTTAATAATGTTGTTCAAAAATTGTTTTAGCGTTCCTCATAGTCCTAGAATAAATAAAAAAGGTAAAGAAGTAAACAATAAATTTTATGATATGGTGTTAAGTAACAATTCACGTTTAACAGGTACACTTAACATAAAAAATATATGTTATTGCTATGGTAATCACATGCGGTTTAATTTCCATCATTACAGAATTTAACAAGTGAATATATATATATATATATATATATATATATATATATATATATATATATCAGAGATATATCAGAGATATCAAACTCTTAAATCGGTTATGTAGTTCCGAAGATATTTACAAAAAACCTATGTTAATTTTCAAGCTATGTTACACGAACACAACAGCCTCATCCGTCTATTCAAAACAGCCCTAGACCAGATGCCGACAGATGAATTTACGGTTGTGATAAGAGCTGACCAGACAGCGGCTGGTGAGCATTAGCGGCGCTTTAATGCACCGGTAATATGTGACGTCGCAGTTGTGATGGCAGTTGTTTTCAGCTATTCATTTTATATACTTCAGCAAATAAAGGCGATAGAATTACAAAGAGGCGTTGGGCTTCCCATGAAATTACAAATTTTAAAATGGTTTTCTAATGTGAATTTATTTTTTGAATTATTTATTTGCGTAAAAGAAATTTCTTGATTTAAAGAATTAATTACAATTAAAATTTGAAGGCAAAACAACGTTTGCCTGGTCAGCTAGTATTCTATTGGACGTAGTTCGGGACAATTTGGTGGATAGTTTTCTTTTTGTACAAAGTCAATTTTTTTTTTTTTTGTTATACGTTTCAATTGTGGCTCTTTCATAATGACAACTGGCTAGGTCAGACCAAAATAACGGTTTTGTAGTGTGAGATCTTACAAATGGTAACAGAAGTTTTTTTTAAACATTATTCTCTATAAATTTCACCATTTATTGTACCAGTTGTAAAGAAAGGACTTTTCTCCAACAAGAACAAGTTGCTTGCCAAACCAGGTACTTTTTTGGAAATTTGAACTTAATTTTCTGTTTACATTGATCTGGAGCATCACCACGACTACATGCTGTATAAAAGTCTTGTCCTGAATTGTTCCGGAAGTTTGCAAGGCAATATGTTTCATCATCCATTATCACGCAATTATATTTTAATTGTTTTTCGTAAAGTCGTCGAATGCGTGTTTTTGCTGATAAATTTTGTTTTGCATTCCTGTCTGAGTCGATTACTCTTTTTGACATTCTGAATCAAATTTTGCGATTTCTTGATTTTAAACGCGACTGCTCGAGTTGAAATGATAAGTTCCTTTTTAAAATGTTCTATTACCTTTTCCGCTGCTTTTAGATCACTTTGGTCATGCTCACCACCAATTCCACGCTTTCTTTCAATCGACAACCGTTCATTAGAGATATAACTTTTCTTACCATAAAATATATTTATTTATCATTTTTTGCTATCAAACGTAAAGAAACACTTATTTTTATTATATTCGTGCAGAATAAGTTTTCTTCGATTAAGCTCTGAAGCCATTTGTGACAAAACTATATTAAACTTCAAAATCTTTTTTATTAAAATAAAATGATTTAAATCATAAATTATATCAAGTCTAGTAATTTTTTTAGCAAACACCGATTACAAATTTTTCGATTTTGGTTATTTTTTCAACCTTTAAATGTATCTTTTTACTTATGTTACCATATTTAATCAGCTCTGCCTATGGCTGGCAAAACACTAACACTAAAGTACCGATAACAATTCAATACCGTTTCGGGGAACTATTTTTAACCTTAAAATAACATTAACGAAATAACTTAAAATACCTATAACTTTAAAATATCCTAAAGATTTTTTTTTTATATTTCTCAAACACATTACTTTTAAAATTATATAAAAAAAAAATTCATAACGTTCAATTCAGTTGATTATAAATATAAACAAAAAAATATATATCGTTCATTCAATGAAAGATCATTGAAAAATTTGCAGACTTTCTTTACATTGTGAATAGGAAGATTCAATGGAGCAATATAGACATTCCCGTGTTTAGTGTTTAAAATTTCTAAACTAATTTCTAAACTGACTACTTCAAAAATTAAAAAAATCTTATGAAAGCTGCAATTGTCTACTTTTACGATTTTTTCTGTGTTCTTTCTAAATATAAATTGTTACTGTTGTTGCAATTTTGGAATGCATTTTGTAATATTTTACATACGATTTTAATCATTAAAAATATTTAATGTTTCGTCACAAAAAAAAAACGAAGTTTTGTTTTGTATAAAAATTTTTACAGAGTCCAAAAATTTCAAGGCGAAACATGCGTTTTTAAAAATAAGCTGTTATTTTTAATAACAAATCGTAAGTTTTTCTGTTTTATATATTTAGAAAATAGGTACGTATATTTAGAAAATAGGTACGTTAGGTCTCAAACGACGCGTAATTTAAAATTAATTACTCAAAAAAAAGAAAGTTTTTTGATGTCATCTTCCATCTCCTACCAGCGTTTAAAGTTGGCGATAGTAGTGTATTTTGTCCAAAAAAAGTTTCGAATTTTTTAGCAAAAATGGTGTCAAAAGTTGCGCAGTGTGGAGTAAGTAGATTAAGGAAAGAATACGACTAAAATTTTTATAGAATAATTTTGGTCCACCACAGCATTTAAAAGTTTGAAAATTTTTTTTCAAAATTCGTTAAAACCAGGAATGACAATCGAATGGAATTATAGGAAGTTCTAACCAACATTTAACAGTTTTTCATTAAAAAAGTGACTAGTTTTTAACTTCTAAATGCTGTGGTGGAATAAATTGACTATACGGAAATTTAAAAAATATTTTTTCCGTTATCTACTCCACATTACGCAACTTTTGACATCAATTTTCTGAAAAGTTTCAATTTGTTAACAAAATACAGTATGATAGCCAACTTTAAATGTTTATAACAGATGAATTTTACCATCCAAAATTTTTTTATAATTATTTTTCTTGAATTATATGAAATACTTAACAAAAAATAGACCGTGGCTCAACTGGTTAAGAGGTGAGATTACGATGCATAGCTTGATGCTAAGGTAGTGAGTTCAAATCACAGTACGACACCAAAAAATAAAAAGTTTTTCATATAGAGCAAATTAACAATATAAAATACTTTGTTCAATTGACACATAAATTAACCACTGACGAGTCCCAGGAGGGGGACGAAACTGCGGCAGTCTGGTGTATCCCTTGTGTCCGTAAAATTTTTCAATAAAAATGTTTTCTTCTTCTTCTTCCTGTAAAGAGACTAACTAAAATTCTTTCAAACTTTGAAATGCTGTGGTGGTCAAAATTCCTCCACAAATATTTTAGTAGTTTTATTTCCTTAATCTACTCCACATTGTGCAACTTTTGACACCAATTTGGCGAAAAAATTCAAAACTTTTTTTGGGCAAAATACACTACGATTCAACAAAATTCAAACGCTGGTAGGTTATCAATGATAAAAAATTCCTCCAAAATTTTTTTTTTATTTTTCCCGTAATTTGTTCTTAAATACGCGCCTTTTGAGATCTAACGTAAACAAAATTCATAATTCGGGACATCCTAACGTACAGCCTTGGTCGGATTTGTGGCTAATGCTCACGGAATGTGGTACGTATGTGGTGCATTGAATTAAATAAAAAACATATTTTAAAATGTTTTAGTATTATTGGTTCTTTAAAGTAATTAATTTAGGTGTGATATGCAGTGGTGTCAATTGAAATAGGTACACTTGCATGCAAAAAATTTAATGTAAAAATTTACACATATATCTTGGGGGGAAATTACCAATATTATTTTTATATTATTGTACAATAACAATGGTTCATTTTACGTTACAGTTCAAAGTTTTTTGTTGTAATTTAGAACAACAACTTTAAGAAATATCATAAAATCTCTTATTCGAGTGTGAACAGATATAGGGACAGTATGCAAATTGTATAAAATAATTAAAATTTCTAGAATTTTTTTTTGTTGGAAATATAATATTGGCCATTGTATCTAATATATAGATTTATTTCAGTATCATAATTGTGCAAAGTGTGGAACCTGGAGTCAAAAATGTCTGGGATATGAAAAATCGCAACAAATTGCGAAATTAAAGGAATTTTTCGTATTTTCTGTGGCAACCTATTTTGTTGGAATTGTTTATCAATTCTAAGATAAACAAAAGACGACCAGTTAAACAAGTCCGAAAACAAACCAAAAATAGTGGTAATATAAAAATTTGATTTAAATGCATTGCATATTTTAAATGACACATTTATAAAAAATTAATAATTGTGAGTTGTTTGATTGTTTGCAGTTAAATTATATAATTTATTATTCGGTTGCTTCGACCTAAGAATATTGTATCAAAGTGCATCTAATAAAATCTGGTTTTGCAAACAAACACTAAAAACCGCAGAATAAAACTATTAATGTCATTAGTAAGTATAACATGTCTGCTTTTAAATATGAAAAAAGAATGCGATATTGCCCGATTGAAAAAAATTATATAAGCCATATCAAATTATAAATTATATATATGTATATACGAAAATTGGTGGATATAATTTAATATTATATTTTATTTAAATCTGATATAATCAGATAAAATTATATATAATTATATCCGAAAAATGGGTATATATAATTTTATATAAGGCAGATATAATTATATATAAATATATATAATTATATATAAGTTTTTTACTCGGGTTATTATAAAACCACCAATATACGAAATTAAACGTGTGATGCTTTTTGAAATGCCTAAATAATTAACAGCTTTCGAAAGTAAGTCAGCTTTCTATGAATTCAAAAGTGGTCATGTCTTCTTTTGTGTATCTTAAAATTTAAAAGCAATTTCAACAAAATAGCTCGGCACAAAAAATACTAAAAATTCCTTTAATTTAGCAATTTGTCGCTATTTTGCATATTCCAGACATTTTTGACTCTAGGTTACAAACTTGGCACAATTATGATTCAGAAATAAATTTATCTATTTGAAATTATATTTCGAACAAAAATATTCTAGAAATTTTAATTATTTTGTACAATTTGCATACTGTAAATATATCTGTTCACACTCGAATAAGAGATTTTATGATATTTCTTAAAGTTGTTGTTCTAAATTACAAAAAAAAAAACTTTGAATTGTAACGTAAAATAAAACATTGTTATTTTACAATAATCTAAAAATAATATTGGTAGTTTTCCCCCAAGATTAATGTGTTTATGTTTATTTTAAATGTGTTGCATGCAAGTGTACCTATTTCAATTCACACCACTGTATATTGCTGTCATCTGTAAAATATACTAAAAAAATACGTAAAATAACATTAACCCGAAAATAACCTACAGAAATAACGTTAACCTTAAAATAACTTAACGATATAAGTGATTTTAAGTTTATGCCATATTCTTTAAATATGATGGTAGAATATATAAACAAAAAAAGGGACTTTCAATGGGATCTCCAGCTTCTCCAGTTGTAGCTGATATTGTAATGGACAAATTATTAGATTCTTGTATTGAGAAATTAGATGTAAAACCGAAATTAATCACAAAATATGTTGATGATTTGTTCTGCATTATTCCAGATGGTTTAGTGGATAATATTTTGTCAACATTTAATTCATTTCATGACAATATAATATTTAAAATTGAAGAGGAATGTAATTCTAAAATTCCTTATTTAGATACATTAATAATAAGAAGGGAAAATAATTTGGTAATAGATTGGTACCAAAAACCCACAGCTTCTGGAAGAATTATTAACTATTATTCAAAACACCCTAAGAGAATTATAATTAATACTGCAAGGAATCTAATTGAAAGAGTTTGGAAGATTAGTGATGTAGAATTTCACGGATTTAATATAGATAAGATTAAAAATATTTTGAATGATAATAATTACCCTATTCAACTAAGCTGTAAATTAATAAGACAATATAAAAATCGAAATAATATAAATATAAGAACGGTTACTGAACCTAAAATTTATAAACCTCTAACTTATGTTCCTCTTATATCTGAAAGATTAGAAAAATCAAAAATTTATAATAATAAGAAATATTTAGTGGCACATAGAACACATTACACATTAGGTAGATTATTCAGCAAAACTAAAGATAAAATAAATAAATTAGAAACGTCTAATTTAGTTTAAAAAATTGTAACAAGGTATATATAGGTACAACAAAGAATAAAATAAAGACTAGAATTGAAGGACATAAATCTGATCAGAAACACAATAAACCTACTTCTACACAGAAAACTGCATTATCATTACACTGTAATAATTCTAATCATTATCCAGATTTTGATAATACATCAATTTTGAACACAGAGAATAATTACAAACGCAGATATATGTTAGAAATGTTACAAATAATGAAAGTACCATTTACACAACGCATTAACTATAAGACAGACATAGAAAATGTTGCACAAAATTACAGACATTTAGTTAATAGAAAGTAAGATAATTTTTTATGATGTTTAATAATATATGTATTTCAATATACTAGTTAAGATTTTAAATATTATTATAATTTATTTTGTTTTCTGTGATATTTTTATTTTTATTTAATTTTGATTTCTGGGATATTTTTATTTTTTCGTATTGACAGAAAAAATATTTTTTTTTTTGATTTCCCGCCTTTTTTAAAAAAAATTTATATGTATATTAGAGCGACTCACCAAAAACAGTGCTCGATGTACCCTCCTCAAAATGAACCTTGGACTTTAAGCTGGACCATTTTGAAAATGGGTCTATTTTTGCATGTTTTGTTAATTAAAAAAAGAATATTCCGCCAAAAAGTCGTGGATAATTTATTTTTTCTTTCTTTAGTCCTATTTTCATCCATACACGATCTAGAAACTAAATCCGCTATCATATTAGAGTTACCACAAAATTGTATTTATATATATTCCAGAGCACCGTGTAAAATGCATCTAATTTGCAAAAATCTAAATCAGAAGTGCCCAAGAGTTCCTTATGGAAGAGCAAACACCAATACATTTAAAGAAAAACTAATTTTTATTCAATATTTTTTGTTGTAAAAACCAATACATACAAAGAAAAAAGAAAAAAATATTTCAATGTTTACCAGCAAAGCATACGAAAGTGTTGTTGCTGTGCACTTGCGTGTATACAGTGAGGAACGACAAAAAAACTAATAAGACAAAGTTGTTTGTGTATTTCGTATTGCTAGTGCTGAGCGCTCTATGTGTGTATTAAAACACACAGCCTATAGCGAAGTGTTTTTACAAAAACAAATGAGCACGAGACGCATAGGGCTTGGGCACCCTTGATCTAAATTATTTACATACAAAGATGATTGCCCTATTTAAAACGAAGAGTTACCACCCCATTGCATTTTTGTCAAAACGCGAACTAGCACGAATTTCAAAAAAAGCTGAGACCCGTATTTAATTAAATCGACTAAAGATTAAAATATGTTAATTTGGCATTTTTATTACAAACAACCCCGAACAAAAAATTCAAAAACCGTTTTTTTTACAGAATATCATTAAAAAAAGGACATGGATGATCGTCCTTGGAAAAATTGTATATACAGTTGGACGCGCCTTTGGTAAGGAAACAGATTCTTAAATTAACAAAACATGCTAAAATGGACCCTTTTTCAAAATGGTCCAGCTCACGAGAGGTCAAAGCTAGAGCCGAAATATTTTCGATGTAATCATAAAAATACCAATCTTCATTTTGAGGGGGGTACGAATTTCACGATTTTGCACGAATTTCGCTTCCATACAACTTGAGTCGCTCTAATGTATATAAGTTTTTAATTATTAAAACTAGTTTTTCAGACGAAATATTGGAAATAAATAATTAGTAAATAAATGATCTTAAACTAAAAAGAATAAAATAAAAGAAGATCGAAGAAAACTTGAACATTTTTTAAAAATTCTTTTAAACTTTTTCTTAAATTTTTGCAAGTTAAACTTGCTATATACAAACTGTTTTATATTGTTAGAAAATAGGATATTTAAGGTTTTATAGTTTTAAGTGACATAATGAAGTTGATTGTTAATGTTGGTCTACCAACTATATATGGCCCGAAGGGCTCGGTTGGTTTTTTGAAATAAATTAAATTAAAAATTAAATTAAATTAAAAATACCGTTCACCTTAAAATACCCTAACGAAATATTCACCAAATACCGTTATCCAATGCTGATAACAGAATGAAACATTTACCAACCCTCAATCTGCCACAAAGAATTTAAATTGTAAGATCAAATTTAATACAGTTTCATATACAATTTTAAATTTATTTTTATTTGAAATCAATTACATTCTATTTATAATTGGAAAATGTTGTTTGAAAATATCTTCTGGAAACTTGTGTGGAGTGTTGCGTTATTTATTTAGTTTTTGTTAGAAAACCAATTTACATGTAAAGTCCACTTTAATTTACTTAAAACAATAGGAAATCCATTTTCCTAATGTCTGTTGCATATTATTACTTCAAATAAACATTTTATAATATCTTAATGCTTTCAAATAAGAAAACCATGTTAAATAATTAAAAGTCCCGACGTTTTGGTATACAAACCCTCGGCTAAGACGAACTATTTCTGGAAGTCCCACACACAAAGCTTCATATAATTTTACATTTTTTGTACAAACTTTCCAAAGCTTTGCAATTTCTCCCATTTTAAAATGAAAACACATTATTTTTTTTTGATTAAATGTATCGGATTTTTTTTTAAGAAATCAAATGGAAGATTTTCTCATTTTCGAATAGTTTTAAATTTTAAAGACTTTAGGGGAAACTATAAAAAAAAATATAAAGAATATTTAACTCGTTTAATATGAATTTTAATTTTTCTCGAATAAAAATTTATTCGATAAGATTTGAAGATTTTAAATTACCGTTCATGTATAATTTCATTCTTCTTAAGTAATTTCAAAGCGAATATGTGAACTAAATTTAATATAAAAATAAATAGTTTAAAAACTACAATCGTATTTGAACTTTTCTCACTTTCAAATTGCAAATCTCACCTTCAGTAAAAAATTTAATAATGTTTTATGCAAAATTATTTATAATCATAATTAATTAATATATTTTTATTAAATTTACATATTATATTTAACAAGAGTACAAATTGAACCATATATACGAAATTGGATCTAATGGCATTAAATTTTTTGTAGTAAGATGTTATTTAGCACAATAATATCTGGTCAAAATTCGAATTCAATTGTATATCATTAGAAGAAATTAAATTAAAAAAAATTAGTAGTAAAAAAATAATGAGTCTAAAAATAGTTTAAAATTTTTTTTAGATAATATCTTTATATTTAAAATAAGCTGCAAATAAGTACTTATGAGTAACGCATTGTTTTTTTGTATTGAAATAATGGAAAAATAAACTAGTTAATAGTTAGTCATTATTATTTGTGTTTAAGTAATGCCGAGAGTAAGGTGGTGTCATTACTGGTAGTGAGAAACGAAATGACATGTGATTACCGTTTCTACACTGGGTATTGGGTCGAAAAAGCAACTCCTGTCTTATATAAATTTGTCACTTATAAATTTGCCATTTATAACTGCGGTTAAGCCCTAAACTTTGTTTAGTTTGAGATAAGTGAGCAGGGGGGGGGGGGGGGGGGGGGGGGGGTTACAGCGTAACTCGATTCGACAGCGTAATCGAATTCGGAAATCTTGTACCTTTTTAATTTTTATATGTAGTGTCTAAGAGTAAGAACCATGTACTAATTACCAAGAACTGTCGTTTGCAAAGTTTATCCGAACATTAACATTTCAAAATCAAGAAACGTCGGCATAAACGACATAAACGTTCACTACACTTATTGAATTAATTAATCACATTTTATGCCCTTAAACCGCAATGACAAAGTTGATATTGATCTTTAAATTAAAATTATATTAATTTTTAAGCAATAACAAAATAAAATATTAATAACTTTTAAAATATATTACAACTTTTAAAATTTAGAGTGAATTCGAGTCATTTTGCCGATCAAAATGTTCTTATTCTTTTTTATACTTTTGTAAATATTATGTTACTGAAAGTTGTCAAAAAAAATTGTTATG